>CM060909.1:803597362-804900487 GCA_030737875.1 Allium sativum | reverse complement strand
TTTTAGGGTCATGTTCATATATTAAAAATGAAACATGTTTGTGGTGTCATGTTCATATATTAAAATGAGTTATGATTTTAGTATCACTTTCATTGGAAACGATTAAACATTTAAAGATTTCATTTTAATGGAAGTTGATTCTAGTGAGAAGTTATGAAATAAAAATATCATTTTTTATTCGCATGGTTGTTAGAATAAAAAGAATCATATGTGGAATTATAAATTCTTGATATGAAAATGAGTGGGCAAAATATGCATGAAATAAATAGATTGATTGAAATCATCGTAGGAATTATATTTATATATAATTATATATATAAATTAAAAGTAAATGAATCGAGCGTGGTAGTTCGCATTTTGGAATCATGCCCTTAAACGATTATACCGAAAGATCCGACCGTCGGATTTTCCCAAAACTGAAACCGTTAGGTTCGCCTTGGGAAGATCTTTCCAACGATATGAATTGTGTTAAAATCCAACGGTTAGATTTAGAGAAACTTGTAAAACAAACTTGGGTGAAAACACCGCCAAGGTCGCCTATTGACTTGAAGCGTCGTTAAATAAAATTCAACTATTTTTATAAATAAAAATAGAGATTAATCGTTATAAATTAATATTAACGATAAGAAATGATTTGAAATGATATATACGCGAGAATCATTTGAAAAGTCCGAGTTCAATCTCATTTCAAATGATTATTCGTCGATCTAAGTCGAAGAGTTGAAGATGGTGATTGAAGACCGATGATGTTCACGTCGAATGGATGAGTTACCATTAACGCCCATGATTGGAGTAGCTACCTTGAAGGGGCTACAATGGTGGTTGTCCAGACTACTTGTCGGTTGTTCGGATATGCGAGGTATAAGGTGCCTCCGGTTTCGTTCAGACCTAGAACGGACTTGAAAATGGATTGCATGTCTGACATTGTATTCCTTTATATGGTATCCATTGATCTCTGCTAAATATATATTTGTTTGGTGTTTAACACCCTTCTCTAAGACATACGAGCTTAGAGGTTATATATTGGTAGGAATCAATGGTATGGTATGGATTGACAATGTGGTATGCTAAGATGAAAATGATCAAGGCTTTTGTTGAAAAGCAGGCCTTGTGGTTGATGATCAAAGCACGGCCTGTTTAGGCGTAGCTTTGTGTATAGCGTGACTTCGCGAGCCTCACCCCTAGTATGAGTCAAAAATGGAGCAAGGGAACGCAGGGAGAGCAACACGTTTCTTTCTAGCTAGAAGTGGTGTTTGGGTTTTACACGACCCGACATTTTACCTATGTGGATGATGGAATGAGGCGCCTCGGATATTAGGTCCTATAGGACCGGGAAACGTGTGTTCAGGAATAACTAATCCGCAAAATCGTATGTGCGGACCGGCCCTGCAGCTTTCCAAGGGTTCACTGCGGGGGATCCTGAGACATTAGCTAGAGTGTCTCGAATCGGTAAGGAGATCGTTCCTAGCCTTGACTCATGATGGAAACCCAATTCCCAATACGATCCTACGGACTTGATTGTATTACTAGTACGGAGGCATAGTATATGGTAGCTATGCTTCCTAGGATTGATACATTTACTTTGAAATGTTTTTGAAACATATATACACTAATAATAATATCAAATTCGTTTTTATCGTATCAAGCATTTTTGACCATTATAAGGTAAAACTCTATCCTCTGGTTTGCGTTGCATTGTGTGATGGGACTTGAGTCTTATGATGGTTTCATTTTTCTAAAAAACGCATTGCATTGTTTAACAATTTTCTTTTAATTATGCACTGGCAATCCAATGGAGCAAACCCGTTCCGCGTTAGTGGCGTGGTCCTGTAATTAGCCTTATTATTAGATTAGTTAAGTTAGATTTCTCATACCAGTCTCATGACTGACTCGTAGTTTGTTTCACTTTGCAAACTCGGGTGCCCTCTTTTCCACACGGGCAGTCGAGTAGCTTTTTGCAGATATTTATCTCTTGAGCAGGATTCTGGATCAAAGCCTAAAGCTATGTCCAGAGCATAGAAGTCTTCCGCTGTTTATTGTATCTAATTCATGTAAATTTATCGATGTACTCTGATATGTTCGGTACTCTGATGTAACATTATTGTAATGTTTATAAAAGTCTGTTGTTGTTGTTCTGATGTGTTGTATTCCCAGAGTTAACGTGTTCGGGTTTTGAACGGTCTTGGTCAATTTTGCAGTCGATTAGGTCCGGGCGAAACCCGAGCCGTTACAACGTATAAATTTATTTTAATTATAAATCGAGCTGAAATGGCATGGTAATTTGAAAATTCGATTTTAAATTTCAATTGAATATACAGAATTCAAAATAAATCGGATTTCAATAAAACCATAAATATTTGAATTTGTTAAATTATATATTTCTAATGAATGTGAAAATTTCAGATTTCATAATATAAATTGAAAGTTATGTCCTGTTTAAAATATAAAATAGTCGCTATGGAATTTATATATTTTTTCAATATATATAAAGCCCTTAAAAATAACCATTTTGCAAACGACCTTTGTTTTCAACGAAATCACTTTCGTTGGATCTAGAATGCCAAATTATTATTAGGTTTCAAATTTCATAATTTTTGGAATTAATATGTAAGCGTAGTGAATTTAAATGTGTTTGGTAATTTCTATTTGAGTTGGATCGACTGGAATAAAGCCATTTTTCAAATGGCCTCCAAATTCGAAGAAATTGGTTTTGTTAGGACCATGTCGTCAAAACATAGCTAGATTTATTTTTCCATAATTTTTAGAGATAGCATGCAGCCATGGTAAATTAAAATGTGCATTCAGATTCAATACATATTGATTTATAATTTAATTTTGATGACAATTGATTGAAACAGTCGAGTTGGATTACGAGACATATTCCATTGTGTCCGGAATGGGGGTATTTCGCTAGGAACGACAGTCGTTGGGTTCAATTTGGAGTTCGAATGAAAAAGTAACTTTTTGGAATTAAAAATGGAATTAAATATAAATATAAATTTGGAGGTCAACCCTGTAACAACCCGGAATTTCTGAACCAATTTAAAATTTTGATTTAAGCTATTTTAATGAATATGCGAATAGAAATTGGTTATTTTTGCTAAATAAATTTTGAGAATAATCTTAAAATTAGTTTTTATATTTTATTTGACTTAAAACAAACTCAGTAAAATTATTAAATTGATTTATAAGCTTTATTTTAAGAAAATTTTAAATTAGATTTTGAAAATCAACGCATAACCCTTTAAAAGTGAAATTTTGCATATGAGCTCAGAATTCGACGAAATAATTTTTTTTTTGAATCATAATGACAAATCATTGTTGGGTTCCAAAGTGCGTGTTGAACGAAGTCAGTATGTGTCCGTGAGTGGCAAAATCATTTGTTCAAAAACTGGTAGTCATTTTACAAAGGAACATTATTGAGACGATGTCAGAATTCAATTTCGTTTTTTTGGATTCATATCATCAAATAATGGTTAAATCCAAAATGCCATAATTGTTGGAGTTAGCGTGTGGGCGTACAAGAATAAAAGGTAAGCTCAAATCACATTTTTGAAGCTAGTTTGAGCAATTTAACAAAGGAACATTATTGAGACAACCTCGGAATTCGATGAAACTTTTTTTATTGAATCCGTAGCGTCGAATAATGGTCAGATTCCAAAGTTCATGACTTTTAGATGTAACGACACGGATTTCACCTGGACCTAATCGATCGCAAAATCGACCAAGACCATTTGAATCCTGCATACGCTAACTTTGGGCATACAACACATCAGAACAAATAACAAAAGACTTTTATAAACATCATAATAATGTTACATCAGAGTACAAAATATCAGAGTACATTGAATATAATCATACAACGGTGGAATATTAATTTACAATAAATTTAGCACAATGCAATGGAACTAATAAACTAACACAGCGGAAGACTAGCATTGCACTGGACACAACTTTTAGCTTCGATCCAGAATCCTGCTCAAAATATCTGCAAAATAAGCCACTCGACTGCCTGTGTGGAAAATATGGGCACCCGAGTTTGCAAGTGAAACAAACTACGAGTCAATCATGGGACTAGTATGAGAAATCTTACTTAACCTATGTAATAATAAGGCTAATCACAGGATCACGCCGCTAACGTGGAACCGGTTTACTCCATTGGATTTCCAGTGCAAGAAATAAAGTAAATCGTTAAACAACGCAATGCTTTTTAGAAAAATGAAACCATTATAAGACTCAAGTCCCATCACAAAATGCAATGAAGACCGGAGGATAGAGTTTTACCTTATAATGTTCAAAAATGCTTGATACGATAAAATGGATTTGATAATATTATTAGTGTATATATGTTTTGAAAACATTTCAATAATAATGTATCAATCATAGACGGCATAACTACCATATACTATGTCGCCATACTAGTTTTACAATCAAAATCGTATGGTGTCATATTGGAAGTTGGATTTCCATCATAAACCAAGGCAAAGGATCGTCCTTACCGAATTCGATACAATCTGGCCCATGTCCCAGGCTCAGAGCTCGGGTGAGCCTTTAGGAGCTACAGGGCCGGTCCACAAATATGTTAGTGGATTATAACTCCTGAACAATACGTTTCTCTACCCTATGGGGCATAAATAAAGAGCCACTAGGGACTCAAATCCGAGGCACCTCGCTTTCCATCATCCACATAAGTAAAGATATCTGGGATTGTAAAACCCAGAGTCCACTTCTACCTAGAAAGAAACGCATGTTCTCCATGGATCCTTCTCCCGTTTCTGGTTCATATCGGGGTGTGTGGCTCACGAATTAACACTACACAAAGCTATTCTAAATAAAGCTGTGCTTTGATCATCACTACAAGGCTCTGCTTTTCTACAATAAGCCTTGATCATTTGCATCTTAGCATGCCACATTGTCAATCCATACCATACCATTGATTTCTACCAATATATAACCTCTAAGCTCGTACGTCTCAGAGAAGGGTGTTAAACAAGAGAATAAATTCTCCACCATCAAACATATATATATTTAGCAGAGATCAACGAATACAGCATAAAAGAATACAACATCAGACACACCATCCATTTACAAGTTCATTCTGGGTCTGAATGAAACTAGAGACACCTTATTCCCTGTCCCATATGTCCAATACAGGAGAGAGATTCTCACATATCCATCGATCTCCAAGTACGTCTGGACGATCACCACTTATTACCTTGTCTTGGGATGCCTCCCAATCAAGACATCAATAATCATCCAAACGATGTGAAGATCTCCGGTCCTCAACCACCGTCTTCATCTTCGACTCTTAATCGTCGTAGTAATTATTCAGAATAGGCTGAACCCGGTCTTTCTGAATAACTCGCGTATTTTATATTCAATAATTAAGTGCTATAGAAACACATCATACGCCTCATTCCAATTCAGAATATTCTTTAAAAATTCACATTATTACAGAAAGGTTTCCATTAATTTTATCAAAGATAAATTCTTTTAAATTTATTTTTTAATCTTGTTTTTAAAGATTCATTAAAACTCCAATTTGGTTTTAATATCAAAAATCATTACTTTATGATTATTCAACTTTAAGAAATTTATCTTGTCTTTAACTGGGTTAAAGAACCAATGACATTTTAAACACAGTTCACAATAAACCCAAAATCACATTCCATTAATTATGGAATCTTCACGGAAGATAGATCAATATATATAATCGATATAAATTTCCATATCAGACTAATAATATAAATGGAATAACGGCAAAGCCTTTTAAATTCCATATATAATAACGGTCTTCTTTTACAGAAGCAAATCTCGATTATTATTAAATCGAATTCCATTCAACTCCAATTTAATATATAAAATTGGAAAAACTTACTTTGGAAAATTTCCATTTAAATCTTAATAAAATATTTATAAATTTCAAATCATATCTTCACTGTTAATCGGGTTGAAGAACAAATGTCGTTTAAAACACCATTCACAACAAACCCAATCCACATTTCATTTTATTCCAATTACTAAATATAATTGGAAACTCTAATAATCTTAATTAAAAGATTTATTATTTTCATAAGGTGTTTAAGAACAGTGTTATTTAAGACACTATTCATGAAAAACCCAAAAATCCAATTTATTTTATTTAATTCCAATTAAATATTATTTAATTGGAAAACTTCATTAAATCTTAATTTAAAGATTTATTCTAGTTAATAAATAATTCATTTCGATAAAAATATATTTTTATCTTTACAAAATTGGAATTTTCATCCAAATTCTTTTCAAATCATTAATTACGATTTTACATAATTTTTCCATATTTTTAATAATTTTATTAAGGTCTATACAATCAGTTTCCAATAGCGGTCACCGAACTGCATCCATAGCGACCGTTTTCAAATTTGATTTGGACATAATTCCAAGTCCAACCGTTAGATTTCAAAACTCTTATATTCGTTGGAAAGCTCTTTTCGATACGAACCCAACGGTTCCGGTTTTAGTAGAATCCGACGGTCGGATCTCCAGTTACATCAATTAGATGTTAATGGCCGAAATTCACGAACGATCGCTGCGCGGCGCATTTTATTGAGGCCATTAAATATATATAATATATTATATATATATATTCCGTCGATTTCCATTTAAATCGTATTTTATAAAATATTTATAAATTCGTTTTAAAACAATTCCATCTTCTTTTTCAATTTTAAATCAAAATTGAATATTCTATATCTTTATCATATTAAAATGATAATATTTTCAAAATATTATATTCTGAAATCGTTTCGTTTCGATATTCATTATAAAATGAATAAAATCGATCGATAAACCCGTTCGGGTAAAAATGGCATTTGCTACTTAACTCGGCTTTATGTTTTTATATTTTTGTGTCCATCCAAAGATGGACATAAAAATCATAACTTTATTCTTCAATAAATTTATTTTAAAATACTCTTTATTTTAAAATATTCTTTATTTTAAAATATTCTTTATGTTAAAATATTCTTTATTTTATAATATTCTTTATGTTAAAATATTCTTTTATAAATGTTCTTTATTCTGAATCGGAATGCGACTCAATCAATTACCATATAAATTCAGTTATATGGATTTCATACATTGCATGTATTTAACAATAATGATAAATAATCATTCAACAATCCATTCACATCCAAAGTGAAGTTTATAACTATGTGAACATTAAAATAAATAAATAACGCTCATCACAGACTGTCAATCCATCGATTAACAATTAATTAAATATTGGGACTAGTGTATGTCAAATATCATCCCAATAACCGTGTGGGGTTTTCAAACAGCAATAGTTTATTTAAATAAATTGTGACGACCCCAAAATGCCGTGTGATGGTGTTAAGGGTAATCTTTGGAATATAACACATAAACAGAAATAACAGAACAGAAATAAATAAATACACCAGAAAATGTACAATAGAATACACTGGATAAACATAATCATCAGAGTTACACAGTATACAGGATCATACTTAGTACAAATACATTTCAGCTATACATAAATGTCTACAGCGGAAAACAAACATAATATGTAAAATAGGGGCTGAACAGCATAAAAAGAGATAAATGATGGAATCCATCTTCAGCTCCAGCTATCCAGAAAGAGCCTGCTAAAACCTGAATACAAGGCTGCCCATGTGTAAAGAGGGGCACCCGAGTTTGCAAGTGAAACAAAATACGAGTCAGTCATGGGACTGGTATGAGAAATCTACTTAACACATTCTATAATATGGCTAATCACTGGACCATGCCACTTTCGCGGAACGGGTTTACTCCATTGGATTGCCATTGCTTTAAAACAAGTAAATCTTTAAAACATCGCAATGCTTTTTATAAAAATGAAGCCATTATAAGACTCAGTTCCCATCACACAATGCAACGCAAACCGGAGGATAGAGTTTTTACCTTATAATGTCCAAAATATGCTTGATACGAATAAAACAAATCATTTGATATTATTACTAGTGTTTATATGTTTCAAAAACAATTTCAAATCATAAGTATCAATCATAGACGACATTAATGCCCCATACCACTATGTCGCCATATATAGGTATACAATCAAAACCGCACAGTCACGTATTTGGAAATTGGATTTCCATCATGAACCGAGGCAAGGGATCGTCCTCACTGAATTCGAGATGCTCTAGCCCGCCCCTCAGGAACAGTCGCAACTACACCTTGGATCGTCAGGGCCGATCCACCGATGTGGATTATTATGCCTGAACACTGCGTTTCCCCGCCCTTTGGGGCGTAAATGAGCCAAATGACTCCATCGGCTTCACATAATCATCGATATATCTGAGGCGCCTCGCAACAGCAACAACTACACAGGTGAAAATAATATAAATGTTAGCCAGTTTAAGCACCGACGCCACCTCTAGCTAGAAAGAAACGCATGCCCTCCCTGATGTCCTCTCCCGTTTCTGGTCCATACCGGGGTGTGAGGCTCGCGAATTCACGTTATACACAAAGCTATGCCACACAGAACGTGCTTTGATCATCAACCACAAGACTTTGCTTTTCAACAGAAGCCTTGATCATCTGCCACTTAGGTATGCCACACAGGCAATTCACTCTATGTGACAGATTTCTATCGATATATAGCCTCTGAGCTCGTATGTCTCAGAGAAGGGCGTTATGCAAGAAAATAAATTCTCCGCCGCCAAACAGATATATATTTAATAGAGATCGATCAGCACAGAACAAAATAACACATTAATCATTGGAATATAACACATTAATCATCATTAGCAGATCACAGATAATAGCATAAACAGAAAATAGAATAATTTACACACATATGACAGCGGAATCATATAGATATCATCACATCAGAGAAGCACAGTACAGGATACAACTTAGTGTATAATGATACATAATCAGTCACCATCGCCTGAGGCGGAATCATACATAAAGAGTACACAAAAGGAATATCGGTCTACATCGCCAGAGGCGGAATCATAATATAGACACAATAATGGCGGAGAAAATCCAAGTCAGCACGGTGTAGTCAAGCCTCGCCATGAGCCAAAAGATGCGTCAGAAACCTGTAACTAGGCTGCCCGTGTGAAAATGAGGGCACCCGAGTTTGCAAGGTGAAACAAACTACGAGTCAATCATGGGACTGGTATGAGAAATCTACTCAACTTATTAACAACAATAATAAGGCAAATCAAAGGACCACGCCACTTTCGCGGAACGGGTTTACTCCAATGAGTGCTAGTGCATGAAATAAAATAAATGATTAAATCAACGCAATGCTTTTTATAAAATGAAGCCATTATAAGACTCAGGTCCCATCACACAATGCAACGCAAGCCGGAGGATAAAGTTTTTACCTTATAATGGCCAAAGATGCTTCATACGAATAAAACAAAGGTGTTCTATATTATTACTAGTGCATATATGTTTCAAAAGCAATTCAATCATAAATATCAATCCTAGGCGGCATAGCTACCATCTACTATGTCGCCATACTAGTAATACAATCACATCCGCATATTTCGTATTGGAAATTGGATTCCTTCATGAGTCGAGGCAAGGGTCAAGCTCCTCTCCGTTCGAGACACTCTAGCAAATGCCTCGGGACCACATACAGCAATCCCCTGGATCCTCCAAGGCCGGTCCTCTCTTACTTTTGAGGATTAATTATTCCTGAACACACGTTTCCCAGTCCTTATAGACCTATAATCGAGGCGCCTCGTATTCCAACAACCACACAGGTGAAAAGTAGATATAAATGTCAGGGCTGGGAGGTCACTGACACCACCATAGCTAGAAAGAAACGTCATGCACTCCTTGGGTCCTTCTCCCGTTTTTGACTCATACCGAGGTGTGAGGCTCGCGAATTCACGTTATACACAAAGCTACGTCACACAGACCATGCTTTGATCATCAACCACAAGACTTTGCTTTGCAACAGAAGCCTTGATCATATGCCACTTAGGCGTGCCACACAGGCAATCCACTCCATGCGACTGATTTCTGTCAATACATAACCTCTGAGCTCGTACGTCTCAGAGAAGGGCGTTAAGCAAGAGAATAAATTCTCCGCCGCCAAACAGATATATATTTAACAGAGATCAATCAACACAGAACAAAATCCAATGTCAGACACACTGTCCATTTACAAGTCCGTTCTGGGTCTGAACGAAACCGGAGGCACCAATTCCTCGCATATCCGTACAATCAACAATATGTTTGGACGGCTACTACTTCAATTCCTTCATGGTAGCTACTCCAATCACGAGCATCAGTAGCGCCCATCCATCCCATGTGGAGATCGTCGGTCTTCAACCATCTTTGACTCTTCGACTTCTCAACGTCGATCGATTATTTGAAATGAGATAAACTCGGCCTTTTCAAATAATCCACGTATATTTAGATTTTCAAACCAATTTATCACACGGTTGAACTATTCAACATTCACATTTCAGTTATTTAGTTAAAATTTTCATGTCAAATACATTCAGCCATCACATCTCAAGCAAACACAACAAAATTGGTTCATTTTCACTCTATATCGTCTATAGCACTTTATAACGACATATCGCCATTTTTATTTGATTTAAAACGGCCATATTTAATTAAACGACATTTCAGGTCATGTCGATGCACTGGCGCTGCTTTCCACAAATTTTGTTTTACACATATCTGAAAATCTAACCGTTGGATCTTCACAAATTTTACATCATTAGGAAGGTCATTTCAAAACGAATCCAACGGTTCCAGTTTTGGGAAAATCCGACGGTCGGATCTTCCACACTAACCATTTGAAGTTATGATTTCAAATTACGAACTGCAGCGTCGTTATTCGATTTAATTTAATTATATTTATATATATATATATATATATATATATATATAATCGTTTCTGGCGCTGTTTTTCTTCAGTTTTGAATTAAACATTCCAGACAATCCAACCGTCGGATCTTCACAAAGTTGGTGCCGTTGGAAAGATATTTCCAAGGCGAACCCAACGGTTGAGGTTTCGGGAAAATCCAATGGTCGGATCTTCCGCACTAGTTGTTTGAAATCACGGTTTCAAAATATGAACTGCACGGCCACGTTTCGTTTAATTCTATTTATATTTATATATATTTATATAAATATAGTTCATTCAAAAATTCCTATATCGTTTCCACTTCAATTATTTCACTAACGCCTTAAATTTTTGGAAAATTTCGCCATAACCTCCTTTGTACGGGAGGATCTGGGAAAATTCCCAAATAGCCACACGGGCGTCTCATATCAAAAAGAAAAAGCCAAGCGGCTAGCCAACAGGCTCATAAAATCATCACCCAAACAAAGCGGTAAATGTGTACCTATTTGTCGGGCACAAAATTCTATTTCTCTTCTCTAGCCCCTTTTTTGCTTTAACCTGTTCAATAGATATGCATGTACATATATACAATTTCTAACATTTATCATTTTTCATTCAATTGCATATTTGATTTTCTTTGGTTTAAAAACACCATTCATTCGAATATTGCATGCATAGGCTAAAATCATATCATTAGCTAGTTAATGTATATTTCAACTCATGCACGTTTATTTGAACCAGTGGATATTTTTAACACTTCACATTTCAAAAGATGATAATTTTGGCGAACTAAAATAGATTTCAACACATGACTATTTTATTTAGTTCCTATGCATGTTAAAAATAATATTTCTATCACAAATATTTACTTCAACGTCCGCATATCTTTAGCATAGCACACATATGATAAAAATGATATTTTTATCATTTATAATATTTATTCAACAAATAGCCGTTTCAACACTTCATAGTTTCAATAAAAAGGTAATCTTTATTGTTCGATCTTTTTATTCAACACATGAATATTTCCACTACACACACTTCTCAACAAATGAGCATTTCCACACATGGACATTTTATTTATGTTGTTTATATTAGAAAGATGAAATTTTGATTGTTGAAACCATTTATATAAGGCGAATATTTTGCAGACTTCATATATATATAAAAATGTGATTTTTATTGATTAAACACTCCATTCATTCACAAATGAATTTAATTTTCACACAACACTTTTCAACACATGAATATTTCCACACATGGACATAGTTTCAATATATGGCTTTAATTTCAATGCATGTAAAATAATTTCAACATATGAAAATAATTCTAACACACAAAGATTATTCGAAATTTCGGCAGCATAACGGCAGGGTAGTTAAAACCGGCACCGTCCCTAGTACGGCTCCTCGCTCTACCTTAAAACCTCGCGGTTTTTGACAATGGGGATTCATGCATCTAATTCGCACGCAGGCGGCATGTTTATTTTTATTTCCACAAATATTTCCAATTCATTTCAACCACTAATGGGTATTTTTCAACCACAACCAAACAATATCAACCACAAACAATTATTCAACCATTCGTATTTTTCAACCAATATTTCACACCAATTCACCACAATAAATATCGTCCATGGTTTGTGGACGAGGGGAGTATATATATATATAATATAATATATATTTTCAATATTTCACTTTCATTTCAACACATATATCAATTATTCTATGCATGTAAAAATTCATACTTCGCTTATGTAGCTTACACTACGCATGTACATGAGGTATACAACACGTATGTAATTTATATTTCGCTTATATAAATTATACACGACATTTTCTATTCAATTTCACGTTAATTTAGATTTCTCACCTTGGTTTTCTGAGCGCTAAAAATCGATACGATGTCAGAAAAATCCGCAGCTTCTTCTATTGGGTAGAGAGCTTCCTTGCGGTCTCGATGTTTCCTGTTTCATCGAATTTCGTCAACATACCAAAAAGATATGATTTTTCAAAGTGTACAGATCAAAGAAAAACGCACTTTCAGAAAGCTTCAAAACTAGGTCAACGATTTTCGCGAGATCCGTTGATCGTTGAGACGATCGGCCTGCACCACCACGTCGGCCTTGGAGAGGGCTCTCCGTCGATGGTCACCACCCTCAGCTCGATGGCGGCAGGAAGGCAGGGCGGCGCTCGATAGGGTCGGACTTTGGAGGCGGATATCTCGGCGGAGAGGCGACGATAGGGGGAGCTCCTTATATGGATTTGAAGAGGGGAGGGAGAACTACAAAAAGTTGAACTGGAGGAGGGGCTAATTCTGGCCGTGGCGATCGGAAATCGCCTGGGAAGGTGAAAGAGGGCTTCCGCCGTCGATGTCGGGGTCGGGGGGGGGGGGGTTTCTGTTATTTTTTTTTTAAATTTATGAAGAAAAAATATGATTGGCCGAGGTTATATTAAAATTTTAAAATAGTGTTTTCTTAAACGAACTCCTTTTTAAACCCAACGACTGTCGCCCCTAGCTAAATACCCCCATTCCGGACACAATGGGATATGTTTTGTGGGCCAATTCGACTGTTACAGTCAGTTATTTTTCAAATTAAAGTATAAAACATTTAATTTTTAACTCTGAACGCACATTTCAATTTGCCAGGGCCACAAACTGATTCGAAAAATTCCAGAAAAATAAATCTAGCTATGTTTTGACGCTACGGCCCCAACAAAACTAGTTTCGTCGAATTCTGAGGTCGTTTGAAAAATGGCCATTTTCTGGTCGATCCAATTTAACAGAAATCGCCTAAACACATTTTCTTTTGCCACGCTCACATATTAGCTTCAAAAATTATGAAATTTGAAACCTAGCAATAGTTTGACATCCCGGACCTAACAAAAGTGGTTTCGTCGAATTCCGAGGTCGTATGCAAAATATCAATTTTCCAGGGCTATATTCTATATACCAACCCCTCTGAAAATTCATTCGGCCATAACTTTTGATTCCCGTTATGAAACTTCGATTTTTCAGATTTGTTAGAAAGGTATTGACTAACAGATTTAAATATTTTTGGTTTCACTAAAATCCGCTATATTTTCCACCCTGCATAGTCAGTCAAAGTCTGAATTCAAATTTTCAAACTGACTCACTATTTCTAATTCACTATTTTATTGAAATATTCTATTTCAATTGTTCAAATTCCTTTGAAATAATCAATTTAAAAATTTTAAATTGGCTCGCATTTTCCGGGTTATTACACTTTGCTTTTCAACAGAAGCCTTGATCATCTGCCACTTAGGCATGCCACACAGGCAATTCACCCTATGTGACAGATTTCTATCGATATATAGCCTCTGAGCTCGTATGTCTCAGAGAAGGGCGTTAAGCAAGAAAATAAATTCTCCGCCGCCAAACAGATATATATTTAATAGAGATCGATCAGCACAGAACAAAATCCAGTGTGAGACACACAGTCCATTTACACGTTCATTCTGGGTCTGAACGAAACCGGAGGCACTATATACCTCGCATATCCATCGATCTCCACGTACGTCTGGACGATCACCACTCATTATCCATATTTCGGGATGCCTCCGAATCAGGACATCAGTTATCATCCAACCGAGGCGAAGATCTCCGGTCTTCCACCACCGTCTTCATCATCGACTTCACACCGCCGATCAATTATTTGAAATGAAATTTAACTTGGCCTTTTCAATTAATTCATGTTTATTTAGAATTTAAATCAATTCATCTCAATGGTTAAATTATTCAACACCAATAATTCTGTTATCAAATGTAATTTTCACACTAAACACATTCAACCATCAAATATCTAATAAACTGGGTAAATTCAGTTTATTTTCCATTCCATATCGTTTATACTATTTTATAACGATTTATCGCTATTTTTATTTATATAAAAATAGCCAATTCCATTCAAACGACGCTTCAGGCCATAACGTGGTCGTGACGCTGTTTTTCTTCAGATTTGATTTACATATATCTGAAAATCTAACCGTTGGATCTTCCGATTTAATTTAATTATATTTATATATATATATAATTAACTGGGTAAATGCAGCGTCGCTATTCGATTTAATTTAATTATATTTATATATATATAAATAATCGATTCTGGCGCTGTTTATCTTCCGATTTGAATCAAACATTCCAGACAATCCAACGATTGGATCTTCACGAAGTGGGTGTCGTTGGAAAGGTATTTCCAAGGCGAACCCAACGGTTGCGGTTTTGGGAAAATCCGATGGTCGGATCTCCTGCACTAATCGTTTGAAATCACGGTTTCAAAACACGAACTACAGCTTTGTTATTCGATTTATTTTAATTATATTTATATAAATATATATAAATATAATTCTTTCTTCGATTTCAAAACTATATTCACTTCATATATTTGATAAAAATGATATTTTTATCCCACTGATATTTATTTCAACACATCACCATTTTTAACACTTCGTATTCACAATAAAAATGCAGATTTTATTGTTCGATCTATATATTCAACACATGAATGTTTTCGACTTCAGACCTACGATAAAAATTTGATTTTTATCATTCTAGTCCTTTATTCAACACATGAATATTTTCTATAGTTGGTATATATAATAAAAATATTATTTTTTTTGTAAAACAATTTATTTCAAAACACGGTTATTTTATATAGTTTATATATAAGGTAAAAATGTTATTTTTGATGTTAAAACGATTTATTTAAAACAATAGTATTTTATATAATATATATATATGATAACAATGTTATTTTGATTTTTTAAAGAATTTATTCTATACACGAACTCCATTCAACACATGAATTTATTTCAATACATGAACTTCTATTCAACACATGAATTTTATTTCAACATTCAGCACATGACTTTTATTTCAGCATTCAACACATGAATTTAAATCAAACACAGAAATATTTCAGAAAATTTCGGCAGCATAACGGGAGGGTAGTTAAAACCGGGGCCGTCCCTAGTACGGCTCCTCGCTCTACCTTAAAGCCTCGCAGCTTTTGACAATGGGGATTTTCAATATCTAGTTCGTACGCAGATGAATTTTCCCATATACTAATCCTATAGGGATTTCAATCACAATCAATCATTTCAAATCAACCATTCATGATATTCACCAAATTTTCACATCAACCAATAATCCAAACAACATCACAACCAATATATATCGTCCATGGTCTGTGGATGAGGGGAGTGTATATATATATATATATATATATATACATATATATATATATATATATAGATATACGTATATAACTATATTTCGATTTCATTTCAATAACACTTCAATTTATTTCAACGCACATATTATTTTTACAACGCATATATAACTTATACATCGAACATACAACTTATACAACGCTTATACATGTCGTGTACAATGCTTATATAACTCGTATTTCAACTATATAATTTATACATCGTTGTTTTCCATATCGTTTATAATTCAAAAATCTCACATTGGGTTCCACTCCACCAAAAATAGCAGAAGGCTCAGAAAAATATGCGGTCTCTTCTAGAATGTAGAAGATGTCCACATGAGTCCACTGTCTCTTATTTCACTGAATTTCGTCAACAAACGAAAAATATATGATTTTTACAGTGAAATCAAAAACCGTAGCGCTTTAAAGTGCTATAGAATAGTTTAAAATAATATAAGTCGTACCTCTCTGAAGTTGTTCAAAACTAGGTATTGATTTTTCGCGAAATCCGTGAAGGGGTTGGACGATCGGGCTACGCAGCGTCGAAGGGGGGCGGAGGGCGCACCTGCGCACGGTGGAGTGGGCCAACTCGGTGGTCTGAATTCGCCCTGGCGGCGGTCGAAAGTGGCCAACTTCCCAAGCTCGATTCGAGCTTAATACTCCACGAAAAATTTCAAACTTTATATGGATGTGAAGCTCATGAGACGATCTACAAAAACCTCAACTGGAGCATGTGATTTGGTGCGTGGATTTAAAGAAAAAGAGGAGAGAAGTTATGAAAGGGTTCCGCCATTCGCGATTTTTAATCGGGGAGAGAGAGAGAGAAAGCGTGTCGAGTTGTGATTGGCTGGGGGGGTTTATTTTAATTTATAATTTATTTAAAATCCGAAAATACCCCTTGTTACATACAAACTCCAATCCAAACCCAACGACTGTTGTTTCTAGCTAAATACCCCCATTCCGAACACAATGGGATATGTTTCGAAGGCCCATTCGACTGTTTGAGTCAGTTTCTCTTCAAATTAAAATATAAAACATTCAATATTTGTTTTGAATGTACATTTCAAATTGCCGGGGCCACATACTGATTCTAAAAATTCCCGAAAAATAAATCTGGCTATGTTTTGATGATACGGTCCCAACAAAACTAGTTTCGTCAAATTC
The DNA here is from genome assembly GCA_030737875.1 of Allium sativum. Lineage (NCBI taxonomy): Eukaryota > Viridiplantae > Streptophyta > Magnoliopsida > Asparagales > Amaryllidaceae > Allium > Allium sativum. The sequence goes on along the minus strand of CM060909.1, from coordinate 804,883,232 downwards.
TGAGACCGTTTGAAAAATGGCCCTTTTCTGGTCGATCCAATTTAATAGAAATCGACCAAACACATTTTCCTTTGCCACGCTCACATACTAACTTCAAAAATTTTAAAATTTGAAACCTAGCAATAATTTGACATCCCGAATCCAACAAAAGTGGTTTCGTCCAATTCTGAGGTCGTTTGCAAAATAGCTATTTTCACGGGCTATATAAACTCTATAGCGACCTTTCTGAAAATTCATTTAGCCATAACTTTTGCTTCCCGCTATGAAACTTCGATTTTTCAGATTCGTTAGAAAGATATTCATTAACAGATTTAAATATTTTTGGTTTCACTAAAATCCGTTTTATTTTGCACCCGGTACAGTCAGTCAAAGTTTGAATTCAAATTTTGAAACTACCGTGCCATTTCAGGCCTTGTTTATAATTAGAATTAATTATATTTATTTTCGAACATCGATTCAAACTCACTTTTCGTCGCTATTATTTAAAATAATTTATTTTAAATATCAAAAATTCACTAAAATAGCCAATTTAAAATTTTCAAACTGGTTCAGATTTTCCGGGTTGTTACAATCTCCCCCACTTAAAACTTTTTGTCCCCGAAAAGGAACAAAGTCAAAAGTGGATTAATTAACCAACTCTACTTTTAATCTGACTTCCAGTCTTCAACTTTTCATTTTCTAAGAATTTTCAAATTCTTCAAAAATTTAGCTAACACCCTAAATTTTCGAAAAATTTCGCCATAACCTCCTTTGTACGGGGGACTTCGGGATATTTCAAATAGCCTCCCATGGCCCTCACCAATCCAAAAGAAAAAGAGAAAGCCAAGCGGCTAGCCAATTGGCTCATAAAATCATCAAATCCCAAGAAATATAATAAACGTGTACCTATTTGTCGGGCAAACAATTTTATTCCTTTGCTTAGCTGTTCATCCATAACCTGTTCACACATATATAATGCACATGTATATATTTCTATTTATTTTCAATTCAGTTCGATATCTGTTCAATTTGGCTAAATGGTTCAAAACTCTAATTAAACAACCAAAAATCAAACAACACAACCAACAATCAATTTGTTTTCATCTTTCAAAAATATACTAATTAATTCATATACTCTTATAAAATCATTCAGAATATATGATTAAATTTTTACATCCATGAAAAGAAAACAACGACAAAGTAGAGAACATAATGAACATTTCAAAATATGGTAAATGTACCTTGCACCGGAGTCAATCAGAGATATCCACCTTGCACTTAGGATAGGCTTTCTGAATTCTTTCCTCAGTTTCCCAAGTACAATCTCGCGGATCTCCACTCCATTGCACTTTGACTAAGTGAACCTTATTGTTCCTCAGCTCTTTGGTTTCTTTGCCAATAATCTTTAGCGGTTCTCTTCTAACAGCCAATTCTGGAGTAATTTCTATATCCCACTGTGTTGCTTCTTCCACGATCAAGTCTGGATCATGAACATGCTTTCGAAGTTGAGATACGTGAAATACATCATGCACTCCAGGCAACCAATCAGGCAATTGAACTCTATAAGTGAGAGTTCCAATCCGTTCAAGTATAGGGAATGGACCAATAAATCTGGGCGCCAACTTCCCTGTTTTGCCAAATCGAATCACTCCTCTCATCGGAGAAACCCTTAGATACACATAGTCACCAACAGCAAATGCTAAATCCCTCCTTCTCGAGTCTGCATAGCTCTTCTATCAGCTTTGAGCGGCTAGTAATCGTTTCTTAATGAAATCGACTTTGTCTGCAGCTTCTTGAATCATATCTGGTCCCAATACAAGCCTATTACCAGGTTCAACCCAACAAGCAGGAGATCGGCACGGTCTACTATACAATGCTTCGAATGGTGACATTGTCAGGTTCGCTTGGTAGCTGTTGTTGTATGAGAACTCAGCCAAATGCAAATGGTCTTCCCACGATCCACCAAAATCAAGAACAAAAGCCCGCAATAAATCTTCTAGTATACGATTCACCCTCTCAGTTTGACCATTTGTTTGAGGATGATATGCGGTGCTCAAGTTCAGTTTTGTCCCCAGTTCTACTTGAAATGCCTCCCAGAATTTGCTAGTAAATATGTGATCTCTATCACTAACTATACTGATCGGCACTCCATGTAGCCTAACAATTTCCTTGAAATAAATCTGCGCCAGTCTCTGAGCAGTTCTATTGGATCTGATAGGTATAAAATGGGAGGTCTTCGTGAAGCGATCTACGATCACCCAAATACTGTCATTTCGTTTCCTGGTTCTGGGAAAACCATCTATGAAGTCCATGGAAATATGTTCCCACTTCCAACCTGGAATGTCCAGCGGTTGCAACAATCCGGCAAGTTTCTGTTGGTCGCTTTTAACTAGTTGGCAAGTAGGACACCTGCTAACATTTATTGAAACGTCCCTTTTCATACCCATCCACTAGAATGTTCGCTTGAGATCGTTATACATTTTGCCTACACCTGGATGGATACTCAGCTTGGACTTGTGACATTTGTCTAACACTTCTCTTTTGAGTTTGGGGATGTCGGGAACACAAATCCTTCCTCTCAATCTCAGAATTTCATCATTATCCATTTGAAAACCCGAGGGTTCGCCTTTCTGAATCCTTCTGATCATATCCTTAATAAAATTATCATCCTTCTGGAGAATAGATATTTTGTCAATCAAGGAAGTCGTAATAATAAAACTGGCGATTATTGCATTCTTTCGACTCAACGCATCTGCCACAACATTGGCTTTCCCTGGAGTGTACAATATCTCAAAATCATATGCTGCAAGAAATTCTAGCCAACGTTGCTGCCTCAGATTCAAGTCTTTCTGGGTGAACAGATACTTTGGCGACTGATGATCTGTAAATAGTTCGAATTTCTCACCCAAAAGATAGTGCCTCCAGATTTTTAAAGCAAATACAATGGCTAACAACTCAAGATCATGAGTGATGTAATTTTTCTCATGCGGTTTCAGCTGACGGCTAGCATAAGCAACCACTTGACCTCTTTGCATTAATACTGCACCAAGGCCTTCTCTAGAGGCATCTGTCCAGACTTTCAAGTCTTGATTGCCATCGATTATCGTTAACGCTGGAGCCGTTGTTAATCTTAACTTTAGCTTCTCAAAAGCCTCCTCACATTCTGGAGTCCACTTGAACTTTGCGTGCTTCTTTGTAAGCTTTGTTAAGTGACTAGATATCTTCGAAAAATCTTGAACGAACTTCCGATAATAACTAGCCAATCCAAGAAAACTTCGGACTTCTATGGGAGTATTAGGCTGTTTCCAATTTTGAATAACAGTGATTTTACTTGGATCCACAGCAATTCCCTCTTTTGATACAACATGGCCAAGAAACTTTAATTCATCTTGCCAGAATATACATTTGGAAAGTTTGGCATTTAAAACATTCTTTCGCAGAATTTCTAGAACTTGCTCCAAATGTTTTTCATGTTCGGCCTTTGACTTAGAGAAGATTAGAATATCATCAATAAAAACCAGAACAAACTTATTCAAGACTCCTCTGAACACTCGATTCATTAAATCCACAAAATAGGCAGGAGTGTTACATAAGCCGAACGACATTACCAACCACTCATAGAATAAGTCGGGACCTCTGAATGCTATCATTGGAACACACTCTTTGGCAATACAAAGCTGATGGAAACCTGTAGCTAGGTCCATCCTTGAAAATACTTGTGCACCGTTCAATCGATCAAGCAAATCATCAATCCACGGCAATGGGTATTTATTCTTCAATGTCTGCTTATTCAAGTCACGATAATCCATACATAGTCGAAGAGTACCGTCTGACTTTGGGATAAACACCACTGTTGCTCCCCAATCAGAGAAACTAGGCCTGATCAGACCCTTCCATACAAGCTGTCGAGTTTGATTATCTAACTCTTCTTTCTCCTTTAGAGTCATCCTCCGAATAGCGTGCACTACTGGCCTTGCATTCGGAATTAAAGCGATCTTGAAATTAATTTCTCTCTTTGGAGGCAAGCTAACAACTTCTTCGAACACATCTGCATAATTCTTTACTACAAGAATATCTTTTATGAGGTCCGGAATATTCTCTGTAACTACAGGGATATTTTCTATTTGAGCGGGAGAAACATCAAGAGCTAACCAAAAGTCTTTTCTATCTGAATTCGGACCTTCACATGGTATGGTTATATAATTCCTTGATTTAATCTTTGCCTTGACCACTCTCTCAGCGCATTTAACCTCTGCTTCATATTTGGTCAACCAATCTAATCCCAAAATAAGATCGAATTCAATAAAATTCATGACGATAGAGATGGTAGGGAACTTATAACAGGAAAAAGAGACAGGCACCGCACAAATCCAGCTATGATCGAGAGAACCTCCAATCGGATTATGGACAGTGATGGGTTCTTTGAGCTTTTTAAATTTCAAATCCAACTTCTTAATTGCATTCTTTGCAATAAAGCTTCTTGATGCGACTGTATCAAACAGTACTTTAACTGGAATGTTTTTGACAGTGAGCGTGCCTTCCAAAACATCAGATCTTCCCTGACTAGCTGAGGGTGTTGCAGCTTCTGCCACTTCATTCACATACACTTTAGTCCCTTTTAATAGCCAGCAATCTTGCTTTACGTGACCAGCCTGATGACAAAGATTACACTCTCGGGCCAATTGAAACTTGTTCTTGGATTTAGATTCATCCTTCTTTCGTTTGTTCCAAGATTTACAACTTATCGCCAAATGTCCTTGCCTATTGCAGCTTGAGCATGTGGCAATCATTACTGGTTCTTTCCCAGATCTTGCCCTCTTCCTCTTGGCTTTAGGCCTCATACTGACCTCAGACATCGTACTGGCCTCAGGACTCTCGGTCTCAAACTCCTCTTTGTTACTAGGACTGACTTCCTCTTCGTCGTTCAAAAGACCTTTCTTATTGAGATCTTCATATTGATAAGCCATGTATATCATTTCATAAAAAGGAAGCTTCACATGCCCCATCACACTATTCTAGTACTTCCTTTTAAGACCATTGATAAATCTCAGATTCTTCCTCTCGGATTTTGAATTAGATGAGGTGCAAAGTGAGAAAGTTCGTTGAATTTCTTATGTTATTCTGGGATACTCATATCACCTTGTATCAAATAGTAGAATTCATCACATAACCGCTCAGTTGCTTCTGGAGGAGTAAATCTTTCACTGAAAATCTCTTTGAATCTATCCCAGGTGATATCACCTTCTGGATTATCTTTAATGATTGTTTCCCACCAGATTAAAGCTTCTTCTTTGAGCGCCCAAGATGCCACTAATCTATTCTGATCATCTCTCAGCTGGAAATGCTCAAAATTTCTTTCAGCTGAACTCATCCAAGCTTGAGGTTGAATAATCGATTCATTGCCCGAGAATTTTGCTCCACCCAGATTTCGATATCTCTTAAATAGAGCCTCTAGATCTGGTTCTGCATTTCTTCTGTTTCTGACACTCATTTTCTAGTGCTTCTGCAAATAGCAGACCAAGTGTCGGGTCAACAGAAAAGATATTTTAAAACATAGAGACATATACTTGAATGTAAATGCGCCTATCGAGGTGTATTCTATTCTGCTATACTCATACTAGGATATTACTGATCCTATGTGCAATGAGCTATTCGTACTAGAACACTACTGGTTCCATTCCTGACGAATTCGTTGATATGATATATTCCAGAACTAAGCTTAACCAAAGCTCTGATACCACGTTGTGACGACCCCAAAACCCCGTGAGATGGTGCTAAGGGTAATCTTTGGAATATAACACATAAACAGAAATAACAGAACAGAAATAAATAAATACACCAGATAATGTACCATAGAATACACTGGATAAACATAATCATCAGAGTTACACAGTATACAGTATCATAATTAGTACAAATACAGTTCAGCTATACATAAATGTCTACAGCAGAAAACAAACATAATATGTACAATAAGGGATGAACAACATAAAAAGAGATAAATGATGGAATCCGTCTTCAGCTCCAGCTATCCAGAAAGAGCCTGTTAAAACTTGAATACAAGGCTGCCCATGTAGAAAGAGGGGCACCCGAGTTTGTAAGTGAAACAAACTACGAGTCAGTCATGGGACTGGTATGAGAAATCTACTTAACACATTCTATAATATGGCTAATCACTGGACCACGCCACTTTCGCGGAACGGGTTTACTCATTGGATTGCCAGTGCTTTATAAAAAGTAAATCTTTAAAACATCGCAATGCTTTTTATAAAAATGAAGCCATTATAAGACTCAGTTCCCATAACACAATGCAACGCAAACCGGAGGATAGAGTTTTTACCTTATAATGGCCAAAATATGCTTGATACGAATAAAACAAATCATTTGATATTATTACTAGTGTTTATATGTTTCAAAAACAATTTCAAATCATAAGTATCAATCATAGACGTCATTAATGCCCCATACCACTATGTCGCCATATATAGGTATATAATCAAAACCGCACAGTCACGTATTTTGAAATTGGATTTCCATCATGAACCAAGGCAAGGGATCGTCCTCACCGAATTCGAGACGCTCTAGCCCGCCCCTCAGGAACAGCCGCAAACTACACCTTGGATCGTCAGGGCCGGTCCACCGATGTGGATTATTATTCCTGAACACTGCGTCTCCCCGCCCTTTGGGGGCGTAAATGAGCCAAATGACTCCATCGGCTTCACATAGTCACCGATATATCCGAGGCGCCGACCAACAGCAACAACCACACATGTGAAAATAATATATAAGCACTGACACCACCTCTAGCTAGAAAGAAACGCATGCCCTCCCTGATGTCCTCTCCCGTTTCTGGTCCATACCGGGGTGTGAGGCTCGCGAATTCACGTTATACACAAAGCTATCCCACACAGGTCGTGCTTTGATCATCAACAACAAGACTTTGCTTTTCAACAGAAGCCTTGATCATCTGCCACTTAGGCATGCCACAACGACAATTCACTCTATGCGACTGATTTCTATCGATATATAACCTCTGAGCTCGTACGTCTCAGAGAAGGCGTTAAGCAAGAGAATAAATTCTCCGCCGCCAAACAGATATATATTTAATAGAGATCAATCAGCACATAACAAAATCCAATGTCAGACACACAGTCCATTTACATGTTCGTTCTGGGTCTGAACGAAACCGGAGGCACTATATACCTCACATATCCATCGATCTCCACGTATGTCTGGACGATCACCACTCATTATCCATATTTCGGGATGCCTCCCAATCAGGACATCAGTTATCATCCAATCGAGGCGAAGATCTCCGGTCTTCCACCACCATCTTCATCATCGACTTCACACCGCCGATCAATTATTTGAAATGAGATTTAACTCGGCCTTTTCAAATAATTCACGTATATTTAGAATTTAAATCAATTCATCTCAATGGTTAAATTATTCAACACCAATAATTCTGTTATCAAATGTAATTTTCACACTAAACGCATTCAACCATCAAATATCTAATAAACCGGGTAAATTCGGTTTATTTTCCATTCCATATCGTTTATACTATTTTATAACGATTTATCGCTATTTTTATTTATTTAAAAATAGCCAATTCCATTCAAACGACGCTTCAGGCCATAACGCGGCCGTGGCACTGTTTTTCTTCAGATTTGATTTCCACATATCTGAAAATCTAACCGTTGGATCTTCACAAATTTTATATCATTAGAAATTTCTTTTCAAAACGAATCCAACGGTTTCAGTTTTGGAAAAATCCGACGGTCGGATCTCCCGGTACACTCGTTTGAAGTTTCAATTTCAAAAATACGAACTACAACGTCGCTATTCGATTTAATTTAATTATATTTACATATATATATATATATATATATATATATATATAATCGATTATGGCGCTGTTGTAACACCCCACCTCCGTTAAGGTCACTCACAAAGGGAATGCATTAACTTTGATGGAGTGTTTTAGTAGACAGAACAGAAACTTACTAGACAGATAAAACAGTACTTGAAAAATTTATAGCTTTATTACAACAGAAACCGAAGTAAGTTTGGTTACATCCTTTCAAATCACAACATCAGAATTCAAGTACAAAATATCAGTCTTGTACAAAAGCCTTCAGAATGCATAGTTTTTAAAATCATAATCCCCAACATAAACTGCCATGCCAAAGCCAGACGATACTTCAAGTAGAGAAGATCCGAATCAAGCTCCTAGATTTCCACCCTACAAACCTGTAGGGGGGGGGAACGGAAGAAAAAGGGGCGAAAACAAGAAAGGTTAGACTTAAAGTCTGGCAAGTCTAGTGACTTTCAGCATATGAACAGATAATAATAATTATGACATGAAAATAAAACTGGATGCGAGATAACAGTAACAGGAGTGGCAGATATACTTAAGTTAAACAAAAAAAAACAGAATGATGTAAGCTACTATTTTTCACCTCTCTGCACTAATACAAGTATAACAGGATTAGGTGTCACCCCAATGTCTAAACTGAACAAAAACAGGAACAGAATAATTTCCACAGAAGAGAATGCTAGTAATGGGCCTTTACCACCCCAACAGAAACAGACAAAAACAGAATGCTAATAATGGGCCTTTACCACCCGAACAGAAACAAAATGCTAATAATGGGCCTTTACCACCCGAACAGAAGGTACAGAAACAGAAACAGATTAATCCCTACGGAAGCAGAATGTAGAATTAGGTGTACACTAGTAAATGGGCCTTCACCACCCGAACAGACGGTACCACGCAGAAACAGATAGGTGTTACCACCCAACAGAAACAGACAGAACTAAGTGTACCCTAAAACCCTACCCTAAGCGGTCGGATCCCTAATACACAAATACCATGTGTCGGCCCCACGATAGGGTGTATCACTCCCTAAAGTGACAACCAATTGGCACAGACCTATTTACAGATGTCACAGCGTCTTACAACCTTAGAGGCAGACTGGGATCCATGCACGCACATGACCCAGTTGGAACGCACCATCAAGACCCTTCGCCATTATCGGAATGAACCGCTTACAATTAGTTCAGTAAGCGTGCCCGGACCGTACCTACTGTTGGGTCAAAGTTTTGATACCAGAAAGGGTTACTGACTAATATGGGTCCCAAACAACAGATGACACAAGTAATTTCCCTCCTAACCTTGTGTCCCCAGACTAACAGATTTCAGATTAACTTGTTTACAAGTTCAGACATACAGAGTTCAAGTCAACTAGTTCACAAATCAAGTTAACGGGTTTTCAGACTAACAGATCAGATGTACAGTTCTTAGCTGACTTACAGATTGTCTAACTTTGTATTGGGCCTACAGGTTCACGAAACAGATTTTATTAAATTCATCAGTCCGGTTGGTTAACCCTATTTACCCAAAACGTTTTAGACATCGTACTTATCCCAGACTTTCATTAATTAAATATTAATGCCCATACCTCTCACATTAGACTGACAGTTTGCGGCTACTGGTTAGACCGGTTGGTTCCGGGAAGGTTTCTGCCACAAACTGAGTCTAACCTCAGGTTTCAAGCACGTTATGACTAACTTCTCACATTAGAACCAATTGTTTGCGGCCACTGGATGTGTCGGGCGGTTCCGGGCAGGATTACGCCGCAAACTCATTCTAACCTCGAGTTAGCCATGTTTATCTTTGCGGCCAATTAATTAATAATTTACCATTTATGCCCATGCCTAATATACATGTCAATTATTCATAACTACAGCCAATTCAGATTATGTCAATAATAGACTAAATATATCAACTCAACAGTTATGGCAGATAACAGATTTCGTAGATTAGGCGACTTAACGGATTTAGCAGATTAAGCAATTTAGCATATAACAGATTAGGCATTTTCAGCAGACTTAGCAGATGACAGATTTAGCAGATGAACAGATCTAGCAGATTAGGCAATATAACAGAACTAGCAGATTAGGCAATATAACAGAACTAGCAGATTGGGCAATATAACAGAACTAGCAGATTAGGCAATATAATAGATTTAATCATTCCTTAAAGTTTCATTGACATATCTTGCCTAATAATAAATTTGGCCTAAGTTTGCATGCCTAAATAGTTGTCATGATTCCCAATATGATCATATACCCTGTGTTTGCATTGAATTTACATGGCACATATTATGGTCATAATTTACCATATAACACATGTCCCAAATTTAGTTAAACTCGCCTAGTACAAAAGATTCACATATAAATTATACCAAATATAGCCATCGATTTCAATGCACGTCATATATTCAAAAATCTCCCACTTAGGTGTTATTCACATTTAATAGTTATCAAATCTTAATATAGACTTTCACACCTAAGTCATATTCTCTTTTTATCCCAAATCATGAATTGTTATATAAACAATATGCCCAACAATCTAGAACTTTAAATTATAACAGATCTTAATTCAAAATATGCGTTATGTCAAATTCTCAAGTCATATGTTAACATACAATGGTTCCTCTTCTTCCAATTCACGGAATATGCGTAGATCTAAATCTAGTTTACAACCTATGTCCTTTTTCTTAAATCAGTCATAGATTAGCCATATCCCATTTATGCCATCATTCATCATTTGTCCCAAAGTTTAACATTCGTGCGTTAATCTCTTATGAGATTTGGCGCAGGCTCGTGGTAGCCTGGCTACAGAACAGAAAGAAGAAAGAGATACAGAATAAAATAGATCAGAACAGAACATAAACAACCTCAAATTCAGATTTACAATCATGTCACAATTATAATTAAAGTTTATATCAGAAAATAATTGTACTTGCCTTGATTGGACAAAAGAAGAAGAAGAGTTGCAGTTGTTTTCTTTTAATTTTATTCAGTTTGGAAGAAGATGCTTTAGTCCTAATTTCAGTTCAGATCTCAGCAGAGTAGCAACGCCATTTTTTTATTTTTAATTAGAACAGAGGCAGAATATAGGCAGAATGAAATGGTGTAGAGAGAATGAGGCTAGGGGCTGTTTATATAGGTTTAGAGTCATGAATCTGGTCAGAAAATCGGGCCAAAAACATCAGAATGCATCAGGTTTAGGAAGTGGGTTCGGGAGGCAGGTCGACCCCCAGGTCGACTACCCAGTCGACCTGGTCGGGGGGGGGGGGGGGGTCGACTACCCAGTCGACCTGGTTAGGGGGTCGACTACCCAGTCGACTTGGGTCCTGGGTGGGAAATTTCCCGCCCAGCCTGCTTCTGGGTTTGAATTCGAATTTCGAGCTGTTTTCGATTCTGAAAATTCCTGAAACTTCGGAGGGTCATAACTTGGTCATACGGACTCCGTTTTTCGAAAACTCGGACTCGTTTTCATGTAGAATTCTGAGACGAACGCAATGGCGCAACCCGTTTCCCTTGTTTCTTATTTTAAAATTTAATTATTCTCTGATTTGTTAACTATACGATCACAAAAAATACGGGGTGTTACATTCTCCCCTCCTTAAAGGATATCGTCCCCGAAATCTTCAAGTTAAGAAGAATGTGTCCTACCATCCAACATCCATCTACTCAATCATCAATCACTGGCGTCCATTGTCCTTAGAAACTTCTAATGTTGTATGAACATATGCAAAAGTGTGTGTATATGTTCCTTATCTAATGCAAAGATCAGGCGGTCCACCGATTCAGTTGACCTCCTTAATGCGAATTATGTCAGTGCCATGAATTCAACATGTATGCAATTTTCCTATTTGATACATATCATTTCTAAATGTGTGCACAATCATTCATCCAAATGCAACATCCATGTGATGAGTCAATCATTTTGCATCCACAAAATTGAAAATGCACACACATCCATATGCAGTATGAGAGTGTTTTCGAGCCGATCTAGTGCCTAGTGTGTGTATATGCATCCACGAGCAACCACTAGCAACCACTTGCATCCACTTGCAACCATCAAACATAACATTTCTCAAACACATGTTTACACCCATTGGTTTCTACCTAAAGTTCGAAGATTCGATCGATAGGATACAATCGAATGATGGAAGTGAGTACATATGAAACAAAAACTTGATTTTCATTAGATTTTGGTTGAGAGAATAATTCCCCTGAGTATCGGCCCCGAAGACCGAAACCAACATCAGATTGACACCCAGAGGATTACCCTCTTTAGACAATGTCAAAACTGGAAATCTTAACCTTATCAGAAATATTCATATATTTACAGATTACTGGTACAAATCAGATTACCGAACTAAGCATGATAAAAACCAGAATGTATGCGTCCTACTTGATGCCTAACATAGATATCTCTCAATCCCCAATCTATCACAAACAGATGAGTCCTAACCCTTAGGGGTTTGAGTCTACAGCGGAATCAGAAACAATACTAGTATTAAAGTGCAGAGTATCGATTACAGAATCAAAATGCCAGAATCAGAAAGAGTTTTAACTCAAAAATCAGATAAGAAAATTAAACCTTCTACATAAATTTTCTTATTTCTACCCTATGTACCAGTCATGTGACGATCCCAAAACCCCGTGACATAGTGTTAAGGATAATCATTGGAATATAACACATTAATCATCATTAGCAGATCACAGATAATAGCATAAACAGAAAATAGAATAATTTACACACATATGACAGCGGAATCATGTAGATATCATCACATCAGAGAAGCACAGTACAGGATACAACTTAGTGCATAATGATACATAATTAGTCACCATCGCCTGAGGTGGAATTATACATAAAGAGTACACAAATGGAATATCAGTCTACATCGCCAATGGCGGAATCATAATATAGATACAATAATGGCGGAGAAAATCCAAGTCAGCACAGTGTAGTCAAGCCTCGCCATGAGCCAAAAGGTGCGTCAGAAACCTGTAACTAGGCTGCCCGTGTGAAAATGAGGGCACCCGAGTTTGCAAGGTGAAACAAACTACGAGTCAGTCATGGGACTGGTATGAGAAATCTACTCAACTTATTAACAACTATAATAAGGAAAATCAAAGGACCACGCCACTTTCGCGGAACGGGTTTACTCCAATGAGTGCTAGTGCATGAAATAAAATAAATGATTAAATCAACGTAATGCTTTTTATAAAATGAAGCCATTATAAGACTCAGGCCCCATCACACAATGCAACGCAAGCCGGAGGATAGAGTTTTTACCTTATAATGGCCAAAGATGCTTCATACGAATAAAACAAAAGTGTTTGGTATTATTACTAGTACATATATTTTTCAAAAGCAAATTCAATCATAAATATCAATCATAGGCGGCATAAATGACCCATACCACAATGTCGCCATACTAGTAATACAATCACGTCCGCATATTTCGTATTGGAAATTGGATTCCTTCATGAGTCGAGGCAAGGGGCAAGCTCCTCTCCGTTCGAGACACTCTAGCAAATGTCCCAGGACCCCACTATGATCCTTGGAATCGGCTGGGCCGGTCCTCTCTTACTTTTGAGGATTGGCAATTCCTGAACACACGTTTCCCGGTCCTTACAGACCTATAATCGAGGCGCCTCGCATTCCAACAACCACACAGGTGAAAAGTATATATAATGTCAGGGCTGGTAGGTCACTGACACCACCATAGCTAGAAAGATACGTCGTGCACTCCCAGCGGTCCATCTCCCTTTTTGACTCATACCGGGGTGTGAGGCTCGCGAATTCACGTTACACACAAAGCTACGTCACACAGACCATGCTTTGATCATCAACCACAAGACTTTGCTTTGCAACAGAAGCCTTGATCATATGCCACTTAGGCGTGCCACACAGGCAATCCACTCTGTGCGACTGATTTCTGTCAATGTATAACCTCTGAGCTTGTACGTCTCAGAGAAGGGCGTTAAGCAAGAGAATAAATTCCCCGCCGCCAAACAGATATATATTTAACAGAGATCAATCAACATAGAATAAAATCCAATGTCAGACACACAGTCCATTTACAAGTCCGTTCTGGGTCTGAACGAAACCGGAGGCATCAATTCCTCGCATATCCGTACAATCAACAGTATGTGTGGACGGCTACTACTTCAATTCCTTCATGGTAGCTACTCCAATCACGAGCATCAGTAGCGCCCATCCATCCAATGTGGAGATCGTCGGTCTTCAGTCGTCTTCGACTCTTCGACTTCTCAACGTCGATCGATTATTTGAAATGAGATAAACTCGGCCTTTTCAATTAACCCACGTATATTTATATTTTCAAATCAATTAACCACGTGGTTGGACTATTCAACATTCACATCTCAGTTATTTAGTTATAATTTTCATGTCAAATACATTCAACCATCACATATCAAGTAAACACAACAAAATTGGTTTATTTCCACTCTATATCGTCTATAGTGCTTTATAACGATATATCGCCATTTTTATTTGATTTAAAACGGCCATATTTAATTAAACGACGTTTCAGGTCGTGTCGATGCACTGGCGCTGCTTTTCACTAATTTTATTTTACACATATATGAAAATCTAACCGTTGGATCTTCACAAATTTTACATCATTAGGAAGGTCTTTTCAAAACGAATCCAACGGTTTCAGTTTTGGGAAAATCCGACGGTCGGATCTTCCACACTAACCATTTGAAGTTACGATTTCAATTTACGAACTGCAGCGTCGTTATTCGATTTAATTTAATTATATTTATATATATATATAAATAAATTCGTTTCTGGCGCTGTTTTTCTTCAGTTTTGAATTAAACATTCCAGACAATCCAACCGTCGGATCTTCACAAAGTTGGTGCCGTTGGAAAGATATTTCCAAGGCGAACCCAACGGTTGAGGTTTCGGGAAAATCCAATGGTCGGATTTACCGCACTAGTCGTTTGAAATCACGGTTTCAAAACATGAACTGCACGGCCACGTTTCGTTTTTATTCTATTTATATTTATATATTTATATAAATATAGTTCATTCAAAAATTCCTATATCATTTCCACTTCAATTATTTCACTAACGCCTTTAAATTTTGGAAAATTTCGCCATAACCTCCTTTGTACGGGAGGGTCTGGGAAAATTCCCAAATAGCCACACGGGCGTCTCATATCAAAAAGAAAAAGAAAAAGCCAAGCGGCTAGCCAACAGACTCATAAAATCATCACCCAAACAAAGCGGTAAATGTGTACCTATTTGTCGGGCACAAAATTCTATTTCTCTTCTCTAGCCCCTTTTTGCTTTAACCTGTTCAATAGATATGCATGTACATATATACAATTTATAACATTCATCAATTTCCATTCAATTTCATATTTGATTTGCTTTGGTTTAAAAACACCATTCATTCTAATGTTGCATGCATAGGCTAAAATCATATCATTAGCTAGTTAATGTATATTTCAACTCATGCACGTTTATTTGAACAAGTGGCTATTTTTAACACTTCACATTTCAAAGATGATAATTTTGGCGAACTAAAATAGATTTCAACACATGACTATTTTATTTAGTTCCTATGCATGTTAAAAATAATATTTCTATCACAAATATTTATTTCAACGTCCGCATATCTTTAGCATATCACACATATGATAAAAATAATATTTTTATCATTTAAAATATTTATTCAACAAATAGATGTTTCTGCACTTCATAGTTTCAATAAAAATGTAATTTTTATCGTTCGATCTTTTTATTCAACACATGAACTTTTCCACTACACACACTTCTCAACAAATGAGTATTTCCACACATGGACATTTTATTTATGCTGTTCATATTAGAAAGATGGGATTTTTATGGTTGAAATTATTTATATAAGGCGAATATTTTTCATACTTCATATATATAAAAAATGTGATTTTTATTGTTTAACCACTTCATTCATTCACAAATGAATTTAATTTTCACACAACACTTTTCAACACATGAATATTTCCACACATGGATATAGTATCAATATATGACTTTAATTTCTACGCAAGAAAATAATTCCAACATATGAAAATAATTCTAACACACAAAGATTATTCAAAATTTCGGCAGCATAACGGCAGGGTAGTTAAAACCGGCACCGTCCCTAGTACGGCTCCTCGCTCTACCTTAAAACCTCGCGGTTTTTGACAATGGGGATTCATGCATCTAATTCGCACGCAAGCGGCATGTTTATTTTTATTTCCACAAATATTTCCAATTCATTTCAATCACCAATGGGTATTTTTCAACCACAACCAAACAATATCAACCACAAACAATTATTCAACCATTTGTATTTTTCATCCAATATTTCACACCAATTCACCACAATAAATATCGTCCATGGTTTGTGGACGAGGGGAGTGTGTGTGTGTATATATATATATATATATATATATATATATATATATAATTGCTATATTTCACTTGCATTTCAACACATATATCAATTATTCTATGCACGTAAAATTCATACTTCGCTTATATAGCTTACACTACGCATGTACATGAGGTATACAACACGTATGTAATTTATATTTCGCTTATATAAATTATACACGACATTTTCCATTTAATTTCACGTTAATTTAGATTTCTCACCTTGGTTTTCTGAGCGCTAAAAATCGATACGATGTCAGAAAAATCCGCGGCTTCTTCTATTGGGTAGAGAGCTTCCTTGCGGTCTCGATGTTTCCTGTTTCATCGAATTTCGTCAATACACCAAAAAGATATGATTTTTCAAAGTGTAAAGATCAAAGTAAAACTCACTTTCACGAAGCTTCAAAACTAGGTTTACAGTTTTCGCGAAATCAGTGGCACGTGGGGACGATCGGGGAGTTGGACGTGGAAGAGGGAAGAGAGGGCTTTAAATCGATGGTGGTTTGGTGGCGGTCGGTGGCGTTCAGGGCGGCGGCGGGAAGTGCTCGACTTCCTGGCGTCGATACGGGCGGAGGAGGCGACTGTAGGGGCGGCGGTGGGGTCGGATTTGAAGAGGAGGAGGAGGCGCGTCGAGGTAGGGGGTGGCGCAAGCGGAAATCGCCTGAGGCGGTGGCGATTTAGGGGAGAAGGTAGGGAGCGGTTTTCGCCGTTCAACGGGGGGGGGGGGTTTCTTTTTTTTTATTTTTTTAAATTTATGAAAGGAAAATTCTGATTGGCCGAGGGTTATATTAAATTTTTAAATAGTGTTTTCTCAAACGAACTCTTTTTTAAACCCAACGACTGTCGCCCCTAGCTAAATACCCCCATTCCGGACACAATGGGATATGTTTCGTAGGCCAATTCGACTGTTACAGTCAGTTATTTTTCAAATTAAAGTATAAAACATTTAATTTTTAACTCTGAACGCACATTTCAATTTGCCAGGGCCACAAACTGATTCGAAAAATTCCAGAAAAATAAATCTAGCTATGTTTTGATGCAACGGTCACAACAAAACTAGTTTCGTCGAATTCTGAGGTCGTTTGAAAAATGGCCATTTTCTGGTCGATCCAATTTAACAGAAATCGACCAAACACATTTTCTTTTGCCACGCTCACATACTAGCTTCAAAAATTATGAAATTTGAAACCTAGCAATAGTTTGACATCCCGGACCCAACAAAAGTGGTTTCGTCAAATTCCGAGGTCGTATGCAAAATATCAATTTTCCAGGGCTATATATTCTATATACCGACCCTTCTGAAAATTCATTCGGCCATAACTTTTGATTCCCGTTATGAAACTTCGATTTTTCAGATTCGTTAGAGAGGTATTAACTAACAGATTTAAATATTTTTGGTTTCGCTAAAATCCGTTATATTTTCCACCCTGCATAGTCGGTCAAAGTTTGAATTCAAATTTTCAAACCGACTCACTATTTCTAATTCACTATTTTATTGAAATATTCTATTTCAATTGTTCAAATTCCTTTGAAATAATCAATTTAAAAAAAAATTTAAATTGGCTCGTATTTTCCGGGTTATTACAAGTCACTTGAGCATTCACCTGTCCTCCAAAAGTGGGTTCTGCCCTCTGCCCTTGCCCTCGTTTCTTCGGCAAGTCCCTAGTGATGTGTCCCATCTCACCACAGTTGAAGCAAGTGCCCTTCCTTTTTCTGCAATCCTTGTTCAGATGAGTCGAGCTTCCACAAGTAAAGCACTTTTTCTCCTTCTTATCTTTAGACTTCTCATCCTTCTTTTGTGTTTCCTTTTTGGGCCATGCTTTCTTATTCTGTGGTTCTTCCTTCTTTGTCTCTTTCTAGCCCTTGTCTTCCTCGTGCAGTAGTGCCATGTCCACTAATTTCTTGTAATTCGCTCCCATGGGTACATGGGTCATGGCTAGGCTGTGTAGTGGCTCGTTCAATCCTTTAACAAAGCGGAAAGCCTTTTTATGCTGAGTGTTGACTAAATCCAGTCCGAACCTAGCCAGTTGGTTGAACTGGTTGACGTATTCCTTGACCGTCATACTTCCTTACTTAAGAGATAAGAACTTTTCCAATTGTAGACTTCGTTCGGCTTGCGAGAGGAATTTCGTCTCAAACCTTATTCTGAAATCCATCCATTTTTCAACCGGCCTCTCGGCGTTAGTGACCTCCCACCAATAGGAAGCTTCGTCTTTGAGCAACCATACCGCCAACTGTACCTTTTGCCTATCATCCACCTCGAAGATAACGAACAAATCCTCAGTTTTTTTGAGCCAGTTCCTCGCTTCTACGAATGATTCAGTTCCCTTGAAATCCTTTCCACCCATAGCCCTAAAATCTTTACAGATCTTTGAGAAAGCAATTGCACGAGGAGGGGGCGGAGGAGGGGGATCATTTGCTGGACCTGCAGCGACGGTCCTAGCCTCAAGATATTGACGAAACCAACCGGCTACATGAACACCATCTGCTATCTCAGATGCTTCAGACATGCTGAAACGAAAAAGGAAAGATTCAATACAAAAAGGACCGAAGGAAAGATATATGGCTCTTGGGGATTATGTTTTTCAAAATAAGCTTTATTTTTGAAAATATTTCCTTTCAAACCTTTTTGAAAATAATTTTCCAAAACCTTTTATCAAACCTGGTAACCTTCAGCTCTGATACCAAGTGTAACACCCCACCTCCGTTAAGGTCACTCACAAAGGGAATGCCTTAACTTTGATGGAGCATTTTAGTAGACAGAACAGAAACTTACAAGACAGATAAAACAGTACTTGAAAAATTTATAGCTTTATTACAACAGAAACCAAAGTAAGTTTGGTTACATCCTTTCAAATCACAACATCAGAATTCAAGTACAAAATATCAGTCTTGTACAAAAGCCTTCAGAATGCATAGTTTTTAAAATCATAATCCCCAACATAAACTACCATGCCAAAGCCAGACGATACTTCAAGCAGAAAAGATTCGAATCAAGCTCCTAGATTTTCACCCTACAAACCTTGGGGGGGGGGGAACGGAAGAGAAAGGGGCGAAAACAAGCAAGGTCAGACTTAAAGTCTGGCAAGTCCAGTGACTTTCAGCATATGAACAGATAATAATAATTATGACATGAAAATATAACTGGGTGCAAGATAACAGTAACAGGAGTGGCAGATATACTTAGGTTAAACAGAAAAAAAAAACAGAATGACGTAAGCTACTACTTTTCACCTCTCTGCACTAATACTAGTATAGCAGGATTAGGTGTCACCCCAATGTCTAAACTGAATAGAAACAGGAACACAATAATTTCCACAGAAGAGAATGCTAGTAATGGGCGTTTACCACCCCCAACAGAAACAGACAGAAACAGAATGCTAATAATGGGCTTTTACCACCCGAACAGAAACAGACAGAAACATAATGCTAATAATGGGCCTTTACCACCCAAACAGAAGGTACAGAAACAGATTAATCCCTACGGAAACAGAATGTAGAATTAGGTATACACTAGTAAATGGGCCTTTACCACCCGAACAAATGGTACCACATAGAAACAGATAGGTGTTACCCCATAACAGAAATAGACGGTACCAACAGAAACAGACAGAACTAAGTGTACCCTAAAACCCTACCCTAAGCGATCGGCTCCCTAATACATAAATACCATGTGTCGGCCACACAGTAGGGTGTATCACTCCCTAAAGTGACAACCAATTGGCACAGACCTATTTACAGATGTCACGGCGTCTTACATCCTAAGAGGCAGACTGGGATCCATGCACGCACATGACCCAGTTGGAACGCACCATCAACACCCTTCGCCATTATCAGAATGAACCGCTTACAATTAGTTCAGTAAGCGTGCCCGGACCCTACCTACTGTTGGGTCAAATTTTTGATACCAGAAAGGGTTACTGGCTAATACGGGTCCCAAACAACTGATGACACAAGTAATTTCCCTCCTAACCATGTGTCCCCAGACTAACAGATTTCAGATTAACTTGTTTACAAGTTCAGACATACAAAGTTCAAGTCAACTAGTTCACAGATCAGGTTAACGGATTTTCAGACTAACGGGTCAGATGTCCAGTTCTTAGCAGACTTATAGATTGTCTAACTTTGTATTGGGCCTACAGATTCACGAAACAGATTTTATTGAATTCATCAGTCCGGTTGGTTAACCCTATTTACCCAAAACATTTTAGACATCATACTTATCCCAGATTTTCATTAATTAAATATTAATGCCTAGACCTCTCACATTAGACTGACAGTTTGCGGCTACTGGTTAGGTCGGTTGGTTCCGGGTAGGTTTCTGCCACAAACTGAGTCTAACCTCGGGTTTCAAGCACATTATGACTAAATTCTGACATTAGAACCCATTATTTGTGGCCATTGGATGTGCCGGGTAGTTCCGGGCAGGATTACGCCGCAAACTCATTCTAACCTCGAGTTAGCCATGTTTATCTTTGCGACCAATTAATTAATAATTTACCATTTATGCCCATGACTAATATACATGTCAATTATTCATAACTACAGCCAATTCAGATTATGTCAATAATAGACTAAATATATCAACTCAACAGTTATGGCAGATAACAGATTTCGTAGATTAGGCGACTTAACGGATTTAGCAGATTAAGCAATTTAGCATATAACAGATTAGGCATTTTCAGCAGACTTAGCAGATGACAGACTTAGCAGATGAACAAATCTAGCAGATTAGGCAATATAACAGAACTAGCAGATTAGGCAATATAACAGAACAAGCAGATTAGGCAATATAATAGATTTAATCATTCCTTAAAGTTTCATTGACATATCTTGCCTAATTATAAATTTGGCCTAAGTTTGCATGCCTAAATAGTTGTCATGATTCCCAATATGATCATATACCCCGCGTTTGCATTGAATTTACAGGGCATAGATTATGGTCATAATTTACCATATAACACATGTCCCAAATTTAGTTAAACTTGCCTAGTACAAAAGATTCACTTATAAATTATACCAAATATAGCCATCGATTTCAATGCACGTCATGTATTCAAAAATCTCCCACTTAGGTGTTATTCACATGTAATAGTTATCAAATCTTAATGTAGACCTTCACACCTAAGTCATATTCTCTTTTTATCCCAAATCATGAATTGTTATATAAAAAATATGCCCAACAATCTAGAACTTTAAATTATAACAGATCTTAATTCAAAATATGCGTTATGTCAAAGTCTCAAGTCATATGTTAACATACAATGGTTCCTCTTCTTCCAATTCACAAAATATGCATAGATCTAAATCTAGTTTACAACCTATGTCCTTTTTCTTAAATCAGTCACAGATTAGCCATATCCCATTTATGCTATCATTCATTATTTGTCCCAAAGTTTTACGTTCGTGTGTTAATCTCTTATGAGATTTGGCGCAGGCGCGTGGTAGCCTGGCTATAGAACAGAAAGAAGAAAGAGATACAGAATAAAATAGATCAGAACAGAACATACACAACCTCAAATTCAGATTTACAATCATGTCACAATTATAACTAAAGATTATATCGGAAAATAACTGTACTTGCCTTGATTGGACAAAAGAAGAAGAAGAGTTGCAGTTGTTTTCTTTTAATTTTATTCAGTTTGGAAGAAGATGCTTTAGTCCTAGTTCCAGTTCAAATCTCAACAGAGTAGCGACGCCATTTTTTTCTTTTTAATTAGAACAGAGGCAGAATATAGGCAGAATGAAATGGTGTAGAGAGAATGAGGCTAGGGGGCTGTTTATATAGGTTTAGAGTCATGAATCTGGTCAGAAAATCAGGCCAAAAACATCAGAATGCATCAGGTTCAGGAAGTGGGTTCGGGAGGCAGGTCGACCCCCAAGTCGATTACCCAGTCGACCTCGTCGCGGGGGGGGGGGGGGGGGGGGGGTCGACTTCCCAGTCGACCTGGTCAGGGGGGTCGACTACCCAGTCGACTCCCCAGTCGAACTGGGTCCTGGGCAGGAAATTTCCCGCCAAGCCTGCTTCTGGGTTTGAATTCGAATTTCGAGCTGTTTTCAATTCTGAAAATTCCTGAAACTTCGGAGGGTCGTAACTTGGTCATACGGACTCCGTTTTTCGAAAACTCGAACTCGTTTTCATGTAGAATTCCGAGACGAATGCAATGGCGCAACCCATTTCCCTTGGTTCTTATTTTAAAATTTAATTATTCTCTGATTTGTTAACTATACGATCACAGAAAATACGGGGTGTTACATCTGTTTTTCTTCAGATTTTAATCAAACATTCCAGGCAATCCAACCGTTGGATCTTCACAAAGTGGGTGTCGTTGGAAAGATATTTCCAAGGTGAACCCAATGGTTGCGGTTTCGGGAAAATCCGATGGTCAGATCTCCCGCACTAATCGTTTGAAATCACGGTTACAAAACACGAACTGCAGCTTCGTTATTCGATTTATTTTAATTATATTTATATAAATATATATAAATATAATTCTTTCTTCGATTTCAAAACTATATCCACTTCATATATTTGATAAAAATGATATTTTTATCCCACTGATATTTATTTCAACACATCACCATTTTTAACACTTCGTATTCACAATAAAAATGCAGATTTTATTGTTCGATCAATATATTCAACACATGAATGTTTTCGACTTCACACCTACGATAAAAATTTGATTTTTCTCATTCTAGTCCTTTATTCAACACATGAGTATTTTCTATAGTTCGTATATATAATAAAAATGTTATTTTTATTGTAAAACAATTTATTTCAAAACACGATTATTTTATATAGTTTATATATAAGGTAAAAATGTTATTTTTGGTGTTAAAACGATTTATTTAAAACATTAGTATTTTATATAATATATATATATATGATAACAATGTTATTTTTATTTTTCAAAGAATTTATTCTATACACGAACTCCATTCAACACATGAATTTATTTCAACACATGAATTTCTATTCAACACATGAATTTTATTTCAACATTCAACACATGACTTTTATTTCAGCATTCAACACATGAATTTAAATCAAACACAGAAATATTTCAGAAAATTTCGGCAGCATAACGGCAGGGTAGTTAAAACCAAGGCCGTCCTTAGTACGGCTCCTCGCTCGACCTTGAAGCCTCGCAGCTTTTGACAATGGCGATTTTCAATATCTAGTTCGTACGCAGACGAATTTTCCCATATACTAATCCTATTGGGATTTCAATCACAATCAATCATTTCAAATCAACCATTCATGATATTCACCAAATTTTCACATCAACCAATAATCCAAACAATATCACAACCAATATATATCGTCCATGGTCTGTGGTCGAGGTGAGTATATATATAGATATACGTATATAACTATATTTCGATTTCATTTCAATAACACTTCAATTTATTTCAACGCACATATTATTTTTACAACGCATATATAACTTATACATCGAACATACAACTTATACAACGCTTATACATGTGGTGTACAACGCTTATATAACTCGTATTTCGACTATATAATTTATACGTCGTTGTTTTCCATATCGTTTATAATTCAGAAATATCACATTGGGTTCCACTCCACCAAAAATAGCAGAAGGCTCAGAAAAATATGCGGTCTCTTCTAGAATGTAGAAGACGTCCACACGAGTTCACTGTCTCTTGTTTCACTGAATTTTGTCAACAAATAAAAAAGATATGATTTTTACAGTGAAATCAAAAACCATAGCGCTTTAAAGTGCTATAGAATAGTTTAAAATAATATCAGCCGTACCTCTCTGAAGTTGTTCAAAACTAGGTATTGATTTTTCGCGAAATCCGTGAAGGGGTTGGACGATCGAGATACGCAGCATCGAAGGGGGGCGGAGGACGCACCTGCGCGCGGTGGAGTGGGCCCACTCAGCGGTCGGAATTCGCCCTGGCGGCGGTCGAAAGTGGCCAACTTCCCGAGCTCGATTCGAGCTTAATACTCCACGAAAAATTTCAAACTTTATATGGATGTGAAGCTCATGAGACGATCTAGAAAAACCTCAACTGGGGCATGTGATTTTGGTGCGTGGATTTAAAGAAAAAGAGGAGAGAAGTTATGAAAGGGTTCCGCTGTTCGCTATTTTTAATCGGGGAGAGAGAGAGAGAGAGAAAGCGTGTCGAGTTGTGATTGTCTGGGGGGTTATTTTAATTTATAATTTATTTAAAATCCGAAAATACCCCTGGTCACATACGAACTCCAATCCAAACCCAACGACTGTCGTCCCTAGCTAAATACCCCCATTCTGAACACAATGGGATATGTTTCAAAGGCCCATTCGACTGTTTGAGTTAGTTTCTCTTCAAATTAAAATATAAAACATTCAATATTTGTTCTGAACATACATTTCAATTTGCCGGGGCCACATACTGATTCTAAAAATTCCCAAAAAATAAATCTGGCTATGTTTTGACGATACGGTCCGAACAAAACTAGTTTCGTCGAATTCTGAGATCGTTTGAAAAATGGCCCTTTTCTGGTCGATCCAATTTAATAAAAATCGACCAAACACATTTTCTTTTGCCATGCTCACATACTAGCTTCAAAAATTTTGAAATTTGAAACCTAGCAATAATTTGACATCCTGGATCCAACAAAAGTGGTTTCGTCCAATTCTGAGGTCGTTTGCAAAATGGCTATTTTCACGGGATATATAAACTCTATAGCGACCTTTCTGAAAATTCATTTAGCCATAACTTTTGCTTCCCGCTATGAAACTTCGATTTTTTCAGATTCATTAGAAAGATATTCATTAATAGATTTAAATATTTTTGGTTTCACTAAAATCCGTTTTATTTTGCACCCAGTACAGTCAGTCAAAGTTTGAATTCAAATTTTGAAACTACCATGCCATTTCAGGGCTTATTTATAATTAGAATTAATTTTTTTTCAAACATCGATTCAAATTCACTTTTCGTCGCTATTATTTAAAATAATTTATTTTAAATATAAAAAATTCACTAAAATAGCCAATTTAAAATTTTCAAACTGGTTCAGATTTTCCGGGTTGTTACAAAAATTATTGGTTAAAACCTTAACCAATTCTTATTCGGTTTGAATTATTTTCTATTTAATTAATTTACACTGTTTAAAATTATAAATGGATATTTATAATTTAATTTTACTATCACATTAATGTTAACATTATTTTTAATACGTTAAACATTTCAACATCACAACATATATTTCAAGACATGATTATTTATTTCATTTCATTAACATGATATAGACGATGTTTTTATCTAATAAAACTGTAACGCCCCACCCCGAGACCCGCCCTAATAAATAGCATTACTAGGTAATGTTGTCTATTAGAGCGGAGAATAGGGCTGGTTAGGGGCGACCACTCGTAGATTTGCATTAGCAAGTCTTAAGTATGTGGATAAAGTGATTGCTATTTTTTTCTAGAGGCTCGACATACTTAATACTTTAGGTGGTACAATTCTACGGTGGCTCCAGAATCAACCCAGAACACAGTACATATTATTACACCATCACATATCACAGAGCAGTTATATAATATTACATTGTTAGAGTACAACAATTACACGTGCTACAAAAAGAATAGATAAACTTCTCTCGCTTACAATATGATACAAAATGAAATAATAGAAAACCCTACTATTCGAACTCGACTACATAAGCTCAAGTGAATGAAGCTACGGTGAATATGGACTAAAGAAAACCTGCTAACCCTAGGCTCATCAACTACACCTGAAATAGCTCGGCCTGACCCGAGGAATACACACATGGATCAGTCTAGTTTACAAATCAGTATAAGAAATAGATAAGCACAAGATATACAACTCTTTACCCTAAGAGTTTTGAATATGATGACATAAAGGGATTAATTAGTTTCAGTCACATAACATAATAGAAGGGATAAATATACAAGCCTCAAGGACTAGATCTAGGCTAAGTATATCACCATACTCGAGCCACAATGGAAACATAACACCAAAATCATCAAAATTATCATATACATCTCAAACAAGTTAAATTATTAATAAAGGGAGTATCCCACTCCAAAACATCTAAGTATCAAAATATGTTGGATTAGAAATCCAATTGCTCTTTGCAAATGTACGATCGAGTAAGAATCATCAAACCCAAATCATAAAAGAAATCAACATTCCATAACAATAGAGCATATCCCAAGCTATAATGTTGCTCATCCCGAGCAATAGCCATGTATCATCAAATGAAAATAATCAAAATCATCATATAACTCGAGTGAATCAAATATCATAGAAAGAGCTTCACACTCCAACATAGAAAATTACAAATGTTTATGTAAATTTATAATCCAATAATCTTCAATGTATGATCGTATAGATCAAATCACAAAATATCATCACAATATGGATCCATTAGAAATAAATATTCACGTGCAATCACTTGATAATATAGCTCCCCCCAAGCTTAGCTCAGTACTTATACGTATTCAAGTTAGGAACCTATCACTGGAACCCCCCTGGTCAAGTGTATCTTGACCCCCTCGGTCAAGTGAATACGTATACATGACTCCCTCCGAGTCTCAACTTCCCCCCGAAGCAAAGTACTGGCTTAACAAACACAATATGCGTCACTGGCTCATAGTCAGTAACCTGAGTAGCGGTAACAATGCATCCCATACCACACGTTCTCACTACTGGTTCACTAGTTGTTTATCAGCTTTGCAATTAAAAACATCGAAAACACCAAATCATCGAAAGCACCAAATCATCAAAAACACCAAATCATCGAAAACATCAAATCATCGAAAACACCAAACCATCAGATTCAATCTAACTATACTGGAATGAACCGACTTCGTATACTTCTGTGTCCCATACCACAGAGTGTACAATGTCGTTTAAAATCCAGTATGTTATCTTGAATGGTGCAACATTGTGTAGTTGATATATAAGAAAATACTTGATTTCGATACAAGTTATAAAATATTTTACGAAATTAATAGTTTTCTTTCTTGGAAAGCAATAGATTTGAAGATAGGTTTTTCTACTATTGTTTCGAGGCCATTTAATGTAAAAACTAAAATTATAAATCTCATTTAGCCTTAAAACTACAATGAAAACTTAATTTATACATATATCAAAAACTAGTTTAAATCGTGTAGTATGTGCTCAAATCTCATCAAAACTCATCACTAAATACATAAACCCCAAACTATGCATTAGTGATAATTTAGTCTTCTCCATTAATAAAGCCAGCCAAAATATAACACAAAAATTATGGCTTAAAATTAGATCAGGAAAAGCATGAAAAAACACTTAAGAAAATACGTCCAAATTTAAGGCATAAAAATATGTCCAAA
Source organism: Allium sativum (assembly GCA_030737875.1). Lineage (NCBI taxonomy): Eukaryota > Viridiplantae > Streptophyta > Magnoliopsida > Asparagales > Amaryllidaceae > Allium > Allium sativum. The sequence continues at coordinate 804,855,590 of CM060909.1, read as the reverse complement.
AATCAATCAGGGTTGCAACTTTCAGAATTGTTTTGAATGACCAAACGATCTCTGAATGGTCTAGAACTTTATATGCACAAACTAGAAAGGTCTGAATTTTAACTAAAAAAGGATTCACTAAATTCCGACATCGTACGAAAAAGATATAGGGCTCTAAACATGGACTTTGGACTGAATTTCAGCATGGGCTGAAATCACTTCCAGGTTCAAATTTGCAACCAGGTTTGAATAACCAAATGATCTCGGATTAGCCTAAAAGTTTGCAAGCATATAGAAAGCTCCCAAAATTTATAACACAAAAAGAATCACTCAAAACGGGTAGATAACGAAGGAGATATAGAACCCCAAAGTTAGGTCTTGGCGCTGTTTTCGCTTTGGAAATTCAAATGCAGGTCTGAATCATGACCAAAGTTCACTTTGAGGTCAGTTTAAAGCATTCGAATGACCTCTAAATGATCTGAAAACTAACATGCACACAGTGGAAAAGCTTAGATTTCCAATAAAAAAGAATCAACGAATTTAGACTTGATATGAAAGAGTTATGGACACTCAAAAATGGACTCAGACCATGTTTGCAGTAACAAAACGTGCACTTGCAAAATCTTGTGGCCGAACTGATCTCGTCGCAAAGGTTTTAGATATCAAATGAAGTATTTTTGCACATAAATTTTCATGTAACTATACCATAACACATGAACTATCAATCGAAGAAAATCCGGCAACATTCCGTTGTCGGAATTGAGAAAAACTACATGCAAATAACAACCAAACTCGATTTCATTAAAACTAAACATTTACATGAAATTTAAACAAACTCAATCTGCATGCAAAGATAAGTGTTTAAACTAGAATTTGTGAGTGTAACAACTCACCTTATCCTCACGAGCTAGCATGCAAGCCTCAACTCATCATCAATTTCCCAAATAAACAGCATTTTTATCCTCTGTTGCAACAATGGTTTGACATAGCAAACTTAATTATTTTCCTACGTAATTTTTACATAAGATGCGTTATTGAGTTGAGAATAACATATCCAAATTTTAGATTTTTTAGATTTTCTAGAATTAGTTATGATTTTTCTACTAACTTCGTTTTCTGCCCAGATCTGAACCGAAAATTGCTTGAGAAAAAAAGATGTTTCATCCATCCATACTAGACCAATTGCCATGAAAATTGGAGGAGAGATGCTGGAATGTGTTAGCAACAACATATCTAAATTTCAGAATTTTTGGAATTTGATTTGATTTGATTTTTCGAACAGCCTAGGGTTTTTATTTTGAGAGGAAGAGAAGGCTTGATATATTGATTGAAACATATTCTAGTTGGAAGAGGAGGAGTTTTACATCTTTCTTACAATGATTTGGGTTAAAGGATTGAATTTTGAGGTAGATGGAGGCCATAGTTTTTGCACTGGAAGAAGGTTGGAAGGAAGAAGAAATAAGATGTCGTTCCTTTCTTTTTCCTCTTTCCAGAACATAATAAAGCTTAGAGAAATGAGCTAATTAACCTGAAAAGGCCTGAAACCATGTTTTATTAGTTTAATTAACTCAAGTTGTCCAATTAAGAAATAAAATACATGTTTAACACTTAATTAAACGACCCAACACAACTTAAACCACTTAACACACAAACAAACACAAACACCAATGAAGTTGTGCTAATTTTAACATTTCAACACACATACTAACACATAAAACACATATATACTATTTTAATTATCAAATTCAACGTAATACATCAAATAAATACGTTTATCAAAATATCCTTATTTATACTTGTGCAATTTCAACAACACAATAAAATAATTGTCAACAATGTTCTATTTTAACAAAATAAATCATTAACATGCTAAAACACATATACTTAGATTTATTATTTATTTGCACCAATTAAGGTTTCTAAAAAAATAATTTTATGTACCAAAATTACACAATTGTTCTATTACTCAAATATTACGATTATTGTCATAAAACTATAATGAAAATGGATTTAACTCAATAATTGTCATATAAAACACTTTTATCCCTTTTTATTTCATTACAACAATACGCAAATATTTATATGTATTCCTGTTATTTAAAAACACAAATTTTCCAATTTATCAATGCAACAACGTTGTTGTACATTTATTAGCTCAACCAGTTAAATTTATTATTAATGATAATAAAATGCACCAAAACAATAGATATTGGTTCACATCTATATTTATATCCTCGTACAATCAACTAACCGATTTATTCATTGATTACCATTTTAAAGATCACATGTGTATTTTAAATTCACTAATGTAAATTAAAATCAATTCCTTATATTATTATTATTATTATCAATATACAACCTGTAACACCCCGAGAATTATATAACTGTGAAATTCATGAATTAAAGTATAATCAAATTCAAATCAAAGAACTAAGGGAAACGGGATACGCCATTGCGTTCGTCTCGGAAAAATACGCGAAATAGAGTCCGAGTTTTTGAAAAACAGAGTCCGTATGAAGAAGATATGGCCTTCGGAAGTTTTGAATTAAATTTAAAATTCAAACAGAATAAAATAAATAAATAAAAATCGGGCCCAGTGGGCCAGGGCGGATAAACACCCGCCTAGGCCACCCAGGTCGACTGGGCTGTCGACCTGGGCTACCCATGTCGACAGGGCTGTCGACAGCCCTGTCGACAGGGGTGTCGACCTGGTCGAGCCCAGTCAACCTGGCTGGCCAGGTCTGTGTTTGGTCGATTTTCTGTGGTCTGCTTTGTCACTAGGGCTAGGTGGCAAGTTTTTATTGGTCTCTCTATCTAATGAATGGCTACGATCTAACCTAGCAACATCAATGGTCCTAATCAATTCCTAACCTCTATATAAACAACCCTAGACTAAACCCTAATCTATTCATTCAAATTAAGAACATAGCCGCCATGTTGCTGAGGAACGACTAAGAGTAGCCGCCAACTAGAGAGGGAATTAGGAAGAAAGTTCTAAAGCCTAAAGCAATTCAAGCAACCTAAAGCCAATCAATTCAACAATGGAATCATATCTCTTAATTTGAGAATTCGCCGCAACCATTGTAAGTAGAGTATTACTTTGGTATGAATAAACAACTGTATTGATTTGTATGCTTGAATTGGGATAATAAAGTAAATCATATTTGTGCAAAATTATGTTATTCATTATAAAGAACTACATGCGGTAGTTCTATGCAAGTATACGTTTGGAATATTGCGCAAATTATGTAATCTATGTTGAAGCTACATGTATGTAGTTGATTGAAATTCATGCGAGTTTGGGGCTTTGTTATTATGCCATCATGATGTATATTTTTGTGCATAAATCATTTTGCAAGTAATTGAAAACAAGTTTGGTTGTTATAGTTCATATGAAACTATGTTGGAATTTTGACACCATAATCCATGTATTAAGTCATGCTTTTGCAAACTTATGAATATGGCTAGGCTATGAATGATATTTGGCATAATTGAAATCCATGTTAGTTCTATATTGTTAAAATGACATATGTGAGACATGGCTAGGTTAGACTCAAAAATCCCCTTTTTGCAAGTTTAAAGCAAACACCATGATTAGGAATATTTATGCATAAGTATGTTTATACCGTTGTTATGTGATTAGACTTAAATCATGATTAAGTTGAACTATGCTTTTGTGTTAGTAACAAAGTATTCCCTTTGTAAACATGTAGAAACCTTATGAACATGACTTGTTTATGTTTATGCCATGAACAAATTTAACTTTACTTATGCCATGCTTATGTTTGACATTATGCCGTGTTTATGCTAAAAGTATTTATGACATGCTTATGTTTGACATTATGCCTAAATAAGAATATAGGTTCATGTTGTAGTTAAACCTATGCAAGTTCACATGCTTTGATTCATGTCACCTATGTTACCACTATGCAAGTACACCAATTTCTATTTTGTATTTCCAACGTCGTATTGCAAGTTCATGCGCTCACCTTCCCCTCTTTGTGTATACGCCATAAGCCTCCCCTTTCGCATGGCTAAATTGGGCTTTAAAAGGCTAAGCCCAATATATATAAACGGACGTGTAAAACGGGGGAAAATAACGTTGGGTTAAAAATTAATTAATGAATGAAAATATGAAATAGAAGGGCCCAAATTCAAGTATGGGTTGGGCCCATGATTGGTGTAACCTTTACACCATTAACTTAATAATGGGCCGCAAATATTTACATATAAGAAATAAAGAAGAATGACAAGATATGTAAATTTAGAACATACGATGCGTTTAACCTGAGGTTGGATTGAGTTGTGATGTAAACCTGCCCGGAACCGCCCGGCTGTCCAGTAGTCACAACAATACCTATCCAATGTGGGAGGTTAAACATGGAGCCCAGCAAGGACCCGAGGTTAGACTGAGTTGTGGCGTAAGACTGCCCAGAACCAACCGGCAACAGGCAGCCACAACAATACCTGTCTAATGTGAGAGGTCAGGGCCTTAATAAGACAATTAAGGCTGAGTCAGGATTGTTAGGATTAAGTGAACTAAAGACTTAATCAAAATGGAACATGCTAAACTAAACGGACTGGTGGGGGTTAGGTAGGAAACACTTAACCAACTTAGCATGTTGGCTAGAGATAGAAAACCTAGTAACGGGGGACCCTTTTCAGCAGTAACCCTAAAAGGTGTATCAGGATACCCTGAAGCTAGGCAGGGTGGGGCACGATTACTGGGCTGATTGTAAGAGGTCAAATCGACGGCGGTGGTGTAGCAGTGTAGGTTCTAACGGAGTGCGGGCGTGCACACACTCCGGCGCAGAAAAATAAGGCACTGGACACCAGTAGCATACCTGTGCACTCTAAGGTTGTGTCGGGTTGCCACTATGGGACTTGATACACCCCATGGTGGGACCAGCATAGGTAACTACAGACATCGGGGGCCGTAAGACACATGTAACTATGCGAGTAGGAGCCGATCATCATAGAATGGATCACTTCACCCTGATTATGGGGTGCCAGTTGGGAACTAGTTAAATGGGTTCAGAGATTAACATGGGGTACGATAGTATATTCGACCCTAGACAACTTAACCAAGTTATAATGCATGCCCAATTCCTGTTTATACTTATCATACCCAGTTCTTTATTCATAGACAAAGTAGTACTAGACTTACTCAGGCTTTATGTCTGACTCTACTTTTCTTTCGTCTTCTTTCTTCCGTTTCCCCCCCCAGGTCCTCAGGGAGGGAACACAGCAGCTTGACCAACCTTAACATCCAGCTTGAAGAAGAGAAATGTATTGCTTGGACTTTCCTGTTTTGAACTATGGCTTTGGACAATCCACTATGGGGCTTTTGCAGTTTATCTATGTTTTATTTATGCTTCTTTAAATAATGTACTCAAGACAGATTATGAAAGTGTTATGTTATGTTTTTGGAAAGGATGTTGTTGTAACACGTATTTGACTCTATGAAATAAAAGTTTGTTGTTCTTCCGCTGTTTACAAATATGTGTTCTTATATCTGTCTTGTATATCTGTGACTTGTACTTATAAACCTCCACCTAAATTAGGGCATTCCCTTTGAGAGTGACCCTAACGGAGGTGGGGTGTTTCACTTGGTATCAGAGCCAGGTTTACCAGATAAGATAAAAAGTTTTGAAAAATTATTTTCAAAAAGGAAATTTAAAGAAGCATTTTTAAAAGAAAAATATTATTTTATTTTTAAAAGGCAAAGTCCACTCCCCAAAGCCATAGGTACTATCTCTTATCCTTCGTTTTGAATCTATCCTTTTTGTTTCAGCATGTCCGATGATCTTAACTTGCCAGAAGGGGTGCCCATACCTGGTTGGTTTAGACGATTCTTAGAAGCAAGAGCCACTCAGCCAGGTCCTACCATTCCTCCTCCCCCAGCGGAAGGAAATCATCCAGCTGCAGCGGCACCTTTTCCTCCACCTCCTCCACGGGGAAACACGTTTGCTAAGATATGTAAAGATTTTAAAGCTATGGGAGGAAGGGATTTCCATGGAACCGAGTCCTTCGTGGCAGCTAGAAATTGGCTGAAAGAAACGGAGGACTTATTCATCATCTTTGAAGTAGAGGATAGACAGAAAGTACAACTGGCGGTATGGCTGTTGATGGGCGAGGCTTCCTACTGGTGGGAAGTCACTAATGCTGAAAGACCAGTGGAGACATGGGAGGACTTTAGGGCAAGGTTTGAGACTAAATTTCTCTCAGATGCAGAAAGAAGTTTGCAGTTGGAGAAATTCTTATTTCTTAAGCAAGGGGACAAGACAGTCAGAGAGTATGTGAATCAGTTTGATGAGCTGGCTAGGTTTGGGCTTGACCTAGTCAACACCCCGCACAAGAAGGCTCTCCGTTTCGTCAAAGGGTTGAATGAGCCATTACACAGTTTGGCCATGACCATATACCCATGGGAGCCACGTATGAAAGATTGGTGCAAATGGCATTGCTGAATGAAGAGGACAAGGGCAAGAAGAAAGAGGGTTTGCAGCCCAAGAAGACAGACTTTAAGAAAGGCGGGAAAGGCAACAAAGAGAAAAGGAAGTGCAATTTCTGTGGCAAAGTGGGGCACTTAGTAAAGGACTGCCGGAAAAAGAAGGCCAAGGAGAATGGTGGGTGCTTTTCTTGCGGTGAGACGGGCCATAGGGCTAAGGACTGCCCAAAGAAACGAGGACAGGGGCAGAGGGCTGGATCCACCCCAGGGGCACAGGTTCATGTGCTAGAAGCGCCACCATTGCAGCAGCGAGGTATAAATACTTCTGTAGAAAGTGTAGTTTATCTTTATGATCACCCCGTTCGCACTTTATTTGATTCTGGCGCATCACACTCCTTTATCTCGTCTGCTTTAGTAGAATCTCTGCACCTAAAAACTAGTATGGTAGAGGACCCCTTAATTGTTTCAAACCCAATTGGGGGCCCAGCTCATTTGTCTATGATCTGTTTGGGATTGAAAATTTCTATCTTAAGTGTAGAATTTCAATGTAGTGCCTTTGTTTTGGGCTTTTCGGGGTATGGTTTGATTTTGGGCATGGATTGGCTATCCAGTAATGGGGCCATCCTTGATTGTGAGAAAAGGGTTGTTAGGCTCCTAACCCAGCTCGGTAATACCTTGGAAATTTCTTGTAATCCCTCGCATGCGGTTATGCTTAGTTATCTTGAATCGCTAGATGCCTCTGTTGAAAATTTGCAATCAGTTAGAGTGGTCCGGGAATATCCGGATGTCTTCGAAGAGGTGAAGGGCTTGCCTCCGAAGCGGGAAATAGACTTCCGCATATATCTTGTAGATAATGCAAAGCCCGTTGCGTTGCCCGTTAGACATATGGCTCCACGAGAAAGGAAAGAGCTCAGTAAACAGATTAAAGAGCTTCTAGAAAAGGGGTTCATTAGGAGGAGCATTTCAGAATGGGGCGCTCCAGTGGTGTTCGCTACAAAGGCGGATGGTTCACTCCGTCTATGTGTTGACTATAGGGAGCTCAACAAGCTAACGAAAAAGAATAGGCACCCTCTCCCTAGAATTGACGATTTATTTGACCAGCTTGTAGGAGCATCTGTTTTCTCCCAACTCGATTTAGCAACCGGTTTTCATCAGCTAAGGGTGGCTGAAGATAGCATCGATAAAACGGCTTTCAGAACCCCAGACGGCTTCTTTGAATGGCTTGTCATGCCTTTCGGCTTGACAAATGCACCCGCTTACTTCGTGGATCTGATGAGGAGGGTATTTAGAGATTTCCTCAACAAATTCTTAGTGGTCTTCGTAGATGATATCCTTATCTTCTCAAAGAATGAAGAGGAACATGCTCAGCACTTAAGGGCAATCATGGAAACTTTGCGAGTCCATCAATTAAAGGCCAAGTTCTCCAAATGCCACTTTTGGAGAGAAGAGGTGAGGTTCCTTGGGCACATAGTATCCAAACAAGGGTTGGCAGTGGACCCTGCTAAGGTAGTGGCGGTACAGGATTGGAAGACACCAAGGAATGCAACTGAGGTCCGAAGCTTTCTAGGACTAGCAGGTTTCTATCGAAAATTTATAAGGGATTTTGCGAAAATCTCAGCTCCGCTCACGAAATTGACTAAGAAGAATCTAGTGTTCAATTGGGATTTGGATTGCGAGTTTGCTTTCCAACGACTGAAGAGGGCTCTCACAACAGCCCCAGTTTTGACGCTGCCAGATGGGAGCAAGATGTTCACTGTTTATACGGATGCATGTGGGACAGGACTAGGCGCCGTCTTAATGCAAGAAGGAAGGGTAGTAGCTTATGGCGGGAGGCAATTGAAGGTGCATGAAAAGAACTACCCAACCCACGATCTTGAGTTAGCCGCCATCGTCTTTGCACTCAAGTCTTGGCGACACTATCTCCTAGGTGAGAAGTTCGAACTTTACACTGACCATAAATCGTTGAAATATCTTTTCTCGCAGAAGGATCTTAACTTGAGGCAACAAAGATGGATGGAGTTTCTTGCCTCGTACGATTTCGAAATCTCCTATACTCCGGGCAAAGGCAACGTAGTGGCAGACGCGTTGAGCCGAAAGAAATTGACCCTAAGCCCGTTGTTTGTTGAAAGACAAAGCCTAGAGTTTATAGCCAGCTTCGACTTTAGGCCTTCCTCCGATTTCGTACCGGGCTTGCTAGCATCTCTCGAAGTGCGCCCAACTTTAGTGGATTCAGTAGGGACAGCACAACGCGAAGACCCTCAACTTGTGGAAATAATTGATAGGCTAATTAAGGGTGAGACTTCAAGTCACCTCAACAGATACTCCATCGACGATAAGGGTTTGCTAAGGCGAGACGGAAGACTATGCGTCCCACAGACAAACGATTTAATAAAGAAGGTTCTCGAGGAAGCACATCACTCCAAGATGACGATCACTCCAAGATGACGATACACCCAGGCGGGGATAAAATGTACAAAGACATAAAAAGGACTTTCTTTTGGAATGGCATGAAAAAGGACATGGCAGAATTCGTTTCTAAATGTATGGTGTGCCAACAGGTTAAGGCGGAACAGAAAAAGCCTGGCGGACTACTACATCCTCTGGAGGTCCCGCAGTGGAAGTGGGATAGCATCTCAATGGACTTCATCGATGGGCTGCCTAGGTCTAGGAGAGGCAACACTAGCATTTGGGTAATAGTGGATAGGCTTACTAAAAGCGCGCACTTTTTACCTGTCAAAAGTAAGAGAACTGCCTCATCCCTAGCATCACTTTACCTCAAGGAAATCGTTCGACTCCATGGAATACCATCTAGCATTGTTAGTGACCGAGACCCCATCTTCACCAGCGAATTTTGGCGGAGTCTGCAAGAAGCAGTAGGAACGCAGTTATGCTTGAGCACAACCTATCATCCCCAAACCGACGGCCAAACAGAGAGAGTGAACAGAGTTTTGGAAGACCTTTTAAGGCTATGCGTCCTTGACTTCGGAGGGACATGGGAAGACCACCTTCCTTTGGTGGAATTTGCCTACAACAACAGCTATCAAGCAACCATCGGAATGGCGCCCTTCGAAGCCTTATATGGAAGACCGTGCCGATCGCCCACTTGTTGGTGGGAGTCCACGGATAAGCTCATACTTGGACCAGACTTGATCCGAGAGACTTCAGAGAAAGTGGACTTAATACGAAGAAGGATGAAGACGGCCCAAGACAGACAAAAGTCCTATGCCGACAAGAGGAGGACCGACCTTGAATTTGAAGTTGGAGACAGAGTTTTTCTCAAGGTATCACCGCTAAGGAACGTTGTTCGCTTTGGAACCACAGGAAAACTAGCACCAAGGTTCGTAGGGCCATTCCCTATTATCGAGAAAATTGGGAAAATGGCCTATAGATTAGAGCTACCCGAGAAGTTGGCTGGAATCCACAACGTTTTTCACGTTTCACATCTCCGAAAATGTCTGCATGAGTCAGCTGAAGTGGTAAAGCCAAATATCCTCGAAGAGGCCGAAGTGGAACGCGAAGCAACCATAAGAAAAGTTCCAACCCGCATCTTAGGAACGGAAGTGAAGAAGCTACGCAACCGCGAAGTCAAGCTCGTCAAAGTTCAGTGGAGCGACGCCGAGGGAGACGCGACTTGGGAAACTGAAGCTAGAATACGTACTGCCTACCCTTTTCTGTTCGAGGGTACATCCTTGATCTTTCTTTTTCCTTAAGTTGCGCTTTTATCTATCTTTTTAGGCATATTTCCTCGACCGTATCTTTTAGGTAGAAACTCTTTGGATGGAAACATGTAATTGAAACATGTTATGTATGAATGGTTGCAAGTGGTTGCAAGTGATTGCTAGTGGTTGCTCGTGGTTGCATATACACACACAATCTAGGTTTTAGATCGGCTCAGTCACTTCATATTGCATATGCATATATGTTTGCATTCATATGTGGTTGAATTTTTATGTGTTGTCATGTGGATGCTGCATTTGTATTGAATGATTGTACACTCATGTAGAATCAAGAATAGGAAAATTTGCATACATAATGGATTCATGGCACTTACATAATTCGCATTAAGGAGGTCAACTGAATCAGTAGACCGCCTGATTTTGCATTAGATAAGTACATGTACACACACTTCGCATATGATCATGAAGCATTAGAAGTCTTTTAAGGACAATGGATGCTCGTGTTTGATGGATGAGTAGATGGATGATTGGATGTTAGGATATACATTCCTCCTAACTTGAAGATTTCGGGGACGAAATCCTTTTAAGTGGGGGAGAATGTAACACCCCGAGAATTATATAACTGTGAAATTCATGAATTAAAGTATAATCAAATTCAAATCAAAGAACTAAGGGAAACGGGATACGCCATTGCGTTCGTCTCGGAAAAATACGCGAAATAGAGTCCGAGTTTTCGAAAAACGGAGTCCGTATGAAGAAGATATGGCCTTCGGAAGTTTTGAATTAAATTTAAAATTCAAACAGAATAAAATAAATAAAAAAAAATCGGGCCCAGTGGGCCAGGGCGGATAAACACCCGCCTAGGCCACCCAGGTCGACTGGGCTGTCGACCTGGGCTACCCATGTCGACAGGGCTGTCGACAGCCCTGTCGACAGGGGTGTCGACCTGGTCGAGCCCAGTCAACCTGGCTGGCCAGGTCTGTGTTTGGTCGATTTTCTGTGGTCTGCTTTGTCACTAGGGCTAGGTGGCAAGTTTTTATTGGTCTCTCTATCTAATGAATGGCTACGATCTAACCTAGCAACATCAATGGTCCTAATCAATTCCTAATCTCTATATAAACAACCCTAGACTAAACCCTAATCTATTCATTCAAATTAAGAACATAGCCGCCATGTTGCTGAGGAACGACTAAGAGTAGCCGCCAACTAGAGAGGGAATTAGGAAGAAAGTTCTAAAGCCTAAAGCAATTCAAGCAACCTAAAGCCAATCAATTCAACAAAGGAATCATATCTCTTAATTTGAGAATTCGCCGCAACCATTGTAAGTAGAGTATTACTTTGGTATGAATAAACAACTGTATTGATTTGTATGCTTGAATTGGGATAATAAAGTAAATCATATTTGTGCAAAATTATGTTATTCATTATAAAGAACTACATGCGGTAGTTCTATGCAAGTATACGTTTGGAATATTGCGCAAATTATGTAATCTATGTTGAAGCTACATGTATGTAGTTGATTGAAATTCATGCGAGTTTGGGGCTTTGTTATTATGCCATCATGATGTTTATTTTTGTGCATAAATCATTTTGCAAGTAATTGAAAACAAGTTTGGTTGTTATAGTTCATATGAAACTATGTTGGAATTTTGACACCATAATCCATGTATTAAGTCATGCTTTTGCAAACTTATGAATATGGCTAGGCTATGAATGATATTTGGCATAATTGAAATCCATGTTAGTTCTATATTGTTAAAATGACATATGTGAGACATGGCTAGGTTAGACTCAAAAATCCCCTTTTTGCAAGTTTAAAGCAAACACCATGATTAGGAATATTTATGCATAAGTATGTTTATACCGTTGTTATGTGATTAGACTTAAATCATGATTAAGTTGAACTATGCTTTTGTGTTAGTAACAAAGTATTCCCTTTGTAAACATGTAGAAACCTTATGAACATGACTTGTTTATGTTTATGCCATGAACAAATTTAACTTTACTTATGCCATGCTTATGTTTGACATTATGCCGTGTTTATGCTAAAAGTATTTATGACATGCTTATGTTTGACATTATGCCTAAATAAGAATATAGGTTCATGTTGTAGTTAAACCTATGCAAGTTCACATGCTTTGATTCATGTCACCTATGTTACCACTATGCAAGTACACCAATTTCTATTTTGTATTTCCAACGTCGTATTGCAAGTTCATGCGCTCACCTTCCCCTCTTTGTGTATACGCCATAAGCCTCCCCTTTCGCATGGCTAAATTGGGCTTTAAAAGGCTAAGCCCAATATATATAAACGGACGTGTAAAACGGGGGAAAATAACGTTGGGTTAAAAATTAATTAATGAATGAAAATATGAAATAGAAGGGCCCAAATTCAAGTATGGGTTGGGCCCATGATTGGTGTAACCTTTACACCATTAACTTAATAATGGGCCGCAAATATTTACATATAAGAAATAAAGAAGAATGACAAGATATGTAAATGTAGAACATACGATGTGTTTAACCCGAGGTTGGATTGAGTTGTGATGTAAACCTGCCCGGAACCGCCCGGCTGTCCAGTAGTCACAACAATACCTATCCAATGTGGGAGGTTAAACATGGAGCCCAGCAAGGACCCGAGGTTAGACTGAGTTGTGGCGTAAGACTGCCCGGAACCAACCGGCAACAGGCAGCCACAACAATACCTGTCTAATGTGAGAGGTCAGGGCCTTAATAAGACAATTAAGGCTGAGTCAGGATTGTTAGGATTAAGTGAACTAAAGACTTAATCAAAATGGAACATGCTAAACTAAACGGACTGGTGGGGGTTAGGTAGGAAACACTTAACCAACTTAGCATGTTGGCTAGAGATAGAAAACCTAGTAATGGGGGACCCTTTTCAGCAGTAACCCTAAAAGGTGTATCAGGATACCCTGAAGCTAGGCAGGGTGGGGCACGATTACTGGGCTGATTGTAAGAGGTCAAATCGACGGCGGTGGTGTAGCAGTGTAGGTTCTAACGGAGTGCGGGCGTGCACACACTCCGGCGCAGAAAAATAAGGCACTGGACACCAGTAGCATACCTGTGCACTCTAAGGTTGTGTCGGGTTGCCACTATGGGACTTGATACACCCCATGGTGGGACCAGCATAGGTAACTACAGACATCGGGGGCCGTAAGACACATGTAACTATGCGAGTAGGAGCCGATCATCATAGAATGGATCACTTCACCCTGATTATGGGGTGCCAGTTGGGAACTAGTTAAATGGGTTCAGAGATTAACATGGGGTACGATAGTATATTCGACCCTAGACAACTTAACCAAGTTATAATGCATGCCCACTTCCTGTTTATACTTATCATACCCAGTTCTTTATTCATAGACAAAGTAGTACTAGACTTACTCAGGCTTTATGTCTGACTCTACTTTTCTTTCGTCTTCTTTCTTCCGTTCCCCCCCCCCCCCAGGTCCTCAGGGAGGGAACACAACAGCTTGACCAACCTTAACATCCATCTTGAAGAAGAGAAATGTATTGCTTGGACTTTCCTGTTTTGAACTATGGCTTTGGACAATCCACTATGGGGCTTTTGCAGTTTATCTATGTTTTATTTATGCTTCTTTAAATAATGTACTCAAGACAGATTATGAAAGTGTTATGTTATGTTTTTGGAAAGGATGTTGTTGTAACACGTATTTGACTCTATGAAATAAAAGTTTGTTGTTCTTCCGCTGTTTACAAATATGTGTTCTTATATCTGTCTTGTATATCTGTGACTTGTACTTATAAACCTCCACCAAAATTAGGGCATTCCCTTTGAGAGTGACCCTAACGGAGGTGGGGTGTTTCACAACCTGTATTTGAAACCCCAATTAGTAATTTGATAATTAAACCAACGATTTACTCTTTGACATTGAAAATATATTTCTCCTTAAATATAGATTCCCAAAATATATTTTCAATATCCCCTTTAATTATTAAATTATGATCTTATGGTTATAGATAGGAATAAACTTTTATTATAACAAAATTATATAATTTATTCCAAATGTTTAGTTCTAACAATTGCTCAAAACTTCATATTTTTTTTAATTTAAATGCTATACGAGTTAGTCTCACAAACTCATATCATCAACATATTATCTTATGAATTACAAAGTGTGAAAACCCGTAACTTCCCCGTAAAGGAAAGCGCCGGATAGTTCGAGAACAAGCCACAACAGAACACATACAGAAGAACATTTCATTGTTATTACAACAATTCCATCAGATACAAGAATATACAGAGTATAAATGAATAAATTACATTCGATAAATATCAGAGATTACAATAAATTACATAGCAGCGGAAAAAAATTACAAAACACAACTGAAAGTAATACACAGATACAGAGCTTTCCGAGCATCGTTCCAGCTGTAAATCAGGACCCTGTGAATATAAATCTGCAAAACCAAAACTACTAGCTGCCCGTGCGGAAAATAGGGGCACCCAGAGTTTAGGTTAAAACAATAAACTCCAGGTCAGTCATGGGACTGGTGTGAGAACTAAAACACTTATTTAAAACTTTACTTTAAAGATAGTAATTCAAGGGACCACGCCGTATAACACGGAACGGGTTTCCTCCCAAGAATACTAGTGCATATAACAAAACAACGCAATGCTTTTTGGAAAAATGAAGCTATTATAAGACCCAGGTCCTATCACACAATGCAACGCAAGCCGGGGGATAGGGTTTTCCCTTATAACAGCCAAAAAATGCTTGATACGTTTAAAACAAATCATTTGATACTATTATAAGTGCATAGTGTATAAAATAACTTAATATCATAAGTATCAATCATAGGCGGCATGGGTACCATATATCATGTCGCCATATATAGGTTTACAAATAAAACCGCAAATGTCACGTATTTGGAAATTGGATTTCCGTCTATGAACCGAGGCAAAAGGTAGTCCTCAACCGATTCGAGACTGTCTAGCCCGAGCCTCAGGACCCAGACTCAGGTGGGCCCTTGGATCCTCAGGACCGGTCCACCGATGTGGATTAAAATGCCTGAACATGCGTTTCCCCGCCCTATGGGGCGTAGGTGAGCCAACAAAATGACTCCATCGGTTCGAGAACGACCGATCAATCCGAGGCGCCTCGCAACAGCAACAACCACATAAGTCAAACTCGTCAGGGCGTGTAAAACCACTGACGCCACTTTTTAGCTAGAAAGAAACGCATGCCCTCCCTGACGTCCTCTCCCGTTTTTGGTTCATACCGGGTGTGAAACACGCGAAGTAAACGTTACACAAAGCTACGCCACAAAGGCCTTGCTTTGATCATCACCACAAGACTTTGCTTTTCAACAGAAGCCTCGATCAATTGCCACTTAGGCATGCCACACAGGCAGTTCACTCCATGCGTTTGATATCCATCAATATATAACCCCTGAGCTCGTACGTCTCAGAGAAGGGCGTTAAGCAAGATAATAAATTCTCCGCCGCCAAACAGATATATATTTAATAGAGATCAATCAACAAAGAATAAAATCCAATGTCAGACACACAATCCATTTACAAGTTCGTTCTGGGTCTGAACGAAACCGGAGGCACTTTCCTCGCATATCCATCCATCTCCAAGTACGTCTGGACGATCACCAACTGATTCCCTCATCCTGGGTGTACAGCCCAATCAAGATCATCAGTAATCACCCAAACGATGTGAAGACTTCCGGTCTTCAACCACCGTCTTAATCTTCGACATCTCGTCGAATCGATTATTCAGAATGGGTATAAACCCGGCCTTTCTGAATAACCCACGTATATAATAAACGAATGTTACACAAACACAACAAACGCCTCATTCCAATTTAGACTATTCTTTTATTCACAAAATCACATTCTTAGGGGATAGGTTCCCATTAATTTTATCAAAGATAAATTCTTCTAAATTTATTCTATAATCTTCCTTTGGATATCATTTCAAACCGTATTATGGTTTTCCAAACTAGTCAGGATTAGCGAACCACACCGAAGTAATTATTTATTTTATTTCCCAATCCCAACCTATATATCCCATGGAGCGAAACTGGTAATACTCCATATCTAACACCACGGTGTTATCGGTAAAATTAATTACCATTTCAAGTTCAAATCTAATTAAAGATTTAACTATCGCTTTGGAGCAAAACTGGTGGTACTCCATTCTCGATCACCTTTCAGATTTGATAATTTAAATTATCAATTCACATTTTTAATCTAATTAAAGGTTCATTAAAACTCCACTTAGTTTTATTCTTTTCAAAAATCAACATCTTGCCTTTAACTGGGTTAAAGAACCAATGTCATCTAAAACACGATCCACGATAAACCCAAATCACATTTGATATTAAATACAAGGCTTTGAATAGAAAAAAAAAATATCGGCTTATATTCAATATCAAATTCTAAAACCAACAAATATCGTATTGGAAATAACGATATAAAATATATCTTTCAAATCCCCATAACAATATCTGTATAGTCACGAAATCCAACATCGAAATATTCCGAAGATAATTTTCGATTCAACTCCACTTTCCCTTCACCTATTGGGAACATTGATTATTTTTAAAATCACTTTCAATTTCAATTTATTTATTTCAAAAATAAATTGTTTTTAATTCTAGTTCAAAACTGGTTCATTTCGATAAAAATCTATTTTTATCCTCTAATGTGGAATTTTCCAGCCCAATTCTTTCCAATTCACATATTATAATTTTACACAAATTATCGATATTTTTAATAATTTTATCAAGGCCCGTACAGTCGATTTCCATCAACGGCTATTGAACTGCACTTACAACGACCTTTTTCAAATTTGATTTGGACATAATTCCAAATCCAACCGTTAGATTTCAAATTTCTAATATTCATTGGAAAGCTCTTTTCGATACGAACCCAACGGTTCTGGTTTTAGGAGAATCCGACGGTCGGATCTCCCGCAACGTCAATTCGAAGTCAATGGTCGAAATTCATGAACTGCCGCGGCGCGGCGCGTTCTATTCAGGCCATTATATATATAATATATATATATATTATATATATTTCGTCGATTTCCTTTTTAAAACGAATTTTATAAATAGTTCTACATTCGTTTCAAAACAATTTAAACTTCATCTTCAATTTCAAATCGATTTGATTTCAATTCAATTCGAGTTCATTTCAATTCAATTCAATTCAAATTCAAATTCGTTTCAATTCAATTCGAAATTGTTTAAAATCGATATAAATATCGTTCACGTCAAAATGGCGTCAATCTAATCAACACGGCTTCATAAATTTCTATTTTCAAATATTTCTTTTTCAAAATAGTTGTTATTATCAAAATATTTCGTTCAACACATGACCAATCTCAATGAATGAGTACTGTCAACACATGAACCTTTATTTTATATTGATAAAGATGTAAATTTTATTACTAAAATATTTCACTCAACACATGAATAGATTCAACACATGAATTTTCCTTTATAATATTCATTATTTTTCCGATTGGAATGAGGCCCAATCAATCACCATATAATGTTAATTATATGGATTCCATACAACACATGTATATAATAGCATTGAAAAATAATCAACCATCAACCAAAGTGCACTACACTGTATAAGCATCAAATATAGATATCTGACGCTTATAACGGCCTGTCAATCGATTGATCGACATATTTAATCAATCAGGATGAGTGAACATCAAATTTCATTCCAACACCCGTGTGGGGTTTCAAACAATCAAACACAGATTTTAGTTGTGCAGTTGGGCGATGTGTAAAATTTATCGACCCAATCAATGTCAGTCAAATCAGTGTACATAAACAAACCGTCCGGTTTGTAAATGAATATTTTATTTATTCACTTTCACGTTAAAAATTATATTTTTAACGATAAACATTTTATTTTAACACATGAATTTCTATTCAGTTCATTTATTCAATAAAATGATATTTTTATTTTTCTAACATATTTTAGAAAATTTCGGCGGCATAACGGCACGATACTAGAAACGGGACAAGGCCTAGCCTTATCCCCGGTCTAGTGAAGGCCCACGCCATTCACACATCAATCAAATCAATTTTAATTCACCAAACAATTCAATTCAACCCAAATCATCTAACTAATTTATGCAACCAAACAAACAAGTCCATGGTTTGTGGACGATTGTGTCGGGTGCTACTAAGCACCGTCTGCATCCTAGTATATATATATATATATATAACTAGAAAAAGAAGTTGAAGAGTGAGAAGTTCTCACCGATAGCTATCCAACTTCACGACACTTCATTTTTAGAAATCTTCTTCATCCTCGCCTTTTTATCATCTTCGTTTGCCCGTAGCCACTACATATATAAAAATCACACATTTTTATATTTTGATGTCTTTAAAATAAAAGTCACATTTTTATTTGTTCACTCTCAATTTAAAAATCATATATATATATATATATAAATCGAATTTTTACTTCGCTATTCAATATATAGAAATCACATTTTTACTTCGCTATTCAATATTTAAAAATCGAATTTTTATTCCGCTATTCAGAATATAAAAATCGAATTTTCACTACTACGTTATATAGATAAAAATTATATTTTTATCACGCTATTTTCCATATAAAGATTTCGCCTTTTCAAATTTAAAGATTTCATCTCTATAAAAATCTCATTTTTATTTTTCTACACATATAAAGATGATATTTTTAATATTCCTATCATGTAAAAATTATATTTTTAATTCTCTACCTAACCAAAAATCACATTTTTACATCTTCTATATAGTAAAGATTATATTTTTAATACTTTAAAAATATAGAAATCATATTTTTATATCGCTAATCACTTAATAAAAATCTAATCTTTTTATTAAGGAAAATCAAACCTTTTTGTTCTTTCAAAAATCCGTTTTCATAACATAAAGCAATCACCTTTTATAATAAAAGAAATCAGCTTTTATAACGAAATAAAATAAAATAAAATAAAATAAAAGCAAAACTTACAGAAGAAAAAGGAGAAGGGGATGCTCCGACTGGGGGGGGGGGAGTTGATTGCATCGCGCGGCGCCCTGGGGGGGGGGGGGGGGTTCTCATCGATCGGCGGTAGGAGAAAAAGGGGGGGTTCGATCGCATCGCGCTTCGATGGACGGAGGGGGGGGGGGGGGTTCGGGTTCCTGGCGACATCGGTTTAGCTGGAGGAGGGCGTCGAGAGAGGGGAGGGGAAGGGAGGTGGGGGTGGCGTGCCTTGGACGCCGGCGGCGGTGGTTGATGTCGCGCCTCCGTCCTTCCTCGTTCGATTTCTCCCCTTTTTTTTATATAAATCGATTTCTGTTTTAAACGGGGGGGGGGGGGGGGGCAGAGTTATATAAGAAGGGAGATATAATTTTTTTTAATTTATTTAATTATTTTATTTAGCAAAAAGTTGACTTCTACATACGACCTCGAAACGAGGCCCACCGCCTATCGTCCATAGCGTTTCACCCCCATTCCGAACACAATGGGATATGTATCGTAAGCTGATTCGATCGTTTCGAACAGCTTCCGTTGAATTTACATTTAAATCACTATATTGAATTTTAAACGTACGTTTCAAATTACCGGGGTCGCATACGAACTTTAAAAATTCCAGAAAAATATTTTCTAGCTTCGTGTTGACTATACGGTCCTAACAAAACAAGTTTCGTCGAATTCTGAGACCGTTGGAAAAATGGCCAATTTCCAGTCGATTAAAATCAACTGAAACCGGTCAAACGCGTTTTCCTTCGCCACGCTCACGCATTGATTCGAAAAATTATGAAATTTGGAATCTAGCAATAATTTGACACTGCGGATCCAACAAAAGTGGTTTCGTCGAAATCCGAGGTCGTTTGCAAAATGTCCATTTTTAAGGGCCTGAATTCCATAGCGACTATTCAGCATTTTCAACTGGACATATCTTTTGATCCCCGCTATGAAATTTCAATTTTTCGGATTCATTGGAAAGATATTATCAATTAGATCCTAATGTTTTTGGTTTCACTAAAATCCGGATTGTTTTGCACCCGGTACATTCAATTTAAGTTTGAAATCGAATTATCGAACTACCGCGCCATTTTCAATTCTATTTATAATTATATATATAATTATTTATATTCTAACGACGACGTGTATAAATATATACGTCGAATTCAATTCTAAACATTTTTCTCGTCGATATTATTTAAAATAATTCATTTTAAATAATCAAAATTCGCTAAAATTGCCAAAATAAAAATTTTAAACTGGCCCAGATTTTCAAGTTGTTACAATCTCCCCCACTTAAAACTTTTCGTCCCCGAAAAGGAACAAAGTCGAAAGTGGTTTGATTAATCAACTCTACGTTCGATCTGGCTTTCATTCTCCAACTTTTTAGTTTCTGAGAATTTTCAAAATTTCAAAAAAATTTGGCTAACACCCTAAATTTTTGAAAATTTTCGCCATAACCTCCCCTGCACCGGAGCATCGGGGAATTTCAAATAGCTTCCCCGGTCCTTCAGATCTCAAAAAGAAAAAGAAAAAGCCAAGCGGCTAGCCAATAGGCTCATAAAATCATCATCACCCAAACGAAACAGTAAATTATGTAGTAAACATGTACCTATTTGTCGGGCAAACAAATTTTATTCTCTGCTCTAGCCTCCTTGCTATGACCTGTTCAATGTAAGTATATGTATATGCAAGCAAATGCGACCAATTTTCAATATAGTTCCTTATTTGGTTCAATTAGGCATAATGGTTTAAAATTATCAAACAAATGAACAAACAACACAAACATCAATCAATTAGTGAATTAGAGTTTCAAATTCATAATTTTGATACATATACAAAAATCAGATTTTGATGCCAATTCACAACAATGTGTTCTAACTATATTAGTTTTGGTTCTCACACCAGTCAATAGGAAATATATAGATATCACACCTTCGAAACACGAATACCAATTCTGATGATGTTCGAACTATCATCAGAATCATCTCCGGGCGACTAGAGTGTGATTCTATATCTATCCAGTATATTAAAACTTCAAATACACGCGGATCAGACGTATACGCAAAGTCTATATATACTGGACTGTCCAAATTCAAACATAATAAATAACCAAATACGGATAATTGATTTAAATTTTCAAAACAAAAATTCGTTTTCATTTCAAAAATATACTCTTCACACTCGTTCTAGGATACTATTGATCCCATCTCTAACGAGTCATTCTCATTGGATATTACTAATCCAATTTCTGATGAATTCTTTCGTATGGTTCTAATGTGTCTTGTTCTCTGAGCTTTGTAAACCAAAGCTCTGATACCAACTGTGAAAACCCGTAACTTCCCCGTAAAGGAAAGCGCCGGATAGTTCGAGAACAAGCCACAACAGAACACATACAGAAGAACATTTCATTGTTATTACAACAATTCCATCAGATACAAGAATATACAGAGTATAAATGAATAGATTACATTCGATAAATATCAGAGATTACAATAAATTACATAGCAGCGGAAAAAAAATACAAAACACAACTGAAAGTAATACACGGATACAGAGCTTTCCGAGCATCGTTCCAGCTGTAAATCAGGACCCTGTGAATATAAATCTGCAAAACCAAAACTACTAGCTGCCCGTGCGGAAAATAGGGGCACCCAGAGTTTAGGTTAAAACAATAAACTCCAGGTCAGTCATGGGACTGGTGTGAGAACTAAAACAGTTATTTAAAACTTTACTTTAAAGATAGTAATTCAAGGGACCACGCCGTATAACACGGAACGGGTTTCCTCCCAAGAATACTAGTGCATATAACAAAACAACGCAATGCTTTTTGGAAAAATGAAGCTATTATAAGACCCAGGTCCTATCACACAATGCAACGCAAGCCGGGGGATAGGGTTTTCCCTTATAACAGCCAAAAAATGCTTGATACGTTTAAAACAAATCATTTGATACTATTATAAGGGCATATTGTATAAAACAACTTAAAATCATAAGTATCAATCATAGGCGGCATGGGTACCATATATCATGTCGCCATATATAGGTTTACAAATAAAACCGCAAATGTCACGTATTTGGAAATTGGATTTCCGTCTATGAACCGAGGCAAAAGGTAGTCCTCAACCGATTCGAGACTGTCTAGCCCGAGCCTCAAGACCCAGACTCAGGTGGGCCCTTGGATCCTCACGGCCGGTCCACCGATGTGGATTAAAATGCCTGAACATGCGTTTCCCCGCCCTATGGGGCGTAGGTGAGCCAACTAAATGACTCCATCGGTTCGAGAACGACCGATCAATCCGAGGCGCCTCGCAACATCAACAACCACATAAGTCAAACTCGTCAGGGCGTGTAAAACCACTGACGCCACTTTTTAGCTAGAAAGAAACGCATGCCCTCCCTGACGTCCTCTCCCGTTTTTGGTTCATACCAGGTGTGAAACATGCGAAGTAAACGTTACACAAAGCTACGCCACAAAGGCCTTGCTTTGATCATCACCACAAGACTTTGCTTTTCAACAGAAGCCTCGATCAATTGCCACTTAGGCATACCACACAGGTAGTTCACTCCATGCGTTTGATATCCATCAATATATAACCCCTGAGCTCGTACGTCTCAGAGAAGGGCGTTAAGCAAGAGAATAAATTCTCCGCCGCCAAACAGATATATATTTAATAGAGATCAATCAACATAGAATAAAATCCAATGTCAGACACACAATCCATTTACAAGTTCGTTCTGGGTCTGAACGAAACCGGAGGCACTTTCCTCGCATATCCATCCATCTCCAAGTACGTCTGGACGATCACCAACTGATTCCCTCATCCTGGGTGTACAGCCCAATCAAGATCATCAGTAATCACCCAAACGATGTGAAGACTTCCGGTCTTCAACCACCTTCTTCATCTTCGACATCTCGTCGAATCGATTATTCAGAATGGATATAAACCCGGCCTTTCTGAATAACCCACGTATATAATAAACGAATGTTACACAAACACAACAAACGCCTCATTCCAATTTAGAATATTCTTTTATTCACAAAATCACATTCTTAGGGGATAGGTTCCCATTAATTTTATCAAAGATAAATTCTTCTAAATTTATTCTATAATCTTCCTTTGGATATCATTTCAAACTGTATTATGGTTTTCCAAACTATTCGGGATTAGCGAACCACACCGAAGTAATTATTTATTTTATTTCCCAATCCCAACCTATATATCCCATGGAGCGAAACTGGTAATACTCCATATCTAACACCACGGTGTTATCGGTAAAATTAATTACCATTTCACGTTCAAATCTAATTAAAGATTTAACTATCGCTTTGGAGCAAAACTGATGGTACTCCATTCTCGATCACCTTTCAGATTTGATAATTTAAATTATCAATTCACATTTTTAATCTAATTAAAGGTTCATTAAAACTCCACTTAGTTTTATTCTTTTCAAAAATCAACATCTTGCCTTTAACTGGGTTAAAGAACCAATGTCATCTAAAACACGATCCACGATAAACCCAAATCACATTTGATATTAAATACAAGGCTTTGAATAGAAAAAAAAATATCGGCTTATATTCAATATCAAATTCTAAAACCAACAAATATCGTATTGGAAATAACGATATAAAATATATCTTTCAAATCCCCATAACAATATCTGTATAGTCACGAAATCCAACATCGAAATATTCCGAAGATAATTTTCGATTCAACTCCACTTTCCCTTCACCTATTGGGAATATTGATTATTTTTAAAATCACTTTCAAATTCAATTTATTTATTTCAAAAATAAATTGTTTTTAATTCTAGTTCAAAACTAGTTCATTTCGATAAAAATCTATTTTTATCCTCTAATGTGGAATTTTCCAGCCCAATTCTTTCCAATTCACATATTATAATTTTACACAAATTATCGATATTTTTAATAATTTTATCAAGGCCCGTACAGTCGATTTCCATCAACGGCTATCGAACTGCACTTACAGCGACTTTTTTCAAATTTGATTTGGACATAATTCCAAATCCAACCATTAGATTTCAAATTTCTAATATTCATTGGAAAGCTCTTTTCGATACGAACCCAACGGTTCCGGTTTTAGGAGAATCCGACGGTCGGATCTCCCGCAACGTCAATTCGAAGTCAATGGTCGAAATTCATGAACTGCCGCGGCGCGGCGTGTTCTATTCAGGCCATTATATATATAATATATATATATATTATATATATTTCGTCGATTTCCTTTTTAAAACGAATTTTATAAATAGTTCTACATTCGTTTCAAAACAATTTCAACTTCATCTTCAATTTCAAATAGATTTGATTTCAATTCAATTCGAGTTCATTTCAATTCAATTCAAATTCAAATTCGTTTCAATTCAATTCAATTCGAAATTGTTTAAAATCGATATAAATATCGTTCACGTCAAAATGGCGTCAATCTAATCAACACGGCTTCATAAATTTCTATTTTCAAATATTTCTTTTTCAAAATAGTTGTTATTATCAAAATAATTCGTTCAACACATGACCAATCTCAATGGATGAGTACTGTTAACACATGAACCTTTATTTTATATTGATAAAGATGTAAATTTTATTACTAAAATATTTCACTCAACACATGAATAGATTCAACACATGAATTTTCCTTTATAATATTCATTATTTTTCTGATTGGAATGAGGCCCAATCAATCACCATATAATGTTAATTATATGGATTCCATACAACACATGTATATAATAGCATTGAAAAATAATCAACCATCAACCAAAGTGCACTACACTGTATAAGCATCAAATATAGATATCTGACGCTTATAACGGCCTGTCAATCGATCGATCGACATATTTAATCAATCAGGATGAGTGAACATCAAATTTCATCCCAACACCCGTGTGGGGTTTCAAACAATCAAACACAGATTTTAGTTGTGTAGTTGGGCGATGTGTAAAATTTATCGACCCAATCAATGTCAGTCAAATCAGTGTACATAAACAAACCGTCCGGTTTGTAAATGAATATTTTATTTATTCACTTTCACGTTAAAAATTATATTTTTAACGATAAACATTTTATTTTAACACATGAATTTCTATTCAGTTCATTTATTCAATAAAAGACAACTTTGTCATATGAACATGTTTATAATTCTAGTGACAAAATAAAAAGATAATTTATTTTGTTGGAAAATCTATTTCAACATAACAATTAAAAATGATATTTTTATTTTGTTAACAATAATCTAATTCGACAAAATTGATATTTTAGTTTTAACACTTTTATCTATTTAACAAAAATGAATATTTTGTTTTAACACTTTTCTATTTAACAAAAATGAATATTTTGTTTCAACACTTTTCTATTTAACAAAAATGAATATTTTGTTTCAACACTTTTCTATTTAACAAAAATGAATATTTTGTTCCACTTGACATTTTCTAATCAAAATGTTATTTTTATTTTGATATAATATTATCTAACAAAATGTTATTTTAATTTTGACACAACATCATCTAACAAAATGTTATTTTTATTTTACATAACATTATCTAACAAAATGTTATTTTTAATTTGCATAACATTATCTAACAAAATGTTATTTTTATTTTACGTAACATTATCTAACAAAATGTTATTTTTATCTTACATGAATAATATTCACCAAATCATCACAATCACAATCAATCAGTCAATCTCAATTTTATACGGTGCATACATTTAATATTACAATCACAATCAATATATATATATATATATATATATATATTAATTTTAATTTTAAATCGAGAAATCTCATAGTGGTTTTATTTCTTCTGAATTTGTAGACAGCTCTAAACATGTTCCAGTCTATTCTAAGTTGTATTGCTCTTCATGACGATTGCAACGCAATTCGGTTTGCGGAATTCTGTAATCATTTGCAAAACTTATACGAGTTTAATTTTAAACAATTTAATTAGGTAATTAAATAAATTTATTTAACTTTAATACTAAACCCTTCTCCATCGTTTAGTTTTTCTGGACAAAACAGCACCCATCGTTCATGGCAAAAGCCCCACGTCGCGCCGCAATCCGTCCCACCTGCCTCCGATCCAAGGTGACCACGCCGGAGAGGTTCAGCTCGCCATCCACCACCCATCTCCTCGTTGAACTCGTCGCCTCTGAACGCCCCAAATCAATTTGCGAACGGAGCACGTTTTTGCTTTGATTTCGAGCCTAACATCCCACCAACACTGATCATACCCGCATCATCTTGAAGAACTCTCCTCCCTCTTGAATTCTTGCTTTGATTTCATCTTTTAATTTGTTTTAGATTTAGAGAAATTAGGGATTTAATTTCAGAAAACCATGGCCATTGAAAAGAGACCGACGGCGGCTCTGAATAGTAGATTAGGGTATTGTATTATCTCTATATTTATAATATTATTTTATTAAATGTTCCAATTTACAAAAAAAAAACCCGTTAATTCTTAATAGCTCCGAATTCAGCCCAACGAGAGTTACCCCCAGCCAAATACCCCCATTCCGGACATAATGGGATATGTTTCATAACCCAATTTGGCTGTTACGATATGTCATTCTTTAAATTAAAATATAAATATGTATATATTGAATTCAAACATACATTTTAATTTACCGGGGCCACATGCTGACTCTAAAAATTTCTGAAAAATAAATCTAGTTATGTTTTGATGATACGGTCCTAACAGAATTAATTTCATAAAATTTGGAGACCTTTTGAAAAATGGCCATTTTCTGGTCAATCCAATTTGACTGAAATTGGCAAAAACACGTTTTCTTTAGCCACACTAACATATTAATTCCAAAAATTATGAAATTTGGAATCTAGCAAAAAATTTACATTCTGGATCCAACCAAAGTGGTTTCGTCAAAAACGGAGGTCGTTTGTAAAATGGCTATTTATTATATTAATATATATATATATATATATATATTCCATAGCGATTATTCTGAATATTTAACTGACCATAACTTTTTATTCCCGCTATGAAATTTCAATATTTCAGATTCGTTGGAAAGATATTTTTAAACAGATTTAAATATTTTTGGTTTTACTGAAATTCGATTTATTTTGTATCCTGTACTTTCAGTCAAAGTTCAAATTCTAATTTTCAAACTACCACGCCATTTCTAATTCCTTTTAAAGTTAAAATAAATATATTCGTTCAAACTTCGATTTAAATAAATTTTTAATTGTTATTATTTAAAATAAATTATTTAAAATATTCAAAATCTGTTAAAATTTCTAAAATAAAATTTTAAATTGGTTCCAAAATTATGGGTTATTACAATCTCCCCCACTTAAAATCTTTTCGTCCTCGAAAAGGAACGGAGCTGAAAGTTGTTTAATTAACCAACTCAACTTTCATTCTTTTACTGATTTCAATAATTTTGTTAGTTAAAGTAATAATCACACAACACAATCAACGATCAATTAGTTGATTAGCTTTTCAAATATATATAACTTTTATATATTCAAAAATCATATTTTCTAAGATCGGATTATATATATAATCAGAAATATGTTAATTATAAACTTGTCACTCTCAACTCATTCTTGGACATTTCTAACCCCATCTCTAATGAGTTTCTCATTCTAGGGTACTACTGATCCTATCTTTAATGAGTATTCTTTTATAGGATATTTCTAATCCTACCTCTGATGAGTCTTTTGTTCCGTTCTAACGACTTATACCCCAAAGATTTGAATTAACCAAAGCCCAGATACCAGCTGTAACGACACGGATTTCGCCCGGACCTAACTGACCGCAAAATCGACCAAGACCTTTCGAATCCCGCATACGCTATCTTTGGGCATACAACACATCAGAACAAATAACAGAAGACTTTTATAAACATCATAATAATGTTACATCAGAGTACAAAATATCAGAGTGCATTGAATATAATAATACAACAGCGGAAGATTAATTTACAATAAATTTAATACAATGCAGCATAACTAATAAACTAACACAGCGGAAGACTATCATTGCCCTGGACACAGCTTTTAGCTTCGATCTAGAATCCTGCTCAAAATATCTATAAAATAAGCTACTCGACTGCCCGTGTGGAAAATATGGGCACCCGAGTTTGCAAGTGAAACAAACTATGAGTCAGTCATGGGACTGGTATGAGAAATTTTACTTAATCTATTTAATAATAAGGCTAATCACAGGATCACGCCGCTAACGCGGAACGGGTTTACTCCATTTGATTTCCAGTGCAAGAAATAAAGTAAACCGTTAAACAACGCAATGATTTTTAGAAAAATGAAACCATTTTAAGACTCAAGTCCCATCACACAATGCAATGCAACGCAAACCGGAGGATAGAGTTTTACCTTATAATGGTCAAAAGTGCTTGATACGATAAAATGGATTTGATATTATTATTATTAGTGTATATTTGTTTCAAAAACATTTCAATCATAATGTATCAATCATAGACGGCATAGCTACTATATACTATGTCGCCATACTAGTTTTACAATCAAAATCGTATGGTGTCGTATTGGAAGTTGGATTTCCATCATGAAACAAGGCAAGAGATCGTCCTTATCGAATTCGAGACAATCTAGCCCATGTCTTAGGCTCAGAGCTCGAGTGAGCCTTTAGGAGCCACAGGGTCGGTCCGCAAATATGTTAGTGGATTAAAACTCCTGAACAATACGTTTCTCTGCCCTATGGGGCGTAAATAAAGAGCCACTAGGGACTCAAATCCGAGGTACCTTGCTTTCCATCATCCACATAAGTAAAGATATCTGGGCTTGTAAAACTCAGATACCACTTCTAGCTGGAAAGAAATGCATGTTCTCCATGGATCCTTCTCCCGTTTCTGGTTCATACCGGGGTGTGAGGCTCGCGAAGTAACGCTACACAAAGCTATGCTAAATAAAGTTGTGCTTTGATCATCAACCACAAGGCTTTGTGTAGTAACCCGCATTTTAGCTATTGAACAATTTATATATTTAGTTATTAAATATCGATTTATCGATATCGAGAACGTGAATTAAATAATATTGAATGATTAATTAATAATTATAATATAATAAAATATATTATAATGTCGAAATAATCAAAAATATTGGAAATACAAATATTCTGTGAATGGGGTCATCCCAAAGATATAATTCAACTTAGAGTTGGATTATATTGACGAATATATTCAATCGACGACAGTTTGAACGTATAATTATAATATAATTAAAATAGAGTGCGTAACGACGCGGCAGTTCGTTATTTGGCGATTTGAACTTCAACTGAATGTACAGGATTCATTTTAAATCGGATTTCTGTGAAACAAGAAATGTGTGGAGCTGGTGGAGTATATCTTTCTAGTGGAAGAGAAAAATCGGGATTTCGTCGGGTAGATTTTGATGTATGTCCAAATCAAAATTCAGAAAAGTCGCTGTGGAATTTCCTTTATAATTCGTAACGCTTTATATACGTTATAAAAGGGTTTTTCAATGTAAAACTGAATATCGAGGTAATCGGGAGTCTAAAATATCAAACTGTATATTCTGATATGATATTCTGGAGCTGTACGATATCATATGTGAAGATATACGATAATATAAATTTATTTATATTTAATTTAATAATATTTAAATATATTTATATATTTAAATGGGTCATCCAGAGCTTTAAAAATAGCCGGTTTTGCAAACGAAGTCGGAATTCGACGAAACTAGTTTTGTTGGATCCGCAGTGTTGAATTATTGTTAGATTTCCAGTTTCGTGATTTTTAGAGTCACTGTGTGGCCGTACGGATTTTTAGAGTGAGAAACAGTCAGGATTCTGACGGTTAAAAATACGCTGTGTGAGCATACGGAGTCGGAATTCGACGAAACCAGTTTCGTTGGGACCGTAATGTCGAGCTGTAGCTGCATGTCAGTTTTTGTGATTTTTAGGTATCATAGGTGGCTACAGGAATTTTAGAGGACAAAGAAAAATGCCGTTTGCTTATAAATTTAATATAAAATTCGAATATTAAAATATTTAAATCCTCTATAAATACCATACCCAAAAATCCTAAACCTAATTCAACCTATTCTCAAAGTCAACAGAGAAAAAAATGTGCCGTAACCTTTCGTTCTTCCAGGAAATAAAAATCCAGCCTTCTAAATTCAAATTAAAATCCAAATGAAATCATTAAATCCTAAAGCAATTCTCTTTGAACTCTTGGTGCAAATTCCTTCGAATTAATATGGGTATGGTGGCATTCGGTTTCAGTTCCCGTCGAAGTCGAGGGCCAACAGTAACCTAGGGTTTTCGATTGTGCCTTTTGTGGTGATTATTTGAGGAAGTGGAGGTTTGTTTGGGGTTTGTCGGGTGAAGGCGCAGCAGGTGTGGGTGGTTGGAGGATTTTCGGTTGCCACTGGTGAAGTGCGACGTCAGTTGAACAGCAGCAGGTCGAGGATTGGGAGAAGCGTCGAGTTCGCCGGGCCGTGGACTGGGAGGTGCGGATTCGAGTGAGGGGTTCTCTGGTGTGATCGACGGTGGGATTAGGTGGCCGGAGCGACGGCAGATGTCGGTCAACGAGGAGGTCAACAGGTCGGGATGGATATTTGGATTTACTGGAGTGGTTCGGTTTTGAAGAGGATACAGAGGGGTCTGGGCTTATGAAGGGGAAGCGGGTTCCTAGTTGGGCTGGGCTAGATAGTTGGGTAAGGCCGGTTTCTATTTATTTTAAGTTTATATTAAATTATAAATGTAAAAACTTTGGAATACTATAACTTCACCATACGTTATCAGATTGACGAACCGTGAGTTACGTTGGGACCGTATGGACGGACACTACACGATGGAACTAACTGGAAGTCCATCGGGGCTCGTTACAATTTATGGCAAAATAATTTGTCCAATCAGAATCGAGCGACAATTTTCGTTAATTAACGATGATAGTCCAATGTGAGTAAATCTCACCAACTCTAAACAGTTTATAATTTCAAGTTGTATCTTTAGAACTGTTAGAAATTTTCTGATTTACTGTGTGTTGATTGTTTGATTGAACTGCTAGTCAGTTAGTTAAATTTCTATATTGATTCTGTTTAACAGAATATATCAGATGGAACTGAAAGTGATGTTATCTTTATTGTCTAACATATGTGATGCAGGGAAAACAGTTTGGAGGAATCCGACTGGATTCCTCAACAGTTATTTTATTGTTTTTCATATATTGTTATATGATGTGATATAAAATCTGTGGGCGATTATATGTGCTTGGACGATATTGAACATCGTGATTTGATATGATTGAATACTATAACATACCGAAATGTAGATAAGGGAATTTTCAAAGCGATATTGAAAATAGCATATTTATAAAATGGGGCATTTATAAATAAGAGATATTTATAAAGTGGAATATTCATAAATAATAAATGTTTATAAATTGGAATATTTATAAATAGGAGATATTTAAAAAGGAAAATAAATTCAAAACATTTTCTTTTTGAATGGAAAGGCCTGGGTGGCGAGTTTGGGGATTTTCCCGATGCTCCCGATACAAAGGAGGTTATGGCGAATTTTCCCGGGAATTTAAGGAGTTAGAATATTTCAAGAATAAATTTGAAAAGGAAATATTTGTAAACCATTTACAAATAGAATTGGAAAGGGAACATTATGAAAAGGAAATCATTTTTAAAGTGTAGAACCGTTATTTATAAGTAAATCTTTTCAAATGAATAAAACGTTGTTAAAAAGGAAATCTTTATAAAGTGAATAAAGTAAATCGAATATGGTATTCGAAAGGAGAAATCAAATATGGTATTCGAAAGGAGAAATCTAATATGGTATTCGAAGTTAGTTAATCGAATATAGACATTCGAAAGGAGTTAATCGAATATGGTATTCGAAGTTAGTTAATCGAATATAGACATTCGAAAGGAGTTAATCGAACATGGTATTCGAAGTTAGTTAATCGAATATGGTATTCGAAGTTAGTTAATCGAATATGGTATTCGAAAGTTAGTAAATCGAATATGTTATTCGAAAGGGGTTAGTCAAGTCAAGTAAGTCAAATAGAGTTAACCAGTTAGAGTTAACCAGTTAGAGTTAATCAGTTAGAGTTAACCAGTTGGAGTTAATTAGTTAGAGTTAATAGATTAGAGTTAAAACGAACTAGAATTAATCAAATATAGTTATTTGAGACAGAGTTAGTCAAACATAGTATTCAGGGTAAGTTGCCATCTTATACGACTACTAGCGTAATTTGCAGGGCTGTAAATAGCCTACGGCAGTCGGATGTTTCCTGAGGGAGTCAGGCATAACCATTGTGATCGCTGCGATCTAGAGTCAAGTGAATGGAGTTTAATCGAATATTAGTTATTCGATAGGAGTTAATCGAGTTGAGAAATAAGTTGAGTTGATCGGGTGGTTCGACCAAGTTAGTCGAGCCTAGTTAATCGAATCGAATTGGTCGAACCAAGTAAGTCGAGTTAAGTTAGTCAAGTTAGTCGAGCCTAGTTAATCGAATCGAATTGGTCGAACCAAGTAAGTCGAGTTAGTCGAGTCAAGTTAATTTAGTCGAGTTAAGTTCGTCGAGTTAAAATTATCGATGTTAGTTTCATCGAAAGGAGTTATCGATGTTAGTTTCATCGAAAGGAGTTATCGATGTTAGTTTCATCGAAAGGAGTTATCGATGCTAGTTTCATCGAAGGGAGTTATCGATTATAGTTTAATCGAAGTGAGATTTTCAAATATGAGATATTTGAAATGGAAGAGTTATCGAATATTAGTTATTCGAAGAGAGAGATTATCGAATATCGTTTATTCGAGAAGAAGTTAATCGAATATAGGTTATTCGAAGAAGAGTTAATCAAATAGAGATTTCTCGAAGAGAGTTAATCGGCAAATTCGATTATATCAAATTCGGGAAAGTACTTATACTTTCCAGTGTTTTAAATAGAGATTTATTTATTTATAAATAAATAAGTTTTAGGTTAATTATTCACTAATAAGAATAGAAGTTATAATTAAAGTTAGATAATTCGAAAGTAGGGATTATAACGTTATCGTTATAACCAATGTTTTAAATATAGAAGTGGACTAGTAAAATTGAATCCGAGAAAGGCGTAAAGAAGTTGTAAAGATTTAAAAGATAAACTTTGACCATTTCGAAATTATAACGTTGTTCAGTTAAGGTCTGAGAGGTAATTATACCCCAACTTGAGTGACTTCCTTCTTAACTAAGAAATGGTAAGGTTTGATCGTAAAGGAGTTTTGGAAATGTTTTCCAAACGAGAATCAGAAATGTTTTCTGGTAAAAGAAAATAAGAATTTAGAATATAGGGAAACAGGAGATAAGTAAATAAATGAACTAAAGAGATTAATGTTAAATGATGTTTGTTCGATATAATTTCCATCTGGGAATAATATCGTTGTTTGCACACTTGTTTTTCTTTGATGGTTAAATCACAGACTATCGAAGTTTTGACCATTTTAACGTTGTTAATATGGAGAGACCGGTTGGATTATTATCCAAAGAACCACTCTGTATTGGCATAAGCGTCACGAATCATATATGCCAAAGATAATTGAAGACGGAGTAAAATACAAGGACTATTCTGTCTACAGAATAGTGCCTTCGGTTTGTCCAGTCCCAGGACAACTTGTATGGACGAAAGTCTGACAGAGTATATCAAATGGATCGCGTAAGTTGATCTGTTCAAACGTATTCACGTTTGGTGGCGGAGGAATTCGTTTCCCTTAGCTGTATACCCGTGTTATTTTTGGATAAGTCAATTTGTGATTTGGCGGGTATGACGATGTAACATTTCTAAGTGAATGAAGATGGATGTCTGACATAGTATTTCCAGACGATCACGTACATTGATTTCTTCAACTATACCAAGAGTGAAAGCGGAGAAGGAAACTTCTTTAGCTAACATGTAATGTACTGTTGTAGACGTCAATTAGTGATTCTGATGGATTTGACAATGTAGCATTCGAACTGAATCTGATGTGATGATAAAGCGTAGCTTCTAGCCTCATCAACCGGTAAATGACAGAAATCAGGCAGGCAGCATGGCTAAGTCGGTCGCACCGAAGTTGGGTGTATAATCACCTATCTAGTAAATATTCATTTGTTTCTTAAATCTATCAATGCTGTCCCATATATATATATATACGGGAACGGTTGCTGATCCCAACCGTTGGTGATGTACATTCAATACACTCAAGCGAAATGAGTGGTCGGTCATGTGTGGCTGAGTTACAAGATGTTTTTGTTGAACTCCAGTGTATCGTTCCTAGAGTACACTGATCGGAAGGTGGTTCCATACCTTGTCATAGTTGGAAATCCATTATCCAATACGTGCTTGCGATTTTGATTGTATACTATATATGTAGTAACGTGAGATGCAAGCGTTTCTGCTAGATTGATATTTATTTGTACTTAGACATTATTATAATATCAGAATGATATTTCTTTGAAAAGTTATTTGGATTCTCATAAGGGAAAAACCCGTTCCGTATTCACGGCGTGGTCTTATGAGATATCATATACCCGTTTAAATGATTTGAGTTTATTCACACCAGTCCCATGACTGACCCGGAGTTTACTTTGTTGTTTTCCCTAAACTCTTGGGTGCCTAAATTTGTACGGGCAGTCAAGTAGTCGAGATTTTACTGATACACTTGGAGAGCTTGGAGCAGGAGGCTTCAGGATTCTATAGCTATTATTATTTCCGCTGTTGTTGTAAGTGTTGTACTCTGATAAGTGTTATTGTATACATATACTGATGTTATTTCAAAGATATGTTATGTTATATTTTATTCGTTCCGCTGTGAGATTCGTGTTTACTCTGATGATGATGTTCTTCTTCTTCTTCTATTCTATAAGTTCTATCTTATCTATTCTCACCTTCTAATTTCTTTCATTAATTACCGGGATTTTTCGATGTTTTGGTTATCGACGTCGAGCTTACGTCGATAACCAAAGCCGCTCAAAAATCCGGGTTACTACAGTTGGTATCAGAGCATTGGTTTAGTTATTACCTTGGCTGTGTGGCGTGATTCAGTAGAGATGGGATTAGTAATATCCTAGACTGAGTTTGAGTGTATATATACGAGTGAACGTATTTGTTAGTTAATATAAAATGATTTTATATTATGGAGTTTTATTGGTTGAGTTGTTTGTGAATTCTGGTCGATCGGTTTGATCCACTGTATCGATAGGGGTTACTAAACACTCGAATACGATGAACCATCATGGTATGTTTTGAAAGAGGGTAAATGGAATAATTTACCCGAATATATTTGATATAGTATATTGGTTGTGTTGGTTGTTACTATAATCGAGTAAGATTATAAAATGTGAAATGGTTATAAATGACGAATCAGAATTCATATAAGTAAAGTATATGAAATAAAATGAAGAAAAATCTGAATTTAAATCAGATTGGAATTAAAATAAGGAAATTTTAAGTTCCTGGGAGATTTTGAAAACGTTTTTCAAACTGAAGGTGATATAGTATTGAACTCACTTCGATAGCTGGAAAATAGATTCTGATGATGAATCGCGACATCATCAGTGTTCATTTTCGAGTTCTAAGTGACGGACTACTACCAAAAGGTTTGGTTTTTGAATTGTTTTGAGAAAACAAGTTGTTTAGAAATTCAAAGGTTTTGAATTGGCATTGTAATTTCAAATTGATTTGAAATAGACCCAGGAAATTAAGTTTCGGAATTTAATTTTAACTTATGAAGTTAAATAGAATAAGATAGTAGAAATAAATTGAAATATTAACTTGAACTGAGTTAAATAGAATTGAATTGGATTAGAGAATAATCTGTTATGGAATTGGGTTGATGAGTTAAGAATTTGAAATTTGATATTGGGGTTCGAATGAAATTCGATTTGGTTTTGAGGATATGAACTGATTGGAATTTGATGGAAATAACACTGGTATATGCTGAGTTGATAGCATATGGAAGTGATAGAGTTGATATTCCCGACAAAAAGGTACCAGTTTATATTATATATGGATATGAGATTTATGAGCCGAATTGGCAAGCTGCTTGGCTGTTTGATTTTCTTCCCAAAGAGGCGAGTTGGAGTTTGAGATATTGACCAGTACAAAGGAGGTGCTGGCAAAAATTTTCGAAAAGTTAAGGTGTTAGAAAATTTTCAGAATTTTTGAAAATTTAGTTAGTCGGAATAAATTAATATTTTAGTCGACATTAATTGGTTCAGTTGAAACCGGAGACAAGAAGTAAATAGATAAATTTTTACCCAGAAGATAGGGTCATCCCCTAGCTTAGCAATTTCGAGGACGAAATTTTATTAAGGGGGGAAGATTGTAGTAACCCGCATTTTAGCTGTTGAACAATTTAATTATTAAATATCGATTTATCGATATCGAGAACGTGAATTAAATAATATTGAATGATTAATTAATAATTATAATATAATAAAATATATTATAATGTCGAAATAATCAAAAATATTGGAAATACAAATATTCTGTGAATGGGGTCATCCCAAAGATATAATTCAACTTAGAGTTGGATTATAGTGACGAATATATTCAATCGACGACAGTTTGAACGTATAATTATAATATAATTAAAATAGAGTGCGTAACGACGCGGCAGTTCGCTATTTGGCGATTTGAACTTCAACTGAATGTACAGGATTCATTTTAAATCGGATTTCTATGAAACAAGAAACGTGTGGAACTGGTGGAGTATATCTTTCTAGTGGAAGAGAAAAATCGGGATTTCGTCGGGTAGATTTTGATGTATGTCCAAATCAAATTTCAGAAAAGTCGCTGTGGAATTTCCTTTATAATTCGTAACGCTTTATATACATTATAAAAGGGTTTTTCAATGTAAAACTGAATATCGAGGTAATCGGGAGTCTAAAATATCAAACTGTATATTCTGATATGATATTCTGGAGCTGTACGATATCATATGTGAAGATATACGATAATATAAATTTATTTATATTTAATTTAATAATATTTAAATATATTTATATATTTAAATGGGTCATCCAGAGCTTTAAAAATAGCCGGTTTTGCAAACGAAGTCGGAATTCGACGAAACTAGTTTTGTTGGATCCGCAGTGTTGAATTATTGTTAGATTTCCAGTTTCGTGATTTTTAGAGTCACTGTGTGGCCGTACGGATTTTTAGAGTGAGAAACAGTCAGTATTCTGACGGTTAAAAATACGCTGTGTGAGCGTACGGAGTCGGAATTCGACGAAACCAGTTTCGTTGGGACCGTAATGTCGAGCTGTAGCTGCATGTCAGTTTTTGTGATTTTTAGGTATCATAGGTGGCTATAGGAATTTTAGAGGACAAAGAAAAATGCCGTTTGCTTATAAATTTAATATAAAATTCGAATATTAAAATATTTAAATCCTCTATAAATACCATACCCAAAAATCCTAAACCTAATTCAACCTATTCTCAAAGTCAACAGAGAAAAAAATGTGCCATAACCTTTCGTTCTTCCAGGAAATAAAAATCCAGCCTTCTAAATTCAAATTAAAATCCAAATGAAATCATTAAATCCTAAAGCAATTCTCTTTGAACTCTTGGTGCAAATTCCTTCGAATTAATATGGGTATGGTGGCATTCGGTTTCAGTTCCCGTCGAAGTCGAGGGTCAACAGTAACCTAGGGTTTTCGATTGTGCCTTTTGTGGTGATTATTTGAGGAAGTGGAGGTTTGTTTGGGGTTTGTCGGGTGAAGGCGCAGCAGGTGAGGGTGGTTGGAGGATTTTCGGTTGCCACTGGTGAAGTGCGACGTTAGTTGAACAGCAGCAGGTCGAGGATTGGGAGCAGCGTCGAGTTTGCCGGGCCGGGGACTGGGAGGTGCGGATTCGAGTGAGGGGTTCTCTGGTGTGATCGACGGTGGGATTAGGTGGCCGGAGCGACGGCAAATGTTGGTCAACGAGGAGGTCAACAGGTCGGGATGGATATTTTGATTTACTTGACTGGTTCGGTTTTGAAGAGGATACAGAGGGGTCTGGGCTTATGAAGGGGAAGCGGGTTCCTAGTTGGGCTGGGCTAGATAGTTGGGTAAGGCCGGTTTCTATTTATTTTAAGTTTATATTAAATTATAAATGTAAAAACTTCGGAATACTATAACTTCACCATACGTTATCAGATTGACGAACCGTGAGTTACGTTGGGACCGTATGGACGGCCACTACACGATGGAACTGACTAGAAGTCCATCGGGGCTCGTTACAATTTATGGCAAAATAAATTGTCCAATCTGAATCGAGCGACAATTTTCGTTAATTAACGATGATAGTCCAATGTGAGTAAATCTCACCAACTCTAAACAGTTTATAATTTCAAGTTGTATCTTTAGAACTGTTAGAAATTTTCTGATTTACTGTATGTTGATTGTTTGATTGAACTGCTAGTCAGTTAGTTAAATTTCTATATTGATTCTGTTTAACTGAATATATCAGATGGAACTGAAAGTGATGTTATCTTTATTGTCTAACATATGTGATGCAGGGAAAACAGGTTGGAGGAATCCGACTGGATTCCTCAACAGTTATTTTATTGTTTTTCATATATTGTTATATGATGTGATATAAAATCTGTGGGCGATTATATGTGCTTGGACGATATTGAACATCGTGATTTGATATGATTGAATACCATAACATACCGAAATGTAGATAAGGGAATTTTCAAAGCGATATTGAAAATAGCATATTTATAAAATGGGGCATTTATAAATAAGAGATATTTATAAAGTGGAATATTCATAAATAAGAAATGTTTATAAATTGGAATATTTATAAATAGGAGATATTTAAAAAGGAAAATAAATTCAAAACATTTTCTTTTTGAATGGAAAGGCCTGGGTGGCGAGTTTGGGGATTTTCCCGATGCTCCCGATACAAAGGAGGTTATGGCGAATTTTCCCGGGAATTTAAGGAGTTAGAATATTTCAAGAATAAATTTGAAAAGGAAATATTTGTAAACCATTTACAAATAGAATTGGAAAGGGAACATTATGAAAAGGAAATCATTTTAAAGTGTAGAACCGTTATTTAAAAGTAAATCTTTTCAAATGAATAAAACGTTGTTAAAAAGGAATCTTTATAAAGTGAATAAAGTAAATCGAATATGGTATTCGAAAGGAGAAATCGAATATGGTATTCGAAAGGAGAAATCGAATATGGTATTCGAAGTTAGTTAATCGAATATAGACATTCGAAAGGAGTTAATCGAATATGGTATTCGAAGTTAGTTAATCGAATATAGACATTCGAAAGGAGTTAATCGAATATGGTATTCAAAGTTAGTTAATCGAATATGGTATTCGAAGTTAGTTAATCGAATATGGTATTCGAAAGTTAGTAAATCGAATATGTTATTCGAAAGGGGTTAGTCAAGTCAAGTAAGTCAAATAGAGTTAACCAGTTAGAGTTAACCAGTTAGAGTTAATCAGTTAGAGTTAACCAGTTGGAGTTAATTAGTTAGAGTTAATAGATTAGAGTTAAAACGAACTAGAATTAATCAAATATAGTTATTTGAGACAGAGTTAGTCAAACATAGTATTCAGGGTAAGTTGCCATCTTGTACGACTGCTAGCGTAATTTGCAGGGCTGTAAATAGCCTACGGCGGTCGGATGTTTCCTGAAGGAGTCAGGCGTAACCATTGTGATCGCTGCGATCTAGAGTCAAGTGAATGGAGTTTAATCGAATATTAGTTATTCGATAGGAGTTAATCGAGTTGAGAAATAAGTTAAGTTAAATAAGTTGAGTTGATCGGGTGGTTCGACCAAGTTAGTCGAGCCTAGTTAATCGAATCGAATTGGTCGAACCAAGTAAGTCGAGTTAAGTTAGTCAAGTTAGTCGAGCCTAGTTAATCGAATCGAATTGGTCGAACCAAGTAAGTCGAGTTAGTCGAGTCAAGTTATGTTAGTCGAGTTAAGTTCGCTAAAATTGCCAAAATAAAAATTTTAAACTGGCCCAGATTTTCGGGTTGTTACACAAAGCCCAGTAAATATGCATTTTCTAGTTACCCAAAATTCCGGGTTGTTACAAAAACATTTTAACAAATAATTATTTATTTTAATTTCTCATGATAAAAATGTCATTTTTAATGACAATACATTTTTTACACCTAATACTTTTTATTCTATCTTAACATGATAAAATTGACATTTTTGTCTAACAAGACGTATATTTACCTGAAATATTTTTATTCTTGTCTAACACGACAAAAGTGATATTTTTTTTTCATAAAACATTATTCTAACTAATGTATTGTGAATATAAATCTGCAAAATACAAAACTACTAGCTGCCCGTGTCAAAATAAGGGCACCCAGAGTTTAGGTTAAAACAATAAACTCCAGGTCAGTCATGTGACTGGTGTGAGAACTAAAACAGTTAATCTTTATTTTAAATCATTAGTTAAATCAAGGGACCACGCCGTATAACACGGAACGGGTTTCCTCCCAAGAATACCAGTGCACAAAACAAACAGCGCAATGCTAAATAAAGAAAAATGAAGCTGTTATAAGACCCAGGTCCTATCACACAATGCAACGCAAACCGGGGGATAGGGTTTTCCCTTATAACATCCAAAGAATGCTTGATACGTTTAAAACAAATCATTTGATACTATAATAAGTGCATAGTGTATAAAACAATCTTCAAATCATAAGTATCAATCATAGGCGGCATGAGCGTCCCATGCCACTATGTCGCCATATATAGGTTTACAAATAAAACCGCAAAGTCACGTATTTGGAAATTGGATTTCCGTCTATGAACCGAGGCAAAAGATAGTCCTCAACCGATTCGAGACTGCCTAGCCCGAGTCTCAGGATCAGAGCTCGAGTGACCCTTGGATCCTCAGGGCCAGTCCACCGATGTGGATTAAACTTAAACCCTGAACATGCGTTTCCCCGCCCTATGGGGCGTAAACGAGCCAACTAAATGACTCCATCGGTTCGAGAACGACCGATCAATCCGAGGCGCCTCGCAACAGCAACAACCACATAAGTCAAACTCGTCAGGGCGTGTAAAACCACTGACGCCACTTCTAGCTAGGAAGAAACGCATGCCCTCCCTGACGTCCTCTCCCGTTTTTGGTTCATACCGGGTGTGAAACTCGCGAATCAAACGTTACACAAAGCTACGCCACAAAGGCCTTGCTTTGATCATCACCACAAGACTTTGCTTTTCAACAGAAGCCTCGATCAATTGCCACTTAGGCATGCCACACGGGCAATTCACTCCATGCGTTTGATATCCATCAATATATAACCCCTGAGCTCGTACGTCTCAGAGAAGGGCGTTAAGCAAGAGAATAAATTCTCCGCCGCCAAACAGATATATATTTAATAGAGATCAATCACATGGACTAAAATCCAATGTCAGACACACAGTCCATTAACAAGTCCGTTCTGGGGCTGAACGAAACCGAAGGCACCTAGTACCCCGCATATCCATCGATCTCCAAGCACGTCTGGACGATCACCAACTGTTTCCATCTTCTTGGGTGTACAGCCCAATCAAGATCATCAGTTATCACCCAAACGACGTGAAGACTTCCGGTCTTCGACCACTGTCTTCATCTTCGACACCACGTCGAATCAGTTATTCAGAATGGGATAAACCCGGTCTTTCTGAATAATTCGCGTATATATTATAAAAGTGTTACACAAACACAACATACGCCTCATTCCAATTCAGAATATTCTTTTATTCAAATATTCCTATACTTTGGGAAAAGTTCCCATTAATTTTACCCAAGATAAATTCTTTAAATTTATTCTTTAATCTCCTTTGAATATCAATTCAAACTAGTCGGGATTAGCGAACCACACCGAAGTAATCATTTATTTTATTTTCCCAATCCCAACCTATTCATCCCATGAAGTAAAACTGGTAGTACTTCATATCTAACACCACAGTGTTATCGGTAATTCAATTACCATTTCACGTTCAAATCTAATTAAAGATTTAACTATCGCTTGGAGTAAAACTGGTGATACTCCATTCTCGATCTTTTCAATCTATTTAAAGATTCATTAAAACTCCACTTAGTTTTAATCTTTAACTGGGTTAAAGAATCAGTGTCATTTAAAACACGGTTCACAATAAACCCAAATCACATTTGATATTCAATATAAGGCTCTGGATAGAAAATATATCGGCTTATATTCAATATCAAATTCTACGATTAACAAATGTCGTATTGGAAATAACGATATAAATATATATCTTTCAAATTTCCATAACAACATCCGTATAATCCCGAATTCCAACATCGAAATATTCCGAAGACAATTTCGATTCAAATCCACTCCAATGCAATCATTGGAAATTCTGGTTATTTTTAAAACCCTTTTTCAAATTCAATTTATTTATTTAAAAATAGATAGAATTATATTTCTAGTTCAAAACTAGTTCATTTCGATAAAAATCTATTTTTATCTTTTCAAATATGGAGTTTTTCATCCCAATTTTCCCCAATCATTTCTTATGATTTTACACAAATTATTACTATTTTTAATAATTTTATCAAGGCCCGTACAGTCGATTTCCATCAATGGCCATCGAACTGCACTTACAGCGACCTTTTTCAAATTTGATTTGGACATAATTCCAAATCCAACCGTTAGATTTCAAATTTCTAATATTCATTAGAAAGCTCTTTTCGATACGAACCCAACGGTTCCGGTTTTAGGAGAATCCGACGGTCGGATCTCCCGTAATGTCCGTTTGAAATCAATGGTCGAAATTCACGAACTGCCGCGGCGCGGCGCGTTCTATTCAGGCCATTATATTATATATATAATATATACTTCGTCGATTTCTATTTAAAACGAATTATATAAATAGTTTTAAAATTCGTTCCAAAAGCAATTTCAACTTCCATTTCAATTCAAATCAAAATTGAATTCTTCTTTATAAATTCGGTTTAAAATTCATTTCTATTCAATTCAAATTTCAATTCAATTTGAATCCATTTCAATTCACTTTCAATTCAATTCGAATTCGTTTTCAATTCATTTCGAAATCGTTTTCAATTCATTTCATTTCGAAATCGTTTTCAATTCATTTCATTTCGAAATCGTTTTCAATTCATTTCATTTCGAAATCGTTTTCAATTCATTTCATTTCGAAATCGTTTTCAATTCATTCCATTTCGAAATCGTTTTCAATTCATTTCATTTCGAAATCGTTTTCAATTCATTTCATTTCGAAATCGTTTTCAATTCATTTCATTTCGAAATCGTTTTCAATTCATTTCGAAATCGTTTAAAATCGATATAAATATCGTTCACGTCAAAATGGCGTCAATCTAATCATCACGGCTTCACATATTTCTATTTTCAAATATTCTATTTCAAATATTTCCTATTATCAAAATATTTGTTATTTTCAAAATATTCTTTATTTTCACGATTGGAATGAGGCCCAATCAATTACCATATAAAGTGAATTATATGGATTTTCATACAACACATGTATATAATAGCAACGATAAATAATCAACCATCAACCAAAGTGCACTACACCGTATAAGCATCAAATATAGATATCTAATGCTTATAACAGCCTGTCAATCAATCGATTGACATATTTAATCAATCA
Organism: Allium sativum; assembly: GCA_030737875.1. Taxonomy (NCBI): domain Eukaryota; kingdom Viridiplantae; phylum Streptophyta; class Magnoliopsida; order Asparagales; family Amaryllidaceae; genus Allium; species Allium sativum. The sequence goes on along the minus strand of CM060909.1, from coordinate 804,811,844 downwards.
GGATGAGTGGACTTCAAATTTCATCCCAACACCCGTGTGGGGTTTCAAACAATCAAACACATATTTTATTTGTGCTGTTGGGCGATGTGTAAAATTTATCGTCCCAATCAATGTCCTTCAAATAGGTGTACATAAACAAACCGTCAGGTTTGTAGATGAATATTTATTTATTTATTCCCCTTCACGTTAAAAATTATATTTTAACCGATAAAACATTTTATTCAATCTATGAATATTCTATTCGGTTCATTTATTCAATAAAATGATATTTTTATTTTTCTAACATATTTTAGAAAATTTCGGCGGCATAACGGCACGATACTAGAAACGGGATAAGGCCTAGCCTTGTCCCCGGTCTAATAATGGCCACCGCCATACCCATATCAATCAAATCACTTTCGTTATGCAAACCACAAAATTTGGAGTAAGAGTCTAACCTAGCCTTACTCCTTCGCCTTATAACGGCGCACGTCTAATCCTAACCAATTTATCGATTCGATTTTTTTCACACCACAAACCACATTCAAACCAATATCGCAATCAATAACCAAACAGCCAAACAAACAAGTCCATGGTCTGTGGACGATTGTGTCGGGTGCTACTAAACACCGTCTGCATCCTAGTATATATATATATATAACTAGAAAAAGAAATTGAAAGGTGAGAAGTTCTCACCAAAAGCTATCCAACTTCACGACACTTCATTTATAGAAATCTTCTTCATTCTCGCCTTTTTATCTCCTTTGTTGCCCGTAGCCACTACATATAGAAATCACACATTTTTATATTTCGATGTCTTTTAAAATAAAAATCACATTTTTATTTATTCACTTTCAATTTAAAAATCATATTTTTATAATCACTTCATATATTTAAAAATCGAATTTTTACTATGTTATTCAATATATAAAAATCATATTTTTACTTTGGTGTCATATAGATAAAAATTCCATTTCAAAAATATTGATTTCGCCTTTATAAAAATAAAGTTTTCGCCTTTATAAAAATAAAGTTTTCATCATTATAAAAATCATCACTTTACTTCAACGTATATAAAATAAAAATCAGATTTTTATTTCGCTACATATACAAAGATGATATTTTTATATTCTCTATCCTATAAAGATTATATTTTTAATACTTTAAAAATATAAAAATCATATTTTTAATATTTCTATATAGTAAAGATTATATTTTTAATACTTTAAAAATATAAAAATCATATTTTTACTTCTTCTACTCAATAAAAATTCCGTCTTTTCTATTTTAAAGTTCAAACCTTTCTCTTTTTAAAGTTTAAATCTTTTTCTATTTAAAATCTAAAAAATAAAATCAGTTTTTAAATCCTAAAAAAAAATCAGTTTAAAAATCCTAAAAAAATCAGTTTAAAATCCTCTATTTATATAAAATAAAAATAAAATAAATAAATTAAAAAAAGTACAGAGGGGGGGGGCGGCCAGGCCGGCGGCCGCTATTGCGAGGGGGGGGGCTCGGGGTTGGTGGCGCTCGACGTGGAGGAGGGCGCAGCAGGGTATCGGGTTCGATTAGAAGGGGAGGGGAAGGAGATGGGGGCGCGGCAGGGTGCTCTCGGTTAGAAGGAGGAGGAGGCGAAGGAAAAGGGGAAGCAGGGGGGCGCGATCGTTGGCCAGAGGAGAGAGAGGCACGGCGGTGGAGGGCGGCAAGGGTTTCCCCCCCTTCCGTCGATCGCCTTTCTCTTTTTTTTTCTTTTTTTTTCTGTTTTTCTGTTTAAAACGAGAGAGAGAGGGATAGGGTAAAGGAGAGAGAATATATATTATAATTTATTTATTTATTTTATTTATTTATTTTATAAAAAGTTGACTTTTACAAACGAACTCGAAACGAGGTCCACCGCCTGTCGTCTATAGCGTTTCATCCCCATTCCGAACACAATGGGATATGTATCGTAGGTTGATTTGATCGTTTGAATCAGTTTCCGTTAAATTTACATTTCAATCACTATATTGAATTTTAAACGTACATTTCAAATTACCGGGGTCACATATTAACTTTAAAAATTGCAGAAAAATATTTTCTAGCTTCGTATTGACGATGCGGTCCTAACAAAACTAGTTTCGTCGAATTCTGAGACCATTTGAAAAATGGCCAATTTCCAGTCGATTAAAATCAACTGAAACTGGTCAAACGCGTTTTCCCTTGCCACGCTCACATATTGATTCGTAAAATTATGAAATTTGGAATCTAGCAATAACTTGACATCACGGACCCAACAAAACTGGTTTCGTCGAAATCCGAGGTCGTTTGCAAAAAGTCAATTTTTTTTTAGGGCTTGAATTCCATAGCGACTATTCAGAATTTTCAACTGGACATATCTTTTGATTCCCGCTATGAAATCTTGATCTTTCGGATTCGTTGGAAAGATATCATCATTTAGATCCTATCATTTTTGGTTTCACTAAAATCCGGATTGTTTTGCACCCGGTACATTCAATTGAAGTTTGAAATCGAATTATCGAACTACCGCGCCATTTTCAATTCTATTTATAATTATATATAATTATTTATATTCTAACGACGACGTATATAATATATACGTTGAATTCTATTCAAAATAAATTTTCTTGTCGATATTATTTAAAATAATTCATTTTAAATATTCAAACTTCGCTAAAATTGCCAAAATAAAAATTTCAAACTGGCTCGCATTTTCGGGTTATTACAATCTCCCCCACTTAAAACTTTTCGTCCCCGAAAAGGAACAAAGTCGAAAGTGGTTTGATTATTCAACACTATGTTCGATCTGGCTTGCATTCTCCAACTTTTCAGTTTCTGAGAATTTTCAAATTTTCAAAAATTTGGCTAACACACTAAATTTTTGAAAAATTTCGCCATAACCTCCCCTGCACCGGAAGCATCGGGGAATTTCAAATAGCTTCCCCGGTCCTTCAGATCTCAAAAAGAAACAGAAAAAGCCAAGCGGCTAGCCAATAGGCTCACAAAATCATCATCACCCAAACAAAACAGTAAATTATGTAGTAAACATGTACCTATTTGTCGGGCAAACAAATTTTATTCTCTGCTCTAGCCTCCTTGCTATGACCTGTTCAATATAAGTATATGTATATACAAGCAAATGCGACCGATTTTCAATACAATTCAATATTTGATGCAATTAGGCATAATGGTTCAAAATTAGCAAACAAATAAACAAACAACACAAACATCAATCAATTAGTGGATTAGAGTTTCAAATTCATAAATTGATACATATATACGGAAAATCTTGTTTTGATGCCAATTCACAACAATGTGTTCTAGCTATATTAGTTTTGGTTCTCACACCAGCCTAATGGAAATATATAGATATCACACCTTCGAAACACGAATATAAATACTGATGATGTGGCCACATCACCAGAATTATCCCCGGATGTCTAGAATGTGATTCTATATCTATCCAGTATATTAAAACTTCGAATATACGTTCATGACGCGTATACGCGAAATCTATATATACTCGATTGTCCATATTCAAAATAAATAAATATTCAAATACGTATAAAGCGATTTAAATTTCAAAACAAAATTGTTTTCATTTGAAAAATATACTCTTCACACTCGTTCTAGGATACTACTGATCCTATCTCTAACGAGTCATTCTAATTGGATATTACTAATCCAATATCTGATGAATTCTTTCGTACGGTTCTAATGTGTCTTGTTCTCGAGCTCTGTAAACCAAAGCTCTGATACCAACTATGAAAATAAATCTGCAAAAACCAAAACTACTAGCTGCCCGTGTCAAAATAAGGGCACCCAGAGTTTAGGTTAAAACAATAAACTCCAGGTCAGTCATGTGACTGGTGTGAGAACTAAAACAGTTAATCTTTATTTTAAATCATTAGGTAAATTAAGGGACCACGCCGTATAACACGGAACGGGTTTCCTCCCAAGAATACCAGTGCATAAAACAAACAGCGCAATGCTAAATAAAGAAAAATGAAGCTGTTATAAGACCCAGGTCCTATCACACAACGCAACGCAAGCCGGGGGATAGGGTTTTCCCTTATAACAGCCAAAGAATGCTTGATACGTTTAAAACAAATCATTTGATACTATAATAAGTGCATAGTGTATAAAACAATCTTCAAATCATAAGTATCAATCATAGGCGGCATGAGCGTCCCATGCCACTATGTCGCCATATATAGGTTTACAAATAAAACCGCAAAGTCACGTATTTGGAAATTGGATTTCCGTCTATGAACCGAGGCAAAAGATAGTCCTCAACCGATTCGAGACTGCCTAGCCCGAGTCTCAGGATCAGAGCTCGAGTGACCCTTGGATCCTCAGGGCCAGTCCACCGATGTGGATTAAACTTAAACCCTGAACATGCGTTTCCCCGCCCTATGGGGCGTAAACGAGCCAACTAAATGACTCCATCGGTTCGAGAACGACCGATCAATCCGAGGCGCCTCGCAACAGCAACAACCACATAAGTCAAACTCGTCAGGGCGTGTAAAACCACTGACGCCACTTCTAGCTAGGAAGAAACGCATGCCCTCCCTGACGTCTTCTCCCGTTTTTGGTTCATACCGGGTGTGAAACTCGCGAATCAAACGTTACACAAAGCTACGCCACAAAGGCCTTGCTTTGATCATCACCACAAGACTTTGCTTTTCAACAGAAGCCTCGATCAATTGCCACTTAGGCATGCCACACAGGCAATTCACTCTGTAACGAACCGGGATTTTCGACTCCGAAAATCAACATCAACTACCATGTTGACCATTCAGACATCGAACATTCCAGATCATTAATAGAAAGAATTTAGAGGGTGAGAATAGATAAGATAGAAATATTAGAATAGAAGAAGAAGAAACACCACACAGAGTCTCACATCGCAGCGGGACAAAATATTATACAGAAATAACCTTTATTGAAAGCTTTTGAAATACTTACAATATCAGAGTACACATCTGGACAGTGATACTAATCTGTCCTCATATAACACACAGCGGAATAGTAATATCATACGTCTGGACTCTTCCAGCTCGTCTCTTCACAGCAGTCGATAACCTGAACCTGTACAACCCGGTCTAACCCGAGCATTTACAAAACACCGGGTCAGTCTGGTGAACCAGAGTGAGATAAACTCGCACAGTAATAAGGGTGAATCATCCAATCATGATTTTAGAGTTCAAAAATCTTTTCAAAAGAAAGGATAATCGTAAGACCAAATCCACACATAAACATGGACGGTTTTTACCTTACGATAACCCAAAACAGTTTTGAAATCAATATCTTGCCTGATATTATAATAATGTCTAAATACAAGTAAATAGAATCTAGTGGAACGCTTGCATCTCACGCTCCGCATATGTAGTATACAATCAAAACCCGCAGGCGCTTATTGGAGATTGGATTCCAACTTGACAAGGTATGGGTCCACCTGCCGATAGTGTATCTCTAGAGACGAATACACTGGGTTCAACAAGAACTTCTTGCAACCCGGCCCTCACATGACCGACCACTCATTTCGCTTGAGTGTATCGAATGTATATCACCGACGGTTGGGATCAGCAACCGCCTCCCGATAAGGGACAGCATCGAAACATAGATTAAGAAACAAATAGGATTTCCTCTAGATAGGTGATCGTACACCCTAATGGGAGCGACCCACATAGCCATGCTGCCTGCCCGATTTTTGTCATTTCCCGGTTGATGAGGCTTGAGGTCAGAATTAACTCTTGAACACCAGATCATCATTCACTTTGAATGCCACATAGTCAGATCCGTCAGACATCACTAATTGACGTCCACAAAAATACTCTAGATGAAAGCTAGAGAATGGCAATTCCCTGCCAACAACTATCGTACGTTTGAAGAAATCAACGTACGTGATCCTTTGGAAATACTCTGTCAGACATCCGTCCATATAATTCACCCAGGAACAGGATGAACCGAAGGCACTCTCCTACCGCATCCAATATAGGAATCACCCCATGGATCAGTAGCGAGAAGTCCTTGCAACCCGTAGATTCCAACTACGACAGAATCACAGCTTATCTCTGCTTGCCAGGCAGAGAATATTAGTGGTTCTTCCGGTTATGAAAATCCACGTCTTCAATGCTCCATCTCGATCATCTTCTGATCTCTTCACGTATTTGTTGGACGGAATGGTTTTCGAATATAAATTCGATCCCGGTCTTTCCATACCAACAATTGTATTGGTCAGATTTGATAGTCGGTGTTTTAACTATCAAAATAAACAGTGTTTCAACCATGACACTCCAATGAGTTCACTGATTCAGTATTTAGCATCATTTGGCCTTTAACAACTGATTTGCTTTTTATTAAATTAAAACTTCTAACTCTTTTAAATATTCAAAAATACGATATTTGAATAACTCTAATAGATTAATTAACATTCGTCTTAACTCCATTCGCTTGACTCTAGATCACAGCGATCACAATGGTTACGTCTGATTCCCTCAGGAAACATCCGACCGCCGTAGGCTAGCAGCAGCCCTGCGAATTACGCTAGCAGTCGTACGCAATGGCAACTTAGCCGAATAATTATGTTTGGCTAATTCTATCTCGAATAACTATATCCAATTTCCCATTTTGAAATCTCATGTAAAATTCTCCTTTTTACTTGATCTCGTTTCCAAGTAACGTTAATGTAAAGTTCACGCTTTACACTTTAAATCTCACTTAAAATCTCTGGTTTATAATAAACCCTTTTTATCGTAATCTCCTTTCACTTAATTCATATAATTGAGTACGTTTATTTCCTTTCACCATTCAATTGGCTTGCATCTCACATTCGGTAACTTTTTAAATGAATTCCCATTTAAAAATATATTCCTAACTTTATCATTAATTAAAATGATAACTTATTTCAAACATTAATTACTTTAGTAGTTAATCCCTTTATTAACTAAATTAACTACTAAATCCCTTTTTAAATCCTTATTTAAATTCAAACAATATTCGTTTAACTATTTTAGCCAAAACACATTAACTTAATAAACAATTCTAATTCCAAACGGTCGATTTAATTAACTCAAAAACTTGATTACCTCATTAACCGATTTCAACAATCCTCGCTTTAAATTAATTAAAAATATAATTAATTTAAATAGATTCTAATTATTTGTTTTCTTTACAAAACAATGATCAAAGTTTAACCCTTTCAATTTATTTCTTATCTTCATACTTGAAAATCTGATTAACATCAGCATATACTTTATAAAATAAACCAACCATAAATCAAGGTCTTAAATAAATAAAATATTTATTTAATTCCCTTTTATACTTTATTCAAATAATATATTTCAAGATCTGAGTCCAGTTATAAAATAAACTTTATAACTTCACTTTTATCGACTCACCTAACGGTGAATCCATATCTATAAACCGATTGATTTTTAAAGGCCATACTCTGCCAAACACTTAACCAATATCACCCATGGGTTTAAACCAAACAGATGTTGAATATCAATTAATAATCAACCATCAAATCAATCACACAAACAGATCAGTTCATATATGATAATATGAAAATAAATAATACATTTGAGGAATCCGGTTGGATCCCTCCAACCTGTTCTTCCCTGTATTCAAATGGTTATCTCAAATCAGACGGTTCAGTTTTGTTTAACTGATAAATTAAATAACGACCATTTAACATCAACCATAAGCAATTCAAACAATGCAACCATTTAAACACGTTTATAGATAAACGTGACCAACCAAGGTGAGTTACCTTTATTGGAACCAACCGTTAAAAATAACGATTTGGTATTTCACTGAAATTAAACACAGTTTAATTTCATCGTTTAAATCCACAGTTAAATAGATAACAAGCAAAGCAGTCAACCATTGGCAAGCAGAGTACACAAAATAAAACACCCAATTTATATAAAATATAAAAAGGGTAACTGAGTGAGTTTAACTCACCTTGATCTCATTTTCGTCGTTTAAGCGGCTCACATCCAGTTAAATTAAACAGATGTTTAATTTAATTAGAAATTCCTGCAGCTTTTGACACCATCCAAACTTATTCCAGAGCATGGTGTTCGTAATTACGGTCCCCATGCAATTTGTTCTATCCCATTATTATTAAAGAAAAACTTCTGATAGTTCTTTTCCTCTCGTACCGAGTGACCATCCTAGGCCTTAAGTCACGTTCTAATGTAAATTCATTTCGTCCAACTGACTTCCGAACAAAGGTGGGCTCCTCCTCTTTAATTTCCTTGACATCCATTTTCTGTAATGTCGAATGGTGAATACAGCCAGGTTTAAACTCCTGGATCTCGTCCTTCCCAATTGCCTTCTACGCATCCAGTTCCACTTTGTTTTCATTGTTTGCACTTCACTGCTTCCTATCAGCAACGAGAGGGGTATTTTATCCTTTACACAGTTTGAATGGGGAAACACCCGATATGCTATTGCTCTTTGAACCCGTACACAAGTACCTACCGAACATCAGATCACCGCTACAGTACTCAGCTCCGCCAACTCATCAGTACATCGTACCCCATCATTTCGACGTCATCATTCACTTTGCCATTCACGGATCAGCACAGCACCAGTCAGTCCGACGAGCTCCTCCAGCACCGCCGCTCACTAACACTCCACTGCGACTGCCGTCAGTTACTCACGTCCGAACACTCTTCTCCTTTACTGTCCCTTTGACAGTCACGAAAACTCCCTCCTCCTTCTATTTTCCCTTCTTTCGAATGGTACACCAAAAGGAAGCACCCAGCTTCATTACTTTAACATCATACATCCGCATGCTCCTTGCTCCACTCCCAGGCACCACGTCCGCTCATAATCCCTTCACGTTATTACTTTTTTTTTTTTTTTTTTTTTTAGAATGATAAATGCGGTCTTCCACCAGTATGAACCCAACGAAAAAAAATGAAAGGAGTAGAAGGGTTTTTATTAAAGAGAACTCCTTGGGATGCAAGGAATAGTATATAGGTCTTCACGTGAAATTACAGGGTAGCTGATACGGATAGTGGCAATTTCGAGGTGAGACTTGGGTGCCACGGTCCTTAAATGGATTGATGCCCAAGTAAGTGAAGTGTTTTGGGATGAATTGAACGCAAGTAAAAGGGTAGCTACAGTGAAAGGTTGGATGTTTTTATTTAATATTATCATGTATGAAACTTCGTTGGAGAAATCGTGTTAAAAACCACTACATACGATTTCTGTTTTCTGATAAAAAGGCTAATCTCAATGTAAAAAGATATTCCGGATCCAATGGGACAAGTTTCGTCGAAATCCGACTTCGTTTGAAAAAAAATCCTTTATAAAACCAGAAATGAACACGTGTTTAATTTTTTCACGGTCACCAGATAAATAAAATCAACTCGAAACTACGAACACTGATAATAACTTTTCGATACGAACCCAACGGCACTAATTTCGTCGTATTCTGAGACTGTTGCCCCGATAGGCTGTTTTTACCCTGAACCGCCCTACCCTTTTTAACGCCAAATTTTCCCGTTTCTAAAAATAACAAACTATATACTTATTCTGACTCTAATCGACGATACGAACTCAACGGAACTGGTTTCGTGGCTTAATTCGATTGTCTGCTCAAGTTATGCCAAATATCCTTTTATTGATTTAAATACGCGCTATAGAAAATGAATGGGCGTTTATGGCTACCGTGGTCACATACGATATCGGTTTTCCCCACGATTCACCACCGTACAAAAATTTAGCGATACGGTTCTAATGAAACTGATTTCGTCGAAATCTGAGTCCGTTTGCAAAACGGCCATTTTAAAGGCCTATAATTTAATAACGATTTTCCATAGCGACTATTTCAAAATTTGATTTGGCCATAACTCGCAATCTATAACACGGAATATGGAATTTTCTCTTTCATATGAAAATTATCGTCAATATGGTTCCAACGTGTCTTGTTTCACAGAAATCCGACTTATATCGAATCATGTATTCTCAGTTGAAGTTAAAAATTCAAATTTACGAACTGCACGCCATTTTCAAGCTCGAATTATATTATATATAAATATATTTCGTTCCACTTCGTTTTATTATCGAAATAAATATTAATTTCCATTTATATTTCCAATATAATATTTAAAACTAATTAAATTAAATTACATATTCGAGTGCCAAAAACACGGGTCGTTACATTCTTCCCCCCTTAAAATAATTTCGTCCTCGAAATTGCTAAGGTAAGAAAGAACGTTATAAACTCATTAATTTCAAATCTAATTTTATATTAAATTAGAAACCAATTCAATACTGTAAATATATATTTTCAAAAATATCGAAAATTTTCTAACACTTTAAATTTCCGAAAAATTTCGCCAGCACCTCTTCTGTACGGCTCAATCGGTACAACTCCAATTCGCCTTTCTAAGCCTCCTCCAATTCAAAAGAAAATGAAACAGCCAAGCGGCTTGCCAAATAGGCTCATAAATCACCAAACCCATATAAAAATAAACGTGTACCTTTTTGTCGGGCATATCATTTTATTCTTTCCACCTGCTGCCCTGTCAGCTTATAGAAATGCATTCTCCAACCAAAATTCCAATTTTATCCTCGAAACCAAATCCTTCACGCGTCCAAGCCAAATACCATTCTTAACTCAATTTCCATCCATTACCAATTTCAACTCTTGACTTACCAACCCAATATCATTTCAGATTCCTGTCTTCAATTCAAAATCTGATTCTACTTGATAATATATCACGAATTAATTTCCAGTCAATTGGTTTCACTTCAATTCATATTTGCTTTCACCAATTTCTATTTAATTTTGTTTTTGTTCAAACAATCTCCCTGGGAGTTTTTAAACAGTTCAGCTTCTTCAAAAATCAAATATTCCTTTTCAGGATTCAAAACAACTTGTTTTTCTCAAAGCAATTCAAAACAAAATCTTTGGTAGTAATCCGTCACTTAGAACTCGGAAATGAACACTGATGATGTGGCCAGCATCCTCAGAGTTATTCCCCAGCTATCAAAGTGAGTTCAATACTATATAACCTTTCAAAATCATATTTAAACACCTCCATTTTGAAATCGATTTCGAAATATTATTCACACTTCCTGTAAACCAATTTAAAATCTCCCAAGATCTTAAAATTTTCTTATATTTAAATCAAATCCCCTTATGTACACTTTTCCCAGTTTTCAGCATTTTAATTCTAATTCTGATTTAATTCAGATTCAATTAATCTGCTTTTATATTACACGAATTCGAATTGGTTATTTATATAACCATTTCAATTATTATCAACCAACACAACCAATATATTATAATATTTCCCAATATATATATTTTCTTTATATCAAAATAAAATTTGGGTAAGATTATTTCATTTACCCTCTTTTAAAAACATACTGTGTCGAATTATTCTGTTTAAGAGTTTAGAAACACTTATCGACACAGTTTGCATTACTGTATCGACCAGAATTCATAAACTACTCGACAAACCAATCAACACAATATAAACAGTTCTTATATCAAATTTACAAATACGCGCTCATATATATACACTCAAACTCAGTCTAGGGTATTGCTACCCCATCTCTACTGAATCACGCCACAGAGCCAAGGTAATTACTTAACCTTTAGCTCTGATACCACTGTAACGAACCGGGATTTTCGACTCCGAAAATCAACATCAACTACCATGTTGACCATTCAGACATCGAACATTCCAGATCATTAATAGAAAGAATTTAGAGGGTGAGAATAGATAAGATAGAAATATTAGAATAGAAGAAGAAGAAACACCACACAGAGTCTCACATCGCAGCGGGACAAAATATAATACAGAAATAACCTTTATTGAAAGCTTTTGAAATACTTACAATATCAGAGTACACATCTGGACAGTGATACTAATCTGTCCTCATATAACACACAGCGGAATAGTAATATCATACGTCTGGACTCTTCCAGCTCGTCTCTTCACAGCAGTCGATAACCTGAACCTGTACAACCCGGTCTAACCCGAGCATTTACAAAACACCGGGTCAGTCTGGTGAACCAGAGTGAGATAAACTCGCACAGTAATAAGGGTGAATCATCCAATCATGATTTTAGAGTTCAAAAATCTTTTCAAAAGAAAGGATAATCGTAAGACCAAATCCACACATAAACATGGACGGTTTTTACCTTACGATAACCCAAAACAGTTTTGAAATCAATATCTTGCCTGATATTATAATAATGTCTAAATACAAGTAAATAGAATCTAGTGGAACGCTTGCATCTCACGCTCCGCATATGTAGTATACAATCAAAACCCGCAGGCGCTTATTGGAGATTGGATTCCAACTTGACAAGGTATGGGTCCACCTGCCGATAGTGTATCTCTAGAGACGAATACACTGGGTTCAACAAGAACTTCTTGCAACCCGGCCCTCACATGACCGACCACTCATTTCGCTTGAGTGTATCGAATGTATATCACCGACGGTTGGGATCAGCAACCGCCTCCCGATAAGGGACAGCATCGAAACATAGATTAAGAAACAAATAGGATTTCCTCTAGATAGGTGATCGTACACCCTAATGGGAGCGACCCACATAGCCATGCTGCCTGCCCGATTTTTGTCATTTCCCGGTTGATGAGGCTTGAGGTCAGAATTAACTCTTGAACACCAGATCATCATTCACTTTGAATGCCACATAGTCAGATCCGTCAGACATCACTAATTGACGTCCACAAAAATACTCTAGCTGAAAGCTAGAGAATGGCAATTCCCTGCCAACAACTATCGTACGTTTGAAGAAATCAACGTACGTGATCCTTTGGAAATACTCTGTCAGACATCCGTCCATATAATTCACCCAGGAACAGGATGAACCGAAGGCACTCTCCTACCGCATCCAATATAGGAATCACCCCATGGATCAGTAGCGAGAAGTCCTTGCAACCCGTAGATTCCAACTACGACAGAATCACAGCTTATCTCTGCTTGCCAGGCAGAGAATATTAGTGGTTCTTCCGGTTATGAAAATCCACGTCTTCAATGCTCCATCTCGATCATCTTCTGATCTCTTCACGTATTTGTTGGACGGAATGGTTTTCGAATATAAATTCGATCCCGGTCTTTCCATACCAACAATTGTATTGGTCAGATTTGATAGTCGGTGTTTTAACTATCAAAATAAACAGTGTTTCAACCATGACACTCCAATGAGTTCACTGATTCAGTATTTAGCATCATTTGGCCTTTAACAACTGATTTGCTTTTTATTAAATTAAAACTTCTAACTCTTTTAAATATTCAAAAATACGATATTTGAATAACTCTAATAGATTAATTAACATTCGTCTTAACTCCATTCGCTTGACTCTAGATCACAGCGATCACAATGGTTACGTCTGATTCCCTCAGGAAACATCCGACCGCCGTAGGCTAGCAGCAGCCCTGCGAATTACGCTAGCAGTCGTACGCAATGGCAACTTAGCCGAATAATTATGTTTGGCTAATTCTATCTCGAATAACTATATCCAATTTCCCATTTTGAAATCTCATGTAAAATTCTCCTTTTTACTTGATCTCGTTTCCAAGTAACGTTAATGTAAAGTTCACGCTTTACACTTTAAATCTCACTTAAAATCTCTGGTTTATAATAAACCCTTTTTATCGTAATCTCCTTTCACTTAATTCATATAATTGAGTACGTTTATTTCCTTTCACCATTCAATTGGCTTGCATCTCACATTCGGTAACTTTTTAAATGAATTCCCATTTAAAAATATATTCCTAACTTTATCGTTAATTAAAATGATAACTTATTTCAAACATTAATTACTTTAGTAGTTAATCCCTTTATTAACTAAATTAACTACTAAATCCCTTTTTAAATCCTTATTTAAATTCAAACAATATTCGTTTAACTATTTTAGCCAAAACACATTAACTTAATAAACAATTCTAATTCCAAACGGTCGATTTAATTAACTCAAAAACTTGATTACCTCATTAACCGATTTCAACAATCCTCGCTTTAAATTAATTAAAAATATAATTAATTTAAATAGATTCTAATTATTTGTTTTCTTTACAAAACAATGATCAAAGTTTAACCCTTTCAATTTATTTCTTATCTTCATACTTGAAAATCTGATTAACATCAGCATATACTTTATAAAATAAACCAACCATAAATCAAGGTCTTAAATAAATAAAATATTTATTTAATTCCCTTTTATACTTTATTCAAATAATATATTTCAAGATCTGAGTCCAGTTATAAAATAAACTTTATAACTTCACTTTTATCGACTCACCTAACGGTGAATCCATATCTATAAACCGATTGATTTTTAAAGGCCATACTCTGCCAAACACTTAACCAATATCACCCATGGGTTTAAACCAAACAGATGTTGAATATCAATTAATAATCAACCATCAAATCAATCACACAAACAGATCAGTTCATATATGATAATATGAAAATAAATAATACATTTGAGGAATCCGGTTGGATCCCTCCAACCTGTTCTTCCCTGTATTCAAATGGTTATCTCAAATCAGACGGTTCAGTTTTGTTTAACTGATAAATTAAATAACGACCATTTAACATCAACCATAAGCAATTCAAACAATGCAACCATTTAAACACGTTTATAGATAAACGTGACCAACCAAGGTGAGTTACCTTTATTGGAACCAACCGTTAAAAATAACGATTTGGTATTTCACTGAAATTAAACACAGTTTAATTTCATCGTTTAAATCCACAGTTAAATAGATAACAAGCAAAGCAGTCAACCATTGGCAAGCAGAGTACACAAAATAAAACACCCAATTTATATAAAATATAAAAAGGGTAACTGAGTGAGTTTAACTCACCTTGATCTCATTTTCGTCGTTTAAGCGGCTCACATCCAGTTAAATTAAACAGATGTTTAATTTAATTAGAAATTCCTGCAGCTTTTGACACCATCCAAACTTATTCCAGAGCATGGTGTTCGTAATTACGGTCCCCATGCAATTTGTTCTATCCCATTATTATTAAAGAAAAACTTCTGATAGTTCTTTTCCTCTCGTACCGAGTGACCATCCTAGGCCTTAAGTCACGTTCTTATGTAAATTCATTTCGTCCAACTGACTTCCGAACAAAGGTGGGCTCCTCCTCTTTAATTTCCTTGACATCCATTTTCTGTAATGTCGAATGGTGAATACAGCCAGGTTTAAACTCCTGGATCTCGTCCTTCCCAATTGCCTTCTACGCATCCAGTTCCACTTTGTTTTCATTGTTTGCACTTCACTGCTTCCTATCAGCAACGAGAGGGGTATTTTATCCTTTACACAGTTTGAATGGGGAAACACCCGATATGCTATTGCTCTTTGAACCCGTACACAAGTACCTACCGAACATCAGATCACCGCTACAGTACTCAGCTCCGCCAACTCATCAGTACATCGTACCCCATCATTTTGACGTCATCATTCACTTTGCCATTCACGGATCAGCACAGCACCAGTCAGTCCGACGAGCTCCTCCAGCACCGCCGCTCACTAACACTCCACTGCGACTGCCGTCAGTTACTCACGTCCGAACACTCTTCTCCTTTACTGTCCCTTTGACAGTCACGAAAACTCCCTCCTCCTTCTATTTTCCCTTCTTTCGAATGGTACACCAAAAGGAAGCACCCAGCTTCATTACTTTAACATCATACATCCGCATGCTCCTTGCTCCACTCCCAGGCACCACGTCCGCTCATAATCCCTTCACGTTATTACTTTTTTTTTTTTTTTTTTTAGAATGATAAATGCGGTCTTCCACCGGTATGAACCCAACGAAAAAAAATGAAAGGAGTAGAAGGGTTTTTATTAAAGAGAACTCCTTGGGATGCAAGGAATAGTATATAGGTCTTCACGTGAAATTACAGGGTAGCTAATACGGATAGTGGCAATTTCGAGGTGAGACTTGGGTGCCACGGTCCTTAAATGGATTGATGCCCAAGTAAGTGAAGTGTTTTGGGATGAATTGAACGCAAGTAAAAGGGTAGCTACAGTGAAAGGTTGGATGTTTTTATTTAATATTATCATGTATGAAACTTCGTTGGAGAAATCGTGTTAAAAACCACTACATACGATTTCTGTTTTCTGATAAAAAGGCTAATCTCAATGTAAAAAGATATTCCGGATCCAATGGGACAAGTTTCGTCGAAATCCGACTTCGTTTGAAAAAAAATCCTTTATAAAACCAGAAATGAACACGCGTTTAATTTTTTCACGGTCACCAGATAAATAAAATCAACTCGAAACTACGAACACTGATAATAACTTTTCGATACGAACCCAACGGCACTAATTTCGTCGTATTCTGAGACTGTTGCCCCGATAGGCTGTTTTTACCCTGAACCGCCCTACCCTTTTTAACGCCAAATTTTCCGGTTTCTAAAAATAACAATCTATATACTTATTCTGACTCTAATCGACGATACGAACTCAACGGAACTGGTTTCGTGGCTTAATTCGATTGTCTGCTCAAGTTATGCCAAATATCCTTTTATTGATTTAAATACGCGCTATAGAAAATGAATGGGCGTTTATGGCTACCGTGGTCACATACGATATCGGTTTTCCCCACGATTCACCACCGTACAAAAATTTAGCGATACGGTTCTAATGAAACTGATTTCGTCGAAATCTGAGTCCGTTTGCAAAACGGCCATTTTAAAGGCCTATAATTTAATAACGATTTTCCATAGCGACTATTTCAAAATTTGATTTGGCCATAACTCGCAATCTATAACACGGAATATGGAATTTTCTCTTTCATATGAAAATTATCGTCAATATGGTTCCAACGTGTCTTGTTTCACAGAAATCCGACTTATATCGAATCATGTATTCTCAGTTGAAGTTAAAAATTCAAATTTACGAACTGCACGCCATTTTCAAGCTCGAATTATATTATATATAAATATATTTCGTTCCACTTCGTTTTATTATCGAAATAAATATTAATTTCCATTTATATTTCCAATATAATATTTAAAACTAATTAAATTAAATTACATATTCGAGTGCCAAAAACACGGGTCGTTACACACTCCATGCGTTTGATATTCATCAATATATAACCCCTAAGCTCGTACGTCTCAGAGAAGGGCGTTAAGCAAGAGAATAAATTCTCCACCGCCAAACAGATATATATTTAATAGAGATCAATCACATGGACTAAAATCCAATGTCAGACACACAGTCCATTAACAAGTCCGTTCTGGGGCTGAACGAAACTGGAGGCACCTAGTACCCCGCATATCCATCGATCTCCAAGCACGTCTGGACGATCACCAACTGTTTCCATCTTCTTGGGTGTACAGCCCAATCAAGATCATCAGTTATCACCCAAACGACGTGAAGACTTCCGGTCTTCGACCACCGTCTTCATCTTCGACACCACGTCGAATCAGTTATTCAGAATGGGATAAACCCGGTCTTTCTGAATAACTCGCGTATATATTATAAAAGTGTTACACAAACACAACATACGCCTCATTCCAATTCAGAATATTCTTTTATTCAAATATTCCTATACTTTGGGAAAAGTTCCCATTAATTTTACCCAAGATAAATTCTTTAAATTTATTCTTTAATCTCCTTTGAATATCAATTCAAACTAGTCGGGATTAGCGAACCACACCGAAGTAATCATTTATTTTATTTTCCTAATCCCAACCTATTCATCCCATGAAGTAAAACTGGTAGTACTTCATATCTAACACCACAGTGTTATCGGTAATTCAATTACCATTTCACGTTCAAATCTAATTAAAGATTTAACTATCGCTTGGAGTAAAACTGGTGATACTCCATTCTCGATCTTTTCAATCTATTTAAAGATTCATTAAAACTCCACTTAGTTTTAATCTTTAACTGGGTTAAAGAATCAGTGTCATTTAAAACACGGTTCACGATAAACCCAAATCACATTTGATATTCAATATAAGGCTCTGG
This sequence comes from Allium sativum, assembly GCA_030737875.1. Lineage (NCBI taxonomy): Eukaryota > Viridiplantae > Streptophyta > Magnoliopsida > Asparagales > Amaryllidaceae > Allium > Allium sativum. The sequence continues at coordinate 804,793,877 of CM060909.1, read as the reverse complement.
ATAGAAAATATATCGGCTTATATTCAATATCAAATTCTACGATTAACAAATGTCGTATTGGAAATAACGATATAAATATATATCTTTCAAATTTCCATAACAACATCCATATAATCCCGAATTCCAACATCGAAATATTCCGAAGACAATTTCGATTCAAATCCACTCCAATGCAATCATTGGAAATTCTGGTTATTTTTAAAACCCTTTTTCAAATTCAATTTATTTATTTAAAAATAGATAGAATTATATTTCTAGTTCAAAACTAGTTCATTTCGATAAAAATCTATTTTTATCTTTTCAAATATGGAGTTTTTCATCCCAATTTTTCCCCAATCATTTCTTATGATTTTACACAAATTATTACTATTTTTAATAATTTTATCAAGGCCCGTACAGTCGATTTCCATCAATGGCCATCGAACTGCACTTACAGCGACCTTTTTCAAATTTGATTTGGACATAATTCCAAATCCAACTATTAGATTTCAAATTTCTAATATTCATTAGAAAGCTCTTTTCGATACGAACCCAACGGTTCCGGTTTTAGGAGAATCCGACGGTCGGATCTCCCGTAATGTCCGTTTGAAATCAATGGTCGAAATTCACGAACTGCCGCGGCGCGGCGCGTTCTATTCAGGCCATTATATTATATATATAATATATATAATATATACTTCGTCGATTTCTATTTAAAACGAATTATATAAATAGTTTTAAAATTCGTTCCAAAAGCAATTTCAACTTCCATTTCAATTCAAATCAAAATTGAATTCTTCTTTATAAATTCGGTTTAAAATTCATTTCTATTCAATTCAAATTTCAATTCAATTTGAATCCATTTCAATTCACTTTCAATTCAATTCGAATTCGTTTTCAATTCATTTCGAAATCGTTTTCAATTCATTTCATTTCGAAATCGTTTTCAATTCATTTCATTTCGAAATCGTTTTCAATTCATTTCATTTCGAAATCGTTTTCAATTCATTTCATTTCGAAATCGTTTTCAATTCATTTCATTTCGAAATCGTTTTCAATTCATTTCATTTCGAAATCGTTTTCAATTCATTTCATTTCGAAATCGTTTTCAATTCATTTCGAAATCGTTTTCAATTCATTTCATTTCGAAATCGTTTTCAATTCATTTCATTTCGAAATCGTTTTCAATTCATTTCGAAATCGTTTAAAATCGATATAAATATCGTTCACGTCAAAATGGCGTCAATCTAATCATCACGGCTTCACATATTTCTATTTTCAAATATTCTATTTCAAATGTTTCCTATTATCAAAATATTTGTTATTTTCAAAATATTCTTTATTTTCACGATTGGAATGAGGCCCAATCAATTACCATATAAAGTGAATTATATGGATTTTCATACAACACATGTATATAATAGCAACGATAAATAATCAACCATCAACCAAAGTGCACTACACCGTATAAGCATCAAATATAGATATCTAATGCTTATAACAGCCTGTCAATCAATCGATTGACATATTTAATCAATCAGGATGAGTGGACTTCAAATTTCATCCCAACACCCGTGTGGGGTTTCAAACAATCAAACACATATTTTATTTGTGTTGTTGGGCGATGTGTAAAATTTATCGTCCCAATCAATGTCCTTCAAATAGATGTACATAAACAAACCGTCCGGTTTGTAGATGAATATTTATTTATTTATTCCCCTTCACGTTAAAAATTATATTTTTAACGATAAAACATTTTATTCAATCTATGAATATTCTATTCGGTTCAATTATTCAATAAAATGATATTTTTATTTTTCTAACATATTTTAGAAAATTTCGGCGGCATAACGGCACGATACTAGAAACGGGATAAGGCCTAGCCTTGTCCCCGGTCTAATAATGGCCACCGCCATACCCATATCAATCAAATCACTTTCGTTATGCAAACCACAAAATTTGGAGTAAGAGTCTAACCTAGCCTTACTCCTTCGCCTTATAACGGCGCACGTCTAATCCTAACCAATTTATCGATTCGATTTTTTTCACACCACAAACCACATTCAAACCAATATCGCAATCAATAACCAAACAGCCAAACAAACAAGTCCATGGTCTGTGGACGATTGTGTCGGGTGCTACTAAACACCGTCTGCATCCTTGTATATATATATAACTAGAAAAAGAAATTGAAAGGCGAGAAGTTCTCACCAAAAGCTATCCAACTTCACGACACTTCTTTTATAGAAATCTTCTTCATTCTCGCCTTTTTATCTCCTTTGTTGCCCGTAGCCACTACATATAGAAATCACACATTTTTATATTTCGATGTCTTTTAAAATAAAAATCACATTTTTATTTATTCACTTTCAATTTAAAAATCATATTTTTATAATCACTTCATATATTTAAAAATCGAATTTTTACTATGTTATTCAATATATAAAAATCATATTTTTACTTTGGTGTCATATAGATAAAAATTCCATTTCAAAAATATTGATTTCGCCTTTATAAAAATAAAGTTTTCGCCTTTATAAAAATAAAGTTTTCGCCTTTATAAAAATAAAGTTTTCATCATTATAAAAATCATCACTTTACTTCAACGTATATAAAATAAAAATCGGATTTTTATTTCGCTACATATACAAAGATGATATTTTTATGTTCTCTATCCTATAAAGATTATATTTTTAATACTTTAAAAATATAAAAATCATATTTTTAATATTTCTATATAGTAAAGATTATATTTTTAATACTTTAAAAATATAAAAATCATATTTTTACTTCTTCTACTCAATAAAAATTCCGTCTTTTCTATTTTAAAGTTCAAACCTTTCTCTTTTTAAAGTTTAAATCTTTTTCTATTTAAAATCTAAAAAATAAAATCAGTTTTTAAATCCTAAAAAAAAATCAGTTTAAAAATCCTAAAAAAAAATCAGTTTAAAAATCCTCTATTTATATAAAATAAAAATAAAATAAATAAATTAAAAAAACTTACAGAGGGGGGGGGGCGGTCAGGCCGGCGGCCGCTACTGCGAGGGGGGGGGGGCTCGGGGTTGGTGGCGCTCGACGTGGAGGAGGGCGCAGCAGGGTAGGGCTTGAGGGGGTATCGGGTTCGATTAGAAGGGGAGGGGAAGGAGATGGGGGCGCGGCAGGGTGCTCTCGGTTAGAAGGAGGAGGAGGCGAAGGAAAAGGGGAAGCTGGGGGGCGCGATCGTTGGCCAGAGGAGAGAGAGGGACGGCGGTGGAGGGCGGCAAGGGTTTCCCCCCCTTCCGTCGATCGCCTTTCTCCTTTTTTTTTTTGCTTTTTTTTTTTCTGTTTTTCTGTTTAAAACGAGAGAGAGAGAGGGATAGGGTAAAGGAGAGAGAATATATATTATAATTTATTTATTTATTTTATAAAAAGTTGACTTTTACAAACGAACTCGAAACGAGGTCCACCGCCTGTCGTCTATAGCGTTTCACCCCCATTCCGAACACAATGGGATATGTATCGTAGGTTGATTTGATCGTTTGAATCAGTTTCCGTTAAATTTACATTTCAATCACTATATTGAATTTTAAACGTACATTTCAATTTACCGGGGTCACATATTAACTTTAAAAATTGCAGAAAAATATTTTCTAGCTTCGTATTGACGATACGGTCCTAACAAAACTAGTTTCGTCGAATTCTGAGACCATTTGAAAAATGGCCAATTTCCAGTTGATTAAAATCAACTGAAACTGGTCAAACGCGTTTTCCCTTGCCACGCTCACATATTGATTCGGAAAATTATGAAATTTGGAATCTAGCAATAACTTGACATCACGGACCCAACAAAAATGGTTTCGTCGAAATCCGAGGTCGTTTGCAAAAATTCAATTTTTTTTAGGGCCTGAATTCCATAGCGACTATTCAGAATTTTCAACTGGACATATCTTTTGATTCCCGCTATGAAATCTTGATCTTTCGGATTCGTTGGAAAGATATCATCATTTAGATCCTATCATTTTTGGTTTCACTAAAATCCGGATTGTTTTGCACCCGGTACATTCAATTGAAGTTTGAAATCGAATTATCGAACTACCGCGCCATTTTCAATTCTATTTATAATTATATATAATTATTTATATTCTAACGACGACGTATATAATATATACGTTGAATTCTATTCAAAATAAATTTTCTCGTCGATATTATTTAAAATAATTCATTTTAAATATTCAAAATTCGCTAAAATTGCCAAAATAAAAATTTCAAACTGGCTCGCATTTTCGGGTTATTACATTTATTTTTATTTCACAAAACATGTCCTAACTAAATGGCATTTTTGTAATACTAACAATATTAAGTGACACTATTTTTAATGAATCAACATTTGTTTCATAAATGAACATTTTTCTATTTCACTAACATCTAAATGATAATGTTTTAATTAACAAAACATAAATAATCAAATGAACATTTTACTATGTTTCTAACATATGAATGCTAATATTTTAACTAACAAACACATATGATCAGATGAACATTTTTCTATGTTACTAGCATATGAATGATAATGTTTTAACTAACAAAACATATATATTCAAATCAACATTTTTCTATGTAAAACAATGCATGTTTTAATCATTTCTAATCAAATGTAAATTTTTATTGTTAAATAATTTTCTACAATTCCTATGCTCATATATGACAAATAAAAAGGGAATTTTATTTTCAATAATTTCAGTGTTCTTATATGACAAATAAAAAGATGGTTTTTATTTTCATAACCTTGTATACATTTCTAGTGTCAAATAAAAAAGAACGTTTATTTGTCATAACATTGTCTACATTTCTAATGACAACATAAAAGACAACTTTGTCATATGAACATGTTTATAATTCTAGTGACAAAATAAAAAGATAATTTATTTTGTTGGAAAATCTATTTCAACATAATAATTAAAAATGATATTTTTATTTTGTTAACAATAATCTAATTCGACAAAATTGATATTTTAGTTTTAACACTTTTATCTATTTAACAAAAATGAATATTTTGTTTTAACACTTTTCTATTTAACAAAAATGAATATTTTGTTTCAACACTTTTCTATTTAACAAAAATGAATATTTTGTTTCAACACTTTTCTATTTAACAAAAATGAATATTTTGTTCCACTTGACATTTTCTAATCAAAATATTATTTTTATTTTGACATAATATTATCTAACAAAATGTTAATTTTATTTTGACATAACATCATCTAACAAAATGTTATTTTTATTTTACATAACATTATCTAACAAAATGTTATTTTTATTTTACATAACATTATCTAACAAAATGTTATTTTTATCTTACATGAATATAATTCACCAAATCATCACAATCACAATCAATCAGTCAATCTCAATTTTATACGGTGCATACATTTAATATTACAATCACAATCAATATATATATATATATTAATTTTAATTTTAAATCGAGAAATCTCATAGTGGTTTTATTTCTTCTGAATTTGTAGACAGCTCTAAACATGTTCCAGTCTATTCTAAGTTGTAATGCTCTTCATGACGATTGCAACGCAATTCGGTTTGCGGAATTCTGTAATCATTTGCAAAACTTATACGAGTTTAATTTTAAACAATTTAATTAGGTAATTAAATAAATTTATTTAACTTTAATACTAAACCCTTCTCCATCGTTTAGTTTTTCTGGACAAAACAGCACCCATCGTTCATGGCAAAAGCCCCACGTCGCGCCGCAATCCGTCCCACCTGCCTCCGATCCAAGGTGACCACGCCGGAGAGGTTCAGCTCGCCATCCACCACCCATCTCCTCGTTGAACTCGTCGCCTCTGAACGCCCCAGATCAATTTGCGAACGGAGCACGTTTTTGCTTTGATTTCGAGCCTAACATCCCACCAACACTGATCATACCCGCATCATCTTGAAGAACTCTCCTCCCTCTTGAATTCTTGCTTTGATTTCATCTTTTAATTTGTTTTAGATTTAGAGAAATTAGGGATTTAATTTCAGAAAACCATGGCCATTGAAAAGAGACCGACGGCGGCTCTGAATAGTAGATTAGGGTATTGTATTATCTCTATATTTATAATATTATTTTATTAAATGTTCCAATTTACAAAAAAAACCCGTTAATTCTTAATAGCTCCGAATTCAGCCCAACGAGAGTTACCCCTAGCCAAATACCCCCATTCCGGACATAATGGGATATGTTTTATAACCCAATTTGGCTGTTACGATATGTCATTCTTTAAATTAAAATATAAATATGTATATATTGAATTCAAACATACATTTTAATTTACCGGGGCCACATGCTGACTCTAAAAATTTCCGAAAAATAAATCTTGTTATGTTTTGATGATACGGTCCTAACAGAATTAATTTCATAAAATTTGGAGACCTTTTGAAAAATGGCCATTTTCTGGTCAATCCAATTTGACTGAAATTGGCAAAAACACGTTTTCTTTAGCCACACTAACATATTAATTCCAAAAATTATGAAATTTGGAATCTAGCAAAAAATTTACATTCTGGATCCAACCAAAGTGGTTTCATCAAAAACGGAGGTCGTTTGTAAAATGGCTATTTATTATATTAATATATATATATATATATATTCCATAGCGATTATTCTGAATATTTAACTGACCATAACTTTTTATTCCCGCTATGAAATTTCAATATTTCAGATTCGTTGGAAAGATATTTTTAAACAGATTTAAATATTTTTGGTTTTACTGAAATTCGATTTATTTTGTATCCTGTACATTCAGTCAAAGTTCAAATTCTAATTTTCAAACTACCGCGCCATTTCTAATTCCTTTTAAAGTTAAAATAAATATATTCGTTCAAACTTCGATTTAAATAAATTTTTAATTGTTATTATTTAAAATAAATTATTTAAAATATTCAAAATCTGTTAAAATTTCTAAAATAAAATTTTAAATTGGTTCCAAAATTTTGGGTTATTACAATCTCCCCCACTTAAAATCTTTTCGTCCTCGAAAAGGAACGGAGCTGAAAGTTGTTTAATTAACCAACTCAACTTTCATTCTTTTACTGATTTCAATAATTTTGTTAGTTAAAGTAATAATCACACAATACAATCATCAATCAATTAGTTGATTAGCTTTTCAAATATATATAACTTTTATATATTCAAAAATCATATTTTCTAAGATCGGATTATATATATAATCAGAAATATGTTAATTATAAACTTGTCACTCTCAACTCATTCTTGGACATTTCTAACCCCATCTCTAATGAGTTTCTCATTCTAGGATACTACTGATCCTATCTTTAATGAGGATTCTTTTATAGGATATTTCTAATCCTACCTCTGATGAGTCTTTTGTTCCGTTCTAACGACTTGTAGCCCAAAGATTTGAATTAACCAAAACTCAGATACCAGCTGTAATGACACGGATTTCGCCCGGACCTAACTGACCGCAAAATCGACCAAGACCTTTCGAATCCCGCATACGCTATCTTTGCGCATACAACACATCAGAACAAATAACAGAAGACTTTTATAAACATCATAATAATGTTACATCAGAGTACAAAATATCAGAGTGCATTGAATATAATAATACAACAGCGGAAGATTAATTTACAATAAATTTAATACAATGCAGCATAACTAATAAACTAACACAGCGGAAGACTATCATTGCCCTGGACACAGCTTTTAGCTTCGATCTAGAATCCTGCTCAAAATATCTATAAAATAAGCTACTCGACTGCCCGTGTGGAAAATATGGGCACCCGAGTTTGCAAGTGAAACAAACTATGAGTCAGTCATGGGACTGGTATGAGAAATTTTACTTAATCTATTTAATAATAAGGCTAATCACAGGATCACGCCGCTAACGCGGAACGGGTTTACCCCATTTGATTTCCAGTGCAAGAAATAAAGTAAACTGTTAAACAACGCAATGATTTTTAGAAAAATGAAACCATTATAAGACTCAAGTCCCATCACACAATGCAATGCAACGCAAACCGGAGGATAGAGTTTTACCTTATAATGGTCAAAAGTGCTTGATACGATAAAATGGATTTGATATTATTATTATTATTAGTGTATATATGTTTCAAAAACATTTCAATCATAATGTATCAATCATAGACGACATAGCTACTATATACTATGTCGCCATACTAGTTTTACAATCAAAACCGTATGGTGTCGTATTGGAAGTTGGATTTCCATCATGAAACAAGGCAAGGGATCGTCCTTATCGAATTCGAGACAATCTAGCCCATGTCTTAGGCTCAGAGCTCGAGTGAGCCTTTAGGAGCCACAGGGTCGGTCCACAAATATGTTAGTGGATTAAAACTCCTGAACAATACGTTTCTCTGCCCTATGGGGCGTAAATAAAGAGCCACTAGGGACTCAAATCCGAGGTACCTTGCTTTCCATCATCCACATAAGTAAAGATATCTGGGCTTGTAAAACTCAGATACCACTTCTAGCTGGAAAGAAATGCATGTTCTCCCTGGATCCTTCTCCCGTTTCTGGTTCATACTGGGGTGTGAGGCTCGCGAAGTAACGCTACACAAAGCTATGCTAAATAAAGTTGTGCTTTGATCATCAACCACAAGGCTTTGTGTAGTAACCCGCATTTTAGCTGTTGAACAATTTATTTATTTAATTATTAAATATCGATTTATCGATATCGAGAACGTGAATTAAATAATATTGAATGATTAATTAATAATTATAATATAATAAATTATATTATAATGTCGAAATAATCAAAAATATTGGAAATACAAATATTCTGTGAATGGGGTCATCCCAAAGATATAATTCAACTTAGAGTTGGGTTATATTGACGAATATATTCAATCGACGACAGTTTGAACGTATAATTATAATATAATTAAAATAGAGTGCGTAACGACGCGGTAGTTCGCTATTTGGTGATTTGAACTTCAACTGAATGTACAGGATTCATTTTAAATCGGATTTCTGTGAAACAAGAAACGTGTGGAGCTGGTGGAGTATATCTTTCTAGTGGAAGAGAAAAATCGGGATTTCGTCGGGTAGATTTTGATGTATGTCCAAATCAAATTTCAGAAAAGTCGCTGTGGAGTTTCCTTTATAATTCGTAACGCTTTATATACGTTATAAAAGGGTTTTTCAATGTAAAACTGAATATCGAGGTAATCGGGAGTCTAAAATATCAAACTGTATATTCTGATATGATATTCTGGAGCTGTACGATATCATATGTGAAGATATACGATAATATAAATTTATTTATATTTAATTTAATAATATTTAAATATATTTATATATTTAAATGGGTCATCCAGAGCTTTAAAAATAGTCGGTTTTGCAAACGAAGTCGGAATTCAACGAAACTAGTTTTGTTGGATCCGCAGTGTTGAATTATTGTTAGATTTCCAGTTTCGTGATTTTTAGAGTCACTGTGTGGCCGTATGGATTTTTAGAGTGAGAAACAGTCAGTATTCTGACGGTTAAAAATACGCTGTGTGAGCATACGGAGTCGGAATTCGACGAAACCAGTTTCGTTGGGACCGTAATGTCGAGCTGTAGCTGCATGTCAGTTTTTGTGATTTTTAGGTATCATAGGTGGCTACAGGAATTTTAGAGGACAAAGAAAAATGCCGTTTGCTTATAAATTTAATATAAAATTCGAATATTAAAATATTTAAATCCTCTATAAATACCATACCCAAAAATCCTAAACCTAATTCAACCTATTCTCAAAGTCAACAGAGAAAAAAATGTGCCGTAACCTTTCGTTCTTCCAGGAAATAAAAATCCAGCCTTCTAAATTCAAATTAAAATCCAAATGAAATCATTAAATCCTAAAGCAATTCTCTTGGAACTCTTGGTGCAAATTCCTTCGAATTAATATGGGTATGGTGGCATTCGGTTTCAGTTCCCGTCGAAGTCGAGGGTCAACAGTAACCTAGGGTTTTCGATTGTGCCTTTTGTGGTGATTATTTGAGGAAGTGGAGGTTTGTTTGGGGTTTGTCGGGTGAAGGCGCAGCAGGTGTGGGTGGTTGGAGGATTTTCGGTTGCCACTGGTGAAGTGCGACGTCAGTTGAATAGCAGCAGGTCGAGGATTGGGAGCAACGTCGAGTTCGCCGGGCCGGGGACTGGGAGGTGCGGATTCGAGTGAGGGGTTCTCTGGTGTGATCGACGGTGGGATTAGGTGGCCGGAGCGACGGCAGATGTCGGTCAACGAGGAGGTCAACAGGTTGGGATGGATATTTTGATTTACTGGAGTGGTTCGGTTTTGAAGAGGATACAGAGGGGTCTGGGCTTATGAAGGGGAAGCGGGTTCCTAGTTGGGCTGGGCTAGATAGTTGGGTAAGGCCGGTTTCTATTTATTTTAAGTTTATATTAAATTATAAATGTAAAAACTTCGGAATACTATAACTTCACCATACGTTATCAGATTGACGAACCGTGAGTTACAATTGGGACCGTATGGACGGACACTACACGATGGAACTGACTGGAAGTCCATCGGGGCTCGTTACAATTTATGGCAAAATAAATTGTCCAATCTGAATCGAGCGACAATTTTCGTTAATTAACGATGATAGTCCAATGTGAGTAAATCTCACCAACTCTAAACAGTTTATAATTTCAAGTTGTATCTGTAGAACTGTTAGAAATTTTCTGATTTACTATGTGTTGATTGTTTGATTGAACTGCTAGTCAGTTAGTTAAATTTCTATATTGATTCTGTTTAACAGAATATATCAGATGGAACTGAAAGTGATGTTATCTTTATTGTCTAACATATGTGATGCAGGGAAAACAGTTTGGAGGAATCCGACTGGATTCCTCAACAGTTATTTTATTGTTTTTCATATATTGTTATATGATGTGATATAAAATCTGTGGGCGATTATATGTGCTTGGACGATATTGAACATCGTGATTTGATATGATTGAATACCATAACATACCGAAATGTAGATAAGGGAATTTTCAAAGCGATATTGAAAATAGCATATTTATAAAATGGGGCATTTATAAATAAGAGATATTTATAAAGTGGAATATTCATAAATAAGAAATGTTTATAAATTGGAATATTTATAAATAGGAGATATTTAAAAAGGAAAATAAATTCAAAACATTTTCTTTTTGAATGGAAAGGCCTGGGTGGCGAGTTTGGGGATTTTCTCGATGCTCCCGATACAAAGGAGGTTATGGCGAATTTTCCCGGGAATTTAAGGAGTTAGAATATTTCAAGAATAAATTTGAAAAGGAAATATTTGTAAACCATTTACAAATAGAATTGGAAAGGGAACATTATGAAAAGGAAATCATTTTTAAAGTGTAGAACCGTTATTTAAAAGTAAATCTTTTCAAATGAATAAAACGTTGTTAAAAAGGAAATCTTTATAAAGTGAATAAAGTAAATCGAATATGGTATTTGAAAGGAGAAATCGAATATGGTATTCGAAAGGAGAAATCGAATATGGTATTCGAAGTTAGTTAATCGAATATAGACATTCGAAAGGAGTTAATCGAATATGGTATTCGAAGTTAGTTAATCGAATATAGACATTCGAAAGGAGTTAATCGAATATGGTATTCGAAGATAGTTAATCGAATATGGTATTCGAAGTTAGTTAATCGAATATGGTATTCGAAAGTTAGTAAATCGAATATGTTATTCGAAATGGGTTAGTCAAGTCAAGTTAGTCAAATAGAGTTAACCAGTTAGAGTTAACCAGTTAGAGTTAATCAGTTAGAGTTAACCAGTTGGAGTTAATTAGTTAGAGTTAATAGATTAGAGTTAAAACGAACTAGAATTAATCAAATATAGTTATTTGAGACAGAGTTAGTCAAACAAAGTATTCAGGGTAAGTTGCCATCTTGTACAACTGCTAGCGTAATTTGCAGGGCTGTAAATCGCCTACGGCGGTCGGATGTTTCCTGAGGGAGTCAGGCGTAACCATTGTGATCGCTGCGATCTAGAGTCAAGTGAATGGAGTTTAATCGAATATTAGTTATTCGATAGGAGTTAATCGAGTTGAGAAATAAGTTAAGTTAAATAAGTTGAGTTGATCGGGTGGTTCGACCAAGTTAGTCGAGCCTTGTTAATCGAATCGAATTGGTCGAACCAAGTAAGTCGAGTTAAGTTAGTCAAGTTAGTCGAGCCTAGTTAATCGAATCGAATTGGTCGAACCAAGTAAGTCGAGTTAGTTGAGTCAAGTTAATTTAGTCGAGTTAAGTTCGTCGAGTTAAAATTATCGATGTTAGTTTCATCGAAAGGAGTTATCGATGTTAGTTTCATCGAAAGGAGTTATCGATGTTAGTTTCATCGAAGGGAGTTATCGATTATAGTTTAATCGAAGTGAGATTTTCAAATATGAGATATTTGAAAAGGAAGAGTTATCGAATATTAGTTATTCTAAGAGAGAGATTATCGAATATCGTTTATTCGAGAAGGAGTTAATCGAATATAGGTTATTCGAAGAAGAGTTAATCAAATAGAGATTTCTCGAAGAGAGTTAATCGGCAAATTCGATTATATCGAATTCGGGAAAGTACTTATACTTTCCAGTGTTTTAAATAGAGATTTATTTATTTATAAATAAATAAGTGTTAGGTTAATTATTCACTAATAAGAATAGAAGTTATAATTAATGTTAGATATTTCGAAAGTAGGGATTATAACGTTATCGTTATAACCAATGTTTTAAATATAGAAGTGGACTAGTAAAATTGAATCCGAGAAAGGCGTAAAGAAGTTGTAATGATTTAAAAGATAAACTTTGACCATTTCGAAGTTATAACGTTGTTCAGTTAAGGTCTGAGAGGTAATTATACCCCAACTTGAGTGACTTCCTTCTTAACTAAGAAATGGTAAGGTTTGATCGTAAAGGAGCTTTGGAAATGTTTTCCAAACGAGAATCAGAAATGTTTTCTGGTAAAAGAAAATAAGAATTTAGAATATAGGGAAACAGGAGATAAGTAAATAAATGAACTAAAGAGATTAATGTTAAATGATGTTTGTTCGATATAATTTCCATCTGGGAATAATATCGTTGTTTGCACACTTGTTTTTCTTTGATGGTTAAATCACAGACTATCGAAGTTTTGACCATTTTAACGTTGTTAATATGGAGAGACCGGTTGGATTATTATCCAAAGAACCTCTCTGTATAGGCATAAGCGTCACGAATCATATATGTCAAAGATAATTGAAGACGGAGTAAAATACAAGGACTATCCTGTCTACAGAATAGTGCCTTCGGTTTGTCCAGTCCCAGTACAACTTGTATGGACGAAAGTCTGACAGAGTATATCAAATGGATCGCGTAAGTTGATCTGTTCAAACGTATTCACGTTTGGTGGCCGAGGAATTCGTTTCTCTTAGCTGTATACCCGTGTTATTTTTGGATAAGTCAATTTGTGATTTGGCGGGTATGACGATGTGACATTTCTAAGTGAATGAAGATGGATGTCTGACATAGTATTTCCAGACGATCACGTACATTGATTTCTTCAACTATACCAAGAGTGAAAGCGGAGAAGGAAACTTCTTTAGCTAACACGTAATGTACTGTTGTAGACGTCAATTAGTGATTCTGATGGATTTGACAATGTAGCATTCGAACTGAATCTGATGTGATGATAAAGCGTAGCTTCTAGCCTCATCAACCGGTAAATGACAGAAATCGGGCAGGCAGCATGGCTAAGTCGGTCGCACCGAAGTAGGGTGTATAATCACCTATCTAGTAAATATTCATTTGTTTCTTAAATCTATCAATGTTGTCCCATATATATATACAGGAACGGTTGCTGATCCCAACCGTTGGTGATGTACATTTGATACACTCAAGCGAAATGAGTGGTCGGTCATGTGTGGCTGAGTTACAAGATGTTCTTGTTGAACTCCAGTGTATCGTTCCTAGAGTACACTGATCGGAAGGTGGTTCCATACCTTGTCATAGTTGGAAATCCATTATCCAATACGTGCTTGCGATTTTGATTGTATACTATATATGTAGTAACGTGAGATGCAAGCGTTTCTGCTAGATTGATATTTATTTGTACTTAGACATTATTATAATATCAGAATGATATTGCTTTGAAAAGTTATTTGGATTCTCATAAGGGAAAAACCCGTTCCGTATTCACGGCGTGGTCTTATGAGATATCATATACCTGTTTAAATGATTTGAGTTTATTCACACCAGTCCCATGACTGACCCGGAGTTTGCTTTGTTGTTTTCCATAAACTCTTGGGTGCCTAAATTTGTACGGGCAGTCAAGTAGTCGGGATTTTACAGATACACTTGGAGAGCTTGGAGCAGGAGGCTTCAGGATTCTATAGCTATTATTATTTCCGCTGTTGTTGTAAGTGTTGTACTCTGATAAGTGTTATTGTATACATATACTGATGTTATTTCAAAGATATGTTATGTTATATTTTATTCGTTCCGCTGTGAGATTCGTGTTTACTCTGATGATGATGTTCTTCTTCTTCTTCTATTCTATAAGTTCTATCTTATCTATTCTCACCTTCTAATTTCTTTCATTAATTACCGGGATTTTTCGATGTTTTGGTTATCGACGTCGAGCTTACGTCGATAACCAAAGCCGCTCAAAAATCCGGGTTACTACAGTTGGTATCAGAGCATTGGTTTAGTTATTACCTTGGCTCTGTGGCGTGATTCAGTAGAGATGGGATTAGTAATATCCTAGACTGAGTTTGAGTGTATATATACGAGTGAACGTATTTGTTAGTTAATATAAAATGATTTTATATTGTGAAGTTTTATTGGTTGAGTTGTTTGTGAATTCTGGTCGATCCGTTTGATCCACTGTATCGATAGGGGTTACTAAACACTCGAATACGATGAACCGTTATGGTATGTTTTGAAAGAGGGTAAATGGAATAATTTACCCGAATATATTTGATATAGTATATTGGTTGTGTTGGTTGTTACTATAATCGAGTAAGATTATAAAATGTGAAATGGTTATAAATGACGAATCAGAATTCATATAAGTAAAGTATATGAAATAAAATGAAGAAAAATCTGAATTTAAATCAGATTGGAATTAAAATAAGGAAATTTTAAGTTCCTGGGAGATTTTGAAAACGTTTTTCAAACTGAAGGTGATATAGTATTGAACTCACTTCGATAGCTGGAAAATAGATTCTGATGATGAATCGCGACATCATCAATGTTCATTTTCGAGTTCTAAGTGACGGACTACTACCAAAAGGTTTAGTTTTTGAATTGTTTTGAGAAAACAAGTTGTTTAGAAATTCAAAGGTTTTGAATTGGCATTGTAATTTCAAATTGATTTGAAATAGACCCAGGAAATTAAGTTTCGGAATTTAATTTTAACTTATGAAGTTAAATAGAATAAGATAGTAGAAATAAATTGAAATATTAACTTGAACTGAGTTAAATAGAATTGAATTGGATTAGAGAATAATCTGTTATGGAATTGGGTTGATGAGTTAAGAATTTGAAATTTGATATTGGGGTTCGAATGAAATTCGATTTGGTTTTGAGGATATGAACTGATTGGAATTTGATGGAAATAACACTGGTATATGCTGAGTTGATAGCATATGGAAGTGATAGAGTTGATATTCCCGACAAAAAGGTACCAGTTTATATTATATATGGATATGAGATTTATGAGCCAAATTGGCAAGCCGCTTGGCTGTTTGATTTTCTTTTGGGTTAAAGAAGGCCCAGAGAGGCGAGTTGGAGTTTGAGATATTGACCAGTACAAAGGAGGTGCTGGCAAAAATTTTCGAAAAGTTAAGGTGTTAGAAAATTTTCAGAATTTTTGAAAATTTAGTTAGTCGGAATAAATTAATATTTTAGTCGATATTAATTGGTTCAGTTGAAACCGGAGACAAGAAGTAAACAGATAAATTTTTACCCAGAAGATAGGGTCATCCCCTAGCTTAGCAATTTCGAGGACGAAATTTTATTAAGGGGGGAAGATTGTAGTAACCCGCATTTTAGCTGTTGAACAATTTATTTATTTAATTATTAAATATCGATTTATCGATATCGAGAACGTGAATTAAATAATATTGAATGATTAATTAATAATTATAATATAATAAAATATATTATAATGTCGAAATAATCAAAAATATTGGAAATACAAATATTCTGTGAATGGGGTCATCCCAAAGATATAATTCAACTTAGAGTTGGATTATAGTGACGAATATATTCAATCGACGACAGTTTGAACGTATAATTATAATATAATTAAAATAGAGTGCGTAACGACGCGGCAGTTCGCTATTTGGCGATTTGAACTTCAACTGAATGTACAGGATTCATTTTAAATTGGATTTCTGTGAAACAAGAAACGTGTGGAGCTAGTGGAGTATATCTTTCTAGTGGAAGAGAAAAATGGGGATTTCGTCGGGTAGATTTTGATGTATGTCCAAATCAAATTTCAGAAAAGTCACTGTGGAATTTCCTTTATAATTCGTAACGCTTTATATACGTTATAAAAGGGTTTTTCAATGTAAAACTGAATATCGAGGTAATCGGGAGTCTAAAATATCAAACTGTATATTCTGATATGATATTCTGGAGTTGTACGATATCATATGTGAAGATATACGATAATATAAATTTATTTATATTTAATTTAATAATATTTAAATATATTTATATATTTAAATGGGTCATCCAGAGCTTTAAAAATAGCCGGTTTTGCAAACGAAGTCGGAATTCGACGAAACTAGTTTTGTTGGATCCGCAGTGTTGAATTATTGTTAGATTTCCAGTTTCGTGATTTTTAGAGTTACTGTGTGGCCGTACGGATTTTTAGAGTGAGAAACAGTCAGTATTCTGACGGTTAAAAATACACTGTGTGAGCATACGGAGTCGGAATTCGACGAAACCGGTTTCGTTGGGACCGTAATGTCGAGCTGTAGCTGCATGTCAGTTTTTGTGATTTTTAGGTATCATAGGTGGTTATAGGAATTTTAGAGGACAAAGAAAAATGCCGTTTGCTTATAAATTTAATATAAAATTCGAATATTAAAATATTTAAATCCTCTATAAATACCATACCCAAAAATCCTAAACCTAATTCAACCTATTCTCAAAGTCAACAGAGAAAAAAATGTGCCGTAACCTTTCGTTCTTCCAGGAAATAAAAATCCAGCCTTCTAAATTCAAATTAAAATCCAAATGAAATCATTAAATCCTAAAGCAATTCTCTTTGAACTCTTGGTGCAAATTCCTTCGAATTAATATGGGTATGGTGGCATTCGGTTTCAGTTCCCGTCGAAGTCGAGGGTCAACAGTAACCTAGGGTTTTCGATTGTGCCTTTTGTGGTGATTATTTGAGGAAGTGGAGGTTTGTTCGGGGTTTGTCGGGTGAAGGCGCAGCAGGTGAGGGGGGTTGGAGGATTTTCGGTTGCCACTGGTGAAGTGCGACGTTAGTTGAACAGCAGCAGGTCGAGGATTGGGAACAGCGTCGAGTTCGCCGGGCCTGGGACTGGGAGGTGCGGATTCGAGTGAGGGGTTCTCTGGTGTGATCGACGGTGGATTAGGTGGCCGGAGCGACGGCAGATGTCGGTCAACGAGGAGGTCAACAGGTCGGGATGGATATTTTGATTTACTGGAGTGGTTCGGTTTTGAAGAGGATACAGAGGGGTCTGGGCTTATGAAGGGGAAGCGGGTTCCTAGTTGGGCTGGGCTAGATAGTTGGGTAAGGCCGGTTTCTATTTATTTTAAGTTTATATTAAATTATAAATGTAAAAACTTCGGAATACTATAACTTCACCATACGTTATCAGATTGATGAACCGTGAGTTACGTTGGGACCGTATGGACGGCCACTACACGATGGAACTGACTGGAAGTCCATCGTGGCTCGTTACAATTTATGGCAAAATAAATTGTCCAATCTGAATCGAGCGACAATTTTCGTTAATTAACGATGATAGTCCAATGTGAGTAAATCTCACCAACTCTAAACAGTTTATAATTTCAAGTTGTATCTTTAGAACTGTTAGAAATTTTCTGATTTACTGTGTGTTGATTGTTTGATTGAACTGCTAGTCAGTTAGTTAAATTTCTATATTGATTCTGTTTAACAGAATATATCAGATGGAACTGAAAGTGATGTTATCTTTATTGTCTAACATATGTGATGCAGGGAAAATAGGTTGGAGATTTCCGACTGGATTCCTCAACAGTTATTTTATTGTTTTTCATATATTGTTATATGATGTGAT
This sequence comes from Allium sativum, assembly GCA_030737875.1. NCBI lineage: Eukaryota > Viridiplantae > Streptophyta > Magnoliopsida > Asparagales > Amaryllidaceae > Allium > Allium sativum. Next base: position 804,775,635 of record CM060909.1, on the reverse strand, counting down.
ATAAAATCTGTGGGCGATTATATGTGCTTGGACGATATTGAACATCGTGATTTGATATGATTGAATACCATAACATACCGAAATGTAGATAAGGGAATTTTCAAAGCGATATTGAAAATAGCATATTTATAAAATGGGGCATTTATAAATAAGAGATATTTATAAAGTGGAATATTCATAAATAAGAAATGTTTATAAATTGGAATATTTATAAATAGGAGATATTTAAAAAGGAAAATAAATTCAAAACATTTTCTTTTTGAATGGAAAGGCCTGGGTGGCGAGTTTGGGGATTTTCCCGATGCTCCCGATACAAAGGAGGTTATGGCGAATTTTCCCGGGAATTTAAGGAGTTAGAATATTTCAAGAATAAATTTGAAAAGGAAATATTTGTAAACCATTTACAAATAGAATTGGAAAGGGAACATTATGAAAAGGAAATCATTTTTAAAGTGTAGAACCGTTATTTAAAAGTAAATCTTTTCAAATGAATAAAACGTTGTTAAAAAGGAAATCTTTATAAAGTGAATAAAGTAAATCGAATATGGTATTCGAAAGGAGAAATCGAATATGGTATTCGAAAGGAGAAATCGAATATGGTATTCGAAGTTAGTTAATCGAATATAGACATTCGAAAGGAGTTAATCGAATATGGTATTCGAAGTTAGTTAATCGAATATAGACATTCGAAAGGAGTTAATCGAATATGGTATTCGAAGTTAGTTAATCGAATATGGTATTCGAAGTTAGTTAATCGAATATGGTATTCGAAAGTTAGTAAATCGAATATGTTATTCGAAAGGGGTTAGTCAAGTCAAGTTAGTCAAATAGAGTTAACCACTTAGAGTTAATCAGTTAGAGTTAACCAGTTGGAGTTAATTAGTTAGAGTTAATAGATTAGAGTTAAAACGAACTAGAATTAATCAAATATAGTTATTTGAGACAGAGTTAGTCAAACATAGTATTCAGGGTAAGTTGCCATCTTGTACGACTGCTAGCGTAATTTGCAGGGCTGTAAATAGCCTACGGCGGTCGGATGTTTCCTGAGGGAGTCAGGCGTAACCATTGTGATCGCTGCGATCTAGAGTCAAGTGAATGGAGTTTAATCGAATATTAGTTATTCGATAGGAGTTAATCGAGTTGAGAAATAAGTTAAGTTAAATAAGTTGAGTTGATCGGGTGGTTCGACCAAGTTAGTCGAGCCTAGTTAATCGAATCGAATTGGTAGAACCAAGTAAGTCGAGTTAAGTTAGTCAAGTTAGTCGAGCCTAGTTAATCGAATCGAATTGGTCGAACCAAGTAAGTCGAGTTAGTCGAGTCAAGTTAAGTTAGTCGAGTTAAGTTCGTCGAGTTAAAATTATCGATGTTAGTTTCATCGAAAGGAGTTATCGATGTTAGTTTCATCGAAAGGAGTTATCGATGTTAGTTTCATCGAAAGGAGTTATCGATGTTAGTTTCATCGAAGGGAGTTATCGATTATAGTTTAATCGAAGTGAGATTTTCAAATATGAGATATTTGAAAAGGAAGAGTTATCGAATATTAGTTATTCGAAGAGAGAGATTATCGAATATCGTTTATTCGAGAAGGAGTTAATCGAATATAGGTTATTCGAAGAAGAGTTAATCAAATAGAGATTTCTCGAAGAGAGTTAATCGGCAAATTCGATTATATCGAATTCAGGAAAGTACTTATACTTTCCTGTGTTTTAAATAGAGATTTATTTATTTATAAATAAATAAGTGTTAGGTTAATTATTCACTAATAAGAATAGAAGTTATAATTAAAGTTAGATAATTTGAAAGTAGGGATTATAACGTTATCATTATAACCAATGTTTTAAATATAGAAGTGGACTAGTAAAATTGAATCCGAGAAAGGCGTAAAGAAGTTGTAAAGTTTTAAAAGATAAACTTTGACCATTTCGAAGTTATAACGTTGTTCAGTTAAGGTCTGAGAGGTAATTATACCCCAACTTGAGTGACTTCCTTCTTAACTAAGAAATGGTAAGGTTTGATCGTAAAGGAGTTTTGGAAATGTTTTCCAAACGAGAATCAGAAATGTTTTCTGGTAAAAGAAAATAAGAATTTAGAATATAGGGAAACAGGAGATAAGTAAATAAATGAACTAAAGAGATTAATGTTAAATGATGTTTGTTCGATATAATTTCCATCTGGGAATAATATCGTTGTTTGCACACTTGTTTTTCTTTGATGGTTAAATCATAGACTATCGAAGTTTTGACCATTTTAACGTTGTTAATATGGAGAGACCGGTTGGATTATTATCCAAAGAACCACTATGTATAAGCATAAGCGTCACGAATCATATATGCCAAAGATAATTGAAGACGGAGTAAAATACAAGGACTATCCTGTCTACAGAATAGTGCCTTCGGTTTGTCCAGTTGCAGGACAACTTGTATGGGCGAAAGTCTGACAGAGTATATCAAATGGATCGCGTAAGTTGATCTGTTCAAACGTATTCACGTTTGGTGGCGGAGGAATTCGTTTCTCTTAGCTGTATACCCGTGTTATTTTTGGATAAGTCAATTTGTGATTTGGCGGGTATGACGATGTGACATTTCTAAGTGAATGAAGATGGATGTCTGACATAGTATTTCCAGACGATCACGTACATTGATTTCTTCAACTATACCAAGAGTGAAAGCGGAGAAGGAAACTTCTTTAGCTAACACGTAATGTACTATTGTAGACGTCAATTAGTGATTCTGATGGATTTGACAATGTAGCATTCGAACTGAATCTGATGTGATGATAAAGCGTAGCTTCTAGCCTCATCAACCGGTAAATGACAGAAATCGGGCAGGCAACATGGCTAAGTCGGTCGCACCGAAGTAGGGTGTATAATCACCTATCTAGTAAATATTCATTTGTTTCTTAAATCTATCAATGCTGTCCCATATATATATACGGGAACGGTTGCTGATCCCAACCGTTGATGATGTACATTCGATACACTCAAGCGAAATGAGTGGTCGGTCATGTGTGGCTGAGTTACAAGATGTTCTTGTTGAACTCCAGTGTATCGTTCCTAGAGTACACTGATCGGAAGGTGGCTCCATACCTTGTCATAGTTGGAAATCCATTATCCAATACGTGCTTGCGATTTTGATTGTATACTATATATGTAGTAACGTGAGATGCAAGCGTTTCTGCTAGATTGATATTTATTTGTACTTAGACATTATTATAATATCAGAATGATATTGCTTTGAAAAGTTATTTGGATTCTCATAAGGGAAAAACTCGTTCCGTATTCACGACGTGGTCTTATGAGATATCATATACCTGTTTAAATGATTTAAGTTTATTCACACCAGTCCCATGACTGACCCGGAGTTTACTTTGTTGTTTTCCCTAAACTCTTGGGTGCCTAAATTTGTATGGGCAGTCAAGTAGTCGGGATTTTACAGATACACTTGGAGAGCTTGGAGCAGGAGGCTTCAGGATTCTATAGCTATTATTATTTCCGCTGTTGTTGTAAGTGTTGTACTCTGATAAGTGTTATTGTATACATATACTGATGTTATTTCAAAGATATGTTATGTTATATTTTATTCGTTCCGCTGTGAGATTCGTGTTTACTCTGATGATGATGTTCTTCTTCTTCTTCTATTCTATAAGTTCAATCTTATCTATTCTCACCTTCTAATTTCTTTCATTAATTATCGGGATTTTTCGATGTTTTGGTTATCGACGTCGAGCTTACGTCGATAACCAAAGCCGCTCAAAAATCCGGGTTACTACACTTTGCTTTTCAACAATAAGCCTTGATCATTTGCATCTTAGCATGCCACATTGTCAATCCATACCATACCATTGATTTTGCCAATATATAACCTCTAAGCTCGTACGTCTCAAAGAAGGGTGTTAAGCAAAAGAATAAATTCTCTGCCATCAAATAGATATATATTTAGTAGAGATTAACGAATACAGCATAAAGGAATACAACGTCAAACACACCATCCATTTATAAGTTTGTTCTGGGTCTGAACGAAACCAGAGACACCTTATTCCTTGTCCCATATGTCCAATACAGGAAAGAGGTTCTTGCATATCCATCGATCTCCAAGTACGTCTGGACGATCACCACTTATTACCTTGTCTTGAGGTGCCTCCCAATCCAGACATCAGTAATCATCCAAACGATGTGAAGATCTCCGGTCTTCAACCACCATCTTCATCTTCGACTCTTAATCGTCGTAGTAATTATTCAGAATGGGCTAAACCCAGTCTTTCTGAATAAATTGCGTATTTTATATTCAATAATTAAGTGCTATAGAAACACATCATACGCCTCATTCCAATTTAGAATATACTTTAAAAATTCACATTATTAGGAAAAGGTTCCCATTAATTTTATCAAAGATAAATTCTTTTAAATTTATTCTTTAATCTTCTTTTTAAAGATTCATTAAAACTCCAATTTGGTTTTAATATCAAAAATCATTACTTTATGATTATTCAACTTTAAGAAAATTAGCCTGTGTTTAACTGGGTTAAAGAACCAATGTCATTTAAAACAAAGTTCATGATAAACCCAAAAGCATCTTCCGTTAAATATGGAATTTCCACAGAAATCAAATCAATATAAATTTCTGTATCAGACTAATAATATAAATGGAATAACGGCAAAGCCTTTTAAATTCCATATATAATAACGGTCTTCTTTTACAGAAGCTCATCTCGATTATTATTAAATCGAATTCCATTTAATATATAAAATTGGAAAACCTTACTTTGGAAAATTTCCATTTAAATCTTAATAAAAGATTTATAAATTTCAAATCATATCATCACTGTTAATTGGGTTGAAGAACAAATGTCATTTAAAACACCGTTCACAATAAACCCAATTCACATTTCATTTTATTCCAATTACTAAATATAATTGGAAACTATAATAATCTTAATTAAAAGATTTATTCTTTTCATACGAGGTTTAAGAATAGTGTTATTTAAGACACCATTCACGACAAACCCAAAAATCCAATTTATTGTATTTAATTCCAATTAAATATTATTTAATTGGAAATTTTCATTAAATCTTAATTTAAAGATTTATTCTAGTTAATAAATAATTCATTTCGATAAAAATATATTTTTGTCTTTAGAAAATTGGAATTTTTCATCCAAATTCATTTCAAATCATTTATTACGATTTTACATAATTTTTTCATATTTTTAATAATTTTATTAAGGTCTATATTGTCGGTTTCAATAACGGTCACCGAACTACATCCATAGCAACCTTTTTCAAATTTGATTTGGACATAAATCCAAATCCAACCGTTAGATTTAAAAACTCTGATATTTGTTCGAAATCTCTTTTCGATACGGACCGAACGGTTCCGGTTTTAGGAGAATCCGATGATCGGATCTCCCGTTACGTCAATTAGAAGTTAATGGTCGAAATTCGCAAATGGCCGCTGCGCGGCGCGTTCTATTCAGGTCATTAAATATATATAATATATATTATATATATATATATATTCCATTGATTTCCATTTAAATCGTATTTTATAAAATATTTATAAATTCGTTTCAAAATGATTCCAACTACTTTTTCAATTTTAAATCAAAATTTGAATATTCTATATCTTTATCATATTAAAATGATAATATTTTCAAAATATTATATTTTGAAATCACTTCTTTTCGATATTCATTATAAAATGAATAAAATCGATCGATAAACCCGTTCGGGTAAAAATGGCGTTTGCTACTTAACTCGGCTTCATATTTTTATATTTTTGTGTCCATCCAAAGATGGACATAAAAATCATAACTTTATTCTTCACTAAATTTATTTTAAAATACTCTTTATTTTAAAATATTCTTTATTTTAAAATATTCTTTATGTTAAAATATTCTTTATTTTAAAATATTCTTTATGTTAAAATATTTTTTTAAAAATGTTCTTTATTCTTAATCGGAACGCGACTCAATCAATTGCCATATAAATTCAATTATATGGATTTCATACATTGCATGTATTTAACAATAATGATAAATAATCATTCAACAATCCATTCACATCCAAAGTGAAGTTTATAACTATGTGAGCATTAAAATAAATAAATAAAGCTCAACACAGACTGTCCATCCATCGATTGACAACTAATTAAATATTGGGACTAGTGTATGTCAAATATCATCCCAATACGCGTATGGGGTTTTCAAACAACAACAGTTTATTTAAATAAATTATTGGTTAATACTTTAACCAATTCTAATTCGGTTTGAATTATTTTCTAGTTAATTAATTTACACTGTTTAAAATTATAAATTGATATTTATAATTTAATTTTACTATCGCATTAATGTTAGCATTATTTTTAATACGTTAAACATTTCAACATCACAACATATATTTCAAGACATGATTATTTATTTCATTTCACTAACATGATACAGACGATGTTTTTATCTAATAAAACATTTTAACAAATGATTATTTATTTTAATTTCTCATGATAAAAATTTCATTTTTAATGACAATACATTTTTTACACCTAATTCTCTTTATTCTATCTTAACATGATAAAATTGACATTTTTGTCTAACGAGACATATATTTACCTGAAATGTTTTTATTCTTGTCTAACACGACAAAAGAGATATTTTCGTTTTCATAAAACATCATTCTAACTAATGTATTTTTTTTCACAAAACATGTCCTAACTAATTGGCATTTTTGTAATGCTAATAATGTTAAGTGACACTATTTTTAACGAATCAACATATGTTTCATAAATGAACATTTTTCTATTTCACTAACATATAAATGATAATGTTTTAATTAACAAAACATAAATAATCAAATGAACATTTTACTATGTTTCTAACATATGAATGATAATGTTTTAACTAACAAACATATATGATCAAATGAACATTTTTCTCTGTTACTATCACATGAATGAAAATGTTTTAACTAACAAAACATATATATTCAAATGAACATTTTTCTATGTAAAACAATGCATGTTTTAATCATTTCTAATATACAATAAAATGTAAATTTTTATTATTTAACAATTTTCCACAATTCCTATGCCCATATATGACAAATAAAAAGGGAATTTTATTTTCAATAATTTTAGTGTTCTTATATGACAAATAAAAAGATGGTTTTTATTTTCATAACCTTGTCTACGTTTCTAGTATCGAATAAAAAAGAACATTTATTTGTCATAACATTGTCTACATTTCTAATGACAACATAAAAGACAACTTTGTCATATGAACATGTTTATAATTCTAGTGACAAAATAAAAAGATAATTTATTTTGTTGGCAAATCTATTTCAACAAAACAACTAAAAATGATATTTTTATTTTGTTAACAATAATCTAATTTGACAAAATTGATATTTTAGTTTTAACACTTTTATATATTTAACAAAAATAAATATTTTGTTTTAATACTTTTCTATTTAACGAAAATGAATATTTTTTCAACCCTTTTCTATTTAACAAAAATGAATATTTTGTTCCACTTGACATTTTCTAATCAAAATGTTATTTTTATTTTGACATAACATTATCTAACAAAATGTTATTTTTAATTTGACATAACATCATCTTACAAAATGTTATTTTTATTTTACATAACATTATCTAACAAAATGTTATTTTTATTTTACATGACATTATCTGACAAAATGTTATTTTTATTTTACACAACATTATATAACAAAATGTTATTTTTGTTTACATGAATATAATTCACTAAATCATCACAACCACAATCAATCAATCAATCCCAATTTTATACGGTGCATATATTTAATATTACAATAACAATCTATATATATATATATGTATATATATATATATATATATATATATTAATTTTAATTTTAAGCCGAGAAATCTCATAGTGGTTCTATTTCTTTTGAATTTGTAGATAGCTCTAAACACGTTCTAGTTTGTTCTAAGTTGTCGTGCTGTTCATGACGATTGCAATGCAATTCGGTTTGCGGAATTCTGTAATCGTTTGCAAAAGTTATACGAGTTTAGCTCTAAACAATTTAATTAGGTAATTAAATAAATTTATTTAACCTTAATACTGAACCCTTCTCCATCGTTTAGTTTTCCTGGACAAAACATCATCCATCGTTCATGGCAAAAGCCCCACGTCGCACCGCAATCCGTCCCACCTGCCTGCGATTCAAGGTGACCACGCCAGAGAGGTTCAGCTCGCCATCCACCACCCATCGCCTCGTTGAACTCGCCGCCTCTGAATGCCTGAGATCAGTGCGTAAACGGAGCACGTTTGTGCTCGGATTTCAAGCCCAACATCCCACCAACACCGATCATACCTGCGTCATCTTGAAGAACTCTCCTCCCTCTTGAATTCTTGCTTTGATTTCATCTTTTAATTTGTTTTAGATTTAGAGAAATTAGGGATTTAATTTTCAAAAATCATGGCCATTGAAAAGATACCGGTGGAGGCTCCGAATAGTAGATTAGGGTTTTGTATTATCTCTATATTTATAATATTATTTTATTAAATGTTCCAATTTACAAAAAAAACCGTTAATTCTTGATAGCTCCAAATTCAGCCCAATGAGAGTCACCACTAGCCAAATATCCCCATTCCGGACATAATGGGATATGTTTCGTAACCCAATTTGGCTGTTAAGATAGGTTATTCTTTAAATTAAAATATAAATCAGTATATATTGAATTTAAACGTACATTTTAATTTACCGGGGCCACATGCTGACTCTAAAAATTCCCAAAAAATAAATCTAGCTATGTTTTGACGATACGACCCTAACAAAATTAATTTTGTTAAATTTGGAGACCGTTTGAAAAATGGCCATTTTCTGGTCGATCCAATTTGACTGAAATTGGTAAAAACACGTTTTCTTTTGCCACGCAAACATATTAATTCCAAAAATTATGAAATTCGGAATCTAGCAAAAATTTGACATTTTGGATCCAACAAAAGTGGTTTCGTCGAAAAAGGAGGTCATTTGTAAAATGGATATTTATTATATTAATATATTTATATATACACCATAGCGACAATTCTGAATATTTAACTGACCATAACTTTTTATTCTCGTTATGAAATTTCAATATTTCAGATTCGTTGGAAATATATTTTTAAAGATTTAAATATTTTTGGTTTTACTGAAATTCGATTTATTTTGAATCCCGTACATTCAAACAAATTTCAAATTCAAATTTTCAAACTACCGCGCCATTTCTAATTCCTTTTAAAGTTAAAATAAATATATTCATTCAAACTTCGATTTAAATAAATTTTTAATCGTTATTATTTAAAATAAATTATTAAAATATTCAAAATCCATTAAAATTTCTAGAATAAAAATTTTAAATTGGTTCCAAAATTACGGGTTATTACATTAGAATTAGTATGTGGCCGGGCGTGATTTTTAAAGCGAAAAACAGACAATATTTTGACTTTAAAAATTCGTTGTTTGTGCATATGGATTCGGAATTTGACGAAACCAGTTTCCTTGGGTCCTAATGTCAGAGAGTAGCTGCATGTCAATTTTCAGCGAAAATGGGATCCTTAAGTGGTCACACGGATTTTTAAATGATGAAAATAGGCATAATTTGAGTATAAAAAAAATAAAGTTAATATAAAAATAATTTACACCTAATATATAACATATTAAACACCTCCTAAACCTAATCCTATTCCACATTTACACGCAGCCCCTGTTTCTTCGTATTTCCTAAACCTAAATGCAACTTCTAAATTCAAGGACAAATCAAAGAAAAATCCATAAATCCTGAAACTTGTATATTTGAGTTCATGTGGCGAATAGCTTAGATGTGTATGATTTTAGTTGAGTTTGGTGAAGATTTTGTGCACCCCAAATTTTACAGCGTGCGCGCGTTTTTATTTTTGGAGCCTAGGTTTGGAATTTGTGGCAAATGCAAGCAACGATATACATTTTAGTTATTTTATTTAGCTTAGCGTAGAAAATAGCATCGATTGTGCAAGTTTGGATGCATATGGTGGCAAAAAGTGTCAAGAGGAAGAAGGGGTTGCACACTTTTTGACAGTGGATGGGCTTTTTGGGGAAGCTTGAGTTTGAGATTCATGGTGTTGACATTGTAGAGGAGAAGAAGAGAACAACGGTATTTATTGTTTGCATTTTTGTGGATAAACGAAGAAGAAAGAGGTGGAGGAAACTTGCACAAAGATGGATATGGAGGGGCTGCGCTTTTGGATTGAGTACGTTAGTTTTGGAAGGGAGAGGGATTAGAGGAAGTGATTAGAGAAGAAATAAGGGTAATTAATTAATTACTTATGTTAATGACATATATGTACATGAATCTTATAAAAAGCATAACATTTTCATACGAACTCGGAATTCAGCGAAACATGATCCTTTGGAACCGTATCGACGAGAGCTTTGCAATGAAATTGATTTGAAGTCATTTGGATATCGTATTCAAACTGTGGAGCCGAAAAGGTCACATTTCCTTCGTATAAAGACTAACGTAGTGGAAAACAAAGGTGAGAACTCCTCACTAAATTATATTTTATTATGTTATTTTATTTATGTATCAAAATATATAGAATTGCTAGTGTAGGTTTTTATCAGTTCTAATCATTATAAATTGTTAGCTCACCTCCCTCGTCCACAGACCATGGATGATTTAATTGATTGTATTGTGTTTTGTTTGTGATGTTGTGATGATTAACACATTAAAAATAATGTTAATATTAATGTAGTAGTTGAAATTAAATTATAAATATCCATTTATAATTTAAAAAGTAGAAAAATAATTCAAACTGAATTAGAATTGGTTAAATTTATTAACCGATGATGTTGTTTGAAAACCCCACACGGGTATTGGGATGATATTTAACATACACTAGTCCCAATATTTAGTTGTATGCCAACAGATGGGTTAACAGGCTGTGATGAGCATTATTTATTTATTTTAATGCTCACACAGTTGTAAATTTCACTCTGGATGTGAATGGACTGTTTAATGATTATTTATCATTATTGTTGAATACATGCGATGTATGAAATCCATATAACTGAAATTCTATGGTAATTGATTGAGTCGCATTCCGATTCAGAAATAAAGAATATTTTAAAATAAAAAAATATTTTTAAAATAAAGAATCTTTTAAAATAAATAATATTTTAAAATAAAATGTTTTAACAATAAAAATCACATTTTTATTGTATGTATAAACCAATAAAAGAACCATGTGTTAAAATACATTTTTGTTAGATAAAAAATGTCATATTTAACATGTTAATTAAGAATAAAAGAAGCATATGTTAAAATACATTTTTGTTAGAATAAAAATGTCATCTTTAACATGTTAATGAAGAATAAAAGAATCATATGTTAAAATACATTTTTATTAGATAAAAAATGTCATTTTTAACATGTTAATGAAGAATAAAAGAATCATATGTTAAAGTACATTTTTGTTAGATAAAAATGATCATCTTTAATATGTTAATGAAGAATAAAAGAAGCATATGTTAAATTACATTTTTGTTAGAAAAAAAAGGTCATCTTTAACATGTTAATGAAGAATAAAGAAGCATATGTTAAATTACATTTTTGTTAGATAAAAATGTCATTTTAACATGTTAATGAAGAATAAAAGAATCATATGTTAAAATACATTTTGGTTAGATAAAAAAATGTCATCGTTAACATGTTAATGAAGAAGAAAAAGAATCATACGTTGAAATATTTTTGTGAGATAAAAATATTATTTTTAACATGTTAATGAAGTGAATTAAATAGTCATGTGTTGAATAAAAATTTTGAACAATAAAAATATCATTTTTATTGAATGTATAAACCATATAAAAAATTCATGTGTTGAATAAAATGTTTGAACAATAAAAATAGTTATGTATAAACGCCCTTTTTACCCAAACGGGTTTATCGATCAAGTTTATTCATTTGTTAATGAATATAAAAAAGAAACAATTTCAAAATTTAATATTTTGAGAATATTATCATTTTAATATGATAAAGATATAGAATATTCAATTTTGATTTAAAATTGAAAATGAAGTTGGAATCGTTTTAAAACGAATATATAAGCGATTTATAAAATAAGTTTTAAATGGGAATCAGCGATATTATATATATATATATATATATATATATATATATAATGGCTTAAATAGAACATGCCGCGCAGTGACCGTTCGCGAATTTCGACCATTAACTTCAAATTGATATAACGGGAGATACGGCCGTTGGATTCTCCTAAAAGCAGAACTGTTGGGTTCGTATCGAAAAGAGCTTTCCAACGAATATAATAAATTAGAATTCTAATGGTTAAATCTGGAATTATGTCCAAATTAATTTCAGAAAAGGTCGCTATAGATGCAGTTCGGTGGCCGTTATTGGAAACCGACTGTACGGGCCTTGATAAAATTATATGAAATATGAAAAAATTATGTAAAATCATAATAACTGATTTGGAAAGATTTTGGATGAAAATTTTCAAGTTTGGAAAGATAAAAATATATTTTTATCGAAATGAACTAGTTATGAACTAGAAATAATAATCCAGTGTTTTTTAATAAATAAATTGGATTTGTAAAATGGTTTTAATATAATCAGAACTTTCCAACATATGAATTGGAATGGATCAGAATAGAAATAATCTTTAGAATATTTCGATATTGGATTATGTGATTATACATACATTGTTGAGGAATTTGGAAGATATATATATATATATATATATATATATATATATATATATATCTCGTTATTCCCAATACGTTATTTGTTGGTTTCAGAATTTGATATTGAATATAAGCCAATATAATTTCTATTTAGGGCTTGCATTTAATATCAAATTGGATTTTGGGTTTGTTGTGAATGGTGTCTTTATTAACAATGTTCTTAAACCCAGTTGAGAAAAGAATAAATCTTTTAATTAAGATTTAGAGAAGTTTACAAATTGATTAATATTTAATTAGAATTGAATAGGAATTGGATATTCGGGTTTATCGTGAACTATGTTTTAAATAACATTTGTTCTTTAACCCAATTAACAGTGAAGATATAATTTGGAATTTATAAATCTTTTTATCAATATTTAATGGAAATTTTCCAAAGTAAAGTTTTCCAATTTAATATATTAAATTGGAATTGAATGGAATTCGATTTGATAATAATCGAGATGAGTTTCTATGGATGAAGATCGCTACTATATATGGAATTTAAAAGGCCTTGCCGCTATTCCATTTATATTATTAGTCTGATATGGGAATTTATATTGATTATACACATTTATGATTTCCGTGTAGATTCCATTTTGATGAAAGATGATTTTCGGTTTATCTTGAACTGAGTTTTAAATGATATTGGTTCTTTAACCCAGTTTAAGATAAGATTAATTTCTTAAATTTCAATAATCATTGAGTAATGATTTTTGAGATTAAAACCGAAATAGATTTTTAATAAATCTTTAATTAGAGTAAAATGTGAATGAAGGGATTAAATTTATCGAATTTGTGAAATGATCGAGAATGGAGTACCACCAGTTTTACTCCAAGCCATAGTTAAATCTTTAATTTGGTTTGCACATGAAATGGTAATTAAATTTACTGATAGCACAGTGGGTGTTAGATATGGAGTACTATCAGTTTTGCTCCATGGGATGAACAAGTTGGGATTGGGATAATAAATGTGAATGAAAGGATTAAATTTATCGAATTTACGAAATGATCGAGTATGGAGTACCACTAGTTTTACTCCAAGTGATAGTTAAATCTTTAATTAGGTTTGAACGTGAAATGGTAATTAAATTTACCGATAGCATAGTGGGTGTTACGTATGGAGTACTACCAGTTTTGCTCCATGAGATGAATAGGTTGGGATTGGGATAATAAATAATAAACGATTACTTCGGTAATGTTCGCTAATCCCGACGAGTTGATAAACCTTAATTTGATTTAGAATTGATAAATGATAAAATCAAGTCTCTTGAACAGATATCAAAGGGAAGATTAAAGAATAAATTTAAAAGAATTTATCTTTGATGAAATTAATGGGAACCTTTCCCTAATAATGTGAATATTTTATTAAAAGAATATTCTGAATTGGAATGAGGCGTATGATGTGTTCTTATAACCCTTGATTATTTGATTATAAAATACGCGAGTTATTCGGAAAGTCCGGGTCTAACCCATTTTGAATAATTAATACGACGACTAGAATTTGATGATGAAGACGGTGGTTGAAGATAGGAGTTCTTCACATCGTTTGGATGATTACTGATGTCTTGATTGGTCTGTACACCCAAGACAAGGTAATAAGTGGCGATCGTTCAGACATACTTGGAGATTGACGGATATGCGAGGACCTCTCTCCTGTATTGGACATATGGGACGAGGAATAAGGTGCCTTTGTTTTCGTTCAGACCCAGAACAGACCTGTAAATGGATGTGTGTCTGACATTGGATTTCATTCTATGTTGACAGATTTATATTATATATATATGTGGTGGCCGAGAATTTATTCTCTTTCTTAACACCCTTCTCTTAGACGTACGAGCTTAGAGGTTATAGTATTGATTGACATCAGTTGTATGGCGTGAATTTTTAGATGGCATGCTAAGATGCAAATGATCAAGGCTTATTGTTGAAAAGCAGAGTCTTGTGGATGATAATCAAAGCACGACTTTAAATAGCATAGCTTTGTGTATAGCGTTAATTCGTGAGCCTCACACCCCGGTATGAACCAGAAACGGGAGAGGACAACAGAGAGGGCAGGCGTTTCTTTCTAGCTAGGAGTGGTGTCATGGTATGGTGCCCAGACATTTTTACTTATGTGTACGATGGAAAGCAAGGTACCTCAGATATTGAGTCCCCAGTAGCTCAGATTTTTATGCCCCATAGGGCAGGAAAATATATTGTTCAGGAATTACTAATCCACTGAAGTATGTGTGGAACGGCCCTGCATGCTTCAGGTGCAATTGCGGATGAATCCTGAAGCTCGGCCTAGAGAGTCTCGAATTAGGTAAGGATGATCCCTTGCCTTAGTTCATATGGAAATCCAACTTCTAATATGACAATGTGAGGATTTAACTGTAGAACTAGTATGGAGACATGATATATGGTACCCATCCCGTCTACGATTGATACATTTATATTTGAAGTTGTTTTAAACACTATGCACTTATAATAGTATCAAAATAATTTTGTTTTATACGTATCAAGCATATTTGGCTATTATAAGGGAAAATTCTATCCTCCGGCTTGCGTTGCATTGTGTGATGGGACCTGAGTCTTATAATAGCTTCATTTTCCAAAAAGCATTGCATTGTTTTATTTTAAACTAAGTTTCATGTGGAGTAAACCCGTTCCGTGTTATACAGCGTGGTCCCATGATTTCCCAACCTTTAAAGTAAAAAGTTAATAACTATTTTAGTTCTCACACTAGTCCCATGACTGACTCAGAGTTTATTGTTTTAACCAAAACTCTGGGTGCCTATATTTTCCGCGTGGGCAGCTAGTAGTTTTGGTTTTCGTAGATATTTCTTTTCATAGGATCCTGGATTACAACTGGAACTATATTCAAAAAGCTTTGTATCCGTATATCTCTTTCAATTGTGTCAGTTGTTATTTTCCGCTACGCATTATACTTATGTATTATTTTCCGCTGCTATTTAATCTTAAATCTCTGAATATTGTATTTCTAATATGTAATATTTATTCATACGCTGGTATATTCTTGTACTCTGATGCAAATTGTTATAATAACATTGAAATGTTCTATTGTTCGTGTTCTCATTTGTCGTGTTCTCATCTCAATCCGGGCTTTCCTGTAAGGGCGAGTTTAGGTCATTTCAAACCCTCACTCTCTCTCTCATTCAAAATCAGAAGGAAAAAAACCAGACCCCATCGCCATGCTCCAGGCCGCCGCCCCTGCGCCACCGCCGCCGTGCGCGTGCCTCCCCCTCCGATCCGCCCCTCCATCCTTCGCCTTCCCCTCTCTGCACTGTGAACCCCACGCCCTAAAACCGCACCCCCAGCCCGCTTCTGGCCCCACCACGCCTGCCGCCACCCTCTGCCGCCAGTACCGCCCCTCCTCCGACCAAAGTCCACCTGTGAGCCCCCCTCCCAATAAAAATCCCATTTTGACCAAAATCAGTTTTGCAATTAACCCCCTGGTGTTCTTTCTCCAATAATTCCCCATTCGAGCCCCTATGGCCAAAATTCCACAGTGCCAAAATCGAAGAGCACAATTTTCTTTTCGATATGAGTATATGGAAGTCATATTTTGGAATGCTGGACCGCCCGAAAAATGTGTCCAAAGTCTGTTGTCCAAATATTATCTTTTTGCAAATTCCGGCGAAATGAAGCATTTTCGGAAGAAAGGCCACTAGGCGAAAGTTGTCTGGAATGGGGCGTTTAAGCTAGAAAAAAAGATTGTGTGAAGACTGGAGCTCGTTTACAAATTCTGGGATCAGAATAGCGAATCAGAACGTTAGAAAAGCGTGGCGGAGTAGAACCCAATGTGAGAACACCTTATCACCAAAACTATTTTACAATCGAATATATCCTAGGTTGCACACGGGGCTTAGTAGCTCCTGACGCTATTTATTTTACAAACCATGGATGTTTGTTTGGACTGAATTGTGGTGAAATTGACTGAATTATGGTGAAATGGATTGTATTGTGGTTTTGTGGATTGATAGATGATTGATTGTGTATGGTGCGAGCTAGTATCAGGAGAGGGATAATGCTAGACATTATTCTGGTTCTAATATCGTGCTGTTATAATGCTGAAATTTTCTGAAATAAACTACTAAAAATATTCATGTGTTGATTAAAATGTTTAAACAATAAAAGTATCATTTTTATTGAATGTATGAACTATATAAAATAGTCATGTGTTGAAATAAATATTTTATCATTAAAAATATAATTTTTAACGTATATGTGAACGACATAAAATTCTCCTGAAATGAAAATGAATACTCATTACAAATCAGACGATTTGTTTATGTACACCCATTTACTGACATTGATTGGGACGATAAATTTTACACATCGCTCAGCTACACAAATAAAATCAGTGTTTGTTGATTGAAACCCCACACGGGTATTGGGATGATATTTGACATACACTAATCCCAAATTGTTTAGTTGTATGTCAATCGATTGGTTGACAGACTGTTGTAAGCGTTAATTATTTATATTTAATGCTTATGCAGTTGTGTAATACACTCTGGATGATGGTTGATTGTGTATCATTATTGTTGTGTACATGTGATGTGTGAAATCCATATAAATAACATTATATGGTAATTGATTGTGTCTGATTCCAATTCAGAAATAACGAGTATTTTAAAATAATGAATATTTTAAAATAATATTCAGTGAAGGATTAAAATATGATTTTGATGTCCGATTTTGGATGAACACAAAAATATTGAAATATTCATAACTATAATGAATATGAAGCCGAGTTAAGTAGTTAAACGCTATTTTAACCGGAGCGGGTCTATCGATCGATTCTATTCATTTTATAATGAATATCGAAAAGAATTGATATCAAAATCTGATATTTCTATATTATTATCATTTTAAAATTATAATGATATGGAATATTCAATTTTGATTTAAAATTGAAAATGAAGTTGGAATCATTTTAAAATGATTTTATGAACGGTTTATAAAATACGTTTTGAATGGAAATCGACGATATTATATATATATATATATAAAGGTCTAAATAGAACGCGTTGTGCAGCGACTGTTCATGAATTTCGACCACTAACTTCAAATTGACGTAACCTGAGATCCGACCGTCAGAGTCTCCTAAAACTGGAACCATTGGGTTCGTATCAAAAAGATCTTTTCAATGAATATAAGAGATTTAAATTTGAATGGTTGGATTTTGAATTATGTCCAAATCAATTTCAGAAAAGGTCGCTATGAATGTAGTTCGGTGGCAGATATTTGAAACCGACTGTAAGGGCCTAAATAAAATTATTAAAAATATGGAAAAATTGTGTAAAATCATAATAAATGATTTGGATGAAAAATTCCACGTTTGTAAAGATAAAAAAATATTTTTGTCAAAATGAACTAGTTATTAACTAGAAAGATAATCCAACATTTTTAAATAAATTAATTGGATTTGTGAATGGTTTTAATCTAACCTATGACACCCCACGTCCGTTAATGTCACTAACAAAGGGAATGTAATAAGTTTCGTGAAGCATTATAGGTAAACAGACACAGAATATTACAAGACAGATATATAGAATAACAACGGAATAAAAACTTTATTTATTATAAGATACCGTGGTCCAAAAACATCACATGTCTAAAACATAAAAGCCCATTTCAACATAAAAGTTACTGTATTGTACTTCAAAAATATCAGAGTACATAAAAGAAGTAAAATTCCCCAAGAACAAAATATAGTCATACATATTAGCAGCTCCAGCAAAATAAGCAAAATCACGGTCAAGCCTGAGTGTTTCCTCCCTGAGAACCTTGGGGGGGGGAACGGAAGGATGAAGGAGAAACAAAAAGGGTCAGACATAAAGTCTGGCGAGTCTAGTAACTTTTAGCAAGTAAATAAATAAAAGTAGCATGGAAGGAATATAAAGTGGATAAGAGATATCATTACATAAATGGCAGGTGTGACAAGGTAGACAGGATAAGGATTACATGCTTCTAATGATTACTCTGCACTATTACTAGTATAACCAGAGTGAGATGATCCCTTACACTTTAAGGTGGTAGACTTAGGCATACGTTCAAATGTACCCTAACCACTACCATAATCGGTCGGCTCTCTACTCCGTAGATACTCTGTGCGGCCCCATAGTAGGATGTATCACGTCCTAAAGTGGAAACCCCTTACAGATATGCACATCCCCATATCTACAGGTGTCACGGTCGTCTTATCCCAATCTGCCCGGCTCATGCACGCACATGGCCCAGTCGGTTTGCACCGCCCACACTGTCCTCCACGTTGGGATCTCTTACAATCAGTTAGTAAGCGTGCCCCTTCTCCGCTTGGTACGGAGTAATTTGTTTGATACATACTCCAAGTTACTGACTAAAATGGGTCCCACACAATATTATATAAGCTCTCCCCTTTGACTTGTATCCTCCACTAGGTTTTCACTGACTATGTATACCATTAGGTGTCTTTAATTACATAGCCCTACTCATTTCTATCAGCTATGCTTACCCTAAAAGGTGTATTTAACTACATAACTTTATTATTCCCTTCGGTTATGTATACCACAAGGTGTCTTTAATTACATAACCTTATCGGTTTAAGTTTGTAGGCCTATATGTAAATATTACCCACCCCCTCCAGATTTTCTTAACCCATCCACTGTCCAATCAACTTTACTTAACCCTAACTTTAGTTCATATTCATACAATCCCTTATGGATTAGATTAGGTTAAGTAATCCAATTTATTACCATGTCCATCTATGGTTTATAATGGGCCAGACCTCCCACATTAGGCCTACAACTTGTGGATGCTGGATATGCCGGTCGGGTCCGGGCAGTCTTATTCCACAAGTTGGGCCTATCCTCGTGCCTTAGCACAATTTGTATTCGCGCACTTAGACCTCTCACATTAGGCTCAACATTATTGGCTGCTAGATATGTCGGTCGGGTCCGGGCAGACTTCCACCACTAATGCAACCTAACCTCATGTCATAAGTGCAATTACAATTTCTAATTGTAATTTTTAAACATTCCATTTTTATCAAATTCTTACCTATGTCTTTTTAGGTAATTATGTCCCCACTTTCCCCCTTTTGAATTATATGTCCAATTGATTATACCTATGCCTTATTAGGTATTTATGCCCATTTACCCAATTATTGAATTATACGTCCAACTCATGTTCACATTCAAATTATGCTAATATTAACTATTTTCCCACCCCGTTCCCTAACTAGAGCGTTCATAATTTGCGGCATGTATAGGCTAAATAATAGCCTAATCATAAACGATAAAAAGGGAAGGTAATGGAAATATGACAGAGGTGAATGTTCTAACATAACTAGCATAAACATATACTAACATGGTGAACATATAAGCATAAATCTAATGAACTTATGGCAGTTAACAAGTTGTAACATAGCAAAGGTGATAAGATGAACATGACAATATCTAAATTTTATTTTAGATGTCCAACAAGTTCAAATCTAATATGAGAAACACAAGGGGATCCAAATAATAAACTAGATCTGATTAATGATTTAGATGTCCATATAATTCGGATCTAATAGGTAAAAGTAGGTCTATCACAAATAGGGATACGATCTTCATCATAGAATGTCCACATAATTCAGATCTATAATAAAAGTAGATCTAACACAAATAGGAATTAAGATCTACATCATAGAATGTCCACATAATTCAAATCAATTGATAAAAGTAGATCTAACACAAATAGGGATTAAGATCTACATCATAGAATGTCCACATAATTCAGATCTATATATAAAAGTAAATCTAACACAAATAGGGATTAAGATCTACATCACAGAAATTTAGATCCAAGTTATAGTCAATCCAAAATGTTATATGTTCATAATCTACAATGGATCCAATATAATATATGAACAAATCCAAACTATAATCCTATCAAGTTTACTTTTAAATATTTAATTCTAAAATAACTATACTCACGAAGTTTGGATTAGAAGATAGAACCAGAAGAGATTGGATCTTGAATCTCCAATTGATTTGCCTTAGTTGATAGTAGAAGATAAGGGATCCAGTTCAATTCAGACACCAGCAGAGTTTGGCCGCCACTGATTCTTTGTGAAGAAAACAAGAGAATTGGGGTATATTTATAGCTGCCAATGTCTAGAATTCAAATGCCACCTCAGCCCTAGAGTAAATCAGGTCATGGGTCGCCACCCACTTGAAAAGTCCCGAATACCCAAAAACCCCTATGGGCACACTTTACAGGTGTGCCAGTGTAAAATTGCCTTGGCGCACTTGTCAAGTGCGCCAGTTATCACTGTTTTGATTTGTCAAACTTTTATCGTCCGTAACTTCTTCATATGTTATCCGTTTTACACAAACATATGTTTATCCTGACCAGAATTTCGAGACGGACGTAATGACGTATCTGTTTCCCTTAATTCTTAATATTAGTTTAATTATTCTTTAATTTATCCTCTTTGGTGTCGCTAAAAATTTGGGGTGTTACATAACGAGAATTTTCCAATGTATGAATTGGAATGGATTTGAATAGAAATCATCTTCAGGAGATTTCGATATTGGATTCCGTGACAATACGGATATTGTGGAGGAATTTTAAAGATAGATATATATCGGTGTTACCCATATGATATGTGCCGGTTTTAGAATTAGATATTAAATGTAAGCCGATATAATTTCTGTTTAGAGCCTTATATTTAATATCAAAGTGGATTTTGGGTTTGTCGTGAATGGTGTCTTCAAGAACACTGTTCTTAAACCCCATGTGAAAAGAATAAATCTTTTAATTATGATTATTAGAGTTTCCAGTTATATTTAGTAATTGGAATAAAATGGAACGTGAACTGGGTTTATTATGAATTGCGTTTTTAAAGACATTCGTTCTTTAACCCGACTAACAGTGAAATGTGATTTGGAATATATAAATCTTTTATTAAGATTTAATGGAAATTTTCCAAAGTAAAGTTTTCCAATTTAATATATTAAATTGAAATTGAATGGAACTCGATTTAGTGATAATCGAAGTGAGCTTCTGTGGAGGAAGACTATTACCATTTATGGAATTTAAAAGGCTTAGCCGTTATTCCATTTATATTATTAGTCGGATATGGAAATTTATATCAATTATATATATTGATCTGTCTTCCGTGAAGACTCCATAATTAATGGAATGTGATTTTGGGTTTATTGTGAACTGTGTTTAAAATGTCATTGGTTCTTTAACCGAGTTAATGACAGGATTACATGTCTAACATTGTATTTCGATTAGTATTGTAATTGATCTCTCCTAAATATATATATGTTTGGTGGCGGAGAATGAATTCTCTTGTTTAACACCATTCTCTAAGACGTATGAGCTTAGAGGTTATATATTGGTAGAAATCAGTGGTACAGTGTAGATTGTTGATGTGGCATGTTTGTGTTTCCAAAGTTAAGTAATCATTAAATAATGATTGTTGGAAGAATAAAACTAATTGGAGTTCTAATGAATCTTCAATTAGATTGAAATGAGAATGTGATAGTTTACATTATCAAATTTGGGGAATGATCGAGAATGGAGTACCACCAATTTTACTCCAGGCGATAGTTAAATCTTTTATTAGATTTGAACGTGAAATGGTAATTAATTTTACCAATAACACAGTGGTGTTAGATATGGAGTACTACCAGTTTTGTCCATGGCATGAATAGGTTGGAATTGGGAAAAATAATAAACGATTACTTCAGTAAGGTTCGCTAATTCCGACTAGTTCGGAAAACCTTAATTTGGTTTAAATTGTGAAAAGAATATTTGAATAAAAGAATATTCTGGAATGGAATGAGGCGTATGTTGTGTTTTTATACCACTTGATTATAAGATACATGAATTGTTCGAAAAGGCCGGGTTTATACCCATTCTGAATAATTGATTCGACGATAAGTCGACGATGAAGACGGTGGTTGAAGACTAGAGATCTTCACATCGTTTGGATGATTACTGATGTCTTGATTGGGCTGTACACCCAAGACAAGGTAATAAGTGGTGGTCGTCCAAACATACTTGGAGATCGACCGGATATATGAGGGCCTCTCTTCTGTATTGGACATATGGAACAAGGAATAAGGTGCCTCCGATTTCGTTCAGACCCAAAACGGACTTGTAAATGAATGTATGTCTGACATTGGATTTCGTTTTGTGTTGATTGATTTCCATTAAATATATAATTTTTTGGTGGCAGAGTATTTATTTCTTGCTTAACACCCTTCTCTGAGACATACGAACTTAGAGGTTATATATCGATAGACACCAGTCGCATGGTGTGGATTGTCATTGTGGCATGCTAAGATGCAAATGAACAAGGATTTCGTTGAAAAGCAGAGTCTTGTGGTTGATGATTAAGGCACAACTTTAATTAGCATAGCTTTGTGTATAGCGTTAATTCGCGAGCCTCACACTCGCTATAAGTCAGAAACGGGATCAGGGGTGCAGGGAGTGCATGACGTTTCTTTCTAGCTAGAAGTGGTGTCATAGTATGGATTCCAAGCATTTTTTACTTATGTGTTTGATGGATTGCGAGCCGCCTCGATATATTGGTCGCTGCCGGCTAAGTGATAGGTCCGATAGGACTGGGAAACGTGTGTTCAGGAATAATTAATCCTTAAACGTAAGAGAGGACGACCCTATAGGATCCATTGTTGCCTAGAGTGTGTAATCCTGAGGCATTTGCTAGAGTGTCTCGAAATCAGAAGGAGCCATCCCTAGCCTTGACTCATTGTGGAAATCCAATTTCCAATACGACATTTTTCGGTTTTAGTTGTATAACTATTATGGCGACATGATATATGGTACCCATGTCGTCTACAATTGATACATTTATATTTAAAGTGATTTTGACACTATACACTTATAGTAATATCAAAATGATTTGTTTTAAACATACCAAGCATGTTTGGCTATTATAAGGAAAAATTCTATCCTCCGGCTTGCGTTTCATTGTGTGATGGGACCTGAGTCTTATAATAGCTTCATTTTTCAAAAAGCACTGCATTGTTTTATTTTAAACTGAGGTTCATGTGGAGTAAACTCGTTATGTGTTATACGACGTGGTCCCATGATCTCCCAACTTTAAAATTAAAGAGTTTATAACTGTTTTAGTTCTCACACCAGTCCCATGACTGACTTGGAGTTTATTTTTTTAACCTAAACTCTAGGTGCCCATATTTTCCATATACTTTTAGTTTTTGTAGATATTTCTTTTCAAAGGATTCTGGACTACAGCTAAGCTATATTCAGAAAGCTTTATATCCGTGTATTTCCTTCAGTTGTGCTAGTTGATGTATTTTCCGCTGCACATTGTATTTATACATTTTTATTTCCGCTGTTATGTAATTTAAAGATCTGATATTATTTTTCTACTTCATATTATTTATTTGAACTCTAATATCTGGTACTCTGATGTAAATTGTTGTAAAAATAATGAAATGTTCTACTGTTTGTGTTCTTATGTGTCGTGTTCTCAAAGCAATCTGGGATTTCCCGTAAGGGGGATTTCAGATCATTTCAGTTTGTATTAGAGCTTTGGTTTACAAAGCTCGAGAATAAGACACATTAGAACCAAACAAAAGAATTCATCAGAGACAGGATTAGCAACATCCTATAAGAATGACTCGTTAGAGATAGGGTTAGTAATACCCTAGAATGAGTTAGAAGATTGCTATTTATTTATAAAACGAATTTAGTTTTGAATTTTCTTATTATATGTATTTGAGTATATTATTTTATTTTATTTTGGACTATCAAGTATATGAAGATTTTGCATATACGCGTAATGAACGTATATACGAAGTCTCAAATATACTGGGTAGATATAGAATCACACTCTAGTCGCCCGGGGATAATTATGGTGGTTAATCGATCATCATCAGTATTTATGTTCGAGTTTCGAAAGTGGGATATCTATATACTTCCAATTGACTGGTGCGAGAACCAAAACTTAGTTAAAATTTATTGTTTGTGATTTAGCACTAAAAATATGATTTTTAAGTATATAAAAGATATATATGTTTGAAAATCTAATCAACTAATTGATTGCCGGTTGTGATGTATGATTATTAGTATAGCTAATAAAATTATAGGAGTGATAGTTAATAAAACGAATAAGGTAATGAAAGGTAAATTTTAGCCAAATAGAATCAAAGGTAGAAACTGCATACATAGACATGTGTGTGTCTATATATATATATATATATATATATATATATATATATATATATATATATATATATGTTGTACAGGTTATTGCGTAGAAGCTAGGAAGAGGAATAAAATTGTATGCCTGACAAATAGGTACATGTTTACTGTATTTCTTGGGTTTTGATGATTTTATGAGCCGCTTGACTCTTCCTTTTATTTTGGATTGATGAGGGGCCTGTGAGGCAAGTTGCGATTTTACCAATCAGCCCGTACAAAGGAAGTTATGACGAAATTTTTCAAAAATTTAGGGTGTTAGCCAAATTTTTGAGAAATTTGAAAATTCTCATAAACTGAAAAGTTGAAGAATGAAAGTTGAGTTGGTTAGTTAAACAACTTTCGGCTCCGTTTCTTTTTGAGGACGAAAATATTTTAAGTGGGGGAGATTGTAACAATCTAGGATTTCAGAACCAATTTAAAAATTATATTTTATCTATTTTAATGTATTTTGAATATTTAAAATTGTTTATTTTAAATAATAACGACTAAAAATTTAATTAAATCGAAGTTAAAATGTATAAATTAATTTTAATTATAAAACGAGCCTGAAATGGCGTGGTAGTTCGAAAATTCGATTTTAAATTTCAATTGAATATACATAATTCAAAATAAATCGGATTTCAGTAAAACCATAAATATTTGAATCTGTTAAATTATATCTTTCTAACGAATGTGAAAAATTTAGATTTCATAACATAAATTGAAAGTTATGTCCAGTTTAAAATATCAAAAAGTCTCTATGGAATTTATACATATTTTCAATATATATAAAGGCCTTAAAAATAGCCAATTTGCAAACGACCTCCATTTTCGAGGAAACCACTTTTGTTGATTCTGGAATGTCAAATTATTGTTAGGTTTCAAATTTCATAATTTTTGGAATTAATATGTGAGCACAGTGAATTTAAATGTGTTTGTTAATTTCTGTTTGAGTTGGATCGAGTGGTAAAAGGCCAATTTTCAAACGGCCTCCAAATTAGATGAAATTGGTTTTGTTGGGACCGTGTCGTTAAAACATAGCTAGATTTATTTTTCCATAATTTTTGGAGTCAGTATGTCGCCTCGGCAAATTAAAATGTGCGTTCAGATTCAATATATATTTATTATATTTTGATTTTGATGAAAACTAATTGAAACAGTCGAACTGGCTTACGGCGCGTATTCCATTATGTTCGAAATAAGGGTATTTGGCTAGGGGTGATAGTCGTTGGGTTCGATTTGGAGTTCGAATGAAAAAGTAACATTTTGGAATTAAAAATGGAATTAAATATATATATATATATATATATATATATTTAGAGGTCAACCCTCACTCTCTCTCTCGTTCAAAATCAGAAGAAAAAAACCAGGCCCCATTGCCACGCTCCAGACCACCGCCCCCTCCCCTGCGTCGCTGCCGTCGTGTGCGTGCCTCTCCCCTCGACCCCCTCCCTCCTTCGCCTTACCCTCTTCCCACCATGAACCCCACTCTAAAACCGCATCCCCAGCTCGCCTCTGGCCCCACCACGCCTGCCGCCACCCCCTGCCACCATCAGCAACCGGTATCGCCCCTCTTCCGACCGCCAGTCCGCCTGTGGGCCCCCCTTCAAAAAAAATCCATTTTTTGACCAAAATCAGTTTTCCATTTAAACCCCTAGTGTTCTTTCTCCAATAACTCCCACCCGAGCCCCTATGGCCAAAACTCCACAGTGCCAAAATCGAAGAGCATGATTTTCACTTCAGTTTGAGTATATGGAAGTCATATTTTGGAATGCAGAGCCGCCCGGAAAACGCGTCCAAAGTCTACTGTCCAAATACTATCGCGGATTCCGGCGAAATGGAGCATTTTCGGAAGAAAGGCCACTAGGCGAAAGTTGTCCGGAAAGGCACATTTTTGCTAGAAAAAAAGATTGTGTGAAGATTGGAGCTTATTTACAAATTCTAGGATCCAAACATCTGAAAAGTGTGGCAGAGTGGAACCCAATAAGAGAACACCTTCTCACTCAAACTATTTTACAGTTAAATATATCCTAGGTTGCAGACGGGGCTTAGTAGCTCCTGACACTATTTATTGTACAAACAGTGGATGTTTGTTTGGATTGAATTGTGGTGAAATTGACTGTATTGTGGTGAAATGGATTGTATTGTGGTTTTGTGGATTGATAGATGATTGTGTATGGCGCGAGCCAGTATCAGGAAAGGGATAATGTTATACATTATTCCAGTTCTAATATCGCGCCGTTATAATGCCGAAATTTTCTAAAATAAACTATTAAAAATATTCATGTGTTGAATAAAATGTTTGAACATTAATAAAAAATATCATTTTTATTGAATGTATGAACTATATAAAATAGTCATGTGTTGAAATAAATATTTTATCGTTAAAAATATAATTTTTAACGTATATGTGAACGGCATAAAATTCTCTTGAAATGAAAATAAATATTCATTTACAAATCGGACGATTTGTTTATACACCCATTTAACTGACATTGATTGGGACGATAAATTTTACACATCGCCCAACTACACAAATAAAATCAGTGTTTGTTGATTGAAACCCCACACGGGTATTGGGATGATATTTGACATACACTAATCCCAAATTGTTTAGTTGTATGTTAATCGATTGGTTGACAGACTGTTGTAAGCGTTGATTATTTATATTTAATGCTTATGCAGTTGTGTACTACACTCTGGATGATGGTTGATTGTGCATCATTATTGTTGTGTGCATGTGATATGTGAAATCAATATAAATACTATTATATAGTAATTGATTGTGTCTAATTCCAATCAGGAATAACGAATATTTTAAAATAACGAATATTTTAAAATAATATTCAGTAAAGGATTAAAATATGATTTTGATATCCGATTTTGGATGGACATAAAAATATTGAAATATTCATAACTGTAATGAATATGAAGCTGAGTTGAGTAGTTAAACGCCATTTTAACCCGAACGGGTTTATCAATCGATTTTATTCATTTTACAATAAATATCGAAAAGAATTGATTTCAAAATCTGATATTTTGAAATTGCTATCATTTAAAATTATAATGATATGGAATATTCAATTTTGATTTAAAATTGAAAATGAAGTTGGAATCATTTTAAAATGAACTGATATAAAATTTATAAAATACGTTTTGAATGGAAATCGACGATATATATTGTAACGTCCCAGATTTTCATGCAGTTTAAATTGGAATATTTAAAACTGTTTATATATTATATTGGAGATATAATGGATTTTTATATCGAATTTACTTAATTCGATTATAAAGGAAATAGATTTCTTTTCAAACGTCGACCGTTTTCGATGAAACATGTTTTATTGAAATATGTAAAACCAATTCTTGATAGATTTCCGGTTTGGAGCCAAACAGAGTTATTTTGTCGGTAGACGAAATTTAAAGGTGAACCAATAAAATAAAATAACGCCATTTTGCAAACGAAGTCGGTTTTTCAATAGAATTAATTTAGGATCGGAACGTCAAAACATAACGATGTGTCCATTTTCATTTCGACTGGATGTCATTTGTGATGGTATGAATATTAAACGCTCAATAGTGAATAGCGGTAAAATAAACTAATCGCATAATAATAATAATAATAAAGTGGTGTTAGTCAAATATAAATGGTACATAGATTGCAATTAAGTTGTTAGTTTTCTAATGTCATACTACATTGTTTTTAATCAAATGTGTTCACTAAACCGGAGTGGTAACGATCAGATTTGATGCAAATAGCTTACTTTACAAGAACAATATTTAATGCATGCTTAGAGCTAGGTTTGCACACTGCGCGATATACGATAAGAGGTTGGTAATGTATTTGTTCTGCACTTAACTGTTAAGCGTGTGTCAACTATGTACATGTTTAGATGAATGATAGTCTGCCCAATTAAGAATGTAAGTTAGCACATTTTAGTCATGAAGGATATACAAATTAGAGCAATACTATACAATACTATACCGCTCAGTGCATCATGTAAAGATATGGCATATAAATATATATATATATATAAACATATATATATATATATATTCTACCGTCTGACAACATGCGTAAGTATTGAATACAAATGCCATTGCCATCTCTAAAGAATATTGGGTTTCAGGAAGTGAATATGTTTAAATATTTAAACTATAACTTCACACTAAAGTTTTGCAAATATAACCAACTCTAGTTACACCTAACTATCGCACAGTAAATCTTTAAAGCTGCCCTGCCTTCGTACAACAGCTAGAAGACCTACCTAAGCTTGAAACCGTGCGGACCAAGTTTCAAATAATATTAAAAAAATGAAATTTTCGATTGCGTGCTCCCCACACAAAAAGCCTTCGTTCCTACGTATCCTCTTATAAGAATACTCCCATACCCGTTGCTTCCTTTCAGCCAAACAATAAGGCATCTTCTACACTAAAACGAAATTATCAGACCCATTGTTTTGAGAAGAAATATATATATACTTCCCTTTCTTTCTTCAATAATGTTACTGCAGTATTCATGCGAGGTATGAGGAGAGTCTGGGCTCCTATCGGCAGCAACTGATCAACCTCCAGTTGATGATGTTGACGCTGCAGTGATGGCGGTGATCAGTTCTGGAAATGGAAGCACATATGTTGCTGATGTGTGGCTGCGGAAGGGTTGTGGATCTCATGAAGGAGTGGCGTCAGGGGGGCGCAGTTGGTTGCTGTGTACAGATTGAGGTGCGGGCAGTTGTGAAAAGGGGTGAGTTCCTGTTGAACGCGATGAGATAGACAGTGGGAATGAAGGCAAGAATATAGACCAAATGGAAGGTTTAAATGAAGGGAAGTGGGAACGTTGTTTAAGAAATGGTGGTTTGATGATGAAGTAAAGACACGGTAATGGAACGGCATACATAGCATGGAGGCTCGAGCATTGGGATGGTGGTGCATGCATGTGGAAAAGATGGAAGCACAGTGTTTTGTTTCGTGGATCTGGTATAGTTATTTTTCTTCAAGTGTGCCAAATTATCATTAACGCTGCTTAATCACGTTTAATAAACAATGTGTTCGAACCACTTTATAATACACCTAAGTAATGAAACATAAATTTTTATAACATACTACACTTATACGCCTGATCGTATTATTAACATATGCTTGATGTTTCCGTGGCCGATTAAAAGCTACAACGTGATTTAGTTTACTTTTAAAGTACCTAATCTATTTTAGATATAACATTCCCAATCCTGTAGGCTGTAACAAACTTCCTAGTTTGAATATTTTAATCGTGGCCCATTTTACATAATATAATATAATATGCCTTCTGCCTAACTCAAATTGTAATATGCCTAATTAGTGTAGTAGTGCCTAATCCTAGTTTTCGTGTCATATATATATATATATATAAACCGTATGATTTAATGACTGTGGCAAACAGTTATATTAAGTGCCCAATCCTATATTATACAGTGTCTAACTATTCATGTACAACTTGGCCACTTTAGTTTAATATTTTAAACTACAAAATCACATGTGTTAATTAAGATTTAATTTCGGATATGCTTGGCCATGTTAGTATTCGGAAATTCATGGTGATAGGATCTAATCTCTTCTAATGTAGCATAACAAGTTTGGTAGAATGTATTGAAGAAAAACTTAGTTTCTGCTTCCATTCTTTAAAACGTGAATGTTTGGGTCTAACATATCCAGGTCGGAAGAAAAGGATTTACATAGTTATAATAGAATATAATGCGCCATGTACACATGCTTAATCAAAGTTAACATGTGTATATATAAGCTCATAGTTAAACGATTTAAATAAGGTATTTAATTAATTTAAAGCATACTGTGTAATTGGTATAACGTGCCCATATGTTAACAGATGTGGACAAAATGGTGGGCGTTGGAATCGTTGTGACAAGCGGTTCATTCTGGGATAGAGTTGGATGCATTTGGATGCAGCCGATTTTTCGATTTAATTAAATGTGTATCCAATTTAATTGGAAACAGCCGATATCTCAACCAATAGAAATCAAAGTGAGTTATATCACTCAGTTTATCCCGTTTATATTTTATATAAACTGGATTTTTATTTTATGTGCAATGGTTGCTAAGGGTTGATGATTGGATGACTGTTTGTTTGTGTGTTGAATATTATTTGATATTCATGGATTAAATTAAGCGTTTGTTTAATTTAATCAAGTTAAATCATTATTTTAATGATTAGATTCCAAACGAGGTAACTTACCTTGTTGATTACGTTTATAATAATATAAACGTATTGGACAAATAATTGAATGCTTGATTGATCGTTATAAATTGTTTATTGACTGTTATTGGTTGAACTATTTATTTCTGTTTATCGAAATGAATAAATATATTGTTACATTGAAATTGAGATAACCATTTTGATGCAGGGAAGGACAGGTTAGAAGAATCCAACCGGATTCCTCAAATGTGTTGTTACGTTCATATGAATTGTTTAATCAATCTGATGGATTGTTGGTTGTTGAAATCAAAATTCAACACTTGGTTGATATCAACCAATGGGTGATATTGGATGGGTAATTATGGACAGATGACCTGTAAATGAATTATTTTACAGAAATTGATTTACCATCGGATAAATCAATAGAAAGAAAGTGGTAGAAATCATTTTATAACTAAAGACAAGTTTTGAAATCTATTTTAGCTAGATTTATTTTAAATAAAGATTATTCAAGGAAATAAATAATTATCTTTATCTTGAAATTAGTAAACGATATATAAAATAAGATTCGCATATTAATGAGTTTTGTGGCAAATGAGTAGTGATTAACCAAAGGGTTAAAGGTTGAATTTAATGGTTAGATGAGATTATTTAATTTAATTAGACTATTAATCAAATCAAATGGGATTATTTTAATTAATTAATTATTTAAAAGGAATAACTTAGTGGAAATGGTTAACAAGTAACCTTGTTTGATATGATCAAGTCGACTACTCGAACAAGAATTGAATATTAATAACAAATTATTGGATTGGTAATTATTCTTGAGGTTATGTATCATTTAAAAATAACATTTTAAGGAAGACAAATTATTTTATAATGATGTAAATTATTTGATTTAAAGCATGTTAGCCTATCAACAAGGAGTTGATCTCTAAATGAGTTTTTTTTAATATGAATATAAATTCATAAGGTAACTCGGTAGACAAGGCATGAATATATGATGATGTTTTCAAATGAAACCAAGTGTGTTTAAATCGAGCTAGAAGTATGATGTTAATTTTTGAAATAAATATTGTTGAAAGAAACCAAGTTGAAGTGGAAGTGGTGATAAAGAGAATCAGTATAGTAAAACCTCAGTTATAATTAGAAAGGATTTTTTTTGAGTTTACTCGTATTTATATTAGTTAGATTTTGGATTTATTTCCAGAAAGGGATTTTATAAAAAGAAAGTTTCAAACGAGATTAACGTGAGTTGAAATTGAACAGAAACCTTAATGGATTGAATTAGTTTTAAAAGTGAGAGTCTAACGGCAAAGATCTAGAGATGAATATTTCAAATGTGAAAGGAGTTGTTTGAACAGAATTAAGATAAGTGGTTGTTTAAAAAGGGATTCTAAATTAAATATAAGTATTGGGGAAGTGATAGAATGAGACTTTGTTGCTAAGCTTCTATCTATTCTGAAGATGAGAGTGTTGTCATCTCAAGGTCTGGAGGTAAATAAAATACCCCAACTTGTAATGACTTCATGATTATCCAAGGATGATATTAGTTTAGAAACGAGGATAGTGGAAGTGATTAAAATAAGTATTTCTGTAAAGAACATCATAAACGATAATTCGAAGGATTTTAAGTTTTCTGGGAATAAGTGAATGAGTATAATTTTTTTTCTATTCTATGATCTTTAACCAACAGGAAGGGTATATGACTATATTGTTTAAACCCAAAGGTTTTGTTATCTTTTATAAACGAACAACTAAAGTGTGTGCGTCGCACACGATAAATTATTCAGTTGTGACTGTCCTTTGTAAATGAACAATTAAAGCGTGTGCGTCGCACACGGTATTTTACTCCGTTTGTCAGTTTGTTTATACAACGTTTATTTGAAATTTATAACCTTTGTCACACTTTGTAAATTATTGTTTTATTTATAAGTCTATGCAATTCTATACTTATGTGAATTAAAAATATGTTTGAAATGCAAATTTCAAATGTTAAGCGCCATTACTTGTATGAATATAACAGGATAAAATATGCAAATAAGATTTCCAACTTATATTATCCATTTTCTTTTTCAGAAAATAACATTGATTATATTTGTAGAATAATTCCAAAATCATTTACTTCGTTAATTTGAATTAAACTTATTATAAGTTGAATAAAAAATTGGAAAGGCGGTAATCCAAATGTTGAAAAATTTTAGAAATCAAATTATTGACTGTTTAACTAAAGAGGCCAACTGACATTGTATACTGGACTAGTGAATCCATTTTTCTCTATGGATGATGGTTGTTTATTCTGATAGTTAAAACACCGACTACCAAAATCTGGCCAAATCGATTGTTGGTCCGGAAAGACCGGGATCGAATTTATATCCGAAAACCATTCCGACCATCAAATACGTAAACGCTAGAGATATCAGAAGACGATCGAGATATAGCATTGAAGACTGTGGATCATCATAAGCGGAAGGATTGCTGTTGAATTTCTCTGGCTAGCTACCAGAGGTTTTTAAACTGTGATTCGGTCGTGGTTGAGATTTTACGAGTTGCAAGGACTTCTCGCTACTGATCCTTTGGATGCGGTAGGAGAGTGCCTTCGGTTCATCCTGTTCCTGGATGACTTGTATGGACGAGTGTCTGACAGAGTATTTCCAGATGGTCATGTACATTGATTTCTTCAAACATGGCCAGTGTATTTTTGAGGACTTCAATTAGTCATTTGACGGATCTGACGATGTGGCATTCAAAGTGATGTGCTGATAATGAAATGTAGCCTCAAGCCTCATCAACCGAGAAATGACAAAAATCGGGCAGGCAGCATGGCTATGTGGGTCACTCCAATTAGGGTGTATAATCACCTATCTAGAGAAATTCCATTTCATTCTTTACTCTATCTGATGTTGTCCCTTTTCGGGAAACGGTTGCTTATCTCAACCGTTGGTGATATACATTCGATACACTCAAGCCAAATGAGTGGTCGGTCAGGTGTGGGCTGGGTTGCAAGATGTTCTTGTTGAACCCAGTGTATTCGCCTCTAGAGATACACTATCGGCAGGTGGTTCTATACCTTGTCATGGTCGGAATCCAATCTCCAATAAGTGCCTGCGGTTTTGATCGTATACTATATATATGGAGCGTGAGATGCAAGTGTTCCGCTAGATTGTTATTTATTTGTATTTAGACACTATTATAATATCAAAATAATATATGATTTCAAATTATTTTGGGTTATAGTAAGGTAAAAACAGTCTGTGTTTATGTGTGGGCTGGTCTTACTATTATCCTTTTCTTTCAAAATGATTTTTGACTTTAAAATAAATATGGATGTTATATAAACTTAGTGGGTTTCTCACTCTGGTTCACCAGACTGACCCGGTATTTGTAATGCTCGGGTTAGCCCGGGTTGTACAGGATCAGGTTATTGGACACTACGAAGTTCAGAAGACGTGCTATAGGAGTTCAGACATATTGGTAATTATTCCATTGTGTGGTGTATATAAGGACAGATTATTATAACTGTCCAGATGTATTGATGTACTCTGATGATTGTAAGTATTTTATAAGCTCTCAATAAAAGTTATTCTATATTATATTTGTTCCACTGCAATGTGAGACTCTGATTATGTTGTATTTTCTTCTTATTATTTCTTCTATTCTAACATTTCTTTCTCTCTTATCTCATCCTATAATTTCTTTCTATTGGCATCTGGGTTTCCAGTACAATTTGGGTTGGACTGGTGTTGTTTGGTCAGCCTAAAAGGTACCAGAAATTTGGGTCGCTACATACATTATATATATATATATATATATTTAATAGCCTGAATGGAACGCGCCGCGCAGCGACCGTTCGCGAATTTCGACCATTAACTTCAAATTGATGTAATAGGAGATTCGACCGAACCAGAACCGCTGGGCTCGTATCGAAAAGAGCATACCAGTGAATATAAGAGATTTAAATTTGAATAGTTGGATTCTGAATTATGTCCAAATCAATTTCAGAAAAGGTTGCTATGAATGCAGTTCAGTGGCTGATATTGAAAACCGACTGTAAGGGCCTAAATTTTTTTATTAAAAATATGGAAAAATTATGTAAAATCATAATAAATGATTTGGAAAGAATATAGATGAAAAATTCCGCATCTGTAAAGATAAAAAAATATTTTTATCAAAATGAACTGGTTATTAACTAGAAAGATAATCCAACGATTTTAAATAAATTGGATTTGTGAATGGTTTTAATCTAGCCAAAATTTTCCAATGTATGAATTGTAATGGATTTGAATAGAATTCATCTTCGGGAGATTTCAGTATTGGATTCCATGACTATACGGATATTGTGGAGGAATTTGGAAGATAGATATATATCGTTATTCCCTATACGATATGTGTCGGTTTCAGAATTCTATACTGAATGTAAGCCGATATAATTTCTGTTTAGAGCCTTCTTTTTAATATTAGAGTGTATTTTGGGTTTCTCGTGAATGGTGTCTTCAGTAACACTGTTCTTAAACCCCAAGTGAAAAGAATAAATCTTTTAATTAAGATTATTAAAGTTTCTAGTTATATTTAATAATAAGAATAAAATGGAACGTGAATTGGGTTTATTGTGAACTGTGTTTTTAAAGATATTCATTCTTTAATCCGATTAACAATGAAATGTGATTTGGAATATATAAATCTTTTATTAAGATTTAATGGAAAATTTCCAAAGTAAAGTTTTCCAATTTAATATATTAAATTGGAATTGAATGGAATTCGATTTAGTGATAATCGAAGTGAGCTTCTGTGGAGGAAGACTATTACCATATATGGAATTAAAAAGGCTTAGTCGTTGTTCCATTTATATTATTAGTTGGATACGGAAATTTATATCCATTATATATATTGATCTATTTCCATGAAGATTCCATAATTAATGGAATGTGATTTTGGGTTTATTATGAACTGTGTTTTAAATGACATTGGTTCTTTAACCCAGTTAAAGACAAGATTACATGTCTAACATTGTAATTCAGACCATATTGTTGATCTCTGCTAAATATATATCTGTTTGGTGGCAGAGAATGTATTCTCTTGCTTAACACCCTTCTTTGAGACTTATGAGCTTAGGGTTATATATCGGTAGAAATCAGTGGTACGGTGTAGATTGTCGATGTGGCATGTTTGTGTTTCCAAAGTTAAGCAATCATTAAATAATGATTGTTGGAAGAATAAAACTAATTGGAATTTTAATGAATCTTTAATTAGATTGAAATGAGAATGTGATAGTTTAAATCATCAAATTTGGGGAATGATCGAGAATAGAGTACCACCAGTTTTACTCCAAGCGATAGTTAAATCTCTAATTAGATTTGAACGTGAAATGGTAATTAATTTTACCGATAACAAAGTGGTGTTAGATATGGAGTACTACCAGTTTTGCTCCATGGGATGAATAGGTTGGGATTGGGAAAAATAATAAACGATTACTTCGGTAAGGTTCGCTAATCCCAACTAGTTTGGAAAACCTTAATTTGGTTTAAATTTATAACAACCCGAACTTCCCTGTGAAGGAAAGCCTGGATTGCTTTGAGGACAAGACGAATCAGAACACAAACAGAAGAACATTTCGTTGCTTATTACAACGATTCCATCACAATACAAGAATATAACAGAGTATAAATAAATATAATAATTCGATAAATATCAGAGATTTACAATTTAAATGCAGCGGAAAATAATACAAAACACAATTGAAAGAGATAAACGAATACAGAGCTTTCCGAATATCATTCCAGCTGTTAACCACGATCCTGTGAATATAAATCTGCAAAACCAAAACTACTAGCTGCCCGTGTGGAAAATAGGGGCACCCAGAGTTTAGGTTAAAACAATAAACTCCAGGTCAATCATGTGACTGGTGTGAGAGCTAAAACAGTTATCTATAACTTAACTTTAAATCAGATATATCAAGGGACCACGCCGAATAATACGGAACGGGTTTCTGCCCAAGAATACCGGTGCATATAACAAAATAGCGCAATGCTTTTTTTTGGAAAAATGAGGCTATTATAAGACCCAGGTCCTATCACACATGCAACGCAAGCTGGAGGATAGGGTTTTACCTTATAGTAGCCGAGAATGCTTGGTACGTTTAAAACAAATCATTTGATACTATTATAAGTGCATAGTGTATAAAACAACTTAAAATATAAATGTATCAATCCTAGACGGCATGGTACCACATATCATGTCGCCAATACTGGGCTCTACAATCAAAACCGCAATTGTCACGTATTGGAAGTTGGATTTCCGTCTGTGAACCAAGGCAAGGGATCGTCCTTACCGCTTCGAGACTGTCTAGCCTGAGCCTCAGGGTCAGAACGCATCGACCCTTGGATCGTCAGGGCCGGTCCACTTGATGTGGATTAAAATTCCTGAACACTACGTTTCCCCGCCCTATAGGGCGTTAATTGGTCATATCCCGACCAACTATCGGCCCCAGAATGACCGATATAACCGAGGTGCCTTGCTATCCATCATCCACATAAGTAAAATGCCAGGGCGTGCAAAACGCTGACACCACTCCTAGCTAGAAGGAAATGCATGTCCTCTCTGAAGTCCTCTCCCGTTTCTGGTCCACACCGGGGTGTGAGTCTCGCGAATTAACGCTACACAAAGCTATGCTATATTAAAGTCGTGCTTTGATCATCAACCACAAGACTCCGCTTTTCAACAGAATCCTCGATCATTTGCATCTCAGCATGCCACATAGGCAATTCATGCTATTCAATCGATGTCTATCAATCACACAGAATGAAATCCGATGTCGGACACACAATCCATTTACAAGTTCGTTCTGGGTCTGAACGAAACCGGAGGCACCTTATTCCTCTCACATATGTCCAATACAGGGGAGAGGTCCTCGCATATCCGGTCAATCTCCAAGTACGTCTGGACGATCACCACTTATTACCTAGTCTTGGGTGTACAGTCCAATCAAGACATCAGTAATCATCCAAATGATGTGAAGACCTCCGGTCTTCGACCACCGTCTTCATCCTCGACACATCGTCGAATTAGTTATTCAGAATAGGATAAACTCGGTCTTTCTGAATAACTCGCGTATATAATAAACAAGTGCTATAAAAACATAATATACGCCTCATTCCAATCCAGAATATTCCTTTATTCAAATATTCTTATACTTTGGGGAAGGTTCCCATTAATTTTATCAAAGATAAATTCTTTAGATTTGTTCTTTAATCTTCCTTTAAATATCAATTCAATCTAATTAAAGATGCGTTAAAACTCCACTTGGTTTTAATCTTCCCAAAAATCAATATTAACGCTTGTTTAACTTGGGAAATCATATCCTGTCTTTAACTGGGTTAAAGAACCAATGTCATTTAAAACACGGTTCACGATAAACCCAAAATCACATTCCATTCCATCAGCCTTTAACCGTGAATTAGCATGTGAACATTTCCCTAAGTATTAACCCCGAAGGCCAAAACCAACATCAGATCAATACCTAGGAAACCATTCAACTTAGCTAATCTCCAGTTAGTTTCTGATTTTCCTGACTCCACTGGGTCTAAGAACAGCATTGTTAAAGATACCATTCACGACAACCCAAAATCTTATTCATGTCTTTAACTGGGTTAAAGAACCAATGTCCTTTAAAACACGGTTCACGATAAACCCAAAATCACATTCCATTCCATCAGCCTTTAACAGTAAATTAGCAAGTGAACAATTCTCTAAGTATTAACCCCAAAGGCCGAAACTAACATCAGATCAATACCCAGGAAACCATTCAACTTAACTAATCTCCAGTTAGTTTCTAATTTTCTTAACTCCATTGGGTCTAAGAACAGTATTATTAAAGATACCATTCACGAAAACCCAAAATCTTATTCCATTGTTAATCGGGTTAAAGAACAAGTGTTATTTAAAACACCGTTCACGATAAACCCAAAGACCAATTTCAATTCCATTCCAATTAAATATCAATTAATTGGTATACTTCATTAAATCTAAATATAAAGATTTAATCTTTTCTCAACTAGGCTCAAGAACAGTGTTAATGAAGACACCATTCACGACAATCCAAAATCACATTCCATTGACAATGGAATCATCATGGAAAACAAATCGATATATATATATATATAACCAGTATAAACTTCCATATCCAACCGATAATATAAATGGAATAACGACAAGGCCTTTTAAATTCCATATATATTAACTGTCTTCCTCTACAGAAGCTTACTTCGATTATTACCAAATCGAATTCCATTCAATTCCAATTTAATATGTTAAATTGGAAAACTTTACTTTGGAAAATCTCCTTTAAATATTAAAAAAAGATTTACAAATTCCAAATCACATTTCACTGTAAATCGGGTTAAAGAACGAATGTCGTTAAAAACACAGTTCACAATAAACCCAATTCACATTCCGTCAGTCTCTAACCGTAAATTAGTAAGAGAACAATTCCCTAAGTATTAACCTCGAAGGCCGAAACCATCATCAGATCAATACCCAGGAAACCATTCAACTTAGCTAATCTCCAGTCCGTTTCTAATTTTCTTAACTCCATTGGGTTTAAGAACAGTATTATTAAAGATACCATTCACGACAAACCCAAAATCCAATTTGATATTAAACACAAGGCTCTGAATAGAAAATATATCGGCTTATACTCAATATCAAATTCTGAAACCGACAAATATCGTATTGGAATAACGATATATATATATCTTCCGAATTCCTCCACAATATCCGTGTAATCACGAAATCCAATATTGAAATATTCCGAGGATAATTTCGATTCAAATCCATTCCAATTCATATATTGGGAATTCTGGTTATTTTTAAAACCATTTCAAATCCAATTTATTTATTTAAAAAAATTGGATTATAATTCTAGTTCATAACTACTTCATTTCGATAAAAATTTCAAATATGGGATTTTTCATCCCAATTCTTTCCAAATCATTTTTTATGATTTTACACTAATTATTGATATTTTTAATAATTTTATCAAGGCCCGTACAATCGATTTCCATAAACGGCTATTGAACTGCACTTACAACGACCTTTTCTAAATTTGATTTGAACATAATTCCAAATCCAACGGTTATATTTCAAATCTATAATGTTCGTTAGAAAGCTCTTTTCGATACGAACCCAACGGTTCCAGTTTTAAGAGAATCTGACTATCAGATCTCCCGTAATGTCCATTCAAAGTCAATGGTTGAAATTCGCGAACTGCCGCAGTGCAGCGCGTTCTATTCAGGCCATTATATGTATATAATATATATATTATATATATTTCGTCGATTTCCAATTAAACATATTTTATAAATCGTTTTAAATTCGTTTTCAAAACGATTTCAACTTCATATTCAATTTCGAGTCAAAACTGAATATTTCATATCATTGATATATACATTAGATTTTGAAATCAATTCATTTTTTATATTCATTATAAAAATGAATAAAATCGATATAAATATCGTTCACGTCCAAATGGCGTTAATCTAATAACACGGCTTTATATATTTAAATATTTTCGGGTCCATCCCAAATCGGACATCAAAATCATATTTTGATTCTTTTCTGAATATTATTTGAAAATATTCATTATTTTTAAATCATTATTTTAAAATATTCATTCTTTCTGAACTGGAATCAGACACAGTCAATTACCATATAATGTTATTTATATGGATTTCATACACACATGTATACAACGACAATCAAACACAGTCAACCGTCATCGAAAGTGCATTCTACACTGCATAAGCATCAAATATAAATATTTAATGCTTATAAAAGTCTATCAACCAATCGATTGACATACAACTAAATATTGGGATTAGTGTATGTCCAATATCATCCCAATACCCGTGTAGGATTTTAATCAACAAATAATGAATTTTATTTGTGTAGTTGGGCGATGTGTAAAATATATCGCCCAATCTATATCAGTCAAATGTGTGTGCATAAACAAATCGTCTGATTTGTTTATGAATATATATTTCATTCATATACCCGTTAAAAATTATATTTTTAACGAAAAACATTTTATTCCACGTATGAATATTCTATTCAATTCATTATACAATAAAAATGATATTTTTATTGTTCTACCATATTTTAGAAAATTTCGGCGGCATAACGGTGCGATACTAGGAACGGGATAAGATCTCGACTTATCCCTCGCCTAATAATGGCGCACGTCATAAACAAACCAAATTCTAATCAATTCGTTCAACCAAACAACCAAATAATCTAATCATACAAACCAAACAATCAAACAAGTCGTCCGTGTTCTGTGGATGACAGGGAACAGTTCATATATGCAGTTATAAAATAAATAACTGTATTAGAAAATATGGTGAGGAGTTCTCACCTTGGGGATCCACTCCTCCATTCTATCCTGAATTTCTGATCGATTGGATTTGCCCGAAATTCCTACGTCGTCCTTTTTTCGCTGTTCATATTAAAAATCACATTTTTAATATGATGCCTATATATTAAAAATCATATTTTTATTATCTTTGTTATATAAAAATCATATTTTTATTATTTCTATAATATAAAAATCATATTTTTATTATTCCATTCAAACAATAAAGGTCATATTTTTATATTAAAATAAAAACCATGTCTTTCGTATGAATAAAAATCATACCTTTTACATTTTAAAAATCATATTTTTATAACAAAAATCATATTTTTATTATAAAAATCATCTCTTTATTCTATTTTAAAAACAATACTAATTATATAAACTGATTTTAAACTCAATGCTTTTCAATTTAACTAAACTATTTATTTAGAATAAATAAAAAAAACCGAAATAAAAATAAAATAAAACTTACTGTATTCTGCGAAAAAGGGGTCTACCGTCGGTCTTGGATGGCAAGGGGGCGGCGCCGGCGTCGGGAAGTGGAGGTGGGGCTGCTCAGGCGGTGCGGTGGCATGGAGGCGCGATTTTCCGCGTTGGGGTTTTTTTTGGGAGGATTCGAACTGAGGAGGGTGACGGGGTCAGAGGTGGAGGGGGGAGGTCGGCGACTAGGGAAGGCGGCACGGCGAGCGGTGGCGGGGTCGAGCCTCGAGGGCGGCGGCGGTCCACGATGGAGTGGAGGCACACGCGATTCTTCTTTTTTATATTTCATTTATTTTGAAGTCAACAGTAGGAAGGGGGAATTTAAGGAGAAATATAAATATATATATATATATATATATATTAATTAATTAATTTTTACCATAAAGTCACTTTTTTATCCGATCTCTAAACGAGACCGAATGACTATCACCCCTAGCTAATTACCCCCATTCTGAACATAATGGAATATGTTTTGTAACCCAATTCTAAAGTTTCGATCAGTTTTCGTTTAAATTAAAATATAAATCAATGTATATTGAATTTAAACTCACATTTCAATTTACCGGGGCCACATACAGACTCTAAAAATTCCCGAAAAATATTTTCTAGCGTCGTATTGACGATACGGTTCTAATAAAAATAATTTTGTCAAATTTGGAGACCGTTTGAAAAATGGTCATTTTCTAGTCGATCCAAATTGACCGAAACTATCAAAACACGTTTTACTGTGCCATGCTCACATATTGCTTTCAAAAATTATGAATTTTGGAATATAGAAATAATTTGACATTCTGGATCCAACAAAAGTTGTTTCGTCGAAAACGGAGGTCGTTTGCAAAAATTTCATTTTTAAGGACCAAAATTCCATAGCGACTATTCTGAATTTTCAACTTGGCATAACTTTTTATTCTTGCGATGAAATTTTGATTTTTCGGATTCATTGGAAAGATATTTTCAAATAGATCCAAATATTTTTGGTTTTGCTAAAATTTGGTTTATTTTTAATACTGTACATTCATTTGAAATTTGAAATCGAATTTTCAAACTACCGCGCCATTTTCAATTTCTTTTAAAATTAAAATATATATTTATATTCTAACTTCAATTCAGATAAATATATACGTTCTAATTCTAAACAAAATAATTTTCTCGTTGTAATTATTTAAAATAATTCATTTTAAATATCCAAAATTCATTAAAATAACCAAAATAAAATTTTTGAATTGGTTCGGATTTTCTGGGTTGTTACAAAATTGTGTAAAGAATATTTGAAAAAAGGAATATTCTGGATTGGAACGAGGCGTATGTTGTGTTTTTATAGCACTTGATTATAAGATAAGTGAATTATTCGGGAAGGCCGAGCTTATACTCATTCTGAGTAATTTATTGGACAATAAGTCGACGATTAAGACGGTGGTTGAAGTCCGGAGATCTTCACATCATTTGGATGATTACTGATGTCTTGATTGGGCTGTACACCCATGACAAGGTAATAAGTGGTGATCGTCCAATTGTACTTGGAGATCAACTGGATATACGAGGGCCTCTCTTCCGTATTGGACATATGGAACGAGGAATAAGGTGCCTCCGGTTTCGTTTAGACTTAGAACGAACTTGCAAATGGATGTGTGTCTGACATTGGATTTTATTCTGTGTTGATTGATTTCTATTAAATATATATCTGCTTGTGGCGGAGAATTTATTCTCTTGCTTAACACCCTTCTCTG
Organism: Allium sativum; assembly: GCA_030737875.1. NCBI lineage: Eukaryota > Viridiplantae > Streptophyta > Magnoliopsida > Asparagales > Amaryllidaceae > Allium > Allium sativum. The sequence continues at coordinate 804,731,881 of CM060909.1, read as the reverse complement.
AGACATACGAGCTTAGAGGTTGTATATCGATAGACATCAATCATATGGTGTGGATTGTCAATGTGGCATGCTAAGATGCAAATGAACAAGGCTTTTGTTGAAAAGAAGAGTCTTGTGGTTGATGATCAAAGCACGGCTTTAATTAGCATAGCTTTGTGTATAGCATTAATTCGCGAGCCTCACACCTCGATATGAGTCAGAAACGGGATCAAGGGTGCAAGGAGGGCATGACGTTTTTTCTAGCTAGAAGCGGTGTCATGGTATGGATCCTAGACATTTTTTACTTATGTGGTTGATGGATTGCGAGGCGCCTCGATATATTGGTCGCTACTAACCAAGTGTTAGGTCCGATAGAACCGGGAAACGTGTGTTCAGGAATAATTAATCCTCAAACATAAGAGAGGACCGACCCTGCAGGATCTAGCATTGCCCAGAGTGTGTAATCTTGAGACATTTGCTAGAGTGTCTCAAAACCAGAAGGAGCCATCCCTAGCCTTGACTCATGATGGAAATCCAATTTCCAATATGACATTTTTCGGTTTTAGTTGTATAACTATTATGGCGCCATGATATATGGTACCCATGTCGTCCACGATTGATACATTTATATTTGAAGTGATTTTGACACTATACACTTATAGTAATATCAAAATGATTTGTTTTAAACGCACCAAGCATGTTTGGCTATTAGAAGGAAAAACTCTATCCTCCGACTTGTGTTGCATTGTATGATAGGACCTGAGTCTTATAATAGCTTCATTATTCAAAAAGCATTATGTTGTTTTATTTTAAACTGAGGTTCATGTGGAGTAAACCTATTTCGTGTTATACGGCGTGGTCCCATGATTTTCCAACTTTAAAATTAAAGAGTTTATAACTGTTTTAGTTCTCACACCAGTCCCATGACGGACTTGGAGTTTACTGTTTTAACCTAAACTCTGGGTGCCCATATTTTCCACATGGGCAGCTAGTAGTTTTGGTTTTCGTAGATATTTCTTTTCACAGGATCCTGGATTATAGCTGGAGCTATATTCGGAAAGCTTTGTATCTGTGAATTTCCTTCAGTTGTGCTAGTTGATGTATTTTCTGCTGCACATTGTATTTATACATTTTTATTTCCGCTGTTATGTAATTTAAAGCTCTGATATTATTTTTCTACTTCATATTATTTATTTGAACTCTTATATATGATACTCTGATTTAAATTGTTGTAATAACAATGAAATGTTCTATTGTCTGTGATCTGTTGTGTTGTGTTCTCAAAGCAATCTCTGCTTTCCTGTAAGGGGGATTTTAGATCGTTTCACAATGGGTCTTACATATGGAAATGTATTAATTAGAAATGCATGATGGCATAGTGTACTTTACGGGAATGGTCACGTGTGTGTGGTAATGGAAAAAGTAGTGTATATATTAGTTTTGCAAAAGTTAAATTTGTAGGGTACCCCGTTACTACTACATCGTTCACGTATGAACCGTTACAGACAGAAATGAAAATACAATCGTGTCGAGCAATGTGTCACGATCCCCAAAATATAATAATATAGATAAGTTAACTTATTGCTTGAAACCCCAAAATGCTGATATACGGTGTAAAATACTTCAAAATAAAAAGTGCTTATTTTCCAAAATAAAAATTAGAGAAAAATTCTAAAAATTAAATTAAAACTACATCTCAAATATCTTGTCCAAATTCGAAACCAATATTTAATTAAAATTAAATATATCGTTATGGTTTATAAAGGATTTCCTAACGACTATTTGAAAATCTGATTTGGACATAACTTTCAATCTATAAAGCAAAATCTCCATTTTTCTCTTCCATTAGAAAAATATAGTTCAACAGATTCGAACGTTTCTTATTTCGAGGAATTCCAACTTAAAATGAATCTTGTACACTCCGTTGAAGTTCAAATCATTGAATTACAAACTACCGCGACGTTACGAGCTCGACTATACTTAAATTATAATTTATACATTCAATTGTCGTCTAAATAACATATTCGTTATAATAAATCAATTCTAGACTGAATTAATTCTATTAAATTATCCAATTTACACAACATTGCCAATTCAGCTATTTCCGACCATTTCAAAATCTAACTTTATATTCCATTATTATATATTACTTAAATATTTAAAATATTTAAATTCTAATCATTTAAATTATCAAATAACTATATTAAAATAATTAAATAATTTAATTATTAAATTGCTATAAATTTCAGGACATTACATTCCTTCCCCCTTAAAAGAATTTCGTCCCCGAAATTACTAAGCCGGAAAAATGCTATCACCCTATTAACTAGATTAAAAACCTTTTATTTCAGCCCTTTATTTCAGTTTCAATTGAACTGCTTACTTTTAATTAATATATTAATTTATTTCTACTAACCAAAATTTTCAAAAATTCTGAAAATCTTCTAACACTTAATTTTCCGAAATTTTTTGCCAGCATCTCCATTGCATGGCTCAATCGGTACAACTACAACTCGCCTCTACAGGCCTTCTCCAACCAAAAAAAAAATAAACAACCAAGTGGCTTACCAAACAGGCTCATAAAAATCTCATACTCCATTAAAATATAAACTTGTACCTTCTTGTCGGACATTCAATTCTATCTCTTCTGTTAGCTATTACTTCAGCATATACAAATGTATTCCCAATTGACTTCCAACCAATTTATCTTCAAATCTAAACATTTGCTTATACCTAAGCCAAATTCAAACTCCATTTCCATTCTTAATCTCAACTCATATTCGCCAATCCAATTTTATTCCGGATTATCTCCAATCCGATCATATTTTTATTTAACTTATTTTAAGTTAAATTCTAATTCACTTATTCACCTTTATCATTTCAATCTGTTTAACTTCATAAGTTAAACTAAAATCTAAAAATTCAAATTCCTTGGTTTTATTTCAAATCAGTTTGAAATCATATATAGTAATAACAATTCAAAACATTTGAATTTCTGAACAACTTATTTCCTCAAAATAATTCAGAAACAAAATCTTTGGCAGTAATCCGTCACTTAGAAACTTGAAAACAAACGCTGATGATGTCCGGATCATCATCGGAATTATTTTCCAGTGACCGAAGTGAGTTCAGTACTATTTCACTTCAAAACATATTCCCAAATACTCCATTTTTAAATCACTTCAAAATATTCTGCAACATGCTTGAAAAAAAAAATCAAATTCACCCAGAAACTTAAAATTTTCCCTATATTTAATCCAAAATTCATTTACAAACACTTCTCCAATTTACTGGTATCAAATTCCAAATTCTAACTTAATTCCATATTTAGTTTATCTGATTTTTATATATTACTCCTTCACGAATTTTGATTGGTTATTTATAACCATGTCAATTATAATCTTAATCGATTATAATAATAACCAACAACCAACACATCAAAGATATTATAATAATTCCAATATATATGCTTCGTTATATTAATATATATTTTGGGTAAAATTTATTTCATTTACCCTCTATTCAAAACATACCATGTCGGTTCATCGTTTCAAGCGTTTAGAAACCCCTATTGACTTTGTGGTGCCCCAACATCGACCAGAATTCATAAGCCACTCAATCAATAAATCTCCACAATATATAAACCGTTTTAATAGGATCTACAAATACGCTCTCTCGTACATATACATTCAAACGGAATCTAGGGCATTACTAACCCTATCTCTACTGAGTTACGCAAAGAGCCAAGTTAATCATTTAACCTCGCTCTGATACCATTGTAACAAACTGGAATTTTCGACCCCGAAAATCGACAAAAAAACACAATGTCGACTATCAAGAGTCAGAAAATACTAGATCATTAATAGAAAGAAGTGAGAGGGTGAGAAATAGAAATAAAGAAAGTTAAAATAGAAGAAGAAGAAAACCTCATAACATAATAAGAGTAAACACGAATATCACAGCGGAACGGATAAAATATATTATATAACAACTTTAGAAATACAAAACCGTATTTGTAGTTACATATATCATCATAGTACATCACATATATATCTCAGCGGAAATAAACGATAGCTATAAAAATGTTGAAGCATCCTGCTCCAAGCTCCTCCAAATATATCAATAAAATCTCGACTACTTGATTGCCTATACAAATTTGGGCACCTAAGAGTTTAAGGAAAACAAAACAAAATGAAATCTGGGTCAGACATATGACTGGTGTGAGTAAACTCCAAACACTTGGTTTAACTTTTCCAAATCCTTTTCAAAAGAAATTATAATCGTAAGACTGATCCACACATAAACATGGATGGTTTTCACCTTACGATAACCCAAAACATTTCTTAAAATCAATACTTTGCTGATATTATAATAATGTCTAATTCAAGTAAATAATAATCCAGCAGAACGCTTTCATCTCACGCTCTACATATATAATATATAATCAAAAACCACGGGCTCTTATTGGAGGATGAATTTCCCAACTATGACAAGGTATGGAACCACCTTTCGATCAGTGTACTCTAGAAGCAATACACTGGAGTTCAACAAGAATATATTGCAACTCAGCCACATATGACCGGCCATTCATTTCACTTGAATGTCTCGAGTATATTGTCACCTTACGATTGGTATACCAACGTTACTATTTCCGGGAGATACAGAATTGATAGAAGTAACAAATATGAATATTCTCTAGATGGTGACAATATACTCTAATTGGGTACGACCCACATAGCCATGCCGCCTTCCCGATTTTTGTCATTTCCCGGTTGATGAGGCATGAGGTCATAACGTACTATTATACAAATCACATCTATATTTACTTTGAATGCCACATCGTCATATCCGCCAAATCACAAATTGATTTCCCCAAGAATATCACGGGTATAAAGCTAAGAGAAAAGAATTCCTCCGCCACCAATGTAAATACGTTTGAACAGATCAATTTACGTGATCTATTAGATATACCCTGTTAGACATTCGTGCATACACGTTGTCATGGGACTGGACAAACCAAATGCACTATTCTATAAATCCATCTTAGGTAATTTCTACCTAAGATTTTCCAAAACAGCCCTTTCATAAACTCCATCTTCAATTATCTTCATCATATTTGATTCGCAACACTAATGCCATACGCAGTGGTTTTCAGATAATAAATCTGGTCCCGGTCTCTCCGTATTGACATGGAAAAATGGTCAAAGACTTTGATAACCGGTGATTTAACTCTCAAAGGAAAACATGCATACAAAAAACGATCATATTTCCAATTGGAAATCCTACCGATCAATCATCAATCAATATTGAGCCACTTTTTAATAAATTTGTCAAAAATCATTTCATTTCCCAATTCCCAGTTTCCATATTTCTTAAACTCGGTTTATACTCTAATGATTTTCAGAACAAAATTTCCCTATATCAACAATTTCTTCTTTCCTGTATTTAGAAAAATACATGTTATTATCATTGGGAAACATTTCCATATCTTATTCACGCCTCACTTTCCATCAGTCCTTAACCGTAAGCTTGTAAGAGAACAACCCCCTAAGTATCAACCCTGAAGGCCGAAACCAACATCAGATCGATACTCAGAAAACTGTTCAACATAACTAATCTCCAGTCAGTTTCTAATTTCCTTAACTCCATTTGAAAATGCAAAACGTTTGCTTTTAAATCAAAATCCACTTTAAAATGTGAATATTATTTCTTTATAGAAAATAAAACTCATTTTATCAAATAAATCTTGATTTTTATTTATAAATGCCATTATAGGTACGAATCCATTTGTCGAGTTATTTCATGAACTCGTGTTCATATCCCACTTCATAAACTCTATTTCCATGTAAACATCTTGTTAATTATAAATCAAGTTTACAATTAAAGCCCGACTTCATATTCGATTATAATTTATTTGTTTTAAACCAGATCTTAATTATCTTGTCCAATTCCAAATTATATAATATATAAATTCTGATAAATTATTTTAAAAACATCTAACATCATCGAATTATAATTACAAACCCTTTTGGTTTCAACTTTATTCATATTTCAAGTATCGAAATAATCTCATCGTTTTTCTTCCTAACTACTTCCCTTTTCCTTTTAAATGAATTCATTTCTTGAAATTTATATTTCCAAACTATTTAATAAAATCATTTCACTTCAATTAAAAATATCATTTATAAATCAGATTACTTGTTTTATTTTGATTAAAAACATGTTACTAAAACCCCAAATTCTTTCCCAATATATTTGAATATATTTTACGGTATTTAAATACCAATTATTTCATGTTAATGTTATTCAAAACATCCCAAAACACACAATAATCAATCATTAATTATTTGTCACATCATATAATACTATATATGAAAAACATCAATATAACTGTTGAGGAACCCAATTGGATTCCTGCAACCTATTTACCCGCATCCACAGATGTTAATCAACATAAATAACACTAATTTCATATCAATATGAAATATTAAAATAAATAGAATCAATATTTAAGCAACATTTTATATAAATAAAGGCATATATAATTTCCAACAATTAATTAGAAAATTATCTAAACCACCACCACACACAACATTCAATCATTTTTATCAATATTAAATAACATTTATAGAATTATAAAACGGGACAGAGTTAGCGAGTCCACTCACTTGTTTGTTAATCGTTAAATACCGATTAACGTTCGGTCGATCGTATCAGACGTTTAATTCCGCCATGCTCTGAATCTTTTCAAACCAATTCCAGCGTGTAGTATTCTCCCATACAGTTCCAATATGACAGGCTATTTGTCAATCGAACACCGTATGAACAGGATATTATATTAACTAGTAAATACGTTATTTTGTTTAACTGAAAATTTAAATTGTTAATTAATATTGACTTCACCCTTTACATGGTCTAAGATGGTGTCATTGCTCCTCCACATATATGGTCCTTCTGTGCCCCATCAACCATGCGAATTTTTTTTATTTGTTGAGCTCAACCTTAATTTCTACTAATCGGCCCAAATCAACTATAAAGCCCACCCATGTTTGTTGTAGCCTTTCTCCCTCAAAATGTACACTGCAACTTCCAGTATGGTTTTCTCCATTTTTGAAACCCACATACTCCTGCCTCCTCTACATTAGTGTATGAGAAAAAAAAATCCCCAAGCCCACTGTTAAGCTTCACACTTAAATCTCACACGTAACTCCTTGCTTCTTAACTAATTATTTTATTCAAACAAGAATAACATGCTCTATATGTTTCATTCCATAATCCGCACGTTAGCTTCACTGATGCCCCTTCCATGATCCACAAACACACTCCTCTTTATTTAATCCCATCTTTACAGTACTATTGCTTGTACCAACACGGCAACACCATGCATGCCTTCAGACTTCCTCTTCTCCACCAACTTGGCATCCTCTCAATCCTACTGTTGTGTCGAAAAATACCCCACAAACCCAGTAAAACCCGCAAGCTCCTCTCGAAACTAAAACTGTCGCAATACAAACTCCTCCTCGAACCATGCTTGCTCGTCACCTCCGCCTTGACACAATCCCGCTCGATCAGCATCTCCAACTTGCTTGCATGCCATAGAAACATCGAACTATTACCCAGACCCGCATCTTCTTGGAGTCTCCTTCTCCTTTCATAACGTCCGCTCCAAAGCCCAATCGCATGCAGGTTCCCTTTCACATTTACAATTTAATGGCATATGTTCTCTTTGGGTTAGAAGTTTTGAAGACTGTTTCTAGCGGCAAAGTAAATAAGCTAAATTGGAGATCCACGGCTTCTTTGTTTGATTTCGATTTTTAGAAAATGAAACAAGATTTTTAATGAAGAGGAAGTTCTTTGTTTCCTTGCTGAAATAAACCGAATGAACTACTGGCTCGTGTATATATATAAAATGTGAAGAATACTTAGCACTAAATGTAACGACCCAGAAAATCTGAACCAATTTAAAATTTTTAAATTGGCTAAAATAATGGATTTTAAATATTTAAAATAAATATTTTAAATAATGGCGATGAAAACTGAGTTTGAATCGACAATTGAAAACGAATATAATTAATTATAATTATAAACAAGGCCTGAAATGGCGTGGCAGTTTCAAAAATTGAATTCAAACTTTGTCGGACTGTACCGGGTGCAAAACAATCCGGATTTTAGTGAAACCAAAAACATTAGGATCTAATTGATGATATCTTTCCAACGAATCTGACAAATCGAAATTTGATAGCGGGAATCAAAAGATATGTCCAGTTGAAAATTCTGAATAGTCGCTATGGAATTCAGGCCCTTAAAAATGGACATTTTGCAAACGACCTCGGATTTCGACGAAACCACTTTTGTTGGGTCCGGGATGTGAAGTTATTGCTAGGTTTCAAATTTCATAATTTTTCGAATCAATATGTGAGCGTGGCAAAGGAAAACGCGTTTGACCAGTTTTAGTTGATTTTAATCGACTGGAAATTGGCCATTTTTCAAACGGTCTTAGAATTCGACGAAACTAGTTTTGATAGGACCGTATCATCAATACGAAGCTAGAAAATATTTTTCTGGAATTTTTCTAGTTAGTATGTGACCCCGGTAATTTGAAATGTACGTTTAAAATTCAATATAGTGATTTAAATGTAAATTCAACGGAAACTGATCAAAACGTTCGAACCAGCTTACGATACATATCCCATTGTGTTCGGAATGGCGGTAATTAGCTAGGAGTGACAGTCGTTGGGTCCTGTTTGGTGTTCGAACGAATAAATTACTTTTGGAAAATTAATTAATTAATTAATTATAAAATAAAGGATGGCCCACCCTTTTCTCCCATATGGTCAACCCCTTTCTCCCCTTCCCGTTCAAACCAATCAGAAGGAAAAAAAAACAATAAAGGACCGAACGACGATCGACGCTGCTCCACCGGCCACCGCTACCTGACGCCGACCCTGCCCTCCCCTCCAAGCCACCGTCGCCCTCTACAAGCCGAGCCCCTCTTCTGGACCGAAACCCTAAACCGCGATAACCCCAAATCGAACCCAGACCTCGCGCGTGCTCCGCCTCCGACCGCCACAGCCATCCGCCACCACTCCCGACCCCCTGACGTCAGCCGCCCCGACTGGCCTGCTTCCTCGACGCTGAGCCCCCCCCCCCCCCCCAATTTTACCGGTAAGCTTCTATTTTAATTTATTTTATATAATTAGTTTAATTTAATTCATATGAGAACATTGTGAAATTTCAGAATTTTTAAATGTATAAAGCTTTGGTTTTTGAAAATAAGAAGCTTTGTTTTTTTGAGATTAAAGACTATGGTGTTGAAGTATGAGAAGATGTGATCTTTGAGAAAAAATATATAGGATTTATTTATATATAGTTTTCAAATAAAAATATATGATTTTTACATGTATGTAGCTGAATAAAAAAAAAATACGTTTTTTTCTATATAGGAATGTGAAGTAAAAATCAGATTTTTATATATTGAATAGCAGAGTAAAAAAAAATTCGATTTTTAAATATTGAATAACATAGTAAAAATTCGATTTTTACATATGTAGAGAATACGGGCAACGAAAGCGACAAAAGGCGAGATTGGCGAAGATTTCTATAAAGGAAGAGTCGTAGTATTGGATAGCTATTGGTGAGAATTTCTCACTCTTCAATTTCTTTTTCCTAGCTATATATATATATGTATTGAAATAAAAGTGAATTGCTATATATAAATATATATATATATATATATACGCCCCCTCGTCCACAAACCATGGACGATATTTATTGATTGAAATTGTGTGAAAATTGATTGATAGCGAATGATTGTTTGGGATTGTTTGTGGTTGATATTGATTGATTGAGGTTGAAAAATACCCGTTTGTGGTTGAGAAATATTTGGTTGAAACCACATAGGATTAGTTTGTGGAAATGAAATAAATATATACATGCCGCCTGCGTGCAAACTAGATGCATGATCCCCATTGTCAAAAACCGCGAGGTTTTAAGGTAGAGCGAGGAGCCGTACTAGGGACGGTCCCGGTTTTAACTACCCTGCCGTTATGCTGCCGAAATTTTGAATAATATTCGTGTGTTTGAATTATTTTCATTTGCTTAAACTATATTTATTCATTGAATAGAAAACCTTCATGTATTGAATTGATATTCATTCGTTGATTAAAAATTCATGTATTGAATGGTATTCGCGTTTTAAATATAAAAATCACATTTCTATCTATATATAGAAACTATAGAAAACCTTCATGTGTTGAATCAATATTCCTTCGTTGATTTGAAATTCATGTGTTGAATGGTATTCATATTTTGAAATAAATTGTTTGATAATAAAAATCACCTTTTATGGACTATATGAACTGTGTAAAATAATCTCGTTTTGAAAGAAATTGTTTTATGATAAAAATCCTATTTTTGTCACCTATATGAACTATATAGAATAATAGTGTTTTGAAATGAATTGTTTTACAATAAAAATCACATTTTTATTGTATGCATGAATCGTTAAAATGTGAAGTGTTAAAAATAGCCACTTGTTCAAAATAAATATATATGAGCTGAAATATTCATTAATTAGCTAATGACATGATTTGTACCTATGTATGTAACATTAGAATGAATGGTGTTTTTAAACCAAATAGAAATCAAATATGAAGTTGAATAGAAAATGATAAATGATAAGAACTGTATATATATGTACATGCATATTCATTGAACAGGTTATAGCAAAGGGGCTAGAGAAGAGGAATAAAATTTTGTGCCCGACAAATAGGTACACATTTACTGTTTTGTTTGGGTGATGATTTTATGAGCCTGTTGGCTAGCCGCTTGGCTTTTTCTTTTTCTTTTTGAGATTAGAAGGACCGGGAAAGCTATTTGCGATTTCCGATGCTCCCGGTGCAGGGGAGGTTATGGCGAAATTTTCCAAAATTTTAAGGCGTTAGTGAAATATTTGAAGTGAAAACGATATTGAAATTGTTGAATGAACTATATTTATATAATTATATAAATATAAATAAAATTAAAACGAAACGTGGCCGTGCAGTTCGCATTTTGAAACCGTGATTTCAAACAACTAGTGCGGGAAATCCGACCATTGGATTTTCCCGAAATCTCAACCGTCGGGTTCGCCTTGGAAATATCTTCCCAACGGCACCAACCTTGCAAAAATCCAACGGTTGGATTGTCTGGAATGTTTAATTCAAATCTGATGAAAAACAGCGCCAGAAGCGATTATATTTATATATATATATAATATATATATTTAATCGAATAACGACGCTGTAGTTCGTATTTTGAAATCGAAAATTCAAACGATTGTACCGGGAGATCCGACCGTCGGATTTTCCCGAAACTGGAACCGTTGGATTCGTTTTGAAAAGACCTTTCTAATGAAGTAAATTTTGTGATGATCCAACGGTTAGATTTTCAGATATGTGTAAATAAAATCTGAAGAAAAACAGCGCCACAGCCGCTTTATGGCCCGAAGCGTCGTTTTGAATATGTTAGCTATTTTAAAATAAATAAAAATAGCGATAAATAGTTATAAAATATCATAAGCGATATGGAATGGAAATAAACTGAATTTGCTCGATTTATGTGGCTTTTGATGGTTGAATGTGTTTGGTGTGAAAATTACATTAAAGAACACAATTGGTGTTGTCGAATAATTTAACCATTGAAATAAATTGATTTGAAATTCTAAATATACGTGAATTTTTTGAAAAGGCCGAGTTAATTCTCATTTCAAATAATTGACCGACGATTGAAATTCGAAGAAGAAGACGGTGGTCGAAGATCGGAGATCTTCACCTCGTTTGGATGGTAACCGAGGTCCTGATTGGGAGGCATCCCGAAATATGGATAATGAGTGGTGATCGTCCAGATGTACGTGGTGATCAAAGGGTTTGCAAGGTATTTAGTGCCTCCGGTTTCGTTCAGACCCAGAACGGACTTGTAAATGGACTGTGTGTCTGACATTGGATTTTATTCTGTGTCGATTGATCTCTATTAAATATACATCTGTTTGGCGGCGGAGAATTTATTCTTTTCTTAACGCCCTTCTCTGAGACGCATGAGCTTGGAGGTTGTATATCAATGGACATCAGTCGCATGGCATGAATTGCCTGTGTGGCATGCTAAGATGCAGTGATCAGGGCTTCTGTTGAAAAGCAAAGTCTTGTGGTGATGATCAAAGCACCGCCTGTGTGGCGTAGCTTTGTGTATAACGTGAATTCGCGAGCCTCACACCCCGGTATGAACCTAAAACGGGAGAGGACATCAGGGAGGGCCTGCGTTTCTTTCTAGCTAGGGTGGTGTCAGTGACCTACCAGCCCTGACATTTATATACTTTTCACCTAGGTGGTTGTTGCTGTTGCGAGGCGCCTCGGTTTGATCGGACGATCCGGGTCCGATGGAGTCATTCGTTGGCTCGTCTACACCCCAAAGGGTGGGGAAACGCAGGTTCAGGAATTTTAATCCACATCGGTGGACCGGCCCTGACGATCCAAGGGCCCACCTAAGTCTGGGTCCTGATGGGCGGGCTAGAGCGTCTCAAATTCGGTAAGGACTGTCTTTTGCCTTGGTTCATGACGGAAATCCAATTTCCAAATACGTGACGGTGCGGTTTCGATTGTATATATATATATATTTGGCGACATAGTGGCATGGGACGCTCATGTCGTCTATGATTGATAGTTATGATTTGAAACAGTTTTCAAGACATATAAACACTAGCAATAATATCAAATGCCTTTGTTTTATTCGTATCAATCATATTTTTTCCATTATAATGTAAAACTCTATCCTCCGGTTTGCGTTGCATTGTGTGATGGAACTGAGTCTTATAATGGCTTCATTTTTATAAAATGCATTGCGTTGTTTAAAAGAAAGATTTGTTTTAAAGCACTGGCAATCCAATGGAGTAAACCCGTTCCACGAAAGTGGCGTGGTCCTGTGATTAGCCATATTATATATGTGTTGAATGATTTCTCATACCAGTCCCATGACTGACCCGTAGTTTGTTTCACTCTCAAACTCGGGTGCCCTTTTTTCTACACGGGCAGCCTTGTTTTCAGGTTTAGCTGGTTCTTTCTGGATAGCTGGAGCTGAAGATGGATTCTATCATTTATCTCTTTTTATGCTGTTCAGCTCCTATTGTACATATTTTGTTTGTTTTCCGCTGTAGACATTTATGTATAGTTGAACTGTATTTGTTCTAAGTAAGATCCTGTACTGTGTAACTCTGATGATTACTTTTATCCAGTATATTTTGTTGTTCATTATCTGGTGTAATTATTTAATTTTTGTTCTGCTATTATCTGTTTCTGTGTTATATTCCAAAGATAACCCTTGTTTCCGTCAGAACGGGATTTCGGGTCGTCTCACTAAAGTAATATAGAATAGCTGTTACGATTTGATTACACATGGCAGGGTTGCAACGTTTGTTTAGGTAGGTGGTACAATTCCTTTGTTGTTAAGTAATCAGGCACTCAAAAGTTAAGTACAATGATGGGTCCTACATACGGAAATGTATTAAATAGGAATGCATGATGGCATAGTGTTTTTTGAATGGGAACGTGCATGTGGTTATGGAAAAAGTAGTGTGTATATTAGTTTTGCGAAAATTAAATTTGTAGGGTACCCCGTTACGTACTATATCGTTCACATATGAAACGTTACGGACAGAAATAAAAATACAATTGTGTCGAGAAATGTGTCACGATCCCAAAAATATAATAATATAGAAAAGTTAGCTTATTGTGTGAAACCCCAAATGCTAATATAGGGTGTAAAATACTTCAAAATAAAAAGTGCTTATTTTTCAAAATAAAAATTACAGAAAAATTCAAAAAATTAAATTAAAACTACATCTCAAATATCTTGTCCAAATTTGAAACCAATATTTAATTAAAATTAAATATATCGTTATGGTTTATAAACGATTTCATAGTGACTATTTGAAAATCTGATTTGGACATAACTTTCAATCTATAAAGCGAAATCCCTATTTTTCTCTTCCATTAAATAAATACAGTTCAATAGATTCGAACGTTTCTTGTTTCAAGGAAATCCGACTTAAAATGAATCCTGTACACTTAGTTGAAGTTCAAATCATTGAATTACGAACTACCGCTACGTTACGAGCTCGATTATAATTAAATTATAATTTATATGTTCAACTGTCGTCTAAATAATATATTCGTTATAATAAATCAATTCTAGACTGAATTAAATCTATTAAATTATCCAATTTACACAACATTGCCAGTTCAACTTTTTCCGACCATTTCAAAATCTAACTTTATTATTCCACTATTATATATTACTTAAATATTTAAAATCAAATTATTTAAATTATCAAACAACAATATTAAAATAATTAAATAAATTAATTATTAAATCTCTATAAATTTCAGGATGTTAAATTTGTTCCCCCTTAAAAGAATTTCATCCCCGAAATTACTAAGCTGGAAAAATGCTATCACCCTATTAACTAGACTAAAAATCTTTTATTTTACCCCTTAACTTCAGTTTCAGTTGAACTGATTTCTTTTAACTAAAATATTAATTTATTTATACTAACCAAAATTTTTAAAAATTCTGAAAATCTTCTAACACTTAAATTTTTTGCCAGCGTCTCCTTTGCATGGCATGATCGATACAATTACAACTCACCTCTACAAGCCTTCTCCAACCCAAAAGAAAATCAAATAGCCAAGTGGCTTGCCAAATAGGCTCATAAAAATCTCATACTCCATTAAAATATAAACTTGTACCTTCTTGTAGGACATTCAGCTCTATCTCTTATGTTTGCTATCACTTCAGCATATACAAATGTATTTCCAATTGACTTCCAATCAATTTATCTTCAAATCCAAACATTGGCTTATACCCAAGCCAAATTCAAACTCCATTTCCATTCTTAATCTCTACTCTTATTCACCAATCCAATTTTATTCTAGATTATCTCCAATCTGATCATATTTTTATTTAACTTATTTTAAGTTAAATTCTAATTCACTTATTCACCTTTATCATTTCAATCTGTTTAACTTCAAAAGTCAAACAAAAATTTCAAAATTCAAATTCCATATTTTTATTTCAAATCATTTGATATCATATATAATAATAATTCAAAACATTTGAATTTCTAAACAACTTATTTCCTCAAAATAATTCAAAAACCAAATCTTTGCTCGTAATCCGTCACTTAGAAACTCGAAAATGAACGTCGGTGATGTCCAGATCATCATCGAAATTATTTTCCAGCTACCGAAGTGAGTTCAGTACTATTTCACTTCCAAACATATTCTTAAATACTCCATTTTGAAATCACTTCAAAATATTCTACACCATGCTTGAAAAACATTTTCATGTTCTCCCATAAACTTAAAATTTCCCTATATTTAATCCAAAAGTCATTTACAAACACTTCTCCAATTTCCTGGAATTAAATTCCAAATTCAAACTTTATTCCAGATTTAGTTTATCTGATTTTTATATATTACTCCTTCACAAATTTTGATTGGTTATTTATAACCAGGTCAATTATAATCTTACTCGATTATAATAATAACCAACAACCAACACATCAAAGATATTATAATAATTCCAACATATACTTCGTTATACTGAAATATATTTTGGTTAAAATTATTTCATTTACCCTGTCTTCAAAACATACTATGTCGGTTCATCGTTTCAAGCGTTTAGAAACCCCTATCGACTTTGTGGTGCCCTACTATCGACTAGAATTCACAAGCCACTCAATCAATAAATCTCTACAATATAAAAATCGTTTTAATAGAATCTACAAATACGCTTTCTCATACATATACACTCAAACTCAATCCAGGGTATTACTAACCCCATCTCTACTGAGTTATGCCACAGAGCCAAGTTAATCACTTAACCTCGCTCTGATACCATTGCAACAAACTGGAATTTTCGACCCCGAAAATATAATAAGAAAAATACCAGATCATTAATAGAAAGAAATGAAAGGGTGAGAAATAGAAAGAAAGAAAGTTAGAATAGAAGAAGAAGAAGAAGAAAACCTTAAAATATAATAAGAGTAAACACAAATCTCATAGCGGAACGGATAAAATATATTCTATAACAACTTTTGAAATATAAAACCGCATTTGTACTTACATTTATCATCAGAGTACATCACATATATATATATATATCTCAGCGGAAATAAACGGTACTATAAAAATACTGAAGCCTCCTACTTCAAGCTCCTCCAAATATATCTGTGAAATCCCGACTACTTGACTTCCCATATAAATTTGGGCACCCAAGAGTTTAGGGAAAACAAAATGAACTCTGGGTCAGTCATGTGACTGGTGTGAGTAAACTCCAAACACTTGGTCTAACTTTTCCAAATCCTTTTCAAAAGCAATTATAATCGTAAGACCGATCCACACATAAACACGGATGGTTTTTACCTTACGATAAACCAAAACCTTTTTTAAAAATCAATACTTTTCTGATATTATAATAATGTCTAATTCAAGTAAATAATAAACTAGCAGAACGCTTTCATCTCATGCTCTACATATATAATATATAATCAAAAACCACGGGCTCTTATTGGAAGATGGATTTCCCAACTATGACAAGGTATGGAACCACCTTCCGATCAGTGTACACTAGAAGCAATACACTGGAGTTCAATAAGAACATCTTATAACTCAGCCACACATGACCATCCATTCATTTCGCTTGAATGTTCCGAATATTATTTCACCTTACGGTTGGTATACCAACATAACCGTTCCCGGGAGATACATAATTAAAAGAAGTAAAAAATATGAATATTCTCTAGATGGGGACAATATACCCTAATTGGGTGTTACCGCCCGATTTTTTTCATTTCCCGATTGGTGAGGCTTGAGGTCATAGCGTACTATTATACAGATCACATCTATATTTACTTTGAATGCCACATCATCATACCCGCCAAATCACAGACTGATTTCCCCAAAAATATCACGGGTATAAAGCTAAGAGAAACGAATTCCTCCGCCACCAACATTTGAACAGATCTATTTACGCGATCTATTAGATATACTCTGTCAGGCATTTGTCCATACACATTGTCCTACGACTGGACAAACCAAAGGCACTATTCTATAAATCCATCTTACGCAATTTCTACATAGGATTTTCTAGAACAGCCCTTGCATAAACTCAGTCTCAATTATCTTCATCATATTTGATTCACAATGCTAATGCCATATGCAGTGGTTTTCAGATAATAAATCTGATCCTGATCTCTCTGTATTAACACGGAAAATTAGTCAAAGACTTTAATAGCCGGTGATTTGACTATCAAAGGAAAACTTACATATAAACAACGGTCAAATTTCCAAATGGAAATCTTACCGATCAATCATCAATTCACAAAGAGCCCCTTTTTAATAAATTTGTCAAAAATCATTTCATTTCCCAATTCCAGTTTCCATATTTCTTAAACCCGGTTTATACTCTAACGATTTTCAGAATAACATTTCCCTATATCAACAATTTCTTATTTCCTGTATTTAGAAAATACACATTATTATCATTGGAAAACATTTCCATATGTTATTCATGCCTCACTATCCATCAGTCCCTAACCGTAAACTAGTAAGAGACAACCCCCTAAGTATCAACCCCGAAGGCCAAAACCAACATCAGATCGATACTCAGAAAGCTGTTCAACATAACTAATCTCCAGTCAGTTTCTAATTTCCTTAACCCCATTTGAATATGCAAAACGTTTGCTTTTTAATCATTATCCACTTTAAAATGTGAATATTATTTCTTTACCAAAAACAAAACTCGTTTTCTCAAATAAATCTTGATTTTTATTTATAAATGCCATTACAGGTTCAAATCCATTTATCGAGTTATTTCATAAACTCATGTTCATATCCCACTTCATAAATTCTATTTCCAAGTAAACTTCATGTTAATTATAAATCAAGTTTATAATTAAAGCTCGACTTCATATTCGATTATAATTTATTTGTTCTAAACCGGATATTAATTATCTTATCCAATTCCAAATTATATAATATATAAATTCTGATAAATTATTTTAACAACTTTCGACATCGTCGAATTATAATTACAAACCCTTTTGGTTTTAACTTTATTCATATTTCGAGTATCAAAATAATCTCATCGTTTTTCTTCCTAACGACTTCCCTTTTCCTTTTAAATGAATTCATTTCTTGAAATTTATATTTCCAAACTATTTAATAAAATCATTTCGCTTCATTTAAAAATATCGTTTATAAATCAAATTACTTGTTTTGTTTTGATTAAAAACAGGTTATTAAAACCCCAAATTCTTTCCCCATATATTTGAATATATTTTACGATATTTAAGTACCAATTATTTTAGGTAAATGTTATTCAAAACATCCCAAAAAAATAATGATCAATCACCGATTATTTGTCACATCATATAATACAATATATGAAAAACAACAATATAATTGTTGAGGAACCTAGTTAGATTCCTCCAACTTGTTTCCCAGCATCCACAGATGTTAATCAACATAAATAACACTAATTTCATTTCAATATGAAATATTAAAATTAATAGAATCAATATTTAAGCAACGTTTTTATATATAACTGCATATATAATTTCAAACAAGTAATTAGCAAATCATCCAAACAACCATCACACACATCATTCAATAATTTTTATCAGTATTAAATAACGTTTATAAAATTATAGAACGGGACAGAGTTAGTGAGTCCACTCACCTTGTTCGTTAATCGTTAAATAACGATTAACGTTCGGTCGATCATACCAGGCGTTTAATTCCGCCATGCTCCGAATCTTTTCAAACCAATTTCGGCGTGTACTATTCTCCATACGATTCCAATATGACAGACCATTCGTCAGCCGAACACTGTATGAACATGACATTATATTAACTAGTAAATACGTTATTTTGTTTAACTGAAAACTTAAATTGTTAATTAATACTGGCTTTACCCTTTTCATAGTATAAGATGGTGTCATCGCTCCCCCACGTATACAGTCCTCCTATGCCCCATCATCCATGCGATTTTTTGTTTATTTGTTGAGCTCCACCTTAATTTCTACTAACCGGGCCATATCCACTATAAAGCCAACCCGTATTTACTGTATCCTTTCTCCCCCAAAATGTACACTGCAACTTCCAGTATGGTTTTCTCCATTTTTGAAACCCACACACTCATGTCTCCTCTACATTAGTACGAGAAAAAAAATCCTCGAGCCCACTGTTAATCTTCACACTTAAATCTCACACGTAACTCCTTGCCTCTCAACTAATTATTTTATTCAAATAAGAATAACCTGCTCAATATGTTTTATTCCATAATCTGCACGTTAGCTTCACTGATGCCCCTTCCATGATCCACAAACACCCTCCTCTTCATTTAATCCCATCGTCACGGTACTGTTCCTTGTACCAACACGGCAACACCAAGCATTCCTTCAGACTTCCTCTTCTCCATCAACTTGGCGTCATCTCCATCCCACTGCTGCGTCGAACAACACCCCACAAACCCGGTAAAAACCGCAAGCTCCTCTCAAAACTAAAACTGTTGCAAAACAAACTCCTTCTCGAACCATGCTTGCTTGTCACCTCCGCCTTGACACAAACCTGCTCCATCAGCATCTCCAACTCGCCCGCATGCCATAGAAAACATCGAATTGTTACCCAGACCCGCGTCTTCATGGATTCTCCTTCTCCTTTAATAACGTCCGCTCCAAAGCCCAATCGCATGCAGCCTCCCTTTCACATTTACAATTTAGTGACAGATGTTCTCTTTGGGTTAGAAGTTTTGACGATTGTTTCTAGCAGCAAAGTAAATAAGCTAAATTGGAGAACCATAGTTTCTTTGTTTTGCTTTCGATTTTTAGAAAACGAAACAAGGTTTTTTATAAAGAGGAAGTTCCGAAAATATAATAATATAGACAAACGTGTCAAGTAGTGTGTCGCGATCCCAAAAATATCCTCTCCTCCCCCAAGGCAGAGGGCTAACCTCCCCCCGTGGCTTACAGAGGTACCTCAGAATTGCTTTTACGGCCAGCCTCGCAACTCGACCAACCCACATTGTCGGGAGATGTAGGGGTAAGAGTCTCCCGTTCGCCACCTAACGCAAAGCGAGAACCCCCTATCATCCATACCAATTAAGCAACCAGCTCTGATACCGAATTCTTATGAGGATCAAAAAGTTTATAAATTATCAGTGGATTATTAATATAAAATTCTAAAAACGATTTCAATTAAAAAAAATTGTTCTTGATTAGTTTATTATTAAAAATATAGGATTTGAAACAATTTTTGTTATACTGATTTTTTTTTTTGGATTTGTACTCTTTTTTTTTAACGCAAGGGTTTGAAACTAAGTTAAATTACTGTAAAAAGTTTCTAAATTATGAGAAATCAAAAACCAGTAATCTCTAATTGTTACCTGTTTGGGCCCAGCACGCTTCCAATCCTTACAATTCTCCTGTTCTTCTACGGCTTCACGGCACACTCTGCCAAACGCCAATGAACACTGGATACTAATCAGGACTCCAGGAAATGGCTGAATGACTCCAAGTAGTAAACGAACTTAGAAGCTTTTGTTTATGATTTTCAGAACTTAGAAAATTTTTAAACAGCTAATTTCACTCAGAACAAACTTTTTTTATTTATGATTGAGGAAAATACAAACTTAGTACAATGCTCACAACCTCACACTAATTTACAAACTATGAATATAATTGCTTTTGTCTAACTTCTGATGCCTTCTCTGAATGCCTTCAGGTGTTTTAATATTTTCTTTCCACCACCTTAGTCATTTTCAGCATGGCACATTACTCGATGCTTCTTTGCTTTATTTAATGGGTTCTTCTTTTTAGGATGCCTTTTTTATCTTGTCTGGACAAGTCTTCATTATTCAGCAAAATCCGAGTCTCCTCCAGAATTCTCTTCAACCTTGTCATTTTCTTGCGAATCTCTTTTCTTTAAGGGCCCCACCATGTCTTGATCTTGATTATTGTATCCATACTGTTGTGTCTCCCATTTTATTCCATGTAATATTAACTTCTTTATTAGCTCTTCTGTTAAATTTTTGAGAAAATGCTTGTATGCATTTTTTATGCGCGTTCCATTTTAAAATACTTTCTATAAACTGAATTACATTCTCTTTTTCCCCAGCCTTTAAAACTTTGCTTACTGTCAAAATTAGCTTATTAGGTTCAGATTCATACGTCCATATGTTATTTGATAGAGCTTCAAGATTTCTTGATATTAGACTTGCTAACTGCTTTGCTCTTGTTGCTGATATTACATCTTCTTCAACCAAGAACATATTTTGCAAGAATTTTGGGGTCAACCTTTTTAATCCCATCTTCATTTCCACCATGGATGGACATTTTTTACCTTCTTCTGGAATAACTTGATTACAAACTAAGTAGATATTACTATGATTAATTGCCTTCGAGAAAGTATAAACTACATTTCTTAATTTGGGTAACCCCTTCAGATTATGAAGAGTACTATCTGTATAAATACAGTAGATTAATCCTGCCTTGTATAAATCTTTCACCATTAATGGATCACCTTCAGAGTGAATATATACTTTGTTTAAATCATACCCATATCCTGAATATATCCCTTTATAAGGGTTTATTTCCAATAATATTGGTTTTATCATTCTACTAAACCATGTGATAAATTCTTTGCTTTGTTGTTTTACCTCACCGGGCATGTTAACTGATTTCTCAGTAATTTCTATTTTTTGAGATATCTCCTTTTTTCCAAGCATATCTCTTTGTATTTCTCTAAACAAGTGCTCTGAATAAGATACCATGTGATTAAAGAAGGATCTTATTTCCTCCTTTTTATCATCATCTGCTTTGATTAAGAATTACTCAAAAGCTTCTTGTGCTATTAATACTTCTCTGTATATTTCATCGAAGATGCTAAGATAATCAATTGTATCTTCATTACTTTGTGCCATCATGCAATTCTCTGCTTAAAGTATCTGCAAGAAAGTTAGTTTTTCCGGAAATATGTTCAATTTCAAAATCAAATTCAGAAAACCATGACTGCCACCTTATTAGTCTTTTATTAGGTCCTATGTCAGGGATTTTGTTTTTTATTCTGGATTTTGCAGTAATGGAGTCAGTACGAATTTTAAAGGGTTTTTTTAAATATAAATAAAAGGCTTTAATACTGTTTTTAATAGCTAAAAGTTCTTTATCATTGGAGTGATAGTTTGATTCACTCTGCTTAAATGTTCCAGATTTATATCTACATAATTTTTCTTGGTTATTTCTAATTGCTACTAAAGCTGCTCCCCAATATGAATCTGAAGCATCAGTATATATAATTAATTCATCTGTTTCTAATGGTAAAGATAATTTGGGCATATGTTCACATACCTTTTTAATATGCTGAATATATCTCGTGTCATCTTCCGTCCACTGCCATTTATAATTCTTTTTAAGTTTTTGCTGTAAAGGGGCTCTTAATTTTGCTAATTTGTTAATAAATATATCAGCATAATTAAGACATCCTAGAAATCTTTGTAATTGTTTCATATCTTCTATTTGATTAGGGAATTCTTTAATTTTTGTAAGTATATGCAGTTGTAATTCTATGTCTCCATTATCTATGGTTATGCCTAAAAAATCTATTTTTTGCACACCAATAATTGCTTTTTTAGCAGAAAGGGTTATACCTCTTTGTATACATGTATCTATAACTAAATTACAATGTTTAATATGGTTTTCTAAATTATCAGAGAATATCAAAATATCATCAACATATACAATACAATGATCGTCATGTTGTTTTAATACTTCATCCATTCTTCTTTGAAATATTTGTGGAGCATTTTTTAATCCAAAGGGCATAACTAACCATTCATATTGTCCTTGTGGGCAACTGAATGCAGTATATGGTATAGACTCTTCTGTTAATTTTATTTGCCAAAATCCACTTTTACAATCCAACTTTGTAAACCATTTCTTATTTTGTATTTTGTTTATCAATACTTCTTTATTTGGTAAATAATATCAATCAAAGACTGTAGCATCATTTAAAGCTTTATAATTAAAAACTATTCTAGCTTTACCTCTAACTATTTCACTATGTTTTCTGACTATAAATGCAGGAGAACTATGTGGGCTATTAGACGGTCTAATTACTTTTAATTATAAAAGTTCCTTAATTTGTACCTTAAATTCTTCTAAATCTTCTAAAGAATATTTCATAGGTCTTACTCTTATTATTTTATTGGGGTCTTTTAATTTTACTGTTGCTAATGTTTTATCTTTATCCCAAGCTGCTAAAGAATTTTCATTATATGTTTCTTTAAATCTTTCTTTAATATTTTCAAGAGTATCTATGCTTTCATGTTTTAATAATGGTATTTTCTCAATTTTAGGAATATCACCATGTTGTGCTGGTATAGGTTGATAGTTTGGATCAATAGCATATGCTTGTTTAAGCCTAGGTGCTAAAATGGGTGTTCCGCATGGTATAGTAAAAATAACATGTTCTGTTAACTGGGTCATGGGTTGATATTGTAGACAGAAATCATTTCCTAATAATATACCTGGGCCTTGAACATTACTAGCCCATAATTTTGGTATTTTAATTTTAATTTTAATATTTCCTATGGTGAGGGGAACATTAACTGCATAATCTTTATAAGAATTTTTTTTTCTTGTATATCTAAAGCAATTATAGAAGATCCATCTTGAATCCACCATTTCTGTGGTAAAATATATTTTTTACACAAAGATATTCCTGAACCCGTATCAACATATGCATTTAGTTTTATTGGTTGGTAATAAGGTATTTCTATAGTTCCTTCAATATATGTGGAATATGGCGAAGTAACTACTGTCTTTTTCATATGTTGTTTATCAATTCTTGGAAATTCATATTGATCTAACTGTATAAATGAATCTTTTAAGGTAAAAGTATATTTTGTAATGAAATTCATTCCTAATAATATTTCATTTTTTGCTAGTTTATCATCTACTAACATTTCCATTTGTATTTGCAGGACCTTCCCAATTCTGTCTATGAGTACTAGTCTAGCTTCTACAGTTTTATATAGACAAGTTAGCTTATTGTGTGAAACCCCAAAATTCTGATATAGGGTGTAAAATACTTCAAAATAAAAAGTGCTTATTTTCCAAAATAAAAATTACAGAAAAATTCTAAAAATTAAATTAAAACTACGTCTAAAATATCTTGTCCAAATTCGAAACCAATATTTAATTAAAATTAAATATATTGTTATGGTTTATAAACGATTTCATAGCGACTATTTGAAAATCTGATTTGGACATAAATCTCAATCTATAAAGCAAAATCTCCATTTTTCTCTTCCATTAGAAAAATACGGTTCAACATATTTGAACGTTTCTTATTTCGAGGAAATCCGACTTAAAATGAATCATGTATACTCAGTTCAAGTTCAAATCATTGAATTACGAACTACCGCGACGTTACGAGCTCAATTATAATTGAATTATAATTTATACGTTCAACTGTCGTCTAAATAATATATTCGTTGTTATAATAAATCAATTTTAGATTGAATTAAATATATTAAATTATCCAATTTACACAACATTGCCAGTTCAACTATTTTCGACCATTTCAAAATCTAACTTTATTATTCCACTATTATATATTACTTAAATATTTAAAATATTTAAATTATCAAACAATTATATTAAAATAATTAAATAATTTAATTATTAAATCGCTATAAATTCACTCTTCTTGCACCAATTCTTCAAGCTTTTCAATAATTAAGTGCATCAATCCATTCATCTTAAATAATCTGAAAACACAACTATAAATACACAGTATCAATTATTTTAAAGAGAAAATAAGATAAATAAGCGGATAAAATATACATATTTACGTGTATATCACATTACGTCTTCAAATATTTTTTGATTAGCAATTCTGCTAAATTTTTTGCATGCAGGTCATCTTTGAAAATAAAACTGCAAATTCAGTGTTACATAATTTATTAATTGAAAACGTTACATCTATATAATAAATTACAATTAATGTCTCAATCAAATCCATGCTTTTCTTTTTTTCCAAATTCAATACAATAATCCTTCATTATGTGAGTATGTTCATCTCCTCTTAAATCTATTTTTTAATCTAACCATCATTTATATTTATTACATTTTATAAGGAACTCAATGTACGACTATTTGTATTCTCTTCTTTCATTCACTCTTAACTCAAATATCCTCCTCTTATATATTGTACTGCAACAATATCACGTCTTTTTTTTTCATTCTTTAAATTGTATTGATCAATATTCTCATTTTATACATCCTATGCCATATTCTTTTCATGAAGAGTTTAATTTTAGGAGAATATTTATTGTATTATGGATTAAAAATCAATTTGATATTAACTTTTTTCTTTCATCATACTCATTCTTAACTCTAGTTCTTTGCTATCGGTCGTTTGAAGTACTTTCCCCTTTTAACTGTCCTAGAAAATTACATTTTTACAATTCTCAGCTCAAATCCTTCGCTTTCAACTTTTCGAAAAAATTTCACAATCCACCGACTGTAGAAAAAATTGCATGCTCTTTCAACTCTAAATAATAAATTACATTTAATGCTACTTTCAAACACATCCTTTTCATTTTTCGTAACTTATTATACTTATCCATTATTATTTTAAGCACATTCATCTCCTCACAAATATATGTTATCTATCATTCTGTTATATCTATTCTATTATAGATAAATCTCAATAACTAACTATTTGAATTGTATTATGTCATTCAATCTCATATCATTTATTTTCTTCTACATATGATTTCATTTATATCTTTCTCGTTCACTTTTAGTTACAAAATAGAAAAGTATCAATCATTTTCGAAATGCACAATTTTCTTTCTACTTACTAACCTAATCTTTAATTATATTTCACATATCTACATGCAAATCATCTATCTAACCAAGGAAAATCTTTACAAACTTATATATATTTAGTCTAATCTATTTACTTAATTTTTTTAGGACTTCTAACCTACACCTAATTTTCGAGAGATCCATGACCGGCTTTTTCATTCTTTTCTTCCTTTTGTTTTGTTTCGTTATTAACATAATTTACCTTTCAAACATCACTTTTAACATTTTTTTAATTTATCTTCAATAATTTATCAACCATAGGCTAAATTATATATATATATATATATATATATATATATATATATATATATAGTCAAGCGTTCGGTTGCACCACAAAAATGGAGCACCACAAATGCCCCCTGATATCAGCCTGCATTTATATTAAAGAAAGTGAGTGGAAAGTGAAAGAGTGAGTGGAAGGAGAGAGAAGGTGAAATACTTGGTGGAAATAAGGAGGCAAATAGGGTGCTACATTATTACGGGTGCCATTGAACCTGCCTCATATATATATATATATATATATATATATATATATATATATATTACTATGAAAATGGAGTTCAACTTAGTGTGCCTTTTAGTTTTGGTTTTGTGAAAAATTGAGTGTTTTTCATACATCCACTTAATATATTCCTACGACTAAAAGAGTTTTGATGTGTTCTTCTTTTTAAGGGTCTAAAACCTTTCATTTTTATTTTTTTTAAAGAAATCTACAATGATATCACATGTTAGGTAACTTAATTCTTCTAACTTTTCATTGTCCTTTGTATAAATAATGATTTTTTTGGGCAGAACCTACCGATTTTTATTGTGGCACATAACATCTTTTATTATAACAAATAATAAAAACATTATTATAGGAGTAGACATATTGTATAGTTGCTAAATTCGGTGTTTAAGGTGAACCGTCCACCACCAACCTATTTAGATTATAGCACAAGAGCTAGACACTTTTTATAGACTACAAATTCCATTCTTTGTGGAGTGAGAAATATTACAACCGCCAAAGCAAAAGAAATTAGAAAAGACCAATACCAAAAGGACAACCTATTCTAACTTGCATTGCAGCACATATTACCACACCACACTGACCTACAACCAGCCTGTACAAAGGCACATGCAAGGCCATAGGCACAAAACCTTGTAAAACAAGACATTACATAGCTTGGTACTACAACAACATAACCAATAAAGTGTACAAAAAATTACATCACTACCTTCGAAAACCTTCCACATAAGGAAAAGACCTGAAGCCCAAGAAGATAAAACCAAGAAATGGCATAATGACAAGAAACCAACGAGACTTTGGAGCTTAACTGCATTACATATTCGTGTGACCTAAAATTTTTTGCATAGTGTAACTTTGAGCAGCAGAGCATCCCAACAGCAGACTTAACATTATCATAAGGAACACAATGTCCATAGACCAAAGTATCCTAACCCGAGAATGTGCCAAAATCTCCGGAGGAGATGGAAGCCCAACAAAGAGGAGCATCACCGTAAAAACACAGCATAGAGTATGGACAGAGCATAGCTTCACGAGTTATGACGTACTTTGAAAATAAGCCAACTAGAAAACAAAGAAGTATCCAACGCCAAAATACTCACACCACTTAAACCGAAGAATTAACAAAAGTAAAAAAAAAACATCAATCGAGTACCCAAACTACAAAAAAAGGCAAAACCAAACGGATAAGGTACTCACAGTAAAGCCAATCGAACCAATGCTACCCACCACCAGAATCTCCTCATGGTCTCGTTTGCTGAAAAACAGTCACATGTGACTCGCAGGGCCGACCCATAGGGGAGCCCACCAAGCCCTCGGGCTGGGGCAGCCGGCTAGGCCTAGGGCAATCAAATAATATTTTGTGTTGAACATTCTGATATAATGTCTTGAATCTTGCGTTATACACAAAAGAAACCGTGGCTTGGTGGTAAATACATAAGGCAGTGGTTATGGGTAGGCAGTGTTCGAGTCTTCGCTGAAGCATTAATGCCAGGTTCATGAAATATTATAACTGAACTCCCTTTTGCTACTGGATTTGGGCTGGGGCAACCAAATGAACGGGTCGGCTCTGCATGTGAGGGGTGGAAGAGGTCTAGTTGGAAACGTAGGGGAATCGACGACTGCGCAAGGACCCTAACGAACGGCTCCTCAAATGCCAAATTAGAGTAAAGGAGAACGGTTGGGTTGAATCCGAGCAAGAGTGATAGGGTTTGTCTTAGCTGCCGATATATTATTGATGCCAAGATCAAATAATGTTTTCTTATTCGTACGAATAATGTATTTTCCTTATTTATTGAAACAGAAAATATAGTTTGCTATTACTAAGATACAAAATGTCATGAATTCTCTCATTAGTCTTTATCATGGGAACATACTGAAAGTAATGGAATTCATCCCTTTCCCATAAGTTCCTACCCTCCATCCCTCCCCCCCCTCCCTCCCCAATAGAAATGTGAAACTCCTTGTTAAAGTTCTCCAAGTCTTATTTATGTCAGGCTACAACCATATCCTTCCTCTATGCTCTCTTCCATTTGTGAGGATGAATAAATATACCGAATGTTTGAGACTGCTTAGCAAGAAGAATCTTTGGTTAAGAGTTATGACGTTTACCCATTGTTTATACTTTTGAATAACGATGTTACTTTGGAAAGCCTTTCAAAGGAAAAACCGGTATACTTTAAATTATTATAATTTAATTACTGATTTTTTATTCTAATTTTCCTTTTATATATTTGACGTACTCATTACTCAAGTATACGTGGCTATTACATTAATGGTATATTACAGAAGTAAATCCGTGAACGCTACTTGCGCACGACATTCAATTTGATGAAAATATGTCTAAGTTTCTTTTATATTTCAAATTTGATTTGATTTTCTTTACATTGGACTTGACTTATGCGACCCTTAGAAATTCACTAGATCAATGACAATTTCTTCTCACTATATGTTGTATGGATTTTTATGCCATGTAAATTAAGTTAGATAAAGAACTAATTCAAATTAATATATCTATTCATATATGTACATGATTATTAAAATAAATATGTTTGTTTGCAAATGCACTATTGGCATCTGCATCTTACATCTACTATTTACTCATCTTGAATATACCTTTAAAATTTAAATGAACACACATAAACTTAATTTAATTTAAACAAAATGTAATAAATAGATGAATTTTATATTTTTTATGTCATGCTATAAAGACAAAAGTGGATTAATTTTTTCTTTTGGACTATTAATTAGAAGCAATGATTGTGTTCCAGTTTTCATGCTTAACCATTAATATTTAACAACAATACTTATTCCCACATGCATGAAAATTAAAAATTGAATCACTGCTTCTCTACATACAGTTAAATAAATAAGGCTCATAATCATGACTAATTTGTGCTTCATTTCCCCACACTTTAGGAATGGTTGAGAAAGAATAAAAGTTAATTGTTTAATATTTTTGCTTTCAAAAGTACCATCAATTATGTGTTTAAGATATTCTGATAAAAAAGAAAGGATAAATGTGTGTGTGTTTTCTTTTTCCTTCTTCTTTTTTTTTTTTTTTTTTTTTTTTTTTTTTTTTCATTCAAACCATTATTTGCGTGCTTAAGATACACGTGTCTTTGAAAACACAAAATATGACAAACAATTTGACACAACAATCCGCATCTAATACTCAGTTACTAAAATAAAACATAAATTTTAACACAACAATTCAAAAATATTCTACCGTTTAAGAATTGAAAATAATTTTTTAAAAGAAACCAGTTTGGAAAAAAATTACAATCTAAAAGCTTAAGTTCCACATTTACATAATCAAAATATTTCAAAATACACTCAGTTAAAAAATTATGCAAAAACCCTTGTGTGTGGCACGAGTTCACACTTGTTTTTATAGTTTATGGATTCCACTTTACAAACTTCGATACCCTTTACAGGAGCAGCAAAAAAGTATCATCTGTACCATGTCGGGATGCTTGGTTAAAGACACATCCCCACTGTTCGGATGCTCTAACAGGGACATCAGTTCAAGAACTATAACTAACAATGTAGAGCTAAATCGATATAACCTTACACATAAAGAATGAAAAGAATCGTGTCCTTGTAGAATGTTGCAAAACTACATTCAGAAGGATCAAATGCGACCAAGCTTTTCAAATGTTGGATTCTTTTACAGGCGCATTTGCTTCATAATGGGAATCATCTGTTGGCTTCAAAAGTGGTTCAATTGTTTCTTGAATGATGGTTCTGCTATCTTCTTCGCTGTCCGAAGGGTAAAGCACGTAGTGTTGGACGAAGAATATAAGGTCGAAAACTATTGTTTCCTGCAGAATTTGATATACAAGTGATATGTAAATTATAGGTGCATCACACATACAGGTTTATGGAAATATTAATCATGATGAGTAGCTGCACATACCAAAGAAAGCAAGGCTTTTCCAATGTTGCCGTAGAAGTTCACAAATGAACCTGTACCATAATCAGTAGTTTTCAAGAAACAGAAAATAATGTGCTTTATTTAAAAAATAAGTAAATGGAAATAAAAGCAAAAACAATAATAGTAGTTGTGCCAGAGACCTTGATCTATAGATTGGACACCCATCTGAGCAAAGGTTAATATGCCTCCTGCTAGGTCAAGCGTAATATTGTCAATGCTCCATCCTATTGTACTCTTACGCTTGTAGTTTAGTAAAACCTATCATAACGCAAATGAAGAAATTGCTATAAAATGCAGTAAAAGTTATGCAACATGGCGATCAATTGTTTTTTCAGGACATACCGATATCTTTGTTCGAAAGTCTAAACTGATCATAAATCATTATCTTAATAATTCCATTTCTATTCAGCTACCCTCAAAGCTCAGGAAGATGTCAAACACCAAATTATATCTATTAGGTTTCAGATACTGCAGTGTGTGTTTCCATATCTAAGGTTAATTTATTATGTTGGATAATTGTCTCTATCCGATGAGATTGTGTTTTTATTCCGTTTGATTTTGTATTTAAGGCTGTCCTTGTCAAATACTGGTATAATACCTGACATATCCTATATATGTAGATAAAATGTTCCGAACTGCTTATGCAGCTTCATTTTCTTCTACTGTAATATTTAGGACCAACATAAAGTGTAACCCAGGTGAAGTACAAATTTCTATCCCTAAAGATTGGATCTTATATAACATGGAGGCATTTGCCTTCCAAAATTTGTCTGTTTATGTCATTTTGGACTTTCTAAGATTTCTTGATGTTTTCAAATATTTCAACCAATTAGTAATAAGTTAAGCCGCAGACTTAGGCAAGCAAAAAACTTTTCTGAACAACATATTTAAAATCTGAGATGTTTCATTCAATAAAATGACTATGTACCTGAGGAGTGTATTTAATTGCTGTCATGATAACCTGTATTGTGCTGCAGAAATAACATTATATCAGACCATTTGGTATCATATGTTGCATGCAATATGAATTTTTGATCAGAAATTAAGGGATCAGCTTGCATATGTGGTCGTAAAAACAAGAAAAGAAAATGGATAATAAACCCTTGATTAAGTACACATTATAAGGATCACATACAAAGCTTACCCAAACACTGAAGTAAGCCAAAGCCAAGAGTGTTTTGGGTAAGCGATTACAAAGCATATGAAAGCAATGGTGCAAGCCACGGAAACGATTCCTATGCAAGGTTTTGAAACTTTCTGAGTTCCTCTCTATTGAATGCATAAAAAAGAACATAAACAATTGCAACACTTCATCCTTGTAAAAATCAATTCGAAACTAAATAAAATCAAACAAGTTCGAAGATCAATTACATCATATATCGTGATTTGAAACAACGTAAAAGCGATCAATAGAACAGCATGCATCGAGAAGGCCACGTCATTAGCAGCTACAGGAATCAACTGCAGGAAAATTGTCCGTGAAAATTAGATGATCACATCATAATATTTGATGTAAGAAGAAGATAATAGAACCTCATCAGATCCATATTCATCATGGTATTGCTTCTGAATAGTAGGACTGAAGAACATTGATGCGTTGTAAATAAGATATGAAGTATGCTTTGCAAAGTTCAGCACCACATAGTCGAAGTTCAGCCCCACCACGCTTCAAGCAAAAGAAAACAGCGTCGGACTATATATACTGGCCAAATTATTTTCTCCAGGTAGCATTAACATAACAAGTAAATATGCATTTCATGTAATCATATGACAGTACCATGCTATACGTTATTGATATCAGAGCCAACTGGTTATAGTTTTGCATGGAATTGATACATCAAGTTTTCTTTATGATGTCATGTAGAAAATAACTGGATAATGACGAAAAATAAGTCCATGATCTAAACCGGGATTGAAAACCTAAAATAAGGCAAATAGTTGGTTTAACAACTCATTAATTAGCACATTTAGAGACAAGAAATCATACTAAATCAACAATTCAATAACATATTTAAATGAAAAACAGACCCAGATTGTAAATTACTACAAGAATCAAGGAAACGTAATCAAGATCAAATTAAGACAACTAAATGGGAGCAGTCCAAACAAAATTTTACCTTTTTCTCCTGTAATTTAGAACAATTTGTGGATAAAAACTTAACGACCATGAGAAAAAAGAAATCCATCCGAAAATGTGATACAAAATCTCCATTGATGCAGTATTCCATGAACCCATTTTCCCTCTCTGTTATTTGTTTTCGTCCGATTTCTTTTTGTTAGAAATAGAAGAGGAAAAATATATAGCGTAGAAAATCAAGAATAAGACAAAGAGAAAAACTGTTCGTGGGAGCCAAATTGTTCGCGGGAGCCAAATTGTTTATAGGAACCGAATTCGTTCGCCGTCATGTATATCATCAGCTACCATAAACCAAACAATGTTCAGATCCGAAACTTATTTACAAAGATAACTGGGCCTAACAACTACTAGCCCAACAACACATAAAATATAAAAGGCCCAAATAAAAGAAAAGAAAAGAAAAAAAAAAACACAACATTACAACCTATATAACTTTGCACCCCCCTCAAGATTGACCCGACTGAAAGAAGGCCAATCTTGAGAAAACACATTACACATCATACCAAGCTTGTACGCTAGAACTTTGTGTTGATCAGCCTTGAGTGGTTTAGCCATTAAATCTGCCAGCTGCAAAGAAGATTTAACATGTCTTGTCTCAAAAAAACTAGGCTGCACTTGCTCACGAACATAATGAACATCAAGCTTCTGGTGTTTGGTCCCCATATGTTTAGTCTTCTCATGAAAACATGGATCTATAGCAATATGCATTACTGAAGTATTATCACACTATAAAATAATAGGAGTTGGTATTGGCACACCCAAATTGACCAGCAAACGTTCAATCCACACTATTTCACTTGAAGTATAACTCATACTTCTATATTCTGCCTCCGTGTTGCTTTTGGACACCACTTTTAGCTTCTTTGTTTTCCATGAAACTAAAGCATTTCCAAGAAAAATACAATATCCGGTCAATGATTTTCCAGTGTCGTCACACATGCCCCAATCAGCGTCACATGCGTAGTAATAACAAAATCTGTTTTTGTTGGAAAATTCAGACCTAGCTTAATAGTTCCCTTCAAATATTGCAACATATGTAATGCAGCAGCAAAGTGAGGAGTTCGAGGAACTTGAAGGAATTGACTTAATTGCTGAACTAAATAAGATATGTCAGGTCTTGTTAAATCTAAGTACAAGCGTTTACCAATTAACCGTCGATAAACCTCTGGATCCAATAATTCATCACCTTCAAACTTACTAAGTTTTATACCTTTTGTCATAGGAAAACTGACTACTTTGTAATTATCTACAATATAATCTCGCAAAAGTTCTAAAATATACTTTATTTGGTTAAGAAAAATACCAGACCGTGACCTTAAAACTTCAATGCCAAGGAAATATTGGATGTCACCTAAATCTTTGATAGTGAAAGCCTGGTGTAGTTCTTCCTTTAATATAGAAACAATGGAGAAATTATTACCAGCGATTAGCAGATCATCAACATACGCAACAACTATAATAAAATCATTCTCTTACTTGAATGTGAACAAAAAATAATCTTGGTGTAAAGACCCAAGGATTTTCGACCTCGAAAATCGACATAAATACCTTTACCATATCTCATGCCGACCTTCCAAACACTGAAAACACTAGAACGTTATTAGAAAGAAATTAGAGGGCGAGATAAGAAAGAAAGAAATATTAGAATAGAAGAAGAAGAAGAACCAACACAACACAGAGTCTCACATCGCAGTGGAACAAAATATAATACAGAAACAAAACTTTATTGAGAGTTATAAAAATACTTACAATATCAGAGTACATCACACATCTGAACAGTGATAATAACCTGTCCTCATATACAATCACACAGCGGAATACACACTATATATAATACGTTTGAACTTCTCCACCTCGTCTCTGGACTTCGCAGCATCTGATAACCTGGACCTGTACAATCCGATCTAACCCGAGCATTACAAACACCGGGTCAGTCTGGTGAACCAAAGTGAGAAAAACTTGCACAGCATTAAGGGAGATCATCCAACTTGATTTTAAAGTTCAAAATCTTTCGGAAGAAAAGGATAATCGTACGACCAAATCCACACATAAATACAGATGGTTTTTACCTTACGATAACCCAAAACACTTTTGAAATCAATATCTTTTCTGATATTGTAATAGTGTCTAAATACAAGTAAATATCAATGTAGCGGGACGCTTGCATCTCACGCTCCACATATATAGTATACAATCAAAACCGCGGGCGCTTATTGTAGATTGGATTCCGACTATGACAAGGTATGGAACCACCTGCCGATAGTGTACCTCTAAAGGGGAATACACTGGGTTCAACAAGAACGTCTTGCAACCCGGCCCACACATGACCTACCACTCATTTCGCTTGAGTGTATCGAATGTATATCACCAACGGTTGGGCTTAAACCACCATTTCCCGAAAGGGACAACATCGAAATAGATTAAAAAAGAAAATGGAATTTCTCTAGATATGTGATTATACACCCTAATGGGAGCAACCCACATAGCCGCGCTACCTGCCTGATTTTTGTCATTTCCTGGTTGATGAGGCTTAAGGTTTGAATTTCCTTTTGAACATCTGGTCATCATTCGCTTTGAATGCTACATCGCCAGATATCACTAATTGATGTCCACAAAAATACTCTAGTTATTTGGCTAGAGAAAAACCATTCCTCCGCCATCAACTATGGTATGTTTGAAGAAATCAACGTACGCGATTCCTTTGGAAATACTTTGTCAGACATCCATCCATACAATTCATCCAGGAATAGCATGAACCGAAGGCACTCTCCTACCATATCCAAGGAATCACCCTATAGATTAGTAGTGAGCAGTCCTTGCAATTCATAGATTCCAACCACGACAGAACCACAGTTTATCGCTAGTTGCAACATCAGAGATTATTAGTAGTTCTTACGTTTATGAAGATCTATGGTCTTCAATGCTCCATCTCTATCATCTTCTGTTATCTTCACGTATTTGTTAGTCGAAATGGTTTTCGAATCTGACTTCGATCCTGGACTTTTCGTACCAACAATCGTATTGGATAGATTTGATAGTCGGTGATTTAACTATCAAAATAAATAGTGATTCAATCATGAACATCCAATGAGTTCACTGGTTCAATATTCAACATCACTTGGCCTTTTAATTGAAACAAATGTGTAAATTTAAAACTCTTAAATATTTCGATATTACAAATATAGTTTCTCGCTTCCTATTTAACATAAGATTATTCTTTAAACAAATTCATTTTTATATGTCCAGTTTCCTATTTTCACTTTCAAAACATTAGTAACGTTATTATCTAATATTGGGAAATCCATTCAACCTATTACTTGTAAAACAACGTTATGAGATATCTTTTATTCATCACTTGAAAACAAAATCCAATGTTTATTCTTAGAGAATAAAACTCGACTTTATATTTCCTTTCTAACTCAAACATATCATTATATTTCCGGCAACCCCTTTTTGTTTCCCTTTTTACTTTGGAACCCTCGTTATATATTCCCCACATTCCCATTAATCATTGCACTATTATTTCTCCAATGGAAATAATACATATTTACTAACCTCATTTACCATTACAACTAATATCATCCGCAGATAATCCTGATGTCGTTCAAGTTGGGGTATTTTAATTACCTCTCAGACCCTGATCAACAACGTTCATATCTGGAGATAAATACAAGTTGAAATCCAAAAAAAAAAAAACCAATATTTCATTCTAATATAAATTCAAATTCCATTTAACTATTCTACTCAAAATACTATTTCATACAACCTTCTTATCCTTTGGAAAATCTCTTTCTCGAATATACCATTCTGTCCTAATTCAATCTTAAGTAACACCACTCTTAACTCTGCCTCTTTAACCAAACTCATTTATAATTCGGATTTATTTACAAAATCCTACGAGCGACATCTTTCACCAAATTCACTTTACTAATTCCTTTTCAAATCCATTCAACCATTCCTACTTTGGAAATCTTATTTTAATCCCCCTTCTTAATTAAACCCATTATTGAGTAACTTTAATGTAAAATTAACGCTATTACACTTTAGATCTCATTTATATAACCCTGGCTTATTATAAACCCTTTTTTCTTAATTTCCTTTGACTTAATTAAAATAATTAAGTAACATTTATTTCAAGCTATTTTATTCGCTTGAAATTTCTTTTTTTAATTTCGTTATAAAAATTCGGGTTTTTAAATATAAAACCCGTTCATAAACTTCTTTCACCATTCAATTGGATTTTATTTCAATTTCGATTACCTTTAAATAAATTTCAACTAAAAGGTAATTTTCTAAATTATTATTAAATAAATAATAATTTATTTTAATCATTAACTACTGTAAAGTAGTTAATTCCTTAATTAACTAAAATAAATAGTAAATCCCTTTTTAAATATCTTATTAAAATTTAAACACTATTCATTAAACCATTCTATTCAAAATGCACTAGTTTAATCCCAATTAAAAACGGTTGATTAGTCAACTCAAACATGGTAATCCCATTAACCGATCCAGTTCGTTCTCCCTTTAAATTAACTAATAATATAATTAACTTAAATAATTCCATTTAATTATTTCTTAATAAAACAATATCCAAATTTGACCGTTCGGTTGATTTCTAATCACTTGTTTACACATCTGATTAACACTTGAAATTTCCTTATAAAATCAATTAATAATTAATTATAAATTTAAATAATAAATATTTATTACCTTTAACAACCTTATTTTTAATATAATTCAATTCAAAATCTATATCCAGTTATAAAATAAATTTTTAACTTCATCTCTGTTGATTTTCCTGACGGTAAATCAACACTTATAAACAATTGATTTCATAGACCATATATTGGCGCCAAATACTCGACCAATACTGCCCATTGTTTTAACTAAACAGATGTTGAATTTTCGGTTAATGAACAACAATCAAATCAATCACCTCATCAGATCAGTTCATATATGACCATATGAAAATAAATAATATATTTGAGGAATCCCATTAGATCCCTCCAACCTGTTCTTCCCTGTATCAAAATTGGTTAGCTCAAATCAGATCATTCAATTACATTTAACTGATAACAATAAATAACGACCATTTAACATTAACAAATTCACAAGCAACTCAACAATTCAAACAATTTAAACACATTTATTTGAACGTGACCAATCAAGATGAGTTACCTCTATTGGATCAAATAGTTAAAATAACAATTTGGTATTTCACTGAAATTAAACAACAGTTTAATTTAGTTAAATCAACAAATAATTATATAACTTACAAACAATCAACCATTAGCAACCAGAGCACACAAAATAAAAACCCAATTTATATAAAATATAAATGGGAAGAACTGAGTGAGTTTAACTCACCGAACTTCCATTTATTGCTTGAGCAGTCCCGTTAAATTAAATAGCGTTTAATTTAACAATGAATTTCAGCAGTCTCCAGCGCTGTCCAAGCTGGTTCCATAATGTACTATTCCATAATACTATCCCAACGTAATTGGTTTAGCCAAATTCTAATAACAAAATAAAAAGTTAGAAATTTTTAATCTTTAATTAAAATAGTTAACCTCTTAATTAATTATTTTCTAAACTTATTACTTTTTAATTAACTAGTCCAATTCCTTTTTACTAGAGAAAACAGGCCGACTTGTTTCAGTTGCTGCATCAGAGTATTTCCCAATCCTTGTCCTGAGGTGAACGTAATAATATTAGTTAATAGTTCATAATAATATAATTGACTAATTATCCCTTAAACCTTTAATTAATTAAAAAATAACTTAATTTTGTTTTGTTTAGTTAAATCACGGCTAATTATTATGTGCCTTTCTTCATTCCGAATTAGTTCAGTTATTCTATATTCATGCTTCACACACAATTTTCCTGTAGTGACCCATAATTTAATTAATTAAATTTAATCCTTTCATTATAAAACTAATTTAATAA
Organism: Allium sativum; assembly: GCA_030737875.1. Classification (NCBI taxonomy): domain Eukaryota; kingdom Viridiplantae; phylum Streptophyta; class Magnoliopsida; order Asparagales; family Amaryllidaceae; genus Allium; species Allium sativum. Next base: position 804,693,411 of record CM060909.1, on the reverse strand, counting down.
GAACTTTAATTAGTCAAGTTTACAACTTAGATTAGAGAAAATTAAGGACGTCAACTCCTGGATTCCAAATATCCGATCCAATTTCCATGCTACCTGATCCCATCGTTCACAACATCCCAATCATGTCACTAATTAACACCATTTTAATTAAATTTATAAACTCCTTAATTAATCTAAAATTATAAACTTTACAGAATCAGAGAATTTAGGCCGAACTGTTAGTCTTCTTTCCAGCCTTATGTTGCTCCATTCGAACAGAACACTTCGCCTTAACCACCTTTTACCGTTGTTGCAACACCTTGCAGTCCACCGGATGTCCATCAGATCGCCCTAGAGGTTGCGTTGTATACTTATCGTCCTACGACAGGAGCCTTGCTCCTCCAACATCTTCCAGTCGCCGACACTTCATCCAAAACCTCCACCTGCTTCGAACACATCCCAGGCCACCGCGGTGATCGGAAAACTATCATAACCGTTCAAAATCAAGTACTCATTGAGGTCGTTCTTTTTGTTGTTGAGAGGTTTTCGATCTGAAAAGTGGATTGGGAGATTGAGTGAGCTTAAAATGGAAAGTTGCAGATCGTCGGTTCATTCAGGATGGCAGCGTATATGGGTTGACCACGAAAGGGTCTTTGACGCATTGAAATAGGGTTATGCCAAAGCGGATGGTATTTATAAGAGAGTTGGTGCATTATAACATTATATATTAAACTTCACGGTGAAGTAACGTTAAAAACACTCACATACAACCTTCATTTTTGACAAAATAAGGCAATCCTAGCATAAAAAATATATTCCTGACCCGATGGGATGTTAAATTCCGAGGTCGTTTGTGAAAAGTCCTTTATAATTATCGATGAAAAATCAAGCGTTTAAAATACCTAAAATTCCAGAGAAAATCCAATAAATTTGAAACCTTGATATTTAACTAGACCTCTTTCTAACGGATCCAATAAATCTTGTTTCATTCAAATTAGAGTTCATTTGGCCAGTCTTTATTCGTTTGAAGTTACCGCTGCCTAAATTGTCTAAACAATTAAATAGAACAAAGGCATTTTTGGCCACTGAAGTCATATATGACATCAGTTTACCGCGAAATTTGATTTTCTTAAAATAATTTAACGATACGGTTCCAATGAAACTAATTTCACTAAACACGGAGACCGTTTGCAAAAATGGCTATTTTTAACACTTATATAATATCAATTAGAATATTATCTAAATTCCCAATTAATTCAAATCAATCATAATAAATTATTTTTGTCATATATATTCAAGAAAAATATATATACAATTCCAGATATAATTTACACAGCATAATATCGTCAATTTTGAGTTAAATTGTTTAAATTTCCCATTTAAATATATTAAATAAACGTTATGTTTTAATAATTATTTCCATAGCGACTATTTCAAAATTTGATTTGGCCATAACCAACAATCTATAACATGAAATCTAGATTTTTCTCTTTCGTATGAAAATTATAGTCAACACGATCCCAACGTTTCTTGTTTCACATAAATCCGACTTATATCGGATCCTGTATATTTAGTTGAAGTTCAAAACTCCATATTACGAATTGCAGCGCCATTTCGAGCTCAATTTATAAATATATAACGTTCAAACTTCGTTTTGAATAATGAATTAAATATTAAAACCCATTATTATTCCAAATAAAATATTTAAAATAATAAATTAAATAAAATATTTGACCACCAAAAATACGGGTCGTTACATTCTTCCCCCCTTAAAATAATTTCGTCCTCGGAATTGCCAATGTAGGAAAGAACGTTACAAACCCATTAATTTCCAAATCCAATTTAGTTTAAATCAGAACCAATTCAATATCGTAAATAAATATTTTAAAAATATCAAAAAAATTCTAACACATTAAATTCCCAAAAAAATTCGGCAGAGTCTCCCCTGTGCGGAGTGACATCTGCGATAGCGTAGAAACAAATAATATATAAACATCGACCCACATGGTCGGAAAACAAAAATCAAAACCCAAAATTTTATATTTTTGTGTAGGCGTATCTTTTACGGGCACTATTGTGCATAGTTACTCAATGTATATGCAATTTACTCAACAAATATCAACATGCCTAGCCATCTGGCACCTATACTTAACTCAATTCACATATAAGCGATAAATATATGAAATTCCTAAATTAATATTTCACTAATCAACAAGTACAACTACTCCAATTCCAAAATCAATCAGATAGCATCAAATCATTATCAAATACAGGGTTAAACCATAAATTCCAATTCCTATGTAGTTTCATTTTTGTTAATTATGCCAAAAATTATTCTTTAGTTTATAATTAGCTCCATTAAATTGTGATTATTGCATTCAAACAAACTATCATCTTAAAACAAACAATTCACAACCAACAACCAATATACAATCAAATCAACCAAATCAATTGAATTTATATTCAATATTTATATTTTAATTTGGTTTCACAGATTTAAACATCAATCGATTGATTTCTATATGATTATTATTTATTCAAATTCCAAATTTATTTATTTCAATATCATTCTTGATTTAATTACACTTAACGAAGTTAATTCCCAAATTAAATTTTTTTAATCCAATCTGAATTCCATTCAAATCAATCAAAAACACTAATATCTCAATAATTTAATAAAATTATTTCTTTTATATAAAAAAAATATAATTTGGGTAAAATTATTTCATTTAGCCTCTTTACAAAACAATATCATGTCCATTACCAATTCAATGCTTCTCAACACTTGAACCGATCAAACAACACAGTACAAAACATTTGTATATAAAATTTTCAAATATGCTCTCATATATATACACACTTAATCTCGATCTTGGGCGTTACTAACCCTATCTCTATCGAATTATACCATAGAGCCAAGGTTATTACTAAACCAATAGCTCTAATACTACTGTAACGACCCAAGGATTTTCGACCTCGAAAATCGACATAAATACCTTTACCGTATCTCACGCCGACCTTCCAAACACCGAAAACACTGGAATGTTATTAGAAAGAAATTAGAGGGTGAGATAAGAAAGAAAGATATATTAGAATAGTAGAAGAAGAAGAACCAACACAACACAGAGTCTCACATCGCAGCGGAACAAAATATAATATAGAAATAAAACTTTACTGAAAGCTATAAAAATACTTACAATATCATAGTACATCACACATATGGACAGAGATAATAACCTGTCCTCATATACAATCACACAGCAGAATACACACTATATATATTACGTTTGAACTTCTCCAGCTCGTCTCTAGACTTTGCAGCACCCGATAACCTGGACCTGTACAACCCGGTCTAACCCGAGCTTTACAAACACCGGGTCAGCCTGGTGATGTAATAACCCAAATTTTAACAACGTGTTAAGACAAGAATCAAGGCATAATTAAATTATAAAATCTGAATCAGGATAAACGGGTTGCGCCATTGCGTTCGTCTCGGAAAAATACGCGAAATAGAGTCTGAAATTTCGTAAAGTGGAGTCCGTATGACCCAGTTAAGGCCCAACGAAGTTTCACGAAAATTTAAATCCAAAAACAGATTTGAAATTCAGCCCAGAAAGAGAAGGCGGGAAAATTCCCGCCAGACACATAGGGTGTCGACCCCTGGGTCGACCCCCCTCCAGGGGGTCGACATGGGTGTCGACCCTGGGGTCGACCCCCCTCCAGGGGGTCGACATGGGTGTCGACCCCTGGGTCGACCCCCCCTGGTCGAACCAGCGACCTGGTGCACCTGCTTGTCATGTTGGCTCAGTTTTGGAGGCTTGTGACGATTTTTGAGGGTTCAGATCTATCCTAGGGTTTATCCTACGGCCTAAACTACTCCTAATCTCTATAAAAAGACCCCTAAGCCTACCCTAAACCCTCACAAATCACTCTTGCCACGAAGTGCTGCCCAAGTGCCAAGTGATCATGGCCTCCATCTCCAACTCCAAGAGACTATGCATGCAAATCGGATCCGAATCGAAAGGTGCAAGCTTGCTACACCAAATCGAGGCTCGATCAACGTTGCTACGCAAATTCCATGACGATTCTTTGACAAAGGAGCCATCTTTCTTCGTAAATACGGATCATGCTCATTCCCTAAGCCTCGCTATGTAAGTTCTAGCTACTTGTAGATTCTAACGGTGGTTCTAATGTGACATGGGATAAAATGCGATGAAACATAAGTATGCTAGCTTATGTGAACCTAAATTTGCCCCTTTTCTATGATCTATGACCTTGGGCTAAGTTGTAGCGACTTAATCATGCCATTCATGTTATGTTTAACCTAGTATATCTTGCAAGTTTGAATCTTTATCTATGAAATGTTAGCATGAACCTTTGGGAACCACTTGACTTGTGAAACATGGGCAAAGACTTGACTTTAGGGCTTATGCATGTTTGTGGCCAAATTACCTTAGAATGCTATGCATGTTTGTGGCCAAATTCACTTATGATACTATGCATATTTGCGGCCAAATTCCCTTATGACACTATGCATGTTTGCGGCCAAATTCCCTTATGACACTATGCATGCTTGTGGCCAAATTCCCTTATGATACTATGCATGTTTGTGGCCAAATCCCCTTATGATACTATGCATGTTTGTGGCCAATATGTTGGCATAATACCCTACTATGTGACTCGCTTTCACTTGGGTTGGAAATACGTTTGGGGTAGCTTAGGAAAAACGTGGGTATGACATGAAAAACTTGACATGGGGTTTACATGAGAACATGACATTCATGATACACTTAAATATGGTCATGACACGTGGGGAAAACATGGAACTTGAACTAGACATGGGTGGGTTGTAAGTGTAATAAGACACTAGACCAAACATGAAAGTGGCCAACTCGAGGTTGGGTTGAGTTTGTAGCATAAATCTACCCGGACCCGCCCGGCTTAACTAGTGGCTACAAACAATAGGATCCAATGTGAGAAGTTGGTCATGTCGCGCTTATGACCCGAGGTTAGACTAGGTTGTGGTGTAAAACTACCCGGACCCGCCCGGCTTAACTAGTAACCACAACAAGGTCTAATGTGAGAGGTTGAGAGTGCATTAATTAAATTAATGCCACATGATAAGGTTAAGTAAATTTGACTAATGACACTTAACCGATATGACACGAATGGGTAGGTTAAGTGGGACCGGGCTTGATTTCTTAATGACACTTAACCATACAAGACAATTAGGGGATGGGGTTAAGTAATTTACGCTTAACTAATCCGACTGGGTAATTAGATGGGGTTAAGTAACCTATACTTAACTAATCTAAACACGGTAATTCGATGGGGTTAAGTTAAACACTTAACCAATCTAAACTTGGTAATTCAATGAGGTTAAGCAACCAATACTTAACAAACTTAACATTATAATTTAATGGGGTTAAGTAACTTATAATTAACCAATTAAACATGATGATTTGATGAGGTTAAGTAACCTATACTTAACCAATCTAACATGTGGACTTGATAGGGTTAGGTCACAAGACCTTTTGAATATACTTAACCCTTGTAGTATGATTAGTGGATGAGGTTAAGCTAACCCATATTTAACCAATCCGACTCGATAATCTGATGGGATTAAGATAATCTATGCTTAATCAATCTAACATGATAATCTGATAGGGTTAAGACAAATAAATACATAACCAATTTGACTTGATAGGGTAAAGTCATGAGCTTCTTGGTATACTTAACCAACTTGTAGGGCTAAACCATGAACTTAAATACTTAGCCAATCTTGACATGATTCGTAGGCGGGCTAAGTCATGAACCTGAATAACAATACGTAACCCAATAGACAAAACCCTAGTGAGAGGAACTAGGTAGAAAATCGTGGTTAATCAAGGGTAACGGGGAAAAGAAGCTAAGTGGTAAACCTTAGTTAAGTATAACAATTAATAATTCTTAGCCAAGGACATGGGACTAGTTCATGAATGGATGAGTAACCCGATATGGTAGGTCATTGCTTAAACACACGAGGAGGAGCAAATTACCCGACTAGGATAAGGGCTCCAATGAACTGGGTGGCGAAGCGGTAGCTTCAGGGGACGTGAGGGTACTCTTAGTATCCCTCTATGAGGTGGCAGGTGGTCCATGAAACCCGGCCTCATAGAGGTTAAGGTCTGCGGTAGAAGAGCCAAGAGTATGCCTTGGTTGCTATGCGAGCGACCTAAATACTGGGATGGATTAGCGTGGAGTCGACGATACTCGAACAGAAAGGCAGAGAACTCCCAACAGACCATGTTCTTGCTATCGAGTCATGGGTGAGGTTGGACCATAGGAAAGTGGGGCTATAGTGGGGCCGGGATGTAGTTCTCATACATGATTTTTCTTCGGTTGCCTTTCAGTAGTTGAGGGAGGGGTCTCGTGGGACCATAGCCACGGGTACAAAAACAGACCTTGATATTTGCATCAGCAGACGACTTAAAGCTCCCGACCGAGTTCCGTATATCTCGATTTGCCCTGGCACGGAACTCGGACGGCACATTGGGATACATGTGCGTCTAGACATGGAAAACGGTTGACGATACATACGTGGGATAAAAGGGCGCGGTTGACGGTGGCATAATCCCTAGTGGCCCTAGGTGGCTTGAACCCAAACCAAGTTACGAATACGTTCATTAGGTAGCATAATCCCTAGTGGTCCTAGGTGGCATAAATCCTAAGTGAACGCGTGATAGTTCATGGTAAGGAAACATAACTAGATCAAGGGTGGCAGTCCAAAATAACTTCAAGAATAAAATGGTACTACGTCGAGGTGGTATAGATTTACATGGGAAAGCCCGTACGGCCTACGGCAGAGGACTGAACTTATACATGGAAAGAAACATACGAGTTGGGAAAACCTACATATGTTATATATTAGGTTGACATGGACCATTACGTGACAATGGGCAAGGGACATTCATAGTTAAAACATGACGCGGGCTGGGATACTAGTACGAGAGGTGCAGAGCAAATATACATGATAGATACCGTGGGTTGTCATACATGATAGATACCTTGTGATAGTACACTTGATAGAAACCTGACGATGTGATACCTTGATTTATCTTGACACCATAGTTGTCATGATACAGTAGTTCATCTAGTTATCTTGGTTTAGCTTATCTATCTTGTCGTCATCCTTATGTTTACTTTCAGTTTATGCATGTCATGTTACCTTTACCTGTTTTTATACTGGAAGTAGATAGGACTTACCAGTCTTTATGACTGACCCCGTTTTGTTTCGCCTCTTTGTCTTCCGTTTCCCCCCAGCTTTCAGGGAGGAAACACTGTTATCTAGTTCGGACTTCTTCTGCTTGAAGGTCATCACGCATGGCTTGGACTTTTCTTGGCTATGGCTACTTTACTATTTTACTTGGGGAATAATTTATGAAATGGTTTTGTGCTTCTTTACTATTGCAAGACAGGTTTTGATGTATTCTGATGTAAAAAGCTTTAGACCTTATTTTATAAGGTAATGAAATTTGTTTTACTTCCGCTGTTTTATATATGTTCTGTCTTGTAATATTTCTGTGCATGTTTACCTCGATGATGCTTCACCAAACCTAGTGCATTCCCTTTGTGAGTGACCCTAGCGGAGGTGGGGTGTTACAGGTGAACCAGAGTGAGAAAAACTCATATAGTATTAAGGGGGATCATCCAACTTGATTTTAAAGTTCAAAAATCTTTCGAAAGAAAAGGATAATTATAAGACCAAATCCACATATAAATACGGATGGTTTTCACCTTACGATAACCTAAAACATTTTTGAAATCAATATCTTTTCTGATATTATAATAGTGTCTAAATACAAGTAAATATCAATCTAGCGGAATGCTTTTATCTCACGCTCCACATATATAGTATACAATCAAAACCGCGGGCGCTTATTGTAGATTGGATTCCGACTATGACAAGGTATAGAACCACCTGCCGATGGTGTACCTGTAGAGGGGAATACACTGGGTTCAACAAAATGACTTGCAACCCGGCCGACACATGACCGACCACTCATTTCGCTTAAGTGTATCGAATGTATACCACCAACGGTTGGGCTCAAACCACTGTTTCCTGAAAGGGACAACATCGAAATAGATTAAAGAAGAAAATGGATTTTCTTTAGATAGATGATTATACACCATAATGGGAGCGACCCACATAGCCATGATGCCTACCCAAATTTTCCATTTCCCGGTTGATGAGGCTTGAGGTTTGAATTTCCTTCTGAACATCTGCTCATCATTCACTTTGAATTCCACATTGCCAGATCTGCCAGATATCACTAATTGACGTCCACATAAATACTCTAGTTATTTGGCTAGAGAAAAAACATTACTCCGCCATCAACTATGGTACGTTTGAAGAAATCAACGTACGCGATTCCTTTGGAAATACTTTGTCAGACATCTGTCCATACAACTCATCCAGGAACAGGATGAACTGAAGGCACTCTCCTACCATATCCAAGGAATCACCCTATAGATTAGTAGTGAGCAGCCCTTGCAACTCATAGATTCTAACCACGACAGAACCACAATTTATCTCTGGTTGCAACATCAGAGATTATTAGTAATTCTTCTGTTTATGAAGATCTACGGTCTTCAATGCTCCATTTCTATCATCTTCTTATATCTTCACTTATTTGTTGGTCGGAATGGATTTCGAATATGACTTCGATCCTGGTCTTTCCGTACCAACAATCGTATTGGATAGATTTGATAGTCGGTGATTTAACTATCAAAATAAACAGTGATTCAATCATGAACATCTAATGAGTTCACTGGTTCAGTATTCAGCATGACTTGGCCTTTTAATTGAAACAAATGTGTAAATTTAAAACTCTTAAATATTTCTATATTATAAATATAGTTTCACGCTCCCTATTTAATATAAGATTATTCTTTAAACAAATTCATTTTTATATATCTAGTTTTCTATTTTCACTTTCAAAACATTAGTCACGTTATTATCTAATATTGGGAAATCCATTAAACCTATTACTTTTAAAACAACGTTACGAGATATCTTTTATTCATCACTTGAAAACAAAATCCAATGTTTATTCTTAGAGAATAAAACTCAACTTTATATTTCCTTTCTAACTCGAAGATATCATTATATTTCCAACAACCCCTTTTTGTTTCCCTTTTTACTTTGGAATCCTCGTTATATATTCCCCACATTCCCATTAATCATTGCACTATTATTTCTCTAATGGAAATAATACATATTTACTAACCTCTTTTACTATTACAACTAATATCATCCGTAGATAATCCTGATGTCATTCAAGTTGGGGTATTTTAATTACCTCTCAGACTTTGATCAACAACGTTCATATCTAGAGATAAATACAAGTTGATTGTAACAACCCGGAAAATCTGAGCCAGTATAAATTTTTTAATTTGGCTAATTTAGTGGGTTTTTAATATTTAAAATAAAATATTTTAAATAATAACGACGAAAAGTATGTTTGAATCGACGTTTGAAAATAAATATAATTAATTTAAATTAAAAACAAGGCCTGAAATGGCGCGGCAGTTTCAAAATTTCAATTCAAACTTTGACTGACTGTACCGGGTGCAAAATAAAACGGATTTTAGTGAAACCAAAAATATTTAAATCTTTTAGTGAATATCTTTCTAACGAATCCGAAAAATCGAAGTTTCATAGCGGGAGTCAAAAGTTATGGCCAAATGAATTTCAGAAAGGTCGCTATAGAGAATACATTGCCCGTGGAAATAGACATTTTGCAAACGACCTCTGAATTCGACTAAACCACTTTTTTTGGATCTGGGATGTCAAATTATTACTAGATTTCAAATTTCATAATTTTTGAAGTTAAGATGTGAGCATGGTAAAAGAAAATGTGTTTGGTGAATTTTTGTTAAATTGGATCGACCAGAAAATGGCTATTTTTCAAACGGTCTCAGAATTCGACGAAACTAGTTTTGTTGGGACCGTATCGTCAAAACGTAGCTAGATTTATTTTTCTGTAATTTTTGGGATCAGTATGTGGCCCCGGCAAATTGAAATGTACGTTCAAATTCAATATTGAATGTTTTATATTTTAATTTGAAGAGAAATAGACTAAAACAGTCGAATGGGCCTACGAAACATATCCCATTGTGTTCGGGATGGGGTATTTAGCTAGGGACGACAGTCGTTGGGTTTGGATTGGAGTTCGTATGTGACCAGGGGTATTTTCGGATTTTAAATAAATTATAAATTAAAATAAAAACCCCCCAGCCAATCACAACTCGACACGCCCTCCTTCTCTCTCCCCAATCTTCTACTGCGCGATGACGGAAAGGGCTTCCAAGCTTCTCTCCTCCTTTTCTCCTCCTCCATGCAATAAAAGCAGGAGCTCCAGTTGAAGATTTTGAAGAGCTCAATCCTCTCTACAAATCCATACCAGAATCGGTCTTCATCGCTGCATCGTTCTCGAGATTTGTTGCAACTAAGTCCTGGTCTTCTGACCGCCGCCGAGGACGACAGGGGCCACCGAAGTGGGTCCCACTTCCAGCGCTGGTGCGCGACTCCTAGCGCTTCAACGTGGCACAGGCCGATCGGCCAATAGCTACACGGATTCGGAGAAAAATCCATACCTAGTTTTGAACGAATAGCTGAGGTAACGGGTTATATTATTTTAAACTATTCAATAGCACTTTAAAGCGCTACGGTTTATGATTTTACAATAAAAATCATTTCTTTTTCGTTTCTTGACGAAATCCAGTGAAACAAGAGACATCGGGACCGTGAGGACGTCTTCTACCTTCTAGAAGAGACTGCATATTTTTCTGAGCCTTCTGCTATTTTTTGTTGGAGTGGAACCCAATGTGAGATTTCTAATATATAAACGATATGGAAAACAACGATTTATAAATTATATAGTCGATGTATGAGTTATATAAGCGTTGTACACCTCATGTATAAGCATTGTATAAGTTGTATGTTTGATGTATAAGTTATATATGCATTGTAAAAATTATATGTGCATTGAAATAAATTGAAATGATATAGATGTGAAATCGAAATATATTTATATACGAATATATATATATATATACACTCCCCTCGTCCACAGACCATGGACGATATATATTGGTTGTGATATTGTTTGGATTATTGGTTGATGTCAAATTTGGTGAAAATCATGATTGATTATGGTTGAAAAATATCTATTTGTGGTTGAGAATTATTTTGGATGAAACCACATTGGAATAGTTTGTGGAAAAGAAAAATAAACATGCTCGTCTGCATATGAATTAGATGCATGAAATCCCCATTGTCAAAAACCATGAGGTTTTAAGGTAGAGCGAGGAGCCGTACTAGGGACCGTCCCGTTTTTAACTAACCTGCCGTTATGCTGCCGAAATTTTCAATAATATTCATGTGTTAGAATTATTTTCATGTGTTGAAACTAAATTCATGTGTTGAATAGAAATTCATGTGTTGAATAAAAATTCATGTGTTGAATGAAGTTCATGTGTTGAATAAGTTGTTTGAAAGATAAAAATCTCATTTTTATTATATATATCCTATATAAAATATTAGTATTTTAAATAAATTGTTTTAATGCCAAAAATAATATTTTTACCTTATGTATAGACTATATAAAAAAAATCGTGTTTTGAAATAAATTGTTTTACAATAAAAATCACACTTTTATTATATATATCAACTATAGAAAATAGTCATGTGTTGAATAAAGGACTAGAACGATAAAAATCATATTTTATCGTATGTGTGAAGTCGAAAACGTTCATGTATTGAATATATAGATTGAACAATAAAATCTACATTTTTATTCTGAATATAAAGTGTTAAAAATGGTGATGTGTGGAATAAATATTTTTGTTGATAAAAATATCATTTTTATCAAATATATAAAGTGGATATGGTTTTGAAATCGAAGCATGAAATATATTTTTATATATATAAACATAATTAAAATAAATCGAATAACAAAGCTGCAGTTCGTGTTTTGAAACCGTGATTTCAAACGATTAGTGCGGGAGATCCGACCGTCGAATTTTCCCGAAGCCACAACCGTTGGGTTCGCTTTGGAAATATCTTTCCAACGACACCACCTTTGTAAAGATCCAACGGTTGGATTGTCTGAAATGTTTAATTCAAATCTGAGGAAAAACAGCTGAAATGTTTAATTCAAATCGAATAACGACGCTGCTGTTCGTATTTTGAAATCGTAATTTCAAACGATTGGTGTGGGAGATCCGACCGTCATATTTTCCCGAAATTGAAACCGTTGGATTCATTTTGAAAAGATCATTCTAATGATATAAAATTTGTGAAGATCCAACAGTTAGATTTTCAGATATGTGTAAATCAAATCTGAAGAAAAAACAGCGCCACGGCCGCATTATGGCCTGAAACGTCATTTGAATGAACTGGCAATTTTTAAATAAATTAAAATAGCGATAAATTGTGATAAAATATTATAAACGATATGGAATGGAAATAAACTGATTTTTCTCGGTTTTATGTGATATTTGATGGTTGAATGTGTTTGGCGTGAAAATACATTAAAGAACAAAATTTGTGATGTCGAATAATTTAACCATTGAAATAAATTGATTTGAAATTCTAAATATACATGAATTATTTGAAAAGGCCGAGTTAATTCTCATTTCAAATAATTGATTGACGATTGAAAGTCGAAGATATAAAGATGGTGCAAGACCGATGACCTTCACATCGAATGGAGGGGTGCTACTGATGCTCATGATAGGAGTAGCTACCTTAAAGGGGCTGAAGTAGTAGCTGTCCGGACGTACTTGTTGATTGTACGTATATGCGAGGTATTGAATACCTCCAGTTTCGTTCAGACCCAGAACGAACTTGAAAATGGACTGTGTGTCTGACATTGGATTTTGTTCTGTGCTTATTGATCTCTATTAAATATATATCTGTTTGGCGGCAGAGAATTTATTCTCTTGCTTAACGCCCTTCTCTGAGACGTACGAGCTCAGAGGTTACATATCGATAGAAATCAGTCGCATGGAGTGAATTGCCTATGTGGCATGCCTAAGTGGAAGATGATCAAGGCTTCTGTTGAAAAGCAAATTCTTGTGGTTGATGATCAAAGCGCGACCTGTGTGGCATGCTTTGTGTATAGCGTTGTTTCACGAGCCTCACACCCTGATATAAGCCAGAAACGGGAGACAAACATCAGGGAGGACATGTGTTTCCTTCTAGCTAGGAGTGGTGCTTTGGGTTTTACACGCCCGGTTATTTTACTTATATGGATGATGGAAAGCGAGGCCTCGGTTTGCTTCGGTCTCTTCTGAGCCGATGGTGTGATCAGATATGGCCAGTTTATGCCCCATAGGGTGGGGAAACGCAGTGTTCAGACATTTTAATCCACATCGGTGGATCGGCCATGACGATCAAAGGGTCGATGCGTTCTGATCCTGAGACATGGGTGAGATTGTCTCGAATTCGGTAAGGACTATCTTTTGTCTGGGTTCATGATGGAAATCCAATTTCCAAATACGACACCGTATGGTTTTGATTGTATATATGTATGGCAACATGATATATGGTACCCATGCCGTTTGTGATTGATAGTTATGATTGAATTTTTTTTGAAAACATATATACACTGGCAATAATATCAAATGATTTGTTTTGCTCATATCAAGCATATTTTGGCCATTATAAGGTAAAACTCTATCCTCCAGTTTGTGTTGAATTGTGTGATGGGAACTGAGTCTAATAATGGCTTCATTTTTATAAAAAGCATTGCGATGTATAAAAGATTTATTTGTTTTAAAGCATTGACAATCCAATAAATTAAACCCATTCCGCGAAAGTGGCTGGTCCTGTGATTAGCCATATTGTAAGATGTGTTAAGTAGATTTCTCATACAGTCCCATGACTGACTCGAAGTTTGTTTCGCTTGCAAACTCAGCTGCCCCTATTTCTACACGGGAAGCCTTGCATTCAGATTTTAGCAGGCTCTTTCGGGATAGCTGGAGCTGAAGATGGATTCTATCATTTATCTCTTTTTATGTTGTCCAACTCCTGCTGTACATATTATGTTTTGTTTTCCGCTGTAGACATTTATGTATGGCTAAACTGTATTTGTACTAAGTATGAACCTGTATGCTGTGTAACTCTAATGATTATGTTTATCTAGTGTATTCCATTATATATTGTCTGGTGTATTTATTTATTTCTGTTCTGTTGTTATCTGTTTATGTGTTATATTCCAAAGATTGCTCTTGCTACTGTCTTATCGGGGTTTGGGGTCGTCACATTGAAATCCCAAAAAAAAACCAATATTTCATTCAAATATAAATTCAAATTCCATTTAACTATTCTATTCAAAATACAATTTCATACAGCCTTCTTATCCTTTGGAAAATCTCTTTCTCAAATATACCATTCTGTCCTAGTTCAATACTTAAGTAACACTACTCTTAACTCTGCCTCTTTAACCAAACTCCTTTATAATTCAGATTTATTTACAAAATCCTATGAAACAATTCTTTCACCAAATTCACTTTACTAATTCCTTTTCGAATCCACTCAATCATTCCTACTTTGGAAATCTTATTTTAATCCCCCCTTGTTACTTAATCCCATTACTGAGTAACCTCAATGTAAAATTAACGCTTTTACACTTTAAATCTCATTTATATAACCCTGGTTTATTATAAACCCTTTTATCTTAATTTCCTTTGACTTAATTAAAATAATTAAGTAACATTTATTTCAAGCTATTTTATTTTCTTGAAATTTCTTTTTTAATTTCGTTATAAAAATTCGGGTTTTTAAATATAAAACGCGTTCATAAACCTCTTTCACCATTCAATTGGATTTTATTTCAATTTTGATTACCTTTAAATAAATTTCAATTAAAAGGTAATTTTCTAAATTATTATTAAATAAAATAATAATTTATTTTAATCATTAACTACTATAAAGTAGTTAATTGCTTAATTAACTAAAATAAATGGTAAATCCATTTTTAAATATCTTATTAAAATTTAAACACTATTCATTAAACCATTCTATTCAAAATGCACTAATTTAATCCCAATTAAAAACGGTCAACTAGTCAACTCAAACACGGTTATCCCATTAACCGATCCAGTTCGTTCTCCCTTTTAATTAATTAATAATATAATTTATTTAAATAATTCCATTTAATTATTTCTTAATAAAACAATATCCTAATTTAAACGTTGGGTTGATTTCTAGTCACTTGTTTATACATCTGATTAACACTAGAATTTTCCTTATAAAATCCATTAATAATAAATTATAAATTTAAATAATTAGTAATAAATATTTATTTCCTTTAACAACCTAATTTTTAATATAATTCAATTCAAAATCTATATCCGGTTATAAAATAAATTTTATAACTTCATCTCAGTCGATTTGCCTGACGGTA
Source organism: Allium sativum (assembly GCA_030737875.1). Taxonomy (NCBI): domain Eukaryota; kingdom Viridiplantae; phylum Streptophyta; class Magnoliopsida; order Asparagales; family Amaryllidaceae; genus Allium; species Allium sativum. The sequence continues at coordinate 804,677,977 of CM060909.1, read as the reverse complement.
AATCTTATAAACAATTGATTTCATAGACCATATATTGCTGCCAAATACTCAACAAATACTGCCTATTGGTTTTAACTAAACAGATGTTGAATTTTCAGTCAATAACTAACAATCAAATCAATCACCTCATCAAATCAGTTCATATATGATAATATGAAAATAAATAAAATATTTGAGGAATCCCGTTGGATCCCTCCAACCTATTCTTCCCTGTATCCAAATTTGTTAGCTCAAATCAGATCATTCAATTTCATTTAACTGATAACAATAAATAACACCCATTTAACATCAACAAATTCATAAGAAACTCAACAATTCAAACAGTATAAACACGTTTATTTAAACATGACCAATCAAGGTGAGTTACCTCTATTGGATCAAATCGTTAAAATAACGATTTGGTATTTCACTGAAATTAAACAACAGTTTAATTTCATTGGTTAAATCAACAAATAATTATATAACTGACAAACAGTCAACCATTAGAAACCAGAGCACACAAAATAAAAACCCAAATTATATTAAATATAAACTGGAAGAACTGAGTGAGTTTAACTCACCGAACTTCCATTTGTTGCTTGAGCAGTCCCATTAAATTAAATAGTGTTTAAGTTGACAATGAATTTCAGCAGTCTCCAACGCTGTTCGAGCTAATTCCATAATGTACGATTCCACAATATGGTCCCAACGTAATTGGTCTAGCCAAATTCTAATAACAAAATAAAAATTTAGAAATATTTAATCATATGATTTAATTAAAATAGTTAACCTGTTAATTAATTATTTTCTAAACTAATTACTTTTTAATTAACCAGACCAGTTCCTTTTTGCTTGAGAAAACAGGCCGACTTGTTTCAGTTACTACATCAGAGTTTTTCCCAATCCTTGTCCTGATGTGAATGTAATAATATTAGTTAATAATTTATAATAAATATAACTGACTAATTATCCCTAAACCCTTTAATTAATTAAATAATAACTTAATTTTGTTTTGCTTAGTTAAATCACGGCTAATTATTATGTGCCACTCTTTGTTCTGAATTAATTCAGTTATTCTTTATTCATGCTTCACACACAATTTTCATGTAGTGACACATAATTTAATTAATTAAATTTAATCCTTTCATTATAAAACTAATTTAATAAAAAAACTTTAATTAGTCAAGTTCATAACTTAGATTAGACAAAATTAAGGACGTCAACTCCTGGTTTCCAAATATCCGATCCAATTTCCACGCTGCCTGATCCCATCATTAACAATATCCCAATCCTGTCACCAATTAACACCATTTTAATTAAATTTATAAACTCCTTAATTAATCTAAAATTATAAAATAATTACAGAATCAGAGAATTTAGGCCGAACTGTTAGTCTTCTTCCCGATCTTATATCCGCTTCATTCGAACAGAACACCTTACCTTAACCACCTTTAACAGCTGTTGCAACGCCTTGCGGTCCACCGGATGTCCATTAGATCACCATAGATGTAACGACCCAACTTTCGAACACATCTCAAGTTGTGCCATTAATAAGAAATAAGAATAGATAGAAGATAAATCACAGAACATCAGAATCTCACAGCGGAAATTTCACAAAGATAATACTTTATAATGTTACACAACAGTACATAATACATCAGAGCCACATAGGTCTAGTGATACAACTCCTTCATAGTACATCAGTAATTATACAAATCATAGGTGATCAATTGATAGACTTAATTAAACAGTAGATAGGTGGACCATCACACAGCAAAAACCTTCATTCCAGCTTCACAAGTTCCATCGAATCCTGATTCACTTGTCTATTCATAACAAGCTTTATGAATACCCAGGAGTTTAAGGGAAAACCCAGAAAAATAAACTCCGGGTCAGTCAGGGGACTGGTATGAGTAAACAGTTTAAACAGTTAAAGAAAATATCCCATAAGACCACGCCGTAAGGACGGAACGGGTTTTTACCTTATGAGATCAAAATCACTTTGTATACTTGAAAAACAGATATTACCATAATGTCTAGGTGTTTCCACAAATAATTTAGAATCTAGGAGAATGCTTGCATCTCACATTCTCCGATATAGTATACAAATAAAACCGTTTGGCACTTATGGGAATTGGATTTCCAACTATGACAAGGTATGGGACCACCTCCCGCTGATGTACCTCTAGAGGCAAATACACCTGGGTTCAACAAGAACGTCTTGCAACCCGGCCTTCACATGACCGACCACTCATTTCTCTTGAGTGTATCGAATGTATATCACCGATGGTTGTGCGCGGCAACCATCCCCGAATGGGCAGAATCGATAGATTTAGAAACAAAAGGAATTTCTCTAGATAGGTGATACTGCACCCTAATGGGAGCGACCCACATAGCCATGCTGCCTGCCCGATTTTTGTCATTTCCTGGGTGTGAGGCTCGAGGCTAGACTCGTCTTTCCATCATCACAGGTTCATTCCTTTGAATGCCACATCGTCCTACCCGTCAGAAATACTCAAACGATTTCCCAAATATATCACGGGTAATAAAGCTAAGAGAAACGAATTTCTCCGCCACCAACGTAATATACTTACGTAAATTCGATGTGTAAAATCTGACTGATATACGTTGTCAGACACTCGTCCATTCAGGTTTGTTCTGGGACTGAACAGACCAAAGATATTGTTTACGACCATCGTCTTCAATATCTTCGACACGCACGTATAGTCAATTCAAAGTGGAATGTATATCCGGACTCTTTGAAATGATTAACGAACATTTAACACTTTAAATTATAATTCTAACAAAGTTATAATCTAATCAGTATATACAGTTGTAGACAAACCAAACAGTATATGATTTACTTGTCAATATCTGGTATATTGATCATCTTCTCAAAATAGTCAAATTTTAGCACGTGCGTCGCACACGGTCTTTTCTCTGTTTTGATCGTCATCTCTAAAATTGAATTCTTACTTTATTTTTTTCTTTAGAAAAATATTACACATCATTATTTCTTAAATCTGATTATCAAAATGACTTGAATTATGATTTAAAAATCAACTTCCATACTTGGTCAAATTTCTCCGTTGATCCTTCTATATTTGATCTCCTTATTCCTCTTTCTATACTGATAAAACTCTTCTCTTCATTTATCAGTCTAAATGCGATCAAATTATTTATTCACAGTTCTTGTTTAAAATATACAGAACTGTTCATGATCAGACCTTTATTATCTGGTACTTAGATTTCAGATAAAACTAACCAATTTTAGCGCATGTGTCACATATGATTTCTTAGCTTGTTTCAATTTGAATATTTAAAATATTCCATCAGAAAATAGATTCAAATTTAAATTATAAAATAAATTTATAATTTATCTGAAATAACAGCTTCTGTTCTGATTTCACGTCGTCTGTCAAAGTCATACTTGATCTGTTACTCTGGAACAACTTTTCTTCGTTTGACTTTACAACTAATATATTATATTAGAAAATCATCTCAAATCATAATTTCCAATTAAATTTATAATTTAATCTAAATTATAATTCTGTATTTATTTTTCAGTTCCTGACGGAAACTGTATCCTGATTCACCTTTCTTCTTTTCTCCATTTAAATAAATTTCTATTTTATTTTCCCTGTAAATTTAATAAAAATATTATTTTTATTAAAATATTTATCTTTCCCATTTATTTAAAACTTTATTTTTATTTTAAAAACTAGTTTAAACTAAAATTATGGTTCAAAACCTTCATTTCAAAGTGGGATTGACAAAGTACCACTTTAATACAAAGTACCAAGGGGAAAACCCCGTGCTGCGCTCATGGAATTGAGCCCAGACCTCATGGTTTTGGGCAAGTACCAAGTACCTGGTACTTTGCCAAGTACCACTCTGATAACCCCTTGCCTGACTATTCAAAAACGTATGCGCACCCTTGCAAAAACCTCTCAGCCCTCATGTTTCAACCAAGTACCACATTCCCCTCTTTCCTTCGCCAACTTGTACACACGTACCCGTGCACGTGCACAGCCCGGCCAGTCGCCGGACGACGCTCCGACCACCACCAGCAAGTCACGTCCGCTCCTCCGATCAAAAATGTCCAACCACTCCAACTCCCGACTCTCTTCTTCTCCAAAACCTTCTTCCACCATTCACAACAAAATGAACAGCTCCAGGTTGGGCCAACAAACCGCTACAGCCCCATCAACTCCGACCACCGGCAATGACCGCGCCACCTCCACAAGCTTCGCCAGCCCCGGCCGTGCCTCCAGTAGGGGTCCTGGCCCACTCGATCCAGTGTGGGGCCCTCCATCGCTTCCCAATTCCGTGAGCCAGAAAACACAGCATGAACCCAATTTTTTTTTTTTTTTTTTTGATTTTCCCTCTCGATTTATTCAATAGAAAAATAAACTTATATTTTTCTAATGATCCTTGAACCCCCACGATCCTCCACCCCTGGCGCCATTGTCCACGATAGTTTCCATCGCTGGAATTTGGCTCATCCCCAATTTCTGACAATCCCCAAAATTCACATGATTCACAACTTTAATGTTCTTGATTTTATTTTCTAAAATCATCATTTGGATCTATGATTACGATTATGTAATCAAATCATGTTTTTAAAACGTTTGAATTCCTACTTTGAAATTTTGAATAGAGGCAGTACTGTTGTTTTGGTTTTTCAAAATGACAGTATGTGTTTTGCCCAGATTACTTCCCTTCTACATTCTGGTATGATTTGTTAAAAAGGTATTAACATCAGCATTGACTCTCAACTCGACATCCCCTTCCCTGTGTTACTGGTCTAATTAAGTTTATAAGAATTCAATCAAAAGAAAACCATGTATGATGACAGTAACAGGTCGTAGGACTTAAACCTATGACACTTAAGGGTATCACACATAAATCAGTGTTCATTACATCATGACAACAACCAACTCATACGTGAAAGAGTACTTAAACGAGATCACAAAGGAAATCCATAACCATTTCATAGTTCAATCACTAACTGCAGTAATTTAAAAACAGGAATTATAATGCAAGTTTACTCACTTAAAAAGCTCCAAAAACCTTGCTTTCTCTTGCTGAAAATGTTTGAACTATTGTGTGTTGGTGTGAGTGAAATGGTGTACATGTATGGTCTTTATATAGGGTGAGAAAATGAATAATATACCCTGCATTTAATGTGTGATGTGAACCAGCAGGCAGCCTTTTTATTTGACAATTTGAAAGACCAAACAAAAACTGATTTGCTCCCTCTAAAAGTCTCCTCATCCTTACATATATTCACATGGCTATTTCAGGCTAAACCCCCCTATGGCTTGTACAAACTCTCCCCTCTAGCCTTGAAAAGAAACACACATTAAATGGCAATGTACCACCTTTCTTTCTACCATCTTTTCCTTTGGTTCTAGCAACATGTTGAGGCCATTTCATGTACTAAAATGCTCAGTTTTAAATGTGTTGTCAATCCATATTTCCTCTCATGTCAAACTGATTTTACAATACATATATATTAAATACCAACTTGTCTTGCAAGTATGGCTAAAACTGAAAATGTGCACATGTATATCTATGTCATGAGGTGATGACACACAAGGAATTACTTAGAGAAATACTTAGCTATACCTATCTACTAGTGTAGATGCATATGAATGATTTTATACATCTTTTTATGCATATATTGCATTGACAAGTTGCCAATGTTCTGAAATATGTACATGAATTATATTTTCAGAAAATTTAATTTGAAAAGAAATGAAAAGATTGCCAAAACTGGAAATAACTTATCTAAATTTACCTTGCCATGTGCCTAGACTTTATCCTACTTCCCTACTTGCTAGTATGATTTATGATGTAGGTGTTTCATAGTTGATATCATGAAGTGAAAGTGATTTTGAAAATACAAGTTCACCTTTTAATGCATATGCATGTTCAAATAATTGTCATGAGATCAAATCGTATTTATGGTGTTTGAAAATATGATTTTACCAAGGGATTTGACAATACATGTTTGATTTTAAACCTATATAAATTCACATATTTTCTTGTATTTTATTTTGAGAACAAAAAGGTGATTAACATGTCTTAAGCAAGGGGTTTAATTGAGTTTGAAACAAGGGGTTTGCTAAAACAAATATTTTAAAGCTTTTTGAAAACATGAACAAGTATTTGCAAAGTCATAGCATTTAAAATTTTTGCTATGTAAAAGTGTTGCTTAACATACATTAAATATGAATTTAACAAGTGCTATTAAATACATGCTATCATATATACACGTGTAAAATAAAATTATACAAACGCTATTAAATTTGTGCTATCATACCTTAATATATAAAAAATGGATTTTGATAAATGCTGCACATATACATGCTATTATATATATGTCAACAAATTCTGTAATTAATAAATTCAATTTTTAAATCGTATTTGAAAATACGTATTCACGATCAATTAACACTGTATCAGTGATCCGTGAAAATACCGGGTCGTTACATTCTACCCCCCTTATAAAAATTTCGTCCCCGAAATTTGTAAGTAGTAGATTTAGAGTTATTGACTTATATAAATAACACATATCAATAAATTAAACACACGCCAACAATTTCTTATTCAAAACCAAAAATATCTACCCAAATTCCCTTCTCTAACTCATCGGCCAATTTACTTAACTCCGTTAAGTATTATCCAATTTCTTCATTCACGTCCTTAACGTTCTTTATTTCGGGCCTCACACATATGATTTTATTCCACAAATTGATCCATTTCACCTTCATTGTGTCCATATCCAATAAACCCTCAAGCCAACCTTAATTCCAGGAAATCCAAATTTTAACTCAATTTAAAATTCTAACTTGATTTCCGGTATCAATATGAATGGATATTATTCTATTTTAATCCAACCATACTAACTTTATCTAGGGGATGACCCTACTTAATTAACTCCTTTTATAATAAAAAGAGTAAATTACCTTCAGAAACTCCTTCCACATTCTCAGAAGTCGATGGCTTATTCATCAAAGTGTAGACCTTTGGTTGCTGTGCCTTCTTAAGTGGACAGTCTCTGACCAAGTGCCCAGGCTGATGACAGTAGCATGAAAACTTCTGGGGAATAGCATCACTTGTACCCTTTGGTTGAGGTTGCTCTGTTTGCTGAGTCTGTTGTGGCTTTTCTACTGCTGACTTGGTGCAGAACTTGGCAATATGTCCTTTCTCCAAACAGTTGTGGCATATGGTATTTTTGAATCGTTCTTTGGCTTTTTCTCCCATCTTGGGTACTTCCTTGTTGTTGTTCCAGTTCGGGTTGAACTTCCTTTTGTTTGGATTTTCCCCACTAGATCCTCCCGTCTGTGCTGCTTTTGCAACTGGCTTCTTACCCTCCAGTGCCTCATAGCGAACTACCATATCTACTAGATCAACGAATGGAATCTTGAGATGTCCAATCATCTGAACTTGCAGGCTATCCTTCAATCCTGCTATGAACATTTCATTTTTATTAAGCGGAGTGTTGATCAGTTCTGGCCCAAAACAGGAAAGTGCATTGAATTTGTTCTCATATTCAGATACTTTCATATCCCCTTGTTTGAGATCAATAAAATCCCGATACATCCTCGTCTTCCCAGCAGTAGGTAGAAACTGTGCTTCGAAAGCTTCTTTGAATTTTTCCCAAGTGAAATCTTCCTCAGGAACATTAGCAGTTTGAGCATCCCACCAAATCGCGGCAGTTCCTTGAAGTTGCCATGATGCCAAAAGACGTTTCTGATCGCCATTCAACTTCAGTCCCTTGAAAATCCTCTCACAGGACCTCATCCAAGCTTGAACTTCAGTAAACGACTCAGTTCCCTTGAAAACTTTTCCTCCCAGAGTCGTATACTCCTTACAAATGGTCGCAAAGCTCTTATCCTGTTGAACTGGTGTAACTTCTTCTACCGTTTCCCCTTGGTCTTGGGATCCAGTAGTACGACCAGTAACAGTGGATGACCCCCTAGCTCGACCTCTTCGTGCACGGGTGCTCATTTTGATTACCTGACTATAACAAGTTGTTAATCGAGTCTTGATAGGATATAACTACCTTAGGTATATCATCCAAGTTGTGTTAAATTCATTTTAAATTTTTATATAAAAATACGCTCTCTCACACTCACCCAAAGCCTAGGTAATCCGTAACCTAAGCTCTGATACCAACTGTAACGACCCAACTTTCGAACACATCTCAAGTTGTGCCATTAATAAGAAATAAGAATAGATAGAAGATAAATCACAGAACATCAGAATCTCACAGCAGAAATTTCACAAAGATAATACTTTATAATGTTACACAACAGTACATAATACATCAGAGCCACATAGGTCTAGTGATACAACTCCTTCATAGTACATCAGTAATTATACAAATCATAGGTGATCAATTGATAGACTTAATTAAACAGTAGATAGGTGGACCATCACACAGCAAAAACCTTCATTCCAGCTTCACAAGTTCCATCGAATCCTGATTCACTTGTCTATTCATAACAAGCATTATGAATACCCAAGAGTTTAAGGGAAAACACAGAAAAATAAACTCCGGGTCAGTCAGGGGACTGGTATGAGTAAACAGTTTAAACAGTTAAAGAAAATATCCCATAAGACCACGCCGTAAGGACGGACGGGTTTTTACCTTATGAGATCAAAATCACTTTGTATACTTGAAAAACAGATATTACCATAATGTCTAGGTGTTTCCATAAATAATTTAGAATCTAGGAGAATGCTTGCATCTCACATTCTCCGATATAGTATACAAATAAAACCGTTTGGCACTTATGGGAATTGGATTTCCAACTATGACAAGGTATGGGACCACCTCCCGCTGATGTACCTCTAGAGGCAAATACACCTGGGTTCAAAAAGAACGTCTTGCAACCCGGCCTTCACATGACCGACCACTCATTTCTCTTGAGTGTATCGAATGTATATCACCGATGGTTGTGCGCGGCAACCATCCCCGAATGGGCAGAATCGATAGATTTAGAAACAAATGGAATTTCTCTAGATAGGTGATACTGCACCCTAATGGGAGCGACCCACATAGCCATGCTGCCTGCCCGATTTTTGTCATTTCCTGGGTGTGAGGCTCGAGGCTAGACTCGTCTTTCCATCATCACAGGTTCATTCCTTTGAATGCCACATCGTCCTACCCGTCAGAAATACTCAAACGATTTCCCAAATATATCACGGGTAATAAAGCTAAGAGAAACGAATTTCTCCGCCACCAACGTAATATACTTACGTAAATTCGATGTGTAAAATATGACTGATATACATTGTCAGACACTTGTCCATTCAGGTTTGTTCTGGGACTGAACAGACCAAAGATATTGTTTACGACCATCGTCTTCAATATCTTCGACACGCACGTATAGTCAATTCAAAGTGGAATGTATATCCGGACTCTTTGAAATGATTAACGAACATTTAACACTTTAAATTATAATTCTAACAAAGTTATAATCTAATCAGTATATACAGTTGTAGACAAACCAAACAGTATATGATTTACTTGTCAATATCTGGTATATTGATCATCTTCTCAAAATAGTCAAATTTTAGCACGTGCGTCGCACACGGTCTTTTCTCTGTTTTGATCGTCATCTCTAAAATTGAATTCTTACTTTATTTTTTTCTTTAGAAAAATATTACACATCATTATTTCTTAAATCTGATTATCAAAATGACTTGAATTATGATTTAAAAATCAACTTCCATACTTGGTCAAATTTCTCCGTTGATCCTTCTATATTTGATCTCCTTATTCCTCTTTCTATACTGATAAAACTCTTCTCTTCATTTATCAGTCTAAATGCGATCAAATTATTTATTCACAGTTCTTGTTTAAAATATACAGAACTGTTCATGATCAGACCTTTATTATCTGGTGCTTAGATTTCAGATAAAACTAACCAATTTTAGCGCATGTGTCACATATGATTTCTTAGCTTGTTTCAATTTGAATATTTAAAATATTCCATCAGAAAATAGATTCAAATTTAAATTATAAAATAAATTTATAATTTATCTGAAATAACAGCTTCTGTTCTGATTTCACGTCGTCTGTCAAAGTCATACTTGATCTGTTACTCTGGAACAACTTTTCTTCGTTTGACTTTACAACTAATATATTATATTAGAAAATCATCTCAAATCATAATTTCCAATTAAATTTATAATTTAATCTAAATTATAATTCTGTATTTATTTTTCAGTTCCTGACGGAAACTGTATCCTGATTCACCTTTCTTCTTTTCTCTATTTAAATAAATTTCTATTTTATTTTCCCTGTAAATTTAATAAAAATATTATTTTTATTAAAATATTTATCTTTCCCATTTATTTAAAACTTTATTTTTATTTTAAAAACTAGTTTAAACTAAAATTATGGTTCAAAACCTTCATTTCAAAGTGGGATTGACAAAGTACCACTTTAATACAAAGTACCAAGGGGAAAACCCCGTGCTGCGCTCATGGAATTGAGCCCAGACCTCATGGTTTTGGGCAAGTACCAAGTACCTGGTACTTTGCCAAGTACCACTCTGATAACCCCTTGCCTGACTATTCAAAAACGTATGCGCACCCTTGCAAAAACCTCTCAGCCCTCATGTTTCAACCAAGTACCACATTCCCCTCTTTCCTTCGCCAACTTGTACACACGTACCCGTGCACGTGCACAGCCCGACCAGTCGCCGGACGACGCTCCGACCACCACCAGCAAGTCACGTCCGCTCCTCCGATCAAAAATGTCCAACCACTCCAACTCCCGACTCTCTTCTTCTCCAAAACCTTCTTCCACCATTCACAACAAAATGAACAGCTCCAGGTTGGGCCCACAAACATCTACAGCCCCATCAACTCCGACCACCGGCAATGACCGCGCCACCTCCACAAGCTTCGCCAGCCCCGGCCATGCCTCCAGTAGGGGTCCTGGCCCACTCGATCCAGTGTGGGGCCCTCCATCGCTTCCCAATTCCGTGAGCCAGAAAACATAGCATGAACCCAATTTTTTTTTTTTTTTTGATTTTCCCTCTCGATTTATTCAATAGAAAAATAAACTTATATTTTTCTATTGATCCTTGAACCCCCACGATCCTCCACCCCTGGCGCCATTGTCCACGATAGTTTCCATCGCCGGAATTTGGCTCATCCCCAATTTCTGACAATCCCCAAAATTCACATGATTCACAACTTTAATGTTCTTGATTTTATTTTCTAAAATCATCATTTGGATCTATGATTACGATTATGTAATCAAATCAGGTTTTTAAAACGTTTGAATTCCTACTTTGAAATTTTTGAATAGAGGCAGTACTGTTGTTTTGGTTTTTCAAAATGACAGTATGTGTTTTGCCCAGATTACTTCCCTTCTACATTCTGGTATGATTTGTTAAAAAGGTATTAACATCAGCATTGACTCTCAACTCGACATCCCCTTCCCTGTGTTACTGGTCTAATTAAGTTTATAAGAATTCAATCAAAAGAAAACCATGTATGATGACAGTAACAGGTCGTAGGACTTAAACCTATGACACTTAAGGGTATCACACATAAATCAGTGTTCATTACATCATGACAACAACCAACTCATACGTGAAAAAGTACTTAAACGAGATCACAAAGGAAATCCATAACCATTTCATAGTTCAATCACTAACTGCAGTAATTTAAAAACAGGAATTATAATGCAAGTTTACTCACTTAAAAAGCTCCAAAAACCTTGCTTTCTCTTGCTGAAAATGTTTGAACTATTGTGTGTTGGTGTGAGTGAAATGGTGTACATGTATGGTCTTTATATAGGGTGAGAAAATGAATAATATACCCTGCATTTAATGTGTGATGTGAACCAGTAGGCAGCCTTTTTATTTGACAATTTGAAAGACCAGACAAAAACTGATTTGCTCCCTCTAAAAGTCTCCTCATCCTTACATATATTCACATGGCTATTTCAGGCTAAACCCCCCCTATAGCTTGTACAAACTCTCCCCTCTAGCCTTGAAAAGAAACACACATTAAATGGCAATGTACCACCTTTCTTTCTACCATCTTTTCCTTTGGTTCTAGCAACATGTTGAGGCCATTTCATGTACTAAAATGCTCAGTTTTAAATGTGTTGTCAATCCATATTTCCTCTCATGTCAAACTGATTTTACAATGCATATATATTAAATACCAACTTGTCTTGCAAGTATGGCTAAAACTGAAAATGTGCACATGTATATCTATGTCATGAGGTGATGACACACAAGGAATTACTTAGAGAAATACATAGCTATACCTATCTACTAGTGTAGATGCATATGAATGATTTTATACATCTTTTTATGCATATATTGCATTGACAAGTTGCCAATGTTCTGAAATATGTACATGAATTATATTTTCAGAAAATTTAATTTGAAAAGAAATGAAAAGATTGCCAAAACTGAAAATAACTTATCTAAATTTACCTTGCCATGTGCCTAGACTTTATCCTACTTCCCTACTTTCTAGTATGATTTATGATGTAGGTGTTTCATAGATGATATCATGAAGTGAAAGTGATTTTGAAAATACAAGTTCACCTTTTAATGCATATGCATGTTCAAATAATTGTCATGAGATCAAATCGTATTTATGGTGTTTGAAAATATGATTTTACCAAGGGATTTGACAATACATGTTTGATTTTAAACCTATATAAATTCACATATTTTCTTGTATTTTATTTTGAGAACAAAAAGGTGATAAACATGTCTTAAGCAAGGGGTTTAATTGAGTTTGAAACAAGGGGTTTGCTAAAACAAATATTTTAAAGCTTTTTGAAAACATGAACAAGTATTTGCAAAGTCATAGCATTTAAAATTTTTGCTATGTAAAAGTGTTGCTTAACATACATTAAATATGAATTTAACAAGTGCTATTAAATACATGCTATCATATATACACGTGTAAAATAAAATTATACAAATGCTATTAAATTTGTGCTATCATACCTTAATATATCAAAAATGGATTTTGATAAATGCTGCACATATACATGCTATTATATATATGTCAACAAATTCTGTAATTAATAAATTCAATTTTTAAATCGTATTTGAAAATACGTATTCACGATCAATTAACACTGTATCAGTGATCCGTGAAAATACCGGGTCATTACAATAGAGGTTACGCCATATCCTTGTCGTCCTACGACAGGAGCATTGCTCCCCCAACCACTTCCAGTCGCCGCTAGTTCATCTAAAACCTCTGCTTGCTTCGAACACATCCCAGGCCACCGCGGTGATCGGAAAACGATCATAACCGTTCAAACTCAAGTACTGGTTGAGGTCGTTCTTTTTGTTGTTGAGAGGTTTTCGATCTGAAAAGTGCATTGGGAGATTAAGTGAGCTTAAAATGGAAAGCTGCAGATCATCGATTCATTAAGGGTGGCGGCGTATATGGGTTGACCACGAAAGGGTCTTTGACGCAATGAAATAGGGTTATGCCAAAGTGGATGGTGGATTGTATTTATAAGAGAGTTGGTGTATTATAATATTATATGTTAAACTTCACGGTGAAGTAACGTTAAAAACACTCACATACAACCTTCATTTTTGACAAAATAAGGCTATCCTAGCATAAAAAATATTCCGGACCAGATGGGACAGGTTTTGTTAAATTCTGAGGTCATTTGTGAAAAGTACTTTATAATTATCGATGAAAAATAAAGCGTTTAAAATTCCTAAAATTCCAGAAAAAATCCAATAAATTTGAAACCTTGACATTTAACAAGACCTCTTTCTAACGGATCCAACAAATCTTGTTTTGTTCAAATCGTAGTTCATTTGGCCAGTTGTTTGTTCGTTTAAAGTTACCCTGTCTAAATTGTCTAAACAATTAAATAGAACAAAGGCATTTTTGGCCACTGAAGTCACATACGACATCGGTTTACCGCGAAATTTGATTTTCTTAAAATAATTTAACGATACGGTTCCAATGAAACTAATTTCACTAAACACGGAGACCATTTGCAAAAATGGCTATTTTTAACGCTTATATAATATCGATTAGAATATTATATAAATTCCAAATTAATTCAAATAAATAATAATAAATTATTTTTATCATATTTATTCAAGCAGAATATATATGCAATTCCAGATATAATTTACACAACTCAATATCATCAATTTTGAGTTAAATTGTTTAAATTTCCCATTTAAATATATTAAATAAACGTTATATTTTAATAATGATTTTCATAGCAACTATTTCAAAATTTGATTTGGTCATAACCAACAATCTATAACATGAAATCTGGATTTTTCTCTTCCATATGAAAATTATAGTCAACACGATCCCAATGTTTCTCGTTTCACAGAAATCTGACTTATATCGGATCCGGTATATTTAGTTGAAGTTCAAAACTCCATATTACGAATTGCAGCGCCATTTCAAACTCGATTTATAAATATATAAATATATAACGTTCAAACTTCGTTTTAAATAACGAATGAAATATTAAAATCCATTATTATTCCAAATAAAATATTTAAAATAATAAATTAAATAAATATTTGACCAACAAAAATACGGGTTGTTACACTTGGTTAAACTAAATAGATCCCCACTGAATCAAAAATTTGCTCAATTTTTGATTCCAACATCTAGAAGCTTGCTTCAAACCATAAATAGACCTCTTCAACTTACATACCTTATCTGGTAATGCTGTTTTATATCCAGTAGGAGGAGACATGTACACTTCTTCAAGATATCCATGTAAAAATGCATTGTTAATATCTAATAATTGAATGCTCCACTCTTTTGCAGCAGTTAAACCCATTACAGTTCTTACTATTGTTAGCTTTGCAACAGGACTAAATGTGTACTTATAATCTTTTCTAGAAATTTGTTTGTCTCCCCTTGCAACCAATCTAGCTTTATATCGGTCCACCTCACCAGTAGGTTTGAATTTTGTCTTATAAACCAATTTACAAGCAATAGACTTCTTATCAATAGGAAGCTGCACTTATTCCCATGTATCATTATTTTCTAAGGCTGTTAACTCTGTCTTCATAGCCTTAATCCATATTGGATGCTCCTTAGCTCCAGAGTAGGAAGATCGTTCAAAAGAAGACAAAACATTTGCAAGGCTATGCAATTCTTAATTATCCAGATGTGCTAGTGATGGTTCAGTGAATACATTGAAAGAAACTGATTCACTGTTCTGTGTATTACCAAAGGCCTTATGGGAAATTTTCCAGTAATATAACCATCATATTTCTTGGGTACTTGACAAATTCTTGAAGAGGTTCTAAGGAATTGATTAATGTTGATCTGTGTCAAAGTTAAACTGTGGATAATGAGAAGAAAAATCATTTTGATCTAAAGCTGGATTAACAAGTGCAGGAGTTTCAGATGAAGAAGGTACAACTGGAACTATGGTTGATTTGTGTTTAAAAGGAAAAATATTTTCAATGAAATGTACTCTCTGCTGAAAACAACTTTATGAGTGTCTAGATCATAAAGTTTATATCCTTTTTTTTCACAAGGGTACCAATTAAAATGCATTTCTTTGCTCTTTCATCAAATTTATCATGTAGCTTTTGAAAAGGAAACACAATCATCCTATAACTCGAAGATGTTCATAATAATGAGTCTTGTTCATCAATAATTCTTATGGTGTCTTCCGATTTAAAACTGAGCTTGGCATAAAATTAATAAGATGAGTAGCAATAAGAATGCAATCACCCAAAAAATTTTAAGGCATACCAGCATAAATTTTGTTTGTTCTTGTTGTCTCTAACAAATGCCTATGCTTCCTTTCAACACGGCCATTCTGCTGAGGATTACCATGTATTGACCTTTGATGAACTATCCCTTTTGATTCAAAGAGCTGTCTACGTTTCTCTTGAATATTCAGTTCCATTGTCAAAGCTGATAATTTTGAGCTTTTCCCCAAATTGAGTTAATACATATTCAATGAATGCAACAATAACAAAAACTACTTGAACTTTTGAATAAACAAGTCTGTCTAAGTATTTCTAGTATGATCATTTAGAATGGTCAAAAAATGAGTTTCACCGCACAGTATTGGTCTATGATACCTACCCCACAAATCAATATGAACTAAATAAAATGAAGATTCAACATATGAATCAGGATGGGTAAAACGCAATTTATAATGCTTTCCTAATACACATGCTTCACAAGAAAAATCTTTATTAAGTAATCTCCTTGATATAGAAGTTTGAAAATGTTTCATTTTGTTAATAGATGGATGACCTAACCTAGCATGCAGAATGTCTATACTAGGTTTGTTACAAGAAGTAATTGTATTATTGATAGAAGCAAGAAAACAATCACTGTTAGACAAAATCTGAAAAATTATGTAAAATTGGTGACAAAGATAGTTTGTAAAGACCAGAAATCCTTGATCCAACAGATTGAAGTTGCTTTGATTCAAGATCCTAAAAATAACAAGAAGAATATGTGAATTTTGCAACAATTTTGTTTTGATCAAGAAATTTTCCTACATGTAAGAGATAGTTTTTGAATGTAGGAATATATAATACATTTTGTAAATGCAATTTTGAGTTTAAAATTACAGTTCCAATATGATTAACAAGAATTGTGGAACCATCAGGCAGAGTAACTATAATTTTTTTTAAACCTTTCTAAGTGAAGAAAAACATGTAATGTTTGAGGTCATATGATTTATGGCTCTTGTATCAATTATCCAAGAATTTTGATCATTCAATTTTGTAGCACTGTTTTCAATTTTGGGAAAACAACAACCTGCATAGTTGAGTGAAGATGTGAATAGATTATCTTGAATTTGTAAAGTAGCATTTGATTCCTGAACCATCTTCATGACTTGATTATAAAAGGAAGACATAATCACTGGATCAAATTGTTCCCCTTCAGAACTAATAGTGTTCACAACTGCATTCGAAGCATTAGCAGGTTGAGGATGGTTTCCAATTATTCCTTCATCAGAAGAAGCTTCAACAACATTAGCATTTTTCTGATCCAACTTTATTTTTACAACTCCTTCTTTGTTCCACCAATCATAATATCCAATTAACTTGAAACAATATTCTATTGCATGACCTTTTTTCTTGCAATTTTTACAATACAACTCATTTTTCTGTCTTTTACTTTCCCTTTTTAGAGTTTGAAAGCAAGATTTAGAAGATGTAACGACCCGCATTTTCTGGCCTTATTTTAAATTATTTTATTTATTTAAAATGTCATTATGAATTTAAATCATGAATTTTTAATTATTTTGAATATTCTATTTAAATAATAAATAATATAATATTTTAATTCCATAATATTGGGAAAATGTTGAATTCACTGTATAATGTGTATCGGCAAAATATAAAGGGTTAATATTGTCTATATTGAAAATATATTGATGATTTCATTTATTTAACGATAGTTGAACGTAAAATTTATAATTTAATTATATAACGAGCTGCAGCGGCGCGGTAGTTCGTAAAATGGAGTTTTGAACTTCAAATGACTGTACATGATTCAAAATAAGCCGGATTTTTTCGAAACAAGAAACGTCAGGACCGATTGGACAATATTTTTCTAATGGAAGAGGAAAATCGAGTTTTCATAGCGTAGATTTTATTTTATGTC
This sequence comes from Allium sativum, assembly GCA_030737875.1. NCBI lineage: Eukaryota > Viridiplantae > Streptophyta > Magnoliopsida > Asparagales > Amaryllidaceae > Allium > Allium sativum. Next base: position 804,660,349 of record CM060909.1, on the reverse strand, counting down.
CAAATCAAATTTTAAAATAGTTGTTATGGGATTCCTTTATAATTTATAACGTTTAAATTATAAATAAAGGGATTTTTAAATATTTTGAATATCGAACTAGCTTGGATTTCAACCTAAGAAATTTTATTTTTAAAATATATGCAATTCTTGTCGTGTTTGACCAATTATAATATTTTATTATTTCTATATTGAAGTATTTTAAAATTAATTTATTTTAATTTAAATTGAACCATTTAAAAGGGACTTTATTCAAAAGACCTCCGTTTTTTACGAAACAAATTTTATTGAGACTGTAACATTAAATTATTGCTAGATTTCAATCTGCACGTCAATCGGGGTTATTTTGTGAGCATGGCAAAATAAAATGCACATAAAAACAACCATTTGGACGTGAACGAGCGCCGTTTGAGCAAATGGACTCGAAATTCGATGAAACAAGATTCGTTAGGACTGTATCATCAAATTATACCTTGATGTCCATTTTAGTGATGAACGGTGCTTGTATGTAACCGTAGTAACCAATAAACAATGTTCAAAATTGCGATAAACAAGAAATAAAAATCGTTAGTCACATTATTAGTTAACTCAACAACAAAATAAAGTTTTCCCCCACTTATATAAACCCCAAACCAAAACTAATTTCTGTTCATACATTTTGCAAAAAAGTCCGAAATCACAAATCAATTTATATTTTCGAATATGTTAGGAATTGATGAGGGTAATCTAAAGCAAAATGGTAGATCTGGTCGAGGGCTAGCTACCATAAAAATTTGGGGAGCTATCGTCAAGTATGATGGCCGGAAATCGCGAGGAAAGGTGGAAAACTGATTTCATTTTTAGGGTTTTTGGTGGAGTTTTGTTTGGCGATGGGTGATGGAGTCAAAGGTGAAGTTGTTCAAGGGAAAGAGGGCTACGTTTTTGTCTTTGGTCGGAGGGTCTGAAAGTGCCTGTGGCGATGGGAATCAGGGGATGATCGGAGGTGTACTTTATAAGGTTGTAATGGTTGGAATTATCCTTTTTCTGGTGGCTGGAGTTAACGAGGGTGGTGGACACTTGAAGGAAAACGTTGGTGGAAGGTTGGCCTTTCGATTTGAGGTGGGGCGGTGCCTCACAACGGCCTGGGGTGGTGTAATTATGGAGTTGAACAGAGTTCGGTTTTCCGTTGATTTTGGCGTCGTGGCGGCAAGAGGAGGGTCCAGGTTGAGGTCAAAAGACCGGCGGAGGCAGGCGCTGCCATGGGTGATGATCGCCGGGGGTCCGGTGGTCAGGAGCGGTGGCGGCAACGTGTTGAAGAGGGCGTCGAAGTTCAGTTTTCAGAAAGAAGGGAGGGTCATGGTAATCGGGTTTCTGGGATTGAAATTAGGGAAGACACGTTTCTTTTGCTGATGTGGACTAGGTCGGCATTGACACTAATTACGATAATTTATAATTTTATTAATAATTTAATTAAGGTAATTTATTTTTTAATAAACATTGAACTTATATTAGCCATAACTTTTTCATACGTTGACGAAATTCGATGAAACAGATCCATTGGGATCGTGGCGACGGAGGCTACACATACGCGCTGGTCCGGTCAGAAAAGGGAGCTGTTGGAATTCTGTGTAATTTTAAACGCAGTTTAAAATTATATAAAAAGACGCTGAAATCGTCGATTGAAACTGGTGAGTTAATTCTCACACTTCTCTGGACTGCTATGATGTGATAAATCCATATAATTTAACACATCATTTATATTGGTTGATTGGATGCTATGGTTGCTATTGTTTTATTGGTTGACTTTATTTATTCGCCATTTTAATGCGTTATATTAATGAAATCATTTCGTATATGTTATATGATGTAGGGAAGAACAGGTGGGAGGAATCAAACCGGATTCCTTAGATTTATTTTATGTTATTTGTTATATTTCTCATATATGTGAATTGACACCCCAAAATGACATCAAACCTGTTCAGATTGAATAGATGGAAAATTGTGTTGTGTTTTTAATAAATCGACCATATTGATTAAGCAATTGGCAGTAATGGCCTAAAATCTATTATTTTCGACATCGTTTTGCCGCTAGGCGAACTGACAAAGATTTCAGTTATAAATTATTTATTTTAACTGAAATGAAATTTTAAACTGATTATACAAGTTAATTAAAATAGAACTTTATAAATATATTTATATTTATAATCAAGTCTTATCAAAGAATTTATTTAAATGTTTTATAAAATGAATTACTATGTCATTAATGGTTAAAAAGGATGAAATTAATATACGGGTGAGTAAAATTAAATAATTGTTTTTATAAAGCAATTAAATGATATTTTTAAATTTATCAAGTTATTAATTAATTTAAAAAGGGGAAACAGTGAATGAATATCATTTAAGAATTAACTGATGGTTACGATCGACAAAAGGTGACTGTTTTAGCTGAAGCTGACAATTGGGTTGATTTGATTTTAATTAATCAAATCGATAATTTTGAAATATTCGTTAAATTTAACGAAGGCTGTTTAAAAATAGTTAATCTTTGATTAAATATATTTAAAAAATGATTATCAAGTTAATTATTGTTAATGAGGCTAATTATGACTAATTATTTATTTCTAGCTAATATAATGATTAATTATTTTATTTCTAGTTTATAATGCAATTAACTATGATAAAAGGGTTTAATGTAAAAGTAAATTATCATTTTAAATAATGATAATTAAAGCGATTATTCCTAATAATGAATTGAATTAAAAAGTGATCAAATGGATATAAGGTTGACTAAGATTTAGTTAGAGATTTATAAGAGGTGATAACCTGGGATTACAAACAGAGTTTGTAAAAGTAACTCATAAGCTAACGCAAGAATTCCAATAAGAATTTATATAATTAAGCAAATTGGGTATGGTTAAGATTATGACTCAAAAGGTATTGGAGAATATTTACTTAATAAATTAAGTAACGAAGTGTAAGGAGATTTCCAATGTAAGATATAAGGTTATAAAACCATATTGGAATCCAATGGTAAATAAGATTTTGGCAAGTGGTTTACTTAAACAAGAAAAGGGAATTTACATGGTAAGTGGGTTTTAGAATTAAAGGAAATGGTTCACAAAATCATAGTGAATAGAAGTGGGAATGGAATATCAAGATTTAGAGTTGTAAACTTTTATTATCTGGAGATAAGAATGTTATCAATCTGTAACAACCCGTAAAATGCGAGCCAGTTTGAAATTTTTATTTTTGCAATTTTAGCGAATTTTGATTATTTAAAATGAATTATTTTAAATAATATCGACGAGAAATTTGTTTTGAAATATAATTCGATCGTATATATTATATACGCCGTCGTTAGAATATAAATATTTATATATAATTATAAATAGAATTGAAAATGGCGCGGTAGTTCGATAATTCGATTCCAAACTTCAATTGAATGTACCGGGTGCAAAACAATCCGGATTTTAGTGAAACCAAAAACATTAGGATCTAATAGATAATATCTTTCCAACGAATCCAAAAAATCAAAATTTCATAGCGGGGATCAAAAGATATGTCCAGCTGAAAATTCTGAATAGTCGCTATAGAATTAAGGCCCTTAAAAATGAACATTTTGCAAATGACCTCGGATCTCGACGAAACCAGTTTTGTTGGGTCCGCAGTGTCAAATTATTGTTAGATCCCAAATTTCATAATTTTCTGAATCAGTATGTGAGCGTAGCGAAGGAAAACGCGTTTGACCAGTTTCAGTTGATTTTAATCGACTGGAAATTGGTCTAATATTTGGGGAATTATTCTCTTGACTAATTTACGGTTAGTGACTGATAAATTGGAATGAGGCGTATGTTGTGTTTGTGTAGCACTTATTTAAAATATACGCGAGTTATTCGGGAAGACCGGGTTTATCCCATTCTGAATAACTGATACGACGATAAGTCGAAGATGAAGACGATGGTCGAAGACCGGAGGTTTTCACGTCGTTTGGGTAATTACTGATGATCTTGATTGGGCTGTACACCCAAGAAGATGGAAACAGTTAGTGATCGTCCAGACGTACTTGGAGATCGATGGATATGCGGGGTACTAGGTGCCTCCGGTTTCGTTCAGACCCAGAACGGACTTGTAAATGGACTGTGTGTCTGACATTGGATTTTAGTCCGTGTGATTGATCTCTATTAAATATATATCTGTTTGGCGGCGGAGAATTTATTCTCTTGCTTAACGCCCTTCTCTGAGACGTACGAGCTCAGGGGTTATATATTGATGGATATCAAACGCATGGAGTGAATTGCCTGTGTGGCATGCCTAAGTGGAAATTGATCGAGGCTTCTGTTGAAAAGAAAAGTCTTGTGGTGATGATCAAAGCACGGCCTTTGTGGCGTAGCTTTGTGTAACGTTTGCTTCGCGAGTTTCACACCCGGTATGAACCAAAAACGGGAGAGGACCTCAGGGAGGGCATGCGTTTCTTTCTAGTTAGAAGTGGCGTCAGTGGTTTTACACGCCCTGACGAGTTTGACTTATGTGGTTGTTGCTGTTGCGAGGCGCCTCGGATTGATCGGTCGTTCTCGAACCGATGGAGTCATTTAGTTGGCTCATTTACGCCCCAAAGGGCGGGGAAACGTATTGTTCAGGCACTATAATCCACATCGGTGGACCGGCCCTGTCGCTCCATGGGGCAGTTGCGGCTGTTCCTGTGGCTCGGGCTAGAGAGTCACGAATCGGTAGAGGACGATCCCTGGCCTCGGTTCATAGACGGAAATCCAATTTCCAAATACGTGACATTTGCGGTTTTATTTGTAGAGCCTAGTACGGCGACATGATATATGGTACCCATGCCGCCTATGATTGATACTTATGATTTGAAGTTGTTTTATACACTATGCACTTATAATAGTATCAAATGATTTGTTTTAAAATGTATCAAGCATTCTTTGGCTGTTATAAGGGAAAACCCTATCCCCCGGCTTGCGTTGCATTGTGTGATAGGACCTGGGTCTTATAACAGCTTCATTTTTCTCTATTTAGCATTGCGCTGGTTGTTTTATGCACTGGTATTCTTGGGAGGAAACCCGTTCCGTGTTATACGGCGTGGTCCCTTGATTTACCTAACTTCAAAATAAAGAATAATAACTATTTTAGTTCTCACACCAGTCACATGACTGACCTGGAGTTTATTGTTTTAACCTAAACTCTGGGTGCCCTTATTTTGACATGGGCAGCTAGTAGTTTTGGTTTTGCAGATTTATATTCACAGGATCCTGGTTTACAGCTGGAACGATATCCGGAAAGCTTTGTATCCGTATATCTCTTCTAGTTGTGTATTGTATTGTTTTCCGCTGCTATGTATTTAAATGTAGTTTAAATCTCTGATATTTCTGTGTAATATTTAATTATACTCTGTATATTCTTGTAATCTGATGCATTGTTGTAATATACAATGAAATGTTCTTCTGTAAGCGTTCTGCTGTGGCTTGTTCTCGAACTATCCGACGCTTTCCTTTACGGGGAAGTTACGGGTTTTCACAGTTGGTACCAGAGCTTTGGTTTACAAAGCAGAGAACAAGGCACATTAGAACCATACGAAAGAATTCATCAGATATTGGATTAGTAATATCCAATGAGGATGACTCGTTAGAGATGGGATCAGTAGTATCCTAGAACGAGTGTGAAGAGTATATTTTCCAAATGTAAACAATTTTGTTTAGAAAATTCAAACCATTTTATACGTATTTGAATATTTATTTATTTTAAATATGGACAGTCCAGTATATAAAGAATTTGCATATACGCCTTGCAAACGTATATTCAAAGTTTTAATATATTGGATAGATATAGCATCACACTCTAGTCGCCCGGAGATGATATTAATGATAGCGATCGCATCATCAACATTTATGTTCGAGTTTCGAAGGTGAGATTTCTATATATTTCCTATTGACTGGTGTGAGAACCAAAAGCTATATAGGATCTATTGTTGTGATTTGGCATCAAAACATGATTTTCTTTATATATATCAAATTATGAATTTGAGACTCTAATTCACTAATTGATTGATGTTTGTGTTGTTTGTTTATTTGGTTGATAGTTTTGAACCATTTGGCCTAATTGAATCAAATATTGAATCATATTGAAAATTTGGTCGCATTTGCTTGCATATACATATACTTACATTGAACAGGTCATAGCAAGGAGGCTAGAGCAGAGAATAAAATTTGTTTGCCCGACAAATAGGTACATGTTTACTACATAATTTACTGTTTTGTTTGGGTGATGATGATTTTATGAGCCTATTGGCTAGCCGCTTGGCTTTTTCTTTTTCTTTTTGAGATCTGAAGGACCGGGGAAGCTATTTGAAATTCCCCGATGCTCCCGGTGCAGGGGAGGTTATGGCGAAATTTTTCGAAAATTTAGGGTGTTAGCCAAATTTTTGAAATTTTGAAAATTCTCAGAAACTAAAGAGTTGGAGAATGGAAGCCAGATCGAGCGTAGAGCTGAATAATCAAACCACTTTCGACTTTGTTCCTTTTCGGGGACGAAAAGTTTTAAGTGGGGGAGATTGTAACAACCCGTAAAATGCGAGCCAGTTTGAAATTTTTATTTTTGCAATTTTAGCGAATTTTGATTATTTAAAATGAATTATTTTAAATAATATCGACGAGAAATTTGTTTTGAAATATAATTCGATCGTATATATTATATACGCCGTCGTTAGAATATAAATATTTATATATAATTATAAATAGAATTGAAAATGGCGTGGTAGTTCGATAATTCGATTCCAAACTTCAATTGAATGTACCGGGTGCAAAACAATCCGGATTTTAGTGAAACCAAAAACATTAGGATCTAATAGATAATATCTTTCCAATGAATCCGAAAAATCAAAATTTCATAGTGGGGATCAAAAGGTATGTCCAGTTGAAAATTCTGAATAGTCGCTATAGAATTAAGGCCCTTAAAAATGGACATTTTGCAAATGACCTCGGATCTCGACGAAACCAGTTTTGTTGGGTCCGCAGTGTCAAATTATTGTTAGATCCCAAATTTCATAATTTTCTGAATCAGTATGTGAGCGTGGTGAAGGAAAACGCGTTTGACCAGTTTTAGTTGATTTTAATCGACTGGAAATTGGCCATTTTTCAAACGGTCTCAGAATTTGACGAAACTAGTTTTGTTAGGACCGTATCGTCAATACGAAGCTAGAAAATATTTTTCGGGAATTTTCCTAGTTAGTATGTGGCCCCAGTAAATTGAAATGTACGTTTAAAATTTAATATAATGATTTAAATTTTAATTTTCAATGAAAACTGATCGTAACAGTCGAATTGGCTTATCGGGCATATCCCATTGTGTTTGGAATGGGGGTAATTAGCTAGGGGCGACAGTCGTTGGGTTTGATTGGGAGGTCGAGGATTAAACGAATTAATTTTGAATAAAATAAAATAAAATATTTTATATATACCCTTGGTCAAACCCTAAGCCCTCTCAACCCACAGTCAAACCCGCGCCCTGTTCTTCCTCGACGGCGGAAAACTGCTCGAGATTTTGAACTTGATTTTCTCCCAATCCACTACAATAAATCGTGAAATCAAAAGCAAATTGAAGAGTAAAGAAAGCTCTTCAAATCTAGGGTAGTTGGATAATTTCTAGTATGGTATTCCGGTCGATTCGTGCTCCCAAAGTCATCGCCGTCGAGCCCTTCGCCAGCGTCAGAGGTGCCACCGAGTTCGACGTTCCAGGCATCTTCGGGAAGCTCTCTCGAAGCTCGACGCCGTGGCAGGGTCCGATCATCGTCACGTCGACCGTAGGAGGAGCAAAAACCAACCCTAGGTTTTGAAGCATCCGATGTTCAGCGAAGAGGATGCAGTAAGTTTTTCTTTTTTTGTTGTTTTATTAATTTAATTAAAATAGCATAGAATTGAAATAAAAAAAAAGAAAAAAAAACATTGTTTATTTTGAACATTATATAGAAAACATTAAGTTAAAATATAATGTTTGAATAGAAAAATATGTTTTTATTTTATTTTATATCTTTGCCTTTAAGACTTTGTTTTAAAATATAGAAGAAGACTTTTAAAATAGAAGGGTAGATTTTTAAAATAGAAGTTAAGATTTTTAAAATAGAAGAGTAGATTTCTAAAATAGAAAAGGCGAAAGAAAAATAGGATTTTTACCTATATAGTAGCAGTATAAAAAGGTGATTTTTATCCATATAGAGTGGATATTATAAATGTGATTTTTATATATTGAACTTCGAAAAAAATGTGATTTTTATATATTGAACTTCGAATTAAAAATGTGGTTTTTTTTTTTATTTTGAATAACATAGTAAAAATGTGATTTTTTTTATATATTGAATAACATAGTAAAAATTCGATTTTTACATATATAGTGGCTACGGGCAGCGAAGATGGCAAAGATGCGATAACGAGGAAGACTTCTGCAAATGAAGAGTCGTGGAGCTAGGATAGCTATTTGTGAGAATTTCTCACCTTTCAATTTCATTTTCTAGTTATATATATATACTAGGATGCAGACGGTGCTTAGTAGCACCCGACACAATCGTCCATAGACCATGGACTTGTTTGTTTGGTTGCATAGATTAGTTTGATGATTTGATTTGAATTTGGTTGTTTGGTGAATATGATTGATGTGTGAACGGCGTGGGCCTTCACTAGACCGGGGATAAGGCTAGGCCTCGTCCCGTTTCTAGTATCGTGCCGTTATGCCGCCGAAATTTTCTAAAATATGTTAGAAAAATAAAAATAACATTTTATTGAATAAATGAACCAAATATAATATTCACAGGTTGAATAAAATGTTTTATCGTTAAAAATATAATTTTTAACGTGAATGTGAATAAATAAATATTCATTTACAAACCGGACGGTTTGTTTATGTACACCTATTTGAAGGACATTGATTGGGACGATAAATTTTACACATCGCCCAACTGCACAAATAAAATATGTATTTGATTGTTTGAAACCCCACACGGGTGTTAGGATGAAATTTGAAGTTCACTCATCCTGATTGATTAGATATGTCGATCGATCGATTGACAGGCTGTTATAAGCGTTAGATATCTATATTTGATGCTTATACAGTGTAGTGCACTTTGGTTGATGGTTGATTAATTTTCAATGCTATTATATACATGTGTTGTATGGAATCCATATAATTAACTTTATATGGTAATTGATTGGGCCTCATTCCAATTTGAAAAATAAAGAATATTATAAAATAAAAGTTCATGTGTTGACAGTACTCATCCATTGAGATTGGTCATGTGTTGAACGAAATATTTTAGTAATAAAATTTACAACTTTATCGATATAAAATAAAAGTTCATGTGTTGACAGTACTCATCCATTGAGATTGGTCATGTGTTGAACGAAATATTTTGATAATAACAACTATTTTGAAAAAGAAATATTTGAAATAGAATATTTGAAAATAGAAATTTATGAAGCCGTGTTGATTAGTTTGACGCCATTTTGACGTGAACGATATTTATATCGATTTTATTCATTTCGAAATGAATTGAATTAAAAACGATTTCGAAATGAATTGAATTAAAAACGATTTCGAAATGAATTGAATTAAAAACGATTTCGAAATGAATTGAATTAAAAACGATTTCGAAATGAATTGAATTAAAAACGATTTCGAAATGAATTGAATTAAACACGATTTCGAAATGAATTGAATTGAAAACGATTTCGAAATTAATTGAATTGAAAACGAATTCAAATTGAATTGAAAGCGAATTGAAATGAATTCAAATTGAATTGAAATTTGAATTGAATAGAAATGAATTTTAAAACGAATTTATAAAGAAGAATTCAATTTTGATTTGAATTGAAAAGGAAGTTGAAATTGCTTTTGAAACGAATTTAAAACTATTCATATAATTCGTTTTAAATAGAAATCAACGAAATATATATTATATATATTATATATATAATATAATGGCCTGAATAGAACGCGCCGCGCCGCGGCAGTTCGTGAATTTCGACCATTTATTTCAAACGGACATTACGGGAGATCCGACCGTCGGATTCTCCTAAAACCGGAACCGTTGGGTTCGTATCGAAAAGAGCTTTCTAATGAATATTAGAAATTTGAAATCTAACGGTTGGATTTGGAGTTACGTCCAAATCAAATTTGAAAAAGGTCGCTGTAAGTGCAGTTCGATGGCCGTTGATGGAAATCGACTGTACGGGCCTTGATAAAATTATTAAAAATAGTAATAATTTGTGTAAAATCATAAGAAATGATTTAGAAAGAATTGGGATGAAAAACTCCATATTTGAAAAGATAAATATAGATTTTTATCGAAATGAACTAGTTTTGAACTAGAAATATAATTCTATTTATTTTTAAATAAATAAATTGAATTTGAAAAGGGTTCTAAAAATAACCAGAATTTCCAATGATTGCATTGGAGTGGATTTGAATCGAAATTGTCTTCGGAATATTTCGATGTTGGAATTCGTGATTATACGGATGTTGTTATGGAAATTTGAAAGATATATATTCATATCGTTATTTCCAATACGACATTTGTTAATCGTAGAATTTGATATTGAATATATGCCGATATATTTTCTATTCAGAGCCTTATATTGAATATCAAATGTGATTTGGGTTTGTCGTGAATGGTGTCTTCACTAACACTGTTCTTGAACCCAGTTGAGAAAAGATTAAATCTTTTTATTTAGATTTAATGAAGTGTACCAATTAAATAATATTTAATTGGAATTGAATTGATATTGATTTTTTTTTGGTTTATCGTGAACAATGTTTTAAACAACACTCATTCTTTAACCCGATAATTAATGAATGTGATTTTGGGTTTATCGTGAACTGTGTTTTTAAATGACACGGATTCTTTAACCCAGTTAACGATTAAAACTAAGTGGAGTTTTAATGAATCTTTAATTAGATTGAAATGGTCGAGAATGGAGTATCACCAGTTTTGCTCCAGGCGATAGTTAAATCTTTAATTAGATTTGAACGTGAAATGGTAATTGAATTTACCGATAACACTGTGGTGTTAGATATGAAGTATTACCAGTTTTACTTCATGGGATGAATAGGTTGGGATGGGGAAATTAAAATAAATAATTACTTCGGTAAGGTTCGCTAATCCCGACTAGTTTGAATTGAGATTCAAAAATAGAATAAAGAATAAATTCAAGGAATTTATCTTGGATAAAATATATGGGAACCTTTCCCTATGAATGTGAAATTTAGAAACTAACTGTCGGTTAGCCAAGTAGAATGGTTTTCTGAATATTGATCTGATGTTGGTTTCGGCCTTCGGGGTTAATATTTGGGGAATTATTCTCTTGATTAATTTACGGTTAGTGACTGATAAATTGGAATGAGGCGTATGTTGTGTTTGTGTAGCACTTATTTAAAATATACGCGAGTTATTCGGGAAGACCGGGTTTATCCCATTCTGAATAACTGATACGACGATAAGTCGAAGATGAAGACGATGGTCGAAGACCGGAGGTTTTCACGTCGTTTGGGTAATTACTGATGATCTTGATTGGGCTGTACACCCAAGAAGATGGAAACAGTTAGTGATCGTCCAGACGTACTTGGAGATCGATGGATATGCGGGGTACTAGGTGCCTCCGGTTTCGTTCAGACCCAGAACGGACTTGTAAATGGACTGTGTGTCTGACATTGGATTTTAGTCCGTGTGATTGATCTCTATTAAATATATATCTGTTTGGCGGCGGAGAATTTATTCTCTTGCTTAACGCCCTTCCCTGAGACGTACGAGCTCAGGGGTTATATATTGATGGATATCAAACGCATGGAGTGAATTGCCTGTGTGGCATGCCTAAGTGGAAATTGATCGAGGCTTCTGTTGAAAAGCAAAGTCTTGTGGTGATGATCAAAGCACGGCCTTTGTGGCGTAGCTTTGTGTAACGTTTGCTTCGCGAGTTTCACACCCGGTATGAACCAAAAACGGGAGAGGACCTCAGGGAGGGCATGCGTTTCTTTCTAGTTAGAAGTGGCGTCAGTGGTTTTACACGCCCGGACGAGTTTGACTTATGTGGTTGTTGCTGTTGCGAGGCGCCTCGGATTGATCGGTCGTTCTCGAACCGATGGAGTCATTTAGTTGGCTCATTTACGCCCCAATGGGCGGGGAAACGTATTGTTCAGGCACTATAATCCACATCGGTGGACCGGCCCTGTCGCTCCATGGGGCAGTTGCGGCTGTTCCTGTGGCTCGGGCTAGAGAGTCACGAATCGGTAGAGGACGATCCCTGGCCTCGGTTCATAGACGGAAATCCAATTTCCAAATACGTGACATTTGCGGTTTTATTTGTAGAGCCTAGTACGGCGACATGATATATGGTACCCATGCCGCCTATGATTGATACTTATGATTTGAAGTTGTTTTATACACTATGCACTTATAATAGTATCAAATGATTTGTTTTAAAACGTATCAAGCATTCTTTGGCTGTTATAAGGGAAAACCCTATCCCCCGGCTTGCGTTGCATTGTGTGATAGGACCTGGGTCTTATAACAGCTTCATTTTTCTCTATTTAGCATTGCGCTGGTTGTTTTATGCACTGGTATTCTTGGGAGGAAACCCGTTCCATGTTATACGGCGTGGTCCCTTGATTTACCTAACTTCAAAATAAAGAATAATAACTGTTTTAGTTCTCACACCAGTCACATGACTGACCTGGAGTTTATTGTTTTAACCTAAACTCTGGGTGCCCTTATTTTGACACGGGCAGCTAGTAGTTTTGGTTTTGCATATTTATATTCACAGGATCCTGGTTTACAGCTGGAACGATATCCGGAAAGCTTTGTATCCGTATATCTCTTCTAGTTGTGTATTGTATTGTTTTCCGCTGCTATGTATTTAAATGTAGTTTAAATCCCTGATATTTCTGTGTAATATTTAATTATACTCTGTATATTCTTGTAATCTGATGCATTGTTGTAATATACAATGAAATGTTCTTCTGTAAGCGTTCTGCTGTGGCTTGTTCTCGAACTATCCGACGCTTTCCTTTACGGGGAAGTTACGGGTTTTCACACAATCAAGGTCTGAGAGGTAATTAAAATGCCCCAACTTGGGCTACTTCACTATTATATAAAGATGATATTGGTTTGCAATGGTAGAGGATGTTGGGAATAATTTATTGAGAAAATATTGCAAATATTAATCTACAAGGAATTAGAAATAAAATAAAACCTTTGCGTTTAAAATAATCAATGTATTGTCTGGGTCTGACATGAAATATGATTTTTCTTATATAATGTAATTAAAAGTATAACACTATTCCCGAAGTAATGAAATGGTACGTTTGGGCAAGTGTGCGTATTCAAGGAAATAAGTTGTTAAATTTTGGATTTTCATGGAAATAAGAAATAAAGAGCAATATTGGTTTTGAAACGAAATCGTATATTGGAAATAAAACTATAAGTTTAAAAAGCGCGATTCTTTAAAGTGGATTAACCCATATGAGGTTATATTATAAGGAATACGTCACTTGACGATTATTTTAACTATATCATATTGATAATAGGACTTATACCAAAGGGTTAAAATATATATTGCGATATATCAAATGGTAATAGATATGGATAGGATTTGTGAATTTATAGCGATATTTCTCAAGTGTAAGAAAATACGATAAGGGTTTGTAAATGTAAACAAATAAGAAAACAAAATGATATCTTTGAAATATAGAAATGGTTTGAGGCAAAGGAAATAAGTTTGGTAAAAACGTGATTTCCAAAGAAAGTATTGGTTAATGTTTCAAATTAAAGAAAAAACACAAGAATTTATCGAGATAGAAATTATGAAATCAAAGATATGATTTAATGGAGCATTTTAAAATAAATGACCCGAGCTTCCAATGTACTTAAACATCACTGTTATGATTAGATAGTTAAACTACCGACTATCAAATGGAATATTCTATTTACCTTTTGACGAGTTGTTTCGAGGAGATCGGGATGGGAACTGGACCCAAAACCACTTCGAATCAACTGTGCGATCGCGACTAACGTGCAAGCGATAAAAGATGGAGCGTTGAAGACCATAGATCTTCATAAATGGAAGAACCACTTACAATCTTTGAGTCGACACAGAGATATACTGGGGTTCTGTCATGGTTGAAGTCTACGGGTTGAAAGGACTTCTCGCTACTGATCCTGGGGTGATTCCTATATAGGATGCGGTAGGAGAGTGCCTTCGGTTCATCCTGTTCCTGGATGACTTGTATGGACGAGTGTCTGACAGAGTATTTCTAGATGGTCACGAACATTGATTTCTTCAAACATGCCCAGTGTATTTTTGAAGAAGTCAATCAGTGATTTGACGGATCTGACGATGTGGCATTCAAAGTGATGTGTTGATCTAAAAAGGAAAATAATCCTAGCCTCAAGCCTCATCAACCGGGAAAGGACAAAAATCGGGCAGGTAGCATGACTATGTTGGTCGCTCCCATTAGGGTGTATAATCACCTATCTAGAGAAATTCCTTTTGCTTCTTTAATATATCGATGCTGTCCCTTTTCAGGGAAACGGTTGCTGGTCCCAACCGTTGGTGATATACATTCGATACACTCAAGCGAAATGAGTGGTCGGTCATATGTAGGCCGGGTTGCAAGACGTTCTTGTTGAACCTAGTGTATTCCCCTCTACAGATACACTATCGGCAGGTGGTCCCATACCTTGTTATAGTCGGAATCCAATTTCCAATAAACGCCCACAGTTTTGATTTTAGACTATATATGTAGAGCGTGAGATGCAAGCATTCTGCTAGATTAATATTTATTTGTGGGTTGATAAACACTATTAGAATATCAGAAAAGATATTGATTTCAAAAATATTTTGGGTTATAGTAAGGTAAAAACCGTCCGTGTTTATTAGTGGACTGGTCTTACTATTATCCTTTTATTTCAAAGGGTATCTAAAGTTAAACAAGTTGTTCTTGCTGCGAATTTATCACTGAAAGTATTCCAGACTGACCCGATGAATTTTGCTTTGCTTCAAATGTGCTCGGGTGAGACCGAGAATATTTCCAGGTTAAGTTTCGTTTGGAGTTTCAGGAGCAGGAAGTAGGAGGCTTCACCGTCAGTTGTTCAAAGTTATTTTCAGTTGTGTCTGATATATGATGTACTCTGATGATTGGTATGTATCTGTATATATGCAGTTTCCTTTATAAAGGTATTCGATGTATTATATTTATTCGTTCCGCTGTGAGATTCTGATGTGTTCTTCTTCTTTTTCTTCTATTCTAACATTTCTTTCTTTCTTTTCTCACCCTCTAACTTCTTTCTATTAATAGTCGGGGTTCGATACTTGGGTTTTTGGCAAGTGATTGGGATTATGTATTATTGCCAAAAATTCGAGCATCGAATTTTGTCCCCGGACCGTTACAGTGGTATCAGAGCTGTTGGTTTAGTGATAACCTTGGCTCTGTGGCGTAACTCAATAGAGATTGGGTTAGAAATACCCTAGATTGAGTTAAGTGTATACACATGAGAGCGTGTATTTGTAATTGAATATAAGAACTATTTTAAATATTTTGTAAAGAGTGTAAATGAAATAATTTTGCCTAAATTATATTTTTATAGAAAGGAAATTATTTTATCCAATTATTGAAGTATCTGATGGTTGGATTGATTTAAATGAAATTAAAACTGAATATAGGAATACGATTTACCTTGGTTAAGTCGAATTAAATTTGGAGTGGACATAGTGTTGGAACCAAATAAAGTACATTTGGTATTTGGTAATCGAATTAGTAATTGGATAAAGAATCGATTTGATATGAATCGATATGTTAAACCATAGTGAAAACAAACAAGAAAATATAAATGTTGAATCAAAATGATTTGGTTGGATCATTATGCCTTGTTTGTTTGGTTGTTGGATGGTTTGTATAAAATTCACCAATAATTAAATCTAAAAGTTGAAGAAATTGAAAGGTTAAGTAAATAAATTTTGTATAATAAGGGTGATTGGAAGCCAAGAGATTTAACCCAATAATGATGCCAAGTGTTTGATTTTGGGGATTTGTGTGATCACATGTGTATCGTTGAAATATTAACCCATATATTGTTACTTACCTGGTAAACGAAGTTAACTACAGGTATGAGACCGCTTTGAAGATATAATTGATTCCGTTGATTGCTATAAATTAAGAATTTTGCTTGATAATGCTCGCAAAAAGGTACGTGTAACACCCCGTAAATTCTATAACGGTGAAATTCACAAATTAAAGTATAATTAATCTGAAATCAAAGAACTAAGGGAAACGGGATACGCCATTACGTTCGTCTCGGAAAAATACGCGAAATAGAGTCCGAGTTTTCGAAAAACGGAGTCCGTATGAAGAAGATATGGCCTTCGGAAGTTTGAGAATTAAGTTTAAAATTCAAACAGAATAAATCAAGTTTAAATTCGAAAATGGGGCCCAATGGGCCAAGGCGGATAAATGCCGCCTGACACACCCAGGTCGACTGGGCTGTCGACCTGGCCAAACCAGGTCGACAGGGCTGTCGACAGGCATGTCGACCTGGTCCAGAGCCAGGTCGAGCCCAGTCTAACCTGGCTAGCCTATTCTATGTTGGTCGATTTTCTGTGGTCTGCTTTGTCATTAGGGCTAGGTGGCAGGCTCTAATTGGTCTCTCTATCGAATGAATGGCTACGATCAATCCAAGCAACATCAATGGTCCTAATCAGTTCCTAACCTCTATAAAAACAACCCTAGACTAAACCCTAATCTATTCATTCAAAAATAAGAACAAAGCCGCCATGTTGCTGAGGAACGACTCGGGGTAGCCACCAATTGGAGAGAGGATTAGGAGGAAAATTCTAAGGCATAAAGCAACTCAATCAAATCAAACCGCATCTTCAAATCCCTAAACTAGAATTCGCCACACCATTGTAAGTAGAGTATTACTTTGGTATGAACAAATAATTGTGTTGGTTTGTATGCTTGAATTGTGGCAATAAAGTAATTCATATTTGTACGTTCTTATCAATTTATATACGTTTGAAATATTCTTGAGTTATGTTATTCAATTATAAAGAACTACATGCAGTAGTTCTATTCAAGTATACGTTTGGAACAATTCGCAAATTATGTAATCCATGTTGAAGCTACATGTATGTAGTTGATTTAAATTCATGCAAGTTTGGGGTTTTGCTACTATGCCATCATGATGTATATTTTTGTGCATAAATCATTTTGTAAGAAATTGGAACAAGTTTGGTTGTTATAGTTCATATGAAACTATGTTGGAATTTTGACACCATAATCTATGTATTAAGTCATGCTTTTGTACTAGAAAACCTAATTTCAAACTTATGAATATGACTAGGCTATGATTGATATTTTGCATAATTAAGTCTATATTGTTTACAAGAATCGTACGATGACATATGTGGCACATAGCTAGGTTAGATTCAAAACCCCTTTTTGCAAGTTTACATGACTAAAGTAAGAATCATGATTTTATGTTAGAAATATTTATGCCATGCTTATGTTTGACATTATGCCATGTTTATGTTAGAAATATTTATGCCATGCTTATGTTTGACATTATGCCTAAATAAAAATATAGGTTCATGTTGTAGTTATGACTATATGTCAATAGTGATGTTCTTAACTTAACAACAAGTTTACATGCTTTGATTCATGTCACCTATGTTTTATGACCAAAGTATATGTTACCACTATGCAAGTACACCAGTTTCTATTTTGTATTTCCAACGTCATATTGCAAGTTCATGCGCTCACATTCCCCTCTTTGTGTATCACGCTTTAAGCCTCCCTTTTCGCATGGCTAAGTTGGGCTTTAAAAGGCTAAGCCCAATATATATATAAACGGACGTGTAAAACGGGGGAAAATAACGTTGGGTTAAAATTACTAATGAATGAAAATATAAAATAGAAGGGCCCAAATTCAAGCATGGGTTGGGCCCATGATTGGTGTAACCTTTACACCATTAACTTAATAATGGGCCGCAAATATTTACATATAAGAAATAAAGAAGAATGACAAAATATGTAAATGTAGAACATACGATGTGTTTAACCCGAGGTTGGATTGAGTTGTGATGTACACCTGCCCGGAACCGCCCGGCGTCCAGTAGTCACAACAATACCTATCCAATGTGGGAGGTTAAACATGGAGCCCAATAAGGACCCGAGGTTAGACTGAGTTGTGGCGTAAGACTGCCCGGAACCAACCGGCAACAGGCAGCCACAACAATACCTGTCTAATGTGAGAGGTCAGGGCCTTAATAAGACTATTAAGGCTGAGTCAGGATTGTTAGGATTAAGTGAACTAAAGACTTAATCAAAATGGAACATGCTAAACTAAACGTACTGGTGGGGTTAGGTTAGAAAACACTTAACCAACTTAGCATGTTGGCTAGAGATAGAAAACCTAGTAACGGGGGACCCTTTTCAGCAGTAACCCTAGAAGGTGTATCAGGATACCCTGAAACTAGGCAGGGTGGGGCACGATTACTGGGCTGATTGTAAGAGGTCAAATCGACGGCGGTGGTGTAGCAGTGTAGGTTCTAACGGGGTGCGGGCGTGCACACACTCCGGAGCAGAAAAATAAGGCACTGGACACCAGTAGCATACCTGTGCACTCTAAGGTTGTGTCGGGCCGCCACTATGGGATTTGATACACCCCATGGTGGGACCAGCATAGGTAACTAGAACATCGGGGGCCGTAAGACACATGTAACTATGCGAGTAGGAGCCGATCATCGTAGAATGGATCACTTCACCCTGATTATGGGGTGCCAGTTGGAAACTAGTTTATATGGGTTCAGAGATTAACATGGGGTACGATAGTATATTCGACCCTAGACAACTTAACCAAGTTTATAGTGCTTGCCCACTTCTTGTTTATACTTATCACACCCAGTTCTTTATTCATAGACAAAATAGTACTAGACTTACTCAGGCTTTATGTCTGACTCTACTTTTCTTTCGTCTTCTTTCTTCCGTCCCCCCCCCCCCCAGGTCCACAGGGAGGGAACACAGCAGCTTGACCAACCTTAACATCCAGCTTGAAGAAGAGAAATGTATTGCTTGGACTTTCCTGTTTTGAACTATGGCTTTGGACAATCCACTATGGGGCTTTTGCAGTTTATCTATGTTTTATTATGCTTCTTTAAATAATGTACTCAAGACAGATTATGAAAATGTTATGTTATGTTTTTGGAAAGGATGTAAGACAATCATGGTGATGTTTTGTAACACGTATTTGCTTTTATGAAATAAAAGTTTGTTGTTCTTCCGCTGTTTACAAATATGTGTTCTTATATCTGTCTTGTATATCTGTGACTTGTACTTATAAACCTCCACCAAAATTAGGGCATTCCCTTTGAGAGTGACCCTAACGGAGGTGGGGTGTTTCACTTGGTATCAGAGCATAGGTTTACCAGATAAGATAAAAAGTTTTGAAAAATTATTTTCAAAAGGGAAATTTAAAGAAGCATTTTTAGAAGAAAAATATTATTTTATTTTAAAAAGGCAAAGTCCACTTCCCAAAGCCATAGGTACCATCTCTTATCCTTCGTTTTGAATCCATCCTTTTTGTTTCAGCATGTCCGAAGATCTTAACTTGCCAGAAGGGGTACCAATACCTGGTTGGTTTAGACGGTTATTAGAAGCAAGGGCCACTCAGCCAGGTCCTACCATTCCTCCTCCCCCAGCTGCCGGAAATCATCCAGCTGCAGCAGCACCTTTTCCTCCACCTCCTCCTCGGGGAAACACTTTTGCTAAGATATGTAAAGATTTTAAAGCTATGGGAGGAAAGGATTTTCATGGAACAGAGTCCTTCGTAGCAGCTAGAAATTGGCTGAAAGAAACGGAGGACCTATTCATCATCTTTGAGGTAGAGGATAGACAAAAAGTACAATTGGCAGTGTGGCTATTGAAGGGCGAGGCTTCCTACTGGTGGGAAGTCACTAATGCTGAAAGACCAGTGGAGACATGGGAGGACTTTAGGGCAAGGTTTAAGACCAAATTTCTCTCAGATGCGGAAAGAAGTTTGCAGTTGGAAAAATTCTTATTTCTTAAGCAAGGGGACAAGACAGTCAGAGAGTATGTGAATCAGTTCGATGAGCTGGCTAGGTTTGGGCTTGACCTAGTCAACACCCCGCACAAGAAGGCTCTCCGTTTCGTCAAAGGGTTAAATGAGCCATTACACAGTTTGGCCATGACCCATATACCCATGGGAGCCACGTATGAAAGATTGGTGCAAATGGCATTGCTGAATGAAGAGGATAAGGGCAAGAAGGAGACAAAGGCAGAAAGCTCTCAAGGGAAGAAAGAGGGTTTGCAGCCTAAGAAGACAGACTTTAAGAAAGGCGGGGAAGGCAACAAAGAGAAGAGGAAGTGCAATTTCTGTGGCAAAGTGGGGCACTTAGTAAAGGACTGTCGGAAAAAGAAGGCCAAGGAGAATGGTGGGTGCTTTTCTTGCGGTGAGACAGGCCACAGGGCTAAGGACTGCCCAAAGAAACGAGGACAGGGGCAGAGGGCTGGATCCACCCCAGGGGCACAGGTTCATGTGCTGGAAGCGCCACCTCTGCAACAGCGAGTTATAAATACTTCTGTAGAAAGCGTAGTTTATCTTTATGATCACCCCGTTCGCACTTTATTTGATTCTGGCGCATCACACTCCTTTATCTCGTCTGCTTTAGTAGAATCTCTGCACCTAAAAACTAGTATGGTAGAGGACCCCTTAATTGTTTCAAACCCAATTGGGGGCCCAGCTCATTTGTCTATGATCTGTTTGGGATTGAAAATTTCCATTCTAAGTTTAGAATTTCAATGTAGTGCCTTTGTTTTAGGCTTTTCGGGGTATGGTTTGATTTTGGGTATGGATTGGCTATCCAGTAATGGGGCCATCCTTGATTGTGAGAAAAGGGTTGTTAGGCTCCTAACCCAGCTCGGTAATACTTTGGAAATTTCTTGTAATCCCTCGTATGCGGTTATGCTTAGTTATCTTGAATCGCTAGATGCATCTGTTGAAAATTTGCAATCAGTTAGAGTGGTCCGGGAATATCCGGATGTCTTCGAAGAGGTGAAGGGCTTGCCTCCGAAGCGGGAAATAGACTTCCGCATATATCTTGTAGATAATGCAAAGCCCGTTGCGTTGCCCGTTAGACATATGGCTCCACGAGAAAGGAAAGAGCTCAGTAAACAGATTAAAGAGCTTCTAGAAAAGGGGTTCATTAGGAGGAGCATTTCAGAATGGGGCGCTCCAGTGGTGTTCGCTACAAAGGCGGATGGTTCACTCCGTCTATGTGTTGACTATAGGGAGCTCAACAAGCTAACGAAAAAGAATAGGCACCCTCTCCCTAGAATTGACGATTTATTTGACCAGCTTGTAGGAGCGTCTGTTTTCTCCCAACTCGATTTAGCGACCGGTTTTCATCAGCTAAGGGTGGCTGAAGATAGCATCGATAAAACGGCGTTCAGAACCCCAGACGGCTTCTTTGAGTGGCTTGTCATGCCTTTCGGCTTGACAAATGCACCTGCTTACTTCGTGGACCTGATGAGTAGGGTATTTAGAGATTTCCTCAACAAATTCGTAGTGGTCTTCGTAGATGATATCCTTATCTTCTCAAAGAGTGAAGAGGAACATGCTCAACACTTAAGGGCAATCATGGAAACTTTGCGAGTCCATCAACTAAAAGCCAAGTTCTCCAAATGCCACTTTTGGAGAGAAGAGGTGAGGTTCCTTGGGCACATAGTATCCAAACAAGGGTTAGCGGTGGACCCCGCTAAAGTAGTGGCGGTACAAGATTGGAAGACACCAAGGAATGCGACTGAGGTCCGAAGCTTTCTAGGACTAGTAGGTTTCTATCGAAAATTTATAAGGGATTTTGCGAAAATCTCAGCTCCGCTCACGAAGTTGACATTTGTTTATTTTCAAGAGATAATTCATCTATGTGGGATATCTTCTAGTGAGTGAAATTTGGAGAGCTTGCATGGAGCCATGAGTACGCAGTTAGGCTTGAGCCAAATATACTAGAAGGAGAATAAGTGAAAGAGGGACGAGAAATAGGTTCCAACTCATATTTTGGAAACAAGAATTAAGAAGCTACGAAATTGTGAAGTTAAAAACGGACAAAGCATAATGGAGTTAAGAAATGCGACTTAGAAGATTGAAGACTAGATTCGTACGTAATATCTCTTCTTAAGAGTATATCCTTGATCCCTCTCTTCCTGTAGAGCTTACTTGCATGGTATCTTTTCTGTATATCCTCTCGGTCCCATTCTCAATCCAATTTCTGTTGCAAACCCCATAGGGAGTATGACTCACCTGTTAGTAACACATGTTGGGGCTCGAGGGTGTTCATTGGTTTAACTAAAGAGTTTGGGTTTTATAGGATACAGATTGGTCTTAGGAAGGGACTCCCTTGTGACCTAAAAGGAGTCCATCATGCTTAGTTTCCTAGAATAATATATGGTGGTTGGGTTGAGTAACTCTTTGGGTGTCAGTCTGATGTTGATTTCGGTCTTCGGGGCTGATGCTTAGAGAGTTCTTCCCCTAATCATTATATATGTGGCATAGGTTTTCAGTTTTGACATTTGCCTAATGAGCACAAAGTTTTTACTTGCTTCTATCATTCGACTATACCTTTAGATAGGAACAATTGCGAAAAATGTCCTATAGATTAGAGCTACCCGAAAGATTGGATGGAGTCAGCCGAAGTGGTAGAGCCAAATATCCTAGAAGAGGCCGAAGTGGAACGCGAAGCAACCATAAGAAAAGTTCCAACCCGCATCTTAGGAACGGAAGTGAAGAAGCTACGCAACCGTGAAGTCAAGCTCGTCAAAGTTCAGTGGAGCGACGCCGAGGGAGACGCGACTTGGGAAACTGAAGCTAGAATACGTACTGCCTACCCTTTTCTGTTCGAGGGTACATCCTTGATCTTTCCTTTTCCTTAAGTTGCGCTTTTATCTATCTTTTTAGGTATATTTCCTCGACCGTATCTTTTAGGTAGAAACCTTTTGGATGAAAACATGTAGTTGAAACATGTTATGGATGATGGTTGCAAGTGGTTGCAAGTGATTGCTAGTGGTTGCTCGTGGTTGCATATACACAAACAATCTAGGTTTTAGATCGGCTCAGTCACTTCATATTGCATATGCATAAATGTTTGCATTCGTATATGGTTGAACTTTAATGTGTTGTCATATGGATGTTGCATCTGTATTGAATGATTGTGCACTCATGTAGAATCAAGAATAGGAAAATTTGCATACATAATGGATTCATGGCACTTACTTAAATCGCATTAAGGAGGTCAACTGAATCAGTAGACCGCCTGATTTTGCATTAGATAAGTTCATATACACACACTTCGCATATGATCATGAAGCATTAGAAGTCTTTTAAGGACAATGGATGCTCGTGTTTGATGGATGAGTAGATGGATGATTGGATGTTAGGATATACATTCCTCCTAACTTGAAGATTTCGGGGACGAAATCCTTTTAAGTGGGGGAGAATGTAACACCCCGTAAATTCTATAACGGTGAAATTCACAAATTAAAGTATAATTAATCTGAAATCAAAGAACTAAGGGAAATGGGATACGCCATTACGTTCGTCTCGGAAAAATACGCGAAATAGAGTCCGAGTTTTCGAAAAACGGAGTCCGTATGAAGAAGATATGGCCTTCGGAAGTTTGAGAATTAAGTTTAAAATTCAAACAGAATAAATCAAGTTTAAATTCGAAAATGGGGCCCAATGGGCCAAGGCGGATAAATGCCGCCTGACACACCCAGGTCGACTGGGCTGTCGACCTGGCCTAACCAGGTCGACAGGGCTGTCGACAGGGCTGTCGACAGGCATGTCGACCTGGTCCAGAGCCAGGTCGAGCCCAGTCTAACCTGGCTGGCCTATTCTATGTTGGTCGATTTTCTGTGGTCTGCTTTGTCATTAGGGCTAGGTGGCAGGCTCTAATTGGTCTCTCTATCGAATGAATGGCTACGATCAATCCAAGCAACATCAATGGTCCTAATCAGTTCCTAACCTCTATAAAAACAACCCTAGACTAAACCCTAATCTATTCATTCAAAAATAAGAACAAAGCCGCCATGTTGCTGAGGAACGACTAGGGGTAGCCACCAATTGGAGAGAGGATTAGGAGGAAAATTCTAAGGCATAAAGCAACTCAATCAAATCAAACCGCATCTTCAAATCCCTAAACTAGAATTCGCCACACCATTGTAAGTAGAGTATTACTTTGGTATGAACAAATAATTGTGTTGGTTTGTATGCTTGAATTGTGGCAATAAAGTAATTCATATTTGTACGTTCTTATCAATTTATATACGTTTGAAATATTCTTGAATTATGTTATTCAATTATAAAGAACTACATGCAGTAGTTCTATGCAAGTATACGTTTGGAACAATTCGCAAATTATGTAATCCATGTTGAAGCTACATGTATGTAGTTGATTTAAATTCATGCAAGTTTGGGGCTTTGCTACTATGCCATCATGATGTATATTTTTGTGCATAAATCATTTTGTAAGAAATTGGAACAAGTTTGGTTGTTATAGTTCATATGAAACTATGTTGGAATTTTGACACCATAATCTATGTATTAAGTCATGCTTCTGTACTAGAAAACCTAATTTCAAACTTATGAATATGACTAGGCTATGATTGATATTTTGCATAATTAAGTCTATATTGTTTACAAGAATCGTATGATGACATATGTGGCACATAGCTAGGTTAGATTCAAAACCCCTTTTTGCAAGTTTACATGACTAAAGTAAGAAAATGCCATGTTTATGTTAGAAATATTTATGCCATGCTTATGTTTGACATTATGCCATGTTTATGTTAGAAATATTTATGCCATGCTTATGTTTGACATTATGCCTAAATAAAAATATAGATTCATGTTGTAGTTATGACTATATGTCAATAGTGATGTTCTTAACTTAACTACAAGTTTACATGCTTTGATTCATGTCACCTATGTTTTATGACCAAAGTATATGTTACCACTATGCAAGTACACCAGTTTCTATTTTGTATTTCCAACGTCATATTGCAAGTTCATGCGCTCACATTCCCCTCTTTGTGTATCACGCTTTAAGCCTCCCTTTTCGCATGGCTAAGTTGGGCTTTAAAAGGCTAAGCCCAATATATATATAAACGGACGTGTAAAACGGGGGAAAATAACGTTGGGTTAAAATTACTAATGAATGAAAATATAAAATAGAAGGGCCCAAATTCAAGCATGGGTTGGGCCCATGATTGGTGTAACCTTTACACCATTAACTTAATAATGGGCCGCAAATATTTACATATAATAAATAAAGAAGAATGACAAAATATGTAAATGTAGAACATACGATGTGTTTAACCCGAGGTTGGATTGAGTTGTGATGTAAACCTGCCCGGAACCGCCCGGCTGTCCAGTAGTCACAACAATACCTATCCAATGTGGGAGGTTAAACATGGAGCCCAATAAGGACCCGAGGTTAGACTGAGTTGTGGCGTAAGACTGCCCGGAACCAACCGGCAACAGGCAGCCACAACAATACCTGTCTAATGTGAGAGGTCAGGGCCTTAATAAGACAATTAAGGCTGAGTCAGGATTGTTAGGATTAAGTGAACTAAAGACTTAATCAAAATGGAACATGCTAAACTAAACGGACTGGTGGGGTTAGGTTAGAAAACACTTAACCAACTTAGCATGTTGGCTAGAGATAGAAAACCTAGTAACGGGGGACCCTTTTCAGCAGTAACCCTAGAAGGTGTATCAGGATACCCTGAAACTAGGCAGGGTGGGGCACGATTACTGGGCTGATTGTAAGAGGTCAAATCGACGGCGGTGGTGTAGCAGTGTAGGTTCTAACGGGGTGCGGGCGTGCACACACTCCGGAGCAGAAAAATAAGGCACTGGACACCAGTAGCATACCTGTGCACTCTAAGGTTGTGTCGGGCCGCCACTATGGGACTTGATACACCCCATGGTGGGACCAGCATAGGTAACTACAACATCGGGGGCCGTAAGACACATGTAACTATGCGAGTAGGAGCCGATCATCGTAGAATGGATCACTTCACCCTGATTATGGGGTGCCAGTTGGAAACTAGTTTATATGGGTTCAGAGATTAACATGGGGTACGATAGTATATTCGACCCTAGACAACTTAACCAAGTTTATAGTGCTTGCCCACTTCTTGTTTATACTTATCACACCCAGTTCTTTATTCATAGACAAAATAGTACTAGACTTACCCAGGCTTTATGTCTGACTCTACTTTTCTTTCGTCTTCTTTCTTCCGTTTCCCCCCCCCTAGGTCCACAGGGAGGGAACACAGCAGCTTGACCAACCTTAACATCCAGCTTGAAGAAGAGAAATGTATTACTTGGACTTTCCTGTTTTGAACTATGGCTTTGGACAATCCACTATGGGGCTTTTGCAGTTTATCTATGTTTTATTATGCTTCTTTAAATAATGTACTCAAGACAGATTATGAAAATGTTATGTTATGTTTTTGGAAAGGATGTAAGACAATCATGGTGATGTTTTGTAACACGTATTTGCTTTTATGAAATAAAAGTTTGTTGTTCTTCCGCTGTTTACAAATATGTGTTCTTATATCTGTCTTGTATATCTGTGACTTGTACTTATAAACCTCCACCAAAATTAGGGCATTCCCTTTGAGAGTGACCCTAACGGAGGTGGGGTGTTTCAGTACGCCTACGCCAAATATAAATTTTTGGGTTTTGAGATCTGATTTTGGATTTTCTGACCATGAGAGTCGATGTATATATATTTCTTGAACCTGCAATATTGCGGATTTCCCTCCATGCAGGGGAGACTCTGCCGAATTTTTTTCAAAATTTAAGGAGTTAGAAATTTTTTTATAAAGATTTTTGGAAAATTTTGTTGTTTGAAATTTATTTGTTTTAAAACCAATTAAATTAATTTTGGAAATAAAACCGTATTTTTCATTAAATATTTTAAAAAAATAATGGGTTTGTACCATTCTTCTACCTTGGCAATTTCGGGGACGAAATTCTTTTAAGGGGGAAGGAATGTAATGACCCGTATTTTCTGGCTAATTATTTTAAATTATTTTATTTATTTAAAATGTCAATTTGAATTTAAATTATGGATTTTTTAATTATTTTGATTATTCTATTTATATAATAAATAATATAATATTTTAATTCCATAATATTGGGAAAATGTTGAATTCACTGTATAATGTGTATTGGCAAAATATAAAGGGTTAATATTGTCTATATTGAAAATGTATTGACGATTTCGTTTATTTAACGACAGTTGAACGTAAAATTTATAATTTAATTATATAACGAGCTGCAGCAGCGCGGTAGTTCGTAAAATGGAGTTTTAAACTTCAATTGACTGTACCGGATTCAAAATAAGTCGGATTTTCTCAAAACAAGAAATGACAGGCTGATTTGACAATATTTTTCTAATGGAAGAGGAAAATCGAGTTTTCATAGCGTAGATTTTATTTTATGTCCAAATCAAATTTTAAAATAGTCGCTATGGAATTCCTTTATAATTTATAACGATTTAATTTATAAATAAAGGGATTTTTAAATATTTTGAATATCGAACTAGCTTGGATTTCAACCCAAGATATTTTATTTTTAAAATAAATGCAATTCTTGTCGTGTTTGACCAATTATAATATTTTATTATTTTTATATTGAAAAAATTGATTTATTTTAATTTAAATTGGACCATTTAAAAGGGACTTTATTCAAATGACCTCCGTTTTCGACGAAACAAATTTTATTGAGACCGTAACAACAAATTATTGCAAGATTTCAATCTGCACATCAATCAGGGATATTTTGCGAGCATGGAAAAATAAAATGCAAATAAAAACGACCATTTGCACGTGAACGAGTGGCGTTTGAGCAAATGGACTCGGAATTTGACGAAATAAGATTCGTTAGGACTGTATCGCAAATTATACTATGACGTCCATTTTCGTGATGAATGGATGTAACGTCCCAGAATTTTCGGCCATTTAAATTCGAATATTTAAATTTGGTTATATATTTTATTTAAAATATAATGGATTTTTATCGAATTTATTTAATTTAGATTAGAGTTCGAATATATATATATATATTTATATATTTAGAATAGAGTTGGAATATTATTTAAAAACCTAGAGTTTTAATGTCAAGTTGAATACTAAATGTAATTGAAGTTGTTGTAAATACAATGACCTTTATGTATTTATTCTCGTTGAATTTAGTTTGTTTGAATTTAGTATATATGTATATATTCATTAACATTCCCATTTGTTCGGGCAAAATGAATAAAACCCAAACATAGATTATACTCGTACAAGAAGACAAAAGCAAACCAAACTCGAAGTTTAGGTAAAACGTGGTTGAACATGTGGGCTGATATGTATAATGTAAAACTGAAAAGAAAAAAAAAAAAACTAAACTAATAACAAATAAAAAGGGAAACAGTAGAGAACCGCTAACGAGATAAAACAAATACATGTACATAATGATGTGCGGCGAATCTAGATACATATTAATACATCAAGTCTTTGCATACAAAATTGTATTTGTGACAGCCAAGAATAATGTACATAAACTCCCGATTTACAACAACAACAGAAAAGTACAAAAGAATATACAAAACCTAAAAGGAAGAAAGAAACATTGGCAAACAAATTTCTGCCTTGTCTCGTCCTTTCCAGTACTAAGCCTCGATCTGCGAGAAAGAAGGAAACCCATTAAAAAGGGAAACTTCATGACATCATTTGAGCAGGAAAGTAAATAAAAAGAATCAGTGTTAAAAAGAATATAAAATATAGGAACTAGTATCATAGGTTCAACAGAAAATGAGATCATCGAAATCAGAAAATCATGAACAACATAATCAAAAGAGCAAAGAGATACATACATATCTCTTTACATCAAATACGTCAAGTACAAGGAACAACTATGACAACTCAAATCTTCACGGCCAAAAGGATTACAACAAATATAAATGGCATAAGGACAGGACATGAACAGCTAGAGAAAATAGGTAATGCACAGCTAAATGAATAGCTCAACAGCAAAGGAAAGGTGATGAACAGCTAACAAGATAAGACAATACCATAGCCGCACTGAAAACATACATTGTGTTGTTGATAGAACTAGACATTTGTGCAATTAATACATAGATCCTATAAGTACAATGCACATGTATGTACAGATACAAGATTCACTGTTTATGTATATGGAAATCAAATCTATTAAAGTTCAGAAAATCTCATTTGAAAAACCCAAGCAAGAAATTTGATATACAGTTCATAAAATCTCTGAATGAATCAACAAATTCATAATCACACCCCTACCTATTCTAGAAAGGTATAAGTTCGGTCACTGTTTGGTACAGACAAACAGTATTGAATTCAATATAAAATCTCTTCAAAATTCACTGTTTACATGAAGATAAAATCTATATTTCAGTTATCTCTGATTTTAGTTAGCTAAACATAGCCTATCCACAATTTCATCAGAATCCTTTTCGAACGGATAACATGTGTTGGAACTCTAGACAAAATCTGAGCCAAAAATCTAAGTACAGATTTGAATTTTTGAGTGAAATAACAACTCGAAACCCTTGATAGACAGCAAACTTATTCAATTTCTATCCGCAACTATAAATAACCACATTCATTCAACAGATTTTGATCCAAGAACAAAGTCGACACCAGTAAGTCAGATGAAAATAAACACAGTATAGGAAAATCAAGTGAAAAGAAAACTTAGCTTATACGAAGGGGGTTTCGGTCGGGCTTGCTCGTGTGGTGCTGGAAGGCTCGGTGGCTCGACAGTGGGTGGCAGATTGTTGACGAGGCCAAAGGGGTTGCGACGGAGTTAACTCCGTTTTGCTAAAGACCGACGGAGGCATAGGGTATTCGGTTTTGGCCAGATGTGGAGGCGATGGTGAAAAGGAATTAGGGTTTTCATTCGTGGCTGATAAATTTGGAGGCGGCCGAATAATGAAGAGGAGGGTTCGGGCGAAAAGGGTTTAAAAGGAAAATGAGTAGGGTTATGGGCCATGATCAAGAGGTAAAGCCCAATTCGATTTTAATTAAACAAACCATGTTTTATATTTAATTTAAATTAATTTATAAATTGTTTATACAATAGTGTTCACATACGATGTCAGATTCACGCACGGTCAGGTGCGTTGGGACCGTGGAGGCGAGCACTTCGAGATGGAGCAGGCGCAGTCCGGATCTGGAGTGACTG
Source organism: Allium sativum (assembly GCA_030737875.1). NCBI lineage: Eukaryota > Viridiplantae > Streptophyta > Magnoliopsida > Asparagales > Amaryllidaceae > Allium > Allium sativum. Next base: position 804,630,039 of record CM060909.1, on the reverse strand, counting down.
GAATTTTATTCGAATTAAAACGTCAGTTTAATTGGGTAGAACCAGACTAATATTGACAATTCTAAATACAGGTGAGTTAAACTCACTCAGCCCTTCCCGTTTATATTTTATATAAATTGGGTGCTTTTGTTTTGAGTGTTTTGATTGACTGTTGTTAGTTATATCTATATACTGTTGATTCAACAGATGGAATTAAACAGTCGTTTAATTTCAGAAATACCCACTGACTGGGGTTGACCCATACAAAGTAACTCCTTTGACGGGTCACGTTTATAAACCGTGTTTGAAATTGTTTGAATTGGTTGAATGGACTGTTGTTTGATTGATGGTCATTATAAGAATGACGAATGATTGATTTTGATGGTCGTTAAACCATATTTCAATATCTGTTCTGATATTCACTAATGTATAGAATTGGCTGGGTAATTAGCATCACTGGACCCAAAAATCAATCAGTTTATAAAGTATGGATTTTTATCGGCAGTGAATCAATAATATTTGAAGTTATAAATATATTTTATAACGGAAATAGGATTTGAAAGATTTTTACATTGGAAGTTATTCAAAAGGGAAATAAATATTTAATTATTTATTTATTTAAAGTTTCAAGGAATTATGAAATTGTTTATATAAACCAAATTCTTATGTTGATAAGAATGATAAATAAACGAGCAAGAAATAACCGAGGAGTTAAGTATTCCGTCAAATGAATGATTTAATGAAGATGTTCAGATTAATTATATTTTAATTAATTTAAAAGAGGAATTGGTCAGAAGAATAATCAGGTTTTATGTTGACCATTTGATCCATGATAGACTTTAAATTAGTGATATAATTAAATGAATAATTGGTTAAACTTAGTAAGAGTATTTAAAAAGGGAATTTATTATTTATTCTAGTAATGTAGAGAAGTTAATTAATTTGAAATGATTTATGTTGGAGTAAATAACCACTTCTTAAACGTAACACATTTAGGTAACCAAGTTGAGTTGAAATGGTCGAGTGTTGGTAAGAAGTTATGGAGGAGATTTATAATTTGAACTCGAGTTTCAATCAGAAAATAAAGAGTTCTAAATAAATACGATAGCCTAGATGAAAACTTTTACTTAATGCTTTGAATTAAGTAAAGGGAGGTAAAAGGGGTTATAGATAAGACCTGGAATTTATAAACGAAGTTTATAAATGAATATGAATTTAAAACGTCGTTTTAAATTTGAAATACTCAATCATAGCATTAAGTGGAATCAATGGATTTAAAAGGGGTTTCCCGAAAAAAAGGGTAATTGGAAAAAGAGGTTTGATTAAAGTTTAGTAAACGAAGTTGGAAATAGAATTTGAAATAGTAATTCAGTTTGTGGAAACAAAGTATTTGAATAAGCCAAGAGTGAATAAAGGTGATGTTAGAAATAAGCGATATTAATCTTATTTAAAAAGGAGAAACTTCCAAAGGATGAGAAGTATTGTAGAGCGATGTTTTGAATAGTGGGATGTGTTCTTGAATTACAACCGGTATTTATCTGAAGATAAAAACGTTGTTGATCAAGGTCTGAGAGGTAATTGAAATACCCCAACTTGAACGACTTCGGGACTATCCAAGGATAATACTAGTTGGTAATGGCGAGAGTATGCGATAAGATTTCCAAAGTAAAGGAAATGAAATGAAATGAAATGATATTTTAACTAGTGACGGAATAAAAAGGAAATTGGGCGATTAATTTTAAAGGTCAAGTGATGCTGATTACCAAACCAGTAGGTCTATCTTTATGATTTCATGGATGTTTACTTGATAGTTAAATAACCGACTATCAAGTCTAGCCATTGCGATTGTTGGTATGGAAAGACCGGGATCGAATGTATATTCGAAAACCATTCCAACCAACAAATACAAAAATATCAGAAGACCAGACGACGATCGAGATGGAGCATGTGAAGACCATAGATCTTCATGAAGCGGAAGAACCACTTACAATCTCTGATTCGCGCCGGAGATATTCTGGGGTTCTGTCGTGGTTGAAATCTGTGGATTGCAAGGACGATCGCTACTGATCCATAGGGTGATTCCTATATGAGATGCAGTAGGAGAGTGCCTTCGGTTCACCCTGTTCCTGGGTGACTTGTATGGACGAATGTCTGACAGAGTATTTCCAAAGGCATTACCTGTGTTGATTTCTCCAAACGTACCATAGTTGATGGCGGAGAAATGGTTATTCTCTAGCCAATTAGACTAGAGTATTTTTGTGGACGTCAATCAGTGTGATCTGGCGGATCTGACGATGTGGCATTCAAAGGTTATGATGACCAGATGTGTTTTGACCTCAAGCCTCATCAACCGGGAGATGACAGAAATCGGGCAGGCAGCATGGCTATGTGGGTCGCTCCCATTAGGGTGTATGATCACCTATCTAGAGAAATTCTTTTTGTTTCTTATTATATCGATTCTGCCCATTCGGGAACGGTGGTTTGAGTCCAACCGTTGGTGATATACATTCGATACACTCAAGCGAAATGAGTGGTCGGTCATGTGAGGGCCGTGTTGCAAGACGTTCTTGTTGAACCCTGTGTATTCGCCTCTAGAGATACACGTGCGGAAGGTGGTCCCATACCTTGTCAAGTTGGAATCCAATATCCAATAAGCGCCCGCGGTTTTCGATTGTATACTATATACGGGGAGCGTGAGATGCAAGCGTTCCTCTAGATTTGTTAATTATTTGTATCTAGACATTATCATAATATCAGACCAAGATATTGATTTCGAAAACTGATTTGGGTTATCGTAAGGTAAAAGCCGTCCGTGTTTATGTGTGGATCGGTCTTACGATTATCTTTTCTTTCGAAAGGATTTTAACTTTAAAATCAAGTTGTGTGATACTTAATTGCTGTGCGAGTTTTTCTCACTCTGGTTCACCAGACTGACCCGGTGTTTTGTAAATGCTCGGGTTAGCTCGGAGTGTATAGGTTCAGGTTATCAGGTACTGCAGGGTCCAGAGACGAGCTGAAGATGTTCAGACGAATAATATTCCGCTGTGTGATTATATATATGAGGACAGATTATTATAACTGTCCAGAGATGTTGATGTACTCTGATATTGTAAGTATTTTGAAATTTTCAGTAAAGCATTATTTCTGTATTATATTTTGTTCCGCTGCGATGTGAGACTCTGTGATGTGTTGATACTTCTTCTTCTATTCTAATATTTCTTTCTTTCTTTTCTCACCCTCTAACTTCTTTCTAGACGCTCCAGTGTTTTGGTGTTTGGAGGATCAGTATAAGATACGGTAAAGGTATTTATATCGATTTTCGAGGCTGAAAACCGCTGGGTCGTTACAGTGGTATCAGAGCTATTGGTTGAGTAGTAACCTTGGCTCTGTGGTATGACTCAATAGAGATGGGGTTAGTAATACCCTAGATTGAGTATGAGTATATATATACACGAGTGAACGTATTTGTAGATTTTATAAAAAAAAAAAAATTGTTTTATATTGTGGAGATTTATTGGTTGGGTTGTTTATGAGTTCTGGTCGATCAGTTGGATCCACTGTATCGATAGGGGTTTCTAAACGCTCAAGTACGATAAACCGACGCAGTACGGTTTGAAAAAAAAAGAAGAAGATAAATAGAATAATTTTACCCAAATATATTTTGGTATATGAAAAGAAATAGTTTTTTCTCAATTTTTGAAATATTGGTTGAGGATTTATTTGAATTTAATTCAAATTGGATTTAAAATAAAAAGGGTCTATGTAACCAGTGGGATTGGTAAATAAGAATTTAAAATAAGAAATCAAATAAATCAGAAGTTAATATATAAGTTAATATGGAATGATTGGATTGTGTTGATTATTGATTGTTTGTATAATCAAATTCATCGACAATTGGATGAATTAAAATTAGAAAATAAATTAAAAATATTATTAATCTGAATAAAATCGAATATGGAAGAAAAACGTAACTTGGTTAAGTAAAACCAATTTAAGAATGAATTCAAATTGAATGAATTCAAATGAGTATTTGAAAGGATGTAATGGATAAATAAATTTGGGATTCAAATAAAGTGGATTGCCGATTGGATTTGGAAGTTTCAAAGAGGGTGGGGCCCAGAATAGCAGTTGCCTATGTCGATCGAGCCTTGGAGAGAAGGTGTTGGAAAAAAAAAAAAAATTTAGAGTTCGGAATTTATTTTGAGTTTAATGCGAGTGTAATAATTTGGTTCGGGATATTCTTCCTACTTTGCAATTTCGAGGACGAAATTATTTTAAGGGGGGGAATAATGTAACGTCCCAGAATTTTCGGCCATTTAAATTCGAATATTTAAATTTGGTTATATATTTTATTTAAAATATAATGGATTTTTATCGAATTTATTTAATTTAGATTAGAGTTCGAATATATATATATATATTTATATATTTAGAATAGAGTTGGAATATTATTTAAAAACCTAGAGTTTTAATGTCAAGTTGAATACTAAATGTAATTGAAGTTGTTGTAAATACAATGACCTTTATGTATTTATTCTCGTTGAATTTAGTTTGTTTGAATTTAGTATATATGTATATATTCATTAACATTCCCATTTGTTCGGGCAAAATGAATAAAACCCAAACATAGATTATACTCGTACAAGAAGACAAAAGCAAACCAAACTCGAAGTTTAGGTAAAACGTGGTTGAACATGTGGGCTGATATGTATAATGTAAAACTGAAAAGAAAAAAAAAAACTAAACTAATAACAAATAAAAAGGGAAACAGTAGAGAACCGCTAACGAGATAAAACAAATACATGTACATAATGATGTGCGGCGAATCTAGATACATATTAATACATCAAGTCTTTGCATACAAAATTGTATTTGTGACAGCCAAGAATAATGTACATAAACTCCCGATTTACAACAACAACAGAAAAGTACAAAAGAATATACAAAACCTAAAAGGAAGAAAGAAACATTGGCAAACAAATTTCTACCTTGTCTCGTCCTTTCCAGTACTAAGCCTCGATCTGCGAGAAAGAAGGAAACCCATTAAAAAGGGAAACTTCATGACATCATTTGAGCAGGAAAGTAAATAAAAAGAATCAGTGTTAAAAAGAATATAAAATATAGGAACTAGTATCATAGGTTCAACAGAAAATGAGATCATCGAAATCAGAAAATCATGAACAACATAATCAAAAGAGCAAAGAGATACATACATATCTCTTTACATCAAATACGTCAAGTACAAGGAACAACTATGACAACTCAAATCTTCACGGCCAAAAGGATTACAACAAATATAAATGGCATAAGGACAGGACATGAACAGCTAGAGAAAATAGGTAATGCACAACTAAATGAATAGCTCAACAGCAAAGGAAAGGTGATGAACAGCTAACAAGATAAGACCATACCATAGCCGCACTGAAAACATACATTGTGTTGTTGATAGAACTAGACATTTGTGCAATTAATACATAGATCCTATAAGTACAATGCACATGTATGTACAGATACAAGATTCACTGTTTATGTATATGGAAATCAAATCTATTAAAGTTCAGAAAATCTCATTTGAAAAACCCAAGCAAGAAATTTGATATACAGTTCATAAAATCTCTGAATGAATCAACAAATTCATAATCACACCCCTACCTATTCTAGAAAGGTATAAGTTCGGTCACTGTTTGGTACAGACAAACAGTATTGAATTCAATATAAAATCTCTTCAAAATTCACTGTTTACATGAAGATAAAATCTATATTTCAGTTATCTCTGATTTTAGTTAGCTAAACATAGCCTATCCACAATTTCATCAGAATCCTTTTCGAACGGATAACATGTGTTGGAACTCTAGACAAAATCTGAGCCAAAAATCTAAGTACAGATTTGAATTTTTGATTGAAATAACAACTCGAAACCCTTGATAGACAGCAAACTTATTCAATTTCTATCCGCAACTATAAATAACCACACTCATTCAACAGATTTTGATCCAAGAACAAAGTCGAAACCAGTAAGTCAAATGAAAATAAACACAGTATAGGAAAATCAAGTGAAAAGAAAACTTAGCTTATACGAAGGGGGTTTCGGTCGGGCTTGCTCGTGTGGTGCTGGAAGGCTCGGTGGCTCGACAGTGGGTGGCAGATTGTTGACGAGGCCAAAGGGGTTGCGACGGAGTTAACTCCGTTTTGCTAAAGACCGACGGAGGCATAGGGTATTCGGTTTTGGCCAGATGTGGAGGCGATGGTGAAAAGGAATTAGGGTTTTCATTCGTGGCTGATAAATTTGGAGGCGGCCGAATAATGAAGAGGAGGGTTCGGGCGAAAAGGGTTTAAAAGGAAAATGAGTAGGGTTATGGGCCATGATCAAGAGGTAAAGCCCAATTCGATTTTAATTAAACAAACCATGTTTTATATTTAATTTAAATTAATTTATAAATTGTTTATACGATAGTGTTCACATACGATGTCAGATTCACGCACGGTCAGGTGCGTTGGGACCGTGGAGGCGAGCACTTCGAGATGGAGCAGGCGCAGTCCGGATCTGGAGTGACTGGAATTTTATTCGAATTAAAACGTCAGTTTAATTGGGTAGAACCAGACTGATATTGACAATTCTAAATACAGGTGAGTTAAACTCACTCAGCCCTTCCCGTTTATATTTTATATAAATTGGGTGCTTTTGTTTTGAGTGTTTTGATTGACTGTTGTTAGTTATATCTATATACTGTTGATTCAACAGATGGAATTAAACAGTCGTTTAATTTCAGAAATACCCACTGACTGGGGTTGACCTATACAAAGTAACTCCTTTGACGGGTCACGTTTATAAACCGTGTTTGAAATTGTTTGAATTGGTTGAATGGACTGTTGTTTGATTGATGGTCATTATAAGAATGACGAATGATTGATTTTGATGGTCATTAAACCATATTTCAATATCTGTTCTGATATTCACTAATGTATAGAATTGGCTGGGTAATTAGCATCACTGGACCCAAAAATCAATCAGTTTATAAAGTATGGATTTTTATCGGCAGTGAATCAATAATATTTGAAGTTATAAATATATTTTATAACGGAAATAGGATTTGAAAGATTTTTACATTGGAAGTTATTCAAAAGGGAAATAAATATTTAATTATTTATTTATTTAAAGTTTCAAGGAATTATGAAATTGTTTATATAAACCAAATTCTTATGTTGATAAGAATGATAAATAAACGAGCAAGAAATAACTGAGGAGTTAAGTATTCCGTCAAGTGAATGATTCAATGAAGATGTTCAGATTAATTATATTTTAATTAATTTAAAAGAGGAATTGGTCAGAAGAATAATCAGGTTTTATGTTGACCATTTGATCCCTGATAGACTTTAAATTAGTGATATAATTAAATGAATAATTGGTTAAACTTAGTAAGAGTATTTAAAAAGGGAATTTATTATTTATTCTAGTAATATAAAGAAGTTAATTAATTTGAAATGATTTATGTTGGAGTAAATAACCACTTCTTAAACGTAACACATTTAGGTAACCAAGTTGAGTTGAAATGGTCGAGTGTTGGTAAGAAGTTATGGAGGAGATTTATAATTTGAACTCGAGTTTCAATCAGAAAATAAAGAGTTCTAAATAAATACGATAGCCTAGATGAAAACTTTTACTTAATGCTTTGAATTAAGTAAAGGGAGGTAAAAGGGGTTATAGATAAGACCTGGAATTTATAAACGAAGTTTATAAATGAATATGAATTTAAAACGTCGTTTTAAATTTGAAATACTCAATCATAGCATTAAGTGGAATCAATGGATTTAAAAGGGGTTTCCCGAAAAAAAGGGTAATTGGAAAAAGAGGTTTGATTAAAGTTTAGTAAACGAAGTTGGAAATAGAATTTGAAATAGTAATTCAGTTTGTGGAAACAAAGTATTTGAATAAGCCAAGAGTGAATAAAGGTGATGTTAGAAATAAGCGATATTAATCTTATTTAAAAAGGAGAAACTTCCAAAGGATGAGAAGTATTGTAGAGCGATGTTTTGAATAGTGGGATGTGTTCTTGAATTACAACCGGTATTTATCTGAAGATAAAAACGTTGTTGATCAAGGTCTGAGAGGTAATTGAAATACCCCAACTTGAACGACTTCGGGACTATCCAAGGATAATACTAGTTGGTAATGGCGAGAGTATGCGATAAGATTTCCAAAGTAAAGGAAATGAAATGAAATGAAATGATATTTTAACTAGTGACGGAATAAAAAGGAAATTGGGCGATTAATTTTAAAGGTCAAGTGATGCTGATTACCAAACCAGTAGGTCTATCTTTATGATTTCATGGATGTTTACTTGATAGTTAAATAACCGACTATCAAGTCTAGCCATTGCGATTGTTGGTATGGAAAGACCGGGATCGAATGTATATTCGAAAACCATTCCAACCAACAAATACAAAAATATCAGAAGACCAGACGACGATCGAGATGGAGCATGTGAAGACCATAGATCTTCATGAAGCGGAAGAACCACTTACAATCTCTGATTCGCGCCGGAGATATTCTGGGGTTCTGTCGTGGTTGAAATCTGTGGATTGCAAGGACGATCGCTACTGATCCATAGGGTGATTCCTATATGAGATGCAGTAGGAGAGTGCCTTCGGTTCACCCTGTTCCTGGGTGACTTGTATGGACGAATGTCTGACAGAGTATTTCCAAAGGCATTACCTGTGTTGATTTCTCCAAACGTACCATAGTTGATGGCGGAGAAATGGTTATTCTCTAGCCAATTAGACTAGAGTATTTTTGTGGACGTCAATCAGTGTGATCTGGCGGATCTGACGATGTGGCATTCAAAGGTTATGATGACCAGATGTGTTTTGACCTCAAGCCTCATCAACCGGGAGATGACAGAAATCGGGCAGGCAGCATGGCTATGTGGGTCGCTCCCATTAGGGTGTATGATCACCTATCTAGAGAAATTCTTTTTGTTTCTTATTCTATCGATTCTGCCCATTCGGGAACGGTGGTTTGAGTCCAACCGTTGGTGATATACATTCGATACACTCAAGCGAAATGAGTGGTCGGTCATGTGAGGGCCGGGTTGCAAGACGTTCTTGTTGAACCCTGTGTATTCGCCTCTAGAGATACACGTGCGGAAGGTGGTCCCATACCTTGTCAAGCTGGAATCCAATATCCAATAAGCGCCCGCGGTTTTCGATTGTATACTATATACGGGGAGCGTGAGATGCAAGCGTTCCTCTAGATTTGTTAATTATTTGTATCTAGACATTATCATAATATCAGACCAAGATATTGATTTCGAAAACTGATTTGGGTTATCGTAAGGTAAAAGCCGTCCGTGTTTATGTGTGGATCGGTCTTACGATTATCTTTTCTTTCGAAAGGATTTTAACTTTAAAATCAAGTTGTGTGATACTTAATTGCTGTGCGAGTTTTTCTCACTCTGGTTCACCAGACTAACCCGGTGTTTTGTAAATGCTCGGGTTAGCCCGGAGTGTACAGGTTCAGGTTATCAGGTACTGCAGGGTCCAGAGACGAGCTGAAGATGTTCAGACGAATAATATTCCGCTGTGTGATTATATATATGAGGACAGATTATTATAACTGTCCAGAGATGTTGATGTACTCTGATATTGTAAGTATTTTGAAATTTTCAGTAAAGCATTATTTCTGTATTATATTTTGTTCCGCTGCGATGTGAGACTCTGTGATGTGTTGATACTTCTTCTTCTATTCTAATATTTCTTTCTTTCTTTTCTCACCCTCTAACTTCTTTCTAGACGCTCCAGTGTTTTGGTGTTTGGAGGATCGGTATAAGATACGGTAAAGGTATTTATATCGATTTTCGAGGCCGAAAACCGCTGGGTCGTTACAATGGAGCTTGTATGTAACCGCAGTAACCAATAAACAACGTTCAAAATTGCGATAAGCATGAAATAAAAATTGTTAGTCACATCGTTAGTTAACTCAACAATAAAATAAAGTTTCCCCCCACTTATATAAACCCCAAACAAGAATTTCCCAAACCAAAACTAATTCCGTCCATACATTTTGCAAAAAAGTCTAAAATCACAAATCAATTTATATCTTTGAATCTGTTAGGAATCGATGAGGGTAATCTAAAGCAAAATGGTAGATCTGGTCGAGGGCTAGCTACCATAAAAATTTGGGGAGTTATTGTCGAGTGTGGTGGCCGGAAATCGCGAGAAAAGGTGGAAAACTGATTTCATTTTTAGGGTTTTGGTGGATTTTGGGTTGGCGATGGGTGATGGAGTCAAAGGTGTAATTATTCAGGGGGAAGAGGGCTACGTTTTTGTCTTTGGTCAGAGGGTCTAAAAGTGCCTGTGGCGACGGGAATCAGGGGATGATCGGAGGTGTACTTTTTAAGGTTGTAACGGTTGGAATTTTCCTTTTTCTGGTGGCTGGAGTTGACGAGGGTGGTGGACACCTGAAGGAAAATGTTGGTGGAAGGATGGCATTTCGATCTGAGGTGGTGCGGCGCCTCACGACGGCCTGGGGTGGTGTAGTTATGGAGTTGAACGGAGTTCTATTTTCCGTTGATTTTGGCGTCGTGGCGGCGAGAGGAGGGTCCAGGTTGAGATCAAAAAACCGACGGAGGCATGCACTGCCATGGATGATGATTGCCGGGGGTCCGGTGGTCAGGAGCGATGGCGGCAGCGTGTTGAAGAGGACGTCGAAGTTCGGTTTTCAGAAAGAAGGGAGGATCGTGGTAATTGGGATTTTAGGATTGAAATTGGGGAAGACACATTTCTTTTGCTGACATGGACTAGGTTGTTATTGACACTAATTTTGGTAATTTATATTTTGATTAGTAATTTAATTAAGGTAATTTATTTTAAAATAAACATTGAACCTATATTAGCCATAACTTTTTCATACTTGGACGAAATTCGATGAAACGGAATCCGTTGGCATCGTGGCGACGGAGGCTACACATACGCGCTGGTCCGGTCAGAAACGGGAGCAGTTAGAATTCTGTGTAATTTTAAAAGTAGTTTAAAATAATATGAAAGGATGCTGAAATCATCGACTGAAACTGGTGAGTTAATTCTCACACTTCTCCGGACTGCTATGATGTGATAAATCCATATAATTTAACATATCATTTATATTGGTTGATTGGATGCTATGGTTGCTATTGGTTGACTTTATTTATTCGCCATTTTAATGTGTTATATTAATGAAATCATTTCGTATATGTTACGTGATGCAGGGAAGAACAGGTAGGAGGAAACAGACCGGATTCCTCAGATTTATTTTATGTTATTTGTTATATTTCTCATATATGTGAATTGACACCCCCAAAATGATATCAAACCTGTTCAGATTGAATAGATAGCAAATTGTGTTGTGTTTTTAATAAATCGACCGTATTGATTAAGCAATTGGCAGTAATGGCCTAAAATCTGTTATTTACGGCGTCGTTTTGCCGCTAGGCGAACTAACGAAGATTTCAGTTATAATTTATTTAATTTAACCGAATGAAATTTTTAAACTGATTATATAAGTTAATTAAAACAGAACTTTATAAATATATATATATTTATAATCATGTTTTATCAAAGAATTTATTTAAATGTTTTATAAAATGAATTACTATGTCATTAGTGGTAAGAAAGGAAGAAATTTGGGTGAGTAAAATTAATTAATTGTTTTTATAAAGCAATTAAATGATTTTTTAAATTTATTAAGTTACTAATTAATTTAAAAAGGGGAAACAGTGAATGAATATCAGTTAAGAATTAATTGATGATTACGGTCGACAAAAGGAGACTGTTTTAGCTGAAGCTGACAATTGGGTTGATTTGATTTTAATTAATCAAATCGATAATTTTCAAATATTCGTTAAATTTAACGAAGGCTGTTTAAAATTATTTAATCTTTGATTAACTATATTTAAAAAATGATTATCAAGTTGGTTATTGTTAATGAGGCTAATTATGATTAATTATTTATTTCTAGTTAATATAACGATTAATTATTTTATTTCTAGTTTATAATGGAATTAACTATCATAAAAGGGTTTAATGTTAAAGTAAATTATCATTTTAAATAATGACAATTAAAGCGATTATTCTTTATAATGAATTGAAATAAAAAGTGATCAAATGGATATAAGGTTGACTAAGATTTAGTTAGAGATTTATAAGAGGGTGATAACCCGTGATTACAAACAGAGTTTGTAAAAGTAACTCGTAAGCTAATGCAAGAATTCTAATAAGAATTTATTTAATTAAGTAAATTGGGTATGGTTAAGATTATGACTCAAAAGAGATGGGTAAATATTTACTTAATAAATTAAGTAACGAAGCGCAAGGAGATTTCCAATGTAAGATATAAGGTTATAAAACCGTATTTGGATCCAATGGTAAATAATATCTTGTCGAATAGTTTACTTAAACAAGAAAAGGGAATTTATATGGTAAGTGGGTTTTCGAATGAAAGGAAATGGTTTACAAAATCATAGTGAATAGAAGAGGGAATTGAATATCAAGATTTAGAGTTGTAAACTTTTATTGTCTGGGATAAGAACATTGTCGATCAAGGTCTGAGAGGTAATTAAAATACCCCAACTTGGGCGACTTCACTATTATCAAAAGATGATATTGGTTTGCAATGGTAGAGGATGTTGGGAATAATTTATTGAGAAATTATTGCAAATATTAATTTGCAAGGAATTAGAAATAAAATAAAACCTTTGCGTTTAAAATAATCAGCGTATTATCTGGGTCTGACATGAAATATGATTTTTCTTATATAATGTAATTAAAAGTATAATACTATTCTCGAAGCAATGATATGGTACATTTGGGCAAGTGCGCGTATTCAAGGAAATAAGTCATTAAATTTTGGGTTTTCATGGAAATGAGAAATAAAGAGTGATACTGGTTTTGAAATGAAATCATATATTGGAAATAAAACTAAAAGTTTAAAAAGCACGATTCTTTAAAGTGGATAAACCCGTTTGAGGTTATATTATAAGGAATACATCACTTGACGATTATTTTGACTATATCAGATTGATAATAGGACTTATACCAAAGGGTTAAAATATATATTGCGATATATCAAATGGTAATAGATATGGATAGGATTTGTGAATTTATAGTGATATTTCTCAAGTGTAAGAAAATACGATAAGGGTTTGTAAATGTAAAACAAATAAGAAAACAAAAATGATATCTTTGAAATATAGAAATGGTTTGAGATAAAGGAAATAAGGTTGGTAAAAACATGATTTCCAAAGAGTGTATTGGTTAATGTTTCAAATGAAAGGAAAACCACAAGAATTTATCAAGATAGAAATTATGAAATTAACGAAATGATTTAATGGAGTATTTTAAAATAAATGACCTGAGCTTCCAATGTACTTAACATCACCGTTTTGATTTGATAGTTAAACAGCCGACTATCAAATGGAATATTCTATTTACCTTTGGACGAGTTGTTTCGAGGAGACCGGGATGGGAACTAGATCCAAAACCACTTCAAATCAACTGTGCGATCGCGACTAACGTGCAAGCAATAAAAGATGGAGCATTGAAGACCATAAATCTTCACAAATGGAAGAACCACTTACAATCTCTGAGTTGACGCATAGATATACTGGGGTTCTGTCATGGTTGAAATCTACGGGTTGCAAGGACTTCTCGCTACTGATTCTGGGGTGATTCCTATATAGGATGTCGTAGGAGAGTGCCTTTGGTTCATCATGTTCCTGGATGACTTGTATGGATGAGTGTATGACAGAGTATTTTCAGATGGTCACGAGCAGTGATTTCTTCAAACTTGCCCAGTGTATTTTTGAGGACGTTAATCAGTGATTTGATGGATCTGACGATCTGGCATTCAAAGTGATGTGTTGATCTAAAAAGGAAGAAAATCCTAGCCTCAAGCCTCATCAACCGGGAAAGGACAAAAATCGGGCAGGCAGCATGACTATGTGGGTCGCTCCCATTAGGGTGTATAATCACCTATCTAGAGAAATTCCTTTTGCTTCTTTAATCAATCTATGCTGTCCCTTTTCAGGAAAAGGTTGCTGATCCCAACCATTGGTGATATACATTCGATACACTCAAGCGAAATGAGTGATCGGTTATGTGTGGGCCGGGTTGCAAGACGTTCTTGTTGAACCCAGTGTATTCCCCTCTAGAAATACACTATCGGCAGGTGGTCCCATACCTTGTCATAGTCGGAATCCAATTTCCAATAAGCGCCTACGGTTTTGATTTTAGACTATATATGTAGAGCGTGTGATGCAAGCGTTCTGCTAGATTATTATTTATTTGTGGGTTGATAGACACTATTATGATATCAGAAAAGATATTGATTTCAAAAATATTTTTGGTTATAGTGAGGTAAAAACCATCTGTGTTTATGTGTGGACTGGTCTTACTGTTGTCTTTTATTTCAAAGGGTTTCTAAAGTTAAACAAGTTGTTCTTGCGGTGAATTTATCACTGAAAGTATTCCAAACTGACCCGGTGAATTTTTCTTTGCTTCAAATGTGCTCGGGTCAGACCGAGTATATTTCCAGGTTAGGTTTTGTTTAGAGTTTCAGGAGTAGGAAGCAGAAGGCTTCACCATTATTTGTTCAAAGTTATTTTCCGATGTGTCTGATATATGATGTACTCTGATGATTGGTATGTATCTGTATATATGCAGTTTCCTTTATAAAGGTATTCGATGTATTATATTTATTCATTCCACTGTGAGATTCTGATGTGTTCTTCTTCTTTTTCTTCTATTCTAACATTTCTTTCTTTCTTTTCTCACCCGCTAACTTCTTTCTATTAATAGTTGGGGTTCGATGCTTGGGTTTTTGGCAAGTGATACGGGATTATGTATTATTGTAAAAAATTCGAGCGTCAAATTATATCCCTGGACCGTTACAGAAGATGTCTACATAACATTGAAAGCACCCATCTCTGGTTAATTGCCAGCTTTTTGTCCTTGTTTATTTTGATGTTCAACTTATTGCAAAATGTAATAAGCCTTGTAAACTGTAGGTAAAGGAACAAAACTTATGATATTGTTCTTCACTTGATCATATTCCTTCATAAGTCTAGACAATAATTGCATTAATTTGTTTCGCTGATCATTCTCAAGTTTTTTTTTAAATTCCACCTGAATAATCCTTCAATACGCAACAAGTACAATCTGGAAAACCCTTAAGCATTTGTAACTCATCCCAAATACTTTTCAATTTACCATAGTATTTAATAACACTCAGTTCATTCTAAAACGTAGATGTTAAACTTTGACGCAACTCAAACAATATTAGAGCAATCGTTTGTCCAAATCCTTCTCCCAATTCTTTCCATAAGCGCGTAAAAGAATCAACGAACCTAAAGCTTTCCAATAAAACCTTATCCATAGAATATAAAATCCAAGACATCACCATATAATCATTCCTAATCCATTTCTAGTAATCAGTTGACCCAGGCAATGACATAGGTAGTGTTGCATCAACAAATTACCATTTATTTCTAGCAATTAACGCCATTCTAACTGTTTTACATCAATTTAGATAATTCGATCCGGTTAAGATGTGAATTTCGAGTTGCATACCTAGATGATTTGAACTAGAGAGATAATATGGATCATGGAAATTAATCGCTTGGATTCCTTGAGGAAGAACCCCAGATTGATTCGATTCCAATCCATCATTCGCCATTGAATTTTAGAAGAAAAGAAAAATTTAAGAAAGAAAATCAGATCTGGGATCGTCCTCAGCTCCGATACCGTGAAAAGAGTAAAGTAAGTTTGTACATTATTTTCATACTGACCTCAAACAGTGTTCAGATCCGAAAATTATTTACAAAGATAACTAGGCCTTACAACTATTAGCCTAACAACACAGAAAATATAAAAGTCCCAAATAAAAGAAAACAAAACAAAATACAACATTACAACTTGTATGACTTTACATTTGCAATCGTTATTAACAGTTGGAAAATCACGAGTATTAGGCCAAAACATGTTTTTTCTTCCTCATTTTTATTCCTCTCCAAAAACCAAAATCAATTCCTCCAACCTCCACCACTTTGCCACTGCCACCTTCCAACGCCTCTGTGTGTTTCCCCTACTACGACCAACTCCCCTCTTTGCATCTCCAAACTCCTAACCGCCTCTAAATAGGGTAATCGGCCTAAACCTTAATTACCATAATTTATTAATTTAAGGTTTATTTATTAGCTTTATTGTTTATCTTACATCATTGCTTGTGTATTAAGTAGTTTATTGAATGTTATATAATGCTTATGAGTTGAATATTGTTGTTTATAAACCCTAATTATTGAGGTAATGTGCATATGAATGAGTTGAATACCAATGTGCTTTTAGGCTTGTTAGGGTTATTTAGTGTGGATAAGTTTAATTTATTTTATGTATTTTATAAAGCATCGAATAACATAATAATTAATTTTATATAACGTGCAGTTAGTTAATTAAAGTTTTAAACATACACAGATATGTGATAAACTTCGTATACATATGGTAAGTTGGAAGTAAGTTGTGCAAGCCTTATATAGGTTGGAAGTAATATGTGAATGTGGTGAAGATGGTGATGCCGATCATAAACCAATCTAAATGTTAAACTTGGCAACACTTGCTTTGTTAGTTTAGGTTTAATTTAATGTAAATGTTAGTTAATTTAGTCAAGTATAAAATATGTAATGTAATATATTCATAAAACCCTTAGAGTATTTTTTGGCTCTGTCTAATAATTATTGTATATTCATTTTTTAATAGAACGAACATCTATATTCATGATATACAATATTTATTGGATTTGTCGCAATATTGGACTAACACACTAACGTAATTAAATCTTGTAAATCATTTCATTTTAAATAGTTCACAAAATTTCGACAGCTCTTCCTTTATATTATCCGTGTACACGTAATTATGTACCGTTTGGAGAACAAAAGGGAAGTGCAGTCGAAATTTTGTTAAATCTTTTAAATTGAAAAGATTTACGTGATTTAATTATGTTACTATATTTGTAATAGGAGGTAGGATGACCAATCAACAAAGTGTCAATGATCAATTAATATAACATTAACCTATAATATTGTATTAAAAAAATAAATTGCCAATGCAATTTTAATCTATATTATACTTTTTAATTAGTATGTAAGAAAAATGGACAATTATTTTACTGATCGGAGCTGGATGTATCAACAACGATAGGAAATGGGAGGCTCAATAAGTGAACCATTTAATGATGTGTTTGCGTGTTTATTAAATTTTTTAAGTAATAATGGAAACGATGAAGAAATTCGTTGTCCATGTAGTAAATGCAAATTGTTAAAGTATTTAATACCACAAATGACTAGAGTTTATTATGCCAGTAATGTTAGAGTCATTATAATAATTAGGAAGGTTGTACAAGCGACACCCAATTATCTGCTGAATACGTTGCAATGAAATCTAAATACAAACTTACAAAAGTTGGATTTACAATAGTTGTACAAGCTTCAAAGCAACATATGCCTCCCGATAATTTAATGAAACTGATGTCGACTTTTAGTTTACCATATCAAAAAATAGATATATGACTAAACGGTTGCATCCTGTTTTGGAGAGGAGATACCAACCTTAGGAACTATAAAATATGTAATCAGGAAAGGTATAAACCAAGAAAGAAGAAGAAAAAAGAAATCCCATATAAATATATTTAGTTTAAATTGGATAGGCGCTACTGCGTGAGATAATTAGGTCAAATGGCGGGTCAATGAGGAGTTTCAAGTAAATTTACTGCGTATTTAGTTTAAATTGATCTATGTCATTTAATATACAAATTAGAACCGTGAAACATTATTTCCCATTTAAATTTGTAGAGGGAGTTAGACTTGGGGAACAGAAGAAAGAATCCTGTCACACATCGCGGTGGTTCCATGTCATTCTAGCATCACCACGAGGACTTGGTAAATTTATTAATTAAGATAACAAAAAGTTATTGCATTTTTATATTTTAAGTTCTAATTTGTTAAAAGACCAAAAATATAACAATATGCAATATGTATTTATATGTGCATATTTCAGAAAAGAGAGCTCGATGCTCCTAGGTATTATTGGGATGTTTTCACTCATACGCATGTGATGAGTCAAACCGACCATTCAGACACGGTTTCATACTCTTGGGATCATGATGATAAAGAAAATGTCGCATATGTAAGTATAAAATAATTAACTTAAAATTTATATGTTAATTAAAATAATATTGCATAAAATTCAACTATTCTTGCATTACAGAAAAAGTTCCAGCAAACAGGGGCACAACAACTAGAGAACGTTGGGTATAAGCTGATTTGACTGATGACGAGGAAGATGTCATTTTTGAGGTTATCGTGGATCCATCAACTCGCAAATGCGCTATGGATTTTGTAACAACCCGTATTTTTATAACATGAAATCAAGGCAGAATTAAAATTTAAAGTCAGAATCAGGGGAAACGGGTTATGCCATTGCGTTCTTCTCAAAATTTTACATGAAATAGAGTCCGAGTTTTCAAAAATCGGAGTCCGTATGAGAGAGATATAACCCTCCAAAGTTTCAGGAATTTTCAGAATAAAAAACAGCTCGAAATTCGAATTCAAACCCCAGAACAGGCTGGGCGGGAAAATTCCTGCCCATGGACCAGGTCGACCTGGGGGTCGACTATAGTGTCGACCTCCCAGGGACCTGGTCGACCATAGTGTCGACCTGGGGGTCGACCTGCCTCCCGAACCACTTTTCTGACTAGATGCATTCTGATGTATTTAGACTAGTTTCGTGACCAAATTCGTCTGCCTAACCCTATATAAACAGCCCCGTAGCCTCATTCTCTCTACACAATTTCATTCTGGCCTTACGCTACCTCTATGAAAATCAAAATGATAATATTTAAATTAAAAAGAGACTACTTCTTCGTCAAGACAACAGTTAGGAATTGCAAATTGTGGGTTTTCAACTAGAACAAGACTAAACAAATAGAGATTTAACAACCGTTTCTAGAATCAAACCTCTGCACTCTAATCCTCGATCCGCGCTCTGTAAGTTCTAGTTGTTTTTAGATTTAAACATTTAATTATAATATGGGCATGGAATGAAATGAAATTGGACCTAAGCTTGATTATCTAATTAGATCTGTTCTTGTCTCTTCTTGAATCTATGACTTTGGGTTATTTCTTATCGATTGAATCATACCTATTCATGTTGTTGGACCTAGTTATTATTCACACGCTAAATTGTAACATAAATTCTTGGATCTTGACTATTGGGAATATTGTCTACGACGTTGAAACTATTGTTAATGACATAAGACTATGACTATGCCTATGACTGCGGACATAAGATTTTTCCTGTGCCTATGACTATGACTGTGAACATAAGACTATGCCTATGCCTATGATAGTGAACATAAGGCTATTACCTATGAATATGACAAGGACAATTGTGGCTAATCACCTATGACTCTTAACTATGGGAATTATTACCTATGATTATGAACATGAGGCCATTATCTATAACCATGACTTTGAAACTATTACTGTTAATTGCCTATGACTATTTGCCTAGAACTATTTTGGATAATTATCCCTAACTATTGTGATTAATCGCTTATGATTCACAACTATGAGATTTTTACCTATGACCATGATTATGACCACTGGGGTTAATTGCCTAAGACTATTATAGTTGATTGTTCATGCCCATAACACTATAGTTGAAAACCATGTTGTACACCGAACTGGCATTTTTGTTGGATCGTATACCTAGGGTGTGCTTAGTTAATTTGCAATTATGTACACCAAAACCACTAGATCCAATATCCTTGTATTTGGCTTGCTTTTGCATGCCTATTCTTTTATGTTAGCGTTTACCATGACTATCACCTTATCTTGATAGATTTGAAATCGTATATGCCAGTGATGTTGTAACCAATTATCTCAAGTTCCAATTATCTCAAGTTATATCATACTAGTCTTGTAACCCCTTTTATCGCTTTATGCTAGTCCCTTTTTCCTATCATAGTTTTGATGCTATTCCCTCCATCTCGAGATTAGGATTTATTTGTAGTGTAGATCGATTCACGTTCACATGCGATGGGAATACGTTTTGGGTAGAATAGGCAAAACATGAATTGGTTATGAACATGAATTATGAACATGATAAAAGGCAAAACTTGAAACATGAACGCTGTTATAACTTGAACCTGGATATGGACACGAACTTGACATCGACCTGACATGAAACTTGCCTTGAAAACTTGACACAAACTTGACATGAAACTTGAACGTGGACATGACATTAGAATAAACATGAAAATGGCCAACTTGAGGTTGGGTTGAGTTTGTAGTGTAAATCTGCCCGGAACCACCCGGCAAATCCAGTTACTGCAAAAAATAGGATCCAATGTGGGTATTTGGTCATATCGCGCTTGAAACCCGTGGTCAGACTGAGTTTTGGTGTAAATCTGCCCGGAACCGCCCGACATATCCAGTGACCACAACAACAGGTCTGATGTGAGAGGTTGGGGTGCATTAATGAATTAATGCCACATGATAGGGTTGAGTCATGTACCGCTTGAATATACTTAACCAATTTGACACGATGATTTGGTAGGGTTAAGTCATGAACCGCTTGAATATACTTAACCAATTTGACACGATGGTTTGGTAGGGTTAAGTCATGAACTTCTTGAATATACTTAACCAATTTGACACGATGATTTGGTAGGGTTAAGTCATGAACCGCTTGAATATACTTAACCAATTTTACATGATGACTTGATAGGGTTAAGTCATGAACCGCTTGAATATACTTAACCAATTTAACACGATGATTTGATAGGGTTAAGTCATGAACCGCTTGAATATACTTAACCAACTTGACAGATGATTCGTTGGGCTAAGTCATGAACTTGAACGACAAAACTTAGCCAATTTGACATGACACGTAGGCGGGTTAAGTCATGAACTTGAATGACAACACTTAACCAACTTGATATACTAGACCGATGGGGTTAAGTCTCGAATTTAAATGACAACACTTAACCTACTAGATTGAAACCCTAGTTACGCGGTCCGTTTCAGCAGTAACCCACTATATGTATCATGGTACCCTAGAACTAGGCAGGGTGGGGCACGATTACTGGGCTGTTTGTAAGCGACCAGAATGGCGGCTGAGTTGGTGCGCTATTGTAGGTTCAGTCGGACTATGGTCGTGCATGTAGTCCGGAGTTGAAAAAGCAGGCATTGGGCACCAATAGGTTTACACTGTGCGTGCTTGATTCGTGTCGGTGGTTGGCACCTTAGGGCTTGATACACCCTATGATGGACCTAGCACAGGTGATTACATTTCGTGATTGGGCCGTATGACACAGACACATGAACGAGCTAAGACTTGTAGGGAGCCGATCGACTAATAGATCGTTACGTGGAATTCGTTAGGTAGCGTAATCCCTAGTGGTCCTAGGTGGCATAAACCCCAATCGAATCTAGAAAACGTTCAATAGGTTGCATAATCCCTAGTGGTCCTAGGTGGCATAAATCCTAGTTGAACACGCGATAGCTCATGATAAGGAAACCTAGCCAGAACAAGGGTGGCGGTCCAAACGATTTCAAGAATGGTGGTACTACGTTGAAGTAGTATAGAAATACGTGATGAAACCCGTACGATATACGACAAGCGACTGTACATATACATGGAGAGGATGGTACGAGTTGGGGTACTAGTACGGTTGGTGCGGAGAACATAGGAAATCAAAGAAAATAGTGGAATAGTAAAGCTTAGAAATCTTGCGATGTTATACTTAATAGAAACCTTGCAATATGATACTTGGTAGGAACCTTGTGATGATACTCTTGATAGGAAGTATGGGATGTTATACTTGATTCATCGTGCCTGTAGCTTACCTTGCCATCATGCTTATGTTTACTTTCAGTTTATTCATGTCATATTATATTCACCTGTTTTTATGCTGAAAGCCACTAGGACTTACTCAGTCTTTATGACTAACCCAGTTTGTTTCGCCTCTTTTTCTTTCGTTTCCCCCCCAAGTTCGCAGGGTGGGAATACAACTTAGTTCGGATCTTACCAAGCTCCAAGGCTCTTTCATGTACTACTTGGATTTCTCTTGGCTATGGCTTGCTTTGCTATTTTACTTGGGGAATGATTTATGACTGTGGTTTTATGCTTCTTTACTATTGTAAGACAGATTTCGATGTAATGGATTTAGTACCATTTTAATGTAAAAGGCTTTAGACCTTTCTAGATTTTAAAGAAATGAAATTTGGATTTTCTTCCGCTTTTTTATATGTTCTGTCTTGTAATATTTCTGTTATGTTTACCTAGATAATGCTCCACCAAAGCTAGTGCATTGCCTTTGTGAGTGACCCTAGCGGAGGTGGGGTATTATATTTGGTATCAGAGCAGAAGGTTACCAGATTGGGCAAAAGTTTATAAAACCTTTTGAAATTGTTTTCAAAACCATTTACAAAGAAGCATTTTTCAAGAAAAGTTTCATTTACGAAAGGCATATTCCCCAAAGCCATATGCACTATCTTTTAATTCTCTCCTTGAGTCTCTCTCTTTCGTTTTCACCATAGTTTGTAGGCATGCGACACATGTTGGAGGGAAAAGTAGTGTCCAACCTCCATCTATAGCCGCAGTAGTCTTACTTGCGACTAATCTTATCTCAAGCTTTGTAAGGTTGTCGTGCGATGGAAGTAGCTTTCGAGAAACTTGTCAACAAGCTATACAAGGATAGTAAGAACGAGGATAAAGAACACAAGCCTAAGGATGAGAAACTTGTTGATAAGGCGTAATCCACGAAGGAGGAAAAGGTGAAAGGGAAGTGGTCAAAGTAAAAGAATAATAAAACCCATGATAAGAAAGAACATCGCTGGTATGGTAAAAAGGGACATGTAGTTAAGTATCATAGGACAACGACAAGGGCAAAGAACAAGATCGTCGAGAGGGCAATTGTATGCTCTTACTACTAGCATACCTAAGAGAGGTGGTAACGTTTCTGTTAAAAGTTTAGCTTCTCTTTTCTATCATACTGTGGGAACTTTGTTTTTATACATCGCATCCTTTTAATTCTGCCTCGATAGATGAGTCTCTGCACCTTAGTATTAGCGTAGTAGAGGATCACATTTTTGTCTCAAATCCTGTTGGGGAATCGGCTCATTTATTCATGACTTGTTTGGATTTGAGAATGTCTATGCTAAGTGTTGAGTTTAGAAGTAAAGCTTATGTTTTTGGGTTATGGGTTGATTCTAGGGATGGAGTGGTTGTCCAGAAATGGTACCATTCTCGAGTATGAAAAGAGGGTAATTAGACGTTTGACTTGCCTTGGTAATGCCCTCGAAGTCTAGTGTAACCATTAGGGTTCTGCCATGTTTAATTACCTAGAATATCTTGATACATTTATCGATCCGCTCGAGTAGTGTTCGCCACCAAGGCGGATGGTTCATTTCGCTTATGCATGAGTTATAGAAAATCACCTTAGTAAGTACACTTGGCAACATGGTTGGCATTTGTTTATTTTCAAGATATAATTCATTTATGTGGAATACCTTCTAGTAAGTGAATGAGATCCAAGATTCACTAGTGAATTTTGGAGAGCTTGCATGAAACCATGAGTACGCAATTATGTTTGAATCGGGTATACTAGAAAGAGAATAAGCGAAAGTGGAACGAGAGGCGACAGTGGAATGAGTTCCAACTCATATTCTGGGAACAAGAATTAAGGAACTACGAAATTGTGGAGTTAAAGATGGTCAAAGCACAATGGAGTTAAGCTCAAGGAAATACGACTTAAAAGATTGAAGACTAGACATGCTCATCATATCTCTTTTTAAGAGTATATCCTTGATCCCTCTTTTCCTGTAGAGCTTACTTGTATGCTATCTTTTAAGTATAACATCTCGGTCCTATTCTCAATCCTATTTCTGTTGCAAACCCCATAGGGAGTATGACTTATTTGTTAGTAATACATGTTGGGGCTGAGGGTGTCCGTTGGGTTGACTAAACTTTTTGGGTTTTATAGGATATGGGCTGGTGCTTAGGGAGTTCTTCTCCTATTCAGTATATATGTGACGTAGATTTCCAGCTTTGACATTTCCTAATGGGCACAAAGTTTTTACTTGCTTCTATCATTCAGCTATATCTTTAGGTAGGAACAATTGGGTGAAACATGTGTTTGATACATGTTATGATTGATGGTTGCAAGTGGTTGCAAGTGGTCGCAAGTGGTTGCTCGTGGTTGCATAACACACATTAGGCACTAGATCGGCTCAGAAACATTTCCATATTGCATATGCATGAGTGTTTATACTTGTTTATGGATGAAATTGGATGTGTTATCATATGGATGATGCATATGGATGGATGTTTGTGCACACATATAGTGTTTATGTGACTAGGACTATTTGCATACATGTTGGACTCATGGCACTAAACATATTTTGCATTAAGACGGTCAATCAGGCTTGATCATACGCATTAGATAAGGAACATATACACACACTTTCTGCATATGTTCTTACAGCATTAGAAATCTTTTAAGGACAATGGATGCCTGTGATTGATGATTGAGTAGATGGATGATTGGATGGTAGGACACATTTCTTAACTTGAAGATTTCGGGGACGAAATCCTTTAAGGAGGGGAGAATGTAACAACCCGTTTTTTTATAACATGAAATCAAGGCAGAATTAAATTTTAAAGTCAGAATTAGGGGAAATGGTTACGCCATTGCGTTCGTCTCGAAATTTTACATGAAATAGAGTCTGAGTTTTCGAAAATCGGAGTCCGTATGAGGGAGATATGACCCTCCGAAGTTTTAGGAATTTTCAGAATAGAAAACAGCTCGAAATTCGAATTCGAAATTCGAATTCAAACCCCAGAACAGGCTGGGCGGGAAAATTCCCGCCCATGGACCAGGTCGACTTGGGGGTCGACTATAGTGTCGACCTCCCAAGGACCAGGTCAACCATAGTGTCGACCTGGGGGTCGACCTGCCTCCCGAACCACTTTTCTGAACCAGATGCATTCTGATGTATTTAGACTTGTTTCGTGACCAGATTCGTCTGCCTAACCCTATTTAAACAACCCCCTAGCCTCATTCTCTCTACACCATTTCATTCTGTCCTTACGCTACCTCTGTGAAAATCAAAATGATAATATTTAAATTAAAAAGAGACAACTTCTTCTTCGTCAAGACAACAGCTTAGAATTGCAAATTGGGGGTTTTCAACTAGAACAAGACTAAACAAATAGAGATTCAACAACCGTTTCTAGAATCAAACCTCTGCACTCTAATCCTCGATCCGCGCTCTGTAAGTTCTAGTTGTTTTTAGATTTAAACATTTAATTATAATATGGGCATGGAATGAAATGAAACTGGACCAAAGCTTGATTATCTAATTAGATATGTTCTTGTCTCTTCTTGAATCTATGACTTTGGGTTATTTCTTATCAATTGAATCATGCCTATTCATGTTGTTGGACCTAGTTATTATTCACACGCTAGATTGTAACATAAATTCTTGGATCTTGACTATTGGGAATATTGTCTACGACGTTGAAACTATTGTTAATGACATAAGACTATGACTATGCCTATGACTGTGGACATAAGATTTTGCCTGTGCCTATGACTATGACTATGAACATAAGACTATGCCTATGCCTATGACATTGAACATTAGGCTATTACCTATGACTATGACAAGGACAATTGTGGCTATCACCTATGACTCTTAATTATGGGAATTATTACCTATGATTATGAACATGAGGCCATTATCTATGACCATGACTTTGAAACTATTACTATTAATTGCCTATGACTATTTGCCTAGAACTATTTTGGATAATTATCCATGACTATTGTGATTAATTTCTTATGATTCACAACTATGATATTTTTACCTATGACCATGATTATGGCCCCTGGGGTTAATTGCCTAAGACTATTATAGTTGATTGTTCATGCCCATAACACTGTAGTTGAAAATCATGTTGTACACCGAATTGGCATTTTTGTTGGATCGTATACCTAGGGTGTGACTTGCTTAGTTAATTCGCAATTATGTACACCAAAACCACTGGATCCATTATCCTTGTATTTGGTTTGCTTTTGCATGCCTATTCTTTTATGTCAGCGTTTACAATAACTATCGCCTTATCTTGCTAGATTTGAAATCCTATATGCCAGTGATGTTGTAACCAATTATCTCAAGTTATATCATACTAGTCTTGTAATCCCTTTTATCGCTTTATGCTAGTCCCTTTTTCCTATCATAGTTTTGATGCTATTCCCTCTATCTCGAGATTTGGATTTATTTGTAGTATAGATTGATTCACGTTCACGTGCGATGGGAATACGATTGGGGTAGAAAAGGAAAAACATGAATTGGTTATGAACATGAATTATGAACCTGATAAAAGGCAAAACTTGAAACATGAACGCTGTTATAACTTGAACTTTGATATGGACACGAACTTGACATCGACCTGACATGAAACTTGCCTTGAAAACTTGACACGAACTTGACATGAAACTTGAACGTGGACATGACATTAGAATAAACATGAAAATGGCCAACTCGAGGTTGGGTTGAGTTTGCAGTGTAAATCTGCCCGGAACCGCCTGGCAAATCCAGTTACTGCAAACAATAGGATCCAATGTGGGTAGTTGGTCATATCGCGCTTGAAACCCGAGGTCAGACTGAGTTGTGGTGTAAATCTGCCCGGAACCGCCCGGCATATCTAGTGACCACAACAACAGGTCTGATGTGAGAGGTTGGGGTGCATTAATGAATTAATGCCACATGATAGGGTTAAATCATGTACCGCTTGAATATACTTAACCAATTTGACACGATGATTTGGTAGGGTTAAGTCATGAACCGTTTGAATATACTTAACCAATTTGACATGATGATTTGGTAGGGTTAAGTCATGAACCGCTTGAATATACTTAACCAATTTGACACGATGATTTGGTAGGGTTAAGTCATGAACCGCTTGAATATACTTAACCAATTTGACTCGGTGACTTGATAGGGTTAACTCATGAACCGCTTGAATATACTTAACCAATTTAACATGATGATTTGATAGGGTTAAGTCATGAACCGCTTGAATATACTTAACCAACTTGACAGATGATTCGTAGGGCTAAGTCATGAACTTGAACGAAAACACTTAGCCAATTTGACATGACACGTAGGCGGGTTAAGTCAAGAACTTGAATGACAACACTTAACCAACTTGATATACTAGACCGATGGGGTTAAGTCTCAAATTTAAATGACAACACTTAACCTACTAGACGGAAACACTAGTTACGCGGTCCGTTTCAGCAGTAACCCACTAGATGTATCATGGTACCCTGGAACTAGGCAGGGTGGGGCACGATTAATAGGCTGATTGTAAGCGACCAGAACGACAGCTGAGTTGGTGCGCCATTGTAGGTTCAGGTGGACTATGGTCATGCACGTAGTCCGGAGTTGAAAAAGCAGGCATTGGGCACCAGTAGGTTTACACTGTGCGTGCTTGATTCGCGTCGGTGGTTGGCATCCTAGGGCTTGATACACCCCATGTTGGACCTAGCACAGGTGACTACATTTCGTGATTGGGCCGTATGACACAGACACATGAACGAGCTAGGACTTGTAAGGAGCCGATCGATTAATAGATCGTTACGTGGAATTCGTTAGGTAGCGTAATCCTTAATGGTCCTAGGTGGCATATACCCTCATCGAATCTAGAAAACGTTCAATTGGTAGCATAATACCTAGTGGTCCTAGGTGGCATAAATTTTAGTTGAACACGCGATAGCTCATGATAAGGAAACCTAGCCAAAACAAGGGTGGCGGTCCAAACGATTTCAAGAATGGTGGTACTACGTGGAAGTAGTATAGAAATACGTGATGAAACCCATACGATATACGGCAAGGGACTGTACATATACATGGAAAGGATGATACGAGTTGGGGTACTAGTACAATTGGTGCGGAGAACATAGGAAATTAAAGAAAATAATGGAATGGTGAAGCTTAGAAATCTTGCGATGTTATACTTAATAGAAACCTTGCAATATGATACTTGGTAGGAACCTTGTGATGATACTCCTGGTAGGAAGCATGGGATGTTATACTTGATTCATCGTGCCTGTAGCTTACCTTGTCATCATGCTTATGTTTACTTTCAGTTTATTCATGCCATATTATCTTCACCTATTTTTATGTTTAAAGCCACTAGGACTTACTCAGTCTTTATGTCTGATCCAGTTTGTTTCGCCTCTTTTTCTTTCGTCCCCCCCCCCCCCCCCAGGTTCGTAAGGTGGGAATACAACTTAGTTCGGATCTTACAAAGCTCCAAGGCTCTTTCATGTACTTCTTGGATTTCTCTTGGCTATGGCTTACTTTGCTGTTTTACTTGGGGAATGATTTATGACTGTGGTTTTATGCTTCTTTACTATTGCAAGACAGATTTCGATATAATGGATTTAGTACCATTTTGATGTAAAAGGCTTTAGACCTTTCTAGATTTTAAAGAAATGAAATTTGGTTTTTCTTCCGCTGTTTTATATGTTCTGTCTTGTAATATTTTTGTGTATGTTTACCTAGATAATGCTCCACCAAAGCTAGTGCATTGCCTTTGTGAGTGACCCTAGCGGAGGTGGGGTGTTACAGATTTAGAAACCAAGCTTTAATATTAAATTAAATTTATGTGAATTACAATTTTGATGTTGGAAACGCTATGATAATTTTTATTTGATTGTGTTGGAGAATGGAGTTTTGATGACAACAACCTTATTTCAAATATCATTGATTATAAAATATACACTAACATCTTTATCTAGAATATATATATATACACACACATACATATATATGCAAGATTTGTATACATGAATTAATACTGAAGATTGTACAATTTAAGAGCTTTTAGAGATTCAGAATTCGGAGTAGAATCATGAATCCTGAGTAATCAATATTTCAAGAGTTCAAGAATAATATATTTATAGAGTCTAGTTTTTGTAAGACTTAAAATTGCACTCTAGGTTCAAATTCAAATTCAAATTCTGATTTTCAATTCTATCCTCAATCCTCACTATTTTTGTTTTTGTTTTTATCCTCAGTATTATATATTTTGTTTTTCTATTTAATTCTATTTTCATTCTTCTTTGATTTTCAAACTTTATTTTTATATATATACTTTATTTATATCTTATATAGTTTAAAACCTTATAATTTTATTAATATATTTATATAGTTTAAAAATATATTTTCATATGTTTTTCTATCATATAATATTGATTTAAAACATTAAAATTTTATAAAAATACTTGAAAAATGCTTTGAAAAAGACATTTATACATCGCTATGTCGACATAGCAAAATATGTATGTCAACATATAACAGCTACTTTTCTAAATTTGAAGGGAAGTGTCTTTTTACTATTTGAAATGCTTCAGAACAATTGCAACCCTTCATATCCTATAAAAAGAGGTTAAAACCGAATTCCTTAACATCTCATCTTCTCCATCTTCATCTCCTTTCATCCTACCATTATTCTTAATCATTTTTATGGTTTTAACACTTATACTCTGCTGAATTCAATTCTTTTTTGATAAAACTTATTCTCTCTACACTCTCTACTCTCTAAATCAAGTGCTACTGAAGATTTATAAGGCTGTTTTGTAATTGGTTAGGTTGAATAAACCTTGTTGTGAGTCAAAGAGGAGTCGGTGTGTCCTTGTGAGCCATGAAATCAAGGAAATAGGAGTCCTTGTGTTCTTGAGAGCCGTGAAATCAAGAAAGTAGGAATCGGTGTCTCCTTGCGAGTCATGAAATCAAGGAGGGTGTAATTGATTATTGAAAGAGTAATAAAATTCTGCACAACCCAGCGTTGTGTGGGACTGGACGTTGGAGTAATTCGAACCAGTATAAAATCCGGTGTGTTCTTTCCTTTTTTGCATTATTGTTTTTGTTTATTTTTCCTCTATGTCTGTGTTCATGTTTGTGGTGTTTGATTCATCCCATGGTTCTCTCCAGTTTTTAGTTTTGTTTAAATTTCTACAAACACTATTCACCCCCTTTAGTGTTTGCTTTTCCTGAACGATCCATTCCGCAATCCCTAACAACTGGTATCAGAGCAAGGACTTTCAAAAAGTTCATAATTTGATTTTTTTTGAAAATGGAAAATGGAAAATTTCGAAAACTAGTTTAAATTTATGTATTGCATCAGCATTGGATGAGTCAGCATTCAATTTTATTGAAAAATTAAGTTATTATGATTTGATTTTTAAAATTTGAAATTTTAGAAATTTGGAATTTTTTTGATATATTATGATTTATTGTAGTTAATTATTTTGAAAAGTCATTTGATTGTTTGAAAAGTCATTTGAATTATTTGAAAAGTTACTTGATTCTTTGAAAAGTTGTGTTATTTTATAGGAAAAGAAGTGTAATATGGCTAATTGATATTCAAACTCTAAAAAGATAGGCGACAAGGCTGTTACTGATTCAAATTCCAAAATGGTGGCTATTGAAAATTCAAATTTCGAAATGGTGGCGGTTGAAAATGCAAACTTCGAAATGGTGGCTATTGAAAATTCAAATTCTGAAAAGAAATCAAAACGAGGAGAAGAGTAATGACGGTTGGTGAAGAGACATCAAGAAGAAATGGATATATATATGTATATATATTATAAATCAGCAAAGAAATAGGCACCAAATAAATTTTTGTTTTTCATCTACAACTTATCTTCACGTTGTACTTCTCTTCATTTGCTTCGTAATATCGCTAGTTTCATGAGATTCCATCAAGAATTGACCAAGTAATGATCAAATGAAGTTTTGATGAATAAAGAGAGAGGGAAACCAAAAATCACGACGGTTATCTTCAAATTGCATCCACAATTAGACTATTTTGTCCCAAATCCTTTTCCAGATCGTAGTTCTCGTTCTCATGGTCGATTTGATGGGTAGATTGTCAAATTTTGATACAAATTGAGTGAGACATGGCTGTTTGAAGTTGGCGATTCAAAACTGAAAACTGTTATGCGATTTTATGCATACCTCTTACTGTTTCGACTTGCTACACCCCAATACCATCCGAATTCATCCCCAAACTGCTACTAGATTGTATTCGTTGAATTCATCTTCGATTTGCTGCTGATTTCGTCAAATTCTGTTAAGAAACGAAGAAGTTATACCTCTTGAAAGTTTGATTAAAAATGAAAAACGAGAAGAAGAGAAGTGATTATGAGGAGACATGACTTTTGGGCATTTATATAATAGTAGAAGTGTCTATTCATTCAACATTCAAATTCAAATTTTGGTGCCAAGTTGGTTGAACTACTAAATCTTCAATATCTTTCTCATACAGTGTTCAAATTCAGCAAATGAATACACTATCCTGATCAGAAAAACAAGCCTGTCGCAATAGAGCAGATCTCATCATCAAATTCTAGAAGATCAATTTAGAATTCAGAGAATATCGAAGAAATGGATCTAAAAATCGGGTACGTCTTAATTAATTTTTAAATTTTTGGTTGAATGGGTGTTTTTCTTACTTTGCTTTGTTTTAAATTTGAAATTTAAACTTTAAAATTCAATTCTAAAATTTACAATTCAATTTTTAAATTTGAAATTCAAAAACAATTATAATAAAATAAATATAATAATAAAATAAATTTTGGATGTTGTTAGGATTAATATTATTACAGGAAATAGTTAAACCTGAAATATAAATCGATATTTTAAAACCAATGTCACAAAACCATATTCTCTTTGAAATAATACATATATGTCAACATACATATATCTATATATTAACATATCAGCCTATAGAATGAAATTCAAATTTTTAATCTCAAAGATTTAAAATTTCAAACTTCCCTTCAGTTTTTTTCTCAATTGGAAAATGTCAGTTAAAATTCTAGTTATTAAATTTATCTGTATACTTATTTTCTTGTATCTCGTTTCAATATATATATATATATAAATATATAATTTAATAAAATTATATGAACATGTTTGTAACGTCCTGCATTTTTTATTGGTTTGTATTTGAATAGTTAAATCAGTTTAAATATTGAATTCATAATATAAGTGGATTTATATATTATTTAAAACGAAGTTGAACGTATAAAAGTATATATTAAATATAATCAATCTCATAAAGACGTTGTAGTTCGTAATTTAACATTTTGAACTTAAACCAAGCATACAAGATCCGTTACAAGTCGGATCTCCTCGAAACAAGAAACGTTGGAATCTGTTAAACTATATTTTTCTAACAGAAGTGAAAAACCAAGATTTCGTATTACAGATTGTGAGTTACGTCCAAATCAAATATTTAGAAAGTCGCTTTGAAATCGTATATCGACCGTAATTATTTGATATAACTATATATTGGTTTCGAATTTAGACAAGGTTCTTTTGAGGCGTAGTGATAATTTAATTTTTAGAATTTTACTATAATTTTTAATTAATTAAATATGCAACTTTTTATTTGCAGTATTTTGCACCCTATATCGATATTTTGGGGTTTCACAATATGAGTTAACCTACCGATATTATTATATTTTTGAAATCGTAGCACATTGCTCAAAACAATGGTATTTTTACTTTTGTTGTTGGCAGCTCGTATATGATAATTGTAGATGATTTCTTCGTGTGTGAATATATGTATAAATTAACTTATAAATTTAATTAAGTCCTCGGTGCTTAACAATGACAAGAAAACTTTCTTTTTCATAGAAACACGTCATCTCATCACACTATAAGAGAAAGCTCCCAAATTCCACTAAATGAAAAAAATTTGGGATCATTAACTTGTTCAAATTCATTTGGACTCCATCATTCTCGTTTTTAGATAACAAAAAAAACTAGTAGTACACATGAAACCCACCAAGACACTACAAGAATGAATTAGATAGGTACAGACGATCACTTCTTTTTCACGCCTTAAATATTCACTTGTAGAAAAATCAAAACATAGTAAGGCAAAACAGTCTCCTAGGAAATACGTGTCTTTGATACATCTATTCTACAGACCTAGCTGAAAATTTTCTTTCATTTCTATCAACTACAAATCTTATTGACGTCAGGCCTATATGTAAAAGCTTCAAGCTTAAGTTTCAACATGGCTACGGACTAGAATTTGTACAAACCTATCTATGCTCCATGATTTATCACATCTTAATGCCGATTTATATTAAAATCACACACTGCTATGACAAAGACAAATCAAACTGATGGAAGACGTGAAAACTGAATACTCATGGCAGCTATGTGAACCTCTATCCAGCTATCTACGGCCTCCTTTTCCTTCCCAGTGAAGGAATTCAAATCTATAAATATAGCGAAAATTGTGCCATCTCTTTTACTTGATACAAACTGCTATTTCACTTCTTCATTCTTTCTGGAAATCAAGTTCGATGGTTCCATGTGAAGCTGAGGACAAGGCGGAAGGGAAAACTATCGGTGGCCGGCCCGTAAGTTATGGCGGCTAGTAGTTGGTGGTAAGGCTAAAAAGAAGGATCGACGTGGTTTTTATCTCTACCATAGCGGGATCGTGAACAAAAGAGTGGGTTCAAGCGGGCATCAAGCTGACTGTTGTGTGGAGTTTGCTTTGGAAATGGAGCCGCAGATGGTCACGGCAAGGCTTTAGAAAGTGGAAGTGGGGTGCCAACGTTTGGCCTCAGGCAATTATATTCATGCGTAGGTAGGAAATTAACAATAGTAATGATTATAAAGGGGAGAAACGTTTTGTTTGAGAAGATCAACTGGTGAGAGACTGATTGTGGTGATGGTCATACTATGCATGAGCTAGCTTGTACAAGCGGTTGCATGGTTAATGTCTGGACAGGAGTAAAACAGTAGTCACGGTCCTCATAAATTGTAGGGAAGGAGCAGTTCGGTCCCGCAGCAAGATGGAAGGCGGTGATTATGATTGCAAATTGCGATGGTGGAGTTGTTAGGTGATGTTTGGGATCATTTTACGTCACTGCTTCTTCATTGCAGAAAGTTTATAACTTGAAGTCGGATATTTCTAGGAGATGCTGCAATGTGGTTTGTGATGAGGTCGTGATGAATTCCAGCGGCCTATTTTGGGTGTAGCAGCGTGGGATTGGTGCGGAGGAGGTTCAAATACGAAGTGGGAACGAAATGGTTATACGCGTAAGAAGAAAACGCATCGAACGTATATCCTTAAAAAAAGCGAGCGACACTGGTCACTTTGGAATCGCACGGGAGCTGGCGACGCTATGAAGTCGGTTTGGAGAAATTTGAAGCACGTGAATTTATGGCCGAACTGAACGTTGGATTTAATCGACTGACGCAAATCGTTATTTAACGGTTAACGCCCCAAGGTGAGTAAAGTCACTGACTCATATCTATTTTAAAATATTATAATATCGGTTGAATGTTGTGTGATAGTCGCTTCGGTAGATTACAATTAAATTGGTTGGAAAATATATATCGTTGCATATGTACGCATCATTTGGTTGGATACTGATTCCATCGATTAAAATATTTCCTAGTATGGAATCAGTGTTAATTGTTTGACTAACATCGGTGGATGCAGGAAACCGGTTGGAGGAATCCAACCGGATTCCACAATATTTATATGTACTGTTTGTTTTATATAGATGCACTGTTTGAACCCAAATGACTTTTGAAACCTTGTGTTGATATTAGCGTTGAATGGAAATTCAAACGTTATTTTGATTTAATAAATAGATGATATCGATTAAGAAAGTGGCAACAACCAACCATAAATGTATCATTTGTTTTAACCGCTATTGTTTTACCAAAATCCCACGGTGTGCGAAGCACATGTTTCACCATACTTACTAAATGATTTGGTAAAGTGGATTCTTATATTAATATGATTAATAAGAAGTAGGCGGAGATTAACTTGATGATTTATAACAAGAATTTATTGTTTTAAGAACAATTAAATGAGACATTTACAAATAGATTATGGTTGTTTTCATATTAAGTAAGATTAGTTAGAATCGATTATTGTTTATTTAATAGTAAATGAGATTATTTAGAAATAAATTATTATTTTTATAGTAATCGATACAAGTGGAATTATTTGGATTAATAAATGTTATTTATTCAAAATGAAACGATTTGTTAGAATTGATTAGTGGGTTAATCATGGCTAAATATTTACCAAGCAAACTGTTTTGATCAATAATTGGTTATATAATTAAATTAGATTGGGCTGATTAATCTAATGTAATAAATT
Organism: Allium sativum; assembly: GCA_030737875.1. Lineage (NCBI taxonomy): Eukaryota > Viridiplantae > Streptophyta > Magnoliopsida > Asparagales > Amaryllidaceae > Allium > Allium sativum. The sequence goes on along the minus strand of CM060909.1, from coordinate 804,594,756 downwards.
AACGAATAGTTGATTTAGTTTAAATAAGATTTTAAAGCATAAGGGATTTGTCTAAAGAAGACAAAGCGAAGAGGAATGTTTAATAAGGGATTTGTCTAAGAAAGACGAAGCGGAGAGAAATGTTTAAAATGGATCTGTATAAGCTAATGTAAATAACCGAGTTTTCAAAATGAGGATATGGCATCATAAAACCATATTTAAAATATAGCAAGAAGCACGATTACAGATTTTAAAGTATAAGGGGTTAGAGTTACAAACTTATATCTATTCTAAGATAAGAATGTTGTTGATCAATGTCTGAGAGGTAATTAAAACACCCCAACTTGAAAAGCTTCACTATTATCGATGGATGATATTTGTTTGTAACGGAAAGAGATGTCAAGATTTTTGTAACGGAAAGAGATGTCAAGATTTTTGTAATGGAAAGGGATGTCAAGGTTAGTTAAAGGGGAATATTACAGCGTATGACAAGTCTTAGAACTATAGCGATAAATTAGCGTTGTTGACCAAACTTAAGCGTGATTGCATGATGTTTAGTTATACATTAGAATGGATGTTTGTTTTTACTTCGATAGTTAAATAACTGACTATCGAAGTGTTTTGACCATCGTTGTCAATACGGAGAGACCAGTTGGATATATTATTCGAAAACCACTCCGTATAGGCATAAGCGCTGCGAATTAGATCGTGCTGAAGACGAGTTGAAGATGGAGTGTAATACAAGGGTCGTCCTGTTTCAGAATGGTGTTTTCTGCTTGTCCAGTCCTAGGACAACTCGTATGTACGAATGTCTGACAGAGTATTCCTAATGGTCACATAAGACGATCTTTTCAAGGTATTACGTCTGGTGGTAGAGAAATTCGTTTCTCTTAGCTTTTATACCCGTAATATCTTTAAGAAGATTAACTAGTGATTTGACGGTTTTGACGATGTGGCATTCAAAGTATATGGTGGCTAGACGTTCTAAAAAGATAGACGTAGCCTCAAACCTCACAACCATGAAATGACAAAAATCGGGCAGGCAACATGGCTATGTCGGTTGCTCCCATTAGGTTGTATAATCACCTATCTAGAGAAATTCTTTTTGCTTCTTTAATCTATCGATGCTGTCCCTTTTCGGGAAACTGTGGTTTGAGTCCAACCGTTAGTGATTTACATTCGATACACTCAAGCAAAATGAGCGGTCGGTCATGTGTGGGCCGGGTTGCAAGACGTTCTTGTTGAACCCAGTGTATTCGCCTCTAGAGATACACTATCGGCAGGTGGTCCCATACCTTGTCATAGTTGGAATCCAATATCCAATAAGCGCCTTGCGGTTTTTGGTTTTTTACTTTGTATGTAGAGCGTGAGATGCAAGCTTTCTACTATTTGGCTATTTATTTGATTAGACATTATTATAATATCACTGAAGTTTGATATCAAAATATGTTGGATTATAGTAAGGTAAAAACTGTCCATGTTTATGTGTGGGCTGGTCTTACTATTGTCTTTGTTTTCCAAAGGATTTTCAAAAGTTAAACAGTATGGCTGGAATTTACTCACACTAGTCCCATGACTGACCCAGAGTTTATTTTGTTTGTTTTCCCTAAACTCTTGGGTGCCCAAATTTGTATGGGCAGTCAAGTGTTTCAGGTCTTTACAGATACACTTGGAGGAGCTAAAAGCAGAAGGCTTCACTGTTAGTATTTAGAGATTATTTCCACTGTGGTATGATGTATTGTACTCTGATAATGGTATGGATATATAAAACCGTTTTGTATTTCAAAGTTATATTATATAATACATTTTATTCATTCCGCTGTGAGATTCGTGTTTACTCTGATTCTGCTCAGTTGTGTTCTTCTTCTTCTTCTATTCTATTAGTTCTATCTTATCTTTCTCATCCTCTTATTTCTTTCTATTAATGATCTGGTATTTTCGATGTTTGAACAGTCGACGCTGGATTTTGTGTCGATTTTCAGAGTTGAAAATTCTAGTTCGTTACAGTTGGTATCAGAGCTGAAGGTTAACTGATTTCCTTGGCTCTGTGGCGTAACTCAATATAGATGGGGTTAGTAATACCCTAGATTGAGTTTGAGTGTATAGATATGAGCGCGTATTTGTAAATTGATATAAAAACTATTTTATATTGTGTTGATTGGTTTGGCGAGTGGTTTATGAATTCTGGTCGATACTGGATTGCAAACTGTATCGATAAGTGTTTCTAAACTCTTGAACAGAGTAATTTGACACAGTACGTTTTGAAAAGAGGGTAAATGAAAAAAATCTCTTACCCAAAATATATTTTGTTATAAAAAAACATATAAGATATATTGAATGTGTTGGTTGAAATTATAATCAAATAGGGTTATAATTAAAGTGGTTATAAATAACCAATGAATATTATATGCAAAATCAGATGAACTAAATCTGAATTTTAACCAGAATTAGAAATAAAACTCTGGAAACCTGGAAAGGAGTTAGAAATAATGTTTGGATTAAATATATTGGAATTTTAAAATCCTGGGAGACTTGAAATTGTTTTCCAAGTGTTGTGAAAGATATTTTGAAGTAAATTTATAAATGGAAGGGTTTAAAACGAATTTGGAAAAGTAATGTAGTATTGAACTCACTTTGACCACTGGAAAATAAATTCTGATGATGACGACCGCATTATCAGTGTTCGTTCTCGAGTTTCTAAGTGACGAATTACTACCAAAAGATTTTGTTTTGAATTGTTTTGAGAAAATGAGTTGTTAAAAATTCAAATGTTTTGAATTTCTATTATTATATGTAAATATATTATTATTCCCAACTGATTTGAAATAAATCCCAGGAATTTGAATTTGGAGATGAAAATAACTGATTTGAGAAGTAAATCAGTAAATGGAGTTGGAGTTGAAATAGAAATTTGGCTTAGTAAAAGCGAAAGATTGTTTTGAGAATGGAGTGATGAAAGATCAACCAAGGATTGAGTTATGGGGATGTGAATTAAGAAATTTCAACCGAGCAGGTTGTGAGGAGCTAGAATTAGAGCATCTTCACTTCTTAGCAATTTCGAGGACGAAATTATTTTAAGGGGGAAGGAATGTAACGTCCTGCATTTTTTATCGGTTTTTATTTGAATATTTAAATCAGTTTAAATATTGAATTCGTAATATAAGTGGATTTATATATTAATTAAAATGAAGTTGAACATATAAAAGTATATATTAAGTATAATCAAGCTCATAAAGACGTTGCATTTCGTAATTTAACGTTTTGAACTTCAACCGAGCATATAAGATCCGTTACAAGTCGGATTTCTTCGAAACAAGAAACGTTGGAATCTGTTAAACTATATTTTTCTAATAGAAGTGAAAAACCAAGATTTCGTATTACAGATTGTGAGTTACGTCCAAATCAAATATTCAGAAAGTCACTATGAAATCGTATATCGACCGTAACGGTTTATTTGATATAACTAGATATTGGTTTCGAATTTAGACAAGGTTCTTTTGAGGCGTAGTGATAATTTAATTTTTAGAATTTTACTGTAATTTTTAAATAATTAAATATGCAACTTTTTATTTGCAGTATTTTGCTCCCTATATCGATATTTTGGGGTTTCACAATATGAGTTAACCTACCGATATTATTATATTTTTGAAATCGTAGCACATTGCTCAAAACAATGGTATTTTTACTTTTGTTGTCGGCAGCTCGTATATGATAATTGTAGATGATTTCTTCGTGTGTGAATATATTTATAAATTAACTTATAAATTTAATTAAGTCCTCAGTGCTTAACAATGACAAGAAAACTTTCTTTTTCATAGAAACACTTCATCTCAGCACACTATAAGAGAAAGCTCCCAAATGCCACTAAATGAAAAAAAATTGGGATCATTAACTTGTTCAAATTCATTTGGACTCCATCATTCTCGTTTTTAAATAACAAAAAAAACTAGTAGTACACATGAAACCCACCAAGACACTACAAGAATGAATTATATAGGTACAGACGATCACTTATTTTTCACGCCTTAACTATTCACTTGTAGAAAAATCAAAACACAGTAAGGCAAAACAGTCTCCTAGGAAATACGCGTCTTTGATACATCTATTCAACAGACCTAGCTGAAAATTTTCTTTCATATCTGTCAACTACAAATCTTATTGACGTCAGGCCTATATGTAAAAGCTTCAAGCTTAAGTTTCAACATCGCTACAGACTAGAATTTGTACAAACCTATCTATGCTCCATGATTTATCACATCTCAATGCCGATTTATACTAAAATCACGCACTGCTATGACAAAGACAAATCGAACTGATGGAAGACGTGAAAACTGAATACTCATGGTAGCTATGCAAACCTCTATCCAGCTATCTATGGCCTTCTATTCCTTCCCAGTGAAGGAATTCAAATCTATAAATATAGCAAAAACAGTGCCATCTCTTTTCCTTGATACAAACTGCTATTTCACTTCTTCATTCTTTCTGGAAATCTAGTTCGATGGTTCCATGTGAAGCTGAGGACAAGGCGGAAGGGAAAACTATCGTTGGCTGGCCCGTAAGTTATGGCGGCTTGTAGTTGGTGGTAAGACTGAAAAGAAGGATCGACGTGGTTTTTATCTCTACCGTAGCGGGATCGTGAACAAAAGAGTGGGTTCAAGCGGGCATCAAGCTGACTGTTGTGTGGAGTTTGCTTTGGAAATGGAGCCGCAGATGGTCACCTCAAGGCTTTAGAAAGTGGAAGTGGGGTGCCAACGTTTGGCCTCAGGCAATTATATTCATGCGTAGGTAGGAAATTAACCATAGTAATGATTATAAAGAGGATCAACGTTTTGTTTGAGAAGATCAACTGGTGAGAGACTGATTGTGGTGATGGTCATACTATGCGTGAGCTAGCTTGTACAAGCGGTTGCATGGTTGATGTCTGGAGAGGAGTAAAACAGTAGTCACGGTCCTCATAAATTGTAGGGAAGGAGCAGTTCGGTCCCGCAGCGAGATGGAAGGCGGTGATTGTGATTGCAAGTTGCGACGGTGGAGTTGTTAGGTGATGTTTGGGATCATTTTATGTCACTGCTTCTTCATTGCAGAAAGTTTATAACTTGAAGTCGGATATTTCTAGGAGATGGTGCAATGTGGTTTGTGATGAGGTCGTGATGAATTCCGGTGGCCTATTTTGGGTGCAGCAACGTGGGATTGGTGCGGAGGCGGTTCGAATACGAAGTGGGAACGAAATGGTTATACGCGTAAAAAGAAAACGCATCGACCGTATATCCTTAACAAAAGCGAGCGACACTGGTCACTTTGGAATCGCACGGGAGCTGGCAACGCTATGAAGTCGGTTTGGAGAATTTTGAAGCACGTAAATTTATGGCAGAACTAAATGTCGGATTTAATCGACCGACGCAAATCGTTATTTAACGGTTAACGCCCCAAGGTGAGTAAATTCACTGACTCTGATCTATTTTAAATGTGACGATCCCAAAACCCCGTGACATGGTGTTAAGGATAATCATTGGAATATAACACATTAATCATCATTAGCAGATCACAGATAATAGCATATACAGAAAATAGAATAATTTACACACATATGACAGCGGAATCATATAGATATCATCACATCAGAGAAGCACAGTACAGGATACAACTTAGTGCATAATGATACATAATCAGTCACCATCGCCTGAGGCGGAATCATACATAAAGAGTACTCAAAATAAATATCAGTCTACATCGCCAATGGTGGAATCATAATATAGATACAATAATGGCGGAGAAAATCCAAGTCAGCACGGTGTAGTCAAGCCTCGCCATGAGCCAAAAGGTGCGTCAGAAACCTGTAACTAGGCTGCCCTTGTGAAAATGAGGGCACCCGAGTTTGCAAGGTGAAACAAACTACGAGTCAGTCATGGGACTGGTATGAGAAATCTACTTAACTTATTAACAATAATAATAAGGCAAATCAAAGGACCACGCCACTTTCGCGGAACAGGTTTACTCCAATGAGTGCTAGTGCATGAAATAAAGTAAACGATTAAATCAACGCAATGCTTTTTATAAAATGAAGCCATTATAAGACTCAGGTCCCATCACACAATGCAACGCAAGCCGGAGGATAGAATTTTACCTTATAATGGTCAAAAATGCTTCATACGTATAAAACAAAAGTGTTTGATATTATTACTAGTGCATATATGTTTCAAAAGCAAATTCAATCATAAATATCAATCCTAGACGGCATGGGTACCATATATCATGTCGCCATACTAGTAATACAATCACATTCGCATATTTCGTATTGGAAATTGGGTTCCTTCATGAGTCGAGGCAAGAGGCAAGCTCCTCTCCGATTCGAGACACTCTAGCAAATGCCTCGGGACCGCACACAGCAATCCCCTGGATCCTCCAAGGCCGGTCCTCTCTTATTTTTGAGGATTGGTAATTCCTGAACACACGTTTCCCGGTCCTTATAGACCTGTAATCGAGATGCCTCGTATTCCAACAACCACACAGGTGAAAAGTAGATATAAATGTCAGGGCTGGGAGGTCACTGACACCACCATAGCTAGAAAGAAACGTCGTGCACTCCTTGGGTACTTCTCCCGTTTTTGACTCATACCAGGGTGTGAGGCTCGCGAATTCACGTTATACACAAAGCTACGTCACACAGACCATGCTTTGATCATCAACCACAAGACTTTGCTTTGCAACAGAAGCCTTGATCTTATGCCACTTAGGCGTGCCACACAGGCAATCCACTCCATGCGACTGATTTCTGTCAATACATAACCTATAAGCTCGTATGTCTCAGAGAAGGGCGTTAAGCAAGAGAATAAATTCTCCGCCGCCAAACAGATATATATTTAATAGAGATCAATCAACACAGAACAAAATCCAATGTCAGATACACAGTCCATTTACAAGTCCTTTCTGGGTCTGAACGAAACCGGAGGCACCAATTCCTCGCATATCCGTACAATCAACAGTATGTTTGGACGGATACTACTTCAATTCCTTCATGGTAGCTACTCCAATCACGAGCATCAGTAGCGCCCATCCATCCAATGTGGAGATCGTCGTTCTTCAGCCGTCTTCGACTCTTCGACTTCTCAACGTCGACCCGATTATTTGAAATGAGATAAACTCGGCCTTTTCAAATAACCCACGTATATTTAGATTTTCAAATCAACTAATCACATGGTTGGACTATTCAACAATCACATTTCAGTTATTTAGTTATAATTTTCATGTCAAATACATTCAACCATCACATATCCAGCAAACACAATGAAATTGGTTTATTTCCACTCTATATCGTCTATAGTATTTTATAATGATATATCGCCATTTTTATTTAATCTAAAACGGCCATATTTAATTAAACGACGTTTCAGGTCATGTCGATGCACTGGCGCTGCTTTTCACTAATTTTGTTTTACACATATTTGAAAATCTAACCGTTGGATCTTCTCACAAATTTGGTACCATTGGGAAGGTCATTTCAAAACGACTCCAACGGTTTCAGTTTTGGGAAAATCCGACGGTCGGATCTTCCACACTAGCCATTTGAAGTTACGATTTCAATTTACGAACTGCAGCGTCGTTATTCGATTTAATTTAATTATATTTATATATCTATATAAATATAATCGTTTCTGGCGCTGTTTTTCTTCAGATTTGAATTAAACATTCCAGACAATCCAACCGTCGGATCTTCACATAGTTGATGTCGTTGGAAAGATATTTCCAAGGCGAACCCAACGGTTGCGGTTTCGGGAAAATCCAATGGTCGGATTTCCCGCACTAGTCGTTTGAAATCACGGTTTCAAAACACGAACTGCACGGCCACGTTTTGTTTTAATTCTATTTATATTTATATAAATATAGTTCATTCAAAAATTCCTATATCGTTTCCACTTCAATTATTTCTCTAACGCCTTTAAATTTCGGAAAATTTCGCCATAACCTCCTTTGTACGGGAGGGTTTGGGAAAATTCCCAAATAGCCACATGAGCGTCTCATATCAAAAAGAAAAAGAAAAGGCCAAGCGGCTAGCCAACAGGCTCATAAAATCATCACCCAAACAAAGCAGTAAATGTGTACCTATTTGCCGGGCACAAAATTTTATTCCTCTTCTCTAGCCCCTTTGCTATAACCTGTTCAATAGATATGCATGTACATATATACAATTTCTATCACTTATCATTTTCCACTCAATTTCATATTTGATTTACTTTGGTTTAAAAACACCATTCAATCTAATGTTGCATGCATAGGCTAAAATAATATCATTAGCTAATTAATGTATATTTCAACTCATGCACGTTTATTTGAACAAGTGGCTATTTTTAACACTTCACATTTCAAAGATGATAATTTTGGCGAACTAAAATAGATTTCAACATATGACTATTTTATTTGGTTCCTATGCATGTTAAAAATAATATTTCTTTCACAAATATTTATTTCAACGTCCGCATATCCCTAACATATCACATATATGATAAAAATGATATTTTTATCATTCAAAATATTTATTCGACAAATGGATGTTTTCAACACTTCATAGTTTAAATAAAAATGTAATTTTTATTGTTCGATCTTTTTATTCAACACATGAACTTTTTCACTACACACACTTCTCAACAAATGAGCATTTCCACACATGGACATTTTATTTATGTTGTTCATATTAGAAAGATGGGATTTTTATTGTTGAAACTATTTATATAAGGCGAATATTTTTCATAATTCCTATATATATATAAATGTGATTTTTATTGTTTAAACATTACATTCATTCACAAATGAATTTAATTTTCACATGTCACTTTTCAACACACAAATATTTCCACACATGGATATAGTTTCAACATATGGCTTTAATTTCAACGCATGAAGATAATTTCAACATATGAAAATAATTCTAACACACAAAGATTATTCAAAATTTCGGCAGCATAACGGCAGGGTAGTTAAAACCGACACCATCCCTAGTACGGCTCCTCGCTCTACCTTAAAACCTCGCGGTTTTTGACAATGGGGATTCATGCATCTAATTCGCACGCAGGCGGCATGTTTATTTTTATTTCCACTAATTTTTCCAATTCATTTCAATCACCAATGGGTATTTTTCAACCACAACCAAACAATATCAACCACAAACAATTATTTAACCATTCGTATTTTTCATCCAATATTTCACACCAATTCACCACAATAAATATCGTCCATGGTTTGTAGACGAGGGGAGTACATATATATATGTATATATATAATTGCTATATTTCACTTGCATTTCTACATATATGTCAATTATTCTATGCATGTAAAATTCATACTTCGCTTATATAGCTTACACTACGCATGTACATGAGGTATACAACACGTATGTAATTTATATTTCGCTAATATAAATTATACACGACATTTTCCATTCAAATTCATGTTAATTTAGATTTCTCACATTGGTTTTCTGAGTGCTAAAAATCAATACGATGTCAGAAAAATCCGCGGCTTCTTCTATTGGGTAGAGAGCTTCCTTACGGTCCCGATGTTTCCTGTTTCATCGAATTTCATCAGCACACCAAAAAGATATGATTTTTCAAAGTGTAAAGATAAAAAAACTCACCTTTCACGAAGGTTCTAAACTAGGTTTACGGTTTTCGCGAGAATCGGGGCACGAGGGGATGATCGGCGAGTTGGACGTGGAAGAGGGAAGAGAGGGCTTTCTGGCGGTGGTGGTTTGGTGGCGTTCGGTGGTCAGAATCGGTGGCGGCGGCGCTGGGAAGGTCGAGGCTTTGGACGCTCGATTCAGGCGGAGGAGGGGTTGGTCGGCGGCGAACTGGGGTCGGATTTGAAGGGGAAGCGAAGGCGCTTCGAATGGTGGCGGTGGCTGTAGGTGGCGGTAGCGATCGGGGCTGGAAGGTTTGGAGCACGGGTCGCCGTTGGTTCGGAGGATTTTTTTTTAAATTATGAATGGAGAATTCTGATTGGCTGAGGACTTTATTAAATTTTTAAATAGTGTTTCCTCAAACGAACTCCTTTTTAAACCCAACGACTGTCGCCACTAGCTAAATACCCCCATCCCGGACACAATGGGATATGTTTCGTTGGCCAATTCGACTGTTACAGTCAGTTATTTTTCAAATTAAAGTATAAAACATTTAATTTTTAACCCTGAACGTACATTTCAATTTGTCAGGGCCACAAACTGATTCGAAAAATTCTAGAAAAATTAATCTAGCTATGTTTTGACGCTACGATCCCAACAAAACTAGATTCGTCGAATTCTGAGATCGTTTGAAAAATGGCCATTTTCCGGTCGATCAAATTTAACAAAAATTGACTAATCACATTTTCTTTTGCTACGCTCACATACTAGCTTCAAAAATTATGAAATTTGAAACCTAGCAATAGTTTGACATCCCGGACCCAACAAAAGTGGTTTCTTTGAATTCCGAGGTCGTATGCAAAATATCAATTTTCCAGGGCTATATATTCTATATAGCGACCATTCTGAAAATTCATTCGGCCATAACTTTTGATTCCCGTTATGAAACTTCGATTTTTCAGATTCGTTAGAAAGGTATTGACTAACAGATTTAAATATTTTTGGTTTCACTAAAATCCGTTATATTTTCCACCCTGCACAGTCAGTCAAAGTTTGAATTCAAATTTTCACACTGACTCACTATTTCTAATTCCATATTTTATTAAAATTTTCTATTTCAATTGCTCAAATTACTTTGTAATCACCAATTTAAAATTTTTAAATTGGCTCGTATTTTTCGGGTTATTACAATCTCCCCCACTTAAAGCTTTTCGTCCTCGTAAAGGAAACAACAGTAAAGTAGGAAATAAAATGTAAATGCAAAGTATTGTAAAGGTACCTTGCACCGGAGTTAGTCAGAGATATCCACTCTGCATTTGGGGTAAGCTTGCTTAATGCTTTCCTCCGTCACCAAAGTACAGTCTCTAGGATCACTGCTCCACTGCACTTTAACTAAATGAACCTTTTTGCTTCTTAGTTCTCTAGTTTCTTTGCCAACAATCTTTAATGGCTCTCTTCTGAGTGATAATTCTGGAGTTATGTCCACATCCTGTTGCGCTTCTTCTTCTACCACAAGATCCGGATCATGCACATGTCTTCTAAGTTGAGATACGTGAAATACATCGTGCACTCCAGGCAACCAATCTAGTAATTGAACCCTATAAGCAAGAGTTCCAATTCGTTCAAGTATAGGAAAGGGACCAATAAATCTCGGTGCCAACTTCCCAGTTTTGCCAAATCTGATTACTTCTCTCATCGGAGAAACCTTCAAATAAACATGATCACCAAGAGCAAATGTCAAATCTCACCTTCTAGAGTCTGCATAACTTTTCTGTCGGCTTTGGGCGGTTCTCAAACGCTTTTTGATGAAGTCGACTTTATCAGATGCTTCTCTAATCATATCGGGTCCTAACACAAGTCTGTTGCCAGGTTCTACCCAACATGCTGGAGATCTGCAAGGTCTGCCATATAATGCTTCAAATGGCGACATTCCCAAACTTGCTTGATAGCTATTGTTATATGAGAATTCTGCCAAATGTAAGTGATCTTCCCATGACCCACCAAAATCAATTATACAAGCCCGCAATAAATCTTCTAGAATTCTATTCACCCGCTCAGTTTGGCCATCTGTTTGAGGGTGATAAGCGGTGCTCATATTCAGTTTCGTTCCCAATTCTGTCTGGAAAGCCTCCCAGAATTTGCTAGTAAATATGGGATCCCTATCACTGACTATGCTGATAGGAATTCCATGCAGCTTAACAATTTCCCTGAAATATATCTGTGCTAGACTTTGAGCAGTTCTATTGGATCCGACAGGTATAAAATGGGCAGTCTTCGTGAAGCGATCTATGATTACCCAAATGCTGTCATTACCTTTCTTGGTTTGTGGCAAACCATCTATGAAATCCATGGAAATCTGTTCCCATTTCCAACTTGGGACTTCCAACGGTTGCAACAGTCCAGCTAGCTTTTGTTGGTCACTCTTGACCATTTGACAAGTAGGACATCTACTAACATACAACGAAATATCCCTTTTCATTGCCTTCCACCAGAAAGTGCATTTGATATCGTTGTACATTTTACTCACCCCAGGATGGATGCAAAATTTGGATTTATGGCATTCATCCAGCACTTCTCTTTTGAGCTCAGGAAGGTTGGGAACACAAATTTTCCCATTCAGTCTCAGAACTTCTTCTTTATCTACTTGAAAGCTTGAGGGCTCTCCCTTCTGGATTCTTCCTTTGATCTTTTGAGTGAAATAATCATTCTTCTGGAGAGCACATATCTTATCGATCAAGCTAGGTGTAATTATAAGATGGGCAACGATTGCAGTCTTTCTACTAAGCGCATCCGCTACAACGTTAGCCTTCCCCGGCGTATACAGGATATCAAGATCATATGCTGCAAGAAATTCTAGCCAACGCTGCTGTCTCAGATTCAAATCTTTCTGGGTATATAAATACTTCAACGATTGATGATCTGTGTGCAGTATAAATTTCTTGCCCAATAAATAATGCCTCCAGATTTTCAAGGCAAAAACGATGGTTAGCAACTCAAGATCATGAGTCACATAATTTTTCTCATGCGGTTTCAGTTGGCGGCTTGCATAAGCGACTACTTGGCCTCTTTGCATTAACACTGCACCAAGACCTCTAATAGAAGCATCTGTCCAAACCGTTAAATCCTGATTGCCATCAATAATGGTTAACAATGGAGCAGTGGTCAGTTTCGATTTCAATTCCTGGAAAGCTTCTTCACAGTCGGAAGTCCAGTTAACTTCTCATGTTTCTTTGTGAGCTTCGTTAACGGACCGGATATCTTCGAGAAATCCTTAACGAATTTTCGATAATAACTAGCCAACCCCATAAAACTTCTAACTTCCGTGGGAGTAGTGGGTTATTTCCAGTCTTGAATCACTGTTATTTTGTTTGGGTCAACGGAAATTCCTTTCTCTGACACGACATGGCCAAGAAATTTGACTTCTTCTTGCCAGAAGACACATTTAGAGAATTTGGCTTTGAAGACGTTCTTCCTTAGAATCTCCAATACTTGTTCTAAGTGTTTTTCATGCTCGGGTTTTGATTTGGAGTAGATTAAAATATCATCGATGAAGACGAGGACAAATTTATTAAGAACTCCCCTGAACACTCTATTCATTAGATCGACAAAGTATGCTGGAGCGTTGCATAGGACAAACGGCATTACTAACCATTCATAAAATATGTCTGGACCTCTGAAAGCTGTCAAAGGAACACACTCTTCTGCTATTCTCAATTGATGAAACCCTGTGGCTAGGTCCATTCGGGAAAATACTTTCGCCCCATTCAATTGGTCTAGCAAATCATCGATGCGGGGTAATGGATATTTATTTTTAAGTGTCTGTTTGTTGAGGTCTCGGTAATCAACACATAATCTAAGAGTACCACCTGACTTTGGGACAAACACAACAGCTGCACCCCAATTAGAAAAACTAGGTCTGATTAGACCCTTCCACAACAATTGACGAGTTTGATCGCCTAATTCTTCTTTTTCTTTCGGAGTCATTCTGCGAATTGGATGCACCACTAGTCTGGCATTGGGAATTAGATCGATTCGGAATTCTATTTCTCTTTGCGGAGGTAAGTTTTCAACTTCTTCAAACACATCCGCGTAGTTTCTAACAATCGGAATCTTTTCTATGGAAGTGGGGATAAGTTCTAATGCTGACCAAAATTTTTCTCTATTCAGATTCGAACCATGACAGGGTACCGTAATATATCCAAGCTTCGTTCGAATTTTAACGGTTCTTTCCTCACACTTCACTTCGTCTTCATACTTCGTTAACCAATCTAGCCCGAGAATGATATCGAATTCGGGAAAATCCATAACGATTAAATCAAAAGGAAACTTGTAGAAAGAATAAGAGACTGGGACTCTACAATATGAACCGAGAGTAACAGGACCCCCTATCGGGTTATGTACTTCCACCGATTTTTTGAGCTTTCGTTGTTTTAACTTTAATTTGTGCACTGTGTTATTAGCAATAAAACTACGCGATGCACCTGTGTCAAACAATACAGAAACAGGAATATTTTTACTGGTAAGGGTACCTCTCAAAACATCAGGTTTACCTGATCCATCTGAAGCAGCTGGCGGGCTCGACCCGTCATAGACGTGTGCTACTGTAGCTTTCTTCAACAAAGGACAGTCTTTGACCAGATGATCGGTCTTGCGACAGTTGAAGCACGAGCGAGGGTTCTGGGAGCCTTGGCTCGAGCCTTGAGAATTTGTCTTCTGCCTCTTTGGAGCTGTGCAGACGTTTGAGTAGTGCCCCGACTTACCACAGTTAAAGCAATTTCCTCTTGGCGGCTTGCCAGTCTGAGGTTTTGAAGATGCTGCTTGGCTTGACTCGCCTTGATTTACAGCAAGCTTGCGCTTGTTTCCGGCTTGGCTTCTAGCGCGATCCGGATCCAGATGCCTTTGATCAAGGTCTTCATAGTTGCATGTCATTTCCACCAGTTCGTTGAATTCCAGCTTGACATGGGCCATGGCTCTATCATGATATTGTCGTCTTAGCCCAAGGATAAACCTCTTATTTTTGGATTTCGCAGTGGCGACAAGCTCCGGAGCATAGGGCGACAACAATGTAAATTTATTCAGATAATCTTGCACGGAAAGATCCCCCTGCTGGAGATTGGCGAAGTCATCGTGCATTCTTTCTAGAGATTGTTCTGGGACATATTTCTCCTTGAAGAGTTCTTTAAATCCATCCCATGTTCTTCCAGCTTCTCTATTCCCGGCGGTAAGAGATTTCCACCATAATTCAGCTTGTTCCTGCATAAGCCAGGCGCCCATAATAGCTTTGTCTTCGTCTCCAAGCCTTAGGCCTTCAAGAATTTTCTCGCATGTTTTGAGCCATGTAAGGGCCTCTATTACTGTGCCAGTACCCGAGAAGGTCTTGCCTCCTAAGTTCTTATATCTCTTGGCTACACGATCTAGCTCGAAGTATTGAGCAGCTGAAGGTTGTATCAAAGGTCCTTCTTGAGCTGGGACTTCTCCCCTTCCCCGCCCTCTGCCGGCACGGCCTCCTCTAGCGGCGGCTGCTCTGGTAGCCATTTGTCAAATTCTGTATAAGCAAGAAAAAAAATCAGCTAACAGAAATGATAGTCTATTGCATAGTTAAGCAGAAAATTTTACGGAAAGATAACGATGGACTGATCAATTGTTTTTTTTGCTATTCTGCTCGGCTCATTCTAGGACTTTACTAGTCCTATCACTAATGAGCGAATCGCCTTAGAATACTACTGATTCTATTTTGACGAAGTGTTTAATGTGTTAGACTCCAGAACTAAGGTTAACCAAAGCTCTGATACCAGTTGTGACGATCCCAAAACCCCGTGACACGATGTTAAGGATAATCATTGGAATATAACACATTAATCATCATTAGTAGATCACAAATAATAGCATAAACAGAAAATAGAATAATTTACAAACATATGACAACGGAATCATATAGATATCATCACATCAGAGAAGCACAGTACAGGATACAACTTAATGCATAATGATACATAATCAGTCACCATCGCCTGAGGCGGAATCATAAATAAAGAGTACTCAAAATAAATATCAGTCTACATCGCCAATGGCAGAATCATAATATAGATACAATAATGGCGGAGAAAATCCAAGTCAGCACGGTGTAGTCAAGCCTCACCATGAGCCAAAAGGTGCGTCAAAAACCTGTAACTAGGCTGCCCGTGTGAAAATGAGGGTACCCGAGTTTGCAAGGTGAAACAAACTACGAGTCAGTCATGGGACTGGTATGAGAAATCTACTTAACTTATTAACAATAATAATAAGGCAAATCAAAGGACCACGCCACTTTCGCGGAACGGGTTTACTCCAATGAGTGCAAGTGCATGAAATAAAGTAAACGATTAAATCAACGCAATGCTTTTTATAAAATGAAGCCATTATAAGACTCAGGTCCCATCACACAATGCAACGCAAGCCGGAGGATAGAGTTTTACCTTATAATGGCCAAAAATGCTTCATACGTATAAAACAAAAGTGTTTGATATTATTACTAGTGCATATATGTTTCAAAAGCAAATTCAATCATAAATATCAATCCTAGACGGCATGGGTACCATATATCATGTCGCCATACTAGTAATACAATCACATTCGCATATTTCGTATTGGAAATTGGGTTCCTTCATGAGTCGAGGCAAGGGGCAAGCTCCTCTCCGATTCGAGACACACTAGCAAATGCCTCGGGACCGCACACAGCAATCCCCTGGATCCTCCAAGGCCGTTCCTCTCTTACTTTTGAGGATTGGCAATTCCTGAACACACGTTTCCCGGTCCTTACAGACCTATAATCGAGGCGCCTCGTATTCCAACAACCACACAGGTGAAAAGTAGATATAAATGTCAGGGCTGGGAGGTCACTGACACCACCATAGCTAGAAAGAAACATCGTGCACTCCTTGGGTCCTTCTCCCGTTTTTGACTCATACCGGTGAGTGAGGCTCACGAATTCACGTTATACACAAAGCTACGTCACACAGACCATGCTTTGATCATCAACCACAAGACTTTGCTTTGCAATAGAAGCCTTGACCTTATGCCACTTAGGCGTGCCACACAGGCAATCCACTCCATGCGACTGATTTCTATCAATACATAACCTCTGAGCTTGTACGTCTCAGAGAAGGGCGTTAAGCAAGAGAATAAATTCACCGCCGCCAAACAGATATATATTTAACAGAGATCAATCAACACAGAACAAAATCCAATGTCAGATACACAGTCCATTTACAAGTCCGTTCTGGGTCTAAACAAAATCGGAGGCACCAATTCCTCGCATATCCGTATAATCAACAGTATGTTTGGACGGCTACTACTTCAGTTCCTTCATGGTAGCTACTCCAATCACGAGCATCAGTAGCGCCCATCCATCCAATGTGGAGATCGTCGGTCTTCAGCCGTCTTCGACTCTTCGACTTCTCAACGTCGACCGATTATTTGAAATGAGATAAAAACTCGGCCTTTTCAAATAACCCACGTATATTTAGATTTTCAAATCAATTAATCACATGGTTGGACTATTCAACATTCACATTTCAGTTATTTAGTTATAATTTTCATGTCAAATACATTCAACCATCACATATCCAGCAAACACAACGAAATTGGTTTATTTCCACTCTATATTGTCTATAGTATTTTATAACGATATATCGCCATTTTTATTTAATCTAAAACGGCCATATTTAATTAAACGACGTTTCAGGTCATGTCGATGCACTGGCGCTGCTTTTCACTAATTTTGTTTTACACATATTTGAAAATCTAACCGTTGGATCTTCACAAATTTCGTATCATTGGGAAGGTCATTTCAAAACGACTCCAACGGTTTCAGTTTTGGGAAAATCCGACGGTCGGATCTTCCACACTAGCCATTTGAAGTTACGATTTCAATTTACGAACTACAGCGTCGTTATTCGATTTAATTTAATTATATTTATATATCTATATAAATATAATCGTTTCTAGCGCTGTTTTTCTTCAGATTTGAATTAATCATTCCAGACAATCCAACCGTCGGATCTTCACAAAGTTGGTGTCGTTGGAAAGATATTTCCAAGGCGAACCCAACGGTTGCGGTTTCGGGAAAATCCAATGGTCGGATTTCCCGCACTAGTCGTTTGAAATCACGGTTTCAAAACACAAACTACACGGCCACGTTTCGTTTTAATTCTATTTATATTTATATAAATATAGTTCATTTAAAAATTCCTATATCGTTTCCATTTCAATTATTTCTCTAACGCCTTTAAATTTCGAAAAATTTCGCCATAACCTCCTTTGTACGGGAGGGTCTGGGAAAATTCCCAAATAGCCACACGGGCGTCTCATATCAAAAAGAAAAAGAAAAAGCCAAGGGCTAGCCAACAGGCTCATAAAATCATCACCCAAACAAAGCAGTAAATGTGTACCTATTTGTCGGGCACAAAATTTTATTCCTCTTCTCTAGCCCCTTTGCTATAACCTGTTCAATAGATATGCATGTACATATACACAATTTCTATCACTTATCATTTTCCATTCAATTTCATATTTGATTTACTTTGGTTTAAAAACACCATTCATTCTAATGTTGCATGCATAGGCTAAAATCATATCATTAGCTAATTAATGTATATTTCAACTCATGCACATTTATTTGAACAAGTTGCTATTTTAACACTTCACATTTCAAAGATGATAATTTTGGCGAATTAAAATAGATTTCAACAGATGACTATTTTATTTGGTTCCTATGCATGTTAAAAATAATATTTCTTTCACAAATATTTATTTCAACGTCCGCATATCCCTAACATATCACATATATGATAAAAATGATATTTTTATCGTTCAAAATATTTATTCGACAAATGGATGTTTTCAACACTTCACAGTTTAAATAAAAATGTAATTTTTATTGTTCGATCTTTTTATTCAACACATGAACTTTTCCACTACACACACTTCTCAACAAATGAGCATTTCCACACATGGACATTTTATTTATGTTGTTCATATTAGAAAGATGGGATTTTTATTGTTGAAACTATTTATATAAGGCGAATATTTTTCATAATTCCTATATATATAAAAATGTGATTTTTATTGTTTAAACATTACATTCATTCACAAATGAATTTAATTTTCACACGTCACTTTTCAACACACAAACATTTCCACACATGGATATAGTTTCAACATATGGCTTTAATTTCAACGCATGAAGATAATTTCAACATATGAAAATAATTATAACACACAAAGATTATTCAAAATTTCGGCAGCATAACGGCAGGGTAGTTAAAACCGGCACCGTCCCTAGTACGGCTCCTCGCTCTACCTTAAAACCTCGCGGTTTTTTACAACGGGGATTCATGCATCTAATTCGCACGCAGGCGGCATGTTTATTTTTATTTCCACTAATTTTTCCAATTCATTTCAATCACCAATGGGTATTTTTTAACCACAACCAAACAATATCAACCACAAACAATTATTCAACCATTTGTATTTTTCATCCAATATTTCACACCAATTCACCACAATAAATATCGTCCATGGTTTGTGGACGAGGGGAGTACATATATATATATGTATGTATATAATTTCTATATTTCACATGCATTTCAACACATATATCAATTATTCTATGCATGTAAAATTCATACTTCGCTTATATAGCTTACACTACGCATGTACATGAGGTATACAACACGTATGTAATTTATATTTCGCTAATATAAATTATACATGACATTTTCCATTCAAATTCATGTTAATTTAGATTTCTCACATTGGTTTTCTGAGTGCTAAAAATCGATACGATGTCAGAAAAATCCGCGGCTTCTTCTATTGGGTAGAGAGCTTCCTTGCGGTCCCGATGTTTCCTGTTTCATCGAATTTCATCAGCACACCAAAAAGATATGATTTTTCAAAGTGTAAAGATAAAAAAAACTCACCTTTCACGAAGGTTCTAAACTAGGTTTACGGTTTTCGCGAGAATCGGGGGCACGAGGGGATGATCGGCGAGTTGGACGTGGAAGAGGGAAGAGAGGCTTTCTGGCGGTGGTGGTTTGGTGGCGTTCGGTGGTCAGAATCGGCGGCGGCGGCGCTGGGAAGGTCGAGGCTTTGGATGCTCGATTCAGGCGGAGGAGGGGTTGGTCGGTGGCGAACTGGGGTCGGATTTGAAGGGGAAGCGAAGGCGCTTCGAATGGTGGCAGTGGCAGAGGCTGTAGGTGGCGGTAGCGGCGGCGATCGGGGCTGGAAGGTTTGGAGCACGGGTCGCCGTTGGTTCGGAGGATTTTTTTTATTTTTAAAATTATGAATGGAGAATTCTGATTGGCCGAGGACTTTATTAAATTTTTAAATAGTGTTTTCTCAGACGAACTCCATTTTAAACCCAACGACTGTCGCCCCTAGCTAAATACCCCCATCCCAGACACAATGGGATATGTTTCGTTGGCCAATTCGATTGTTACAGTCAGTTATTTTTCAAATTAAAGTATAAAACATTTAATTTTTAACTCTGAACGTACATTTCAATTTGTCAGGGCCACAAACTGATTCGAAAAATTCCAGAAAAATAAATCTAGCTATGTTTTGACGCTACGGTCCCAACAAAACTAGTTTCGTCGAATTCTGAGATCGTTTGAAAAATGGCCAATTTCCGGTCGATCCAATTTAACAAAAATTGACTAAACACATTTTCTTTTGCTACGCTCACATACTAGCTTCAAAAATTATGAAATTTGAAACCTAGCAATAGTTTGACATCCCGGACCCAACAAAAGTGGTTTCGTCGAATTCCGAGGTCGTATGCAAAATATCAATTTTCCAGGGCTATATATTTTATATAGCGACCATTCTGAAAATTCATTCGGCCATAACTTTTGATTCCCGTTATGAAACTTCGATTTTTCAGATTCGTTAGAAAGGTATTGACAAACAGATTTAAATATTTTTGGTTTCACTAAAATCCGTTATATTTTCCACCCTGCACTGTCAGTCAAAGTTTGAATTCAAATTTTCACACTGACTCACTATTTCTAATTCCATATTTTATTGAAATATTCTATTTCAATTGCTCAAATTCCTTTGTAATCACCAATTTAAAAATTTTAAATTGGCTCGTATTTTCCGGGTTATTACATTGAAATATTATAATATCGGTTGAATGTTGTGTGATAGTCGCTTCGGTAGATTACAATTAAATTGGTTGAAAAATATATATCTTTGCATATGTACGCATCATTTGGTTGGATACTGATTCCATCGATTAAAATATTTCCTAGTATGGAATCAGTGTTAATTGTTTGACTAACATCGGTGGATGCAGGAAACCGGTTGGAGGAATCCAACCGGATTCCACAATATTTATATGTACTGTTTGTTTTATATAGATGCACTGTTTGAACCCAAATGACTTTTGAAACCTTGTGTTGATATTAGCGTTGAATGGAAATTCAAACGTTATTTTGATTTAATAAATAGATGATATCGATTAAGAAAGTGGCAACAACCAACCATAAATGTATCATTTGTTTTAACCGCTATTGTTTTACCAAAATCCCACGGTGTGCGAAGCACATGTTTCACCATACTTACTAAATGATTTGGTAAAGTGGATTCTTATATTAATATGATTAATAAGAAGTAGGCGGAGATTAACTTGATGATTAATAACAAGAATTTTTTGTTTTAAGAATAATTAAATGAGATATTTACAAATAGACTATGGTTGATTTCATATTAAGTAAGATTAGTTAGAATCAATTATTGTTTATTTAATAGTAAATGAGATTATTTAGAAATAAGTTATTATTTTTATAGTAATCGATACAAGTGGAATTATTTGGATTAATAAATGTTATTTATTCAAAATGAAACGATTTGTTAGAATTGATTAGTGGGTTAATCATGGCTAAATATTTACCAAGCAAACTATTTTGATCAATAATTGGTTATATAATTAAATTAGATTGGGCTGATTAATCTAATGTAATAAATTAACGAATAGTTGATTTAGTTTAAATAAGATTTTAAAGTGTAAGGGATTTGGGATTTGTCTAAAGAAGACAAAGTGAAGAGGAATGTTTAATAAGGGATTTGTCTAAGAAAGACGAAGCGGAAAGAAATGTTTAAAAATGGATTTGTATAAGCTAATGTAAATAACCGAGTTTTCAAAATAAGGATATGGCGCCATAAAACCATATTTAAAATATAGCAAGAAGCACGATTACGGATTTTAAAGTATAAGGGGTTAGAGTTACGAACTTATATCTATTCTAAGATAAGAATGTTGTTGATCAATGTCTGAGAGGTAATTAAAATACCCCAACTTGAACGGCTTCACTATTATCGATGGATGATATTTGTTTGTAACGGAAAGAGATGTCAAGATTTTTGTAACGAAAAGAGATGTCAAGATTTTTGTAACGGAAAGGGATGTCAAGGTTAGTTAAAGGGGAATATTACAGCATATGACAAGTCTTAGAACTATAGCGATAAATTAGCGCTATTGACCAAACTTAAGCGTGATTGCATGATGTTTAGTTATACATTAGAATGGATGTTTGTTTTTACTTCGATAGTTAAATAACCGACTATCGAAGTGTTTTGACCATCGTTGTCAATACGGAGAAACCGGTTGGATATATTATTCGAAAACCACTCCATATAGGCATAAGCGCTGCGAATTAGATCGTGCTGAAGACGAATTGAAGACGGAGTGTAATGAAAGGGTCGTCCTGTTTCAGAATGGTGTTTTCTTCTTGTCCAGTCCCAGGACAACTCGTATGGACGAATGTCTGACAGAGTATTCCTAACGGTCACATAAGACAATCTTTTCAAGGTATTATGTCTGGTGGCGGAGAAATTCGTTTCTCTTAGCTTTTATACCCGTAATATCTTTGAGAAGATTAACTAATGATTTGACGGCTTTGACGATGTGGCATTCAAAGTATATGGTGGCTAGACGTTCTAAAAAGATAGACGTAGCCTCAAGCCTCACAACCAGGAAATGAAAAAAATCGGGCAGGCAGCATGGCTATGTCGGTCGCTCCCATTAGGGTGTATAATCACCTATCTAGAGAAATTCTTTTTGCTTCTTTAATCTATCGATGTTGTCCCTTTTTGGGAAAAGGTGGTATTCGATACACTCAAGCGAAATGGGTGGTAGGTCATGTGTGGGCCGGGATGCAAGACGTTCGTGTATTTGCCTCCAGAGATACACTATCGGCAGGTGGTCCCATACCTTGTCATAGTTGGAATCCAATCTCCAATAAGCGCCCTGCGGTTTTTGGTTTTTTACTATGTATGTAAAGCGTGAGATGCAAGAATTCTACTATTTGGTTATTTATTTATTTGATTAGACATTTTTATAATATCACTGGAGTTTGATATCAAAATATGTTGGATTATAGTAAGGTAAAAACCGTCCATGTTTATGTGTGGGCTGGTCTTACTATTATCTTTGTTTTCCAAAGGATTTTCAAAAGTTAAATAGTATGGCTGGAATTTACTCACACCAGTCCCATGACTGACCCAGAGTTTATTTTGTTTGTTTTCCCTAAACTCTTGGGTGCCCAAATTTGTACGGGCAGTCAAGTGTTTCAGGTCTTTACAGATACACTTGGAGGAGCTAAACGCAGAAGGCTTCACTGCTAGTATTTAGAGAATATTTCCACTGTGGTATGATGTATTGTACTCTGATAATGGTATGGATATATAAAACCGTTTTGTATTTCAAAGTTATATTATATAATACATTTTATTCGTTCCGCTGTGAGATTCGTGTTTACTCTGATTCTGCTCAGTTCTGTTCTTCTTCTTCTATTCTATTAGTTCTATCTTATCTTTCTCATCCTCTTATTTCTTTCTATTAATGATCTGGTATTTTCGATGTCTGAACAGTCGACGCTGGATTTTGTGTCGATTTTCAGAGTAGAAAATTCCAGTTCGTTGCAATGTTAATATATGATTTTTTGACATTGTTATAAAATATAAATTTATTCATCTTTTATATAGTTTAAACATGCATAGTTTAACTTATATATTATTCTTATGATTTCATAACAAATTTGGGTTACATTATCACAAATACTATTTGTAATTTAATACTTATTTTGAATTCCTATTAAGATTTATAAAATTTGTATATTTTACTTAATATAAAGAAATATATATATATATACATGATTTTTAAGTAGTTTAAATATAGGAAGTTTTATATATTACTTTATAATGTTTCCTTCTAAAGTACAAATGGTTTTCTTAGCAAATAAATATGTTTTGATTTCTAAAGTTTAAACTTAGTCAAAATATTAATGTATATCTCATAAATTAAAATTTAAGTTCTTTTTAAATTAGTTTTATATATACTTATTAATGTATGTTTATATAGCTTACTTTATATTATACAAATTTTATATTCTCTTTAGAAAGATCTTCAATTTTTACAATATTCACCCTACTAATACTACTTAACTTCATGATTTTTCTGAATATTTTACTACTTATCATAAATATTATTTTTAATTAACCTCTTGTCTTTGTTATTCTTTTAATAAAATTCATTAATATAATTAATATTAGTCTAGAAATTAACATTATCTTTGTTTGATTCAAATAATTCATAATAGTTAAATATTACTTTGAATATATGTTACCTAAATAGATATAATTATCATATCATTTTGCATACCATCATTACACATCTTATTTCGTATCATACATCATTGTTAGAGTACATCTCAAATTAAAATCATTCACATCCAAGTTGAATTTTCATTCAATAAAACACTTCTTGTTGTTTTGCATATGTCATACTGCATTATTACCAACACACTACATTACATATTAATCTTTGACTCCACATTTAATAAGTATACTATATGGGGAATTATTGTCTTAGAAATACATAGGATTATTAAACATATAACATATTTACTTTGTCTTGATTAACTTGTTTGACTTGGTTGAATTGATTGAATTTATTGACTTGTTTGGTTTATTTGATTTGTTTAACATGAATAACTTGATGGGCTTACTTGACATGGTTAAATTTCATTAGTGCTTGATAGGTTTGTTAGAAAATATTATTTTAAGGATATCTTAGTTAACTCTTAGTCTAGATTAAAGTCTTATTATAGTTTCAATGGAATTAGAATATAGGATAAATTTTGCCTTGTATTAAATTAAGGGGGAGTTTTAGAGCTTCTAAGGATTAGTTAAAGGTTCTAGAATACTTTGTTGATTTAATTGTTTAATATGATTGTTTGAATTGGTTATTTATTTTCTTGTTTTGATTGATTTGCTTGTGTTGATTGATTTGCTTGTTTTGATTGATTTGCTTGATTGGTTTGCTTAGTTTATTATTCTTATATTAAGGCTATTAGATTAGTGTAGTCTTAGGGGAGTTATAGAAATTTATA
This sequence comes from Allium sativum, assembly GCA_030737875.1. Lineage (NCBI taxonomy): Eukaryota > Viridiplantae > Streptophyta > Magnoliopsida > Asparagales > Amaryllidaceae > Allium > Allium sativum. The sequence continues at coordinate 804,569,736 of CM060909.1, read as the reverse complement.
AAGAATTATAGATTTAGGGGAAATTATGTTTAGAATTTGGATATTTTATAGGCATAAATTCATGGGGAGTACTTTACTTTAGTATAGGAATTATTTAGATTGATATAGGATTTAGGGGGAGTATATTTAGATTTTTTTTTTGATAATGACAAAGGGGGAGAAATTATAAAATATAGACATAGTTTATAGGTCATGTAGACAAGTGGGAGTATTAGAAGGATCATCGTCAATTGGTATATACAGGTATGATATTTTATAAACTAAGGTTGTCATCATAAAAAAGGGGGAGATTGTTGGAGAATGGAGTTTCGATGACAACAACCTTATTTCAACTATCATTGATTATAAAATATATACTAACATATTTATCTAGAATATATATATATATATATATATTGAGAATTGGTACTCTTTATTGCTAATACCAATATTACCTCCTTTATATGCCTCGCTAAAACCCTACAACCCCCTAACTTAAATGGGTGCCTTGTAGGTAAAAAGAGCACATATAAATTTGGTTCACAAATTATAACCTCATAGAAAACAAACAACAAACCATAAAAAACAACATGAAAAACACAATAACCCGCTACCAAGACCAAAAGGCCTAAACCTCGTGTGACGACCCCAAATCCCGTTCAGACGGAGACAAGGGTTATCTTTGGAATATAACACAGAAACAGATAATAGCAGAACAGAATAATTAAATACACCAGATAATGAATAATAGAATATATTGGATAAACGTAATCATCAGAGTTACACAGTATTCAGGATCTTACTTAGTACAAATACAGTTCAGCTATACATAAATGTCTACAGCGGAAATAAACAAAATATGTACAATAGGAGCTGAACAGCATAAAAAGAGATAAATAATAGAATCCATCTTCAGCTCCAGCTATCCAGAAAGAACCAGCTAAACCTGAATACAAGGCTGCCCGTGTAGAAAAAGGGGCACCCGAGTTTGAAAGTGAAACAAACTATGAGTCAGTCATGGGACTGGTATGAGAAATATGTTCAACACATTTAACATATGGCTAATCACAGGACCACGCCACTTTCGTGGAACGGGTTTACTCCATCGGATTGCCAGTGCTTTAAAACAAATCTTTCTTTTAAACATCGCAATGCTTTTTATAAAAATGAAGCCATTATAAGACTCAGTTCCCATCACACAATGCAACGCAAACCGGAGGATAGAGTTTTACCTTATAATGGACAAAATATGATTGATACGAATAAAACAAAGGCATTTGATATTATTGTTAGTGTTTATATGTTTCAAAAACAATTTGAATCATAACTATCAATCATAGACGACATGAGCGTCCCATGCCACTATGTCGCCATATATAGGTATACAATTAAAACCGCACAGTCACGTAATTGGAAATTGGATTTCCGTCATGAACCAAGGCAAAAGATAGTCCTTACCGAATTCGTGACTCTCTAGCCCGAGCCACAGGCAAGCCTTGGAGCGACAGGGCCGGTCCACCGATGTGGATTATTATGCCTGAACAATATGTTTCCCCTCCCTTTGGGGCGTAAACGAGCCAACGAATGACTCCATCGGACCCGGATCGTCCGATCAAACCGAGGCGCCTCGCAATAGCAACAACCACATAGGTGAAAAGTATATAAATGTCAGGGCTGGTAGGTCACTGACACCACCCTAGCTAGAAAGAAACGCACGCCCTCCCTGAGGTCCTTCTCCCGTTTCTGGTTCATACCGGGGTGTGAGGCTCGCGAATTCACGTTATACACAAAGCTACGCCACACAGGCGGTGCTTTGATCATCACCACAAGACTTTGCTTTTCAACAGAAGCCTTGATCATTTGCCACTTAGGCATGCCACACTAGCAATTCATGCCATGCAACTGATGTCCATCGATATACAACCTCTGAGCTCGTGCGTCTCAGAGAAGGGCGTTAAGCAAACGAATAAATTCTCCGTCGCCAAACAGACGTATATTTAATAGAGATCAATCAACACAGAATAAAATCCAATGTCAGAAACACAGTCCATTTACAAGTCCGTTCTGGGTCTGAACGAAACCGGAGGCACTAAATACCTCGCAAACCCATCGATCACCACGTACGTCTGGACGATCACCACTCATTATCCATATTTCGGGATGCCTCCCAATCAAGACCTCGGTTACCCTCCAAACGAGGTGAAGAACTCCGGTCTTCGACCACCATCTTCAACTTCGAATTTCAATCGTCGGTCAATTATTTGAAATGAGAAATAAGTCGACCTTTTCAAATAATTCACGTATATTTGGAATTTCAAATCAATTTATTTCAATGGTTAAATTATTCGACAACACCAATTTTGTTCTTTAATGTAATTTTCACACCAAACACATTCAACCATCAAATACCACATAAATCGAGAAAATTCAGTTTATTTCCATTCCATATCATCTATGATATTTTATAATGATTTATCGCTATTTTATTTATTTTAAAATAGCCAATTTATTCAAAACGACGCTTCGGGCCATAACGCGGTCGTGGCGCTGTTTTTCTTCAGATTTGATTTACACGTATCTGAAAATCTAACCGTTGGATCTTCACATAATTTACATCATTAGAAAGGTCTTTTCAAATCGAATCCAACGGTTCCAGTTTCGGGAAAATCCGACGGTCGGATCTCCCGGTACAATCGTTTGAAGTTTCGATTTCAATTTACGAACTGCAGCGTCGTTATTCGATTATATATAATTATATATATATATATAATCGTTTCTGGCGCTGTTTTTCTTCAGATTTGAATTAAACATTCCAGACAATCCAACTGTTGGATTTTTACAAAGTTGGTGCCGTTGGAAAGATTTTTCCAAAGCGAACCCAACGGTTGCGATTTCAGGAAAATCCGACGGTCGGATCTCCCGGTACAATCGTTTGAAATAACGGTTTCAAAATTCGAACTGCACGGCTACGTTTCGTTTTAATTTTATTTATATTTATATATTTATATAAATATAGTTTATTCAAAAATTCCTATATCGTTTTCACTTCAAATATTTCACTAACGCCTTTAAATTTTGGAAAATTTCGCCATAACCTCCTTTGTACGGGAGGGGCTGGGAAAATTCCCAAATAGCCACACGGGCGTCTCATGTCAAAAAGAAAAAGAAAAAGAAAAAGCCAAGCGGCTAGCCAAGCGGCTAGCCAACAGGCTCATACAATCATCACCCAAACAAAACAGTAAATGTGTACCTATTTGTCGGGCACAAAATTTTATTCCTCTTCTCTAGCCCCTTTGCTATAACCTGTTCAATAACTATGCATGCACATATATATAGTTCTTATCATTTATCATTTTCCATTCAACTACATATTTGATTCCATTTGGTTTAAAAACACCATTCATTCTAATGTCGCATGTATAGGCAAAAATCATATCATTAGCTAATTAATGAATATTTCAACTCATATATATCTATTTGAACGAGTGGCTATTTTAACACTTCACATTTTAACAATTCGTGTATATAATAAAAATGTGATTTTTATTGTAAAACAATTCATTTCAAAACACTATTATTTTATATAGTTTATATAGGGGATAAAAATGGGATTTTTATTATAAAACAATTTCTTTTAAAGCGAGATTATTTTACATAGTACATACAGTTGATAAAAGGTGATTTTTATTATAAAACAATTTATTTCAAAATATGAATACCATTCAACACATGAATTTCAATTCAACGAATGAATATCGATTCAACACATGAAGATTTTCTATTCAATGAATAAATACAGTTTCAACAAATGAAAATAATTCAAACACCTGAATATTATTCAAAATTTCTGCAGCATAACGGCAGGTAGTTAAAACCGGGACCGTCCCTAGTACGGCTGCTCGCTCTACCTTAAAACCTCGCGGTTTTTGACAATGGGGATCATGCATCTAGTTCGCACACAGGCGGCATGTATATATTTATTTCATTTCCACAAACTAATACTATGTGGTTTCAACCAAATATTTCTCAACCACAAATGGGTATTTTTCAACCACAATCAATCAGTATCAACCACAATCAATCCCAAACAACCATTCGCTATCAATCAATTTTCACACCAATCACAACCAATAAATATCGTCCATGGTTTGTGGACGAGGGGCGTATATATATATATATATATATATATATATATATATATATATATATATATATATATATAGCAATTCACTTCTATTTCAACACATATATAATTTTTACAACGCATATACAACTTATACATCGAACGTACGACTTATACAACGCTTATACATGAGGTGTACAATGCTTATATAACTCATACATCGACTATATAGTTTATACATCGTCGTTTTCCATATTAATTATGAATTAGAAATCTCACATTGGGTTCCACTCCATCAAAAAACGCAGAAGGCTCAGAAAAATATGCCGTCTCTTCTAAAATGTAGAAGACGTCCACACGGTCACGATGTTTCCTGTTTCATCGAATTTCGTTAACATATAATAAAGATATGATTTTTATTCGAAAGACAAGATTTGCAACACTAAAAAGTGTTAAAATCACTTTAAACAATTCAAACCCGTACCTTTCCTTTGATGTTCGAAATTAGGTCTTGATCTTTCTTCAACTTGGTGCAACGATATGAAGATCGACCACCACCACGTCACAACCCTCCAAGAGGCGTGCCGAGCGATACCAGGGGGCCCACTCGGTGGCACGGCGGCTGAGATATCGGGGACGATGCGGCGACACTTCTCGTCGTTGAATCTTGAAAAATACACAACTAGAGAAGCTCCATCTGGTATGGATTTGGAGATCGAGGGAAGGGCTTCAAAATTCTCCAAAGGAGCAGTGGGTTCTGATGCGTGGATAACGAGAAATCGAGGCATGAAGATCTGAAGGGAAGCCGCCGTTGATTTCGAGGGTATTGGGGAAGAAAGAGAATAGATTAGCCAATAGGATTTTTTATTTTATTTTATAATTTTTAAAATCTCTAAAATACCCCTGTCCCATACGAACACCAATTCGAACCCGACGACTGTCGTCCCCAGCGTTTTACCCCCATTCCGAACACAATGGGATATGTTTCGAAGGCCCATTGGAATGTTTCAATCAGTTTTCCTTCAGATTAAAATATAAAACATTCAAAATTTAATTTGAGCGTACATTTCAATTTGCCAGGGCCACAAATTGATTCGAAAAATTCTAGAAAAATAAATCTAGCTATGTTTTGACGATACGGTCCCAACAAAACTAGTTTCGTCGAATTCTGAGACCATTTGCAAAAAGGCCCATTTCTGGTCGATCCAATTTAACTATAATTGACCAAAACACATTTTCTTTTGCCACGCTCACATGCTAGCTTCAAAAATTATGAAATTTGAAACCTAGCAATAACTTCACATCCCGGATCCAACAAAAGTGATTTCGTCGAATTCCGAGGTCGTATGCAAAATGGCCAATTTCACGGGCTATATAAATTCCATAGCGACCTTTCTGAAAGTTCATTCGGCCATAACTTTTGCTTCCCGTTATGAAAATTCGATTTTTCAGATTCGTTAGAAAGGTATTCACTAACAGATTTAAATATTTTTGGTTTCGTTAAAATCCGTTTTGTTTTGCACCAGGTACAGTCCGACAAAGTTTGAATTCAAATTTTGAAACTACAACGCCTTTTCAAGCCTTGTTTATAATTAGAATTAATTATTTTCGTTTTCAATTGTCGATTCAAGCTCAGTTTTCATTGCCATTATTTAAAATATTTATTTTAAATATTTAAAATCCATTATTTTAGCCAATTTAAAAATTTTAAATTGGTTCAGATTTTCTGGGTCGTTACAATTTCCCCCACTTAAAACTTTTCGTCCCCGAAAAGGAACAAAGTCGAAAGTGGTTTGATAAATCTACAATCACACAACACAACGACCAATCCAATTGTTTTTAACTTTTCAAAAATATACTAATCACTCCTATTCTCTTTTTAAAATCATTCAGACTATAGAATTAAAAGTGCACATCCATGGAAAGAAAATAACAACAGAGTAGAGAATTAAATGGTAATGCAAAGTAGGGTAAACGTACCTTGCACCGGAGTCAATCAAAGAAATCTACTCGGCATCTGGGATAGGCTTTCTGAATGCTCTCCTTAGTTTCCCAAGTACAATCTCGCGGATCTCCACTCCATTGCACTTTGACTAAGTGAACCTTCTTATTCCTCAGCTCTTTGGTTCTTTGCCGATAATCTTTAGCGGCTCTCGTCTCACAGCTAATTCTGGAGTAATTTCAATATCCTGTTGAGCTGCTTCTTCCACGATCAAGTCTGGATCATGAACGTGCTTTCGAAGTTGAGATATGTGAAATACATCATGAACTCCAGGCAACCAATCCGGCAATTTAACCCTATAAGCGAGAGTCTCGATCCGTTCCAGAATAGGAAACGGACCAATGAATTTGGGCGCCAACTTTCCAGTTTTACCAAACCGGATAACTCCTCTCATCGGCGATACTTTCAAATATACGTAGTCGCCAACAACAAAGGATATATCTCTTCTTCTTTTATCGGCATAGCTCTTTTGTCGGCTTTGAGCGGCGAGTAATCGCTTCTTAATAAAATCGACTTTATCGGTTGCTTCTCGGATCATATCAGGACCCAACACAAGTCTATTACCTGGTTCGACCCAACAAGCGAGAGATCGGCACGGTCTACCATATAATGCTTCGAATGGCGACATTGTTAGACTCGCCTGGTAGCTGTTGTTATAAGAGAATTCAGCCAAATGCAGATGGTCCTCCCATGATCCACCGAAATTTATAACACAAGCCCGTAATAGATCTTCTAAAATACGATTCACCCTCTCAGTCTGACCGTCTGTCTGAGGATGATAAGCGGTGCTTAAGTTCAACATCGTTCCCAGCTCGGCTTGAAATGCTTCCCAGAATTTGCTAGTGAATATTGTATCTCTATCACTGACTATACTGAGCGGCACTCCATGTAGTCTAACTATTTCCCTGAAGTATATTTGCGCCAGACTCTGAGCGGTTCTGTTTGATCTGACAGGTATGAAATGAGCGGTCTTCGTGAAGCGATCTACGATCACCCAAATACTGTCATTTCCTTTTCTGGTTCTGGGCAGACCATCAATGAAATCCATGGAGATATGCTCCCACTTCCAACCAGGAACTTCCAGTGGTTGTAACAATCCAGCCAATTTCTGTTGGTCGCTTTTGACTAGCTGGCAAGTAGGGCATCGACTAACATATATCGAGATGTCTCTTTTTAACGACTTCCACCAGAATGTGTGCTTGATATCGTTATACATTTTACTCACACCCGGATGGATACTGAGCTTAGATTTGTGGCATTCATCAAGCACATCTCTCCTGAGTTCAGGAATTTCTGGAACACATATTCGTCCTTCTAACCTCAGAATCCCTTCGCTGTCTAGCTGGAAATCCGAAGCATTGCCTTCGCGAATTCGCTGACTCATTCCTTTGATAAATTGGTCGTCTTCTTGGATAGCCGATATCTTATCAATCAACGAAGTCGCAATGATGAAACTGGCGATCATTTCATTCTTTCGGCTTAATGCATCGGCCACGACATTGGCTTTCCTTGGAGTGTATAGAATTTCAAAATCATATGCTGCAAGAAACTCCAACCAACGTTGTTGCCTCAGCTTCAGGTCTTTCTGAGTGAACAGATACTTTAACGACTGGTGATCTGTAAACAGTTCAAATCTCTCACCCAGTAGATAGTGTCTCCAGATTTTCAAAGCGAACACAATAGCCAATAACTCAAGATCATGAGTTACGTAGTTCTTTTCATGTGGCTTCAACTGTCGGCTAGCATAAGCAATCACTTGGCCCCTTTGCATTAACACTGCGCCAAGGCCTTCTCTAGAAGCATCAGTCCAGACTTTCAAATCATGGTTGCCATCGATGATGGTTAACACTGGAGCAGTCGTTAGTCTTAATTTTAGCTCTTCGAAAGCCTCCTCACTTTCTGGAGTCCACTTGAATTTAGAGTGCTTCTTCGTAAGCTTCGTTAAGTGACCAGATATCTTCGAAAAGTTTTTAACGAACTTCCGGTAATAGCCAGCCAATCCGAGAAAACTGCGGACTTCAGTGGGGGTACTGGGCTGTTTCCAATTCTGAATAGCCGTGATTTTACTTGGATCCACAGCAATTCCTTCTTTCGATACTACGTGGCCTAGAAATTTCACTTCATCTTGCCAGAACATACATTTGGATAGTTTGGCTTTCAATACATTCCTTCTGAGGATTTCTAACACTTGTTCCAAATGTTTTTCATGTTCGGCCTTTGATTTAGAGAAGATTAGAATATCGTCAATAAAAACCAGAACAAATTTATTCAAAACCCCTCTGAACACTCTATTCATCAGATCGACGAAGTAAGCTGGAGCGTTACATAAGCCGAACGACATTACTAACCACTCGTAGAATAAGTCGGGACCTCTAAATGCTGTCATTGGAACACACTCTTTGGCGATTCGAAGTTGATGGAAGCCTGTAGCTAGGTCCATTCGTGAAAATACTTGTGCGCCATTTAATCGATCCAACAAATCATCTATTTGCGGCAATGGATATTTGTTCTTTATGGTCTGCTTGTTCAAATCACGATAATCCACGCATAGACGTAGAGTACCATCAGATTTCGGGACAAAGACAACTGCTGCACCCCAATCCGAGAAACTAGGTCTGATCAGACCCTTCCATACTAGCTGTCGTGTTTGATTGTCAAGTTCTTCTTTCTCGTTCATGGACATTCTTCGAATAGCGTGAACTACCAGCCTTGCATTGGGAATCAAAGCGATCTTGAAATCTATTTCTCTCTGCGGAGGTAAGCTAACTTCCTCGAACACATCCGCATAGTTCTTGACGATAGGAATATCTTTCACTAGATCGGGAATATTCTCTGTGACTTCAGGGACATTTTCTATTTGAGCTGGAGAAACAACGAGAGCTGACCAGAAATATTTTCTATTTGAAGTCGGGCCTTCACATGGTATGGTTATATAATTCCCCGATTGGGCCTTTGCTTTAACCACTCTCTCGGTGCATCTAACCTCAGCTTCATATTTGGTTAGCCAATCCAACCCCAATATAAGATCAAACTCCTTAAAATTCATGACGATGGAGATAGTAGGGAATTTATAGCAGGAAAAAGAGACAGGTACTGCACAAACCCAACTGAGATCGATGGAACCCCCAACCGGATTATGGACAGTCATTGGCTCTTTAAGCTTTCTCAATTTCAAATCTAACTTCTTAGCTGCATCCTTCGAAATGAAGCTTCGTGACGCACCTGTGTCAAACAGTACTTTAACTGGAATATTTTTGACATTAAGCGTGCCTTCTAAAACATCAGACCTTCCCTGACTATCTGAGGGTGCTGAGGTTTCTGCTACTTCATTTACTTGAACCGTTTTGGTCTTTTTCAACATCCAACAGTCTCTCTTTATATGACCAGTCTTATGACAAAGATTGCACTCTCGGGTCATTTGAAACTTATTCTTGGATTTAGATTCATCCCTTTTTGGTTTCTTTAGAGATCGGCAACTTATCGAGAGATGTCCTTGCTTATTGCAGTTAGAGCATACAGTTGTCGTTACTGATCTCTTCTCAGATTTGGCCCTTTTCCTCTTGGCACCGGGCTCCTTACTGACCTCAGACGTTGTACTTGCCTCAGGATGATCAGTTTCAGACTCAATTTTATTACTAGAGCTGACTTCCTCTTCGTACTGTAACATACCTTTCTTATCTAGATCTTCATATTGATAATCCATATAAATCATTTCTGAAAAAGAAAGCTTCACATGCCTCAATACTTTATTCTGGTATTTCCTTTGAAGCCCATTGATAAATCTCAAATTCTTCCTCTTTAGATTTTGAATTAGATGAGGAGCAAAGTGAGAAAGTTCGTTGAATTTCTTATGATATTCCGGGATTGTCATGTCTCCTTGTATCAGATAAGAAAATTCATCGCATAATCGCTCAGTCGCTTCGGGAGGAGTAAATCTTTCCAGGAAAATCACTTTGAATATATCCCAGGTGATATCACCTTCTGGATTATCCTTAACAACATAATCCCACCAGAACAAAGCTTCATCTTTGAGTGCCCAGGAGGCCAGTAATATTTTCTGGTCATCCCTCAGTTTTAAGGCTTCGAAGATTTTCTCAGCCGAACGAATCCAAGTTTGTGTTCTCATAATAGATTCTTCGCCCGAGAACGGCTTTCCTCCCAGATTCCTATATTTCATAAATAGAGCTTCTATATCCGGGTCAGTATTACTTCTTCTGTTTCTGGCACTCATTTTCTAGAGCATCTGCAATTAGCAGACAAAGTGTCAGGTCAACGGAAAAGATATTTCAAAACATAGAGACAAATACTTGTATGTAAATGTGTCTATCTAGGTGTTATTTCATTCTGCTACTCATACTAGGATACTACTGATCCTATCTGTAGTGAGTTACCCGTCCTAGAACACTACTGGTTCTTTTTCTGACGAGATCGTTAATATGTTATATTCCAGAACTAAGCTTAACCAAAGCTCTAATACCACGTTGTGACGACCCCAAATCCCGTTCAGACGGAGACAAGGGTTATCTTTGGAATATAACACAGAAACAGATAATAGCAGAACAGAATAATTAAATACACTAGATAATGAACAATAGAATATACTGGATAAACGTAATCATCAGAGTTACACAGTATTCAGGATCTTACTTAGTACAAATACAGTTCAGCTATACATAAATGTCTACAGCGGAAATAAACAAAATATGTACAATAGGAGCTGAACAGCATAAAAAGAGATAAATAGTAGAATCCATCTTCAGCTCCAGCTATCCAGAAAGAACCAGCTAAACCTGAATACAAGGCTGCCCGTGTAGAAAAAGGGGCACCCGAGTTTGAAAGTGAAACAAACTACGAGTCAGTCATGGGACTGGTATGAGAAATCTATTCAACACATTTAACATATGGCTTATCACAGGACCACGCCACTTTCGTGGAATGGGTTTACTCCATCGGATTGCCAGTGCTTTAAAACAAATCTTTCTTTTAAACATCGCAATGCTTTTTGTAACACCCCGTGCATTCTATAACTTTGAAATTCACAAATTAAAGAATAACTAATTTCAAAACAAAGTATTAAGGGAAACGGGATACGCCATTGCGTTCGTCTCGGAAAGATACGCGAAATAGAGTCCGAGTTTTCGAAAAACGGAGCCCGTATGACCAAATTATGGCCCGACGAAGTTTCAGAAAATTGAAATTTCGAAAACAGATTTAAATTTCAGACCAATCAGAGTAGGCGGGAAAATTCCCGCCCAAACCCACCAGGTCGACCTGGGGGTCGACCCTAGGGTCGACCTGCCAAGCCAGGTCGTCCTGGGAGTCGACCTAGGTGTCGACCTGCCCAGGCAGGTCGACTCTAGAGTCGACCTAGGGGTCGACCTGGGAGTCGACCTGGCCCCTGAGCCAGGTCGAGCATAGCCCCCCTGGCTGGCCTAGTCTGTGTTTGGTCGATTTTCTGAGCCTTGCCTTGTCACTAGGGCTAGGTGTCAGCTCCTGATTGGCCTCTCCTTTGAACGAACGACTATTATTGAACCAAGCTTCATCGACGGTCTAAATCAACTCAAAAACTCTATAAAAAGGACCTAGGTCTAACCCTAATTCACTTAAACTAAAATGGAGATGAGACCGTCATGCTGCTGAGGAGAGACTGAGGATAGCCGTCAGAAATAGAGAGACAATTAGGGAATAAATCAAAAGCTTAAAGCAATGTCAAATCAATCGAATCAACGCCTACAACAAAGGATAGCATCCCTAATTTCAGAATTCAGATTCCTGAATTGAAGATTCGTCATACGTTGTAAGTAGAGTGCTATTCCGATGTGAATTAAATAATTGTGTTGATTTGTGTAAAGTAAGAAATGGAATTGTGGCGATAATAATCTATTATTTGTATGTTGCTTTGATGCTAAACGATTTGGGAATATTATGGTATACGATTGGATATTTGCAAGTACGCGATTTGCGTTGGAAGTTAACAACGAAATGGAATTGTGGCGATACTAACTTATATTTGTATGTTATTTTGATTTGGCAATGCTATGGTGTACGATTTGATTCATACAAGTATATGGTTTATGTTGACAACCACATGTTGTGGTATTTTAATAGGGATTCATGCAAACATATGATTCATATTGAAAACTACATGTTTGTGGTAGTTATTTACAACACCCATTTGAAAATTGATTCATGTTGAGAATAACAACTATATGTTGTAATAATTTATTTGAAATTCATGCAAGTCTATGATTTATTGTTATGCCAACATGATGTAAAATTCTATGGTCATCTTTAGTGTAATTTGATTCACCTATGTATTATGATTCATATGAAGGTTATGTTGAAATTGGTATCATAGTTCAAGTATAAAAATCATGATTTTGTAATAGTGACAAAAGCAAGCGTCTTTGTAAGCTTGTATTAATTTTATGAACATGACTAAACTATGTTTGTTATTATGCCTAGTTGAAAACATGTTTCTAGGCTTATGTTGTTATCATAATCATATGATAATATATTTGGCACATAAGTTACATTAGAAATTACACTAGAATTACATCCCACTTACAAGTTACATAGATAGGATAAGAATCGTGATTATATGAATAGTAGGATTCATGTTCAATTATGTTTATGCCATGACTATATGAATAGAAAGACTCACGTTCAATTATGATTTTGCCATAATTATATGATTAGAATGGTTCATGTTTAAGTATCATTTATTCCATGACTACACGAATAGAATGATTCATGTTTTGTTTATACCACGATTATGTGAATAGAATGATTCATGTTTAAGTATTGCTTATATTATATGTTGTTACAGTTGCAAGTTCACATGTGTCTACCTTATGTTAATTGAATCGTTATGTTGCAAGTTCATGCGTTCACACTCCCCTTTTTATGTTACCTTATAAACACCATGTTATAAGCCTCCCCTTTTCATTTGGCTAAATTGGGTTTAAGTATTAAACCCAACACACCTTACATTGGAACGAACGTATAAAACGGGGGTAATGACGTTTGGGCTAAAATGTAGAACATATGTGTTGGCATGTTTAACGCATGCCAACAACCTTGAAAAACAATTAAGTGGCATAAATAAATCTTAATCAATAAAGAAGAATTTGAATAATGGGCCACAAATATTTACATATAAAAAGAAAAGAGACAAAATATGTAAATGTAGAAAATACGATGTGTTTAACCCGAGGTTGGATTGAGTTGTGATGTAAACCTGCCCGGAACCGCCCGGCTGTCCAGTAGTCACAACAATACCTATCCAATGTGGGTGGTTAAACACGGAGCCCAATAAGGACCCGAGGTTAGGCTGAGTTGTGGCGTAAGACTGCCCGGACCCAACCGGCAACAGGCAGCCACAACAATACCTGTCTAATGTGAGAGGTCAAGGCTTTAATAAGACAATTAAGGCTGAGTCAGGATTGATTGGATTAAGTGAATTAAGACTTAATCAAAATAGAACATGCTAAACTAAACCGACCGATTGGGGGTTAGGTTTATAAAACACTTAACCAACTTAGCATGTTGGCAAGAAATAGAAAACCTAGTAGCGGGGGACCCTTTTCAGCAGTAACCCTACAAGGTATCATGATACCCTGAAACTAGGCAGGGTGGGGCACGATTACTGGGCTGACTGTAAGAGGTCAAATCGACGGCAGTGGTGTAGCAGTGTAGGTTCTAACGGGGTGCGGGCGTGCACACACTCCGGCGCAGAAAAATAAGGCATTGGGCACCAGTAGCATACCTGTGCATTCTAGAGTCGTGTCGGGCCGCCACCATGGGACTTGATACACCCCATGGTGGGACCAGCATAGGTAACTACAACATCGGGGGCCGTAAGACACATGTAACTATGCGAGTAGGAGCCGATCATCATAAAATGGATCACTTCACCCTGATTATGGGGTGCCTGTTGGGAACTAGTTTATATGGGTATAGAGATTAATATGGGGTATGATAGTATATCCGACCCTAGACAACTTAACTTAGTTTATGGTGCTTTCCCATTTCTAGTTTATACTTATCATACCCAGTTCTTTATTCATAGACTGAATAGTCCTAGACTTACTCAGGCTTTATGTCTGACTCTACTTTTCTTTCGTCTTCTTTTCTTCCGTCCCCCCCCCCCAGTCCACAAGGAGGGAATACCGCAGCTTAACCAGCCTTCATATCCAGCTTGAAGAGAAAGAATGTATTGCTTGGATCTTTTCGTTTTGGACTATGGCTTTGGACATCAATTATGGGACTTTTGCAGTTTATTTATGTTTTCTTTATGCTTCTTTAAATAATGTAATCAAGACAGTTATGATTTTGGAAGTATTGTAAGACAATTATGGCATGGTTTGTGTAACACGTATTTTGATGAAATAAAAGTTGTTGTTTTCCGCTGTTCAAAAATATGTGTTATTATGTCTGTCTTGTATATCTGTGATTTATACTTATAAACCTCCACCAAAATTAGGGCATTCCCTTTGAGAGTGACCCTAACGGAGGTGGTGTGTTTCACTTGGTATCAGAGCATAGGTTTACCAGATAAGATAAAAAGTTTTGAAAATTTATTTTCAAAAAGAAAATTTAAAGAAGCATTTTTAAAAGATAAAATATTAGTTTAATTTTAAAAGGCAAAGTCCCCCCAAAGCCATAGGAACTATCTCTTATCCTTCGTTTTGAATCTATCCTTTCTGTTTCAGCATGTTTGGAGACCTTACTCCCCATCTGCTGACGCTTTCACTCCTCCTCCTCCACGTGAACCAGCAAGCGAAAGAATCCCAGAGTGGGAAGACGAATAATAGTCCAACAAGAAAGGATCGTAACAGTAATGACAAGAAACGTGAAAATAGGAAATGTTATTTCTGCGGAATTCTTGGACATCTGGAGGGAGACTGCCGGAAGAAGAAGAGGAGGATGAGTGCAACTTGCTTTCAGTGTAGGGAGACATGCCACTGGGCTAGGGACTGCCCAAGGAATAAGGAGACAAAGGCAGAAAGCTCTCAAGGGAAGAAAGAGGGTTTACAGCCTAAGAAGACAGACTTTAAGAAGGGCGGGAAAGACAACAAGTCCCAAGAGAAGAGGAAGTGTAAATTCTGTGGCAAAGTGGGGCACTTAGTGAAAGATTGCCGGAAAAAGAAGGCCAAGATGAATGGTGGGTGCTTTTCTTGTGGTGAGACAGGCCACATGGCTAAGGACTGCCCAAAGAAACGAGGATAGGGGCAGAGGGCTGGATCCACCTCAGGGGCACAAGTTCATGTGCTAGAGGCGCCACCTCTGCAACAGCGAGGTATAAATACTTCTGTAGAAAGTGTAGTTTATCTTTATGATCACCCCGTTCGCACTTTATTTGTTTCTGGCGCATCACACTCGTTTATCTTGTCTGCTTTAGTAGAATCTCTGCACCTAAAAACTAGTATGGTAGAGGACCCCTTAATTGTTTCAAACCCAATTGGGGGCCCAACTCATTTGTCTATGATCTGTATGGGATTGAAAATTTCTATTCTAAGCGTAGAATTTAACTGTAGTGCCTTTGTTTTGGGCTTTTCGGGATATGGTTTGATTTTGGGCATGGATTGGCTATCCAGTAATGGGGCCATCCTTGATTGTGAGAAAAGGGTTGTTAGGCTCCTAACCCAGCTCGGTAATACTTTGGAAATTTCTTGTAATCCATCGTATGCGGTTAGGCTTAGTTATCTTGAATCGCTAGATGCCTCCGTTGAAAATTTGAAATCGGATAGAGTGGTCCGGGAATATCCGGATGTCTTCGAAGAGGTGAAGGGCTTGCCTCCGAAGCGGGAGATAGACTTCCGTATATATCTTGTAGATAATGCAAAGCCCGTTGCGTTGCCCGTTAGACACATGGATCCACGAGAAAGGAAAGAGCTCAGTAAACAGATTAAAGAGCTTCTAGAAAAGGGGTTCATTAAGAGAAGCATTTCAGAATGGGGCGCTCCAGTGGTGTTCGCTACAAAGGCGGATGGTTCACTCCGTCTATGTGTTGACTATAGGGAGCTCAACAAGCTAACGAAAAAGAATAGGCACCCTCTCCCCAGAATTGACGATCTGTTTGATCAGCTTGTAGGAGCGTCCGTTTTCTCCCAACTCGATTTAGCGACCAGTTTTCATCAGCTAAGGGTGGCTGAAGACAGTATCGATAAAACAGCATTCAGAACCCCAGACGGCTTCTTTGAATGGCTTGTCATGCCTTTCGGCTTGACAAATGCACCTGCTTACTTCGTGGACCTGATGAGTAGGGTATTCAGAGATTTCCTCAATAAGTTCATAGTGGTCTTCGTAGACGATATCCTTATCTTCTCAAAGAGTGAAGAGGAACATGCTCAGCACTTAACGGCAATCATGGAAACTCTGCGAGTCCATCAGCTAAAAGCCAAATTCTCCAAATGTCACTTTTGGAGAGAAGAAGTGAGGTTCCTTGGGCACACAGTATCCAAACAAGGGTTAGCAGTGGACCCTGCTAAGGTAGTGGCGGTACAGGATTGGAAGACACCAAGGAATGCAACTGAGGTCCGAAGTTTTCTAGGACTAGCAGGTTTCTATCGAAAGTTCATAAGGAATTTTGTGAAAATCTCAGCTCCACTCAAAAAGTTGACCAAGAAGAATCTAGTGTTCAATTGGGACTTGGATTGCGAGTTTGCTTTCCAGCGACTAAAAAGGGCTCTTACAACAGCCCCGGTTTTAACGTTGCCAGATGGAAGCAAGATGTTCACAGTTTATACAGATGCATGTGGGACAGGGCTAGGCGCTGTCTTAATGCAAGAAGGAAGGGTAGTATCTTATGGCGGAAGACAATTGAAAGTGCACGAAAAGAACTACCCGACCCACGATCTTGAATTAGCCGCCATCGTCTTTTCACTCAAGTCTTGGCGACACTATCTCCTAGGTGAGAAGTTTGAACTTTACACTGACCATAAATCTTTGAAATATCTTTTCTCGCAGAAATATCTTAACTTGAGGCAACAGAGATGGATGGAGTTTGTTGCCTCGTATGATTTCGAGATCTCCTATACTCTGGGCAAAGGCAACGTAGTGGCAGACGCGTTGAGCCGAAAGAAACTGACCCTAAGCCCGCTGTTTGTTGAAAGACAAAGCCTAGAGTTTATAACTAGCTTTGACTTTAGGCCTTCCTCCGATTTTGTACCGGGCTTGCTAGCATCTCTCGAAGTACGCCCGACTTTAGTGGACTCGATAGGGACAACACAACGCGAGGACCCTCAACTTGTGGAAACGATTGATAGGCTAATTAGGGGTGAGACTTCAAGTCACCTCAACAGATACTCCATCAATAATAAGGGTTGGCTAAGGCGAGACGGAAGACTATGCGTCCCACAGACAAGGGATTTAGTAAAGAAGGTTCTCGAGGAAGCACATCACTCCAAGATGACGATACACCCAGGAGGAGATAAAATGTACAAGGACATAAAAAGAACTTTCTTTTGGAACGGCATGAAGAAGGACGTGGCAGAATTCGTTTCTAAGTGTATGGTGTTCCAACAGGTTAAGGCGGAACAGAAAAAGCCTGGCGGTCTGCTACATCCTCTAGAAGTCCCGCAGTGGAAATGGGATAGCATCTCAATGGACTTCATCGATGGGCTGCCTAGGTCTAGGAGAGGCAACACTAGCATTTGGGTAATAGTGGATAGGCTTACTAAAAGTGCCCATTTTTACCTGTCAAAAGTAAAAGAACTGCCTCATCCCTAGCATCTCTTTACCTCAAGGAAATTGTTCGACTCCATGGAATACCATCCGGCATCGTTAGTGACCGAGACCCTATCTTCACCAGTGAGTTTTGGCGGAGTCTGCAAGAAGCGGTAGGAACACAGTTATGCTTGAGCACAACCTATCGTCCCCAAACCGATGGCCAAATAGAAAGAGTGAACAGAGTTTTGGAGGACCTTTTAAGACTGTGCGTCCTTGACTTCGGAGGGACATGGGAAGACCATCTTCCTTTGGTGGAATTTGCCTACAACAACAACTATCAAGCAACCATCGGAATGGCGCCCTTCGAAGCTTTATATGGAAGACCGTGCCGATCACCCACTTGTTGGTGGGAGTCTACTGATAAGCTCATACTTGGACCAGATATGATCCGAGAGACTTCAGAAAAAGTAGACTTAATACGAAGAAGGATGAAGACGGCCCAAGACAGACAAAAGTCCTACGCCGACAAGAGGAGGACCGACCTTGAATTTGAGGTTGGGGACAGGGTTTTTCTTAAGGTATCTCCGCTAAGGAACGTTGTTCGTTTTTGAACCACGGGAAAGCTAGAACCAAGGTTCGTAGGGCCATTCCCTATCATTGATAAAATTGGGAAAAGGGCCTATAGATTAGAGCTACCCGAAAAATTGGCCGGAGTTCACAACGTCTTTCACGTTTCACATCTCCGAAAATGTCTACATGAGTCTGCTGAAGTGGTAGAGCCAAATATCCTAGAAGAAGCTGAAGTGGAACGCGAAGCAACTGTAAGGAAAGCTCCAACCCGCATATTAGGGACGGAAGTGAAGAAGCTACGCAACCGCGAAGTCAAGCTCATCAAAGTTCAGTGGAGCGACGCCAAAGGAGATGCAACTTGGGAAACTGAAGCTAGAATACGCGCAGCCTACCCTTTTCTTTTCGAGGGTACATCTTTGATCTTTCTTTTTCCATAAGTTGCGCTTTTATCTATCTTTTTAGGTATATCTCCTCGACCTTGTCTTTTAGGAAAGAAACCCTTTGGATGGAAACATGTAATTGAAACATGTTATGGATGATGATTGCAAGTGGTTGCAAGTGATTGCTCGTGGTTGCATATACACACACAATCTAGGTTTTAGATCAGCTCAATCACTTCATATTGCATATGCATATATGTTTGCATTCGTATATGGTTGAACTTTAATATGTTGTCATATGGATGTTGCATTTGTATGAATGATTGTGCACTCATGTAGAATCATGAATAGGAAACTTTGCATACATAATGGATTCATGACACTTACATAATTTGCATTAAGGAGGTCAACTGAATCAGTAGACCGACTGATTTTGCATTAGATAAGTACATATACACACACTTCGCATATTATCATGAAGCATTAGAAGTCATTTAAGGACAATGGATGCTCGTGTTTGATGGATGAGTAGATGGATGTTTGGATGTTAGGATGTACATTCTTCCTGAACTTGAAGATTTCGGGACGAAATCCTTTTAAGTGGGGGAGAATGTAACACCCCGTGTATTCTATAACTTTGAAATTCACAAATTAAAGAATAAATAATTTCAAAACAAAGTATTAAGGGAAAGGGATACGCCATTGCGTTCGTCTCGGAAAGATACGCGAAATAGAGTCCGAGTTTTCGAAAAACGGATCTCGTTTGACCAAATTATGGCCCGACGAAGTTTCAGAAAATTCAAATTTCGAAAATAGTTTTAAATTTCAGACCAATCAGAGTAGGCGGGAAAATTCCCGCCCAAACCCACTAGGTCGACCTGGGGGTCGACCCTAGGGTCGACCTGCCAGGCCAGGTCAACCTCGGAGTCGACCTAGGTGTCGACCTGCCCAGGCAGGTTGACTCTAGAGTCGACCTGCCCAGGCAGGTTGACTCTAGAGTCGACCTGGGGGTCGACCTGGGAGTCGACCTGGCCCCTGAGCCAGGTCGAGCCCAGCCCCCCCTGGCTGGCCTAGTCTGTGTTTGGTCGATTTTCTGAGCCTTGCCTTGTCACTAGGGCTAGGTGTCAGCTCCTGATTGGCCTCTCCTTTGAACGAACGGCTATTATTGAACCAAGCTTCATCGACGGTCTAAATCAACTCAAAAACTCTATAAAAAGGACCTAGGTCTAACCCTAATTCACTTAAACTAAAATGGAGATGAGACCGTCATGCTGCTGAGGAGAGACTGAGGATAGCCGTCAGAAATAGAGAGACAATTAGGGGATAAATCAAAAGCTTAAAGCAACGTCAAATCAATCGAATCAACGCCTACAACAAAGGATAGCATCTCTAATTTCAGAATTCATATTCCTGAATTGAAGATTCGTCATACGTTGTAAGTAGAATGCTATTCCGATGTGAATTAAATAATTGTGTTAATTTGAGTAAAGTAAGAAATGGAATTGTGGCGATAATAATCTATTATTTGTATGCTGCTTTGATGCTAAATGATTTGGGAATATTATGGTATACGATTGGATATTTGCAAGTACGCGATTTGCGTTGGAAGTTAACAACGAAATGGAATTGTGGCGATAATAACTTATGTTTGTATGTTATTTTGATTTGGCAATGCTATGGTGTACGATTTGATTCATACAAGTATATGGTTTATGTTGACAACCACATGTTGTGGTATTTTAATTGGGATTCATGCAAACATATGATTCATATTGAAAACTACATGTTTGTGGTAGTTATTTACAACACCCATTTGAAAATTGATTCATGTTGAGAATAACAACTATATGTTGTAATAATTTATTTGAAATTCATGCAAGTCTATGATTTATTGTTATGCCAACATGATGTAAAATTCTATGGTCATCTTTAGTGTAATTTGATTCACCTATGTATTATGATTCATATGAAGGTTATGTTGAAATTGGTATCATAGTTCAAGTATAAAAATCATGATTTTGTAATAGTGACAAAAGCAAGCGTCTTTGTAAGCTTGTATTAATTTTATGAACATGACTAAACTATGTTTGTTATTATGCCTAGTTGAAAACATGTTTCTAGGCTTATGTTGTTATCATAATCATATGATAATATATTTGGCACATAAGTTACATTAGAAATTACACTAGAATTACATCCCACTTACAAGTTACATAGATAGGATAAGAACCGTGATTATACGAATAGTAGGATTCATGTTCAATTATGTTTATGCCATGACTATATGAATAGAAAGACTCACGTTCAATTATGATTTTGCCATAATTATATGATTAGAATGGTTCATGTTTAAGTATCATTTATGCCATGACTACACGAATAGAATGATTCATGTTTTGTTTATACCACGATTATGTGAATAGAATGATTCATGTTTAAGTATTGCTTATATTATATGTTGTTACAATTGCAAGTTCACATGTGCCTACCTTATGTTAATTGGATCGTTATGTTGCAAGTTCATGCGTTCACACTCCCCTTTTTATGTTACCTTATAAACACCATGTTATAAGCCTCCCCTTTTCATTTGGCTAAATTGGGTTTAAGTATTAAACCCAACACACCTTACATTGGAACGAATGTATAAAACGGGGGTGATGACGTTTAGGCTAAAATGTAGAACATATGTGTTGGCATGTTTAACGCATGCCAACAACCTTGAAAAACAATTAAGTGGCATAAATAAATCTTAATCAATAAAGATGAATTTGAATAATTTTCCGCAAATATTTACATATAAAAAGAAAAGAGGCAAAATATGTAAATGTAGAAAATACGATGTGTTTAACCCGAGGTTGGATTGAGTTGGGATGTAAACCTGCCCGGAACCGCCCGGCTGTCCAGTAGTCACAACAATACCTATCCAATGTGGGTGGTTAAACACGGAGCCCAATAAGGACCCAAGGTTAGACTGAGTTGTGGCGTAAGACTGCCCGGATCCAACCGGCAACAGGCAGCCACAACAATACCTGTCTAATGTGAGAGGTCAAGGCTTTAATAAGACAATTAATGCTGAGTCAGGATTGATAGGATTAAGTGAATTAAGACTTAATCAAAATAGAACATGCTAAACTAAACAGACCGATTGGGGTTAGGTTTATAAAACACTTAACCAACTTAGCATGTTGGCAAGAAATAGAAAACCTAGTGGCGGGGGACCCTTTTCAGCAGTAACCCTACAAGGTATCATGATACCCTGAAACTAGGCAGGGTGGGGCACGATTACTGGGCTGACTGTAAGAGGTCAAATCGACGGCGGTGGTGTAGCAGTGTAGGTTCTAACGGGGTGCGGGCGTGCACACACTCCGGCGCAGAAAAATAAGGCATTGGGCACCAGTAGCATACCTGTGCATTCTAGAGTCGTGTCGGGCCACCACCATGGGACTTGATACACCCCATGTTGGGACCAGCATAGGTAACTACAACATCGGGGGCCGTAAGACACATGTAACTATGCGAGTAGGAGCCGATCATCATAAAATGGATCACTTCACCCTGATTATGGGGTGCCTATTGGGAACTAGTTTATATGGGTACAGAGATTAATATGGGGTACGATAGTATATCCGACCCTAGACAACTTAACTTAGTTTATGGTGCTTTCCCATTTCTAGTTTATACTTATCATACCCAGTTCTTTATTCATAGACTGAATAGTCCTAGACTTACTCAGGCTTTATGTCTGAATCTACTTTTCTTTCGTCTTCTTTTCTTTCGTCCCCCCCCCCCCCAGGTCCACAGGGAGGGAATACCGCAGCTTAACCAGCCTTCATATCCAGCTTGAAGAGAAAGAATGTATTGCTTGGATCTTTTCGTTTTGGACTATTGCTTTGGACATCAATTATGGGACTTTTGCAGTTTATTTATGTTTTCTTTATGCTTCTTTAAATAATGTAATCAAGACAGTTATGATTTTGGAAGTATTGTAAGACAATTATGGCATGGTTTGTGTAACACGTATTTTGATGAAATAAAAGTTGTTGTTTTCCACTGTTCAAAAATATGTGTTATTATATCCGTCTTATATATCTTTGATTTATACTTATAAACCTCCACCAAAATTAGGGCATTCCCTTTGAGAGTGACCCTAACGGAGGTGGGGTGTTTCACTTTTTATAAAAATGAAGCCATTATAAGACTCAGTTCCCATCACACAATGCAACGCAAACCGGAGGATATAGTTTTACCTTATAATGGCCAAAATATGATTGATACGAATAAAACAAAGGCATTTGATATTATTGCTAGTGTTTATATGTTTCAAAAACAATTTGAATCATAACTATCAATCATAGACGACATGAGCGTCCCATGCCACTATGTCGCCATATATAGGTATACAATTAAAACCGCACAGTTACGTAATTGGAAATTGGATTTCCGTCATGAACCAAGGCAAAAGATAGTCCTTACCGAATTCGTGACTCTCTAGCCCGAGCCACAGGCAAGCGCGCATGCAAGCCTTGGAGCGACAGGGTCGGTCCACCGATGTGGATTATTATGCTTGAACAATATGTTTCCCCGCCCTTTGGGGCGTAAACGAGCAAACGAATGACTCCATCGGACCCGGATCGTCCGATCAAACCGAGGCACCTCGCAACAGCAACAACCACATAGGTGAAAAGTACATAAATGTCAGGGCTGGTAGGTCACTGACACCACCCTAGCTAGAAAGAAACGCACGTCCTCCCTGAGGTCCTTCTCCCGTTTCTGGTTCATACCGGGGTGTGAGGCTCGCGAATTCACGTTATACACAAAGCTACGCCACACAGGCGGTGCTTTGATCATCACCACAAGACTTTGCTTTTTCAACAGAAGCCTTGATCATTTGCCACTTAGGCATGCCACACTAGCAATTCATGCCATGCGACTGATGTCCATCGATATACAACCTCTGAGCTCGTGCGTATCAGAGAAGGGCGTTAAGCAAAAGAATAAATTCTCTGCCGCCAAACAGATGTATATTTAATAGAGATCAATCAACACAGAATAAAATCCAATGTCAGACACACAGGCCATTTACAAGCCCATTCTGGGTCTGAACGAAACCGGAGGCACTAAATACCTCGCAAACCCATCGATCACCACGTACGTCTGGACGATCACCACTCATTATCCATATTTCGGGATGCCTCCCAATCAGGACCTCGGTTACCCTCCAAACGAGGTGAAGAACTCCGGTCTTCGACCACCGTCTTCATCTTCGAATTTCAATCGTCGGTCAATTATTTGAAATGAGAATTAACTAGGCCTTTTCAAATAATTCACGTATATTTGGAATTTCAAATCAATTTATTTCAATGGTTAAATCATTCGACAACACCAATTTTGTTCTTTAATGTAATTTTCACACCAAACACATTCAACCATCAAATACCACATAAATCGAGCAAATTCAGTTTATTTCCATTCCATATAGTTTATGATATTTTATAACGATTTATCGCTATTTTTATTTATTTTAAAATAGCCAATTTATTCAAAACGACGCTTCGGGCCATAACGCGGCCGTGGCGCTGTTTTTCTTCAGATTTGATTTACACGTATCTGAAAATCTAACCATTGGATCTTCACATAATTTACATCATTAGAAAGGTCTTTTCAAAACGAATCCAAGGTTCCAGTTTCGAGAAAATCCGACGGTCGGATCTCCCGGTACAATCGTTTGAAGTTTCGATTTCAATTTACGAACTGCAGCGTCGTTATTCGATTAAATATAATTATATATATAATCGTTTCTGGCGCTGTTTTTCTTCAGATTTGAATTAAACATTCCAGACAATCCATTCGTTGGATTTTTACAAAGTTGGTGCCGTTGGAAAGATTTTTCCAAAGCGAAACCAACGGTTGCGATTTCAGGAAAATCCGATGGTCGGATCTCCCGGTACAATCGTTTGAAATCACGGTTTCAAAATGCGAACTGCACGGCTACGTTTCGTTTTAAATTTATTTATATTTATATATTTATATAAATATAGTTCATTCAAAAATTCCTATATCGTTTTCACTTCAAATATTTCACTAACGCCTTTAAATTTTGGAAATTTTTGCCATAACCTGCTTTGTACGGGAGGGGCTGGGAAGTTTCCCAAATAGCCACACGGGCGTCTCATGTCAAAAAGAAAAAGAAAAAGCCAAGCGGCTAGCCAACAGGCTCATAAAATCATCACCCAAACAAAACAGTAAATGTGTACCTATTTGTCGGGCACAAAATTTTATTCCTCTTCTCTAGCCCCTTTGCTATAACCTGTTCAATAATTATGAATGCACATATATATAGTTCTTATCATTTATCATTTTCCATTCAACTACATATTTGATTCCATTTGGTTTAAAAACACCATTCATTCTAATGTCGCATGTATAGGAAAAATTCATATCATTAGCTAATTAATGAATATTTCAACTCATATATATCTATTTGAACGAGTGGCTATTTTTAACACTTCACATTTTAACAATTCGTGTATATAATAAAAATGTGATTTTTATTGTAAAACAATTCATTTCAAAACACTATTATTTTATATAGTTTATATAGGGGATAAAAATGGGATTTTTATTATAAAACAATTTCTTTTAAAACGAGATTATTTTACATAGTACATATAGTTGATAAAAGGTGATTTTTATTATGAAACAATTTATTTCAAAATATGAATACCATTCAACACATGAATTTCAATTCAACGAATGAATATCGATTCAACACATGAAGATTTTCTATTCAATGAATAAATACAGTTTCAACAAATGAAAATAATTCAAACACCTGAATATTATTCAAAATTTCGGCAGCATAACGGCAGGGTAGTTAAAACCGGGACCGTCCCTAGTACGGCTCCTCGCTCTTCCTTAAAACCTCGCGGTTTTTGACAATGGGGATCATGCATCTAGTTCACACGCAGGCGGCATGTATATATTTATTTCATTTCCACAAACTAATCCTATGTGGTTTCAACCAAATATTTCTCAACCACAAATGGGTATTTTCAACCACAATCAATCAATATCAACCACAAACAATCCCAAACAACCATTCGCTATCAATCAATTTTCACACCAATCACAACCAATAAATATCGTCCATGGTTTGTGGACGAGGGGCGTGTATATATATATATATATATATATAGCAATTCACTTCTATTTCAACACATATATAATTTTTACAACGCTTATACAACTTATACATCGAACGTACGACTTATACAACGCTTATACATGAGGTGTACGACGCTTATATAACTCATACATCGACTATATAATTTATACATCGTCGTTTTCCATATTGTTTATAAATTAGAAATCTCACATTGGGTTCCACTCCATCAAAAATAGCAGAAGGCTCAGAAAAATATGCGGTCTCTTCTAAAATGTAGAAGACGTCCACACGGTCACGATGTTTCCTGTTTCATCGAATTTCATTAACATATGATAAAGATATGATTTTTATTCGAAAGACAAGATTTGCAACACTAAAAAGTGTTGAAATCACTTTAAACAATTCAAACCCGTACCTTTCCTTTGATGTTCGAAATTAGGTCTTGATCTTTCTTCAACTTGGTGCAACGATATGAAGATCGGCGACCACCACGTCACAGCCCTCCGAGAGGCACGCCGAACGATGCCAGGGGGGCCCCACTCGGTGGCACGTCGACTGAGATATCGGGGATGATGCGGTGGCACTTCTCGGCGTTGATTCTCGAAAAATACACCACTAGAGAAGCTCCAACTGGTATGGATTTGGAGATCAAGGGAAGGGCTTCAAAATTCTCCAAAGGAGCAGTGGGTTCTGATGCGTGGATGACGAGAAATTGAGGCACGAAGATCTGAAGCGAAGCCGCCGTTGATTTCGAGGGTATCGGGGAAGAAAGAGAATAGATTAGCCAATAGGATTTTTTTATTTTATTTTATAATTTTTAAAATCTCTAAAATACCCCAGTCCCATACGAACACCAATTCGAACCCGATGACTGTCGTCCCTAGCGTTTAACCCCCATTCCGAACACAATGGGATATGTTTCGAAGGCCCATTCGAATGTTTCAGTCAGTTTTCCTTCAGATTAATATATAAAACATTCAACATTTAATTTGAACGTACATTTCAATTTGCCAGAGCCACAAATTGATTCGAAAAATTCCAGAAAAATAAATCTAGCTATGTTTTGACGATACGGTCCCAACAAAACTAGTTTCGTCGAATTCTGAGACCGTTTGCAAAAAGGCCCATTTCTGGTCGATCCAATTTAACTGTAATTGACCAAAACACATTTTCTTTTGCCACGCTCACATGCTAGCTTCAAAAATTATGAAATTTGAAACCTAGCAATAACTTCACATCCCGGATCCAACAAAAGTGGTTTTGTCGAATTCCGAGGTCGTATGCAAAATGGCCAATTTCACGGCCTATATAAATTCCATAGCGACCTTTCTGAAAGTTCATTCGGCCATAACTTTTGCTTCCCGTTATGAAAATTCGATTTTTTAGATTCGTTAGAAAGGTATTCACTAACAGATTTAAATATTTTTAGTTTCGCTAAAATCCGTTTTGTTTTGCACCCGGTACAGTCCGACAAATTTTGAATTCAATTTTTGAAACTGCAGCGCCTTTTCAAGCCTTGTTTATAATTAGAATTAATTATATTCGTTTTCAATTGTCGATTCAAGCTCAGTTTTCATTGCCATTATTTAAAATATTTATATTAAATATTTAAAATCCATTATTTTAGCCAATTTAAAAAAATTTAATTGGTTCAGATTGTCTGGGTCGTTACAATCTCGTTACACCTCGCTGCCAAGCCCAAGAGGCCTAATCCACTAGCTTCTACTTCTCCTTCATTCTTTATCAGTATCCAACAAGCTGATTCCCAAACGATCTAAAAGCTCAGTATTCCCCGAATTCCTCACTGATTTACTATCGCTGTTGATAACCAGGTATTTCACTTCTCTTAATATGCTTCAAATTGGACATTGCATTAACTTTTCTATTTTGAAAAACTCTCAAGTTTCTCTCTCTCCACAAGCAATAAATTATCGTAGAAAATGCACCACATTCTACATCTCTCATCTGATCATGAATTTTGAATGCATGATGTATGCTTCTAGCTTCTTCCTTTAAGTTAGCATTTATCACCAACGGGGTAATAAGCCGGAATTTTGGGGCCAATTTAAAATTTTCATTTTAGAAATTTTAATGGAATTTTAAATAGTTAAAATGATTTATTTTAAAATAGTAACGACTAAAAATTTATTTTAATTCCATTTGGAATTAGAAATAGCACGGTAGTTTGAAAAGTAAAAGCTGAACTTTGACTGAACATACCGGATTCAAAATTTAACGGATTTTAGCGAAACCAAAAATATTATAATCTATTTAAAAATATCTTTCTAAGGAATCTAAAAATTTGAAATTTCACTTTATAAATTATAAATTATGTCCAGTTTAAAATTTAGAAAAGTCGTTGTATAATTTATATATATATTAATATAATACATGGACTCGAAAATGGTCATTTTGCAAACAGTCTTGGAATTCGATGAAGTTAGTATTGTTAGGACCGTATCGTCATAACGAAGCCAAATATAATTTTCTATAATTTTTAGAGGTCGTATGTGGCCCCGATGAATTTAAATATACGATGGAATTAATTAATTAAATAAATGATTAAATATTAGATTAAAGAATTCAGGCTGAAGACAGTCATTTGAGCTGATGGGACATGGCTCATTGGATTCGGAACGGGGGTTATTAGCTAGTAATGTCTGTCGTTGGGCCTGGATTGGAGTTAGTGGCTAAACGGGCCTTTGTAGGGTTAAATAATTATTATTTTATCATAAATATACTATTCATATACGGTAAACCCTAAATCCATTATACGCAGCCGCCTTCATCAATTTAATGGCTAAAATGGCCGCACCTTCTCCTCCATCTTTCTCCTTCTCCATCTACTTTCAAGCATCTCTCCAGTTCAGACTTTTGTAGGAAATCGAATAAGCTCCACATACATATAGTGTTCGACACCTGACGTCGCCCCTAGCGCCTGGATCGACGCCCCCAACCCGCGTCGTTCGAACACCCGTCCTGTGACGGCAAAGAGTTCCGCTCGGTCCGAACCAGTCGCTAAACTGATCCAGACTGTTCGAAACGCCCTATCGTTTGAGAACATGAAAAATCAGAACGCATATAGAAGAACGTTTCATTGTATATTACAACAATGCATCAGATTACAAGAATATACATAGTATAAATGAATATTACACAGAAATATCAGAGATTTAAATTACATTAAAATACATCGCAGCGGAAAATAATACAATACACAACTAGAAGGAGATATACTGATACAAAGCTTTCCGGATATCGTTCCAGCTGTAAACCAGGATCCTGTGAATATAAATCTGCAAAACCAAAACTACTAGCTGCCCGTGTCAAAATAGGGGCACCCAGAGTTTAGGTTAAAACAATAAACTCCAGGTCAGTCATGTGACTGGTGTGAGAACTAAAACAGTTATTAATCTTTATTTTTAAAGTTAGGTAAATCAAGGGACCACGCCGTATAACACGGAACGGTTTCCTCCCAAGAATACCCGTGCATAAAACAAACAGCGCAATGCTAAATAAAGAAAAATGAAGCTATTATAAGACCCAGGTCCTATCACACAATGCAACGCAAGCCGGGGGATAGGGTTTTCCCTTATAACAGCCAAAGAATGCTTGATACGTTTAAAACAAATCATTTGATACTATTATAAGTGCATAGTGTATAAAACAACTTCAAATCATAAATATCAATCATAGGCGGCATGGGTACCATATATCATGTCACCATACTAGTTCTACAATTAAAACCGCAAAATCACGTATTTGGAAATTGGATTTCCATCTATAAAACGAGGCAAGGGATAGTCCTCAATCGATTCGAGACTGCCTAGTCCGAGCCTCAGGAACAGCCGCAACTGCCCCATGGAGCGACAGGGCCGGTCCACCGATGTGGATTATTATGCCTGAACACTACGTTTCCCCGCCCTTTGGGGCGTAAATGAGCCAACTAAATGACTCCATCGGTTCGAGAACGACCGATCAATCCGAGGCGCCTCACAACAGCAACAACCACATAAGTCAAACTCGTCAGGGCGTGTAAAACCACTGACGCCACTTCTAACTAGGAAGAAACGCATGCCCTCCCTGAGGTCCGTCTCCCGTTTTTGATTCATACCGGGTGTGAAACTCGCGAAGTAAACGTTACACAAAGCTACGCCACAAAGGCCGTGCTTTGATCATCACCACAAGACTTTGCTTTTCAACAGAAGCCTCGATCAATTGCCACTTAGGCATGCCACACAGGCCATTCACTCCATGCGTTTGATATCCATCAATATATAACCCCTGAGCTCGTACGTCTCAGAGAAGGGCGTTAAGCAAGAGAATAAATTCTCCGCCGCCAAACAGATATACATTTAATAGAGATCAATCAAACAGACTAAAATCCAATGTCAGACACACAGTCCATTTACAAGTCCGTTCTGGGTCTGAACGAAACCGGAGGCACCTAGTACCCCGCATATCCATCGATCACCAAGTACGTCTGGACGATCACCAACTGTTTCCATCTTCTTGGGTGTACAGCCCAATCAAGATCATCAGTTATCACCCAAACGACGTGAAGACTTCCGGTCTTCGACCATCGTCTTCATCTTCGACTTATCGTCGTATCAGTTATTCAGAATGGGATAAACCCGGTCTTTTCGAATAACTCGCGTATATTTTAAATAAGTGTTACACAAACACAACATACGCCTCATTCCAATTCATTAGTCACTAACCGTAAATTAATCAAGAGAATAATTCCCCAAATATTAACCCCGAAGGCCGAAACCAACATCAGATCAATATCCAGAATACCATTCTGCTTAGCTAACCGACAGTTAGTTTCTGATTTCTCATTCAAAGGGAAAGGTTCCCATTAGTTTTATCCAAGATAAATTCCTGAATTTATTCTCAAATCTTCCTTTGAATTTCGATTCAAATTAGTCGGGATTAACGAAACTTCCCGAAGTAATCATTTGTTTTAATTTCCCAATCCCAACCTATTTATCCCATGAAGTAAAAACTGGTTATACTTCATATCTAACACCACGGTGTTATAGGTAAATTCAATTACCATTTCACGTTCAAATCTAATTAAAGATTTAACTATCGCCTGGAGCAAAACTGGTGATACTCCATTCTCGATCATTTCAATCTAATTAAAGATTCATTAAAACTCCACTTAGTTTTAATCGTTAACTGGGTTAAAGAATCCGTGTCATTTAAAACACGGTTCACGATAAACCCAATGTCACATCCATTAATTATCGGTTTAAAGAACGGGTGTTATTTAAAACACTGTTCACGATAAACCCAAAAATCAATATCAATTCAATTCCAATTAAATATTATTTAATTGGTACACTTCATTAAATTTAAATAAAAAGATTTAATCTTTTCTCAACTGGGTTCAAGAACAGTGTTAGTGAAGACACCATTCACGACAAACCCAAATCACATTTGATATTAAACACAAGGCTCTGAATAGAAAATATACCGGCTTATATTCAATATCAAATTCTACGACTAACAAATATCGTACTGGAAATAACGATATATATATATATATCTATATCTTTCAAATTTCCATAACAACATTTGTATAATCACGAAATCCAACATCGAAATATTCCGAAGACAATTTCGATTCAAATCCATTCCAATGCAATCATTGGAAATTTTGGTTATTTTCAAAACCATTTCAAATTCAATTTATTTATTTAAAGATAAATAGAATTATAACTCTAGTTCAAAACTAGTTAATTTCGATAAAAATCTATTTTTATCTTTTCAAATATGGAGTTTTCATCCCAATTCTTCTCAAATCATTTCTTATGATTTTACACAAATTATTACTATTTTTAATAATTTTATCAAGGCCCGTACAGTCGATTTCCATCAACGGCCATCGAACTGCACTTACAGCGACCTTTTTCGAATTTGATTTGGACGTAACTCCAAATCCAACCGTTAGATTTCAAATTTCTAATATTTGTTAGAAAGCTCTTTTCGATACGAACCCAACGGTTCCAGTTTTAGGAGAATCCGACGGTCGGATCTCCCGTAATGTCCGTTTGAAATAAATGGTCGAAATTCACGAACTGCCGCGGCGCGGCGCGTTCTATTCAGGCCATTATATTATATATATAATATATATAATATATATTTCGTCGATTTCTATTTAAAACGAATTATATAAATAGCTTTAAAATTCGTTTCAAAAGCAATTTCAACTTCCATTTCAATTCAAATCAAAATTGAATTCTTCTTTATAAATTCGTTTTAAAATTCATTTCTATTCAATTCAAATTTCAATTCAATTTGAATTCATTTCAATTCGTTTTAAATTCAATTCGAATTCGAAGTCGTTTTCAATTCAATTCATTTCGAAATCGTTTTCAATTCAATTCATTTCGAAATCGTTTT
Organism: Allium sativum; assembly: GCA_030737875.1. Taxonomy (NCBI): domain Eukaryota; kingdom Viridiplantae; phylum Streptophyta; class Magnoliopsida; order Asparagales; family Amaryllidaceae; genus Allium; species Allium sativum. The sequence continues at coordinate 804,537,433 of CM060909.1, read as the reverse complement.
CAATTCAATTCATTTCGAAATCGTTTTCAATTCAATTCATTTCGAAATCGTTTTCAATTCAATTCATTTCGAAATCGTTTTCAATTCAATTCATTTCGAAATCGTTTTCAATTCAATTCATTTCGAAATCGTTTTCAATTAAATTCATTTCGAAATCGTTTTCAATTCAATTCATTTCGAAATCGTTTTCAATTCAATTCATTTCGAAATCGTTTAAAATCGATATAAATATCGTTTACGTCAAAATGGCGTCAGTCTAATCAACACGGCTTCATAAATTTCTATTTTCAAATATTCTATTTCAAATATTTCTTTTTTCAAAATAGTTGTTATTATCAAAATATTTCGTTCAACACATGACCAATCTCAATGGATGAGTACTGTCAACACATGAACCTTTATTTTATATTGTTCTTTATTTTTCAAATTGGAATGAGGCCCAATCAATTACCATATAAAGTTAATTATATGGATTTTCATACACTACACACATATAATAGCATTGAAAAATAATCAACCATCAACCAAAGTGCACTACATTGTATAAGCATCAAATATAGATATCTAACGCTTATAACAGCCTGTCAATCGATCGATCGACATGTTTAATCAATCAGGATGAGTGAACTTCAAATTTCATCCTAACACCCGTGTGGGGTTTCAAACAATCAAACACAGATTTTATTTGTGCAGTTGGGCGATGTGTAAAATTTATCGACCCAATCAATGTCCTTCAAATAGGTGTACATAAACAAACCGTCTGGTTTGTAAATGAATATTTATTTTATTCACTTCACGATAAAAATTATATTTTTAACGATAAAAACATTTTATTCCAACATATGAATTTCTATTCAGTTCATTCTTTAAATAAAATGATATTTTTATTTTTCTAACATATTTTAGAAAATTTCGGCGGCATAACGGCACGATACTAGAAACGGGACAAGGCCTAGCCTTATCCCCGGTCTAGTGAAGGCCCACGCCATTCACACATCAATCAAAATCACCAAACAACCAAATTCAAATCAAATCATATAACTAAGCTATGCAACCAAACAAACAAGTCCATGGTCTGTGGACGATTGTGTCGGGTGCTACTAAGCACCGTCTGCATCCTAGTATATATATATAAATAGAAATGAAATTGAAAGGTGAGAAATTCTCACAGATAGCTATCCAATCATCTTGACTCTTCTTTGATAGAAATCTTCATCGTCATCGCATCTTCGTTGCTGTAGCCACTACATAAGTAAAAATCGAATTTTTACTTCGCTATTCAATATATAAAAATCATATTTTTACTTCGACATTCAATATATAAAAATCATATTTTTACTTCGTTGATATTCATATTCAAATCAATGAGATTTATACTTTTCAATTCAAAGATATTTTTAAATCAAACAGATTTATATATTTTCAAAGAGGTGTTATTTTTCAACACTAATGTGATATATGTTTTCAAAACAAATGCTGTATATTTTTCAAAACAAATGCGATATATTTTTGAAATTCAACTTCTTTTTATATTTTCAGATTTTACTTCTTTTTATATTTTCAAAATTCATATCCTATTTCTATTTTTTTTAAAACAAAGCCTTCTTCTATTTTTAAAAACAAAATCTTCTACTATATTTTTCAAAGCAAAGTCTTCTACTATATTTTTCAAAAACAAGTTCATTTTTAAAAGTCATATTTCCTTTCTAAAACCATGCTATTTTTATAGAAAAGAAACAAAGCTAATTTCAGTTTCGAAATAATGCTATTTTCTGTTTTAAAACTTAATTAAGTAATTAACTAATCTAATTAGGGTTTGTAAACTACCTTAATCTCGTTCAAAACAATCTAGGCCGCCTTGCATTTCCTGCTGAAATCGGTTGTACCCTGCTCCAAATGAAATCCGCCGTGTGCCACCAGACATCGTCGTTCGATGATCTGAGCTCGCCCCACGAAAGCCCCATCCGTCGCCCCTTCCATCACCATGAGCACGGCGATGCTCGATCACCTCCCCCGCCCTAGAACCGCCCGCGAACGTGCGGGGTTTGAGCACAGAAATCGAACAGCACGCCTCACTAAACCTGATCCCACTAGTACAGATCGAAAGCCCCCTCCAAGCGCTAGAGATTTCGTTTTGATTTGGACTGTAATTTCCGATGGATTCGGAGAAAATCGAACGAGAAGATTGGAGGGTTTGGGCCCTTGATTTTGGTGGCTATATGAATGAATAAAGGAACTAGGGTTTAGAAACCCTTTTATATATTTTTAAATTAATATTTAATTCCATCCTTAATTGTTAATCGCTCCGAACTCCTAATCAAACCCAACGATCGTCGCCCCTAGCTAAATACCCCCATTCCGAACACAATGGGATATGTATCGTAGGCTAATTCGATCGTTTGAATCAATTTCCGTTTAATTTTAAGTATAATTCTTTATATATTCAATTTGAACACGCGTTTCAATTTACCGGGGACACATACAGTCTCTAAAAATTCCCGAAAAATATTTTCTAGCTTCGTATTGACGATACGGTCCTAACAAAACTAGTTTCATCAAATTCTGAGACCGTTAGAAAAATGGCCAATTTCCAGTCGACTAAAATCAACTGAAACTGGTCAAACGCGTTTTCCTTTGCCACGCTCACATATTGATTCGAAAAATTATGAAATTTAAAACCTAGCAATAATTTTACATCCCGGACCCAACAAAACTGGTTTCGTCGAAATCCGAGGTCGTTTGCAAAATTCCCATTTTTAAGGGCCTGAATTCCATAGCGACTATTCAAAATTTTCAACTAGACATATCTTTTGATTCCCGCTATGAAATTTTGATTTGTCGGATTCGTTGGAAAGATATTATCAATTAGATCCTATCATTTTTGGTTTCACTAAAATCCGAATTGTTTTGCACCCGGTACATTCAATTGAAGTTTGAAATCGAATTATCGAACTACTGCGCCATTTTCAATTCTATTTATAATTATATATAAATATTTATATTCTAACGACGACGCGTATAATATATACGTTCGAATTATATTCAAAATAAATTTCTCGTCGATATTATTTAAAATAATTCATTTTAAATAATCAAAATTCGCTAAAATTGCCAAAATAAAAATTTTAAACTGGCCCAGATTTTCGGGTTATTACAATCTCCCCCACTTAAAACTTTTCGTCCCCGAAAAGGAACAAAGTCGAAAGTGGTTTGATTATTCAACTCTACGTTCGATCTGGCTTCCATTCTCCAACTCTTTAGTTTCTGAGAATTTTCAAAATTTCAAAAATTTGGCTAACACCCTAAATTTTCGAAAAATTTCGCCATAACCTCCCCTGCACCGGGAGCATCGGGGAATTTCAAATACCTCCCCCGGTCCTTCAGATCTCAAAAAGAAAAAGCCAAGCGGCTAGCCAATAGGCTCATAAAATCATCATCACCCAAACAAAGTAGTAAATTATGTAGTAAACATGTACCTATTTGTCGGGAAAACAAATTTTATTCTCTGCTCTAGCCTCCTTGCTATGACCTGTTCAATGTAAGTACAGGTATATGCGAGCAAATGCGACCAAATTTCAATTCAATATTTGATTCAATTAGGCATAATGGTTCAAAATTGTCAAACAAATAAACAAACAACACAAACATCAATCAATTAGTGAATTAGAGTTTCAAATTCATAACTTTGATACATAGTCAAAAATCAGATTTTTGATGCCAAATCACAACAATAGGCCCTATCTAATTTTGGTTCTCACACCAGTCAATAGGAAATATATAGAAATCTCACTTTCGTTGCTCGAAAATAAATACTGGCGATGGTGCCCCGTCACTAGAATTATTCCCGGGCACTAGAGGGATTCTATATCTACCCAATATATTAAAACTTCGAACACACGTTTGCAAGACATATATGCAAAATCTTTATATATCGGATTGTCCAAATCAATTAAATAAATAATCAAATACGAATAATTGATTTAATTTTTCAAAACAAAAATTGTTTTCATTTTAAAAATATACTCTTCACACTCGTTCTAGGATACAACTGATCCCATCTCTAACGAGTCACTCTCGTTGGATATTACTAATCCAATATCTGATGAATTCTTTCGTATGGTTCTAATGTGTCTTGTTCTCTAAGCTTCGTAAACCAAAGCTCTGATACCAACTGTGACGGCAAAGAGTTCCGCTCGGTCCGAACCAGTCGCTAAACCGATCCAGACTGTTCGAAACGCCCTATCGTTTGAGAACACGACAAATCAGAACGCATATAGAAGAACATTTCATTGTATATTACAACAATGCATCAGATTACAAGAATATACATAGTATAAATGAATATTACACAGAAATATCAGAGATTTAAATTACATTAAAATACATCGCAGCGGAAAATAATACAATACACAACTAGAAGGAGATATACGGATACAAAGCTTTCCGGATATCGTTCCAGCTGTAAACCAGGATCCTGTGAATATAAATCTGCAAAACCAAAACTACTAGCTGCCCGTGTCAAAATAGGGGCACCCAGAGTTTAGGTTAAAACAATAAACTCCAGGTCAGTCATGTGACTGGTGTGAGAACTAAAACAGTTATTAATCTTTATTTTTAAAGTTAGGTAAATCAAGGGACCACGCCGTATAACACGGAACGGGTTTCCTCCCAAGAATACCCGTGCATAAAACAAACAGCGCAATGCTAAATAAAGAAAAATGAAGCTGTTATAAGACCCAGGTCCTATCACACAATGCAACGCAAGCCGGGGGATAGGGTTTTCCCTTATAACAGTCAAAGAATGCTTGATACGTTTAAAACAAATCATTTGATACTATTATAAGTGCATAGTGTATAAAACAACTTCAAATCATAAATATCAATCATAGGCGGCATGGGTACCATATATCATGTCACCATACTAGTTCTACAACTAAAACCGCAAAATCACGTATTTGGAAATTGGATTTCCATCTATGAACCGAGGCAAGGGATAGTCCTCAACCGATTCGAGACTGCCTAGTCCGAGCCTCAGGAACAGCCGCAACTGCCCCATGGAGCGACAGGGCCGGTCCACCGATGTGGATTATTATGCCTGAACACTACGTTTCCCCGCCCTTTGGGGCGTAAATGAGCCAACTAAATGACTCCATCGGTTCGAGAACGACCGATCAATCCGAGGCGCCTCGCAACAGCAACAACCACATAAGTCAAACTCGTCAGGGCGTGTAAAACCACTGACGCCACTTCTAACTATGAAGAAACGCATGCCCTCCCTGAGGTCCGTCTCCCGTTTTTGATTCATACCGGGTGTGAAACTCGCGAAGTAAACGTTACACAAAGCTACGCCACAAAGGCCGTGCTTTGATCATCACCACAAGACTTTGCTTTTCAACAGAAGCCTCGATCAATTGCCACTTAGGCATGCCACACAGGCCATTCACTCCATGCGTTTGATATCCATCAATATATAACCCCTGAGCTCGTACGTCTCAGAGAAGGGCGTTAAGCAAGAGAATAAATTCTCTGCCGCCAAACAGATATACATTTAATAGAGATCAATCACACAGACTAAAATCCAATGTCAGACACACAGTCCATTTACAAGTCCGTTCTGGGTCTGAACGAAACCGGAGGCACCTAGTACCCCGCATATCCATCGATCTCCAAGTACGTCTGGACGATCACCAACTGTTTCCATCTTCTTGGGTGTACAGCCCAATCAAGATCATCAGTTATCACCCAAACGACGTGAAGACTTCCGGTCTTCGACCATCGTCTTCATCTTCGACTTATCGTCGTATCAGTTATTCAGAATGGGATAAACCCGGTCTTTCCGAATAACTCCCGTATATTTTAAATAAGTGTTACACAAACACAACATACGCCTCATTCCAATTCATTAGTCACTAACCGTAAATTAATCAAGAGAATAATTCCCCAAATATTAACCCCGAAGGCCGAAACCAACATCAGATCAATATCCAGAATACCATTCTGCTTAGCTAACCGACAGTTAGTTTCTGATTTCTCATTCAAAGGGAAAGGTTCCCATTAGTTTTATCCAAGATAAATTCCTGAATTTATTCTCTAATCTTCCTTTGAATTTCGATTCAAATTAGTCGGGATTAACAAAACTTACCGAAGTAATCATTTGTTTTAATTTCCCAATCCCAACCTATTTATCCCATGAAGTAAAAACTGGTTATACTTCATATCTAACACCACGGTGTTATAGGTAAATTCAATTACCATTTCACGTTCAAATCTAATTAAAGATTTAACTATCGCCTGGAGAAAAACTGGTGATACTCCATTCTCGATCATTTCAATCTAATTAAAGATTCATTAAAACTCCACTTAGTTTTAATCGTTAACTGGGTTAAAGAATCCGTGTCATTTAAAACACGGTTCACGATAAACCCAAGGTCACATCCATTAATTATCGGGTTAAAGAACGGGTGTTATTTAAAACACTGTTCACGATAAACCCAAAAATCAATATCAATTCAATTCCAATTAAATATTATTTAATTGGTACACTTCATTAAATTTAAATAAAAAGATTTAATCTTTTCTCAACTGGGTTCAAGAACAGTGTTAGTGAAGACACCATTCACGACAACCCAAATCACATTTGATATTAAACACAAGGCTCTGAATAGAAAATATACCGGCTTATATTCAATATCAAATTCTACGACTAACAAATATCGTATTGGAAATAACGATATATATATCTATATCTTTCAAATTTCCATAACAACATTTGTATAATCATGAAATCCAACATCGAAATATTCCGAAGACAATTTCGATTCAAATCCATTCCAATGCAATCATTGGAAATTTTGGTTATTTTCAAAACCATTTCAAATTCAATTTATTTATTTAAAGATAAATAGAATTATAACTCTAGTTCAAAACTAGTTAATTTCGATAAAAATCTATTTTTATCTTTTCAAATATGGAGTTTTCCATCCCAATTCTTCTCAAATCATTTCTTATGATTTTACACAAATTATTACTATTTTTAATAATTTTATCAAGGCCCGTACAGTCGATTTCCATCAACGGCCATCGAACTGCACTTATAGCGACCTTTTTCGAATTTGATTTGGATGTAACTCCAAATCCAATCGTTAGATTTCAAATTTCTAATATTCGTTAGAAAGCTCTTTTCGATACGAACCCAACGGTTCCGGTTTTAGGAGAATCCGACGGTCGGATCTCCCGTAATGTCCGTTTGAAATAAATGGTCGAAATTCACGAACTGCCGCGGCGCGTTCTATTCAGGCCATTATATTATATATATATAATATATATAATATATATTTCGTCGATTTCTATTTAAAACGAATTATATAAATAGCTTTAAAATTCGTTTCAAAAGCAATTTCAACTTCCATTTCAATTCAAATCAAAATTGAATTCTTCTTTATAAATTCGTTTTAAAATTCATTTCTATTCAATTCAAATTTCAATTCAATTTGAATTCATTTCAATTCGTTTTAAATTCAATTCGAATTCGAAGTCGTTTTCAATTCAATTCATTTCGAAATCGTTTTCAATTCAATTCATTTCGAAATCGTTTTCAATTCAATTCATTTCGAAATCGTTTTCAATTCAATTCATTTCGAAATCGTTTTCAATTCAATTCATTTCGAAATCGTTTTCAATTCAATTCATTTCGAAATCGTTTTCAATTCAATTCATTTAGAAATCGTTTAAAATCGATATAAATATCGTTTACGTCAAAATGGCATCAATCTAATCAACACGGCTTCATAAATTTCTATTTTCAAATATTCTATTTCAAATATTTCTTTTTTCAAAATAGTTGTTATTATCAAAATATTTCGTTCAACACATGACCAATCTCAATGGATGAGTACTGTCAACACATGAACCTTTATTTTATATTGTTCTTTATTTTTCAAATTGGAATGAGGCCCAATCAATTACCATATAAAGTTAATTATATGGATTTTCATACACTACACACATATAATAGCATTGAAAAATAATCAACCATCAACCAAAGTGCACTACACTGTATAAGCATCAAATATAGATATCTAACGCTTATAACAGCCTGTCAATCGATCGATCGACATATTTAATCAATCAGGATGAGTGAACTTCAAATTTCATCCTAACACCTGTGTGGGGTTTCAAACAATCAAACACAGATTTTATTTGTGCAGTTGGGCGATGTGTAAAATTTATCAACCCAATCAATGTCCTTCAAATAGGTGTACATAAACAAACCGTCTGGTTTGTAAATGAATATTTATTTTATTCACTTCACGTTAAAAATTATATTTTTAACGATAAAAACATTTTATTCCAACATATGAATTTCTATTCAGTTCATTCTTTAAATAAAATGATATTTTTATTTTTCTAACATATTTTAGAAAATTTCGGCGGCATAACGGCACGATACTAGAAACGGGACAAGGCCTAGCCTTATCCCCGGTCTAGTGAAGGCCCACGCCATTCACACATCAATCAAAATCACCAAACAACCAAATTCAAATCAAACCATATAACTAAGCTATGCAACCAAACAAACAAGTCCATGGTCTGTGGATGATTGTGTCGGGTGCTACTAAGCACCGTCTGCATCCTAGTATATATATATATATAAATAGAAATGAAATTGAAAGGTGAGAAATTCTCACAGATAGCTATCCAATCATCTTGACTCTTCTTTGATAGAAATCTTCATCGTCATCGCATCTTCGTTGCTGTAGCCACTACATATGTAAAAATCGAATTTTTCTTTCGCTATTCAATATATAAAAATCATATTTTTACTTCGACGTTCAATATATAAAAATCATATTTTTACTTCGTTGATATTCATATTCAAATCAATGAGATTTATACTTTTCAATTCAAAGATATTTTTAAATCAAACAGATTTATATATTTTCAAAGAGGTGTTATTTTTCAACACTAATGTGATATATGTTTTCAAAACAAATGCGGTATATTTTTCAAAACAAATGCGATATATTTTTGAAATTCAACTTCTTTTTATATTTTCAGATTTTACTTCTTTTTATATTTTCAAAATTCATATCCTATTTTTATTTTATTTTAAAACAAAGCCTTCTTCTATTTTTAAAAACAAAATCTTCTACTATATTTTTCAAAGCAAAGTCTTCTACTATATTTTTCAAAAACAAGTTCATTTTTAAAAGTCATATTTCCTTTCTAAAACCATGCTATTTTTATAGAAAAGAAACAAAGCTAATTTCAGTTTCGAAATAATGTTATTTTCTGTTTTAAAACTTAATTAAGTAATTAACTAATCTAATTAGGGTTTGTAAACTACCTTAATCTCGTTCAAAACAATCTAGGCCGCCTTGCATTTCCTGCTGAAATCGGTTGTACCCTGCTCCAAATGAAATCCGCCGTGTGCCACCAGACATCATCGTTCGATGATCTGAGCTCGCCCCACGAAAGCCCCATCCATCGCCCCTTCCATCACCATGAGCACGGCGATGCTCGATCACCTCCCGCGCCCTAGAACCGCCCGTGAACGTGCGGGGTTTGAGCACAGAAATCGAACAGCACGCCTCACTAAACCTGATCCCACTAGTATAGATCGAAAGCCCCCTCCAAGCCCTAGAGATTTCGTTTTGATTTGGATTGTAATTTGCGATGGATTCGGAGAAAATCGAACAAGAAGATTGGAGGGTTTGGGCCCTTGATTTTGGCGGCTATATGAATGAATAAAGGAACTAGGGTTTAGAAACCCTTTTATATATTTTTAAATTAATATTTAATTCCATCCTTAATTGTTAATCGCTCCGAACTCCTAATCAAACCCAACGACCGTCGCCCCTAGCTAAATACCCCCATTCCGAACACAATGGGATATGTATCGTAGGCTAATTCGATCGTTTGAATAAGTTTCCGTTGAATTTTAAGTATAATTCTTTATATATTCAATTTGAACACGCGTTTCAATTTACCGGGGACACATACAGTCTCTAAAAATTCCCGAAAAATATTTTCTAGCTTCGTATTGACGATACGGTCCTAACAAAACTAGTTTCGTCAAATTCTGAGACCGTTAGAAAAATGGCCAATTTCCAGTCGATTAAAATCAACTGAAACTGGTCAAACGCGTTTTCCTTTGCCACGCTCACATATTGATTCGAAAAATTATGAAATTTAAAACCTAGCAATAATTTTACATCCCGGACCCAACAAAACTGGTTTCGTCGAAATCCGAGGTCGTTTGCAAAATTCCCATTTTTAAGGGCCTGAATTCCATAGCGACTATTCAAAATTTTCAACTAGACATATCTTTTGATTCCCGCTATGAAATTTTGATTTGTCGGATTCGTTGGAAAGATATTATCAATTAGATCCTATCATTTTTGGTTTCACTAAAATTCGGATTGTTTTGCACCCGGTACATTCAATTGAAGTTTGAAATCGAATTATCAAACTACCGCGCCATTTTCAATTCTATTTATAATTATATATAAATATTTATATTCTAACGACGACGCGTATAATATATACGTTCGAATTATATTCAAAATAAATTTCTCGTCGATATTATTTAAAATAATTCATTTTAAATAATCAAAATTCGCTAAAATTGCCAAAATAAAAATTTTAAACTGGCCCAGATTTTCGGGTTATTACACGTCCCTATCTCCATCGACCGTCGAATTGGACGACGATCACCACGGCGGCGTGCCTCTCCTCCCCCGACAACCTCCAACCGCCTGATTCTCGAACCAATGCTCCGATTTATCGAAAACTAGATCTAAAGATTTGAACTGAAAACTGGAAAACACAGCTATAATATAAAATAAGGTTTGGCACACCTAATTTCTGTTGCTAATTCAATTTAATTTGTAAAAATCATAACTTTCTCATATGTTATCGAAATTCAGAAATTCCAGTTGCGTTAGAATCGTTGCAACGAGAACTACATTTCAGACCTGATTAGAAGTGATTTGGAGACAATTAAAATTTACAGTGAATTTATATTTGAAACTGAATCAAGGTGAGAATTCTATTTATTTATTTATTTATTTATTTATTTATTTAAATTAAAAATAATTAACTGTGATTGTGATCTCCCTCCGATCCATTACCAAATGCTAATTGATCATCATATGTGATTTGATCTAGAATTGTCATTGATACGTAGATCTATTGATTTGATAATCGTTGTGTTGGAAATAATTTTATCATGTTTGTTAAGATAGGATTGTTTGTTAAGATAAGATTGTTAAAATAATTTTATCATGTTTGTTAAGATAGGATTGCTTGTTAAGATAAGATTATCAAAATAATTTTATCATGTTTGTTAAGATAGGATTGTTGAAAACACATATATCATGTTTGTTGAGATAATTTGACGAAAACAAAATTGTCACTTTGTGATTATAAGATTGACGAAAACAAATATGCCATTTTGTGACTATACATTGGATGAAAACAATTAAATGTTCTTTATTTTGATATTAGAATATATAGGAAGATGTGAACATATGAAATATACTTTTATATGATAATTAGAAGGCATAGAAAAAGGTTCACACATAAAATATACTTTTATAGGATAATTGGAATCCATAGAAAAATGTGAACATATGAAATATACTTTTAAATAATAATTAGAATTCATAGAAAAATGTTCATATAGAAAATATACTTTTATATAAATCATTAGAATTAGAGTAGACAATAAAAATTATATTTTTATTGTAATATGAGAATCATTAGAAATAGGAGACAATAAAAACTACATTTTTATTGTAATATGAGCCATTAAAAATAGAAATTACATTTTTATATAAAATGTGGTATTAGAAATAGAAATTACATTTTTATGTAAAATGTGACACTGGATTAGAAATTACATTTTTTTTCTAAATTGTTACATTAGATTAGAAATTACATTTTCATATAAAATGTTACATTAGCAAAAGAAATAACATTTTTATTTTAAAATGTTGTATTAGGGAAAATAGCATTTTTATTATAAAATGTAGCACGAGATTTAAAATAACATTTTTGTTAATGAATGTACATCGGATTAAAATAACACTTTGTTATCAAAAGTGACGTTAGAAAGAAATAACATTTTTAGTTTAAAATTTTACATAAATAAGAAATATAACATTTTCATTTTTAAAAGTTGCATTTCTCATGTAAATAAAACCTGAAAAAGAAAAGAGTGAAAAACAAAGTATTCATTTTGTCTAAATAGAAAACTGTGAAAAACAAAATATTCATTTTTTCTAAATAGAAAAGTGTGAAAAACAAAATATTCATTTGGTTAAATAGGAAAGTGTTAAGATTAATGAAAATAACATTTTAGGTATAAAATGCTAAGATTGATGAAAATAACATTGTAGTTATGAAATGTTAAGATGGGTAAAAATACCATTTCAGGTATAAAGTGCTAAGATTGATAAGAAAATATTTTAGTTATAAAATGTTAGGATTGGTTAAAATACCATTTAGTTATAAAATGTTTAGTTAGACAAAATATCACCTTTATTTGTTTTATTGAATTAGAGTTGTCGATAAAACAAATATATTACTTTTATATGTCATTAGAATTCACAGAAAAATGTCAATATATAAAATATACTTTTATATATCATTAGAACACTTAGAAAAATGTTAATATATAAAATTTACTTTTATGTCATGAGAATTCATAGAAAAAGAAGTACATTTTTATTTGCCTTTTTATATGCAATAAAAACCATAGAATAGAAGTACATTTTTATTTGCAAATTAGTAGCAAATAAAAACATGAAGATATAAAGTATTTTTTATTTTTTTATTTGCAATTCAGTTGTAAATAAAAACATGATTATAAAAAGTTGACATTTTTAGATATAAATAAAAACATGAGTTGAAAATGATATTTTTATTTACATTTTAGATATAAATAAAAATATGAAAATAGAAACTTGAATTAAAAAGTGCATTTTTATTTACATTTTAGATGTAAATAAAAAGAATAGAATTAAAGTACATCTTTATTTACATTTTAGATGTAAATAAAAAGAATAGAAATAAAGTGATATCTTTATTTACATTTTAGATGTAAATAAAAAAAATAGAATTAAAGTAACACCTTTATTTACATTTTTAGATGTAGATAAAAAGAATAAACTTGAAGTTACGTCTTTATTTACATTTTGGATGTAAATAAAAGGGTAGATTAAAGAGTAGATTTAGAGCAATATTTTTACTGACATTTTATATCCAATAAAAAGGTACGGAATTAAAAGAAGTATTTTATCGTCATTTTATATGTGATAAAAAGAGTAGAAATAAAAGTAATATTGTTAGCGTCATTTTACATGCGATAATAAGATTAAATTTTAAAATTAGATTTTTCAATGTAATTAGAAATTACATTTTTTTAATGTAATTAAAGATGAAACAAAAAGATTACATGCTCAATGTAATTAGAAATGAAACAAAAAGATTACATGCTTAATGTAATTAAAGATGAAATAAAAAGATTACATTCTTAATGTAATTAAAGATGAAATAAAAAGATTGCATTTCTTTCAATGTAATTAAAAGAATAGAAAAGTCACATTTTGAGGAAATATAAAAGAATAGGAAAATGTTAAGAAATAGGAAAATGTCAGGTTATAAAAACATGTTATCATTAGAAATCACATTTTTAGTGAAATATAAATAAAGGTTATAGAAAAATGTTCATCGTTTGAAATAGAAATGATAAACAATAAAAAATTACATTTTTATTGTCATATAAGGAACGAAGAAAATGTACATGTTTTGAAAAGGACTTCTGTTCATAAAAATAATAACTTGAATACGAAGTGAAGAAAATTATTTAAAGAATAAATAATTTGAAAACAACGAGCAAATGAATAATATTTATATTTATATATAAATATAAATTAAAATAAAACGAATCGCGTAGCTGTAGTTCGCGTTTCGGCAATCGTAGCTTTAAAACGATTATACTGAAATATCCGACCATCGGATTTTCCCAAAACTGGAACTGTTAGGACCTCTTTGGGAAGATCTTTCTAACGATATAAATCTCGTCAAAATCCAACGGTTAGATTTCGAGATAAGTGTAAATCAAATTTGGATAAAAGCGGCGCCAGGTCCGCCGATCGACCTGAAGCGTTGTTAAATGAATATAGTTATTTTTATATATTTAAAAATAGCGATAAACCGTTATTAAATACTAATAACGATATGAAATGGTTTTAATATATATGTATATATATATATATATACGAGAATCATTTGAAAAGTCCGAGTTCAATCTCATTTCAAATGATTATACGACGATCTAAGTCAAAGAATTGAAGACGGTGATTGAAGACCGACAATCTTCACATCGAATGGATGTGTTGCTACTGAGGCCAATGATGGGAGTAGCTACCTTGAAGGGGAGTCAGGGGTAGTCGTCCGGACGTATTGTTGATTGTTCGGATATGCGAGGTATAAGGTGCCTCCGGTTTCGTTCAGGCCTAGAACGGACTTGAAAATGGATTGTATGTCTGACGTTGTATTCCTTTATACGATATTCGTTGATCTCTGCTAAATATATATCTGTTTGGTGTTTAATAACCTTTTCTAAGACGTACGAGCTTAGAGGTTATATATTGGTAGGATTCAATGGTACGGTATGGATTGACAATGTGGCATGCTAAGATGCATGGATTAAGGCTTTTGTTGAAAAGCAGGCCTTGTGGTTGATGATCAAATCATAGCCTGTTTAGGTATAGATTTGTATATAGCATGACATCACGAGCCTCACACCCCGGTAGAGTCTAAAACGGGACAAGGGAACGCAGGGAGTGCACACGTTTCTTTCTAGCTAGAGTGATGTCAGCGACCTACCAGCCCTGACATTTTACTTATGTGGATGATGGATTATGAGGTACCTCGGTTTTATAGGTTGTTAGTGGCCATTTTGAGGTCCAAAGGGACTGGGAAACGTGTGTTCAGGCATAACTAATCCACTAACGTAGGTGTGGACCGGCCCTGCAGGATCCAAGGGTTGCCCATAGGTGTGATCCTGAGGCATTTGCTAGAGTGTCTCGAATCGGTAAGGAGACCGCCCCTAGCCTTGGCCCTTGATGGAAACCCAATTTCCAATACGACTCCATGCAGTTTTGATTATAGAACTAGTATGGCAACATAGTATATGGTAGCTATGTCGTCTATGATTGATACATTATGATTGAATTTTTTTTTGAAAACTTATATACACTAATAATAATATCAAATCCGTTTTATCGTATCAACCATCTTTTGACCATTATAAGGTAAAACTCTATCCTCCGGTTTGCGTTGCATTGTGTGATGGGACTTGAGTCTTATAATGGTTTCATTTTTCTAAAAAGCATTGCGTTGTTTAACGGTTTACTTTATTTTATGCACTGGCAATCCAATGGAGTAAACCCGTTCCGCATTAGTGGCGTGGTCCTGTGATTATCCATGTTATTAGATTAGTTAAGTTAGATTTCTCATACCAGTCCCATGACTAACCTGTAGTTTGTTTCACTGGAAAACTAGGGTGCCCTCTTGTCCATACGGGTAGTCGAGTAGCTTTTGTAGATATTTATCTCTTTAGCAGGATCCTGGATCGAAACTTAAAGCTATGTCCAGAGCATTGCTAGCCTTCTGCTGTATCAGTTTAAGTCTTCCGCTGCACTGTATTATTTTTAATGTAAAATTTATCTTCCGCTATATTATTTTATTCGATGTACTCTAATATTATGTACTCTGATGTAACATTATTACAATGTTTATAAAAGTCTGCTGTTATTGTTCTAATGTACTGTATTCCCAAAGTTAACGCATGCGGGTTTTGAATGATTTTGATCGATCTAGCGATTGATTAAGGTCAGGCAAAATGCGTGTCGTTACAGTTGGTATCAGAGCTAAGGTTAGCTCAAATCTTTGGGGTACAATTCGTTAGAACTGAACAGAAGACTCATCACAGGTTGGATTAGTAATATCAAATAAGAATACTCATTAGAGATAGGATCAGTAGTATCCTAGAATGAGAAAACTCATTCGAGATAGGGTTAGCAATGCCCTAGAATGAGTTGAGAGTAATAAGTTTATAATTAACGTATTTGTATAATCCGATATTAGAAAATGTGATTTTGATATATAAAAGTTATATATATTTGATAAGTTAATCACCTAATAAAATTATTGAAACTAATAAAAATGAAAATAGAATGGTTAGTTAAACAATTTTTAGCTTCGTTCCTTTTTTAGGACAAAAAGATTTTAAGTGGGGGAGATTGTAACAACTCGGAATTTTGGGGCCAATTTAAAAATTTTATTTTAGAAATTTTAATGGAATTTTAAATAGTTAAAATGATTTATTTTAAAATAATAATGACTAAAAATTTATTTTAATTCCTTCTGGAATTAGAAATAGCAAGGTAGTTTGAAAAGTCAAAGCTGGACTTTGACTGAACATACCGGATTCAAAATTTAACGGATTTTAGCGAAACCAAAAATATTAGAATCTATTTTAAAATATCTTTCTAACTAATCTGAAAAATTGAAATTTCACTTTATAAATTATAAGTTATGTCCAGTTTAAAATTTAGAAAAGTCGCTGTATAATATATATATATATATATATACATATACATATTAATATAATACATGGACTTGAAAATGGCCATTTTGCGAACAGTCTCGGAATTCGATGAAGTTAGTTTTGTTAGGACCGTATCGTCATAAAGAAGCCAAATATAATTTTTCTGTAATTTTTAGAAGTCGTACGCGGCCCCGATGAACTTAAATATACGATGGAATTAATTAAATAAATGATTTAAATTTGGATTAAAGAATTCAGGTTGAAGACAGTCATTTGGGCTGACGGGACATGGCTCATTGGATCCGGAACGGTGGTTATTAACTAGGAAAGTCCGTCGTTGGGCCTGGATTGTAGATAGTGGCTAAACGGGCCTTTGTAGGGTTAAATAATTATTATTTTATCATAAATATACTATTCATATACGGTAAACCCTAAATCCATTATACACAGCCGCCTTCATCATTTTAATGGATGAAATGGCCGCACCTTCTCCTCCATCTTTCTCCTTCTCCATCCACTTTCAAGCATCGCTCCAGTTCATACTTTAGTAGGAAATCGAATAAGCTCCACATCCATACGGGGTTCGACCCCTGACGTCGCCCTTAGCGCCTGGATAGACGCCCCTAACCCGTGTCGTTCGAACACCCGCCCCCATCTCCACCGACCATCGAACTGGACGGCGATTACCCTAGCAGCGCGATTCTCCTCCCCCGATGTAACAACCCGGAAAATCCGAACCAGTTTGCAAATTTTAAATGGGCTAGTTTAGTGGATTCTAAATATTTAAAATAAATATTTAAATAATGACGACGGAAAGTAAGTTTGAATCGATGTTTGAAAATGAATATAATTATTTCTAATTAAAAACTAGGCCTGAAATAGCGCGGTAGTTTCAAAATTTGAATTCAAACTTTGACTAACTGTACCGGGTGCAAAATAAAACGGATTTTAGTGAAACCAAAAATATTTAAATCTATTAGTGAATATCTTTCTAACGAATCTGAAAAATAGAAGTTTCGTAGCGGGAGTCAAAAGTTATGGCCAAATGAATTTTCTGAAAGGTCGCTATAGAATTTATATAGCCCATGAAAATGGCCATTTTGCAAACGACCTCGGAATTCGGTGAAACCACTTTTGTTGGATCCGAGATGTCAAATTATTGCTTGGTTTCAAATTTCATAATATTTTAAGCCAGTATATGAGCGTGGCAAAGGGAAATGAGTTTGGTCGATTTTTGTTAAATTGGATCGATCAGAAAAGGGCCATTTTCTAAACGGTCTCAGAATTCGACGAAACTAGTTTTTTTGGGACCGTATCTGTAATGACCCGGGGTTTTAGCGTCAGAATATTTAATTTATTTAAATATATGAATGTGAATGAATTAAAAGTTGTATAACTTAAAATCAGAATATACAAGTTATGAAATATAACAGAATTGAAGCTAGAATTTAATATAGAATTTAAATTAATTTCGAAGCTTATGAGAATCATATATGAAAGTGAGCGATAATATAAATTTATTTTCAATGAATAATAAGTGTTTGAAAATCGATTGAGATATTAATTCGATTTATAACACAAGAAAGAACTGTTTTTACAAACGAGTTCAGAATTCGACGAAACCGATTTTATCCAGTCCGGAGTAGTGATATATATCGGAGAGTCAATTTCTGTGAAGATCAGGATTGGGATGAAGTCATACGGGGGTTAAAACGTCAATAGCATTATAATGAAATATTATATTGAAAATATCTCAACATAAATATCTAGCACCCCAACTCCCTATAAATACACGTCCTATTTCCTTAAGACCTAAATCAAAACACTTCTGTAAACTCAAAATGAAGCCGCCACCATCTCTTCTCTCTTCACAGGAAAAATCGCAACAAAGAAAATCAATACAAATCAAAGAAAAATTCTACAAATCACCAACCATATCCGTCTGTATTCGCTACGAACTGATCTTCATGCTCGTATGATTTTCAAGAGGATCGAACAGAATTTGTTCGATGTCCTGTAACCTCGTGTCAGCTAGGGTTCGAATTATACCCCAAAGGAGTGAGCGATGGTTCGATTTTGTATTTCAGTTGGATTGGTGGTAGGTAGGAGGTTCGGATGGAGGTCTTTGGTGTGAGTTCGTCACCAAAAACTGACGCAGTACTGTAGCACGAATTCAAGACCAGAATGTAAAACCGTTGGTGATTGCGAGTCCAAGGAAGGAGCTGCTGAACGCTGCTGACGGGATCTTTGAAGCCAAAGGTGATCGCTGGTCTGAAGCTACACAGCGATGGTTAGAAGGCGTTCAAGAAGGAATGGCAGAAAGAGGTCGTGACCCTCCCTTGTGCGATGGAGTTCTGACGTGAAACTGCAACAGAAGAATGGAGATGAGTTTTGGTCCAAAGACCGATGGACGTGTTCTGGTTTATGGGGCGAGCTCCTGAGATTTCTGTTTGGCGAAGGGAGTTTCAAGCAAGAAGATGCCGTGAGCTCCTGATGATGGTTGATAGTAGATATGTAAATGTTTTTGAAAATGGGGAATATTTGTAACACAGGAGCAGCTGGGTCATTGATTTACTTTTGAGGAAGAAAACAGTTTGTTGGTTGTACTGTGCAGTATTTTTGTGAGTGGAATGGTTCCATTCTGGAGCAGTAAGTGTGATTAAGGGATAGATTAGTATGTGATGTGGATTTCATGTAGAATGGTGAGGGTAGGTGGATGAACGTGAACATGGAGTATGGTGTAAATGAAGAGGACTGTGCATTAGGGCTCACGAAGAGGAAAGAGTTTGAGTAGTCGGTTGGTCATTTCGTTTAAAACAAGAGGGAGAATGTGGAGGATAGAAGTGTTGAGGATGTTTACTGGAATGGCTCGATTTTGAGTGGAGAAGGAGAATAACGGGTTGAAGCAGGCTGAAGGGAGATTGGGCCAGAAGTGAAAGGAGGAAGCCCAATAGCAAACGAAAGGGTAAATGGGCCTTAACTTTTGGGTGAGCCCAACATTAAATAATAAACTATTTGTGTTAAGTTAAATGATGGTATAACTTATAAATATTATAACTTGATCGTACTGTATCAGAATCGTACCAAAACATGATCCGACCGGATCGTATGGACGGGAGCAACACAATGAGACTGACCGGGAGTGAATCCGAGCTCGTTACAATTTATGGCGAAATAAATTGTCCGACTGAATCAAATAACGCAAACCGTTATTTAACGGCTAACGCGCAAATGTGAGAAAATATCACCAACTCTAAACAGTTTATAATTTCATGTTGTATCTTTAGAACTGTTAGAAATTTGTCTGATTTACTGTGTGTTGATTGTTTGATTGAACTGCTAGTCAGTTAGTTAAATTTCTATATTGATTCTATTTAACAGAATATATCATATGGAACTGAAAGTGATGTTATCTATATTGTCTAACATCTTTGATGTAGGGAAACAGGTTGGAGGAATCCGACTGGATTCCTCAACAGTTATTTTATTGTTTTTCATATATTTTAATATATGATGTGAATTATAACCTGTTGTTGATTTTGTGTGTATGGACGAGATTAGACATCATGATTTGATATGATTGAATACCATGACATACCGGAATGTAGATAAAGGAGATTTTTCAAAGTGATATTGAAAATAGAATACTTATAAATTGGAATATTTATAAATAAGAGATATTTATAAATTTAAATATTTATAAATAAGGAATATTTATAAATTGGGATATTTATAAATAGGAGATATTTTAAAAAGGAAAATAAATTCAAAACATTTCTTTTTGAATGGAAAGGCCTGAGTGGCGAGTTTGGGGATTTTCCCGATGCTCCCGATACAAAGGAGGTTATGGCGAATTTTCCCGGGAATTTAAGGAGTTAGAATATTTTTAAGAATAAATTTGAAAAGGGAATATTTGCAAACCATTTGCAAATAGAATAAAATAGAGAAAAGAAATATTTGTAAACCATTTACAAATAGAATTGAAAGGGGAATATTTAGAAAATAAATAGAGTTAATAAAAAGGAAATTGGTTTATAAAGGAAACCGTTATAAAAGGAAAACGTTATTAAAAGGACATTTATAAAGTGAAGAACCGTTACTAATAGTAAATTTTTATAAATGAATAAACGTGTTAAAAAGGGGATCTTTTTTAAGATGGATAAACGTTATAAAAAGGAGAAATCGAATATGGTGTTCGAAGTTAGTAATCGAATATGGTGTTCGAAGTTAGAAATCGAATATGGTATTCGAAGGAGTTAATCGAATATGGTATTTGAAGTTAGTTAATCGAATATGTTATTCGAAGTTAGTTAATCGAATATGGTATTCGAAAGGAGTTAATCGAATATGGTATTCGAAGTTAGTTAATCGAATATGGTATTCGAAAGGAGTTAATCGAATATGGTATTCGAAGTTAGTTAATCGAATATGGTATTCGAAAGTTTGTTAATCGAATATGGTATTTGAAAGGAGTTAATCGAATATGGTATTCGAAGTTAGTTAATCGAATATGGTATTCGAAAGTTAGTTAATCGAATATAGACATTCGAAAGGAGTTAATCGAATATGGTATTCGCAGTTAGTTAATCGAATATGGTATTCGAAAGTTAGTTAATCGAATATGTTATTCGAAAGGGGTTAGTCAAGACGAGTTAGTCAAATAGAGTTAACCAGTTAGAGTTAATCAGTTAGAGTTAACCAGTTGGAGTTAATTAGTCGAGTTAATCGATTAGAGTTAAAACGACTAGAGTAAATCAAGTGTAGTTATTTGAGATAAAGTTAATCAAACATAGTTATTCAGGATAAGTTGCCATCTCGTACGACTGCTAGCGTAATTCGCAGGGCTGTAAATAGCCTACGGCGGTCAGATGTTTCCTGAGGGAGTCGGGCGTAACCATTGTGATCGCTGCGATCTAGAGTCAAGCGAATGGAGTTTAATTGAATATTAGTTATTCGATAGGAGTTAATCGAGTTGAGAAATAAGTGAAGTTAAATAAGTTGAGTTGATCGGGTGGTTCGACCAAGTTAGTCGAGCCTAGTTAATCGAATCGAATTGGTCGAACCAAGTAAGTCGAGTTAGTCGAGTCAAGTTAAGTTAGTCGAGATAAGTTCGCCGAGTTAAATAAATCGATGTTAGTTTCATCAAAAGGAGTTATCGATGTTAGTTTCATCGAAAGGAGTTATCGATGTTAGTTTCATCGAAAGGAGTTATCGATGTTAGTTTCATCGAAAGGAGTTATCGATGTTAGTTTCATCGAAAGGAGTTATCGATGTTAGTTTCATCGAAAGGAGTTATTGATGTTTGTTTCATCGAAGGGAGTTATCGATTATAGTTTAATCGAAGTGAGATTTTCAAATATGAGATATTTGAAAAGGAAGAGTTATCGAATATTAGTTATTCGAAGAGAGATTTTCAAATATCATTTATTCGAGAAGGAGTTAATCGAATATAGGTTATTCGAAGAAGAGTTAATCAAATAGAGATTTCTCGAAGAGAGTTAATCGGAAAATTCGATTATATCGAATTCGGGAAAGTACTTATACTTTCCAATGTTTAAATAGAGATTTATTTATTTATAAATAAATAAGTGTTAGGTTAATTATTCACTAATAAGAATAGAAGTTATAATTAAAGGTAGATAATTTGAAAGGAGGGATTATAACGTTATCGTTATAACCAATGTTTTAAATATAGAAGTAGATTAGTAAAATTGAATCCGAGAAAGGTGTAAAGAAGTTGTTAAAGATTAAAAGATAAACTTTGACCATTTCGAAGTTATAATGTTGTTCAGTTAAGGTCTGAGAGCTAATTATACCCCAACTTGAGTGACTTCCTTCTTGACTAAGAAATGGTAAGGGTTGATCGTAAAGGAGTTTTGGAAATGTTTTCCAAACGAGAATCAGAAATGTTTTCTGATAAAAGAAAATGAGAATTTAGAATATAGGGAAACAGGTGATAAGTAAATAAATGAACTAAAGAGGTTAATGTTAAATGATGTTTGTTCGATATAATTTCCATCTGGAAATAATATCGTTGTTTGCACACTTGTTTTTCTTTGATAGTTAACTCACCGACTATCGAAGTTTGGACCATTTTAACGTTGTTAATATGGAGAGACCGGTTGGATTATTATCCGAAGAACCACTCTGTATTGGCTTAAGCGTCGCGAATCATATATGCCAAAGATAATTGAAGATGGAGTAAAATGC
Source organism: Allium sativum (assembly GCA_030737875.1). Classification (NCBI taxonomy): domain Eukaryota; kingdom Viridiplantae; phylum Streptophyta; class Magnoliopsida; order Asparagales; family Amaryllidaceae; genus Allium; species Allium sativum. The sequence continues at coordinate 804,514,602 of CM060909.1, read as the reverse complement.
AAGGGCTATCCTGTTTACAGAATAGTGCCTTCGGTTTGTCCAGTCCCAGGACAACTTGTATGGACGAAGGTCTGATAGAGTATATCCAATGGATCGCGTAAGTTGATCTGTTCAAACGTATTCACGTTTGGTGGCGGAGGAATTCGTTTCTCTAAGTTGTATACCCGTGTTACTTTTGGACAAATCAATTTGTGATTTGGCGGGTATGACGATGTGACATTTTAAGTGAATGAAAATGGATGTCTGACAGAGTATTTCCAGAAAGGTCACGTACATTGATTTCTTCAACCGTACCAAGAGTGGAAGCGGAGAAGGAAACTTCTTTTAGCTGACATGTAATGTACTGTTGTAAATGTCAATTAGTGATTTCGATGGATTTGACAATGTAGCATTCGAAGTGAGTCTGATGTGATGATAAAGCGTAGCTTCTAACCTCATTAACCGGTAAATGACAGAAATCGGGCAGGCAACATGGCTAAGTCGGTCGCACCGAAGTAGGGTGTATAATCACCTATCTAGAGAATATTCATTTGTTTCTTAAATCTATCAATGTTGTCCCATATATATACGGGAACGGTTGCTGATCCCAACCGTTGGTGATGTACATTCGATACACTCAAGCGAAATGAGTGGTCGGTCATGTGTGGCTGAGTTACAAGATGTTCTTGTTGAACTCCAGTGTATCATTCCTAGAGTACACTGATCGAAAGGTGGTTCCATACCTTGTTATAGTTGGAAATCCATTATCCAATATGTGCTTGCGATTTTGATTGTATACTATATATGTAGAACGTGAGATGAAAGCGTTTCTGCTAGTTGATATCTATTTGTACATAGACATTATTATAATATCAAAAGGTTTTGATATAAAGATATTTTGGATTCTCATAAGGGAAAAACCCGTTCCGTTCTATGGCGTGGTCTTATGAGATATCGTTTACTTGTTCATATACCTGTTTAAACTGTTTTACTCATACCAGTCCCATGACTGACCCGGAGTTTACTTTGTTGTTTTCCCTAAACTTTTGGGTGCCTAAATTTTTACGGGCAGTCAAGTAGTCGGGATTTGCAGATACATTAAAGAGCTGGAGCAGGAGGCTTTAGAATCATATAGCTATAGTTTATTTCCGCTGTGTTGTAAGTGCTGTACTCTGATAAGTGCTATTGTATACATAACTGTTATATTTCAAAGTTATGTTATCTATTATATGTTATTCGTTCCGCTGTGAGGTTCGTGTTACTCTGATGTTGTGTTCTTCTTCTTCTTCTATTCTAAGTTTCTATCTTATCTATTCTCACCTTCTAATTTCTTTCATTAATTACTGGGATTTTTCGATGTTTTGGTTATCGACATCGTGCTTATGTCGATAACCAAAGTCGCCGAAAATCCGGGTCGTTACAGTATCGTCAAAACATAGCTAGATTTATTTTTCGGGAATTTTTAGAATCAGTATGTGGCCCCGGCAAATTGAAATGTACGTTCAAATCAAATATTGGATGCTTTGTATTTTAATTTGAAGAGAAACTGACTGAAACAGTCGAATGGGCCTATGAAACATATCCCATTGTGTTCGGAATGGGGGTATTTGGCTAGGTACGACAGTCGTTGGGTTCGGATTGGTGTTAGTATGTGAAGAGGGGTATTTTTGGATTTTTAAAATATATAAATAAATAAAAAATATCATTGGTCAAACATCTTTCTCTCTTCCCGACTATTGCTCCAGGCGACGACGGAAATCAACTCAAACCTTCCAGCCCCGATTCCGACCGCCACAGCCACCATTAGCCCTCCCTCCAGTTGAACTTTTTGAAGAGCATCCTCCACGCTTCAAATCGAGACAAGCCGCCCTCTCTCTCGTCGCTTCAATCGAGAGAACGACCGCCGTGAAGTTCACCATTTCAAACCGCCGCGCCGCCTTGTCCCGACCACCGAGCTTCCTCCTCCGACCATCGACAGGCACGCCTCTCTCCCCTCTTTCACGTGGCAAAGGCCGATCGGCGTATAGTTGCACGGATTTCAAGAAAAACTAAAACCTAGTTTTGAAGGTTTTGTAGAGGTAACGGCCTGTATTTTATTTTATAGTTTATAGCACTTTAAAGCGCTGCGGTTTATGATTTCACAATAAAAATCATATCTTTTTGCTATTTTGATGAAATTCAGTGAAATAAGAGACACCGGGACCGTGAGGACGCCTTCTACATTCTAGAAGAGACCGCATATTTTTCTGAGCCTCCTGCTATTTTTGGTGGAGTGGAACCCAATGTGATATTTCTGAATTATAAACGATATGGAAATGACGATGGATAAATTATATATTCGAAGTATGAGTTATATAAGCGTTGTACGCCTCATGTATAAGCGTTGTATAAGTTGTATGTTCGATGTATAAGTTATATATACATTGTAAAAATTATATATGTGTTGAAAAGGAAGTGAAATATACTTATATTATTTGTGTATATATATATATATATGCCCCTCATCCACAAAGCATGGACGATATTTATTAGTTGTGATTAGTGTGAAAATTGGTTGATAGCGAATGGTTGATTAGAATTGTTTGTGGTTGAAATTGATTGATTATAGTTGAAAAATACCCGTTTGTAGTTGAGAATTATTTGGTTGAAACCACATAGGATTAGTTTGTGGAAAAGAAAAAAATAAACATGCCGCCTGCGTGCGAACTAGATGCATGAAATCCCCATTGTCAAAACCTGTAAGGCTTTAAGCTAGAGTGAGGAGCCGTCCCGGTTTTAACTACCCTGTCGTTATGCTGCCGAAATTTTCTGAAATATTTCTGTGTTTGATTTATATTCATGTGTTGAATGTTGAAATTTAAAGTCATGTGTTGAGCGTTGAAATAGAAATTCATGTGTTGAAATAAATTCATGTGTTGAATGGAGTTCGTGTATTGAATAAATTCTTTGAAAAATAAAATTAACATTTTTACCTTATATATAAACTATATAAAATAATCGTGTTTTGAAATAAATTGTTTTACAATAAAATCACATTTTTATTATATATATAAACTATATAAAATAATCGTGTTTTGAAATAAATTGTTTTGCAATAAAAATCACATTTTTATTATATATATATATATATATATATATATATAAACTATAGAAAATATTCATGTGTTGAATGTTGAAATAAAACTCATGTGTTGAATAGAAATTCATGTGTTGAATAGAAATTCCTATGTGGAAATAAAATAAATAAAATTCATGTGTTGAATAGAAATTCCTGTGTGGAAATAAAATAAACAAAATTCTTGTGTTGAAATAAATATCTATTGGATAAAAAATATAGTTTTTATCAAGTATGTGAAGTGAAAATGGTTTTGAAGTCGAAGAATCGATTATATATATATATATATAGATATAATTAAAATATACAGAATAATGAAGCTGTAGTTCGTATTTTGAAACCGTGATTTCAAACGATTAGTGCGGGAGATCCGACCATCGGATTTTGCCGAAACTGAAACCGTTGGGTTTGCCTTGGAAATATCTTTCCAACGACACCCACTTTGTGAAAATCCAACGGTTGGATTGTATGGAATGATTAATTCAAATCTGAAGAAAAACAGCACCAGAATCGATTATATTTATATATATAAATATAATTAAATTAATTCGAATGACGATGCTGTAGTTCGTATTTTGAAATCGAAACTTCAAACGAGTGTACCAGGAGATCCGACCACCGGATTTTCTCAAAACTGAAACCGTTGGATTCGTTTTGAAAAGATCTTTCTAATGATATAAAATTTGTGAAAATCCAACGATTAGATTTTCAAGTATGTGTAAATCAAATCTGAAGAAAAACAGCGCCACGGCCGCGTTATGGCCTAAATATCGTTTGAATGAACTGGCTATTTTTAACTAAATAAAAATAACGATAAATCGTTATAAAATATTATAACCAATATGGAATGGAAATAAACTGAATTTACCTGGTTTAGTGGATATTTGATGGTTGAAAGTGTTAGGCGTGAATTTTTGTCGAATAATTTAACCATTGAAATGAGTTAATTTAAATTCTAAATATACATGAATTATTTGAAAAGGCCGAGTTAAATCTCATTTCAAATAATTGATCGGCGATAAGAAGTCGATGATGAGGACGGTGGTTGAAGACCAGAGATCTTCACCTTGGTTGGATGATAACTGATGTCTTGATTGGGAGGCATCCCGAAATAAAGATAATAAGTGGTGATCGTCCAAACGTACGTGGAGATCGATGGGTATGTAAGGTATATAGTGCCTACGGTTTCGTTCAGACCTAGAACGAACTTGCAAATGGACTGCGTGTCTGACATTGGATTTTGTTCTGTGCTGATTGATCTCTATTAAATATATATCTGTTTGGCGTCGGAGAATTTATTCTCTTGCTTAATGCCCTTCTCTGAGACGTACAAGCTCAGAGGCTATATATCGATAGGAATCAGTCGCATATCGTAAATTGCCTGTGTGGTACGCCTAAGTGACAGATGATCAGGGCTTCTGTTGTAAAGCAAAGTCTTGTGGTTGATGATCAAAGCACGGCCTGTGTGGCATAGCCTTGTGTATAACGTGAATTCGCGAGCCTCACACCCCGGTATGAGCTAGAAACGGGAGAGGACCTCAGGGAGGACATGCGTTTCTTTCTAGCTAGAGGTGGTGTCAGTGCTTAAACTGACTGACATTTATATTATTTTCACCTATGTGGTTGTTGCTGTTGCGAGGCGCCTCGGATATATCAGTGACTATGTGAAGCCGATGAAGTCATTCGTTGGCTCATTTACGCCCTAAAGGGTGGGAAACGCAGTGTTCAGGCATTTTAATCCACATCGATGGACCGACCCTGACGATCCAAGGGTTTGACTGAGTACTTTCCCTGAGACTTGGGCTAGACAGTCTCGAATTCAGTAAGGACTATCTTTTGCCTTGGTTCATGATGGAAATCCAGTTTCCAAATACGTGACTGTGCGGTTTTGATTGTATACCTATGTAGGGCGACATGATAAATGGTACCCATACCGTCTATGATTGATACTTATGATTTGAAATTGTTTTTGAAACATATAAACACCAGTTGTAATATCAAATGCTTTTGTTTATTCGTATCAAGCATATTTTGGCCGCTATAAGGTAAAAACTCTATCCTTCGGTTTTTGTTGCATTGTATGATGGGAACTGAGTCTTATAATGGCTTCATTTTTATAAAAAGCATTGCGATGTTTAAAAGATTTACTTATTGTAAAGCACTGGCAATCCAATGGAGTAAACCCGTTCTGCGAAAGTGGCGTGGTCCTGTGATTATCCATATTATAAAATGTGTTAAGTAGATTTCTCATACCAGTCCCATGACTAACTCATAGTTTGTTTCACTTGCAAACTCGGGTGCCACTTTTTCTACACGGGCAGCCTTGTGTTAAGGTTTTAGCAAGCTCTTTCTGGAAAGCTAGAGCTGAAGATGGATTCTATCATTTATCTCTTTTTATGCTGTTCAGCTCCTATTATACATATTATGTTTGTTTTCCGCAGTAGACATTTATGTATAGCTGAACTGTATTTGTATTAAGTATGATCCTGTATACTATGTAACCCTGATGATTATGTTTATCCAGTGTATTATTTGTACATTATCTGGTGTATTTATTTAATTATGTTCTGCTATTTTCTGTTTATGTGTTACATTCCAAAGATTACCCTTGACACCGTCGTATGGGGTTTTGGGGTCGCCACACCCGACAACTTCCAACCGCCTGATTCCCAAACCAATGCTCCGATTTATCGAAAACAGGATCCAAAGATTTGAACTGAAAACCGGAAAACATGACTATAATCTAAAATAAGGTTTGGCACACCTAATTTCCGTCGCTAATTCAATTTAATTTGTAAAAATCGTAACTTTCTCATATGATATCGAAATTCAGAAATTTCAGTTGCATTAGAATCGTGGCGACGAGATCTACATTTCAGACTTGATTAGAAGTGATTTGGAGACAATTACAATTTACAGTGAATTTAGATCTGAAACTGAATCAAGATGAGAATTCTATTTATTTATTTATTTAAATTAAAAATAATTAACTATGATTGTGATCTCCCTCCGATCCGTTGCTAAATGCTAATTGATCATCATATGTGATTTGATCCAGGATTGTCATTGATATGTAGATCTATTGATTTGATAATCGCTGTGTTGGAAATAATTTTATCATGTTTGTTAAGATAGGATTGTTTGTTAGATGGGATTGTTAAAATAATTTTATCATGTTTGTTAAGATAGGATTGTTTGTTAAGATAAGATTGTTAAAATAATTTTATCATGTTTATTAAGATAGGATTGTTTGTTAGGATAAGATTGTTAAAATAATTTTATCATGTTTGTTAAGATAGGATTGTTGAAAACACATATTTCATGTTTGTTAAGATAATTTGACGAAAACAAAAATGTCACTTTGTGATTATAAGATTGACGAAAACAAATATGTCATTTTGTGATTATATATTTGATGAAAACAAATAAATGTTCTTTATTTTGATATTATAATATATACAAAGATGTGAACATATGAAATATACTTTTATATGATAGTTAGAAGGCATAGAAAAAGGTTCACACATAAAATATACTTTTATAGGATAATTGGAATCCATAGAAAAATGGAACATATGAAATATACTTTTATATAATAATTAGAATTCATAAAAAATGTTCACATAGAAAATATACTTTTATATAAATCATTAGAATTAGAGTAGACAATAAAAATTATATTTTTATTGTAATATGAGAATCATTAGAAAGAGGAGACAATAAAAACTACAATTTTATTGTAATATAAGCCATTAGAAATAGAAATTACATTTTTATATAAAATGTGGTATTTGAAATAGAAATTACATTTTTATGTAAAATGTGACACTGGATTAGAAATTACATTTTTTATAAATGGTTACACTAGATTAGAAATTACATTTTCATATAAAATGTTACATTAGCAAAAGAAATAACATTTTTATTTTAAAATGTTTTATTAGGGAAAAATAACATTTTTATTATAAAATGTAGCACGAGATTTAAAATAATATTTTTGTTAAAGAATGTACAATGGATTAAAATAACACTTTGTTATGAAAAGTGAAATTAGAAAGAAATAACATTTTTAGTTTAAAATGTTACTTAAGTAAGAGATATAACATTTTCATTTTTAAATGTTGCATTTCTCATGTAAATAAAACCTTAAAAAGAAAAGAGTGAAAAACAAAATATTCATTTTTTCTAAATAGAAAATTGTGAAAAACAAAATATTCATTTTGTCTAAATAGAAAAGTGTGAAAAACAAAATATTCGTTTGGTTAAATAGGAAAGTGTTAAGATTGATGAAAATAACATTTTAGGTATAAAATGTTAAGATTGTGATGAAAATAACATTGTAGTTATAAAATGTTAAGATGGGTAAAAATACCATTTCAGGTATAAAATGCTAAGATTGATAAGATAATATTTTAGTTATAAAATGTTAGGATTGGTTAAAATACCATTTAGTTATAAAATGTTAATTTAGACAAAATATCACCTTTGTTTTATTGAATTAGAGTTGTCGATAAAACAAATATATTACTTTTATATGTCATTAGAATTCACAGATAAATGTCAATATATAAAATATACTTTTATATGTCATTAGAACACTTAGAAAAATGTTGATATATAAAATTTACTTTTATGTCATGAGAATTCATAGAAAAAGAAGTACATTTTTATTTGCCTTTTTATATGCAATAAAAACCATAGAATAGAAGTACATTTTTATTTGCAAATTAGTTGCAAATAAAAACATAAAGATATGAAGTATTTTTTTATTTTTTATTTATTTGCAATTCAGTTGTAAATAAAAACATGATTATAAAAAGTTGACATTTTTATATATAAATAAAAACATGAATTGAAAAGGATATTTTTATTTTTATTTTAGATATAAATAAAAACATGAAAATAAAAACTTGAATTAAAAAGTGCATTTTTATTTACATTTTAGATATAAATAAAAAGAATAAAATTAAAGTACATCTTTATTTACATTTTAGATGTAAATAAAAAGAATAGAAATAAAGTGATATCTTTATTTACATTTTAGATGTAAATAAAAGGATAGATTAAATAATAGATTTAGAGCAATATTTTTATTGACATTTTATATCCAATAAAAAGGTATGGAATTAAAAGAAGTATTTTATCGTCATTTTAGATGCGATAAAAAGAGTAGAAATAAAATTAATATTGTTATCGTCATTTTAGATGCGATAATAAGAATAGATTTTAAAATTACATTTTTCAATGTAATTAGAAATGAAATAAAGAAATTACATTTTTTTTAATGTAATTAAAGATGAAACAAAAAGATTACATGCTTAATGTAATTAGAAATGAAACAAAAAGATTACATGCTTAATGTAATTAAAGATGAAATAAAAAGATTTCATAATGTAATTGAAGATGAAATAAAAGGATTACATTTCTTTCAATGTAATTAGAAGAATAGAAAAGTCGCATTTTGAGGAAATATAAAAGAATAGGAAAATGTTAAAAAATAGGAAAATGTCAAGTTATAAAAAGCATGTTATCATTAGAAATCACATTTTTGGTGAAATATAAATAAAGAATATAGAAAAATGTTCATCGTTTTAAATATAAATGATAAACAATAAAAATTTACATTTTTATTGTCATATAAGGAACGAAGAAAATGTACATGTTTTGAAAAGGACTTCTGTTCATAAAAAAAATAACTTGAATACGAAGTGTAGAAAATTATTTAAAGAATAAATAATTTAAAAACGTTGAGCGAATGAATTATATTTATATTTATATATAAATATAAATTAAAATAAAACGAATCGCGCAGCTGCAGTTCATGTTTCGACAATCGTAGCTTTAAAACGATTATACCGAAAGATCCAACCGTCGGATTTTCCCAAAACTGGAACCATTAGGAATGCTTTGGGAAGATATTTCCAACGATATAAATCTCGTCAAAATCCAACAGTTAGATTTCAAGATAAGTGTAAATCAAATTTGGATAAAAGCAGCGCCAGGGCCGCCGATCAGCCTGAAGCGTCGTTAAATGAATATAGTTATTTTTATATATATAAAAATAGCGATAAATCAATATTAAATACTAATAACGATATGAAATGGTTTTAATATATATATATATATATATATATATGAGAATCATTTGAAAAGTCCGAGTTCAGTCTCATTTCAAATGATTATACGACGATTTCAGTCGAAGAGTTGAAGATGGTGATTGAAGACCGACGATCTTCACATCGAATGGATGTGTTGCTACTGAAGCCCATGATTGGAGTAGCTAACTTGAAGGGGAGTCAGGGGTAGCCGTTCGGACGTATTGTTGATTGTTCGGATATGCTAGGTATAAGGTGCCTCCGGTTTCGTTCAGGCCCAGAACGGACTTGAAAATGGATTATATGTCTGACGTTGTATTCCTTTATACGATATTCGTTGATCTCTCCTAAATGTATATCTATTTGGTGTTTAACACCCTTCTCTAAGACGTACGAGCTTAGAGGTTATACATTGGTAGGAATCAATGGTATGGTATGGATTGACAATGTGGCATGCTAAGATGAATGGATCAAGGCTTTTGTTGAAAAGCAGGGCCTTGTGGTTGATGATTAAAGGATAGCCTGTTTAGGCATAGCTTTGTATATAGCATGACATCATGAGCCTCACACCCCGGTAGAGTCTAAAATGGGACAAGGGAATGCAGGAAGTGCACACGTTTCTTTCTAGCTAGAGTGATGTCTGCAACCTACCAGCCCTAACATTTTACTTATGTAGATGATGGATTATGAGGTACCTCGGTTTTATAGGTTGTTAGTGGCCATATTGAGGTCCAAAGGGACCGGGAAACGTGTGTTCAGGCATAACTAATCCACTAACGTAGGTGTGGACCGGCCCTGCAGGATCCAAGGGTTGCCCATAGTTGTGATCTTGAGGCATTTGCTAGAGTGTCTCGAATCGGTAAGGAGACCGTCCCTAGCCTTGACTCTTGATGGAAACCCAATTTCCAATACGACACCATGCAGTTTTGATTGTAGAACTAGTATGGAGACATAGTATATGGTAGCTATGTCGTCTATGATTGATACATTATGATTGAAATTGTTTTTGAAAACTTATATACACTAATAATAATATCAAATCAGTTTTATCGTATCAAGCATCTTTTGACCATTATAAGGTAAAACTCTATTCTCCAGTTTGCGTTGCATTGTTTGATGGGACTTGAGTCTTATAATGGTTTCATTTTTCTAAAAGGCATTGCGTTGTTTAACGATTTACTTTATTTTATGCACTGGCAGTCCAATGGAGTAAACCCATTCCGCGTTATCGGCGTGGTCCTATGATTAGCCTTATTATTAGATTAGTTAAGTTAGATTTCTCATACTAGTCCCATGATTGACCTGTAGTTTGTTTCACTGTCAAACTCGGGTGCCCTCTTTTCCACACGGGCAGTCGATTAGTTTTTGCAGATATTTATCTCTTTAGAAGGATCCTGGATCGAAGCCTAAAGCTGTGTCCAGAGCATTGATAGCCTTCCGCTGTATCAGTTTAAATCTTCCGCTGCACTGTATTATATTTAATGTAAAATTTATCTTCCGCTGTATTATTCTATTCGATGTACTTTGATATTCTGTACTCTGATGTAACATTATAACAATGTTTATAAAAGTCCGCTGTTATTGTTCTAATGTATTGTATTTCCGAAGTTAACGTATGCGGGTTTTGAACGATTTTGATCGATCTAGCGATCGATTAAGGTCGGGCAAAATGTGTGTCGTTACAAATGGCATGTCAAGTTTTTGTCTTAACGACATCCAAATAAAGGATGAATAATCACACTCAAAAAATAAATGATGAATTGTTTCAGGATGTGATTCACACAATGGGCACAAAATGTTTGTAATATTTCCAAAACAAGCAATCCTATCTTTTGTATTAAGATCACCAAAATTGCCAAATAAGAAATAAAAGCTATTCACTTACTGTTCTTTTTATGCCAAACTACTTCTAATGCTACTTCTTCTCCATCTTGATTGTGAGCTACCTCCCAAGCTTTGCGAAATGTAAACGAACCAACATTTACCTATAACAACCTGGAAAATCAGAACCAATTTAAAAATTTTATTTTTGTAATTTTAATGAATTTTGAATATTTAAAATGCTTTATTTTAAATAATAATGACTAGAAATTTATTTTGAGTAGTATTACAACGTATATATTTATTTAAATCGAAATTAGAATATAAATATTTATTTTAATTATAAAAGGAATTGGAAATGGTGCGGTAGTTTGAAAATTCGATTTCAAATTTCAAATAAATGTAGAGGATTCAAAACAAACTGGATTTTAGTGAAACTAAAAATATTAGAATCTATTTGAAAATATCTTTCCAACGTATCCGAAAAATTGAAATTTCATAACGAGAAAAAAAAAATTATGCTCAGTTGAAAATTCAGAATAGTCGCTATGGAAATATAGCCCTTAAAAATAGGAATTTTGCAAACGACCTCCGTTTTCGACGAGACCACGTTTGTTGGATCTAGAATGTCAAGTTATTGCTAGATTCCAATTTTCATAATTTTTGGAATCAATATGTGAGCGTGGCACGTTTAAATGTGTTTGACCAATTTTAGTTTGAATTTAATCGACTGGAAAATGACCTTTTTCAAACGGTCACCAAATTCGATGAAATTAGTTTTGTTAGGACCATATCGTCAATACAAAGCAAGAAATATATTTTTTTGGAATTTTTAGAATCAGTATGTGGCCCTTGTTAATTAAAATGTGCGTTCAAATTGAATATATATTGATTTAAATGTTGTTGGCTAGCTTTTTGACCAAGCCACCAAGGTTCACACACAAGAAGGAAATATGAAGCTTCACTCCTTTCAACCCTTCTTCCTTCCCTGGATTGCAGGTATAATCAAGGGTTTCCTCACCAGCCCATTTTCCTTCCCTGGAACACACGTCCTCGTCTGAGGAGCCCCGAAGAAACCGGCGTTGGCCTCCACTAGAAAGAGCTGAGAACATAGAGCAACTTCGATCTCGGGAAGAAGAAGTGCTTAACTAGGGAACTAGCAATCGTAACTTGAATGAACCTGCTTTATCACTGAGGAATGGAAACGTGGTTGACCCTGCTCAGAATCGACCCAATCCCCCTGCTCGTCGCTTAGTTAACCTCGGCAACAGAGGGCAGGGAAGCTCCGCCCGAATCCCAGACTTTGTAGCTGCACGTCAAAGAAATGCTGAAGAAGCCCATCGGGCAAGAAGTGCCGATCCTGAGTCCATCTTGACCCGTGCAGATGTTGAAGCAATGATTAAGGAAAACATAATAACTAGCCGAGGGTATAGGGATGAAGATTGGGGCATAGATCATAGTCATACGCCTTTTACCGATGATATATTGGAGGTCACATTCCCGATACGTTTTAATATGCCGACAATGAATCGCTATGCGGGCAAATCTGACCCAATCCAGCATCTGATGCGGCATTCCTGGTCCATGAATGTCGCCGCAGCTACAGACGAGATAAAGTGTAAGGCATTCCCTATCTTTCTGGAAGATATGGCATTAGTGTGGTTTACCCGCTTGCCAGCCCGGTCGATATCCAGTTTCAGGGAATTGAGTGAGAAGTTCGTGAACCAATTCCACCTTCATGCTCAGTGATCTAAGAATGTGACTGAGCTGTCTCTTATCAAGCAGCGACCGGACGAAAGCTTAAGGTCCTCCTTGGATAGTTTTAATTTAGCAGTCACAGAAGTTAAAGATCCACATGAGTAAACTGTGTTAACGGCCTTAATTGACGGTGTCCATAAGGATACCGAGTTTGGAAGATATCTGGCCAGCAAACCACCTCCGACCAGAGAAATATTTTATGAAAAAGCTAATGTCCGTTTACGACAGGAAGAGATATATTCTAATAGAAAAAAGGAAGGCTACTGATAAGGAAGATATCCAGAGCAATGTGGCCATCAAGCAGACAGGAGATAGCTCAGGAAAGGTTGAAGTCAATGTTGGGAATAAAAATCAAGGAAATGGTCGCCAACCGGGAAACAATAATAGCAATAATCGAAAGAGAAACCGAGGAAATGATTCTCAGAGAAGATCTCGACCCAGGCCATTTGAGAGTTTTACACCGTTAAATGATACATTGGAAAATATCTTCCTGGATACCTATAATGTCCTTCCATATAAAAGGCCTACTCCGATAGAGTCGACAGACAAAGAGCGCGAAACCGGGAAGTTCTATCTATTTCACCAAATCCATGGTCATTCCATAAATGAATGCCGTCATCTAAGAGACCTAGTCGAGAGGCTACTCCAAGAAGGAAAACTCGATGAGTATAGGGTCACACCCAGAGATAGGGGGCAAGCCGCATCTGCCCCAAACCAAAATCAAAATCAAAATCAGAGCCAGCCTAATCCCCGGCTGACTGCTCAGCAAAAAGGAAAGAACATTGTCATTAACGCCATAGTAGGAGGGCTTCATCTGGCCGGGCATAGCTTTAGGGCAATGGACCAGTATGTCAATGCAGCTAAACAACCCCTGATGGCAGGAGAAGGCAGCAACCCTGAGGACATTGCTCGAGTCAAACAACAGAAGACAATGACTAATGACATCATCTTTCACGATAGAGATAGCATTGGCATTCACTCCCCAACCAAAGATCCACTAGTAGTCACAGCTGCAATCGGCCCAGCCATAGTCCATAAAGTTCTGGTAGATAATGGAAGCTCGGTCAACATTTTGTTCAAGAAAACGTTTGACCAAATGAAACTTGAGCCGAAGGATTTAAAACCATGCGAAGGGTGGATACGTGGATTCAATGGAGCCTCAACTACTCCAATGGGATATGTAGAGTTGTCAGTAACCCTTGGGGAAAGGGAGCGCCAGAGAGTAAGAATCGTTCCTTTTGTGGTTCTGCATGTCGAATCTCCATACAACGCATTTCTAGGCCGACCAGCCCTAGCAAAGCTCAAGGCTTGTATAGCCCCTTGGTGTTTATTAATGAAGTTCCCGACGGAAGCTGGTATAGGTATAATAAAGGAGATCAAGTCGTGGCCCAAGCATGCTGCAGAATTGAAGATGCTCCACAAAGGAAAAGATGTAGAGACCAAAGACGCTTCCTCCCCAGCAAAGGAGGAAACGTTATAGCAACTAAAGAAAATAACCATGGGAGAGTCACCTAGAGAACTGCCCGAGGACATAGATCCCAGAGGGGACGAAGAGCCTGGGGGTAGAATGGCGACTCCCAATGAAACAACTGTGGATATTCCAATCGATGATGGAGACCCAGAGAAGGTCCTAAAGATTGGATCCCAGTTAGACCCTATTTGAGCCGAAGAGCTAACGAATTTCTTGAAAGCCAATTTAGATGTATTCGCTTGGACCCACTTGGATATGTGTGGGATATCTCCTTCGATCATGAGTCATTCGCAAAGCATCAACCCGAAGCATCCTCCTGTCAAACAGAAAAGGCGAATGCTTGGCCCAGAGTGGTCGACTGCTTTGAAAGAGGAAGTTGAGAAATTGAGAAGTAATGGGTTCATTAGAGACTCAGCATACCAGATTGGATTTCCAACCCGGTCTTGGTAAAAAAGGCCAATGGAAAGTGGCGCACCTGTAATGATTTCTCGGACCTGAATAAAGCTTTCCCAAAGGACAGTTTTCCGTTGCCAAGAATTGACCAGCTGGTGGATTCGACGGCTGGCCATGAACTCCTCTCTTTCATGGATTCTTATTCGGGGTACAATCAGATCCCTATGCACGTCCCAGACCAAGAGCACACGAGCTTCATTACAGATTTGGGATTGTATTGCTATGTAGTGATGCCTTTTGGTTTGAAGAAAGTCGGTGCTACATATCAGCGATTGGTCAATAGGATGTTTTACAACCAGATTGGGAAGACGATGGAGGTGTATGTTGATGACATGTTAGTGAAGTCTAAACAATCATCCGACTATATTGCCGATTTAGCGAAAATGTTTGAAATTCTCCGAAAATATAGAATGAAATTAAACCCTTTGAAATGTTCATTTGGAGTAGCATCGGGAATTTTTTTAGGATTTATCGTCAATTCGCGTGGGATCGAGATTAATCCAGACCTGATCGCAACAATCCGGAATATTCCAAAACCTAGACAGATTAAAGATGTGCAAAGCCTCGCAGGGAAAGTAGCGGCATTGAGTAGATTTATCTCCAAAGCTACAGATAAATGTATCCCGTTCTTCGAATTAATAAATCGAGGAAAGCGCAACTTCGATTGGACCCCTGATTGTGTTGAAGCATTCCAGAATCTCTTGAATCACTTAGAAAAACCCCCGATTTTGTGTAAACCTGTAGATCATGAAGAATTATTCGTATATTTAGCAGTGTCATCCATTGTGATCAGTTCGGCTTTGGTTAGAGAAGAAAATAAGGTGCAAAGACCAGTATATTATGTGAGCAAGAAGTTGGCGGCAGCTGAACGAAATTATCCAAGGATAGAAAAGCTTGCGTACAGTTTGTTGATTGCATCAAGGAAGCTTCGCGACTATTTTCAAGCTCACCCGATTACTATATACACTGATCACCCATTAAAACAAATTCTTCAAAGGCCAGAGGCTTCGGGAAGATTACTTAAGTGGAAAATTGAACTAAGTCAGTTCGATTTGAATTTTCAACCCCGACGATCAATAAGGGGGCAAGTGCTGGCAGACTTTATAACAGAGTTTACCATCCCAGAAGATGACACAATAAGTGAAGAAGTCGATCCGCCAAGGCTACTCCTCGATCCTAGTGCCTGGAAGTTGTTCACTGATGGAGCAAAGAACGATAGATGATCTGGTGCCGGAGTGGTGCTCGAAACTCCAGAAAAACGGTCGATATACTATGCTCTCAGATTGGAGTTCCGCGCCACTAACAACGACTTAGAATACGAAGCCCTAATTGTTGGTTTGAAACTCGCAAAGGAGTTGAAGATTCCGAAGTTAGACAACTTTTGCGACTCTACAATAGTTGTGAACCAGGTCATAGGAAAATTCCAGGCCAAAAGTCCTAGGCTGATATCATATTTAGAAAAAGTGAAAAAGTTGCTGGATGGTTTTGACTATCACACCATATCCCACATTCCTCGAGCAGAGAACCAAAAAGCAGATAAATTGGCAAAAATGGCTAGTTCTGACAGTTCTGAAAATACAGAACTCGTCCCAATGAAAGTCTTACATTCACCTAGTATATATCAGATGGAAGTTGATCCGGTACTAGATGTTGAACCTGAAAGGGAGTCGTGGATGACTCCTTTGAAGAATTTCCTAAAGTATTGAACGCTCCCTGCGAAGAAAAGTGAGAGGCGTGCAATAATTCGGAAGGCCTCACGGTATGTGTTGCAAGAGGAAGTCCTGTATAGACAAGGATTTTCAGTGCCCCTCCTCCGGTGTATTGCCCACAGCGATAATCAACGCATATTGCAAGAAGTACATGAAGGCGAATGTGGAGATCACACGTGAGGCCAAACATTGGCAAAGAAAATAATACGATATGGTTATTTCTGGCCAACCGTAAATAAGGATGCGGCCAAATACGCGTGACATTGTGATGCCTGCCAGAGATTTTCTAAGATCCATAGGGCCCTATCAAGCCAGCTGAAGATGGTGACGAGTCTGTGTCCCTTCGTTATGTGGGGAATTGATATCATTGGAAGCCTCCCCATAGCAAAGGGCGGAGCAAAATTCGCTATCGTAGCCGTCGATTATTTTACCAAATGGGTAGAAGCAGAGCCATTAGCCGCAATAACAACCAAGCGAGTAGTCAGCTTTGTTGTTAGAAACATCATATGCCGATTTGGGATCCCAAGAATCGTCATAACGGATAATGGAACTCAGTTTGACAGCACCGAGTTCAGAGATTTTTGCCGGAAATACCACATCGAGAAAAGGTACACCTCTGTGGCATATTCGCAAGAGAACAGCCAAGTGGAGGCGGTAAATAAAGCGATTAAATCTATCCTGAAGAAGAGATTGAAGCAGGCCAAGGCCATGTGGGTCGGTGAATTGCCCTTGGCACTATGGGCTTATAGAACGACCTATAAATCGGCAACGGGCCATAGACCGTTTTCTCTCGCCTTTGGAACTGAAGCTGTCATCCCAGTCGAGTTAGAACTACCTTCTCACCGAGTCACCTATTACGACCCGATGACCAACAATGAGTTGCTCCTTGAATCCTTGGACATGATCGAAGAGAAGAGGGACGAAGCCGATTTACGTGCCTTAAGACATAATCAGCAGATAGCTCAATATTACAATAAGAAAGTCAGAGCACGAACCTTTGAACCCGGAGACTTGGTTCTAAAACATGTCTTCCCATACTCAGAGCATATGGGTCCGAAATGGGAAGGACCATATTCCATCCTGCGAAGACTTGATAATGGAACCTTTAAGCTAGCAACCATAGATGGAGACGAAATCCCTAGAGTGTGGAACGCCCAGCATTTGCGGCCTTACCTGATGTGAAATCTTCAGTTTCATTCTTTTGTTTTTAGGACCATGTAAAAAGGCATGACTTTCCTAGAATAGTCTGGTTACTTGAACAAAGGATTACAAAGTGGACGTAGGTCATGATTCGACCGAACCACTATAAAATATCGTATGTCATTTACCTTTACTGCACCATTATCTATTTGCTTTATCTCGATTAATATAAATTATTGTTGTTTTTTGAGTCTATCACAGATTATGCAGCAATATTGGAACACCCAATGCACTGTGCCACAACGTGAAAGAGGAACCGTAATTGAGGACCACAAGGTGCGATAAAGTTAATCACCCCACGATCAAACTCTAACTCCCCGGAATCAGGAGAGAGTATAAGGGACGCGAAGATGACGTCCACAAGGCATGAAGGTGCACCATGATAAAACCGCCTTGCCACCACTCTAACCCGCTAAAGGATCGGGAGAGTATAAAGGCGTCAGAGATTTAGCGCCCCCAGAATTTCTGCCCCGCTGAAGGATCGGAGAGCAGACCAGAATTTAGCTCGAACTCTAACCCGCTGAAAGATCGGGAGAGTATAAAATTGTTAGAAATTTAGCGCTAAAAGAATCCTTTCCCCCCACCTCTCGTAATAGGGGGCAACACACATGACTCAAACCAATCATTAATAAGCCCTGGCCCGGCATCATATTAAATGATTGATTGGGGGCATACACACACATCACATCTCTGCACAGAAATTTTAAAATTTTGCTAACGCGATTCATGATTTGATTTTCAATTAGTTATGGTTTAAATATTTGTGGCTAACGCGATAAATTAAAATTGCAGGTTCGCGGGTTTAGTTCCCCTTTTTTATGTGACTAATCGGTCTTAAAGGGAGACTCCTGTTCATACCACGACAAGGATGAAAGTCAAGGTCGACCAAGACGAATTATCTCCTCATGTCGTTATGTTGGGTACTCAGGAAGTTGCATAGAGATGCAAGGAACTTGGAATCACTGCATTGCATATTAAATTAAATGCAACAAAAATCAATTTTTATTTACTAAGATGCAGGGATACGAGATAAGATAGCTAAACAAAAGTGAGGGCCATTCCCACAATTACATTTTCTGGCCAATGGAAAGTCTAAAAATCTTAAGAACAAAATATGAACTAATATCTGCATCCTACTAATGCTTGGGGGGTTACTTTGGCTTCTTGCTCTTCTTCTACTTCCCCGAATCCTCCTTGTCAACATCCGAACGATCACCTTTTTTCCTTTTCCTCTTATCAACAAGTGGCTCTGGCGAAGAACTAGAAGATTGAGAGGCTAGTTGTGAAGTTATTGATCGGGAGGAAAATCTTATGACCAACCCAGTTTTGGGATCGATTTCAGAGATAGGAGGCACGTATACTGGGTCCTCTTCCCCTTTCACAAGAAGCAACTGCCTCTCCTCTTCAGCCTGTTGATCAGCCAAGGTTTCATCACCACCACCCTTGATTTCATCTGTAATAACAACGTCATCCTCTTCATCCCCGTGACCACCGTCCGTGTCCTTCAAAGCAGCAATAACCTCGGCATGTGCAGGAACATCAGTGCTGGGTACCACAGATGCCATGGTTACCTTTTCACCACCCTCAGTTCGCTTTGAAATCTCAGAAATTTCAGCATCAGTGCCTGAGGGGATATCAACTTTCTCTGCCTCTGCCTTCTTTTCTTCCCTTTTCTCGGTCAATGTGTCACCTGTATTATGAGAGGCACATGTTAGTAACTCAATGGGCTGCTCCGCAGAATGGCGAAAAGTCATAACTGCTTTGGCAAATTGCGGAGAAAATATGGATATACCTTCAGCTGACATTTTATCTAAGTTTACAGCAGAAGCTCCGATAACCGGAGGAGTTGGGCGTAAGGGAATTAACGGATCGTCAGGATTATATTCCTCAACTTTGGGAGCTTTGGGTTCCGCCACTGAGCTCGAGCCTTCGTCAAGTTTGTTTTTGCCTTTGGCCTCAGTCTTCTCCCTTTCCACCTCTTCTAGGATTAGGCGTCTCCCCTCCTCCAAATCCTCGGGTTCTTTTCCTTTGAGGAGTCTTTGCATTAGCTGGCCTTCGTCAATCTCATTGACCTTCAATCGCTGCTTCTCATCCTCGACAGTTGCATCCCATATGTTGGCAAGAGTAACGTGGTAGTCTGGGATCCAAGAGATATATCGAGTTTTGATGACTTGGCCTATGAAGTCAAATATCAACTCCTCAAAATCTTCTATTTCTTTTTCAGCTTCGGCAAGCTTATCGGCAGTGGTGGAAGTGGTAACACCCCACCTCCGCTAGGGTCACTCTCAAAGGGAATGCACTAGTTTTGGTTGAGTATTATCTAGGTAAACATACACAGAGATATCACAAGGCAGAACATAAACAAAGCAGCGGTAGAAATTAAAAACCAAATTTTTATTACTTTCAAGAAAAGTGTTAAAACCCCATATATCCAAGGTACAAATTATTCCATTACATCAAGTTCCAAATAAAGAAGCATAAACTTAAGATAACAAAAGTAAATTAGTCCCCATAAATAGCAGAAGCAGCCATAGCATAGCTCAAGACCAAACCGTACATGAACTATCAGAAAGACAGCTAAATCCAAGCTAAGAGCTAGCGTTTCCTCCCTGAGAACCTGGAGGGGGGGGAACGAAAGAAAAAGAAGCGAAAGGAAAAAGGGTCTGTCATAAGACTGGTAAGCCCTAGTAACTTTCAGTATAAAACTAGTAAAGGTAGTATGACATGTGAAAAATGGAATTAAACATAAGGATGATAACAGGACTGGTATGACAATTAGGATAACAAGATAAGTCAAGTCTAGCATCGCATATTCAAGGTTCGCTGCAACAACTGTACTAGTGTTCTAACCCATGTCAGGTATTAATCATGAAATGATCCCTTGGCCCAGTATCATGAAGTGGCCCATTACGGGGTCCTACGGTACGATCTACTAATCGATCGGCTCCCTACAAGTTCTAGCTCGTCATATGTCTGTGTCATACGGCCCTATCCTGAAATGTAGTTACCTGTGCTAGGTCCACTATATGGTGTATCAAGCCCTATGGTGCCAACCACCGACATGAATCAAGCACGCATAGTGTAAACCTACAGGTGCCCAATGTCTGCTTTTTCAACTCCGGACTACGTGCACGACCATAGTCCGCCTGAACCTACAATGGCACACCTACTCAGCCGTCGTTCTGGTCGCTTACAATCAGCCCAGTAATCATGCCCCACCCTGCCTAGTCCCAGGGTATCGTGATACATCTAAGTGGGTTACTGCTGAAAAGGACCGCGTAACTAGGGTTTCTAATGGGTTAAGTGTTGTCATTCAAATTCGTGACTTAACCTTATCCAAATCATGTATCAAGTTGGTTAAGTGTGTTCAAGCGGTTCATGACTTAACCCTATCAAATCATCGTGTCAGGTTGGTTAAGTATATTCAAGTGAACCCTATCATGTGGCATTAATCATTATTGCACCCCAACCTCTCACATTAGACTAATTGTTGTGGTCACTGGATTTTCCGGGCGGTTCCAGGCAGATTTACACCACAATATAGTCTAACCTTGGGTTTTGCATGCGATATGACCAACTACCCACATTGGATCCTATTGTTTGCAGTCACTGGATTCGCCAGGCGGTTCCGGGCAGATTTACACTGCAAACTCAACCCAACCTTGAGTTGGCCATTTTCAAGTTTATCTAAGTGTCATGCTCAGATTCAAGTTTTGAGTCTAAATTCATGTCAAGTTTTCAGGTCATGTTTCATGTCAAATCGTATCAAGTTCATGTCCATATCCAGGTTCAAGTTATAATAACGTTCATGTTCAAAGCCAATTCATGTTTTGCCTAATCTACCCAAATCGTATTCCCATCGCACATAAACTCGAATTGCTACTAATAAATCTAATTAGGGAATAACATAAAAAAAGGGACGGGTATAAGGTGGCAAAAGTGATTACTAGCATAGCATTGTATGACTTGAGATAAATGATTATAAAATTACTGGCATATGGAATATTGGCCTCGAACATAAAGATTCCAAATCTAGCAAAATAAGGTACTAGTCAAGATAACAGTTGTCATAAGGTGATAGTATAGTCATGGTAATGATTGACATAAGGTGATAGTATAGTCATGGTAACGATTGACATAAGGTGATAGTCATAAACTTGTGACTAATAGCAGATTCAACATGATAATATGAGGGGTTTTTCTTTTTGATTTACAACATGAATAGGCCCCAAATCAATGTCATAGTAATATACCCAAAAGTCAAGATCCAAGATGAACAAACATGGATGTAAAACAGTCATCATACACATATCCAATTTCAATTTACAACATATTCATATTACATTTACAGTTTAAATTAAAAAGTAACTAGGGCTTACAGATCGCAGTTTGAGAATTAGAAAAAGAGAGTCGTTGTTGAATCTTTATATGCTTAGTCAAGTCCTAATAGAAATCCCCAAATCAGCAATTCTCTTAACGTAGTTTCGACGTAGAAGAAGTAGTCCCTTTCTCTAACTTTTCAACCAGAATTAGAGTAGCATAAGGTCAGAGAGAATTTTGTGTAGAGAGACTAGTGTTAGGGGCTGTTTATATAGGGTTACGACAACGAATGTATACAGAAACAAGGGCAGAAACATCAAAGTGAATCCAGCTTCAAAAGTGGGCTCGGCCACCAGGTCGACCCCCAGGTCGACACTATGGTCGACCTGGTCCAGGGCAGGTTGACTACATAGTCGACCCCCAGGTCGACCTGGTCCTGGGCGGGAAATTTCCCGCCCAGTCCATTCTGAGGTTTGAATTTTGAAATTTGAACTCGAATTTTGAGCTGTTTTGAAGTTGAAAACTTCTGAAAACTTCGAAAGGTCATAACTTGTTCATACAGACTCCGATTTTCAAAAACTCGGACTCGTTTCCAACCAGAATTCTGCATTGATTTATGGTTATTACACGTTATAAAAATACGGGTTGTTACATTCTCTCCTCCTTAAAGGATTTCGTCCCCGAAATCTCTAAGTTAGAAAGAATATATCCTACCATCCAATCATCCATCTACTCAAAGCATCATCCACAGGAAACCATTGTCCTTAAAAGATTTCTAGTGCTGTATGAACAGATGCAGAAAGTGTGTGTATATGTACTTATCTAATGCAAAAGATCAGGCGGTTACTGATTCAGTAAACCTCCTTAATGAAAAATATGTTAGTGTAATGAATCCAACATGTATGCAAATTCCTAACATAGTTTATAATCTCTACATGAGTGCACAAACATTCATTCATATGAAACATCCAAGTGATAGCATAACAAGTTCCATCCATGTACAAGTATAAGAACTCATGCATATGCAACATGAAAATGTAACTGAGCCGATCTAGTGCCTAATGTGTGTCATGCATCCACTAGCAACCACTTGCAAACACTTGCAACCATTTGCAAACATCAACCATAACATGTTTCAATTACATGTTTACATCCATATGGTTCTACCTAAGGTTCTCAAGATAAGATCGAGAAGATAACAAGACAAACGTAGGTAGTAGAAGCATGATACGAAAAAGGTTTTCAAGTTTATAGGAAAAAGAGATCGAGAATGTACCCTAAAAAAGAAATGGGTAAAGCACGCGTATCTTCTCTTCGGTTTCCCAAGTTGCGTCTTCTTGGGATTCACTCCACTGCACTTTAACTAGCTTGACTTCTCAATTCCTTAGCTTCTTAATCTCCGTTCCTAAGATACGAATCGGAACTCGCCTCAATGTTGCTTCTTTTTCCACTTCTACGTCTTCAAGGATGCTTGGCTCAACCACTTCGGCTGACTCATGCAAGCACTTTCGGAGATGCGAGACGTGAAAGACATTGTGCACCCCAATCAGCTTCTCGGGTAAGTCTACCTTATAGGCCATTCGTCCAATCCTCTCGGTGATAGGGAACGGTCCTACGAACCTTGGTGCTGGCTTTCCAACTGCTCCAAAACGAACTACATTGCGTAACGGAGAAACTTTTATAAAGACCATATCTCCGACTTCGAACTCTAGGTCTGTCCTTCTCTTGTCCGCATAAGATTTCTGTCTGTCTTGGGCGTTTTCATCCGTCTTCATATCAACTCAACCTTCTCATAAGTGTCTCTTATCATGTCAGGGCCAAGTATAAGCCTGTCTGTCGTCTCCCACCAAAAAGTTGGCGACTTGCATGGTCTTCCATACAGGGCTTCGAATGGTGTCATTCCGATGCTAGCTCGGTAACTGTTATTATATGCAAACTCCACATGAGGAAGATGGTCTTCCCAAGTACCACCAAAGTCAAGAACGCATAGCCTCAGGAGATCTTCTAGTACTCTATTTACCCTTTCGGTTTGTCCATCCGTCTGCGGGTGATAAGCCGTGCTTAAACCCAGTCGTGTACCCATGGCTTCTTGCAGACTATTCCAAAACTGGCTAGTGAAAATCGGGTCACGGTCGCTAAATATACTAGAAGGAACCCCGTGCAACCGTACCACTTCTCGAAGGTAAATAATCGCTAGCCATGATGCGGTCCTCTTGCTTTTCACCAGAATGAAGTGAGCACTTTTCGTGAGTCTATCAACTATGACCCATATGCTAGTATTTCCCTTCCTTGACCTAGGCAGTCTATCCACGAAATCCATCGAGATACTCTCCCATTTCCATTGCGGAACCTCCAAAGGATGTAATAGCCCATCAGGCTTCTTCGACTCGGCCTTTACTTATTGGCACACCATGCACTTCGAAACGAACTCTGCCACGTTCTTCATCATTCCAGTCCAAAAGAAAATGTGTTTCATATCCCTGTACATCTTATCCCCTCCGGGATGTATAGTCATCTTCGACTGGTACACCTCTTCGAGAACTTTCCTTACCAGGTCTCCCATTTGTGGGACACATAGCCTTCCATCGCGCCTTAGCCATCCCTTGTCATCTATGGCATACCTATTGAGGTAACTTGACGTTTCACCACTAATCAGCTTGTCCATGATTTCGACTATCTGTGGGTCTTCCTTCTGTGAAGTCCCTACTTGATCTAGAAGTGTAGGTCTTAATTCAAGAGATTCTAACGTAGCAGTCAATGACTCAACAGCAGGTGTAAAATCAAAGGTTGCTATAAACTCAAGGCTTTTCCTTTCAACAAACAAGGGGCTCAAAGTTAACCTTTTTCTACTTAGCGCATCCGCCACCACGTTACCCTTGCCAGGGGTATAAGCTATATCGAATTCATATGATGCTAAGAATTCCATCCACCGTTGTTGTCTCAGATTCAAATCTTTCTGTGAGAAGAGGTACTTGAGCGTTCTGTGGTCGGTATATAGCTCGAACCTCTCCCCTAGAAGATAATGGCGCCAAGATTTAAGTGCAAAAACGATCGCGGCCAACTCCAAGTCATGCGTGGGATAGTTATTCTCATGAACTTTAAGTTGTCTTCCCCCGTAGCATATTACTCTTCCTTCTTGCATTAGGACGGCGGCTAATCCCGTGCCGCACGCATCTATGTACACCATAAACACCTTGTCTCCGTCAGGTAATGCCAAAACTGGAGCTGTGGTAAGGGCTCTCTTGAGTCTCTGAAAAGCAGCATCACACTCTATGTCCCATGCAAAAGCTAGGTTCTTCTTTGTTAAATTAGTAAGAGGGGCTTAAATCTTAGCGAAGTCCTTAATGAACTTCCTGTAGTAGCCCACCAAACCGAGAAAGCTCCTCACCTCCGTTGCATTCTTAGGAATTTTCCAGTCCTGTACCGCAACTACCTTTGCGGGGTCCACGGCTATGCCTTTCTTAGAAACTACATGCCCAAGGAACCGAACTTCCTTCCTCCAAAAATGGCATTTGGAGAACTTAGCCTTTAACTGGTGTGCTCTAAGTGTTTCCATGACTTCCTTGAGATGTCTAGCATGCTCTTCTTCATCTTTTGAGAAGATCATAATATCATCCATGAAAACTACCACAAACTTGTTAAGGAACTCCCGAAACACCCTACTCATCAAATCCACAAAGTATGCGGGTGCATTCGTTAACACAAACGGCATGATGAGCCATTTGAAGAACCCATCTGGAGTTCTAAACGCAGTTTTGTCAATGCTATCCTCAGCCACTCTAAGCTGATGGAATCCTGTGGCTAGATCGAGCTGAGAGAAAATAGATGCTCCCACAAGCTGGTCAAACAAATCGTCGATTCTTGGTATTGGGTGCCTATTCTTCTTTGTCAGCTTGTTTAACTCACAATAATCTACGCACAGACGAAGCGATCCATCCGCCTTAGTAGCAAATACCACTGGAGCACCCCATTCAGAAATGCTTCGTCTAATGAAAATTTTCTCAAGCAACTCGTTAACTTGTTTACTGAGCTCTCTTCTTTCTCGCGGGGCCATGTGCCTAACAGGCAATGAAACTGGCTTGTCATTATCAACAAGATAAATTCGGAAGTCTATCTCGCATTTAGGAGGTAACTCCATCACTTCATCAAAGACATCTGGATATTCTTGGACCACTTTTACAGATTGCAAATTATCGTCGGACGAGTCAAGGGATTCAAGATAACACAACATGACCGGACCCTTAGGGTTACAAGAAATTTCAAGGGTATTACCGAGGCGAGTCATGAGCCTCACTACCCTTCGTTCACAATCAAGAATGGCTCTATAATTGGACAGCCAATCCATACCTAGGATCAAAACATATCCCATAAATCCGAGAACATAAGAATTACACGTGAATTCTATGCTTAAGATAGAGATCCTCAAATCCACACACATCATAGATAAATGGGCGGAGCCCCCAATTGGATTTGAAACTATAACGGGATCCTCAACCAGACTAGTACATAGGTGTAGATTTTCAACAATATCAGAAGAAATAAAAGTATGCGATGCGCCAGAGTCAAATAAGGTTCGGACAGGAAAGTCAGAAATGTAAACAAGGCTTTCTACGGAAATATTACTACTTCGGTTAAGAGCTGGAGTGGTGTTGAGAGCATGCAACTGCCCTCCAGAAGGTCTTGCTCGTTGGGTCTGCCCTTGCCCCTGTCCTTGCTTCTTAGGGAAATCCTTGCTGATGTGTCCAGTATCTCCACAATGAAAGCATTCACCCAACTTCCTCTTCTTCTTTCTACAGTCCTTAGCTAGATGTCCAGTAATACCACAGAAGTTGCACTTCCTCATCTCACGTGGTTTTTTGTTGCTCTTGTTATTCTTGTTATTCTTGTTGCCCCCCTTCTTGCAGTCAACTTTCTTATTCTGAGTCTCATTAGGCTTAACCTCCTTCTTACTATTCTTGTCTTCCTCATGAAGTAGAGCCATATCCACCAGGCTTTCAAAGGTCGCCCCCATGGGTATATGAGTTATGGCCAAACTGTGTAGTGGCTCGTTCAATCCTAGAGCAAAGCGTACAACCTTTTTCCGGGTTGTGTTGACCAAATCCAAACCGAACCGAGCAAGCTAATTAAACTTATTCATGTACTCCCTAACAGACATGTCCCCTTGCTTGAGTGCTAGGAACCTCTCCATCTGAAGGTTTTCTTCTGCTGACGATAAGAATTTAAGCCCAAACCTCTCTCTAAAGTCTGCCCAAGTCTCAACTGGCCTGGTAGCGTTGGTGACTTCCCACCAAAATGCAGCTTCCTTTTTCAACAACCATGCTTCCAACTGAACTTTCCTATGGTCCTCCACATCAAAGATAATAAACAAGTCTTCAGTCTCCTTCAGCCAGTTTCGTGCCTCAACAAAGGTTTCAGTTCCAATGAAGTTCTTGCCGCCCATTGCTTTAAAGTCTTTGCATATTTTGGCAAAGGCGTTACCAGGAGGGGGAGGAACCGCGACCACTGGGGGAGGAGGAGGAGGGATGTTTGTCGGGCCCACGCCATTAGCCCTGGCTTCTAAGTACCTTCGGAACCATCCAGGTACGGGTATTCCCTCAGGCAGGTTAAGATCGGTCATGCTGAAAAACGAAAAGAAAAAGATTCAAACGAGGAAACAAAGGAAAGTGCTAATGGATTTTTGGGGAATATCCTTTTTAAACATAATTTTTTTCTTGAAAAATGCTTCTTTATAATGGTTTTGAAAATAGTTTCAGAACGTTTTTAAAACTTTTTCCCAGCCTAGTAACCTTCTGCTCTGATACCAAATGTAACACCCCACCTCCGCTAGGGTCACTCTCAAAGGGAATGCACTAGTTTTGGTGGAGTATTATCTAGGTAAACATACACAGAGATATCACAAGGAAGAACATAAACAAAGCAGCGGTAGAAATTAAAAACCAAATTTTTATTACTTTCAAGAAAAGAGTCAAAACCCCATATATCCAAGGTACAAATTATTCCATTACATCAAGTTCCAGATAAAGAAGCATAAACTTAAAATAACAAAAATAAATTATTCCCCATAAATAGCAGAAGCAGCCATAGCATAGCTCAAGACCAAACCGTACATGAGCTATCAGAAAGCAAGCTAAATCCATGCTAAGAGCTAGTGTTTCCTCCCTGTGAACCTGAGGGGGAAAACGAAAGAAAAAGAGGCGAAAGGAAAAAGGGTCAGTCATAAGACCGGTAAGCCCTAGTGATTTTCAGTATAAAAACTAGTAAAGGTAGTATGACATGTGAAAACAGGAATTAAACATAAGGATGATAACAGGACTGGTATGGCAATTAGGATAACAAGATAAGTCAAGTCTAGCATCACATATTCAAGGTTCGCTGCACCAACTGTACAAGTGTTCTAACCCATGTCAAGTATTAATCATGAAATGGTCCCTTGGCCCAGTATCGTGAAGTGACCCATTACGGGGTCCTACGGTACGATCTACTAATCGATCAGCTACCTACAAGTTCTAGCTCGTCATGTGTCTGTGTCATACGACCCTATCCTGAAATGTAGTTACCTGTGCTAGGTCCACCATAGGGTGTATCAAGCCCTATGGTGCCAACCACCGACACGAATCAAGCACGCACAGTGTAAATCTATGGGTGTCCAATGCCTGCTTTTTAAACTCCGGACTACGTGCACGACCATAGTCCGCCTGAACTTACAATGGCGCACCTATTCAGCCGTCGTTCTGGTCGCTTACAATCAGCCCAGTAATCGTACCCCACCCTGCCTAGTCCCAGGGTATCGTGATACATCTAAGTGGGTTACTGCTGAAAAGGACCGCGTAACTAGGGTTTCTAATGGGTTAAGTGTTGTCATTCAAATTCGTGACTTAACCCTATCCAAATCATGTATCAAGTTGGTTAAGTGTGTTCAAGCGGTTCATGACTTAACCCTATCAAATCATCATGTCAAGTTGGTTAAGTATATTCAAGTGGTTCATGACTTAACCCTATCATGTGGCATTAATTCATTAATGCACCCCAACCTCTCACATTAGACTAATTGTTGTGGTCACTGGATTTGCTGGGCGGTTTCGGGCAGATTTACACCACAATATAGTCACCAACTACCCACATTGGATCCTATTGTTTGCAGTCACTGGATGCGCCGGGCGGTTCTGGGCAGATTTACACTACAAACTTAACCTAACCTCGAGTTGTCCATTTTCAAGTTTATCTAAGTGTCATGCCCAGATTCAAGTTTTGAGTCTAAATTCATGTCACGTTTTCAGGTCATGTTTCATGTCAAATCGTGTCAAGTTCATGTCCATATCCAGGTTCAAGTTATAATAACGTTCATGTTCAAAGCCAATTCATGTTTTTCCTAATCTACCCAAATCGTACTCCCATCACACATAAATTCGAATTGATACAAATAAATCTAATTAGGGAATAACATAAAAAAGGGATGGGTATAAGGTGGCACAAGTGATTACTAGCATAACATGGTATGACTTGAGATAAATGATTATAACATTACTGGCATATGGAATATTGGCCTCAAACATAAAGATTCCAAGTCTAGCAAAATAAGGAACTAGTCAAGATAACAATTGTCATAAGGTGATAGTATAGTCATGGTAACGATTGACATAAGGTGATAGTATAGTCATGGTAACGATTGACATAAGGTGATAGTCATAAACTTGTAACTAATAGCAGATTCAACATGATAATATGAGGGGTTTTTCTTTTTGATTTACAACATGAATAGGCCCCAAATCAATGTCATAGTAATACACCCAAAAGTCAAGATCCAAGATGAACAAGCATGGATGTAAAACAGTCATCATACACAGGTCCAATTTCAATTTACAACATATTCGTATTACATTTACAGTTTAAATCTAAAAGTAATTGGGGCTTATAGATCGTGGTTCGAGAATTAGAAAAAGAGAGTCGATGTTGAATCTTTATATGCTTAGTCAAGTCCTAACATAAATCCCCAAATCAGCAATTCTCTTAACGTAGTTTCGACGTAGAAGTAGTCCCTTTCTCTAACTTTTCAACCAGAATTAGAGCAGCTTAAGGTCAGAGAGAATTTTGTGTAGAGAGACTAGTGTTAGGGGTTGTTTATATAGGGTTAGGTCAACGAATGTAGATAGAAACGAGGACAGAAACATCAAAGTGAATCCAGCTTCAAAAGTGGGCTCGGCCACCAGGTCGACCCCCAGGTCGACACTATGGTCGACCTGGTCCTGGGCAGGTCGACTACATAGTCGACCCCTAGGTCGACCTGGTCCTGGGCAGGAAATTTCCCGCCCAGTCCATTCTGAGGTTTGAATTTCGAAATTTGAAATCGAATTCTGAGCTGTTCTGAACTTGAAAACTTCGAAAGGTCATAACTTGGTCATACGGACTCCGATTTTCGAAAACTCGGATCGTTTCCAAGCAGAATTTCGAGACGAACGCAATGGCATGACCCGTTTCCCTTGATTCTTATTTTAAAATTAATTCTGCCTTGATTTATGGTTATTACACGTTATAAAAATATGGGTTGTTACAGAAGCCGATTCAAGAATGTTGTTAGCATTAGTCTCAGCAAGAACCGCTCGCTCCTCAAACTGAACAAGTTGGTCACTCAAGGCCTCCTTTAATTTCTCGATAGCCGCAAGACTATTTTTTAAGTCCGCCCTTTACTTCTCCCAAGCAGCCTTCTCAGCATCAAAATGACTATGCGCTGTCCTCAAATCAGCATTGGCCATTCTAAGATCCTCTATTTCCTTCTTCAAAGATAATCGTTCTTAGCTGTTAGAATTTAGCTCGCTACGAAAACGCTTTCTAGCTTCCTCCAGATTTGTCTTGTAGTTCTCTGCGTCTCGCTGAGCTAAAGCTAGACGGGCCTGCGCGTCTTCCAAGAATTTTTCCATTTTGCACCTGGCCCTGTCATTATTCTCAATTCTCACCTTGGATCTGGCCGCATCCGTTTCTAGGCGACGGATGGCATTCGAAAGGTTAACAGCGTTCTTTTTCATTACCTTATACTGTTTGGCTACATGGCACACATATCCAATCACCTCAGTATCCCAGTCCCTAGGAACCGGCTCAAGATCCGGTACAAACGTCATCCTCTCAAAGAAAATATCGGGGAATTCCTTGCGCAAGCGCGCCAATCTAGCCTGATTTTCGGGGCTATGGATAGCATCTCGTGCAATGAGATTGTCGAAGTCATGATCGTTAGGAGAGACCAGAGCTTCTATTCCTTCTTCACGATCTTACCCTCATCTTTATTTTTGTCCTCTGACTCGCGTTGTTTCTTGGAAGATTGGACATGAGAAGGCGTACTTTATGGAGGGGTTAAGTCCCTAGAAGCTGCTTACCCTCAGCCGGTGGCAGTGGACGACTATGAGGTTTCCCGGAACCATGCCTGGAAGGAGATCGGGATCGTGTAGAATAGGTTTGAGGAGGATCGCGAGGCCGATAACTATCCCTCCCCCGACTATCACTGCAAGCAGGATTTGGATGAAGACTAGGTGTGCCTTCACGAGGGGAGCGATAAGAATAAGATCGTTTGCAAGTCATCTTTCCTGCAAGAGAAACAAGTACCAACCAAAACCTCGAGTATTGTTGGTATAAAAGTGTGGGATCAGACAGTGCATGTGATTTGTGCATCCCATATAATTCCCCCTAACAGACTAGGGCCCGAAGTTAGGCTCGTCTGGGTAGTTTCTCGTTCTTCAACTGGAGCATTTGTTTCCTTAGAGATAGGAAAAAATGGCTCCCCTTCGAAATCTTCGTGTGTATATACATCGTCAGGTATAGGAATCTTGTTCAATTCTTTGAATAATTGCTCCTCTGTTAAATCATCGGGAGCGGCAGGCTCAACCAGTAGAGAGGCCCTTGAGGGGGAAACCCTCGGAGAGGCTGGGATTTCCTTAATCTCGTCGGTACGGGCCTCATCCCCTCTATATACATTTAAACCTTCATCATCCTGGTTAATCATCGGCAAAGGACTCTTATGAAGTTTAGTTGTCTCTGTTGCCTATGACGTTCTTTCTCCCTCGGCTGGGGGCACATATTTGTAAGGTTTGTCACCCGCGCCAAGTCCAAATCTTATATCCAGAAGGCGGTGCCTGTGAAGTTTCTCGTCAGTAATACATTTCTTGATCCTTAGGAAGTCAGATTTGCTTTTCAGAAGAAGGGATAGTCAATTACTATACACCGAGCCTTCCGTCTTTGGAAAGGTGTGATCTGCATAGAGGAAAGAAGTATGTTAGCACTTCGATTTCTTAAACAGGTTATTCATTCAAAGGTTTAAAATTTACTTGATTTAAGCCATCTTCTCGCACACTAGCTTGTCTCTTTATATAGAACCAATCGGCCTTGGGATTCCCTATGTTGTTGTAACCGTCAGACAAGACCTTCCTATTGACTACCGACTCTAAGAAAGAAAAATTTGGGGTTGCTGTAGAACGATGCTTGAAAAGGTAATAGAACTTCAAGTCTTTAAACGTGAGCTCATTTTGCAGGATTTCCGCATACGCGATGTATAAAGTGTATAGGGCTGCGTATGCATTGGGATGAAGCTGCATCGGAGCAATACCCACTCGTTTTAAGGTTTCAATGACGATTGGAAGAAACAGAGGAATAGCGCCTACCCAGCATATGAGTCGGCTGACTGTCATATTCCCTTCCGGAGCCAGATGAGGTCTATCTTTGCTTCTAGGTGTTCTCACATCATCCTAGGGGATCCCGTGTTTCAAGCAGATTTTCTTAAGCTTTATGTCATATAGTTTGGAAGCTAAAGAGTCAGTGAATTTCTCTATTTCTAGTGCACCAGGAATCTCATTGGGAGCTCGGTCATCTACTTCGGACTCCTCATCAAGCGAGGTACTCTCAGATGAATCCGATTCTGTTTTTGCCTCATATTCGAATTCAGAATCCTCACCTTCTGGATTAATTGGAAGAACCTCGAGGCTGTGGTTCTCAGACATCTCGGGTCCATCTCTGTTTCAGATCTTGGAGGAGAACGATTATCTGATATTACTGTTTAGGCAAGTAAACATGAGCAATAAGAATATAATCGCCCGTCCCCCATGTGTACAAGAGCAAGTGTGTAACAACCCGTATTTCAATAACATGTTAAAACGAGAATCAAGGCAGAATTTAATTTTATATTCTGAATCAAGTAAAACGGGCTATGCCATTGCGTTCGTCTCGGAAAAATACGCGAAATAGAGTCCGAGTTTTCAAAAATCGGAGTCCATATGACCCGGTTAAGGCCCAAAGAAGTTTTCGGGAAATTTGAATTTCGAAACATGCAGAAATGGGGCCAGGCGGGAAAATTCCCGCCCAGACAAGTCGACAGGCATGTCGACAAGCATGTCGACAGGCATGTCGACAGGCATGTCGACAGGGCTGTCGACTTGCCCTGTCGGCTGATTCTGATCAGGTGCACCTGGATGCAGTCTTGGTCTGGTCTGATGGGCCTGTGACGATTTCTATGGTCCTGATCTATCCTAGGGTTAATCTAAGGGCCTAAAACTATCCTAATCTCTATAAAAAGACCCTAAACCTAACCTAAATCCCTAAAAATCAAACCTAGCAACTAAGTGCTGCCAAAATCAATTTTGATCATGGCCTCCATCTCCAATCCCTAGAGCCTATGCACTCAAATCAAGTTCAAATCAAAAGATGCAAGCTTGCTACACCAAATAGAGGCCAAATCAACATTGCTATGCGAGTTCCATGACGATTCTTCTACAAAGGAGGTACCTTTCTTAGCCAAGATGATTCATGCTTCTCTCCCTAGGCCTAACTATGTAAGTTCTAGCTACTTTTAGATGGAAACGGTAGTTTTGATAATGACATGGGATAAAATGAGGCTAAACATGATTATGCGAACCTAAATGAACCTTACCATGCCTCTTGTGTTCATATATATGATCTTAGGCCATGTGAGTGACTTAATCATGCCTCTCATGCTATGCATAACCTAGTTTAACTTGCAAGTTTGGATCTTTATGCATGAAATGCTAGCATGAACCTTTAGGAACCACTTTACTTGTGAGACATTGGCTAAGACAAGATTTTGGGGCTTATGCATGTTTATGAACCCAAACCCCTTATGCTAACATGCAAGTTTGTGGCCAAATCCTTTATGAGATTATGCATGCTCGTGGCCAATCCCCTCTTTTAAGTTGTGCATGTTTATGGCCAAACCCTTTTTGATAATATGCATGTTTGTGGCCAAATTACCTTATGACACTATGCATGTTTATGGCCAATCCCTTTATGATGTTATGCATGTGGAAGCCAAGCCCTTTTTGGCATCATGCATGTTTTGAGACCAATATGTGACATAGTATCCTTACTATGTTGACTCGCTTTGCTTGCGTTGGGAAAACACGATTTTGGGTAGTTAGATAAACATGAACATGTCGCAAAATCTTAACTTGAATATGCATGTGTTTATACTTGAAAATATGACTTGAAAGGTAACATGGAAGATGACATGTAAGTATGCATAAAAACATGAGCTTGGGAATTTACCTATTAAGTTAGGTCTACCCTTTGGGAATTTACCTATTAAGTTAGGTCTACCCAAATGCTTGAAAACTTGTAACATGTTTTGGAAACATGATGAACTTAGATAATATAAGTATGGCCAACTCGAGGTTGGGTTGAGTTTGCAACGTAAAACTACCCAGAACCGACCGGCCTAACTAGTAGTTGCAAACAATAGGACCCAATGTGAGAAGTTGGTCATGTCGCGCTTAAGACCCGAGGTTAGACTAGGTTGTGGTGTAAATCTACCCGGACCCGCCCGGCTTAACTAGTAACCACAACAAGGTCTAATGTGAGAGGTTGAGGGTGCATTAATTAAATTAATGCCACATAATAGGGTTAAGTTAATTTGATTAATGAGGCTTAACCAAATATGATATGGACAAATGGGTTAAGTAATTTGATTAGGCTAATGATACTTAACAAAACATGATAAGCTTGGGTAGGTTAAGTAACTTGATTTGCCTAATGACACTTGACCATTTTTATACGACTAGTGGACGGGATTAAGTTAACCAACACTTAATCAATCCAACACGATAACGTGATAAGGTTAAGAAAATTTTCTTAATGACACTTAACCGTATAATACAGTTAATGGATGGGGTTAAGATTAGGCTTAACTAATCTAAACATGGTAATCGGATGGGGTTAAGTTAGTCTAGACTTAATTAATCCAACTTGGTAATTTAATGGGGTTAAGTTAAACACTTAACTAATTTAACACGATGATTTGATGAGGTTAAGTGACCTATACTTAACCAATCTAACTCGTTAATTTGATGAGGTTAAGTTAATCTATACTTAACCAATCTAACGTGAAAACATGATAAGGCTAAGTCACGAATCACTTGAATACGCTTGACCGATTTGATGACAAGGTCAAGTTAATTTATATAATTAACCAATCTAAAATGATAATTAGACGAGGTTAAGTCATGGATTCCTTGATATACTTAACCAACTTGACACATGGTTTGTAGGGTTAAGTCTTGAACTTGTATACTTAGCCAATTTTGACATGGTTTGTAGACGGGCTAAGTTATGAACTTAAGTGACACATAACCCATTAGATAAACCCTAATTCGGAGGATTAGGTAAATAACCATAGTTAACAAGGATTATGGAAATAAGGCTAAGTGGTAAACCTTAGTTAAGGGAAACTAAGTAGTAATTCTTAGTCAGGGAAATTTGGACCACTCCTTAGATAGATGAGTGACCCGATACGGTAGGTCATCGTTTAAGTATACGTGTAGGAGCAGGCTATCTGATTTAGATAAAGGCTCCAGCAAACTGGGTAACGAAGCAGCGGCTTCGGGGAACGTGAGGATATTCTTGGTGTCCCTCTGTGAGGTCGCAGATGATCATCCTGGGCTCACAAGAGGTTAAGGTCTGCGTTAGAAGAACCAAGAGTATGCCTCGGTTGCTATACGAGCGACCTAAAGACTGGGATGGATAGCAGTGAGTCAACAAATACATGATAGTGCCCTAGATAGCAAGTTCGTCGATCATCTACCATCTTGAGTCAAGCGTGTACGTACGGAAAGGCAGGGAACACCCAACAGACCATAATTGCTATCTAATTATGGGTGAGGTGGGCCGTAGGATGTGGGCTGGCCGGAGTGTAGTTCTCATGCAAGATTTTCTCTTGTGTTGCCTTTCACTAGTTGAGGGAGGGGTCTCGTGGGACCATAGCCACGTGTAGAAAAGCAGACCTTAGTATCTGCATCGACAGATAAATCTAAAGCTCCCGACCGAGTCCTGTATTTCTTGTTTTGCCCTGTGACAGGACTCGGATGGCACGATGTGATACATGTGCATACAGTTATAGAAAAACGATTCACGATGAATGCGTGGGAAAAAGGGCGCGGTTGAGGGTTAGCGTAATCCCTAGTGGCCTAGGTGGTTTAACCCAAACCGAAATACGAAAGCGTGCAATAGGTAAGCGTAATCCCTAGTGGTGCTAGGTGGCGTAAGTCCTAGTAGTTCAAACGATGATTCATATGGAAGAGCCTAGCTAGAACAAGGGTGACAGTCCAAACGATTTCAAGGATAATACGACATGAGGAAGCCCGTACGAGGTACGGCAAAGGACTGAACTTATATACATGGAAAGAAACATATGATTTGAGTAACCTATATATGCGATATTAGGTTGACATGGACCATTACACGACTTTGAGCACGGGACATTCATGGTTAACACATGACGCGGGTAGGGATACTAGTACGAGAGGTGCAGAGCAAATATACATGTTAGAACTAGGAAGAATATACATAATAGATACCGTGGGATGTTAGACGGGGTAGATACCTTGGTATAATGTACTTGATAGAAATCTGACGATGTGATACCTTGACTTATCATAACACCGTAGTTTATCATGATACCTTAGTTTACCTTGCCGCAGTAGTTCAACCGGCTACCCTGGTTTATCTATCTTGTAGTTATCCTTATGTTTACTTTCAGTTTATGCATGTCATGTTACCTTTACCTGTTTTTATACTGGAAGTAGATAGGACTTACTCAGTCTTTTTGACTGACCCGTTTTGTTTCGCCTCTTTTCTTCCGTTTCCCCCCCCCTCCAGGTTTCAGGGAGGAAACAATGATGTTTAGTTCGGACTTCTTCTGCTTGAAGGTCATCATGGATGGCTTGGACTTCTCTTGGCTATGGCTACTTTACTGTTTTACTTGGGGAATAATTTATTAAAAAGTCTTTATGCTTCTTTACTATTGCAAGACAGGTTTTGATGTACTCTGATGTAAAAGGCTTTAGACCTTATTAATTCATGTTATGAAAGTTTGATTTTACTTCCGCTATTTATATATGTTCTGTCTTGTGATATTTCTGTGCATGTTTACCAATAATGCCCCTCTAAAGCTAGTGCATTCCTTTGCGAGTGACCCTAGCGGAGGCGGGGTGTTACAAAGTGTGTGTTTGTGCATAGGAAGAAAGCATAAAAGTTAACAAGATCATCAAGATATTAGTAGTTGTCCATTGTTAAGTTATGTTGCTGTCCAGTTCAGAAAGTTTCAAGGGCTCTAGCCTAAATGTCCATTGATATACCATAGTTAAGCTGCAATGTTTATTTAACAAGTACATGGGATCGTTCAGTATTTGGATCGTGGTACATCACTGGATCGCGTAATGGGGTTCGAATCGTGGTATGTCTGCGGATCGTGAAGAAGGCATCGATCCGCAGCAGAAGCGTTAACTCATGAAAGAGCAACATATCGGATCGGGAACCGGATCGGATCGCTGTAACTCCCTACTATTCACAGCTTACCACCACAATCTGATCCGCTTTCCAAATCCTAATCCTTCCGTTTACTCCTACCACGATCCGTTCCCTGGTCATCGCCACGATCCACTGCCTCGCCATTCTCCTTCATCTTTCTCCTCTTTCCACCTCACCCATGATCCGTACCCAAACCTCACTCATGACCCGATCTGCTTAGCGCTTTTCTCCTCTTCTTCTTCTTCTTCTTCTTCCTCTCCTCTTCTCCTATCCATCGCTGAGCTCGAACGTTGGAATCCATGGTGTCTGAGCAGCCTCTAAACAACCTCAAATACCACAAAACTCCGCTCTCTCCTCCCAAATTAGCAAAAGCTCAAGAAAAACGAGAATAAAAGTGCGAGAATACGTTTTTTATGATTCCCTTTCTTAAAAATAGGTAAAACGAGTAGGTTTTTTCTTGGAAATCGGAGATTAGGGTTTAACTCGAAGAGGACTAGCGGCGGCAACGAAGGAAGAAGAAAGGAAGAAAGGAAGAAATGAAGAAGGGTTCGGATTATATAGACCACGAAGCGACCGTTAGTATTCCCCTTCTTCTCCTATTCGGAACGCGAAAATAGATAGGCTACGAGCCCAAGCCCATCATTCTTCGTGGCGAAGCCCATTACACTTCGAGAAAAGGCCCGGATGCTCACCAAAGGTCTAAACGAGCGTCTCGCTCCACGGACAGTGGCGCGCTTGCGCGATCCGAACCGACGAACGATAGACTGAAGTGAAAACTCAGAAATACTTGTGAAAGTTCAGAAATTTACTTGGCAATTTGACAACGAAGTTTCCAAAAAGAAAAATCGCAGAAATAGGAATTATCCGATAAACGGAGAAAAGATTGAAGATTTTACTGGATATTTATGCCAGTCAAAGAATGCAAACTTCCGAAGTAACACGACATTTTAGACAGACACAACCAATGATTTACATCTCCCAATAAAAAGACATCTCTGTAATTCCGAAGCATGTTCCATCCCCGATGAAACATACTTCGAGGGGGCAAAATGTTGGCTAGCATTTTGACTAAGCCACCAAAGTTCACACACAAGAAGGAAATATGAAGCTTCACTCCTTTCTACCCTTGGAAACCCGATCGCGGTCTTTCACCCCTCTTCAGATCGCTGCACACCATCTCGGATCATAGCGTACCATCGGATCGCAGCTTTCTATGCGCTCCGATCCTCCCCACCAAGCTCGATCCGATCCGACTTCAGAAGCCAGAGGATGGAGGCCATGACCCATTCTACCACGATCTGAAATGCATGGATCTCGCGACACCTGTCCACAACTGTCATACTGACCAATTCTCCATCAAGCTATGAACCCGTCCGAGATTCTCGAGATTTGTGCCACGTATAACCACGATCCGCCTGAAGAAATCAGCTATAAATAGCCCAGAACTTGGCATTTTTGGGGATCTTTGGGCAATTGAGAGATCTGACTCCACCATTATCATATCTCCATTGTTTCTACTTAGAGTTATCCTGAAATTATTGAGAGAACCATAATTGTAAGAGTGAGATCGAGTGAAACTATTGATTGTACCTGCACTCAGCATATAATCAACTAACTATAAAGTGGAGTAGGCTCGTTAACGCCGAACCACTATAAATTTCATGTGTTTTTTCTACTTTTTCTTCATATTGTAGTTATAACTCTTCGTAGATCAGAACAGCTTGGGTGTTATACCCAATTTTGGATCTAACAAATGTTAATTTAAATGAAAATTGATTGAAACAATGGAATTGGCTTGCATGACATATCCCATTGTGTTCGGAATGAGGTTACTTAGCTAGACGCGATAGTCGTTAGGTTCGATTTGGGGTTCGGTTGAAAAGTTAACTTTTTAAAAGAAAGAAAAATAATATAATAATAAATATATATTAAAGCCCCTCCCCCTCCTTTTTCTCTCTCCCGATTAAATCAGAAAAAACCCTCCCCCTCGCGATATCGTCACCGTCGCTTCATTTGTATCAGAGCTTTGGTTTACAGAGCTCGAGAACAAGACACATTAGAACCGAGTGAAAGAATTCATCAGAGATTGGATTAGTAATATCCAATGAGACCGACTCGTTAGAGATGGGATCAG
This sequence comes from Allium sativum, assembly GCA_030737875.1. NCBI lineage: Eukaryota > Viridiplantae > Streptophyta > Magnoliopsida > Asparagales > Amaryllidaceae > Allium > Allium sativum. Next base: position 804,474,755 of record CM060909.1, on the reverse strand, counting down.
TAGTATCCTAGAATGAGTTGGAAGAGTGTTTTTTTGAAATAAAACTGAAAACAAATTTTGTTTTGAAAATTTAAACCATTTTATACGTATTTGAAGATTTTATTTGTATTGAATTTGGACAATCAAGTATATAGAGATTTTAATATACGTCTGATCCATGTGTATTTGAAGCCTTGAATATACTAGATAGTTATAGAATCATACTATAGTCGTCCGGGGATAATCCTGATGATGATGCATCATCATCAACATTTATGTTCGAGTTTCGAAAGTGGGATATCTATATATTTCCAATTGTCTGGTGTGAGAACCAAAACTAGACAGGGCTTGCTGTTGTGATTTGGCATCAAAAACATGATTTTATGTGTGTGTGTGTATATATATCAAAGTTATGAATTCGAAAAATAATCCACTAATTGATTGATGGTTGTGTTGTGTGATTATTCATTTAAACCATTATGTTAATGTAAGGTAAGTTTAGCCAATTGTATCAAATGTTGAACTTAATTGAAAATTGATTGAAATTGCTTGCATATACATGTATATACATTGAACAGGTCATAGCAGGGATGCTAGGCAGAGGAATAAATTTGTATGCCCGACAAATAGGTACATGTTTACTAATTTATTGGGTTTGGATGATATTATGAGCTGATTGGCTAGCCGCTTGGCTTTTTCTTTTTCTTATTGAGATGAGAGGGCCTATGTGGCGGTTTGGGGATTTTTTCGGTGCTCCCCGTAAAAAGGAGGTTATGGCGAATTTTTTTGAAAATTTAGGGTGTTAGCCAAAATTTTGAAGAATTTGAAAATTCTTAGAAATTAAAAAGTTGAAGAATAAAAGCCAAAATGAAAGTTGAGTTGGTTAGTTAAACAACTTTCAGCTCCGTTCCTTTTTGAGGACGAAAAGATTTTAAGTGGGGGAGATTGTAACAACCCGGAAAACCAGAACCAATTTAAAATTTTTATTTTGGAAATTTTAATGAATTTTGAATATTTAAAATGATTTATTTTAAATAATAACGACTAGAAATTTATTTTGAATAGAATTACAACGTATACATTTATTTAAATCGAAATTAGAATATAAATATTTATTTTAATTAAAGAAGGAACTGGAAATGGTGCGATAGTTTGAAAATTCGATTTCAAATTTCAAATGAATGTATAGGATTCAAAATAAATCGGATTTTAGTGAAACCAAAAAGATTAGAATCTACTTGAAAATATCTTTCCAACGAATCCGAAATATTGAAATTTCATAACGGGAATAAAAAGTTATGCCCAGTTGAAAATTCAAAATAGTCGCTATGGAAATATAGTCCTTAAAAATAGGAATTTTGCAAACGACCTCCCGTTTTTGACAAGACCACTTTTGTCGGATCCGAAATGTCAAGTTATTAATAGATTCCAATTTTCATAATTTTTGGAATCAATATGTGAGCGTGGCGCATTTAAACGTGTTTGACCAATTTCAGTTTGAATTTAATCGACTGGAACCGTTTTTCAAACGGTCACCAATTTCGACGAAATTAGTTTTGTTAGGACCATATCGTTAATACGAAGCTAGAAATAATTTTTCTAGAACTTTCAGAGTTAGTATGTGGCCCCAGTTAATTAAAATGTGCATTCAAATTATATATATATTGATTTAAATGTTAATTTAAATGAAAACTGATTAAAACGATGGAATTGGTTTGCGGGACATATCCCATTATGTTCAGAATGGGGGTACTTAGCTAGGGGCGATAGTCGTTGGTTCGATTTGGGGTTCGGTTGAAAAGTTAACTTTTTAAAAGAAACAAAAATAATATACTAATAAATAAATATATATTAAAGCCCCTCCCCCTCCTTTTTATCTCTCCCGATTAAATCAGAAAAAAAAACCTCCCCCCTCGCGATATCATTACCGTTGCTTCATTCCCCATTCATAAAAGTCTCTGTTTTTATTGGGGAAAATTGAAATAGAATTAATTTCATTGATTAACTCTCTTGTGGCAGGATGGATACTTGGATCTAACACTTCTTCTCTGATAATGGAGCTTACTTCCATACCATCATTTCCCAGCAACAGCAATCTATCAAATCCAAGTAGGTCAACTAAACAACGACAATTTATCCATGGATCATACTATAGATTAGTATCCTTTGCATTTGTAACAATTCTATTGAATAGATGTTTACTGTTAGTTCGAAGTCTTAGAATAGCTTTCCAAGTTGATGAAACATTATTGTCTACAGCTAAAGACCAAAACTGCTTGTTTTTTTTTACAGTATTTGTTGAGTGACCATCTACTCCATAAAGAACTTTCTGAAAGGAATTTTCAAAGTAACTTAATGCATGCTGCCTTTTTAAGATCTGAAGAAGAAAAAATAGACCAATACCTCCTTCTTTTATAGGCTTGTACAAAGTAACCCATGCAACTTTATGAGTAGATCCACCCCACAAAAAATCAGCACATATGACTGTAATTTCTCTAAAGTATATTTAGGGATTTGATATATAAACAGCCAATACAAAATAGTTGGAGTGATAATGCCATTGATAAGTTCATCTCTACCAGCAAAAGAAAGCAGCTTAGATTCCAAACCTTGTATTTTACTTTGCACTTTTTGAATAAGAGAGTCACATTCAGCATAATGAAGATAATTTGTAGATATAGGAACCCCCAAATATTTTATTGGAAGATTCCTCTGCAAAGTCAAGTATATTTAAAATATCATTAGCATTTCGAACTGAATCACTAAAGAATATTTTAGTTTCAGCAGTATTAACAAGTAAGCCAGCATAGGAACTTAGCTTGTCAAACACCAACTTGAGAGTATTTTCATTTTGAACAGTGGACCTTCCAAATATCATCAGATCATCAACATGCATTAGATGTGAAATAATTGGCTAGACTTTACTGTTAGGTTGAAAAGCTTTAGCATAAGTTGCTTCATCCATCAAATAGGAAAGTATTGCATTGATATAGCAAAGAGATATGGAGATAATGGATCCCCTTGATGGATTCCTCTTGTAGATTTAATAAACCCTTTTTCTATACCTTGTATCAAAATGGAAAATGTAGTTATGGCCATACATTCAAAAACCAGATTTATGAAATGTACTGAAAATTTCATGAGAAGCATAATTTGGCAAATATGTTCTCTATTTATACGATCATAAGTCTTTTGTAAATCTACTTTGATACAACATTTTGGGATACCTTTCTTTTTAAAATCTCTGCGAAGCTCATGGGCTAATAATATGTTATCTCCAATATATCTCCCCTTTATGAAACCACTTTGATTTTCAGAAGTCAGAAAAGGCATAAAATGTTTCATTCTATTGCACAATATCTTTGCAAACACTTTATAATACACATTGCAACATGATATAGGTCTATAATGGAAATTTTCAGTTAGCTTATCATTTTTGGGAATTAGAGTAATAATATGATTTATTGGCTTAGGTAATTTTCCTGATCTGAAAATATCAATCAACGCAGCCAATAAATCATCTTTTATATCATTTCAGTGAGCTTCCATGAACTTAGAATTAATTCCATCTGGTTTTGGGCTAGTGTCATCTTTGATTGAAAATAAAGCATCTCTAACTTCTTATAAAGAGATTTCATTCATAAGATATTATTGTCATGACTGATTTATGGTTGCAATTGGCTGAAAATTAGGAAATAGAGATGTGCTTCCCCTATTAAATAATTCTGAAAAGTAGTTGATAGCTTCACTTTCTATTTCATCAGGTTTGAAAACGAGATTACCTCCTCGAACAATCAAGGATCTGATGTGATTATAAAATCTTCTGTTAGACATGCGAGCATAGAAAAATTTGGAATTAGTATCACTTTGTTGCAACCATGAAGTTTTGGCCAAAACTTGTTGTTTGTAACCTTCAAAATAAATTTTCTGCAAATTCTGATAATCTCTTTTTGCATGCAGATAATTATCATAAAAAAGAATATCATTAGGATTTTGATCAGCAGCGTTTTCTAAAATAGATACTTGTTTCTCAGCATTAATCAGGTTCTCATTGTTTTTCTCTCTCAATTTATTCCATAATTTCAGCTCTTTTTTACAGTTTTGCAACTTCTGTAGCATTTGATAACTTTTTGTCCCTAATTAGCATCATTCAACCTTTTAAAATAGCATCATTATATCCAGGAAAACTATACCATTCATTTTTATAACAAAATGGATACCCCTTCGTCTCTTGAGTTGGAATTAATTCCAATAAGATAAGATTATGGACACTAGTATGTTGTGATAAAGCTAAAGCTTTCAAGTTCAAAAAATTTTGCAAACAAAAATTGTTCACCAAAATCTTATCAATATTAGTGACAATGCCTTTTCTTCTCCAAGTAAAACATAATCCCATTAGCTTTTTCTCATTTAAGTCTGTTTGTAGAATAAACTTTTGAAATTCCCTTAAGTGTTAACATGGCACAGGCAGGCCTCCACATTTGTCACTAGAAGAAAGAGCATTATTGAAATCACCCATTAAAATCCATGATTCACCAACAAAAGCAACATCGTTAGCTAGAAGTTGCCATAGATTTAGTCTATCACTAAAAGAATTACTAGCATAGACCATAGAAAGAACCATAGATAATCCTCCTTTGTTTTTATCTACCACTGTAATATGTTGAAAGGAAGAAGCCACACTTAATAAATCCCAAACATTATCATCCCATATTAAAAGACTTCTACCTTGAGCTTACTCAGAATTATTTGTCATATATTTCCATGGACTTGGCAACAAAGAAATGAACAAAGCCAGATTTGCAGGGGAAAATTTATTTTCAACAAAGCCAATAATTGTTAGCTTAGCATGTGTTAGGAGATTAATTACTACTTTCATACGAGAAATATTATTTAATCCCCTAACATTCCATGCTAATATTGTCAGAATATATATATACACACACACACACACATATTCAAATGCAGGATTTGTACACAGGAATTAATACTGAAGATTGTACAATTTAAGAGCTTTTAGAGATTCAGAAATCAGAGTAGATTTAAGACTCCTGAGTAATCAAGATTTCAAGAGTTCAAGAATAATATATTTATAGAGTCTAGATTTTGTAAGATTCCAAATAGCACTCCAGGTCCAAATTCAAATTCAAACTCAAATTCTGATTTTCAATTCTATCCTCAATCCTCTCTATTTTTGTTTTTCTTTTTATCCTCAATCTTATCTATTTAATTCTATTTTCATTCTTCTTTGATTTTCAAACTTAATTTTTTTGATATATACTTTATTTATATTTCATATACTTTAAAACCTTATAATTTTATAAATATATTTATATAGTTTAAAAATATATTTTTATAATTTTTTCTATCATATAATATGGATTTACAACATTGGAATTTTATCCAAGAATTTCCAAAATTAATTTTATATCAAAATACTTGAATAATGCTTTGAAAAAGAAATTTACGCATGGCTATGTCGGCATAGCAAGATATGTATGTCGATATATAACAACTATTTTTTCTAAATTTAAAGGGAAGTGTCTTTTCACAATTTGAAACGCTTCAGAATCGTTGCAACCCTTCATACCTTATAAAAATAGGTTAAAACCGAATTTTATAACATCTCTTCTTGTCCATCTTCATCTCCTTTCATCCTACCATTATTCTTAATCATTTTTACGGTTTTAACATTTATACTCTGCCGAATCCATTTTTGTTTTGATAAAACTTCTTCTCTCTACACTTTCTATTGTACTCTCTGAATCAAGTGCTATTGAAGAGTTATAGGGCTATTTTGTAATTGATTGGGTTGAATAAACCTTGTTGTGGGTCAAAGAGGAGTCGGTGTGTCCTTGTGAGCCGTGAAATCAATGAAAAAAGAGTTGGTGTGTTCTTGCGAACCATGAAATCAAGAAAGTAGGAATCGGTATGTCCTTGTGAGCCGTGAAATCAAGGAGGGTGTAATTGACTATTGAAAGAGAAATAAAGCTCTGCACAATCCAACGTTGTGTAGGACTGGATGTAACACCCCACCTCCATTAAGGTCACTCACAAAAGGAATGCCTTAACTTTGGTGGAGCATTTTAGTAGACAGAACAGAAATTTACAAGACATATAACAATACTTGAGAAATTATAACATTGTTACAGCGGAAAACAGAAATCAGTTTGGTTACATCTTTCCCAAAAACTCAAGTGCATAAATATCAGTCTTGTTCAGAAAATCATCATAGTACAAAACTTTAAAATCATAATCCCCACAGAGGCTGCCATAAGGAGTCAAGCCATACTTTAAGCACTCTAAGTACTTCAAGCAGAAGAAATCCGGATCAAGCTAAAGTGTTCCCTCCTTGGAAAACCTAGGGGAAATGGAAGAAAAAGGGGCAAAAACAAGCAAGGTCAGACAAAAAGTCTGGCAAGTCCAATGACTTTTAGCTATGAACAGATAATAATAATCATGAAATGAAAATAAGCTGGATAAGAGATAACAGTAACAGAAGCAGCAGATGTACTTACGTTAAACAGAAGAAACAGAATAATACTACTTTTCATTTCTCTGCACTAATACTAGTATAACAGGATTAGGTGTCACCCTAATGTCTAAACAAAAGCAGAAACGGGAACAGAATAATTTCCACAGAAACAGAACGCTAATAATGGGCCTTTACCACCCGAACAGAAACAGACAGAAACAGAATGTTGATAATGGGCCTTTACCACCCGAACAGAAACAGATTAATCCTTATGGAAACAGAATGTAGAATTAGGTGCACACTAGTAAATGGGCCTTTACCACCCGAACAGACGGTACCACGTAGAAACAGACAGGTGTTGCCACCCAACAGAAACAAACGGTAACAACAGAAACAGACAAAACTAAGTGTACCCTAAAACCCTACCCCCAAGCGATCGGCTCCCTAATACATAAATACCCTGTGTCGGCTCCACAGTAGGGTGTATCACACCCTAAAGTGACAACCAGTTGTCACAGACCTATTTACAGATGTCACGGCGTATTACATCCTCAGAGGCAGACCGGGATCCATGCACGCACATGACCCAGTTGGAACGCACCATCAACACCCCTCGCCATTATCAGAATGAACCACTTATAATTAGTTCAGTAAGTGTGCCCGGACCCTACCTACTGTTGGGTCAAAGTTTTGATACCAGAAAGGGTTACTGACTAATATGGGTCCCAAACAACAGATGACACAAGTAATTTCCCTCCTAACATTGTGTCCCAAGACTAACATATTTCAGATTAACTTGTTTACAAGTTCAGACATACAGAGTTCAGATCAACTAGTTCACAGATCAGACAAGTTTTCAGACTAACGGATCAGATATACGGATTTACAAGATTTACAGATTTGTCTAACTTTGTAATTAGGCCTACAGATTCACGAAACGGGTTTGTTAAATTCATTAGTCCAATTGGTTCAACCCTATCCGCCCAACACGTTTTAGACATCATATTTATCCCAGATTTGCGTTAATTAAATATTATTGCATAGACCTCTCACATTAGGTTGGTAGCTTGAGGCCGCTGGATATGCCGGGCGGTTCCGGGCAGATTTTTGCCACAAACTAGGCCTAACCTCGTGTCTAAGCATGTTTTAGTTATGCCTACGACCTCTCACATTAGACTGATAGCTTGCGATCGCTGGTTAAGCCGGTTGGTTCCGGGCAGGCTTCTACCGCAAACAGAGTCTAACCTCGTGTCATAGCCAATTCATTCCAATACAGATTTTTCCGATATCAGGCTAATTCTGTTTATTTAACAGATTAAACTTCTTCATAGGATATAACGGATTAATCAAATTTCCATGTTCTACTAAATCTTAGGTCGAGCCTACGGATTTCCATACTCAAGTTACCATTATCTAGTTTCAACAGATCATACAATTCAATAGGTAGCAGATCTAGCAGTTTAAGCAATTCAATAGATTTAGCAAATAACAGATTTAGCAGTTTAGGCAATTCAATAGTTTTAGCAGATAACGGATTAGGCCATTTAACAGATTTAGCCGATATCAGATTTCTAAAACTCTATTTACCTATCTTGCCTAATCATAAATTTAGCCTAAACTTACATGCCTAAATCAAGGTCATAATTCATAATACAGTATATGCCCCAAATTTTAGCATTAATATTCCCATTTACTGTTCATGTCAAAATTAGATTTAATATTCTTGTTCACCCTTTATGTCCAAGACTAATACACATGTAAATCATTTTCTATTATAGCCAACTCAGATTATGCCAACATATTTGCTATGCCAGATTAACTTAATTAAGCTACGCCCAATCCCCGTATAACATGTTTCCACAAGTTCTCTAAATACTCATGAAATGGCCCTATAGGCTCGATGTACATAACAATGAATGGGAATAAACTAGCAAAGTTACATACTAAATATGAGATCTAACATCATTAAGGGAATAGGCATAAGAAACTAACTACCATAGTTATAGGCAACTAACCACAATACTCATGGGCGACTAATCATAATAGTTTCTTATTCAATGTCATAGGCAATAGTCTTAAAGCCATAAATCATAGTCATAGGCAATATTATCATAATCAATGAATCATAGTCATAGGCAATAGTCTCATAGTCAATGAATCTTTGTCATAGGCAATAGTCTCATAGTCAATAAATCATAGTTATAGGAAATAGTGTCATAGTCAATGAATCATAGTTATGGGCAATAGTCTCATAGGCAACAGTTTCATGTCCAATTATGCATTATTATTTGTTCCAAAATTTAGCGTTCGTGCGTTAATCTCTTATGAGATTCGGCGCAGGCTCGTAGTAGCCTGGCTATAGAACAGAAAGAAGAAAGAGGTACAGAATAGTTCACAGAAAAACAGATCTGACAGATAAGAATATAAATAACCTCAGATTCAGATTTATAATCATTTCACAATTATAATTACAGTTTATAGCGGAAAATAACTGTACTTGCCTTTTGTGGTTTTAAGAAAGGATAATAAACTGTTGTTGATGCAGAAATGCTGAATTATTCCTCTTTAATTGTTGTCATTGCTCTAAACTTTGATATGAGATTTGATTTAGCTTTTAATTCTATTCAGGTTTTAAGAAGATGCATCAGTCCAAGTTTTGATTCCAGCAGGGTAGCGACGCCATTTTTATTTTTTAATTAGAACAGAGGCAGAATATAGACGGAATGAAATTGTGTAGAGAAAATGAGGCTAGGGGGCTGTTTATATAGGAATAGGCGGACGAATCTAGACAGAAACGAGATCGGATACATCAGAATGAACCAGGTTGGTTTCGGGAGTAGGTTGACCCCCAGGTCGACACTATGGTCGATCTGGTCTGGCCAGGTCGACCCCCAGGTTGACACTATGGTCGACCTGGCCCCTGGGAGGTTGACAGTATGGTCGACCCCCAGGTCGACCTGGTCCATGGGCGGGAATTTTCCCGCCCAGCCTGTTCTGGGATTTTGAATTCGAATTTGAATTTGAATTTTCGAGCTGTTTTCGATTCTGAAATTCTCTGAAACATCGGAGGGCCATATCTCCCTCATATGGACTCCGTTTCTTGAAAACTCAAACACGTTTCCAAGCAAAATTTCGAGACGAATGCAATGGATCAACCTATTTCCCTTGATTATTATTTTAAAATTTAATTATTCTCTGATTTGTTACTTATACATTCACAGAAAATATGGGGTGTTACATTATCCTCTCCTTAAAGGATTTCGTCCCCGAAATCTTCAAGTTAAGAAGAATGTGTCCTACCATCCGGTCATCCATCTACTCAACCATCATCCACAAGCATCCATTGTCCTTAGAAAACTTCTAATGTTGTATGAACATATGCAAAAGTGTGTGTATATGTTCCTTATCTAATGCAAAGATCAGGAGGTCCACTGATTCAGTTGACCTCCTTAATGCGAACTATGTCAGTGTCATGAGTCCAACATGCATGCAATTTTCCTATTTGATACATATTATTCTTATATGAGTGACAACCATTCATTCATATGCAACATCCACGTGATGAGTCAATCATTTTGCATCCACATAAATTGAAAATGCTCACACATCCATATGTAGTATGAGAGTGTTTTCGAGCCGATCTAGTGCCTAGTGTGTGTATATGAATCCACGAGCAACCACTTGCATCCACTTGCAACCATCAAACATAACATGTCTCAAACACATGTTTACATCTATAGGTCGAAGACTCGATCGATAGGATACAGTTGAGTGATGGGAGCGAGTGCAGATAAACAAAAACTTGGTTTCCAGTAGACCTTGGTTGAGAGATAAATTCCCCTAAGTATCATCCCCGAAGACCGAAATCAGCATCAGATTGACACCCAGAGGATTACCCTCCTTAGACAATGTCAAAATGGGAAATCTCAACCTTATCAGAAATATTCAGATATTTACAGATTACCGGTACAGATCAGATTACTAAATGATTCTTAGGAAACTAAGCATGATAAAAACCCAGAATGTATGCGTCATAGTCAACTTAACGCTCAACACAGATACCCAACTTATCACAATTGAATGAGTCATAACCCTTATGGGTCTGAGTCTACAGCGGAATCAGAAACAATACTAGTATTCAAGTGCAGAGTATCGATTACAGAATCGAAATGCCAGAATCAGAAAAGAGTTTTAACTCAAAAATTAGATAAAGAAATTAAACCTCCTACAGAAAGTTTTCCTATTTCTATCCTATCCACTAGCCTCGAGAGTGTTCACTTGCCTTCCAGAAGTTGGTCCTGCCCTCTGCCCTTGCCCTCGTTTCTTCGGACAGTCCCTAGTGAAGTGTCCCATCTCACCAAAGTTGAAGCAAGTGCCCTTTCTTTTTCTGCAATCCTTGTTCAGATGAGTCGAGCTTCCACAAGTAAAGCACTTTTTCTCCTTCCTATCTTCAGAATTTTCACCCTTCTTTTGTGTTTCCTTTTTGGGCCATGCTTTTTTGTTCTGTGGTTCATCCTTCTTTGCCTCTTTCTTGCCGTTGTCTTCCTCGTGCAGTAGTGCCATATCCACCAATCTCTCGTAAGTTGCTCCCATGGGTACATGGGTCATGGCTAGGCTGTGCAGTGGCTCGTTCAATCCTTTAACAAAGCGGAGAGCCTTTTTATGCTGGGTGTTGATAAATCTAGCCCGAACCTAGCCAGTTGGTTGAACTGGTTGACATATTCCTTAACCGTCATACTTCCTTGCTTAAGAGATAAGAACTTTTCCAATTGTAGACTTCGTTCAGCTTGCGAGAGGAATTTCGTCTCAAACCTTGTTCTGAAATCCATCCATGTTTCAACCGGCCTCTCGGCGTTAGTGACTTCCCACCAATAGGAAGCTTCGTCCTTGAGCAACCACACTGCCAATTGTACCTTCTTCCTATCGTCCACATTGAAGATAACGAACAGATCCTCAGTTTCTTTGAGCCATTTCCTTGCTTCTACGAATTATTCAGTTCCCTTGAAATCCTTTCCACCCATGGCCCTAAAATCTTTATAGATCTTTGAAAAAGCAATTGCATGAGGAGGGGGTGGAGGAGGAGGAATCGCTGCAGCTGGAGGAGGAATATCTGCTGGGCCTACATTGTTGGCCCTAGCCTCTAGGTACCTCCTGAACCATCCAGGTATTGGCACGCCCTCTGGAAAGTTAAGATTCCCAGACATGCTGGAATGGGAGAACGGAAAAGATAGATATATGGCTATTCTGGGTATTATGTTTTTCCGAAATACTTTATTTTTTACAATACTTCCTTTTTAAAACCTTTTTGAAAATAGTTTTCAAAAACTTTTTATCTAATCCGGTAACCTTCAGCTCTGATAACAAGTGTAACACCCCACCTCCATTAAGGTCACTCACAAAAGGAATGCCTTAACTTTGGTGGAGCGTTTTAGTAGACAGAAAATAAATTTACAAGATAGCTAACAATACTTGAGAAATTATAACTTTATTACAGCGGAAAACAGAAATTAGTTTGGTTACATCTTTCCCAAAAACTCAACTGCATAAATATCAGTCATATTCAAAAAATCACCAGAGTACAAAACTTTAAAATCATAATCCCCACAGAAGTTGCCATAAGGAGTCAAGCCATACTTTAAGCACTCTAAGTACTTCAAGCAGAAGAAATCCGGATCAAGCTAAAGTGTTCCCTCCTTGGAAAACCTGGGGGGGAACAGAAGAAAAAGGGGTGAAAACAAGCAAGGTCAGACATAAAGTCTGGCAAGTCCAGTGACTTTCAACATATGAACAGATAATAATAATCATGAAATGAAAATAAGATGGATAAGAGATAACAGTAACAGGAGCAGCAGATGTACTTAGGTTAAACAGAAGAAACAAAATAATATTACTTTTTATTTCTCTACACAAATACTAGTATAACAGGATTAGGTGTCACCCTAATCTCTAAACTGAAGCAGAAACGGGAACAGAATAATTTCCACAGAAACAGAACGCTAATAATGGGCCTTTACCACCCGAACAGAAATAGACAGAAACTGAATGCTGATAATGGGCCTTAACCACCCAAACAGAAACAGAAACAGATTAATCTCTATGGAAACAGAGTGTAGAATTAGGTGTACACTAGTAAACGGGCCTTTACCACCCGAACAGACGGTACTACGCAGAAACAGACAGGTGTTGCCACCCAACAGAAACAAACTGTACCAACAGAAATAGACAGAACTAAGTGTACCCTAAAACCCTACCCCCAAGCTATCGGCTCCCTAATACATAAATACCCAGTATCGGCTCCACGGTAGGGTGTATCACTCCCTAAAGTGAAAAATAATTGGCACAAACCTATTTACAGATGTCACAGCGTCTTACATCCTCAGAGGTAGACCAGGATCCATGCACGAACATGACCCGGCTGGAACGCACCATCAACACCCCTCGCCATTATCAGAATGAACCACTTATAATTAGTTCAGTAAGCTGGCTCGGACCCTACCTACTATTGGGTCAAATTTTTGATACCAGAAAGGGTTACTGACTAATATGGGTCCCAAACAACAAATGACACAAGTAATTTCCCTCCTAACCTTGTGTCCCCAGACTAACAGATTTCAGATTAACTTGTTTACAAGTTCAGACATATAGAGTTCAGATCAACTAGTTCACAGATCATACAAATTTTCAGACTAACGGATCAGATATATGGATTTAACAGATTTACAGATTTGTCTAACTTTGTAATTGGGCCTACAGATTCACGAAACGGGTTTGTTAAATTCATTAGTCCAATTGGTTCAACCCTATCCACCCAACACGTTTTAGACATCATATTTATCCCAGATTTGCATTAATTAAATATTAATGCACAGACCTCTCACATTAGGTCGGTGGCTTGTGGCCGCAAGATATGCCGGGCGGTTACGGGCAGACTTCTGCCACAAGCCAGATCTAACTTCGTGTCTAAGCATATTTTAGTTATGCCTATGACCTCTCACATTAGACTGACAGTTTGCGGTCTCTAGTTAAGCCGGTTGGTTACGGGCAAACTTCTACCGCAAACAGAGTCTAACCTCATGTCATAGCCAATTCATTCCAGTACGGATTTTTCCGATATCAGGCTAATTCTGTTTATTTAACAGATTTAACTTCTTTATAGGATATAACGGATTAATCAAATTTCCATGTTCTACTAAATCTTAGGTCGAGCCTACGGATTTCCATACTCAGGTTACCATTATCTAGTTTCAACAGATCATACAATTCAACAGGTAGCAGATCTAGCAGTTTAAGCGATTCAACGGATTTAGCAAATAACAGATTTAGCAGTTTAGGCAATTCAACAGTTTTAGCAGATAACAGATTAGGCCATTTAACAGATTTAGCAGATTATATATATCTAAAACTCTATTTATCTACCTTGCCTAATCATAAATTTAGCCTAAACTTACATGCCTAAATCAAGGTCATAATTCATAATACAATATATGCCCCAAATTTTAGCCTTAATATTCCCATTTACAGTTCATGTCAAAACTAGATTTAATATTCTAGTTCACCCTTTATGTCCAAGACTAATACACATGTAAATCATTCTCTATTATAGCCAACTCAGATTATGCCAACATATTTGCTATGCCAGATTTACTTAATTAAGCTACGCCCAATCCCCGTATAACATGTTTCCACAAGTTCTCTAAATACTCATGAAATGGCCATATAGGCTCGATGTACATAACAGTGAATGGGAATAAATTAGCAAAGTTACATACTAAATATGATATCTAACATCATTAAGGGAATAGGCATAAGAAACTAACTACCATAGTTATAGGCAACTAACCACAATAGTCATGGGCGACTAATCATAATAGTTTCTTATTCAATGTCATAGGCAATAGTCTCATAGCCATGAATCATAGTCATAGGCAATATTCTCATAGTCATAGGCAATAGTCTCATAGTCAATGAATCATAGTCATAGGCAATAGTCTCATAGTCAATGAATCATAGTCATAGGAAATAGTCTCATAGTCAATGAATCATAGTCATGGGCAATAGTCTCATAGGCAACAGTTTCATGTCCAATTATGCATTATTATTTGTCCCAAAATTTAGCGTTCGTGCGTTAGTCTCTTATGAGATTCGGCGCAGGCTCGTAGTAGCTTGGCTATAGAATAGAAAGAAGAAAGTGGTACAGAATAGTCATAGAAAAACAGATCTGACAGATAAGAATATACATAACCTCAGATTCAGATTTATAATCATGTCACAATTATAATTACAGTTTATAGTGGAAAATAACCGTACTTGCCCTTCGTGGTTTTAAGAAAGGATAATAAACTGTTATTGATGCAGAAATGCTAAATTATTCCTCTTTAATTGTTGTCGTAGCTCTAAACTTTTATATGAGATTTGATTTAGCTTTTAATTCTATTCAGGTTAGAAGAAGATGCATCAGTCCAAGTTTTGATTCCAGCAGGGTAGCGACGCCATTTTTATTTTTTATTTAGAACAGAGGCAGAATATAGACAAAATGAAATTGTGTAGAGAAAATAAGGCTAGGGTGCTATTTATATAGGATTAGGCGGATGAATCTAGACAGAAACGAGACCGGATACATTAGAATGAACCAGGTTCAAAAACTTGATTTCGGGAGCAGGTCGACCCCCAGGTCGACACTATGGTCAACCTGGTCTGGCCAGGTCAACACTATGGTCGACCTAGCCCCTGGGAGGTCGACAA
Organism: Allium sativum; assembly: GCA_030737875.1. Classification (NCBI taxonomy): domain Eukaryota; kingdom Viridiplantae; phylum Streptophyta; class Magnoliopsida; order Asparagales; family Amaryllidaceae; genus Allium; species Allium sativum. Next base: position 804,459,559 of record CM060909.1, on the reverse strand, counting down.
TATGGTCGACCCCCAAGTCGACCTGGACCATGGGCGGGAATTTTCCCGCCCAGCCTGTTCTGGGATTTTGAATTCGAATTTGAATTCGAATTTTCGAGCTGTTTTCAATTCTGAAATTCTCTGAAACTTCGGAGGGCCATATCTCCCTCATACGGACTCCATTTCTTGAAAACTCAGACTCGTTTCCAAGTAGAATTTTGAGACGAACACAATTGCACAACCCGTTTCCCTTGATTCTAATTTTAAAATTTAATTATTCTCTGATTTGTTACTTATACGTTCACAGAAAATACGGGGTGTTACACTAGACGTAGGAGTAATTCGAACCAGTATAAAATCCAGTGTGTTCTTTCCTTTTTTGCATTTTTTTTTCATTTATTTTTCCTCTGTGTTTGAATCTGTGTTTGTGTTTTGTGCTTGTGGTGTTTGATTCATCCCGTAGTTCTCTCTAGTTTTTATTTTTGTTTAAATTTCTACAAACACTATTCACCATCCCTTTTGTGTTTGCTTTGCCTGAACGATCCATTCTGCAGTCCCCAATAGATTGCAGGCTATGACAACTCAGAAGGCGCATCAGAGGGCTTATGATAATGTGGAGATTACAAAACTATGAGCCTAGATCGCCGAGCTTGAGAAGCGTGATTATCGTCATGGCGTGTAGATAGAGCAACTGAACCGGTGTTGGTAGGTTCACTTTGTCTGATGGTTCTAGAGGGGATGATGTGTGGTTTGATGTATGTTTTATTATATTTTATTGTATGTACATATCGTTTTGAGTGGGTGAAGATTTGTTGGTACATTATGATGGATTGTATATATTGTTGTTAGTTTGGATGTTGGTTTATTATGTTTTATTGGATGTTGATTTGGATGTTGTATATATTGGATTGTATGCATAAGATTTAGGTTGTATATTGTGTTTGGATATATATACATATATATATGTGTATATATATATATGTGTGTGTGTGAGAGAGAGAGAGAGATTATTGTTGTTGTATATATGCTCGAAATTGAACTGCTATGGTATATATGTGATTGTATGTGGCTAGAAGCAAGCAAGTCTAAATTCAAAAAAAAACATAGGTTTTCAATGGCTCATAACAACTTACAGGTTGCTGATTAGTAACGGATTAAAACAACAAGAAACGACATTTTTCAACGGGTTCTAGTTGTTTCCAAAGACTATTTGTTGATAGAATTTTCCATTTGTCCATATAGTCCATTGGAAATACCCTGTGGTTGCCACTGGAAAGCATTACGTAACATTGGTACGTATACCAACGACTACCAATGGCTTTCCAATGGCTGCTAATGGTTGGTAACCATTGGAAAACATAAATTATCTTGTAGTGAAAAAAATTGAAAAAATAAAAGGAAAATAGAAGAGAAAAAATAAGATAACACAAGATTTATAGTAGCTCGGCTATTAATTAGGTCTACGTCTACTTTAGAAGATCGGCTTTATTCTTTGTTGCCTATTACAAGTGTCTTGATACAAGAGATTCAATATATGTCAAGGAATTGCTAGATCGCGATAGCCTCTTTGGCAATTGGTTTTAATTGAGAATAAGCTTGGAGAAGCACTATATCACCTTCTAGGTAGAGAGAATCTTAATCTCTTTATATAGGAGGAAGACTTGTATTTTGTAGGGGTTTGAAGTTGAATTGGCTATGATATTGCACCAATAGGCATGTCTATGTGGTAGGAAGTTACGTCAGAAATACCATCGCAATCCGAGCAAGTTTAGCGGATCAGTACTAATCCACATCCTATGGATCGACGCTAATCCATAGACTTAGTCTATGATTTGTCTTTGTTTATTCTTTTGGTCTTCTTATGTTCTTTTGTAGATGTTTATTGCGTTTTGTAGGATTTGGTCTTTGTTTGATAATACTTCACACTTGGGCTGTGTTAAACTGCTTTTCAAACTGTATAATCCAAATATCTTGAGTTAGGGACATCGAATTGCATCCAAAGTTTGATGGTATGCCAATATGATAATGAGAAGCATGGTAATTGGAACCGTTATAGGATGCACGCAATATATATGCGTAACAATCCAAACTCCAACAGGTTCAGATTATTCATAAAATGTTAAAATCCAAGTCCACTAAAGTTTGAGTTGGGTGTTTGGTATCTTGCAAATGAGCAAAGATAATATATTATAACTCAATAAATAACTCATATCGAAAGTGGTTAGAATATGATCATAAGTAAATACTTACCAACGGAATGACACTTTCTAAAAGAAGTATCTCTAAACTAAATAATATCGGCCTTCTATCTAACTTGCTGGTTGTCATGAGGTGGGGGTCAAAACTAGTGTTCTAGTGAATGGAAAATTACACACTTTTAAGCATAACGCTACATATACCATTATATTTCCATTTTAGTTATATTAGGGTTCTTTAGATTAGAATACTCTTGCCTCTATGCAAAAATCGTACCAATCAGTTCCTTGGTAGACCAAGCCTAATAGTAAATATATATGTAGCAACATGCCTTTGCATATCTATACATTCAAAACTTTAGTGATGTGTATATAATACATTCAAACAATCTACTTTAAAAACAGATGCTTAAACCTATTAAATCTACAATACTCAATCTTATGCCTTTGCATACCTATATATATTTTATAAGTTTACAAGAAAGTGAATCAAAACATTATTAAAAAACGTACAAAACACAAAAACCTATTCTTTATTACATCAATAATCAAAACCTAATTTATACAAATTGATTGACCGTTTCTGCAAACTATAAGGGATATAAAGGATTTGTTTTGTATTCGTTTTCGTGCAAATAATGATCCCTTTAATCATAACAATCCAAATCTACACTATATAATATAGAAAATAGAAAACTGATGTAATTTCCACTCATAGAGATATAAAGAGAAGAATAGTGAATTTGGTGTAGAACCTAACAAATATGGATTATGCGTTTTGAATCAATATATTCCAAATTCTCCTATATATATACAAGAATCATATTTAGGATCTCATATATATATACACACACACACACACACTATACTTAATTCCTGATTCTAAATAAGAATTTAGATTTAGAAGAGATAGAATATAGCTTAGAATAAGAGAAGAAACCAAACATGTTTCTAGAATCAAGAAAATGGTGGAGAGACAGAATGGAGGCATAGATGGGAGAGGATGTAGGATTTTGAAAGTGAGGTTAAGAGCTTATTTATAATTGCTGGAATGCATATGGGTCACCGGATTTATTTTATAAAATCTCAACCACCCATTCCCATAAAACATATAAAAAATCCTCAGCAAAACAACTAACATCTTCCATTTTTACCCAAGGGCAGTCGGCACTATCCCTAGGAGGGCGGTCAACCCCCAGGTCAACTCCCCTCAAGTGGGAGAGGTCGACCTCCTAGTGTGGAGGTGTGGAAGAATTTAATTCACTTGTTGTTTCGTTTATATATTAATTACTTATTAAATCTTGATTGATTCTTTCTATTTTAATTATTCTTGTCCATTCTTGTATATATATATATATATATATGCATATATATATGCACAAAAATTCAAATCTACTGGAAGTAATCCATTATGCCTATTAGTATATAATTTTATTCTAGTTTATATTTATTCAATTTTAATTTCGAATCTTGTATGTATACGCTTCATGTATAACTTGTTTTTATTAATAGCTTCTTCACACGAACTCCGTTTTCGACAAATAAAATATGAAAATGGATTGGAATCTCGACATGAATATAATGGTAACACTTTCGTGGCTCAATTCTCAATTATTCAAAATTCTTGTTATCATCCCATCAATATTTTATGAATTTATTATTGTTTATTATTAATTGTTATTAATTTAAATGCCTATGTCTACCAAGGGTATATTTTGTGGGGTGTTACGGTCTCCCCTCCCAAAAAGAGAATTCGTCTCAAAATATTTTCAAAGGGGCAAAAAACACAACTCGATCTAAAGAACATGTTATACACCTATGTTATTTATAAACATCCATTACTCGATGTGATTATGTACTCCAGATATGCTAAAGTGAGCTCAGTCCTAGCATGTAAGTGTAACATTTGATGTTGTTTATATGAAAAACACCCTAACATGCATATAATTTCTGCATGAATGATTGATGCATTTGTGTTGCAAACAATTCCTACAATCCAATCTAGCAACAACAATGCAATCATATAATTCTAAGATTTCGAGAAAGGCTACAAATTTAAAATTTTCATGCCTTCCATCGAATTTTCTCCCTTATGTAATCGAACCAATCTAACTAAATATTTCAGAGTCTTGTAATCCCATGCTCCACAATATATGCAGTGCCAAGGACACCAATAGTTCCATCTCTGTGCCCAATTTCCTCCCTTATGTACTCGAACCAATCTAACTAAATATTTTGAAGCCTTGTAATCCCATGCTACACAATATCTATAGTGCCAAAGACACCAAGAGTTCCATCTTTGTCCCCATTTTTTGATTAGGTCGTACCAAAATTTTTCCATAGTGTGAGGGTATCTTATCAAGTATAAAAGAATAAAAACTTCATGGGATCCTACCAACAAAACTATCTTTCATTTCTATAATATTGGTAAAACCCAAAATAATGCCTACTTTTTAACTTCGCAAGTTGCCTAATCAAATTAGAACCTTTCTCCAAAGTCTAATCACAAATTTGGTTTGAGTAAAATTATTGATGGTCATAGCCTTCTTGAAATACTTCAAGAGTGCTATCTTGACCATCAAAATTTCTATACTAATCCTAAAGATAAATATTAATCCTACTGTCTAAGAGATTCAAGATGCAATCTTTTCCTTTCATCCTCCAAGCTCTAGCTATCTCTTTAGTTTTCCTTCTAGTCTTCAAACGAGGTATGACCCAAAAATTCAATAATTTTCTAAACTAAATTTACTAAATCTAACTAAATAATGTCCTAGTCTATACAAATAATTAAAATATTTTCCTGTGCTCAAGTTTGTTGGAAGTTAAATCCAATAAGGTCTTCACTAGAATTTCCATAAATCTGCCCAAACAATAATGTTGACCTATTTAGAATTACAAGAAATTAGTATTTTTTTTATTTTGAATGGATATCTACATGAAAAAAAGTTAAATTTCACATCACACACTTACATATTATGTTTATTACTTATAATTTCACATATAGTCTTTTTTCCAAAAAGTGATAAAAGGGCTAATTAATAAAAATCAAAAAAATATCTTTGAGCAAACCAAAACATGAAATCCAATATTTCAGACTATTCCTTAATCCTACTCTTTAAGTTCTTATTCTTGAGGATGGAATTCTTTAAAGGGTCCGTTTTTCACAGGTCCCTATTAAGTTTCAAAATTAGGCTCACATCCGGTCCAATTTTCATGTAAATTTAGTCCCTATTTTTTGAAAGTACACTAAATTAAAAAAAATCACGAAAATTCGTATTTAAATCAAACATGTACTCACCCAAAAAATTCAGCTCGTAAAAAAAATTCAAAAAATGCATCAAAATAAAAAAATACAATAAAACAAAGAAAAATGCAGTAATTTGCATCAAATCATGCACATATTTGCAATACTTGCATTCATCTATGCAAGTATTTTCAAATGTTGAATGTGCGTTTGTTTTTTTGCATAGATGTATGCAAGGTAAACAGATTCTTGCATACAAGTGTGCAACAATCTTTAGGCAAAATTTTCACTTCATATTTTTACATGCAATACTTGCATACATGTGTGCAAGTATGTCAAATAGTTACATACATGTATGCAAGTTTTTTTTTTTTTTAATTTTCCGTGAACTTCTGCTAATATTCCCAGATTTTAGAATTTTTTTTTTACATTGTAGCGCATTTTTTTCAAAAAAAATCGAAAAAGGCAAAATAAAAAAAGGGACAAAGTATCCCATTCGTTTCGGCACCCTCTTTTTGAGCTGCCGCCCAATTTTTTTTTTGTCCCTTCCAACTTCCAGCGTCTTCCACTTCGCCTTTTCCGTTTTTGCACAAAAAAATTGCGCTCTTGCATTAAAAAAAAATTCTAAAATATGGAAATATTCCCCTCAATCCACGCAAATGAAAAAAAAAGTTGCATACATGTATGCAACTATTTAAATACACATGCAAAAAAATCAACATGCCTGCTGAATAGTTGCATATAAGTATGCAGTTATTCAGAATAGCTGCATACTTGTATGCAGTAATGCGTCGAAAGACCAAGGGCATGGCAATATATGCATACATGTATGCAAATATTTGAAATATATGCATGTTTCATGTATTTTACTGCATTTTCCGCTGTTTTGTGTATTTTTTTATTTTGACACGTTTATTGATTGTTTTTCCACCTTATTTTTTTGGTGTGACCGTGTTTTATTTAATAATGAATTTTTGTGATTTTTTTATATGTTTTTAAAAATAGGGACCTAATTTACATGAAAAGTTAGACTGGATGTGAGCCTAATTAAGTTTCGTTTTAGGGATGTGTGCCTAATTTTCACTTCTTTAAAACTAAACTTCTTCACTCAATATTCCAAAACCTTGAGTTCAAGATATTTCCTCATCACGGGCTACAAGTTCAATTCCCTTATTAACCTCCAAATTCCAAATGTAATTAACCGCTACTCAGTTGGCCCCATAAATTTCTCTTACTCGCTATAAATTTACTAAGTGATTTTAAATCCCAAATCACATAATCATAAATTAGGATACATTACTTCCACCACTTTCTATCACCTTCCAATCATCACAAGAGACTAGTGGCGATAAAAACCCTAAGAAAAGAAAATATTTTTGGAAATCATTACTTACAGCTAGCGACGTAAATGGTATTGATGTCTTAATCCTTTATTGCAAGCTTAACATACCATCCTGATACATTTTATTCTCCTTAATTTTCCATTTTCTTTTTTCTCAAAAATGTGGTCTGTAGCTTAATTAATATTCATACTAGTTGATTTTGGACTATTTAACTAATCTGTTCTCAATTTCTTTAACCTCCCTGAAAATATATTAGTTTCTCCAAATTAAGTTATTTTCTCAAGTTCTTCCAAGTGTGCGGATACCTCCATTTCCTCAAATTAAACTCTCTTCAAATCAGTCCCTATACAAATCTCTTATTAATACAAATTTATTGCCCACTAAATTTGCAATTAACATCCATGAATTCTTTTTTTAAAATTGGAAATAATGTTACTTACGATATACCTATAATTATATATATTGTTAATCGCTAGATAGGTTCAAAATCTTACTAACTCCTAAACTAAACTATCTAGAGCAAACAAGTTTACAACCAAACCTTGATTCTTGAAATCTTTATACTTCACCAAGTTTTCCAATATAAACCCTTGGAACTGACACTAAAATTTCCAGATTAGGTTGTACAACTTATTCTTACTAGAAACTAATTCTAACTTACCTAATTTTCTATCCTTAGTTACTTTAGCATTATTTCTTTTGTAAATGTATATCTTAGTAGTGGCGCAAAATAAATACATTTACATGTTATCATTGTTGTTAAATTATTATATATACATATGTTCAAAGAACTCAATTAAATTTAACGAATTCCAAAATTTTGCACTTTAAAGTCTTATTAAAAACCCGATGTATTAAATTTTCATTATATTTCAAAATGTAACTCTTTTACTAAGAGTGTAATGTTTCTTATTTGTCTTTTAAATAAAACATTCCTTAATAAGAATCCCATTTACAATAAGGAATTAGAAGCCTCTTTTCAAAATTCTAAAGTTTTGGAAGCATTTACTAAATATTCTAAAATAAGAGTAAAATAACTTTTCTTTTTAACACTTATATTTATTAATGTTTTGAATGTCATCCATTTATACTTTTCAAGAACGATACTCGTTTTAAATAAAAACTTCTTAATGGCTAGTAAAATAAATGCTTGCTCTATTTTTGAAAACAAAATCTTAATTAAATATCTAAAATTGAATTAGATGACAATTAAGTCTCCTAAAGTGTCTAATGATCTTTATTGCTATATCTTAAAAATATGTTGTTATTCTCAAAAAAATACTTTTGAAACATTATTTAAGATCTATACACCTTTTAGCAATAAAGCTTGATAACTTCTTTATATATGTTAGAACCTTTATTATCATGTGTATTTTAAATCTCACACTACTCTATGTTTTGAATTTCGAAAGACTTTTATTATCCATGAATGTTTCTTTTATATAACAATACATTTTAATTTATTTGATTTTCAAAGATGTTTTTCAAAATTCATTTAATAGCCATAAATTATAGAATCTATTTATTTGTAGTAGTTAACGATAACTTCTATCCTTTTTCTACTACTCCTCGTAGAATGCTCATTATTACAGAGAAAATGTTATTTATTCCATTATTTCATTTATTCTACTTCAAATGAGCATACCTTGCTTATTAACCCAATATTTTTTTTCTACCTAATTAATTCTTAAATAAGTCTCACATTCTTAATCGCAACCATTACAAATGTTTCAAGGGAAATTCTTTGTTAATTTATTTGTTTTATGTGAAACTTAACATATAGATAAAACAAGAAAATTGGAAATTCTTGTAAAAATTTAACTTTTTAGAAGCTTTTATATGGAAATGAAAACAATTACATAATTATCATTAAGATTTTCATTATTCGATGCTTTTTAAAGAACTTACATTCCTTTCTATTAAAGCTCATAAGTGTACACTTTTGCAATTATTGGTTTACTATTAACCTTTTATCCATTTAAAGAATTCTTCTTCAGTTTTCTCTCAAATTTATATATATGGTTTGTCTGATAGAAGAAATTGTAAACATTTCAAAATTTCTCCTTAAAAGTTTAGGTTTTCAAAAATCATGTTTTTGATTTCTTTCTGAATGGAACTATTACATAATTTGAGCATATCAATGCACCATGGTTATTTCAAAATTTTATTTTACAAAATAACTCAGTGATATATAAAAAATCACTTTTGTAGTTTTTCTAGTAAAGCTTTTTGCCAATTTTGAAGAACATATCATTTTTTCTTCCAAACTTTCCTATTCTATCTACTTTTTTTTCAACAAAGATAAATGTTCCATTTTTCGTAGAAGTCTATTTCTTATCTTAACACTTTCCTTCCGTATTCCTATTATTTTATCTCTTGATACTCCTAATAGTTTCCTTAGAAATGTTCTTTATGTCTAATTTTAAGTAATGATCATTCTTACAGGCATTTATAATCTAATTTGAAGTCAAATATTCATACCTTAACATAAATGGTTTTAATTACTCTATTAATATTTTCTATTTTCAATATTCTTTCACCTATTGAACATTTAGTGCTCTTTCAAATTTCGAATTTCCATATTTTTTGTTATGGAAGTTTATGCTTTTGTCTTTCCTTAAGACTCATTATATTCTTATACAATGGACATAAATTTTTCCATATTACTAAATATACTAATGGACACCTATTTAAAATTCTTCATACTTATTTCTCCCTTATCCTCCCTATAGATGATAATTAAGTTACCAATTTGATTTCCACTAACTGCCTATTAAATAGGGAGTTTAAATCCTTTCCACTATTTTCCAATGTTGTGGTTCTCACAACCATTCTTACTGATTCCTAAATTGATAAGGAAGTTGCTAAATCACTGTATGATTCTCAGGGTATTTCTAGAAATTAAGGTCAATTCTCTCTTAGATGAACCTTTAGTACTGCTTTATGGTGATACACATACTTTAAATAGATAAATATGTACTTATATATAATAAAAAAATTTGAAGACTCTTTCTCAAACTAACAAGTACATCTCTCATACGTATATTTCCTCATAATCGAGTAACCTATGCTCTGATACCAAACGTAACAACTCACCCGTAATGGGCTTAAATTCTGACCTAGAAAGGGCCCACCTGAACTTAGAGCCTTTCTATAAAGATCATTGATTCCTATAAGGATTAGATAATAGAGTCAGTTGTAAATGAAATCAGAATCTCACAGTAGAACGTATAAAATTTAATAATTGAAATTACATGTACCAATAAATAAAACACAATAATGTCAATTATATCAAATTCTAACGGTTATAAAAGGTAAATCAATAATAATATTATCCCATTGATTATAATAGACCGCCAATAATAACAACTGTAGGATCTTCTTTGCTAAGCTCCAGTCTCCTTGACCCTATCACTCAAAGCATTCCTGTAACAACCCGTATTTCAATAACATGTTAAAACGAGAATCAAGGCAGAATTTCATTTTAAATTCTGAATCAAGTAAAACGGGCTATGCCATTGCGTTCGTCTCGGAAAAATACGCGAAATAGAGTCCGAGTTTTCGAAAATCGGAGTCCGTATGACCCGGTTAAGGCCCAAAGAAGTTTTCGGGAAATTTGAATTTCGAAACATGCAGAAATGGGGCCAGGCGGGAAAATTCCCGCCCAGACATGTCGACAGGCATGTCGACAGGCATGTCGACATGCATGTCGACAGGCATGTCGACAGGCATGTCGACAGGGCTGTCGACTTGCCCTGTCGGCTGATTCTGGTCTGGTGCACCTATTTTCTATCTTGGCTAGGTTTTTGGGCCTGGTTTGAAATCTGACGGTTCAGGTTGGTCCTAGGGTTAATCTAAGGGCCTAAAACTATCCTAATCTCTATAAAAAGACCCTAAACCTACCCCTAAACCCTCATTATTCACTCATGTAACTAAACTATGGCCAAATTTCTACTATCATGGCCTCCATCTCAAATCCCTAGAGCCTATGCACTCAAATCAAGTTCAAATCAAAAGGTGCAAGCTTGCTACACCAAATCAAGGCCAAATCAACATTGCTATGCGAGTTCCATGACGATTCTTCTACAAAGGAGGCACCTTTCTTAGCCAAGATGATTCATGCTCCTTTCCCTAGGCCTAACTATGTAAGTTCTAGCTACTTTTGGATCAAAACGGTATTTTTAATGTTGACATGGGATAAAATGAGGCTAAACATGATTATGCGAATCTATATGAACCTTACCATGCCTCTTGTGTTCATGTTTATGATCTTAGGCCATGTGAGTGACTTAATCATGCCTCTCATGCTATGCATAACCTAGTTTAACTTGCAAGTTTGGATCTTTATGTATGAAATGCTAGCATGAACCTTTAGGAACCACTTTATGTGTGAAACATTGGCTAAGACAAGATTTTGGGGCTTATGCATGTTTATGAACCCAAACCCCTTATGGTAACATGCAAGTTTGTGGCCAAATTACCGTATGACACTATGCATGTTTGTGGCCAAATTACCTTATGACACTATGCATGTTTGTGGCCAAATTACCTTATGACACTATGCATGTTTGTGGCCAAATTACCTTATGACACTATGCACGTCTATGGCCAATCCCTTTATGATGTTATGCATGTGGAAGCCAAGCCCTTTTTGGCATCATGCATGTTTTGAGACCAATATGTGACATAGTATCCTTACTATGTTGACTCGCTTTGCTTGCGTTGGGAAAACACGATTTTGGGTAGTTAGATAAACATGAACATGTCGCAAAATCTTAACTTGAATATGACATGTGTTTATACTTGAAAAAATATGACTTGAAAGATAACATGGAAGAGGACATGTAAGTATGCATAAAAACATGAGCTTGGGAATTTACCTATTAAGTTAGGTCTACCCTTTGGGAATTTACCTATTAAGTTAGGTCTACCCAAAATGCTTGAAAACTTGTAACATGTTTTAGAAACATGATGAACTTAGATAATGTGAGTGTGGCCAACTCGAGGTTGGGTTGAGTTTGCAACGTAAAACTACCCGGAACCGACCGGCCTAACTAGTAGTTGCAAACAATAGGACCCAATGTGAGAAGTTGGTCATGTCGCGCTTAAGACCCGAGGTTAGACTAGGTTGTGGTGTAAATCTACCCGGACCCGCCCGGCTTAACTAGTAACCACAACAAGGTCTAATGTGAGAGGTTAAGAGTGCATTAATTAAATTAATGCCACATGATAAGGTTAAGTAAATTTGACTAATGACACTTAACCGATATGATACAAATGGGTAGGTTAAGTGGGACCGGGCTTGATTTCCTTAATGACACTTAACCATGCAAGATGATTAGGAGATGGGGTTAAGTAATTTACACTTAACTAATCCGACTGGGTAATTAGATGAGGTTAAGTAATTAAGACTTAACTAACCTAACCACGGTAATTAGATGGGGTTAAGTAATCCACACTTAACTAATCTAAACACGGTAATTCGACGGGGTTAAGTTAAACACTTAACCAAATTTAAACTTGGTAATTCAATGAGGTTAAGTAACCAATACTTAACCAACTTAACGTGGTAATTTAATGGGGTTAAGTTAAACACTTAACTAATTTAACACGATGATTTGATGAGGTTAAGTGACCTATACTTAACCAATCTAACTCGTTAATTTGATGGGGTTAAGTTAACCTATGCTTAACCAATCTAACGTGAAAACATGATAAGGCTAAGTCACGAATCGTTTTGAATACGCTTGACCGATTTGACTCGTTAATTTGATAGGGTCAAATTAATATATACTTAACCAATCTAAATTGATAATTAGACGAGGTTAAGTCATGGATTGCTTGATATACTTGACCAACTTGACACATGGTCTGTAGGGTTAAGTCTTGGACTTGGATACTTAGCCAGTTTTGACATGGTTTGTGGACGGGCTAAGTTATGAACTTAAGTGACACTTAACCCATTAGATAAACCCTAATTCGGAGGATTAGGTAAATAACCATAGTTAACAAGGGTAATGGAAATAAGGCTAAGTGGTAAACCTTAGTTAAGGGAAACTAAGTAATAATTCTTAGTCAAGGAAATTTGGACCATTTCTTAGATAGATTAGTAACCCGATACGTTAGGTCAACTTTTAAGTATGCATGAAGGAGCAGGCTATCTGATTTAGATAAAGGCTCCAACGAATTGGGTAACGAAGCAGCGGCTTCGGGGAACGTGAGGATATTCTTGGGATCCCTCTGTGAGCTGCCAGGTCATTATACTAGGCTCACGAGAGGTTGAGGTCTGCGGTAGAAGAACCAAGAATATGCCTTGGTTGCTATGCGAGCGACCTAAAGACTGGGGTGGATAGCAGTGAGTCGACGAATACATAAGGTGCCCGAGATAGCAAGTTCGTCGATCATCTACCATCTTGAGTCAAGCGTGTACGTACGGAAAGGCAGGGAACACCCAACAGACCATAATTGCTATCTAATTATGGGTGAGGTAGGCCGTAGGATGTGGGCTGGCCGGAGTGTAGTTCTCATGCAAGATTTTCTCTTGTGTTGCCTTCACTAGTTGAGGGAGGGGTCTCGTGGGACCATAGCCACGTGTAGAAAAGCAGACCTTAGTATCTGCATCGGCAGATAAATCTAAAGCTCCCGACCGAGTCCTGTATTTCTTGGTTTGCCCTGTGACAGGACTCGGGTGGCACGATGTGATACATGTGCATGCAGTAATAGAAAAACGATTCACGATGAATGCGTGGGAAAAAGGGCGCGGTTGAGGGTTAGCGTAATCCCTAGTGGCCTAGGTGGTTTAACCCAAACCGAAATACGAAAGCGTGCAATAGGTAAGCGTAATCCCTAGTGGTGCTAGGTGGCGTAAGTCCTATTAGTTCAAACGATGATTCATATGGAAGAGCCTAGCTAGAACAAGGGTGACAGTCCAAACGATTTCAAGGATAATACGACATGAGGAAGCCCGTACGAGGTACGGCAAAGGACTGAACTTATATACATGGAAAGAAACATATGATTTGAGTAACCTATATATGCGATATATTAGGTTGACATGGACCATTACACGACTTTGAGTAAGGGACATTCATGGTTAACACATAACAAGGTTGGGATACTAGTACGAGAGGTGCAGAGCAGATATACATGTTAGAACCAGGAAAAATATACATAATAGATACCGTGGGATATTAGACGGGGTAGATACCTTGGGATAGTATACTTGGTAGAAACCTGACGATGTGATACCTTGATTTATCATGACACCGTGGTTTATCACGATACCTTAGTTTAGCTTGCTACAGTAGTTCAGCCTGTTACCCCGATTTAGTTTATCTATCTTGTAGTCATCTTTATGTTTACTTTCAGTTTATGCATGTCATGTTACCTTTACCTGTTTTTATACTGGAAGTAGATAGGACTTACTCAGTCTTTTTGACTGACCCGTTTTGTTCACCTCTTTTCTTCCGTTTCCCCCCCTAGGTTACAGGGAGGAAACAATGCTGTTTAGTTCGGACTTCTTCTGCTTGAAGGTCATCATGGATGACTTGGACTTCTCTTGGCTATGGCCACTTTACTGTTTTACTTGGGGAATAATTTATAAAAGGGTTTTTATGCTTCTTTATTATTGCAAGACAGGTTTTGATGTACTCTGATGTAAAAGGCTTTAGACCTTAATTATTAATGTTTATGAAAGTTCTATTTTACTTCCGCTATTTTATATGTTCTGTCTTGTGATATTTTCTGTGCATGTTTACCAATAATGCCCCTCTAAAGCTAGTGCATTCCTTTGCGAGTGACCCTAGCGGAGGCGGGGTGTTACATTTGGTATCAGAGCAGAAGGTTACCAGACTAGGCAAAAGTTTTTAAAGACCTTCTGAAAAACTATTTGAAAATCGTTTATAAAGAAGCATTTTTCAAGAAAGTTTTCTTTTAAAAAGAAAAAGGCTATTCCCCAAAGGCCATTAGCACTATCCTTGTTTCCTTAATTGAATCTCTTTTCCTTTCTTTCCTCCATCTGTAGTCACAGTGGTTTTAACTGCGACTAGTCTTTTCTATCCACGAAAGTGCTTTCCATGCGATGGAGGTGGTTCTCGAGAGACCGGTGGCCGCGTTATAAGAAAGGATAGTGAGAAAGAGGATAAAGGATGCGAGTTTAAGGATGAACAACTTGTTGGTATGGCTCAACCCCGAATGAGAAAGAAAGATGAACAATGAAACCCTTGACGAGAGGGTACCTTTGGCATGGTGAAACTGGACGGATAGTTAAGTATCATGGGACAAGGACAAGATCATTGGGAGGGCAATAGTATGCTCTCATTTCTAGGGTACCTCAGAAGGAGGGTAACGATCTTGTTAAAGGTTTAGCTTTTCTTCTCTATCATCCTGTCGGGACTTTGTTTTGATCACCGCATCTTTTAAGTCCGTTTCGATAGTTGAGTCTCTGCACCTTAAGTACTAGCGTAATAGAGGATCCCATTTTTGTCTCAAGTCCTATTGGAAGATCGGTCCATTTACTCATGGCTTGTTTGGATTTGAGAATGTCTATATCAAGTGTTGAGCTTGGAAATAATGCTTATGTTTATAAGTTATAGATGGATTCTAGGGATGAAGTGGTTATCCAGTAAGGGGTGCCACTCTCGGTTTTAGAAGGACGGTAGTTAGACTCTTGGCTTGCTTTGGCAATACCCTTGAAGTATCGCGTAACCTTTTGGGTTCTGTCATGATTAGTTACTTAGAATCCCTAGATGCCTTTGTTGGAAATTAGAAACTCGATCGAATGGTGTTCGCCAATAAGACGGGTGGTTTACTTCGATTATGTATGGGTTATGGGAATTACCCTAGTAAGTGCGCACGGTAACTTGTTTACTTTCAAGAGAAAGTTTTTCTACGTGGAATACCTTATGGTACAAGGTCCAGGATTCACTAGTGAATTTTGAGGGCTCGCATGGGATAATGTGTACGCAGTCCTGTTTGCGCCAAGTATTCTAGAAGGAGAATAAGTGCAAGTAGAACGAGAGGCCACGAGGAAATGAGTTCCAACTAATGTTATGGAAACAGGAAATAAGAAGCTGCAAAATCGTGAAGTTAAAGGACGGTCAAGGCACGATGGAACTAAGCTCAAGAAAATGCGACTCAGAAGGATGAAGACTAGATGCGCATATGATATCTCTCTTTGGGAGTATATCCTTGATCCCTATTTTCTGTAGAGCTTACTTGTAGGCTATCTTTTGTGGACATCCTCTCGGTCCTATTTTCTGTTACAAACCCCGTAAGGAGTTTGTCTTGTTTATCTTCTTGACCCTGTTTCAAGGAATCTTAGGTAGAACCCTATGGATGTAAACATGTATTTGAAACATGTTATGGTTGATATGGTTGCAAATGGTTGCAAGTGGTTGCTCGTGGATGCGTGAATGTACATTAGATATTAGCTCGACTCGGTCACATTTCATATTGCATATGCACGAGTATTTATACTTGTTTATGGATGAAATTGAATGTGTTATCATGCGGATGTTGCATATGGTTGAATGTTTGTGCACGCATATAGTGTATATGACTAGGACTATTTGCATACATGATGGATTCATAGCACTAAACATATTTTTGCATTCAAAAGATTTTTCAGGCCTGATCATTAGCATTAGATAAGGAACATGTACACACACGTTTTGCATACATTCATAAAGCATTAGGAGTCGTCTAAGGACAATGGTTGCTTGTGGATGATGGTTTGAGTAGATGGATGATGGATGGTAGGATATGTTCTTCCTAACTTAGAGATTTCGGGGACGAAATCCTAAAAGGTGGGGAGAATGTAACAACCCGTATTTCAATAACATGTTAAAACGAGAATCAAGGCAGAATTTCATTTTAAATTCTGAATCAAGTAAAACAGGCTATGCCATTGCGTTCGTCTCGGAAAAATACGCGAAATAGAGTCCGAGTTTTCGAAAATCGGAGTCCGTATGACCCGGTTAAGGCCCAAAGAAGTTTTCGGGAAATTTGAATTTCGAAACATGCAGAAATGGGGCCAGGCGGGAAAATTCCCGCCCAGACATGTCGACAGGCATGTCGACAGGCATGTCGACATGCATGTCGACAGGCATGTCGACAGGCATGTCGACAGGGCTGTCGACTTGCCCTGTCGGCTGATTCTGGTCTGGTGCACCTATTTTCTATCTTGGCTAGGTTTTTGGGCCTGGTTTGAAATCTGACGGTTCAGGTTGGTCCTAGGGTTAATCTAAGGGCCTAAAACTATCCTAATCTCTATAAAAAGACCCTAAACCTACCCCTAAACCCTCATTATTCACTCATGTAACTAAACTATGGCCAAATTTCTACTCTCATGGCCTCCATCTCAAATCCCTAGAGCCTATGCACTCAAATCAAGTTCAAATCAAAAGGTGCAAGCTTGCTACACCAAATCAAGGCCAAATCAACATTGCTATGCGAGTTCCATGACGATTCTTCTACAAAGGAGGCACCTTTCTTAGCCAAGATGATTCATGCTCCTTTCCCTAGGCCTAACTATGTAAGTTCTAGCTACTTTTGGATCAAAACGGTATTTTTAATGTTGACATGGGATAAAATGAGGCTAAACATGATTATGCGAATCTATATGAACCTTACCATGCCTCTTGTGTTCATGTTTATGATCTTAGGCCATGTGAGTGACTTAATCATGCCTCTCATGCTATGCATAACCTAGTTTAACTTGCAAGTTTGGATCTTTATGCATGAAATGCTAGCATGAACCTTTAGGAACCACTTTATGTGTGAAACATTGGCTAAGACAAGATTTTGGGGCTTATGCATGTTTATGAACCCAAACCCCTTATGGTAACATGCAAGTTTGTGGCCAAATTACCGTATGACACTATGCATGTTTGTGGCCAAATTACCTTATGACACTATGCATGTTTGTGGCCAAATTACCTTATGACACTATGCATGTTTGTGGCCAAATTACCTTATGACACTATGCACGTCTATGGCCAATCCCTTTATGATGTTATGCATGTGGAAGCCAAGCCCTTTTTGGCATCATGCATGTTTTGAGACCAATATGTGACATAGTATCCTTACTATGTTGACTCGCTTTGCTTGCGTTGGGAAAACACGATTTTGGGTAGTTAGATAAACATGAACATGTCGCAAAATCTTAACTTGAATATGACATGTGTTTATACTTGAAAAAATATGACTTGAAAGATAACATGGAAGAGGACATGTAAGTATGCATAAAAACATGAGCTTGGGAATTTACCTATTAAGTTAGGTCTACCCTTTGGGAATTTACCTATTAAGTTAGGTCTACCCAAAATGCTTGAAAACTTGTAACATGTTTTAGAAACATGATGAACTTAGATAATGTGAGTGTGGCCAACTCGAGGTTGGGTTGAGTTTGCAACGTAAAACTACCCGGAACCGACCGGCCTAACTAGTAGTTGCAAACAATAGGACCCAATGTGAGAAGTTGGTCATGTCGCGCTTAAGACCCGAGGTTAGACTAGGTTGTGGTGTAAATCTACCCGGACCCGCCCGGCTTAACTAGTAACCACAACAAGGTCTAATGTGAGAGGTTAAGAGTGCATTAATTAAATTAATGCCACATGATAAGGTTAAGTAAATTTGACTAATGACACTTAACCGATATGATACAAATGGGTAGGTTAAGTGGGACCGGGCTTGATTTCCTTAATGACACTTAACCATGCAAGATGATTAGGAGATGGGGTTAAGTAATTTACACTTAACTAATCCGACTGGGTAATTAGATGAGGTTAAGTAATTAAGACTTAACTAACCTAACCACGGTAATTAGATGGGGTTAAGTAATCCACACTTAACTAATCTAAACACGGTAATTCGACGGGGTTAAGTTAAACACTTAACCAAATTTAAACTTGGTAATTCAATGAGGTTAAGTAACCAATACTTAACCAACTTAACGTGGTAATTTAATGGGGTTAAGTTAAACACTTAACTAATTTAACACGATGATTTGATGAGGTTAAGTGACCTATACTTAACCAATCTAACTCGTTAATTTGATGGGGTTAAGTTAACCTATGCTTAACCAATCTAACGTGAAAACATGATAAGGCTAAGTCACGAATCGTTTTGAATACGCTTGACCGATTTGACTCGTTAATTTGATAGGGTCAAATTAATATATACTTAACCAATCTAAATTGATAATTAGACGAGGTTAAGTCATGGATTGCTTGATATACTTGACCAACTTGACACATGGTCTGTAGGGTTAAGTCTTGGACTTGGATACTTAGCCAGTTTTGACATGGTTTGTGGACGGGCTAAGTTATGAACTTAAGTGACACTTAACCCATTAGATAAACCCTAATTCGGAGGATTAGGTAAATAACCATAGTTAACAAGGGTAATGGAAATAAGGCTAAGTGGTAAACCTTAGTTAAGGGAAACTAAGTAATAATTCTTAGTCAAGGAAATTTGGACCATTTCTTAGATAGATTAGTAACCCGATACGTTAGGTCAACTTTTAAGTATGCATGAAGGAGCAGGCTATCTGATTTAGATAAAGGCTCCAACGAATTGGGTAACGAAGCAGCGGCTTCGGGGAACGTGAGGATATTCTTGGGATCCCTCTGTGAGCTGCCAGGTCATTATACTAGGCTCACGAGAGGTTGAGGTCTGCGGTAGAAGAACCAAGAATATGCCTTGGTTGCTATGCGAGCGACCTAAAGACTGGGGTGGATAGCAGTGAGTCGACGAATACATAAGGTGCCCGAGATAGCAAGTTCGTCGATCATCTACCATCTTGAGTCAAGCGTGTACGTACGGAAAGGCAGGGAACACCCAACAGACCATAATTGCTATCTAATTATGGGTGAGGTAGGCCGTAGGATGTGGGCTGGCCGGAGTGTAGTTCTCATGCAAGATTTTCTCTTGTGTTGCCTTCACTAGTTGAGGGAGGGGTCTCGTGGGACCATAGCCACGTGTAGAAAAGCAGACCTTAGTATCTGCATCGGCAGATAAATCTAAAGCTCCCGACCGAGTCCTGTATTTCTTGGTTTGACCTGTGACAGGACTCGGGTGGCACGATGTGATACATGTGCATGCAGTAATAGAAAAACGATTCACGATGAATGCGTGAGAAAAAGGGCGCGGTTGAGGGTTAGCGTAATCCCTAGTGGCCTAGGTGGTTTAACCCAAACCGAAATACGAAAGCGTGCAATAGGTAAGCGTAATCCCTAGTGGTGCTAGGTGGCGTAAGTCCTATTAGTTCAAACGATGATTCATATGGAAGAGCCTAGCTAGAACAAGGGTGACAGTCCAAACGATTTCAAGGATAATACGACATGAGGAAGCCCGTACGAGGTACGGCAAAGGACTGAACTTATATACATGGAAAGAAACATATGATTTGAGTAACCTATATATGCGATATATTAGGTTGACATGGACCATTACACGACTTTGAGTAAGGGACATTCATGGTTAACACATAACAAGGTTGGGATACTAGTACGAGAGGTGCAGAGCAGATATACATGTTAGAACCAGGAAAAATATACATAATAGATACCGTGGGATATTAGACGGGGTAGATACCTTGGGATAGTATACTTGGTAGAAACCTGACGATGTGATACCTTGATTTATCATGACACCGTGGTTTATCACGATACCTTAGTTTAGCTTGCTACAGTAGTTCAGCCTGTTACCCCGATTTAGTTTATCTATCTTGTAGTCATCTTTATGTTTACTTTCAGTTTATGCATGTCATGTTACCTTTACCTGTTTTTATACTGGAAGTAGATAGGACTTACTCAGTCTTTTTGACTGACCCGTTTTGTTCGCCTCTTTTCTTCCGTTCCCCCCCCAGGTTACAGGGAGGAAACAATGCTGTTTAGTTCGGACTTCTTCTGCTTGAAGGTCATCATGGATGGCTTGGACTTCTCTTGGCTATGGCCACTTTACTGTTTTACTTGGGGAATAATTTATAAAAGGGTTTTTATGCTTCTTTATTATTGCAAGACAGGTTTTGATGTACTCTGATGTAAAAGGCTTTAGACCTTAATTATTAATGTTTATGAAAGTTCTATTTTACTTCCGCTATTTTATATGTTCTGTCTTGTGATATTTTCTGTGCATGTTTACCAATAATGCCCCTCTAAAGCTAGTGCATTCCTTTGCGAGTGACCCTAGCGGAGGCGGGGTGTTACAATTCCCATCTATAATCCCATTTAACTGTTTTGTGGAGGAGGTCAGAACAATAACTTGTTTAACCGTTGTAGTGAATGAAAATCACATAATTTTAAGGAATGTCTATTTCTTATACTTAGCAGTATAAATTCATCAAATTATGTCTACGTGAGTTCAATAAACACAAATAATATATATATATATATATATATATTAGGCTGACTACTCTAAAGTCACATAAGGCCTTACCGTATAATCATCATCACTATTAAGTATACTCTCAATGTAAATCGAGAGACAATAATCTGCCACTGCACCAGCTTCTTTGTTATTTTAGAGATATATTCTTTTCTACTATTGTTCTTCATCAGGTGATCATCAGTAGCTCCCTTGAATGTGACTTTACAAACAATCATGGTTAGCTGACTGAAACCTTGTTCATCCATTCTTCGAGAAAACCATTATAATGGAGTTTAACACACTTGGTGGAAGTTGTACTATAGGCTGGACCATTATAGGTTGATTTCCTTTCCTAGAATTCACATCCACATCGAGGGTCCTTTAAGTTCTCATTTTGGTCCTCATGTAACAAAAAAATCCTGTCTAAAACTTTGAGCAGCATTTGCATGAATATTATGATTGTCTCGAAGTTAAGATTCCTAAGAAGAGTGGTTCCACCCTCCAACCAAGTTTTGGTTCACTTCAGCAACATGCACTTATGCCTTTCTGCAACAACCCTAAAATGTGAATAATAACAATTAATTAAAATTTTGATTAATTAAGTAATCAGTTTGTAAAAATTATAACAATTTGGCTATGGGAGTTGCACCATTGAGTCCATGGCAATTTTTTGGTCAATTTTCATATATAACTTGTCAGAATCCTTATTCGTATGGAGAACGTATGAGAGAAAATAATTGGATGAATAAGTCATCATTGTATATATATATGTACACACACACACATACACAAACACACAGACCTATACAGGTCAACTCATCTAGGGCCAGATTGACCTGCAGCGTAGGCTGGGCTCTAACTGCATCCAGATACTTATCGAGCACGTCACTTGTGTAATTCTAGCTGATGTGATGGTTCCTATTAGTTTTTTTTTTTTTGAAATTTGAGAGTTGTGAATGGTTGAATGACATGATTGGCTCAGATAAAAACCTGAAATCCTATGGCCCATGATCCCTAAGATATACAATAAATATACCATAGACTTAGGCATTCCTCTCCACTCAAAATTTCCCTCTTTGGGTTCACTGCCTTAAGATGGACTCCTAAAGTTAATTACTTTAAAAGAGTAGATCTTCTAAATAAAAATATTAGACGCTATAGGGAATGATATATAAAGGCCATGGAAAAGCATAGGACCATGGGTGAGTGTGTAATTATTTAGACATTTGGTAATTTAGGAAAATAGGGTTTATATTAGTTGTAGATTTTCCAGTAGTTTTCTTATTGTTTTTCTTATATTTTTTGCATAGTATTTCTATTAGTTTTTGTTCCGTAAGTTATTTTCTATAAGTATTTCTCAGTCTCTTCTTCAGTTTTCTTTTTATTCAAGTTCTACAAGATAGTCTTTCAGCCTTCTTTCCTTTCTCAGTATTTATGTCTATCGGTTATTTTATAGTTCTGCACTTATTTTTGGTTTATGCCCAAAGTGCCTAGATCTGTAAAATTTATTTTATTGATGATTGGTTTAATACTCTTATTGTGAGCATGGAAAATAGAATTAAAGTAATAACTATGTGAATACGAATTAAAAGAAAAAGGACTAAATTTACAAAAAAAAGTGTGTAGAAATTATAGATCTGTAGTTAAAAAGGAATTAAACTAAAACAAGCAAATTAATATAGATTTGCAATGAAATTATAACATGGGTTATAATTTCGAAAGAACAAAGAATGAAAATAATATTATGAAAATTATGCATGCATATAAATCATAATATAAAGTTCAGATATACTCATAAATAGAATTATAACACGACGATTACAATGGAAAGGAATAATGAAAAGGCTTATTATAATTATATACTACGATCATGGATTAAGTTTAATAAGCAAGTAACGTAATGATCCGTTTCAGTGGCAAGGGCTGATTAGGAAAAATAAGTGACAAATGAATAAGACTAGATCTAGGGAGATTTGGAATGGATGCAAATTAGAATATTTGTTTGCTAGGACCCGTACCTAGTGCATTCCCTTTCATGTACATTACTGATGGTCTCAAATTAGGTGATAGTGGAGGTCGGGCCTGCTTATGTTGATTGGGGTAAATAAGGGGTTAAAAGAAGTAGTGGCATGTGTAGGTGCGGTCTGGCGGTGTCCGGACGTGCAGTGACATCGATGAGGGAACATAAGTCACTACCTGCATCCAAAAGTGATTAGTTATGTCTTTACTAATGAATTATTGGGTTGGATAAAGCCTTAGATCCATAATTGCATATTTACCATGTGAGATGGTAAATTAGTAGGATAAAGCCCATCGATGGGTAGTATTAGGAAATTATCCTAATCATGTTTATTAAGTTCAGTAATTATGAAAGTGCAAATAGTCGAACAATCATTACTTGTACAGTTAAAGTATATTTCTTAGCACATCTTTCCAATATGTTTATCTTTTGTTGTTGTACATACACTTACCTTATTTGATACTAGAACTATTAGTGGTTATATTTCTCTATATGACTCAATCATGCTAGGAATTACATCATTTACCAGACTTTATGTCTAACCCACTCTTCTTGCTTCCTTTTTCTTCCCCACCATGCTTGCAAGGCTGAGATGATTAATTTAGATTTCTTGGAGGATCATTCTTGGAGTTCGTTTTAGTGGTTTGTGTATTTATATTTTGTTGTTACATCTTATTCTATGGAGTCAGTTATACTATTTACTTTTGAGGGATAATTATGTTATTGTACTCTGATTTGTGATTGAGGTTTGTTTTCATAAGACATGTGGTCATGTATGATCTAAGACTAAAAAGAGATAATGGTTTTTAAATAAATGATATGTTTTCTTTTTATTAATGTTCCCGTTGTATTTATTATTTTTTGTCTTTTGAATCTTAACCTCTATGATATATGTCTTTATATCTACAATACCCAACATTTCTTAGCATAACCCTACTTTGGGAATGTTAATGAGTGCGAGGAGTCCCATTTGGTATTAGAGCCTACGGTTATGGAACTCCAAAAAAATATTTTAAAAGAAAAATATTTTTTAAAAATAAGGTAGATTTTCAAAATAAGAAGATTTTTAAAAATAAGAGTTTATCCCCTCAATTCAAGTATAACCTCCCTTTGATTCCTTCGAAATCTTTATCTTTAACGACCCAGACTTGCCGATCCCCGTGGACGCGGAGGAGTCCGGATTAGTTTGAGAACACGATGCATTAGAACACAGAACAATAGAACATTTCATTGCTATTTCAACAATTTACATCAGAGTACAAGAATATCTGAGAATAAATAATATACAGTGGAAAATAATATCAGAGATTTAAATTACAGAACAGTGGAAAATATAATACAATAGTACAATGCGTAGCAGAAAATAACAACTGACAAAACTGAAAGAAATACACGGATACAAAGCTCTCCGAATATTGCTCCAGCTATAAATCTAGGAACCTAGGAAGATAAATATCTACGAAAACCAAACTAATGACTACCCATGTGGAAAATATGGGCACCCAGAGTTTACGTAGAAACAATAAACTCTGAGTCAGTCATGGGACTGGTGTGAGAGCTAAAACAGTTATTAGCTTTTAATTTAAAGTTGGGTAAATCGCGGGACCACGCCGTATAACACGGAGCGGGTTTGTCCCCCATGAATACCAGTGCATAATACAAACATCGCAATGTTAAATAGAAAAATGAAGCTATTATAAGACTTAGGTCCCATCTCACAATGAGCACAATCGAGGATAGAGTTTTACCTTATAATAGTCAATTATGCATGATACGCGAATTTCATCTTTTATTATTACTATAAGTGAAGAAATCAACTTCAAATATAAATGTATCAATCATAGAGGGCTTAGGTACCATTATATTACGTCGCCATATAGGTTTACAACTAAAACCATAAAATCACAAATTGGAAATTGGGTTTCCATCTATGAACCAATGCGAAGGATATTCCTTCCGATTTCGAGACACTCTAGCAAATACTATAGGGTACACACTCTGGGCAACCTCTTGGATCTTCAGGGCTGGTCATCCATCGATGATTGGCAATAACATAAACTATATGTTAGGCAGTTCTATCAAACCTCTAAAACAGGTCAGTACGTCGACCCTGTGAGCATATTGTTAGAGACTGCGGAATGGATCGTTAAGGCAAAGCAAACACTAGAGGGAGGTGCATAGTGTTTGTAAGAATTTAAACAAAACTTAAAACTAAAATGAACTATGGGATGAATCAAACAACACAAACACAATCGCAGACACAGATTCAAAAACAAATGCAAAATGAACAGAAATAAAAATGCAGAAAAGGAAAGAACTTACCGGATTTTATACTGGTTCGGATCACTCCTACGTCCAGTCCCGCACAACGTTGTATTGTGCAAAGTTTTATTACTATTTCCAATAGTCAAATACACCCTCCTTGATTTCATGGCTCAACAAGGAGACACTGACTCCTATTCCTTGATTTCACGGCTCAACAAGGACATCCCGACTCCTATTCTTTTATTTCACGGCTACGAGGATACATCGATTCCTCTTTGACATACAAACAAGGTTTATTCAACCCAAGCAATTACAAAACAGCCCTATAACTCTTCAATAGCACATGATTAAGAGAGTAGAGAGTCTAGAGAGAAGAAGTTTGGTCAAAATAGAATTGAATTCGTCCGAGCATATGTGTAAGAATCGTAAAAATGAATAAGAATAATGGTCGAGTGAAAGAGGATGAAGTTAGAGAAGAAGATATATTAAAAATTCATTTTTAACCTTTTTTTATAGAGTATGAAGGGTTGCAACAGTTCTGAAGCATTTCAAATAGTGAAAAGACACTTCCTTTAAAAATTAGAAAAAATAGCAGTTATATGTCGACATACACTTTTTGCTATGTCGACATACTCATGTGTCTTTTTCATTCTCAAAGCATTTTTCAAGTATTTTGAAATAAAACTAATTCTAGAAATTCTTAAGTAAAACTCTAGTGTTGTAAATTAATATTATATGATAGAAAATCATATGAAAACATACTTTTAAACTATACAAATATATTTATAAAATTATAAGGTTTTGAACTAAATAAAGTGTAAATATAAAGTATAAAAATTTTAAGTTTTGAAAAACAAAAAAGAATAGAAATAAAAACAAATAGAAAAATGTAAGACCAAATTATGGTTCTAACACCCAAATTGTCTGGAATTGCAGAGAATAATAACTAGAAATGAAAGAAAATGCAATGAACACACCAGGTTTATAGTGGCTCGGTGTTAACGAGCATATGTCCACTTTATATATCTTTGATTATACATTGAATACAAGTACCGTCAATGATTTCTCTCAATCTCACTTTTACAACAGTGGTCCACTCAATAATTTTGAGATATTACTGATAAGAAATAATCGAGTAACAGTAATGGTGGAAACAATGCTCAAAATTGCCAAAAGATCCTGAAAAATGCCAAGTATGGGGCAATTTATAGGAGATATCTGAAGGCGATTCGTGAGGGCACGTGGCACAAATCCCGAGAACCTCAGACTGGTCCATGGCTTAATGGAGAAATGGTTAATATGGTAGTTATGGACAGGTGTCACTAGATCCTAATCTTTCAGCTCGTGAAGGACTGGATCATGGCTATCATTTCTTTGGCTTGAGGTCAGGTCGTGGTAGCTAATCATGAGCAGGTTGTGATGTCTCATCACGAATGGGTCGTGATGATCTTCATGAGCAGGTCAATCTTGGCTTGTCACGAGTGGGATCATGGGCCTCTTAAGTCATGGTGTATTCATCTTTAAGCTTGAATACATAATTCCCCTTCTTGTTTGACTATGAATACTTGTGTTCCTGGTGGTTTGGTTCAAAAGCTAGCCAACATTTTGCCCCCTCCCCCCCTGAAGTACGTTTCATCAGAGATGTTACGTGCTTCAAAATTGCTGAAGTTCCCTTTCCCGGAAGAGTGCAGGTCAATAGTTGCATCTGCTTATATGGCTGCGACATTTTGAATAGTCGTGTCCTTTGACAAGTATAAATATCGGATTAAATCTCGAATCATTTATTTATTCGTCAGCTGATTTTACTCTTATGAATTTCGGAGCTCGCTGTGATTAACTCTTCTACAAGTGAGTTTTTAAATTCCTTGAAAATAATCTTGAATAATTTCATTATTTCTGTATATAAGAACTTCCAATCTTCAAATTCAACGGCCATCTCAAATATTCGAGTCATCAAACTATTTTGCGGTTCGTGCTCTCTGGCGTTCGTCGCAAACCAGTAAGAGCTGCACTCGTATGGGTCATGACGGGCTTGTATGGGCATTCATAGCCCACGAGGCTAAGCTGCTCACACATGAAAGAAAAGGGAGGCCAAAAGCCTTCTTGTTGACTATATAAACTGCTCCTTCCTCCCTCTTATCCTTTCTCTCCTCTTTCACTTTTATTGCCGCTATCCAGTTCTTCCCAGCCCAAAATCCTAATTTCTGATTTCCATAAATCAACATCATCCTATAATCTAAACTAGAAAGGTAATGATGCTAGGATTGGCTCTAGATTTTATTGTCACTCGATGACCATATTTTCACATTGTTCCTTTCTCATTCTTCTTCGATTTGCACGAATTTCCACTGATCTCGAAGCCGTCGCTGCTATTAGCGGCGATAATGGCGGAGTTTGTGGCGTTGAGGCCTTAAAGTGGTGATGATGTAATGGGTTGGGTTCAGATGGAGAGTGTGGATTTATAGGTAAAGGAGAGCGTTGGCGAGGAAGAAGACAATCTTCAGCAGGTCAGTTCATGAATGGTGCGATGACTCGGTTCATGACAATAGCGAGATGGAGGAAATGAAACGAGTTATGGATGAAGGAAAAGTGTCGGTTCATGGATGGAAAGGGGGATACGACTCGTGAGTAAGGACTACAAGGCAGGTCATGAAGATGGGCTAAATGTCACATTGAAATGTGTGGAGGAGCTGGGCATTGGTTCGTAGAAGGGAGCAGATGAGATGGGTCGTGGCAGCGTCTCGTGAGTCACCATGGCTTGTGGAAGAGTGCTCTATCACGAACCACATGTAATCATGAGTCGTTCTCTATCATGGACCGCTGTTTGAGCAAGCCGATGTCATACCCATTTAGGTATCCCATCATGAATCACGCCTTGATCACGAGCCGAACCCTCGTTTATGAACCGATTCCATGTCACGAGTTAGTATCTTAGGACTTAACTGACCAATCTAGCCGGCAACTCAACATATGCTTTGACTAGATCTTGATGCAATTTTAACACTTTAATGGACAGTTAGGATAGATCCTTCAAGATGAACTTTCTGAACTGGACGATTACATAACTTAACAGTAGACGATGACGAATATCACGCTTATCTATTTTACTTTGTGCTTTTCTTTTCCAATACCATGCACAGTTGCACACACTAGCACTTGCACATACACGGGGTTCACGGGTAGTTATATTCTAACCTTTCATGTTTACTCGCCACCACAGCCATGTCTGATAGACGTTCGTCAAGAATATCAGAAAAGAGGGCAGATCCAGAGTCGTCAAGTTATCACAATCCTGATGTGCTTCCTTCTGACCCAGAGTGGGAAAATTCTGGATCGGATTATGAGACAGATATCGACAGTGAATCGATATCTTCCGAGAGCACATCACTCGAAGAGGTAGAAGATGACAGCGCTCCTAATGAGATCACGGGTGTTAAAGAAGTTGTAACACCCCACCTCCATTAAGGTCACTCAAAAAGGGAATGCCTTAACTTTGATGGAGCGTTTTAGTAGACAGAACAGAAATTTACAAGACAGATAAAGTAGTACTTGAAAATTTTATAATTTTATTTCAACAGAAACAGAAATAAGTTTGGTTACATCTTTTCAAATTACAATATCAGAATTCAAGTACCAAATATCGGTCTTGTACAAAAGCCTTTAGAATGCATAATTTTTAAAGTCATAATCCCCAACGTGAACTGCCATGAAAAGATAGAGCCAAAGCCAAGCAATACTTCAAGCAGAGAGAATCTGAATCAAGCTCCTATGTCTCCACCCTAAAAACCTAGAGGGGGGAACGAAAAGAAAAGAGGCGAAACAAACTAGGTAAGACATAAGTCTAGTGAGTCCAGTGACTTTCAGCATATAAACAGACAATAATATACTGACATGTAAATAAAACTGGATGAGAGATAACCGTAACAGGAATAGCAGATTAACAGAATGATATAGACTAAGCTATGCTTCTTACTTAGTCTTCACTTCTCTACACTAATACTAGTATAACAGGATTAGGTGTTACCCTAATGTCTAAACTGAAACAGAAACGGAAATGGAATAATCTTTACAAAAACAGAATGCTAGTAATGGGTCTTTACCACTCGAACAGACAGAAGGTACAGAAGCAGAATACTAATAATGGGCCCTTACCACCCAACTAATGGGCCTTTACCACCCCAACAGACAGAAGGTACGGAAACAGAATCGAAAACGGAATCAGAGACGGAAACAGAATAATCATTGCAGAAATAGAATGTTAGAATTAGATGTACACTAGTAATGGGCCTTTACCACCCCAACAGACGGTACCACGCAGAAACAGACAGCTGTTGCCACCCAACGGAAACAGACGGTACCAACAGAAACAGACAGAACTAAGTGTACCCTAAGTCCTACCTCCAAGCGATCAGCTCCCTAATACATAAATACCCTGTATCGGTCCCACAGTAGGGTATATCACTCCCTAAAGTGGCAACCTATTGGCACAGACCTATTTACAGATGTCACGGTGTCTTACATCCTCAGAGCAGGTTGGATCCTTGCACGCACATGACCCGGTTTGAATGCACCATCAACACTCCTCGCCATTATCAGAATGAACCGCTTATAATTAGTTCAGTAAGCGTGCCCGGACCCCTACATAGCGTGGGGTCAAAGTTTTGATACCAGAAAGGGTTACTGACTAATATGGGTCCCAAACAACAGATGACACAAGTATTTCCCATCCTAACCTTGTGTCCCTAGACTAGCATATTTCAGATTAACTTGTTTACAGATTTCAGACAGAG
Source organism: Allium sativum (assembly GCA_030737875.1). Classification (NCBI taxonomy): domain Eukaryota; kingdom Viridiplantae; phylum Streptophyta; class Magnoliopsida; order Asparagales; family Amaryllidaceae; genus Allium; species Allium sativum. Next base: position 804,429,353 of record CM060909.1, on the reverse strand, counting down.
TTCAGGTTACTAATTCATAGATCATACATTCAAGTTAACAAGTTCTCAGACTAATGAATCAGATATACAGATTAATAGGCTTACAGATTGTTTTACCTAACTTTGTATTGGGCCTACAGATTTACGAACGTGATTATTAGATTCATCAGACTGATTGTTTCAACCCTATCCACCAAACACGTTTTAGGTATCAAATTTATTGCATTAATTAATTATTAATGCACAGACCTCTCACATTAGGTCGGTAGCTTATGGCCGCTGGATATGCCCGGTGGTTCCGGGCAGACTTCTGTCACAGGCTAGACCTAACCTCGTGCCTAAGCATATTTTAGTTATGCCTACAACCTCTCACGTTAGACTGACAGTTTGTGATCGCTGGTTAAGCTGGTTGGTTCCGGGCAGGCTTCCATCGCAAACGGAGTCTAACCTCGTGTCATAGCCAATTTATTCCAATACAGATGTCAGACTAATTTATGTCCATTTAACAGATTAAACTCCCTTATAGGTTACAGCAGACTAATCAAATTTCCATGTTTTACCCAATCTTAGATCGACCCACGGATTTTCATACCCAAATCACAATTAATTAGCTTTCAACAGATTTAGGTGATAGCAGATAACAATTTTAGCAGATTAGGCAATTCAGCAGATTAGGCAATTCAACAGATTAAGCAGATAACAGATTTAGCATATCAAGCAATTCAACAGATTAAACAGATAACAAATTTGGCAGATTAGGCAATTCAACAGATAACAGATTAGCAGATTAGGCAATTCAGCAGATTTAATGGATTAAATGTTTCTTAAAGATCTATTTACATATCTTGCCTAAATTTACAGGCCTAAATCATGGTCATAATTCATAATACGACATATACCCCAAATTTTAATTAAACTTTGCACAGTACATAATATTCTCTAAAAAGTCCCAAACAATATGAATTATGCCAAATTATAGCCTATGATGCCAAATATCCTAAAATCCATATTTAGGCGCATTCACATTAATAGTTAACCTGTTTTAATATAGATATTTACACCTAAGTCACATATATCTTTTTTTCTCTTTTCAAGTCATAGATCGTGATATAAAATATGCCCCAAAATCTAGATCTTAAATTTTAATCATGTATTAAGTCCTCAAAATCAGATCTTGCATTATAATATGCCTTATATTCCAAATTTCAAGTCATATCCTATCATATAATATTTCTTCTTCCAAATCACAATCTTTTATACATAGTATGCACTGATTCTAGATCTTAATTTACAACCTATGTTCTTTTCTCAAATCAGTCACATATCAGTCATGTCCAATTATGCAATATTCATTATTTGTCCCAAAATTAGCGTTCATGCGTTAATCTCTTATAAGATTTGGTGCTGGCTCGAAGTAGCCTGGCTATAGAACAGAAAGAAAAGGAGATAAAGAATAGTCACAGAAAAACAGATCTGACAGATAAGAATATGCATAACCTTAGATTCAGATTTATAACCATGCCAAGATCATAATAAAAGTTTATATCTGAAAATATCTGTACTCACAAAAAGGGAATGATTCTTGTATTCTGGAATCTGTGTTCTGACACTGAATAGCGCTCCTTTGATATACACTGGTTGTTCTTTTAATCCTATTCAGTTTGGAATAAGATGCACTCGATTTATCCTAGGTTTCAACAGAGTAGCGACGCCATTATTTTATTTTTAATTAGAATAGAGGCAGAGTATAGGCAGAATGAAATTGTGTGGAGAGAAAGCTAGGTTTGGGGGTATTTAAATAGGTTAGAGCTCACGAATTCGGTCAGAAAGGCATCCAGGTGCAGAAAAATGGATCTGTCTACAGATCTGGAAAAGGAGGGAGAGGTCGACCCTCGGGTCGACCCTAGTGTCGACCTGTATAGCCAGGTCGACCCTAGTGTCGACCCCCAGGTCGAACCTAGTGTCGACCTGGGCCCTGGGCGGGAATTTTCTAGCCCAGCCCGGGTGTCTGTTTTGAATTTCGAAATTTGAATTTTGAATTCCGGGCTGATTTTTACTGAAACTTCTGAAGGCCATATCCACTTCATACTGAGTCCGATTTATGCAAACTTGGACTCTATTCCAAGAAGAATTTCGAGACGAATGCAATGGAGCAACCCGTTTCCCTTAATTATTTTGTTACAGTTTAATTATTCTCTGATTTGTTACTCATATGTTCATAGAAAATTCGGAGTGTTACATTCTCCCCTCCTTAAAGGATTTTGTCCCCGAAATCTTCAAGTTAGGAAGATTGTGTCCTACCATCCAATCACCCATCTACTCAACCATCATGTGTGTATATGCGTCCACGAGCCGATCTAGTGCCTAATATGTGTATATGCGTCCACGAGAAACCACTGGCAACCACTTGCATCCACTTGCAACCATCAAACATAACATGTCTCAAACACATGTTTACACCCATTAGTTTCTACCTAAAGGTCTAAGATTCGATCGATATGACACAACTGAGTGACAGAAGCAAGTATAATCAAAACTAAAGCTAGGTTCCCATTAGACATCGGTCTAAGAGAATAACCCCCTAAGTATTAACTCCAAATACCGAAATCAACATTAGATGAACACTCAGAGAATCACTCCCATTAAACAATGCCCAACTGGAATTCTATTTCTCGCTTTTAGTAAAAACTCCTATCCTTTTCAGAAATATTTAGATATCTACAGACTACTGATACAGATCAGATTACCAAATGATTCTTAGGAAACTAAGCATGATAAAAACCCAAAATATATGCGTCATAGTCAACTTAACACCCAACACAGATACCCTCAAACCGCAACCTATCACAAATAGATCAGTCGTAACCCTTACGGGTTTGAGTCTACAGCGGGATCAGAAACAAGACTAGTAATAAAGTGCAGAGTTTCAATTACAGAATCAAAATGCCAAAATCAGAAAGAGTTTTAACTCCACAATCAGATAAGGAAATTAAACCTTCTACAGAAAGTTTTCGTATTTCTATCCTATCTACGAGCCTCGAGGGTATTCGCCTGTCCTTCAGAAGTTGGTCCTGCCCCCTGCTCTTGTCCTCGTTTCTTTAGGGAGTCCCTAGTGAAATGACCCATTTCTCCATAGTTGAAGCAATTGCCCTTCCTCTTTCTGCAATCCTTGTTCAGATGGGTCGAGCTTCCACAAGTAAAGCACTTCTTCTCCTTCTTATCTTCAGACCTCTCATCCTTCTTTTGCGTTTCCTTTTTGGGCCCCGCCTTCTTGTTCTGTGGTTCTTCAAGCTTTTCCTCTTTCTTTTTACTTTCGGCTTCTTCTTCATGCATTAACGTCATGTCCACCAATTTCTCGAAGGTTGCCCCCGTAGGAATGTGGGACATCGCCAATCCGTGCAGTGGCTCATTCAAATCTTTAGCAAACCTTAGTGCCTCCTTATGCGTTGTATCTACCAAATCTAAGCCGAATCTCGCCAACTGATTAAACTTGTTGACGTACTCTCTTATCGATAAGTTTCCCCGCTTCAAAGCTACAAACCCCTCTACGTATAGACTCTCTTCTGCTCATGAGAGAAATTTCATCTTGAACCTATGCCTAAAATCCATCCATCTCTCTACCAGACGCTCTCTATTTGTGACCTCCCACCAAAAAGAAGCTTCGTCCTTAAGCAACCATACCGCCAATTATATCTTCTGCCTATCGTCCACCTCGAAGATAACGAACAAATCCTCAGTTTCTTTGAGCCAGTTCCTTGCCTCCACGAAGGATTCAGTTCCATTAAAGTTCTTCCTACCCATGGCCCGAAAGTCTCTACATATCTTCGGGAAAGTACTCACGCGCGGAGGAGGAGGAGGAACCGCTGCAGCTGGGGGAGGAGGGACGTTTGTTGAGCCCACATTATGAGCCCTAGCTTCTAGGTACCTCCTGAACTAGCCAGGTATCGGTACGTCCTCCGGAAGGTTAAGATCCCCAGACATGTTGAAATGAAAGGAAAGGAATGATTCAAAACAAAGGATAGAAAGATAGGCTATGGCTTTGGGGATTATGTTTTTCAAAGTAAACTCTACGTTTAAAAATAATTCCTTTTTAAACCTTTTTGAAAATAGTTTTCAAAACTTTTTACAAATCTGGTAACCTTTAGCTCTAATACCAAGTGCGACACCCCAACTCCGTTAAGGTCACTCACAAAGGGAATGCCTTAACTTTGATGGAGCGTTTTAGTAAACGGAACAGAAATTTACAAGACAGATAAATTTGTACTTGAAAAATTTATAACTTTATTTCAACATAAACAGAAATAAATTTGGTTACATTTTTCAAATCACAATATCAGAATTCAAGTACAAAATATCGGTCTTGTACAAAAGCCTTCAGAATGCATAATTTTTAAAGTCATAATCCCCAATGTGAATTGCCATGAAAAGATAGAGCCAAAGCCAAGCAATACTTCAAGCAGAGGGAATCTGAATCAAGCTCCTATGTCTCCACCCTAAAAACCTGGGGGGGAGGGGATGGAAAGTAAAGAGGCGAAACAAACTAGGTCAGACATAAGTCTGGTGAGTCCAGTGACTTTCAGCATATAAACAGATAATAGTATCCTGACATGTAAATAAAACTATACGAGAGATAATCGTAACAGGAATAGCAGATTAACAAATGATATAGACTAAGCTAAGCTTCTTACTTAGTCTTCACTTCTGTGCACTAATACTAGTATAACAGGATTAGGTGTTACCCTAATGTCTAAACTGAAACAGAAACGGAAATAGAATAATCTCTACAAAAACAGAATGCTAGTGATGGGTCTTTACCACTCGAACAGACAGAAGGTACAGAAGCAAAATACTAATAATGGGCCTTTACCACCCCCAACAGACAGAAGGTACGGAAACAGAATCGGAAACGGAATCAGAGATGGAAACAAATAATCCTTATGGAAACAGAAGGTTAGAATTAGGTGTACACTAGTAATCCCAACAGATGGTACCATGCGGAATTAGACAGGTGTTGCCACCCAACAGAAACAGACGGTGCCAACAGAAACAGACAAAACTAAGTGTACCCTAAATCCTACCCTTAAGCGATCGGCTCCCTAATACATAAATACTCTGTGTCGGCCCCACAGTAGGGTGTGTCACTCCTTAAAGTGGCAACCTATTGGCACAGACCTATTTACAGATGTCACGGTGTCTTACATCCTTAGAGCAGACCGGATCCATGCACGCATATGACCCGGTTGGAATGCACCATCAACACCCCTCGCCATTATCAGAATGAACCGCTTATAATTAGTTCTGTAAGCGTTCCCGGACCCCTACATAGCATGGGGTCAAAGTTTTGATACCAGAAAGGGTTACTGACTAATATGGATCCCAAACAACAGATGACACAAGTATTTCCCCTCCTAACATTGTGTCTGCAGACTAACAGATTTCAGATTAACTTGTTTATAGATTTCAGACAGAGTTCAGTTTACTAATTCATAGATCAGACAATCAAGTTAACAAGTTCTCAGACTAACGGATCAAGTATACAGATTAACAGGCTTACAGATTGTTTTACCTAACTTTGTATTAGGCCTACAGATTTACGAAACGGGTTTATTAGATTCATCAGACCAATTGTTTTAACCCTACCCACCCAATACGTTTTAGATATCATATTTATCTTAGATTTGCATTAATTAATCATTAATGCACAAACCTCTCACATTAGGTCGACAGCTTGTGGCCGCTGGATATGCCGGGCGGTTCCTGGCAGACTTCTGCCACAAGCTAGACCTAACCTCCTGTCTAAGCATATTTTAGTTATGCCTACGACCTCTCACATTAGACTGATAGTTTGCGATCGCTGGTTAAGCCGGTTGGTTCCGGGCAGGCTTCCACCGCAAACGGAGTCTAATCTCATGTCATAGCCAATTTATTCCAATACAAATATCAAACTAGTTTATGTCCATTTAACAGATTAAACTCCCTTAGAAGATTAATCAAATTTCCATGTTTTACTCAATCTTAGATCGGGCCTACTTATTTTCATACCCAAATTACAATTATTTAGCTTTCAACAGATTTAGCCGATAACAGATTTAGCAGATAACAATTTCAGCAGATTAAGTAATTCAGCAGATTTAGCAGATTAGGCAATTCAACAGATTAAGCAGATAACAGATTTAGCAGATTAAGCAATTCAACAGATTAAGCTGATAACAGATTTGGCAGATTAGACAGTTCAACAGATTTAACAGAAAATAGATTAGCTGATTAGGCAATTAAGCAGATTTAATGGATTAAATATTTCTTAAATTTCTATTTACATATCATACCTAAATTTACATGCCTAAATCATGGTCATAATTCATAATACGACATATGCCCCAAATTTTAATTAAACTTTGCACGGTACAGAAAATTCTCTAAATAGTCCCAAACAATATGAATTATGCCAAATTATAGCTTATGATGCCAAATATCCTAAAATCCATATTTAGGCGCATTCACATTAATAGTTAACCTATTTTAATATAGATCTTTACGCCTAAGTCACATATATCTTTTTTTTTCTCTTTTCAAGTCATAGATCGTGATATAAAATATGCCCCAAAATCTAGATCTTAAATTTTAATCATGTATTAAGTCCTCAAAATCAGATCTTGCATTATAATATGCATTATATTCCAAATCCCAAGTCATATGCTATCATATAATAATTCTTCTTCCAAATCATAGTCTTTTATACATAGTATGCACTGATTCTAGATCTTAATTTACAACCTATGTTCTTTTCTCAAATCAATCACAGATCAGTCATGTCCAATTATGCAATATTCATTATTTGTCTCAAAATTAGCGTTCATGCGTTGATCTCTTATGAGATTTGGCGCAGGCTCATAGTAGCCTGGCTATAGAATAGAAAGAAAAAGGAGATACAGAATAGTCACAGAAAAATAGATCTGACAGATAAGAATATGCATAACCTTAGATTCATATTTATAACCATGCCAAGATAATAATAAAAGTTTATATCTGAAAATAACTGTACTCAGAAAGAGGGAACGATTCTTGTATTCTGGAATCTGTGTTCTGACACTGAATAGCGCTCCTTTGATGTAGACTAGTTGTTCTTTTAATCCTATTCAGTTTGGAAGAAGATGCACTAGATTTATCCTTGTTTTCAGCAAAGTAGCGACACAATTATTGTACTTTTAATTAGAATAGAGGCAGAGTATAGGCAGAATGAAATTGTGTGGAGAGAAAGCTAGGTTTGGTGGTGTTTAAATAGGTTAGAGCTCACGAATTCAGTCAGAAAGGTGTCCAGGTGCAGAAAAATGGATCTGTCTACAGATCTGGAAAAGTGGGGGAGGTCGACCCTAGTGTCGACCCTAGTGTCGACCTGTATAGCCAGGTCGACCCCCAGGTCAACCCTAGTGTCAACCTGGGCCCTGGGCGGGAATTTTCCTGCCCAGCCGAGGTTTGTCTGTTTTGAATTTCGAAATTTGAATTTTGAATTCTGGGTTGATTTTTACTGAAATTTCTGAAGGCCATATCTTCTTCATGCGGAGTCCGATTTACGCAAACTTGGACTCCATTCCAAGCAGAATTTCGAGACAAATGCAACGGCACAACCCGTTTCCCTTAATTATTTTGTTACAATTTAATTATTCTTCCATTTGTTACTCTTATGTTCACAGAAAATTCGGGGTGTTACAGAAGTAGAGAAAGAGAAGTTGAGTGACTCCCTGGCCTCCAAATTGGACAAGTTAAAGTAGAGAAAATCTGTTTAAGGCATGTGATTCCTTAGGGCGATGTAAAAACTCCGAAAGAAGGAGACAGGTCCCATTCCGCTCCGTGAGGATACATGGCTATCAGTAGGCTCATGTGCTGGGTAGGCGCTATCCCTCCGTTTTCTCCGATTTTCATTGATCTCCTGACATGATTACATATTGCTCCATTGCAACTCCATCCCAACGCTTATGCAGCTCTGTATACCTTGTATATCGCATACGCAGAGGTTTTAAAGACTCAGCTCACCTTCAAAGATTTGAAATTCTATTATCATTTCAAACATCGTTCCACAGGGACCTCGAATTTTTCTTTCTTCGAGTCGATTCCTGGCAGAAAGGTCTTATCAGATGGCCATAGCAACTTAGGGGATGCCAGATCTGATTCGTTTTACATAAGACATCAAGCTGGATGTGTGAGGAAGTGTCTATAATCGAGTTGGTTTTGAATCCTTCAATGCATATTCCAATTGCATAATTGAAGTGGTAATGTGTTCTTTTTTTTGTACAGCTTACAACTTTGAAAAAATAGAGGGTTCGGTGTATGAAGATCAATTACCCCGCCTCTTAGCAAGAAAATCTGATTTCTGCAAAATTAGGAAGTATTTAACCGATGAAAGCCTTCACAAACACCATCTTTTGGATGCAAGATTCGGGCTTGGTTCGGGTGGCAGGCCTTACAAATACGTGCCCCCTACTCAAATGATTGGGGAATCTAGTAGCGTGTCCCCAACCGAGGGAGAAGTGACTACAGAAGCTGCGAAGAAGATCGAGAATCCTAGAAGTTCTTCGCCAATGATTGACCAAGATGATGAGGATTTGAATGTGTACAAAGGGGATGAAGTTCGAGTTAACAAACTAAAGGATGCTCCTACCCCCAAGGGACAGTCTCCCTTAAGGATTCCACCACCGGTAGAGCCTACATTAACAGAGGAGCAGATGTTCGGGGGTTTAGAAAAGATCCCTCTGCCAGACGACATCTATACCTATGGAGATTTTGGAGAGGACCCGTTCTTCCTTGTCTCCGAGGGAGAAACCTCTCCTGCAAAAAATAAGGATACTGCACAGATAAGCCAAACTTCAGGCCCTGTTTGTTAGGGGGGATAACATGGGATACACAAATCACATGCACCATGTCACAACACTTAGACACTAATTGTATTCACGATTCTGACACCTGTTTTTTGTATTCTGCAGGAAAAATGCCTCATCATTACTCTCATTCTTATTGTGATCTTCGCGAGAACACACCTAGGTTGTCTTCTATATCTGAACATGATCGCAGTGATAGACGAGGAAGGGATAGCCAACAGCGCCATTATTTTTATCAACCTTACTCCATGCGCTCTCACTATCCCTCGAAGCAGGATCCCGGGAAGTCCCACAGTCGCCAAGTGCCACATACGGGGGGTAAAGAACTTCCCAAGGCTCTGACTCCCAAGAAGGGCTTACCTCCCTAGGGCAAATCAACTAAGAAGCATCACGAACCCAAAGACAGACAAAAGGAGTCATACAAAGATAAAGAAAAAGAGAAAGCAGATCTTGTTCCCTCTGGTCAGCACAGGAGGGTGTTGTTACTTCTGTTAATCAGCAAAGTTGGAGCGCATATGGAAGGAATTCCCCAATGTCTATTTTGAGAGGATGAATTTTGTCTTGGATCTCGAACAAGTTTCTGACGAATGGGATGTAGAGGTTGTAGGTCAGATTGGTCACGTGGCTAAATAATATAGAGCAATGAAAAATCACGCCAAGCATTTGTCAGATGTTATACGCCGTCTAAAAGTAGATGATGCCAGGGCCAGAGTAAAGATCAATCACAATGCTAAGGCTAGGAGTAAGGAGGAGAAAGATATTGAGGATATGCAAGCCCGGCTTGCCTTAGCTCGGTGGGACGCTGAAAATTACAAAACCAAATTAGTCAACACCAAGAAATACTTCCCTCGAGCTCGATTCACACCACGAAGAATGTGTGGCTTTGAAGAAAGAGATAGAGGATCTCAGGACGGCTAACACTGAGCTAAAGGCTTTGGAGGATCGTCTTAGCATAGAGAGGGCTGCTTGGGAAAAGGAGTGTAACACCCCGTAATTCTATTAATATTAAAATTCACAAATTAAAGTATACTTAATTTTTAGAAAAGAATTAAGTGAAATGGGTTGCGTAGAGAAATATATATATATATATTGATATATATATATATATAATTAAAAAAAATAAAATAAATAAATATGTGAAAAAGTTCAAAACAGCGAATTGGGAGGGGGAATAACCAAACCGGCCCATTTTGGAGGTCGACCCGAGCCGTGCTGGGTCGACTAGGGGTTAATCCAGGGTGTTTGGCTGTCAACCCGTGGCCCGATTCGCTCAAATGCAGATTTTGCATTTGATTGGTTCTCATGGTTCAGGGTTAATCTAATGGTCCTAAACAACTTCCTACACCTATAAATACATCCTAATGCTAACCCTAAACCTAATTAAAATAGAATAGTTACCGTCGCCATGGGAATCAATGGAGCCGCCGCTAACTAAGAAGGAAGAAAAGCTGATTCAATTCTAATTCTCTCAACCCTAAAGAAAAGCAAAACTCTCTCTTTTCTTAACCAAACCCACATGTAAATGAACATGACTAAGAGGGTTAAGTGGGATATAATAGTGACAACCTTAGGTGGATAGCTTGTGGGGGCCTATTTCGACTAGTATCCCAAACGTATCTTTGTGGGCTCGACCCAAGTCGAGGATGGGACACGCATGCTGGGTTTGACTGTAAGAGGCCAAAGCGGGGAGCGGTGGCAACGCAAGTCCAACGGGTTGCATATGCGTGTGTCGACCCGGGCTGGTAGATAAGACGTTGTTGCATCGTGTAGGTATAAGCCGTGCATTCTCAAGTTGTATCGGGTTGCCACTTTAGGGGAGTGATACACCCCAATGTGGGGCCAGCACGGGTATCTACGAGTAGGGAGCCGATTGAAAGTGGGTAGTGGGGTACACCTAGTGGAGATAGGGGCAGACGACACCTATGTAGTCAGCTAGGGGTACGTAAGGCTATTTATAAAGTTTCTGTGTGAAGCAAGTGGGATCAAACAATAGGGTGACGGGTGTGGTGCAGTGTAGTAATGTGCGGTGCAGTGTAGTAATCATTCGTTAGTAATTAGGTGTGCCTTTACCGTTATCTTTAACGTTATCTTAAACGCTATCTTTAACTTCCTAAGAGTTCATAGGCATTTACTTGTCTTCCAGCTTGTGCCTTAGTCTAGTTATTTTGATAATAGTATTGTTAGAATTATCATACTCGCCAGACTTTATGTTTGACCCCCTCTATTTCTATCCTTTTCCCCCTCCAGGTCCTCAGGTTGGGCCCAGCTCTAGTGGAGTTTGATTGAATTGCTTCATCTCTCTTTGGAAAGCTTGGACCGTTGAAGTAAAGTCCAGCTTGTTATCTTTTTTATGGCTATTTATGTAATGGGATTATGTATTTTGTTTTTATGAAGATGGATATTGTACTTGGTTATGATCTATTGTTTTATGATGTAACAAAGATGTTTAATTTCCGCTGCAATAAAATGAAGTTTTTAGATTTCCAAGTTGTAACACCCCGTGTATTCTATAACTGTGGAATTAACAAATTAAAGTATAATTAATTTGAAATCAAAGAACTAAGGGAAACGGGATACGCCATTGCGTTCGTCTCGGAAAAATACGCGAAATAGAGTCCGAGTTTTCGAAAAACGGAGTCCGTATGAAGAAGATATGGCCTTCGGAAGTTTCTGAATTAAGTTTAAAATTCGAACAGAATAAAACATTTTAAAAATTAAAACCGGGCCCAATTGGCCAAGGCGGGAAAACTCCCGCCTAAGACACCCAGGTCGACTGGGCTGTCGACCTGGTCTAACCAGGTCGACAGGGCTGTCGACAGGGCTGTCGACCTGGTCCAGAGCCAGGTCGAACCCAGTCCAACCTGGCTGGCCTATTCTATGTTGGTCGATTTTCTGTGGTCTGTTTTGTCATTAGGGCTAGGTGGCAGGCTCTAATTGGTCCCTCTTGCGAATGAATGGCTACGATCAATCCAAGCAACATCGATGGTCCTAATCAGTTCATAAACTCTATAAAATGACCCTAGACTCTACCTAGGTTTCTTACACAATTCTCTAGCCTCCATTGCTCTCTTCTTCTAATAAAAAAATAAAAATGGCGTCTCTGCTCTGCTGGAATTAAAACTAGAAGATAATCAACATCAGCCTAAGAAACTCAATTCAAACTAGAGATTATAGTTTCTGCAAAGATTCTACAGCAAGTTAAAGTCCTTTCTTTAATCTAATCAAGGCAAGTACAGTTATTTTCCGCTATAAACGTTAATAATAATTTTGATATGTTTTTTATTCTGAATCTGAGATTGTATATATATTCTCTTCTGTCAGATCTGTTTTTCTGTATCCCTTTTCTTCTTTTCTGTTTTTATAGCCAGGCTACCACGAGCCTGTGCCTAATCTCATAAGAGATGAACGTATGAACGCAAATTTTGGGATGAATGATGCGAAATTTGACAAGACTAAATTGAATGTATGACTTTAGGTCTGAGGCATAAAATATATTGGACATATGCATAAATTTGACTATGAACATATAATTTATGCATGTTGTATGCATAGCTATGTTGTAATTTAGAACTGTAATTAATGAGCATATGTTGTAAACATAGATTTGGATCTATGCATATTCTATGATAGAAGAAAAGAGGAACCATTGTAAGATTACCTATGATTTGAGACTTTGGACAAAATGCATATAAAAGTCAAGATCTGATTTTTAGAAGATAGGGTTTAAAGATTTATATTGTTGGGTATAGTTTGCATAATGATTCATGACATGAAAAGAAGAAGGATATGGAAAGTTAGGTGTAAAGATTTACATTAATTAGGATATCTATTATTTAGATTACACCTAAATAGGGATTTTTGGATATATGGCATGTATTGAAATTAATGGTTATATTTGGTATAATTTATATGTGAATCTGCTGTAAGATGCTAGTTTAACAAAAATTGGAACATATGTTATATGGCAAATTATGTCCATATTCTGTGCTATGTAACTTTATGCAAACATGGAGTATATGTTGTGAATCATGACAATTATGTAAGCATATGAATTTAGGCCAATTTATGATTGGGCAAGGCATGTAAATAGAACTTTTAGAAATATTAAATTTGCTAAATCTGCTAATTTGTCTAGTTGCCTAAACTACTAGTTTTGTTATATTGCCTAGACTGCTAATTAGATTGAAATGCCTAATCTGTTAAATTTGTCGGTTGAAATGCCTAACCTGTTATATGCCAAAATCTGCTAAGTTGCTAAATCTGTTAAATCCGTTAAGTCATATAAAATCTGTTATCTGCTATGTTGATATAATCATCCTGTGATTGATATAATCTGAATTGGCATATATATTGGGCGTGCGCATAAACGGTAAATTATTAATTAATTGGCCGCAAAGATAAACATGGCTAACTCGAGGTTAGAATGAGTTTGCGGCGTAAATCTGCCCGGAACCGCCCGGCACATCCAGTGGCCGCAAACAATAGGTTCTAATGTGAGAAGTTAGTCATAACATGCGTAAGACACGAGGTTAGGTCTGGCTTGTGGCAGAAGTCTGCCCGGAACCGCCCGGCATATCCAGCGGCCACAAGCTACCGACCTAATGTGAGAGGTCTGTGCATTAATAATTAATTAATGCAAATCTAAGATAAGAATGACGTCTAAAACGTATTGGGGAAAATAGGGTTAAACCCAAAGGGATTAATAGATGTAGTAAAACCCGTCCATGAATCTGTAGGCCCAATACAAAGTTAGACAAATCTGAAAAATCTGTACATCTGACCCATTAGTCTGAAAACTTGTTAACTTAATTTGTGAATTAGTAAATCTGAATTCTGTATGTCTGAACTTGTAAACAAGTTAATCTGAAATCTGTTAGTCTGGGGACACAAGGTTAGGAGGGGAATTACTTGTGTCATCAGTTGTTTGGGACCCATATTAGTCAGTAACCCTTTCTGGTATCAAAACTTTGACCCAACAGTAAGTAGGGTCCGGGAACGCTTATTGAACTAATTATAAGAGGTTCATTCTGATAATGGCGAGGGGTGTTGATGGTGCGTTCCAACCGGGTCATGTGCGTGCATGGATCCCGGTCTGCCTCTGAGGATGTAAGACGCCGTGACATCTGTAAATAGGTCTGTGCCAATTGGTTGTCACTTTAGGGAGTGATACACCCTACTGTGGGGCCGACACAGGATATTTATGTATTAGGGAGCCGATCGCTTGGGGTAGGGTTTTAGGGTACTCTTAGTTCTGTCTGTTTCTGTTGGTACCGTCTGTTTCTATTGGGTGGTAACACCTGTCTGTTTCTGTGTGGTACCGTCTGTTCGGGTGGTAAAGGCCCATTACTAGTGTGCACCTAATTCCACATTCTGTTTCCATAGGGATAAATCTGTTTCTTCTTCTGTCTGTTTCTGATCGGGTAGTAAAGGCCCATTATTAGCATTCTGTTTCTGTTAAAGTATTCTGTACCCGTTCCTGCTTCAATTTAGACATTAGGGTGACACCTAATTCTGCTATACTAGTATTAGTGCAGAGAAGTGTAAAACAATAGTTTATATCATTCTGTTTTTCTGTTATATCTGCTACACCTGTTATAGTTATCTCACATCCAGTTTTATGTTCATATCATATTATTATTATCTGTTCATATGCTGAAAGTCACTGGACTTGCCAGACTTTTTGTCTGACCCTTGTTGTTTCGCCTCCTTTCTTCCGTTTCCCCCCCAGGTTATCCAAGGAGGGAAATACTTTAGCTTGATCCGGATTTCTCTTTGCTTGAAGTGCTTAAAGTATGGCTTGGCTCTGTGTAGCTTCCGTTCCATGGGGATTATGATTTTAAACTATGCATTTTGAAGGCTTTTGTACAAGACTGATATTTTGTACTTGAATTCTGAAATTGAAAGGATGTAACCATATTAATTTCTATTTCCGCTGTAATAAAGTTAAAAATTTTCAAGTACTGTTTTATCTGTCTTGTAAGTTTCTGTTCTGTTTACTAAAATGCTCCACCAAAGTTAAGGCATTCCCTTTGTGAGTGACCTTAACGGAGGTGGGGTGTTACACTTGGTATCAGAGCTGAAGGTTACCAAATTTCAAAAAAAAAAAAAAAAAAAAAAAAATTTGAAAAATTATTTTGAAAAAAAAGGTTTTGAAAGGAAGTATTTTCAAAAATAAAGCTTATTTTGAAAAACATGATCCCCAAGAGCCATATATCTTTCTTTCAGTCCTTTTTGTATTGAACCTTTCCTTTTTCGTTCCAGCATGTCTGAAGCATCTGAGATACCAGAGGGTGTTCATGTACCCGGTTGGTTTCGTCAATATCTTGAGGCTAGGACCGCCGCTGCAGGTCCAGCAAATGATCCCCCTCCTCCACCCCCTCCTCGTGCAATTGCTTTCTCAAAGATCTGTAGAGATTTTAGGGCCATGGGTGGGAAGGATTTCAAAGGAACTGAATCATTCGTAGAAGCAAGGAATTGGCTCAAAGAAACTGAGGATCTATTCGTTATCTTCGAGGTGGACGATAGGCAGAAGGTACAGTTGGCAGTATGGCTGCTCAAAGACGAAGCTTCCTACTGGTGGGAAGTCACTAACGCCGAGAGGCCGGTTGAGACATGGATGGATTTTAGAACAAGGTTTGAGACAAAATTCCTCTCGCAAGCTGAACGAAGTTTACAATTGGAAAAGTTCTTGTCTCTTAAGCAAGGAAGTATGACGGTCAAGGAATACGTCAACCACTTCAACCAACTAGCAAGATTCGGATTGGATTTAGTCAACACTCAGCATAAAAAGGCTCTCCGCTTTGTTAAAGGATTGAATGAGCCACTGCACAGCCTAGCCATGACCCATGTATGTAACAACCCGTAAAATGCGAGCCAGTTTGAAAATTTTAAATTGGCAATTTTAGCGAATTTTGATTATTTAAAATAGATTATTTTAAATAATATCGACGAGAAATCTATTTTGAATATAATTAGAACGTATATATTATATACGTCGTCGTTAGAATATATAATAATTATATATAATTATAAAAGGAATTGAAAATGGCGCGGTAGTTCGAAAATTCGATTTCTAATTTCAAATGAATATACAGAATTCAATATAGGTCAGAATTGAACGGAACAAGAAATATTTGAATCTGTATAACTATATCTTTGTAACGAAGTTAACAAACTGGGATTTCATCTTAGAAATGATAAGATATGTCCAGTTTAAAATTAGAAATAGTCGCTGTGGAATTTATATATATTTTTATATATATAAGGCCCTTAAAAATAGCCGTTTTGCAAACGACCTCGGATTTCGACGAAACCAGTTTTGTTGGGTCCGTGATGTTAAGTTATTGCTAGGTTTCAAATTTCATAATTTTTCGAATCAATATGTGAGCGTGGCAAAGGAAAATGCGTTTGACCATTTTCAGTTGATTTTAATCGACTGGAAATTGGCCATTTTTCAAACGGTCTCAGAATTCGGCGAAACTAGTTTTGTTAGGACCGTATCGTCAATACGAAGCTAGAAAATATTTTTCTGGAATTTTTCTAGTTAGTATGTGACCCCGGTAATTTGAAATGTACGTTTAAAATTCAATATAGAGATTTAAATGTAAATTTAACGGAAACTGATCGTAACATCCGAATCAACCTACGATACATATCCCATTGTGTTCGGAATGGGGGTGAAACGTTATGGACGACAGGCGGTGGGCCTCGTTTCGAGGTCGTATGTAAAAGTCAACTTTTTAATAATTAAATAATAAATATATAAAAAAAAATATCTTCTCCCCTTAACTACCAGCCCCCCCCCCCCCCCCCCGACTAAAATCATTTAAATCAGAAAAAAAAAAAGGGGGGGCCGATCCCCAAACCCGCTTCTTCCATCGCCTCCTCCTACCTCGCCGCCGCCTAGGGCAGGCGCACCCCCCCTCCGACCATCTCCTGACCTCGCACCTTCCTCTCCCCTCTCGCTCATCTCCTTCCTCCCTTCGAATCAAAGACGCAAACGCCCTGAGCCACCCCATCCTGCCGCCGCCCTCCCTGAAGCAACCGCGAGCCTCCAGAAGCATCGCGACCCCCCCTTCTTCGCGACAAGGTAAGTTGATTTTATTTATTTTATTTTAATTCTGTAATGCTGGGAATTTTATAAAAGGTTAATACTGTTTGTTTTTTTTAGGTTTTAAAACCGATTCTTTTTTTTAAAGTATTAAAGCTGTTTTCTTTTAAGTATTAGAGCTGATTTTTTTTAAAAGAGTAAAAACTGATATTTTAAAAGAAGAAAGACTGAAATTTTTAAAAGAATAAAAAAAAAACTGATATTTTTAAAGTATAGAAAAGTTTAGATCTTTATAATGGAAAAGAAAAGATTTTTATTTTAAATAAAGATTAGTTTTTACGGAGGAAAGGATAAAGATTATATTTTTGAAACTGTAAAGATTATATTTTTGACACTATAAAGAATTGATTGAATATATTTTCATGTGTGAAGCAACGAAGTAGAAAAATATGATTTTTATATATTGAACATCGAAATAAAAATAGAATTTTTATATATTGAGCTTCGATAGAAAAATAGAATTTTTATATACTGAACTTCGAAGTAAAAATTCGATTTTTATATATTGAATAGCGAAGTAAAAAAAGGTGATTTTTACGTATGTAGTGAAAGCAGCAACGAAGGTGACAAAAAGGCGAAACGACGAAGACTTCTGCAAATGAAGAGCCGTGGAGCTAGGATAGCTATATGTGAGAATTTCTCACCTTTCAAATTTCTTTTCTAGTTATATATATATACTAGGATGCAGACGGTGCTTAGTAGCACCCGACACAATCGTCCACAGACCATGGACTTGTTTGTTTGGTTGCATAGATTAGTTATATGATGTGATTTGAATTTGGTTGTTTGGTGATTTTGATTGATGTGTGAATGGCGTGGGCCTTCACTAGACCGGGGATAAGGCTAGGCCTCGTCCCGTTTCTAGTATCTTGCCGTTATGCCGCCGAAATTTTCTAAAATATGTTAGAAAAATAAAAATATCATTTATTGAATAAATGAACTGAAAAGAAATTCATATGTTGAAATAAAATGTTTTGTCGTTAAAAATATAATTTTTAACGTGAAGTGAATAAAATAAAATATTCATTTATAAACCGGACGGTTTGTTTATGTACACCTATTTGAATGACATTGATTGGGACGATAAATTTTACACATCGCCCAACTGCACATATAAAATATGTGTTTGATTGTTTGAAACCCCGCACGGGTGTTAGGATGAAATTTGAAGTTCACTCATCCTGATTGATTAAATATGTCGATCGATTGATTGACAGGCCGTTATAAGCGTTAGATATCTATATTTGATGCTTATACAGTGTAGTGCACTTTGGTTGATGGTTGATTATTTTTCAATGCTATTATACATGTGTTGTATGAAAATCCATATAATTAACTTTATATGGTAATTGATTGGGCCTCATTCAAGTTTTAAAATAGAAATATTTGAAATAGAAATATTCGAAATGGAATATTTGAAAATATCAATATATGAAGCCGTGTTGATTAGATTGACGCCATTTTGACGTGAACGATATTTATATCGATTTCGAAATGAATTGAATTGAAAACGATTTCGAAATGAATTGAATTGAAAACGATTTCGAAATGAATTGAATTGAAAACGATTTCGAAATGAATTGAATTGAAAACGATTTCGAAATGAATTGAATTGAAAACGATTTCGAAATGAATTGAATTGAAAATGATTTCGAAATGAATTGAATTGAAAACGATTTCGAAATGAATTGAATTGAAAACGATTTCGAAATGAATTGAATTGAAAACGATTTCGAAATGAATTGAATTGAAAACGATTTCGAAATGAATTGAATTGAAAACGATTTCGAAATGAATTGAATTGAAAACGATTTCGAAATGTATTGAATTGAAAACGATTTCAAAATGAATTGAATTGAATATGAATTCAAATTGAATTGAAATTTGAATTGAATAGAAAGGAATTTTAAAACGAATTTATAAAGAAAAATTCAATTTTGATTTGAATTGAAAAGGAAGTTGAAATGGCTTTTGAAACGAATTTAAAACTATTACATAATTCGTTTTAAATAGAAATCGACGAAATATATTATATATATAATATAATGGCCTGAATAAAACGCGCCGCGCCGCGGCAGTTCGCGAATTTCGACAATTGATTTCAAACGGACATTACGGGAGATCCGACCGTCGGATTCTCCTAAAACCGGAACCGTTGGGTTCGTATCGAAGAGATCTTTCTAATGAATGTGAGAAATTAGAAATCTAACGGTTGGATTTGGAATTATGTCCAAATCAAATTTGAAAAAGGTCGCTGTAAGTGCAGTTCGATGGCCATTGTTGGAAATCGACTGTACGGGCCTTGATAAAATTATTAAAAATAGTAATAATTTGTGTAAAATCATAAGAAATGATTTGGGAAGAATTGGGATGAAAAACTCCATATTTGAAAAGATAAAAATAGATTTTTATCGAAATGAACTAGTTTTGAACTAGAATTATAATTCTATTTATTTTTTTAAATAAATAAATTGAATTTGAAAAGGGTTTTGAAAATAACCAAAATATCCAATGATTGCATTGGAGTGGATTTGAATCGAAATTGTCTTCGGAATATTTCGATGTTGGAATTCGTGATTATATAGGTGTGGTTATGGAAATTTGAAAGATATTTATATCGTTATTTCCAATACGACATTTGTTAATCGTAGAATTTGATATTGAATATAGGCCGATATATTTTCTATTCAGAGCCTTGTATTGAATATCGAATGTGATTTGGGTTTGTCGTGAATGGTGTCTTCACTAACACTGTTCTTGAACCCAGTTGAGAAAAGATTAAATCTTTTTATTTAGATTTAATGAAGTGTACCAACTAAATAATATTTAATTGGAATTGAATTGATATTGATTTTTGGGTTTATCGTGAACAGTGTTTTAAATAACACTCGTTCTTTAACCCGATAATTAATGAATGTGACTTTGGGTTTATCGTGAACCGTGTTTTAAATGACACTGATTCTTTAGCCCAGTCGAAGATTAAAACTAAGTGGAGTTTTAATGAATCTTTAATTAGATTGAAATAATCGAAATGGAGTATCACAGTTTTGCTCCAGGCGTTAGTTAAATCTTTAATTAGATTTGAACGTGAAATGGTAATTGAGTTTACCGATAACACCGTGGTGTTAGATATGAAGTATTACCAGTTTTACTTCATGGGATGAATAGGTTGGGATTGGGAAAGTAAAACCAATGATTACTTCGGTAAGGTTCGCTAATTCCGACTAGTTTTGAATTGATATTCAAAAGATAGATTAAGGAATAAATTTAGGAATTTATCTTGGATGAAATTAATGGGAACCTTTCCCTATGAATGTGAAATTTAGAAACTAACTGTCGGTTAGCTAAGCAGAATGGTTTTCTGGATATTGATCTGATGTTGGTTTCGGCCTTCGGGGTTAATATTTGGGGAATTATTCTCTTGATTAATTTACGGTTAGTGACTAATGAATTGGAATGAGGCGTATGTTGTGTTTGTGTAACACTTTTATAATATATACGCGAGTTATTCGGAAAGACCGGGTTTATCCCATTCTGGATAACTGATACGACGATAAGTCGAAGATGAAGACGATGGTCGAAGACCAGAGGTCTTCACGTCGTTTGGGTGATAACTGATGATCTTGATTGGGCTGTACACCCAAGAAGATGGAAACAGTTGGTGATCGTCCAGACGTACTTGGAGATCGATGGATATGCGGGGTACTAGGTGCCTCCGGTTTCGTTCAGACCCAGAACGGACTTGTAAATGGACTGTGTGTCTGACATCGGATTTCATTCTGTGTGACTGATATCGGTTGCATAGGATGGTTTGCCTGTGTGGCATGCTAAGATGCAAATGATCAAGGCTTCTGTTGAAAAGCAAAGTCTTGTGGTTGGTGATCAAAGCACGGCCTTTGTGGCGTAGCTTTGTGTAACGTTTACTTCGCGAGTTTCACCCCCGGTATGAACCAAAAACGGGAGACGGACCTCAGGGAGGACTTGCGTTTCTTTCTAGCTAAAAGTGGCGTCAGTGGTTTTACACGCCCTGACGAGTTTGACTTATGTGGTTGTTGCTGTTGCGAGGCGCCTCGGATTGATCGGTCTTTCTCGAACCGATGGAGTCATTCGTTGGCTCGTTTGCGCCCCAAAGGGCGGGGAGACGTATTGTTCAGGCATAATAATCCACATCGGTGGACCGGCCCTGACGATCCAGGGGGCAGTTGCGGCTGTTCCTGAGACATGGTAGGCTAGATTGTCTCGAATCGGTTGAGGACTATCTTTTGCCTCGGTTCATAGATGGAAATCCAATTTCCAAATACGTGACATTTGCGGTTTTAATTGTAAATCTATATATGGCGACATGATATATGGTACCCATGCCGCCTATGATTGATACTTATGATTTGAAGTTGTTTTATACACTATGCACTTATGATAGTATCAAATGATTTGTTTTTAAAACGTATCAAGCATTCTTGGCTGTTATAAGGGAAAACCCTATCCCCCGGCTTGCGTTGCATTGTGTGATAGGACCTGGGTCTTATAACAGCTTCATTTTTCTTTATTTAGCATTGCGCTGTTTGTTTTATGCACTGGGATTCTTGGGAGGAAACCCGTTCCGTGTTATACGGCGTGGTCCCTTGATTTACCTAGCTTTAAAAATAAAGATTAACTGTTTTCGTTCTCACACCAGTCCCATGACTGACCTGGAGTTTATTGTTTTAACCTAAACTCTGGGTGCCCCTATTTTGACACGGGCAGCTAGTAGTTTTGGTTTTGCAGATTTATATTCACAGGATCCTGGTTTACAGCTGGAACGATATCCGGAAAGCTTTGTATCCGTATATCTACTTCTAGTTGTGTATTGTATTATTTTCCGCTGCTATGTATTTAAATGTAATTTAAATCTCTGATATTTTTGTGTAATATTTATTCTTTTACTCTGTATATTCTTGTAATCTGATGCATTGTTGTAATATACAATGAAACGTTCTTCTGTATGCGTTATATTGTGGCTTGTTCTCGAACTATCCGACGCTTTCCTTTACGGGGAAGTTACGGGTTTTCACAGTTGGTATCAGAGCTTTGGTTTACAAAGCTAGAGAACAAGACACATTAGAAACATACGAAAGAATTCATCAGATATTGGATTAGCAATATCCAATGAGAATGACTCGTTAGAGATGGGATCAGTAGTATCCTAGAACGAGTGTGAAGAGTATATTTTTCAAATGAAAACAAATTTTGTTTTGAAAATCTAAATCAATTATTCGTATTTGATTATTTATTTATATTGATGTGGACAATCCAGTATATATAGATTTTGCGTATACGTCTGATCCGCGTGTATTCGAAATTTTATTATGCTGGATAGATATAGAATTACGCTCTAGTCGCCCGGGAGTGATTCTGATGATTGATATATCATCATCAGAATTTATATTCGAGTGACGAACGTGTAATATCTATATATTTCCATTTGACTGGTGTGAGAACCAAAATTAGATAGGGCTAATTGTTGTGATTTGGCATCAAAAACATGATTTTTGACTATGTATCGAAATTATGAATTTCAAACTCTAATTCACTAATTGATTGATGTTTCTGTTGTTTGTTTATTTGTTTGATACTTTTGAACCATTATGCCTAATTTAACCAAATATTGAATTATATTGAAAATTGGTTGCATTTGCTTGCATATACATATATATATATCTTTGAACATGTCATAGCAAGGAGGCTAGAGCCAGAGAATAAAATTTGTTTGCCCGACAAATAGGTACATGTTTACTACATAATTTCCTGTTTTGTTTGGGTGATGATGATTTTGTGAGCCTATTAGCTAGCCGCTTGGCTTTTTCTTTTTCTTTTTGAGATCTGAAGGACCGGGGAAGATATTTGAAATTCCCCGATGCTCCCGGTGCAGGGGAGGTTATGGCGAAATTTTTCGAAAATTTAGGGTGTTAGCCAAATTTTTGAAATTTAGAAAATTCTCAGAAACTGAAAAGTTGGAGAATGGAAGCCAGATCGAACGTAGAGCTGAATAATCAAACCACTTTCGACTTTGTTCCTTTTCGGGGACGAAAAGTTTTAAGTGGGGGAGATTGTAACAACCCGTAAAATGCGAGCCAGTTTGAAAATTTTAAATTGGCAATTTTAGCGAATTTTGATTATTTAAAATAGATTATTTTAAATAATATCGACGAGAAATCTATTTTGAATATAATTAGAACGTATATATTATATACGTCGTCGTTAGAATATATAATAATTATATATAATTATAAAAGGAATTGAAAATGGTGCGGTAGTTCGAAAATTCGATTTCTAATTTCAAATGAATATACAGAATTCAATATAGGTCAGAATTGAACGGAACAAGAAATATTTGAATCTGTATAACTATATCTTTGTAACGAAGTTAACAAACTGGGATTTCATCTTAGAAATGATAAGATATGTCCAGCTTAAAATTAGAAATAGTCGTTGTGGAATTTATATATATTTTTATATATATAAGGCCCTTAAAAATAGCCGTTTTGCAAACGACCTCGGATTTCGACGAAACCAGTTTTGTTGGGTCCGTGATGTTAAGTTATTGCTAGGTTTCAAATTTCATAATTTTTCGAATCAATATGTGAGCGTGGCAAAGGAAAATGCATTTGACCATTTTCAGTTGATTTTAATCGACTGGAAATTGGCCATTTTTCAAACGGTCTCAGAATTCGGCGAAACTAGTTTTGTTAGGACCGTATCGTCAATACGAAGCTAGAAAATATTTTTCTGGAATTTTTCTAGTTAGTATGTGACCCCGGTAATTTGAAATGTACGTTTAAAATTCAATATAGAGATTTAAATGTAAATTTAACGGAAACTGATCGTAACGTCCGAATCAACCTACGATACATTTCCCATTGTGTTCGGAATGGGGGTGAAACGTTATGGACGACAGGCGGTGGGCCTCGTTTCGAGGTCGTATGTAAAAGTCAACTTTTTAATAATTAAATAATAAAAAAAAATATCTTCTCCCCTTAACTACCAGGCCCCCCCCCCCGACTAAAATCATTTAAATCAGAAAAAAAAAGGGGGGGCCGATCCCCAAACCCGCTTCTTCCATCGCCTCCTCCTACCTCGCCGCCGCCTAGGGCAGGCGCACACCCCCCTCCGACCATCTCCTGACCTCACACCTTCCTCTCCCCTCTCGCTCATCTCCTTCCTCCCTTCGAATCAAAGACGCAAACGCCCTGAGCCACCCCATCCTGCCGCCGCCCTCCCTGAAGCAACCGCGAGCCTCCAGAAGCATCGCGACCCCCCCTTCTTCGCGACAAGGTAAGTTGATTTTATTTATTTTATTTTAATTCTGTAATGCTGGGAATTTTATAAAAGGTTAATACTGTTTGTTTTTTTTAGGTTTTAAAACCGATTCTTTTTTTTAAAGTATTAAAGCTGTTTTTTTTTTTTAAGTATTAGAGCTGATTTTTTTTAAAAGAGTAAAAACTGATATTTTAAAAGAAGAAAGACTGAAATTTTTAAAAGAATAAAAAAAATGATATTTTTAAAGTATAGAAAAGTTTAGATCTTTATAATGGAAAAGAAAAGATTTTTATTTTAAATAAAGATTAGTTTTTACGGAGGAAAGGATAAAGATTATATTTTTGAAACTGTAAAGATTATATTTTTGACACTATAAAGAATTGATTGAATATATTTTCATGTGTGAAGCAACGAAGTAGAAAAATATGATTTTTATATATTGAACATCGAAATAAAAATAGAATTTTTATATATTGAACTTCGATAGAAAAATAGAATTTTTATATACTGAACTTCGATAGAAAAATAGAATTTTTATATACTGAACTTCGATAGAAAAATAGAATTTTTATATATTGAACTTCGATAGAAAAATAGAATTTTTATATACTGAACTTCGATAGAAAAATAGAATTTTTATATACTGAACTTCGATAGAAAAATAGAATTTTTATATATTGAACTTCGATAGAAAAATAGAATTTTTATATATTGAACTTCGATAGAATAATAGCATTTTTATATATTGAACTTCGAAGTAAAAATTCGATTTTTATATATTGAATAGCGAAGTAAAAAAAGGTGATTTTTACGTATGTAGTGAAAGCAGCAACGAAGGTGACAAAAAGGCGAAACGACGAAGACTTCTGCAAATGAAGAGCCGTGGAGCTAGGATAGCTATATGTGAGAATTTCTCACCTTTCAAATTTCTTTTCTAGTTATATATATATATACTAGGATGCAGACGGTGCTTAGTAGCACCCGACACAATCGTCCACAGACCATGGACTTGTTTGTTTGGTTGCATAGATTAGTTATATGATGTGATTTGAATTTGGTTGTTTGGTGATTTTGATTGATGTGTGAATGGCGTGGGCCTTCACTAGACCGGGGATAAGGCTAGGCCTCGTCCCGTTTCTAGTATCTTGCCGTTATGCCGCCGAAATTTTCTAAAATATGTTAGAAAAATAAAAATATCATTTATTGAATAAATGAACTGAAAAGAAATTCATATGTTGAAATAAAATGTTTTGTCGTTAAAAATATAATTTTTAACGTGAAGTGAATAAAATAAAATATTCATTTATAAACCGGACGGTTTGTTTATGTACACCTATTTGAATGACATTGATTGGGACGATAAATTTTACACATCGCCCAACTGCACAAATAAAATATGTGTTTGATTGTTTGAAACCCCGCACGGGTGTTAGGATGAAATTTGAAGTTCACTCATCCTGATTGATTAAATATGTCGATCGATTGATTGACAGGCTGTTATAAGCGTTAGATATCTATATTTGATGCTTATACAGTGTAGTGCACTTTGGTTGATGGTTGATTATTTTTCAATGCTATTATACATGTGTTGTATGAAAATCCATATAATTAACTTTATATGGTAATTGATTGGGCCTCATTCCAGTTTTAAAATAGAAATATTTGAAATAGAAATATTCGAAATGGAATATTTGAAAATATCAATATATGAAGCCGTGTTGATTAGATTGACGCCATTTTGACGTGAACGATATTTATATCGATTTCGAAATAAATTGAATTGAAAACGATTTCGAAATGAATTGAATTGAAAACGATTTCGAAATGAATTGAATTGAAAACGATTTCGAAATGAATTGAATTGAAAACGATTTCGAAATGAATTGAATTGAAAACGATTTCGAAATGAATTGAATTGAAAACGATTTCGAAATGAATTGAATTGAAAACGATTTCGAAATGAATTGAATTGAAAACGATTTCGAAATGAATTGAATTGAAAACGATTTCGAAATGAATTGAATTGAAAACGATTTCGAAATGAATTGAATTGAAAACGATTTCGAAATGAATTGAATTGAAAACGATTTCGAAATGTATTGAATTGAAAACGATTTCGAAATGAATTGAATTGAATATGAATTCAAATTGAATTGAAATTTGAATTGAATAGAAAGGAATTTTAAAACGAATTTATAAAGAAGAATTCAATTTTGATTTGAATTGAAAAGGAAGTTGAAATGGCTTTTGAAACGAATTTAAAACTATTTATATAATTCGTTTTAAATAGAAATCGACGAAATATATTATATATATATTATATATATAATATAATGGCCTGAATAGAACGCGCCGCGCCGCGGCAGTTCGCGAATTTCGACAATTGATTTCAAACGGACATTACGGGAGATCCGACCGTCGGATTCTCCTAAAACCGGAACCGTTGGGTTCGTATCGAAGAGAGCTTTCTAATGAATGTGAGAAATTAGAAATCTAACGGTTGGATTTGGAATTATGTCCAAATCAAATTTGAAAAAGGTCGCTGTAAATGCAGTTCGATGGCCATTGTTGGAAATCGACTGTACGGGCCTTGATAAAATTATTAAAAATAGTAATAATTTGTGTAAAATCATAAGAAATGATTTGGGAAGAATTGGGATGAAAAACTCCATATTTGAAAAGATAAAAATAGATTTTTATCGAAATGAACTAGTTTTGAACTAGAATTATAATTCTATTTATTTTTTTAAATAAATAAATTGAATTTGAAAAGGGTTTTGAAAATAACCAAAATATCCAATGATTGCATTGGAGTGGATTTGAATCGAAATTGTCTTCGGAAGATTTCGATGTTGGAATTCGTGATTATATAGGTGTGGTTATGGAAATTTGAAAGATATTTATATCGTTATTTCCAATACGACATTTTTTAATCGTAGAATTTGATATTGAATATAGGCCGATATATTTTCTATTCAGAGCCTTGTATTGAATATCGAATGTGATTTGGGTTTGTCGTGAATGGTGTCTTCACTAACACTGTTCTTGAACCCAGTTGAGAAAAGATTAAATCTTTTTATTTAGATTTAATGAAGTGTACCAATTAAATAATATTTAATTGGAATTGAATTGATATTGATTTTTGGGTTTATCGTGAACAGTGTTTTAAATAACACTCGTTCTTTAACCCGATAATTAATGAATGTGACTTTGGGTTTATCATGAACCGTGTTTTAAATGACACTGATTGTTTAGCCCAGTCGAAGATTAAAACTAAGTGGAGTTTTAATGAATCTTTAATTAGATTGAAATAATCGAAATGGAGTATCACCAGTTTTGCTCCAGGCGTTAGTTAAATCTTTAATTAGATTTGAACGTGAAATGGTAATTGAGTTTACCGATAACACCGTGGTGTTAGATATGAAGTATTACCAGTTTTACTTCATGGGATGAATAGGTTGGGATTGGGAAAGTAAAACCAATGATTACTTCGGTAAGGTTCGCTAATTCCGACTAGTTTTGAATTGATATTCAAAAGATAGATTAAGGAATAAATTCAGGAATTTATCTTGGATGAAATTAATGGGAACCTTTCCCTATGAATGTGAAATTTAGAAACTAACTGTCGGTTAGCTAAGCAGAATGGTTTTCTGGATATTGATCTGATGTTGGTTTCGGCCTTCGGGGTTAATATTTGGGGAATTATTCTCTTGATTAATTTACGGTTAGTGACTAATGAATTGGAATGAGGCGTATGTTGTGTTTGTGTAACACTTTTATAATATATACGCGAGTTATTCGGAAAGACCGGGTTTATCCCATTCTGGATAACTGATACGACGATAAGTCGAAGATGAAGACGATGGTCGAAGACCAGAGGTCTTCACGTCGTTTGGGTGATAACTGATGATCTTGATTGGGCTGTACACCCAAGAAGATGGAAACAGTTGGTGATCGTCCAGACGTACTTGGAGATCGATGGATATGCGGGGTACTAGGTGCCTCCGGTTTCGTTCAGACCCAGAACGGACTTGTAAATAGACTGTGTGTCTGACATCGGATTTCATTCTGTGTGACTGATATCGGTTGCATAGGATGGTTTGCCTGTGTGGCATTCTAAGATGCAAATGATCAAGGCTTCTGTTGAAAAGCAAAGTCTTGTGGTTGGTGATCAAAGCACGGCCTTTGTGGCGTAGCTTTGTGTAACGTTTACTTCGCAAGTTTCACCCCCGGTATGAACCAAAAACGGGAGACGGACCTCAGGGAGGACTTGCGTTTCTTTCTAGCTAAAAGTGGCGTCAGTGGTTTTACACGCCATGACGAGTTTGACTTATGTGGTTGTTGCTGTTGCGAGGCGCCTCGGATTGATCGGTCGTTCTCGAACCGATGGAGTCATTCGTTGGCTCGTTTGCGCCCCAAAGGGCGGGGAGACGTATTGTTCAGGCATAATAATCCACATCGGTGGACCGGCCCTGACGATCCAGGGGGCAGTTGCGGCTGTTCCTGAGACATGGTAGGCTAGATTGTCTCGAATCGGTTGAGGACTATCTTTTGCCTCGGTTCATAGATGGAAATCCAATTTCCAAATACGTGACATTTGCGGTTTTAATTGTAAACCTATATATGGCGACATGATATATGGTACCCATGCCGCCTATGATTGATACTTATGATTTGAAGTTGTTTTATACACTATGCACTTATGATAGTATCAAATGATTTGTTTTTAAAACGTATCAAGCATTCTTGGCTGTTATAAGGGAAAACCCTATCCCCCGGCTTGCGTTGCATTGTGTGATAGGACCTGGGTCTTATAACAGCTTCATTTTTCTTTATTTAGCATTGCGCTGTTTGTTTTATGCACTGGGATTCTTGGGAGGAAACCCGTTCCGTGTTATACGGCGTGGTCCCTTGATTTACCTAGCTTTAAAAATAAAGATTAACTGTTTTCGTTCTCACACCAGTCCCATGACTGACCTGGAGTTTATTGTTTTAACCTAAACTCTGGGTGCCCCTATTTTGACACGGGCAGCTAGTAGTTTTGGTTTTGCAGATTTATATTCACAGGATCCTGGTTTACAGCTGGAACGATATCCGGAAAGCTTTGTATCCGTATATCTACTTCTAGTTGTGTATTGTATTATTTTCCGCTGCTATGTATTTAAATGTAATTTAAATCTCTGATATTTTTGTGTAATATTTATTCTTTTACTCTGTATATTCTTGTAATCTGATGCATTGTTATACAATGAAACGTTCTTCTGTATGCGTTATATTGTGGCTTGTTCTCGAACTATCCGACGCTTTCCTTTACGGGGAAGTTACGGGTTTTCACAATGTACCCATGGGAGCAACTTACGAGAAATTGGTAGATATGGCACTACTGCACGAGGAAGACAAGGGCCCGAAAGAGACAAAGAAGGAAGAACCACAGAATAAGAAAGCGGGGCCCAAAAAGGAAACACAAAAGAAGGATGAGAAGTCTGAAGATAAGAAGGGGAAAAAGTGCTTTACTTGTTGGAGCTCAACTCATCTGAACAAGGATTGCAGAAAAAGGAAGGGCGCTTGCTTCAACTGTGGGGAGATGGGACACTTCACTAGGGACTGCCCAAAGAGACGAGGACAAGGAGGGCAGGCGAACACTCTCGAGGCTAGTGGCTAGGATAGAAATAGAAAAATTTCTATAGTAGGTTTAATTTATTTATCTGATTATGAAGTCAAGACTTTTTCTGATTCTGGTATTTTGATTTTGTAATCGATACTCTGCACTTTAATACTAGTATTATTTCTGAATTCCGCTGTAGACTCAGACCCATAAGGGTTATGGATCATCTGTTTGGGACTGGGGTTTGAGGGATATCTGTGTTAGGCGTCAAGTATGACGCATACATTCTGAGTTTTCGTGGGGTATCAATTTGATGTTGGTTCCGGTCTTTGGGGCCGATACTTAGGACCCATGTCTAATGGGAACCAAATTTTCGTTCTATCTGTACTCGCTTCCATCATTCGACTGTATCCTATCGATCGAATCTTCGAACTTTAGGTAGAAACTAATGGGTGTAAACATGTGTTTGAGACATGTTATGTTTGATGGTTGCAAGTGGATGCAAGTGGTTGCTAGTGGTTGCCCGTGGATGCATATACACACACTAGGCACTAGATCGGCTCGAAAACACTCTCATACTGCATATGGATGAGTGAGCATTTTTCAATTCTTGTGGATGCAAAATGGTTGATTCAGCACATGGATGTTGCATTTGAGTGAATGGTTGTGCACTCATATAGAAATAATATATATCATCAGAATTCTATTGCATACATGTTGGACTCATGGCACTGACATAATTCGCATTAAGGAGGTCAACTGAATCAGTAGACCGCCTGATCTTTGCATTAGGTAAGGAACATATACACACACTTTTGCATATGTTCATACAACATTAGAAGTTTTCTAAGGACAATGGACGCTTGTGGATGATGGTTGAGTAGATGGGTGATTGGATGGTAGGACACATTCTTCTTAACTTGAAGATTTCGGGGACGAAATCCTTTTAAGTGGGGGAGAATGTAACACCCCGTGTATTCTATAACTGTGGAATTAACAAATTAAAGTATAATTAATTTGAAATCAAAGAACTAAGGGAAACGGGATACGCCATTGCGTTCGTCTCGGAAAAATACGCGAAATAGAGTCCGAGTTTTCGAAAAACGGAGTCCGTATGAAGAAGATATGGCCTTCGGAAGTTTCTGAATTAAGTTTAAAATTCGAACAGAATAAAACAGTTTAAAAATTAAAATCGGGCCCAATTGGCCAAGGCGGGAAAACTCCCGCCTAAGACACCCAGGTCGACTGGGCTGTCGACCTGGTCTAACCAGGTCGACAGGGCTGTCGACAGGGCTGTCGACCTGGTCCAGAGCCAGGTCGAACCCAGTCCAACCTGGCTGGCCTATTCTATGTTGGTCGATTTTCTGTGGTCTGTTTTGTCATTAGGGCTAGGTGGCAGGCTCTAATTGGTCCCTCTTGCGAATGAATGGCTACGATCAATCCAAGCAACATCGATGGTCCTAATCAGTTCATAAACTCTATAAAATGACCCTAGACTCTACCTAGGTTTCTTACACAATTCTCTAGCCTCCATTGCTCTCTTCTTCTAATAAAAAAATTAAAATGGCGTCTCTGCTCTGCTGGAATTAAAACTAGAAGATAATCAACATCAGCCTAAGAAACTCAATTCAAACTAGAGATTATAGTTTCTGCAAAGATTCTACAGCAAGTTAAAGTCCTTTCTTTAATCTAATCAAGGCAAGTACAGTTATTTTCTGCTATAAACGTTATTAATAATTTTGATATGTTTTTGATTCTGAATATGAGATTGTATATATATTCTCTTCTGTCAGATCTGTTTTTCTGTATCCCTTTTCTTCTTTTCTGTTTTTATAGCCAGGCTACCACGAGCCTGTGCCTAATCTCATAAGAGATAAACGTATGAACGCAAATTTTGGGATGAATGATGCGAAATTTGACAAGACTAAATTGAATGTATGACTTTAGGTCTGAGGCATAAAATATATTGGACATATGCATAAATTTGACTATGAACATATAATTTATGCATGTTGTATGCATAGCTATGTTGTAATTTAGAACTGTAATTAATGAGCATATGTTGTAAACATAGATTTGGATCTATGCATATTCTATGATAGAAGAAAAGAGGAACCATTGTAAGATTACCTATGATTTGAGACTTTGGACAAAATGCATATAAAAGTCAAGATCTGATTTTTAGAAGATATGGTTTAAAGATTTATATTGTTGGGTATAGTTTGCATAATGATTCATGACATGAAAAGAAGAAGGATATGGAAAGTTAGGTGTAAAGATTTACATTAATTAGGATATCTATTATTTAGATTACACCTAAATAGGGATTTTTGGATATATGGCATGTATTGAAATTAATGGTTATATTTGGTATAATTTATATGTGAATCTGCTGTAAGATGCTAGTTTAACAAAAATTGGAACATATGTTATATGGCAAATTATGTCCATATTCTGTGTTATGTAACTTTATGCAAACATGGAGTATATGTTGTGAATCATGACAATTATGTAAGCATATGAATTTAGGCCAATTTATGATTGGGCAAGGCATGTAAATAGAACTTTTAGAAATATTAAATTTGCTAAATCTGCTAATTTGTCTAGTTGCCTAAACTACTAGTTTTGTTATATTGCCTAGACTGCTAATTAGATTGAAATGCCTAATCTGTTAAATTTGTCGGTTGAAATGCCTAACCTGTTATATACCAAAATCTGCTAAGTTGCTAAATCTGTTAAATCCGTTAAGTCATATAAAATCTGTTATCTGCTATGTTGATATAATCATCCTGTGATTGATATAATCTGAATTGGCATATATATTGGGCGTGCGCATAAACGGTAAATTATTAATTAATTGGCCGCAAAGATAAACATGGCTAACTCGAGGTTAGAATGAGTTTGCGGCGTAAATCTGCCCGGAACCGCCCGGCTTATCCAGTGGCCGCAAACAATAGGTTCTAATGTGAGAAGTTAGTCATAACATGCGTAAGACACGAGGTTAGGTCTGGCTTGTGGCAGAAGTCTGCCCGGAACCGCCCGGCATATCTAGCGGCCACAAGCTACCGACCTAATGTGAGAGGTCTGTGCATTAATAATTAATTAATGCAAATCTAAGATAAGAATGACGTCTAAAACGTATTGGGGAAAATAGGGTTAAACCCAAAGGGATTAATAGATGTAGTAAAACCCGTCCATGAATCTGTAGGCCCAATACAAAGTTAGACAAATCTGAAAAATCTGTACATCTGACCCATTAGTCTGAAAACTTGTTAACTTAATTTGTGAATTAGTAAATCTGAATTCTGTATGTCTAAACTTGTAAACAAGTTAATCTGAAATCTGTTAGTCTGGGGACACAAGGTTAGGAGGGGAATTACTTGTGTCATCTGTTGTTTGGGACCCATATTAGTCAGTAACCCTTTCTGGTATCAAAACTTTGACCCAACAGTAAGTAGGGTCCGGGCACGCTTACTGAACTAATTATAAGAGGTTCATTCTGATAATGGCGAGGGGTGTTGATGGTGCGTTCCAACCGGGTCATGTGCGTGCATGGATCCCGGTCTGCCTCTGAGGATGTAAGACGCCGTGACATCTGTAAATAGGTCTGTGCCAATTGGTTGTCACTTTAGGGAGTGATACACCCTACTGTGGGGCCGACACAGGATATTTATGTATTAGGGAGCCGATCGCTTGGGGTAGGGTTTTAGGGTACGCTTAGTTCTGTCTAGTTCTGTTGGTACCGTCTGTTTCTGTTGGGTGGTAACACCTGTCTGTTTCTGTGTGGTACCGTCTGTTCGGGTGGTAAAGGCCCATTACTAGTGTACACCTAATTCCACATTCTGTTTCCATAGGGATAAATCTGTTTCTTCTTCTGTCTGTTTCTGATCGGGTAGTAAAGGCCCATTATTAGCATTCTGTTTCTGTTAAAGTATTCTGTACCCGTTCCTGCTTCAATTTAGACATTAGGGTGACACCTAATTCTGTTATACTAGTATTAGTGCAGAGAAGTGTAAAACAATAGTTTATATCATTCTGTTTTTCTGTTATATCTGCTACACCTGTTATAGTTATCTCACATCCAGTTTTATGTTCATATCATATTATTATTATCTGTTCATATGCTGAAAGTCACTGGACTTGCCAGACTTTTTGTCTGACCCTTGTTGTTTCGCCTCCTTTCTTCCGTTTCCCCCAGAGGTTATCCAAGGAGGGAAATACTTTAGCTTGATCCGGATTTCTCTTTGCTTGAAGTGCTTAAAGTATGGCTTGGCTCTGTATAGCTTCCGTTCCATGGGGATTATGATTTTAAACTATGCATTTTGAAGGCTTTTGTACAAGACTGATATTTTGTACTTGAATTCTGAAATTGAAAGGATGTAACCATATTAATTTCTATTTCCGCTGTAATAAAGTTAAAAATTTTCAAGTACTGTTTTATCTGTCTTGTAAGTTTCTGTTCTGTTTACTAAAATGCTCCACCAAAGTTAAGGCATTCCCTTTGTGAGTGACCTTAACGGAGGTGGGGTGTTACACAAGTACTATTTATTATCTGTCTTGTTGTAATTTTTCTAATCTATATTCACTTATAACCTCCATGGAAGTTAATGCATTCCCTTTGTGAGTGACATTAATGGACGTGGAGTGTTACACGTGGTATCAGAGCTTAAGGTTACCAGAACAGATAAAAATACTTTAGAAAAATAGTTATTTTTGGAAGAAGTGTTTTCAAAAACATGTTTTAATGAGAAATTTAAAGAGAAAAGTTTTTAAGAAAAACATAATCCCCAATAGCCACATATCTTTATCTTTCGAATTATCCATTTTGAATCTTTCCTTTTTCGTTTCAGCATGGCTGAAGATCTTAATCTACCCGACGGTGTAACGATACTAGGATGGTATAGCAGGTTATTAGAGGCTAGGGCCGTTGCAGGTCCCACCAATGTTCCTCCACCACCAGTAGCACCCGTTCCTCCTCCTTCTCCTCGCGTAGATACTTTTGCAAAGACGTGCAAGGAATTCAAGGCTATGGGTGGAAAACCATTTCAAGGGTCAGAAACGTTTGTGGAAGCTAGAGGTTGGCTTAAGGAGGTGGAAGAATTGCTAGAAATCTTTGAAGTAGAAGAAGGGAGGAGAGTTCGTTTAGCAGCTTGGTTGATGAAGGGAGAGGCCTCGTTTTGGTGGGAGGTCACTAATGGGGAGCGTCCTGTTGACTCTTGGGCGGATTTCAGACGTTGGTTCAATGCAAAGTTTCTCTCAAGGGCGGAAGAAAATCTATATATGGAAAGGTTCTTGACATTGAAGCAAGGAAGCTCATCAGTGAAAGAATATGTCAATAAATTTAATCAGCTAGCAAGGTTTGGCTTGGACTTAGTAAACACGCCGGAGAAGAAGGCTCTAAGGTTCGTGAATGGCTTGAATGAACCATTGCAAGGGTTGTCTATGACCCACATCCCGATAGGGGCCACCTTTGAGAAGTTAGTAGAAATGGTGCTCATGCATGAGGAGAAAAGCGCTAAAGTTGATAAGGCACCCGAGAAGAAGGGGGATCAGAAGAAACCACAACAGCAAAACAAGAAGGGTGGAAAAGACAATAATGGCAAGGGAAAGAAGAAGTGCTTTAACTGTGGAACCCCAGGCCATCTCAGCAAGGATTGCCAAAAGAAAAAGAAGACAGGTTGTTTTCATTGTGGCGATGCGGGACATTTAGTGAAGGACTGCCCAAAGAAGGGGCAGAGGGCAGGAGCTACCTCGGGAGGACAGGTGCAGGCTCTTATGGCACCAGGGAAGGCTAGGGGACAAGTTCAGGCTCTCGCGGTCCCACCGCTGCAAGAACGAGGTAGAACCATTTCTGTTGAAAGCTTAGTTTTTCTGTTTGATCTTCCTGTTCGTACCTTATTCAATTTGGGCGCATCACATTCGTTTATCTCTACATCATTAGTTGAATCACTACACTTAAACACCAGTTTAGTAGAGGATCCCTTAGTTGTTTCGAATCCAATAGGGGGCTCAGCTTATTTGTCTATGATGTGTTTGGTTTGAAAATTTCCATACTTAGCGTTGAATTTAGATGTGATGCTTATGTGTTAGGCTTCACGGGCTATGGGCTAATTTTAGGAATGGATTGGTTATCCAGAAATGGGGCCGTTCTTGATTGTGAAAGGAGAGTAGTTAGGCTCGTGACTCGCCTTGGCAACACCCTCGAAGTCTTTTGTAATCCCATAAATTCGGTTATGCTAAGTTATCTAGAATCGCTTGACGCGTCTGAGGAAAATCTACGATCTGTTAGAGTGGTCCGAGAATATTTGGATGTGATTAAGGAGGTGAAGGGCTTGCCTCCGAAGCGGGAGATAGATTTTCGAATATATCTTGTGGATAATGCGAAACCAGCATCTTTGCCAATACGCCACATGGCTCCACGTGAAAGGAGGGAACTCAATAAGCAAGTGAAGGAGTTGCTTGAGAAGGGGTTCATAAGACGAAGTATATCGGAGTGGGGTGCTCCAGTAGTATTTGCCACGAAGGCGGATGAGTCCCTTAGACTGTGTGTGGACTATAGAGAACTTAATAAACTTACTAAGAAGAACAGACACCCACTACCGAGGATTGACGATCTCTTCGATCAGTTAGTTGGCGCCTCAGTGTTTTCGCAGTTGGACTTAGCCACTGGGTTCCATCAGTTGAGAGTGGCTGAGGATAGCATAGACAAGACTGCCTTTAGGACTCCGGACGGTTTCTATGAATGGATAGTGATGCCCTTCGGTTTGACAAACGCCCCGGCATATTTTGTTGATTTGATGAGTAGGGTGTTTAGGGAGTACCTTAACAAATTCGTGGTAGTCTTTGTAGATGACATCTTGATCTTTTCTAAGGATGAAGAAGAGCATGCCCTACATCTTAGGGAAGTGTTGGAGACCCTACGAGCGCATAGCCTTAAGGCTAAATTTTCTAAGTATCACTTCTGGAGGAAGGAAGTACGGTTTTTGGGGCACGTGGTTTCCAAAGAAGGGATAGCCGTGGATCCCGCGAAGGTGGTGGCCATCCAAGATTTGAAGGTCCCTAAAAATGCTACCGAAGTGAGAAGTTTCTTGGGGTTGGCTGGCTACTATAGGAAGTTTATCAAAGACTTCGCAAAGATATCAGCTCCATTGACACGCTTGACGAAGAAGAACCTAGTTTTCACATGGCACGTAGATTGTGATGATGCGTTCCAACGTTTGAAGAGAGCTTTGACTTCAGCCCTAGTCTTAGTATTGCCATACGGGAGTAATCCGTTTACTGTTTATACTGATGCTTGTGGGAAAGGACTAGGCACAGTCTTAATGCAAGAGGGTAGGGTAATAGCCTATGGTGGAAGGCAGTTGAGAGCGCATGAGAAAAATTATCCTACACATGACCTAGAGTTGGCCGCTATTGTTTTCGCGCTTAAGTCTTGGCGTCATTATCTTCTTGGCAAGAAATTCGAATTATTCACTGACCACAAGTCTTTAAAATACCTATTCTCTCAAAAGGACTTGAACTTAAGGCAGCAAAGGTGGATGGAGTTCTTAGCGTCCTACGACTTCGAAATAGCCTATACCCCTGGCAAGGGTAACGTGGTGGCAGACGCATTAAGTAGAAAAAGATCATCCTTAAGTCCTTTGTTTGTTGAGCGGCTGTAACACCCCGAATTTCGGTTAATGCTGAAATTCACTAATTACAGAATTAATAATCTCAGATGTGAGAATCAGGGGAAACGGGTTAGGTCATTGTGTTCGTCTCGGAAAAATACGCGAAATAGAGTCCGAAATTTTGTAAATCGGAGTCCGTATGACCCGGTTAAGGCCCAAAGAAGTTTTCGGGAAATTTAAATTTCGAAACATGCAGAAATGGGGGCCAGGCGGGAAAACTCCCGCCCAGCCAAGTCGACTTGGCTATCGACAGGGCTGTCGACTTGCCTGTCGACATGCCTGTCGACTTGGCAGTCGACAGGGCTGTCGACTTGGCAGTCGACAGGGCTGTCGACTTGCCCTGTCGGCTGATTCTGGCCTGGTGCACCATTTCAGGGTTTGGGCTGTGTTTTAGGGATGGTTTCTGGAAGCTTCCGAGATCTGATGGTCCTAATCTAATTTAGGGTTAATCTAATGGCCTAAAACACTTTCCTAATCCTATAAATAAGACCCTAACCTAGCCCTAAATGATCATGATCAATTCCTCTAACTAAACTATGCCAAAATTTTCTATGATCATGGCCTCCACTCAAAGCCCTAACCTCCATCCTCTTATAAAACTATTTCTATGAAGGCTTTCATGTTCATACAAGCATCTTTGAGTTGTATGAATGATCATTAGCTTGCATTCATCATCAAGTTGCAAGCTTTATGTTCAAGGCTAGAGTTTTTGTGTGATTTTTGGCAAGGGTTTGCTTATTGGAGTTTAGTGGTGAGTTTCTATAGCCTTAATAATCAATTGTTAAATTGATTATGATAGGATATGATAAGATATGGCTATGTTTGTGGATAAATGTGCTTATGCAAGTTTAGTATAGTGTATGTTGTGTGTTTTGCAAGTTTTATGCTATATGCAAGTTTAATGCTATGTTTTATGATGCTCACTATGCAAAACACTATGTTGAACATTTATGCATATGTAACATGTTATGCAAACTATATGTGAGATTATATGCAAGTTATATGTAACATGTTATGCATGTTATGTATTTGGTTTTATGCATGCTAAGCATTTTGTTTTGTGCATGCTAAGTATTTGGTTTTATGCATACTAAGTGTTTGGTTTTATGCAAGTTATGATGCAAGTTCATATGCAAGTTTGTCTCTTTTTATGATATGCATAATATATGCAAGTTTGCCTCTAAGTATGGCATGTTATGCAAGTTCATATGCAAGTTATGATGCAAGTTCATATGCAAGTTATGATGCAAGTTCATATGCAAGTTATGATGCAAGTTCATATGCAAGTTTGCCTCTATGTATGACATAAGTACATGTGCAAGTTCATCCCTTTTAGACCTATGACATGTATGCAAGTTGACACCTTTATGATAGGTCTATGACATGAACATTTAAGCAAGTTACCATCTTTATGACATATGTGATTCATGCAAGTTTGGGTTGGTTATTTATGCAAGTTGGGTTTATGGTCATATATACAAGTTGACACCTTTTAAACCCATGATAATGCTAATGATATGCTAAGTTGAACCCATTGTGTGTATGATGAATCTCCTCTTTTGAAGTATGTCATGTTAACGTATTTACGTGGGGATGATGGGGTAAAAATTAATGAACACATAAAATTGTGTGAAGTGGGTATGATTAAACATACCGTAAAGTGGATGGACATAATTGGGAATTTACCTATTAAGTTAGGTCTACCCATATTACGGAATTGGGAATTTACCTATTAAGTTAGGTCTACCCATATTATGGAATTGGGAATTTACCTATTGAGTTAGGTCTACCCATATTCTTAAATATTTGTAATTAATTAGGGATAATTAATACAAATTATGGGGGTAATCAATTAGGTGTAATTAATCTACTAAGACACGAGGTTGGACCCTTTTGTAGCATAAGACTGCCCGGAACCGACCGGCAAATCCAGCGGCTACAAATGATTGGCCCAATGTGAGAGGTCTTAGTCATAAACTAAATACGTGACAAGTGTAAAGATACGAGGTTAGACTCTGTTATGGTGTAAGGCTGCCTAGAACCAACCGGCATATCCAGCTGCCATAAAAGACAGTCTAATGTGAGAGGTCTTTACAAAGGTTACGATCTTAATTAATTAAGAAACACTTAACCAAATTAGCATGTAGAGGGGCATGAGGGGTTAAGTGGGTGCCTTGGGTGGCATGTAGTAACTAGTGGGGGTGCCTTGGGTGGCATGAGGAAACTAGTGGGTTGCCTTGGGTGGCAATAGAAAAATACGATTAGAATACTTAACCAAAGTGGAACATGTAATTAAACATGATTAAAGGGTTAAGTAAGTGCCTTGGGTGGCATGTGGGAATCAAGTAAGTGCCTTAAGTGGCAATTGAAATATAATTAAATGACAAGCTTAAGTAGTAGCTTGTGGGGGCCTTAAGTGGCAATTGAAATATAATGACAAGCTTAAGTAGTAGCTTGTGGGGGCCTTAAGTGGCAATTGAAATCTAATTAAATGACAAGCTTAAGTAGTAGCTTGTGGGGGCCTTAAGTGGCAATTGAAATATAATTAAATGACAAGCTTAAGTAGTAGCTTGTGGGGGCCATAAGTGGCAATTGAAATATAATTAGATGACTTAACCAAACCTTAACATATAAGTGGGCATCATTATAAAAGGGGTTAAGTGGGATGCACTAGATAAAATGACAAGCTTAAGTAGTAGCTTGTGGGGGCCCTTTCAACCAATATCCCAAACGTATCTTTGTGGGCTCGACCCAAGTCGAGGACGGGACACGCATATTGGGCTTGACTATAAGAGGCCAAAACGGGGTAGCGGTGGCAACGCGAGTCCAACGGGTTTCATATGCGTGTGTGGACCCGGGCTGGTAGGTAAGACGTTGTTGCATCGTGTAGATATAAGCCGTGCACCATTTGTTGTATCGGGTTGCCACTTTGGGGAGTGATACACCCCATTGTGGGGCCAGCACGGGTATCTACGGTAGGGAGCCGATCGCTTGGGGAGTAGTGGGTACACCTAGTGGAGATAGGGGCAGACGGCACCTATGTAGTCAGCTAGGGGTACACGAAACTACTATTAAAAATTACTAAGTACTCTTAGTGGGATCAACCTTTAAGTAGGAATTACCCTTGGGTGGGTAGAACTGGTGTGGTGCAATGTAGGAATTACCCTTGGGTGGGTAGATCTGGGGTGGTGCAATCTAGTAATTATCCTTGGGTGGATAAATGCGTCTTTTCGGTTATCTTAGTACATCCTGTGTTTAGTTGGCTACTTAGTGTAGTCATTATCCCCAGAGGTACCGTACCTTGTTATATCATACCCTAATTACTTTAATGATGGTATTGTTAGGGTTATAGGACTCACTCAGACTTATGTCGGACCCCGTTGTTTCTTTATCTTTTTCCCAACCCTCAGGTTTTCAGAGTGAACCTAGCACTAGTGGGCTTTGATCAGACTGCTTTATCTATCTTTTGGAGCTTGGACCGTGGATGTAGAGCTCAGTTTATCTTTTCTATTATGGCTATTAGGTTATGTTTTGGGATTATGTACTTTTGTTTTTATCAGGATGGATATTATGTACTTGACTCTAATTTATGGTTTTGGTGTAACCAAACATGTTTTACTTTCCGCTGGAATGAAATGATGTTTTAAATTCTCAAGTATTACTTATATCTGTCTTGTTGTAATTTTTCTGTTCTATATTCACTTAAAATACTCCACCGATGTTATGGCATTCCCTTAGTGAGTGACCGTAGCGGGTGTGGGGTGTTACAGCGGCGAAGTTTAGAGTTCATTTCAATGTTTGACTTTAGACCTTCCGTTAACTTTGTACCCGGTTTGCTAGCATCCTTGGAGGTCAGACCTACGCTTTTGGGATGGATTGGCGAGGCACAGCGAGACGACCCATAGTTAGTTGAGTTAGTAGAAAAGCTCAAAGGAGGGGTGTCATCAAGCCATCTCCGTAGGTATACCTTAGATGATAAGGGTTGGTTACGTAGGGACGGTAGACTTTGTGTACCAAAAGACGATGACCTAAGGAAGACTATTCTTGACGAAGCACATCATTCGAAGATGACCATTCATCCCGGCGGGGACAAGATGTACAAAGACATGAAGAGAGTTTACTTTTGGGCCGGCATAAAGAAAGATGTGGCCGAGTATGTCGCTAGATGCTTGGTGTGCCCACAAGTAAAAGCGGAGCAAAAGAAACCCGGTGGGTTGCTTCACCCATTGGAGGTTCCACTATGGAAATGGGAAAGCATCTCGATGGATTTTGTGGATGGATTACCGCGATCAAGGAAGGGTAATACGGGAATTTGGGTTATAGTAGATAGACTTACTAAGAGCGCCCATTTTATTCCCGTGAAGAGTAAGAGGACTGCTCCATGGTTAGCTTCTGTATATGTCCGAGAAATAGTTCGTTTGCACGGTGTTCCTTCTAGCATAGTGAGCGACCGCGATCCTATTTTCACTAGCGAATTTCGGAGAAGCTTACAAGAGGCGGTAGGGACTCAGTTATGTTTGAGCACCGCATATCATCCTCAGACGGACGGCCAGACCGAGAGGGTGAATCGCATCCTAGAGGATCTTTTGAGGCTGTGTATCCTAGACCTTGGGGGTACATGGGAAGAGAATCTTCCATTGGTTGAGTTCGCATATAATAATAGCTTTCAGTCCAGCATTGGTATGGCACCATTCGAAGCTCTTTATGGACGACCTTGTCGTTCACCTACATGTTGGTGGGAATCTACGGATAAGATCTAACTTGGGCCCGATATGATTAGGGAGACTTCGGAGAAGATCGACTTGATTCGAAGGAGGATGAAAGCAGCACAGGATAGGCAGAAATCTTATGCGGATAAGAGGAGGACAGATCTCGAGTTTGAAGTTGGGGACATGGTCTTTGTCAAAGTGTCTCCATTATGGAACGTTTTTCGCTTTGGGTCCATTGGGAAATTAGCACCAAGGTTTGTAGGGCCGTTTCCTATTAAGGAGAAAATTGGACAGATGGCGTATAGAGTGGAGTTGCCCGAGAGACTTAGTGGTGTACACGACGTATTCCATGTGTCACATTTGAGGAAGTGCTTGCACGAGACCGCGGAAGTGGTAGAGACGAGCTTTCTTAGAGAGGTGGAGATAGAGCGTGATGCGACAATTCGACGAGCTCCTACGCGCATTCTTGGGTCGGAGATCAAGAGGTTGAGGAATCGAGAGGTCAGACTAGTCAAAGTGCAATGGGGAGATGATGAGAGCAACACTACTTGGGAGACGGAAGAGAAGATGCGTTCACGATACCCTTTTCTTTTTGAGGGTATGTCCTTTAATTTCTCCTTTATCGCTTAGCTTGTACTTATCTTATCTTTAGTATATCCTCTCGCTAGTATCTTTGACCTTTAGTTAGAATAATCCTATGGTTGAAACATGTGTTTGAGACATGTTATGTATGGTGAATGCAAAGTGGATGCAAGTGTTTGCTAGTGGTTGCTCGTGGATGCATATACACACACTATTATGCACCAGATCGGCTCAGTCACTTCATATTGCATATTGCATATATACGGATGTATTTAGTAAAATGGATGTATAATGGTTGTATTATCATATAGTTGCTGCATTCGGGTGGATGGTTGTGCACGCATATAGAATTAATATGTATCATTAGGAATCTTTTGCATACATATTGGACGCATGGCACTATCATGAATTGCACTACGGAGGTCGACTGAATCAGTAGACCGCCTAATTTTGCATTAGATACGGTCATATACACACACTGTGCATTTAAACATGAAAGCATTAGAAGTCTATAAGGAGAATGGATGCATGGGTTTGATGGTTGAGTAGATGGACGATTGGATGTTAGGACATACATTCTTCTTAACTTGAAGATTTCGGGGACTAAATCCTTTAAGGAGGGGAGAATGTAACACCCTGTAATTCTATTAATATTAAAATTCCC
Organism: Allium sativum; assembly: GCA_030737875.1. Classification (NCBI taxonomy): domain Eukaryota; kingdom Viridiplantae; phylum Streptophyta; class Magnoliopsida; order Asparagales; family Amaryllidaceae; genus Allium; species Allium sativum. Next base: position 804,385,865 of record CM060909.1, on the reverse strand, counting down.
AAATTAAAGTATACTTAATTTTTAGAAAAGAATTAAGTGAAATGGGTTGCATAGAGAAATATATATTGATATATACATATACATATATATATATATATATATATATATATTAAAAATTAAATAAATAAATAAATATGTGAAAAAGTTCAAAACAGCGAATTGGGAGGGGGAATAACCGAACCGGGCCATTTTTGAGGTCGACCCGAGCTTCGCTGGGTCGACTAGGGGTTAATCCAGGGTGTTTGGCTGTCAACCCGTGGGCCGATTCGCTCAAATGCAGATTTTGCATTTGATTGGTTCTCATGGTTCAGGGTTAATCTAATGGTCCTAAATAACTTCCTACACCTATAAATACATCCTAATGCTAACCCTAAACCTAATTAAAATAGAATAGTTACCGTCGCCATGGGAATCAATGGAGCCGCCGCCAACTAAGAAGGAAGAAAAGCTAATTCAATTCTAATTCTCTCAACCCTAAAGCAAAGCAAAACTCTCTCTTTTCTTAAAAAAATTGTGAGTACGATAATCTTAACAAGATTATTATCATTTTAATTAGGTTGAGTTATGAATGGATTATGAGTAGATGATGTGAATTATCATATATGTTGTTGTAAACCCCTTTTGCTATCATGTATATTGTAAATCCAATGTTATGTTATGATGATATCTTATATGTTGTAAATCATGCTATGATGATGTTATGTATGTTGAAAGTTTCTATGCTAAGTTGTGATGAATCATACATGTTAAAAAGGCCATGATGTTACCATCTATGCAAGTTAGTTCATATTAATTAAATCATCATGTTTGGGTTATGTTGATCTATATGACAAGTCACATACGCAAGTTAGATTGATTAGAAAAGTTATGAACATATGCCATGACATCTATTATGACATCTAGAATTATGCTATGACATATGTGATATCCTATGCTAGTTCACACCATCATTATGTTGCCTAAAAACCCCATATGCAAGTTTATGTATAAATTTGGGCTATGATCATATCATGTAAATTGAGACATTTAACAAGTTGACAACTTTTGATCCTTAACATGTGTAGTTTATGCAAGTTTCACCCCTATTATGATTAGATTTATTTTAATTGTCTATATGTTGTGATAATTTATCTTTGTGCTAGGTGTTAGACTATACAAGTCTAGCCTATATTTTGCGTTGAATAAGCGAACGTATAAACGTGGGGTAGGGGTAATATTAAGGATTTAATATTAAAAAGTTGGAGGAGCAATTGATATGATTTTGCATGCCATAAGTGGATGGCCATAATTGAGTCAATTATGGACATCATTAAAAGTTGGCTTAATTAATAATTTGAATAGGGAATTATTAAAACTGGGGTAAAAGATTTTAAGTGTTAATCAATGCTTAGGACACGAGGTTGGACTCGTTTGTGACGTAAACTTGCCCGGACCCTCCCGACAAATCCAGTGGTCACAAATGTCAGCCCAATGTGAGAGGTCCTAGACCTAAACTAAAGCATAATGGTTGTAAAGACACGAGGTTAGACTCTTTTATGGTGTAAGACTGCCCGGACCCGCCCGGCAAATCCAGCTTCCATAAATGCCAGTCTAATGTGAGAGATATTTATGAGGTTATGGCCTGAATGAATTAAGAAATACTTAACCAGATAAACATGTAAGGTGTTAAAGTCGAGTGTGTACGATTTGTGCAGGATCTATAATATGGCTATGCGGAATGTATGTGATAACTTAAGCTATTCAATAGTTACGCAAGTAAAAATTCACAAACAAGAAATATATCACTAACAGATATAAATGCTGTAGATAAAGTAAAGTAGAGTAATGACGCCACGATTTTTATACTGGTTCGGACCTCCCGTCCTACGTCCAGTCCCGAAGCTCCTCTTCGGATTTTCACTAAACAACACCCTCGCTTCACCCGGAGGAACAGGTTCACAACACTACTTGATTTGCGGGCTACAAGTTTACCCACTTGATTTCACGAGCTACAAGCTTACCCACTTGATTTCACGGGCTACTAGCTTACCCACAAAACGGTTACAAGAGTTTGACCTTGAATGTATTCTTTCTTCAACACTGATTAGTCAATGATTGAGTACAACCTTCCTATAATCTTATCCTCAAATATATATTGATGTTTGCAAAGATTTGGAAGTGTATTATCGAGTTGAATCACAAGTGTGTTAAATATGCTTGGAGATTCAAACGATAATTGAATGCTTTTGAGTGCTTTTTGAATGCTAAGAATAATACAATATAGATCAGAGAAAGGAGAGAAAATTCGGTGATTTGATTGATTGAAAACTGATGTATTTATAGTAATTGAGAAGTTGCAATTGTTGGTGAAAATTTGCAATCAAAAGAAATGATTTTAAATGAAGAGAAATGGATACAACTTTTTAAGAAAGAAGATGACTCTTCATGAAATTCAAAAATAGGTCGACAGGAAAAATTAATAGGTTGACAGGTTTCTGACCGTTATTTCAAAAAGCTGTTGACATGTTAATTTTAACAGGTTGACCTGTTATATTTAAAAATAGGTTGACCTGTTATTTTTGATAGGTTGACCTGTTTTTGTCAATATACAGTAAAAACGAGTTTTCATGCAAAATTTTGAAAGCAATGAGAAGTATGATTATTTGAGGATAGATTTTAACATAAAATACTCTAAATAACCAACTTCTAACCTATGAAACCATTGAATCTTCTTTTTGTCGATCATGAAGCTTCTTCTCGTCATTAATCAAAACGATCATTAAAATTCCTTGACTCAACATTCTCCCCCTTTTTGAATGATGACAACATAGCTTTTAAAATATGATCTCCATTGCTATCTCCCCCTGTATATATGCTCTAACTCCCCCTGAGTATATGATCTCCCTTGACAAAAAAATAACTAAATCTCTACAAAAAGGAGGTTAGTAATCATTCTCTTACCCTTTGTTATCGACAAAAAGGTATATGAAACACCTTTAAAGATCCAACAACATTGAACACCATACGTAGAGTGTTTTACATATTAACGATCATAACAAAACAAAACGACCTTAGTAGCAACCTTACATAATAGAGTGTTTTAATAGAGTGTTTTAACATAAAAACAGAATATAAAAGGATAGATCGAATCACTGAGGTGGCACATCTGAATCAGTCTCGTCTACTTCTTCTTCGTCTGATTTCTCCTCTTCATCTTGTTCCTCTTCCTCATCAGTTCCTTCCTCAATATATGAAGTACTACGTCCACGACCAACATGGGCACTCGCTCCAGAACTAGTGCTTTCCTCCGAAGTAGACCATGTAAAAGTAGGAGGCATTGGACGTTTTCCCGGATTCTGAACATGTGTGGCTGAAGATGAAGGTCCGCAAGAAATTGCATCCCAAAGAATGCCAAAGAAAGACTTAAGCTTGTTAAAACGTTTATCCATTTTGGTGTCTAACCGATCGAGCTTGGTATCGGTTCGCTAGAGTCTTTCTTCTAACAGAAATTGATTTCTTGCTATTTGTTCAAGAGAATCCTTTGTTGTAGAATTTGGCGAAGGAATCTTAACATCTTCCGGTCTTGGAGTAGGAGCTTGTGATGAAGATGCTTCAGGAGGACCTCTATGTTTATATTGCTCAAATGGAATAATGGTTAAGCATGGATCCGGAAGTTTCATTCTCTTCTTTGATATTTTATCAATACACTTAGGTGTTGAAATTTTGGATTCCAGAGATTTTATTCCGCAATTCATGAGGAGACGCATTATATATTCATTGTAAAATAAATGTTTGCGAGAACGTTCATTTACCAACGATATCTCATCAAATATCATATCAATCCAGTTGATATTGATATCGCCATATATAGCATATAACGCCTTAAAATTTTCTTTGTAGATGGCATCAAAATTACCGGTTCGTGGCAAGAGAGAATGAGTAATACAATGATGGAGAATTCTAGCCGTAGGTCTCAAATTTATTCCTTTTGCACTTGACTTGTGATCTTCAATGAATAAATGGCTAATTTTGTCTTTAATATGAATGGGACAGAAATCAGAAGAAAAATTTGTACCATTATCTGAAGATTTAAGAACTTCTTCCATTCGGGACTTGGAGATGAATACTTGTTGATCACATACAACTAACCATAAGCAATTTGATGAATTTGCTGGCTTGTACTTTTCCAAATTGAGATTAGCATAGAATAATTTTATCATAATGTGATTAATCTCAACATTATTGTCCTCAAAACAAAGAAGAGATGCAATTTTTTGCTTTGGTTGCAATTTCTTTAACATCAGAGAGGAGAAAATCAAAGTATTTGATAAACATCCCTTCATGAATGGTATAATCTTTCATCTTATTCCATCTTGTTATAGCAATCGGATCCTTAAGCCAATGTTTGATTTGAGCATCTATGGGTTGTTGTTGAGAAGTAGAAGAAGAAGTTTTTGATTTCTTTGATTTTGGTGCCATTGAAGAGAAGGTAATGGATTTTGAGGAGTTAGGATTTGAAAAACAAAGTTGATTTGAGTAATAAAGAGGTTAAAAACAAAATAGTGTGTTGATGTTGGTGGTTGAACCGACTATTGGATGTTTAAAAACAGTATAACCCGAAAACGGTCGACCTAAAATAGTATACCGGTCGACCTAATTAGTTTCTGGTTTGAAATCGAAGAAAAGATGCTAAAGTCGTCAACATAAAATTGTAACCGGTCGACCGGATTCTATGGTGTTGAATTCAAAAACTGTAAAAGCCCATTCGACCTGTGCAAAAATTTCGGTCGACACTTTTTTTCATATTTTGCTGAAACTTTTTCGGTCGACATAAAATTTGTGACCGGTCGACCGTGAAAACTCTCTGGAAATTTTTGTGTCTTAAAAACCGGTCGACCTAAAATTATTACCAGTCGACCTGTTCTTGTTTCAAGAGACCGGTCGACATCTTTTTTTCAACCGGTCGACCTAGATAATTCTCTGTAATTAAAAGTGTACAAACCAGTCAACCGAAAATTTCCGACCGGTCGACCGTTTTTTGATGGAAATGAATTTTCAGCCTTTTGTTGATCGAATTCAACGCCAAACAAAGTATTATTATAGAAATATATAATAAATTGTAACAACCCGAAAATCTGGGCCAGTTTAAAATTTTTATTTTGGCAATTTTAGCGAATTTTGACTATTTAAAATAGATTATTTTAAATAATAGCGACGAAGAATTTATTTTGAATAGAATTCGAACGTATATATTATATATGTCGTCGTTAGAATATAAATAATTATATATAGTTATAAATAGAATTGAAAATGGCGCGGTAGTTCGATATTTCGATTTCAAACTTCAATTGAATGTACCGGGTGCAAAACAGTCCGGATTTTAGTGAAACCAAAAATAATATAATCTAATTGTGAATATCTTTCCAACGAATCTGACGAATCGAAATTTCATAACGGGAATCAAAAGATATGTCCAGTTGAAAATTCTAAATAGTCGCTATGGAATTCAGGCCCTTAAAAATGGGAATTTTGCAAACGACCTCGGATTTCGACGAAACCACTTTTGTTGGGTCCGTGATGTCAAATTATTGTTAGATTCCAAATTTCATAATTTTTCGAATCAATACGTGAGCGTGGAAAAGGAAAACGCGTTTGACCAGTTTTAGTTGATTTTAATCGACTGGAAAATGGCCATTTTTCAAACGGTCTCAGAATTCGACGAAACTAGTTTTGTTAGGAATCGTCTATACGAAGCTAGAAAATATTTTTCTAGAATTTTTCGAGTTAGTATGTGACCCCAGTAAATTGAAATGCGCATTCAAATTCAATATATAGAGTTATATTTTGGTTTTGACGAAAACTAATTGAAATGATTGAATCAGCGTACGATACATATCCCATTGTGTTCGGAATGGGGGTGAAACGCTATGGACGACAGGCGGTGGGCCTCGTTCAGAGGTCGTATGTAAAAGTCAACTTTTTGAATTAAATAAAATAAAAAAGAAATATCCTTCTCTCTCCTCTCCCCTTATACTCTGCCCCCCCCCCCCCCCCCCGTTTGATTCAGATCAGAAAAAAAAAGAGAAAAAAAAGGAGAAACAAATCGCGCCGCCGCCTGGGGGCCCTCGAGCCACCGCCGACGCCTCACGCGCCCCCCCTCCATCTGCTGCGCCGCCGGAGATCGATACCCCCCCTCCATCTGCTGCAACGCCGAGATACCCCCATTCCTCCTGCAATCGAGAACCGTGATGAACCCCCCCTCGAAGCCCATTCCGACGCCCATCGCCTGAGACCGCGCCCCCTTCACCTCCGGAGCACTGCCGTGGCTTCTCCCCCCTCAAATTTACTGTAAGTTTTTTTTTATTTTAATTTATGTTCAGTTTTTAATAAATGCATAACATAAGAAAAATGTGGTTTCGTCTTTCATATGAAATTAAAGTGGAAAGATGTATTTTCATTTAAATAAAGATTGGATTTTTCATTTAAATGAAGATTTGATTTTTCATTTAAATAAAGATTTAATTTTTTTTCTTTTCTTTTATTTATTTATTTGGAAAAGGTTATGATTTTTCAAAATAGAAAAGCTTAGTTTTTAGTGGAAAAGGTTTGATAGGTATTAATCTAGAAACAGGATTTTTCTATACATGAATGATGGAAAGTGATTTTAGTTTAAAGTAAAAATTCGATTTTTAAATATTGAATAGCGATATAAAAATTCGATTTTTATATATTGAATAGAAAAGTAAAAATGTGATTTTTATATATTGAATAACAAGTAAAAATTCAATTTTTATATATTGAATAGCGAAGGAAAAATTCGATTTTTATATATTGACTAGCGAAGTAAAAATTCGATTTTTATATATTGAATAGCGAAGTAAAAATGTGATTTTTATATATATAGAGAATACGGGCAGTGAAAAGTGACAAGAGGCAAGAACGATGAAGATTTCTACCTAAGAAGAGTTGTGGGATTGGATTTGCAATTCTGTGAGAATTTCTCACTCTTTAATTTATTTCTATTTGAAATATATACTAGGATGCAGACGGTGTTTAGTAGCACCCGACACCCGTCGTCCACAGACCATGGACGGCTTGTATGCTTGTTTGATTTTGATGTGTAGTTGATTATGTGATGTGATGTGAAATGGAATAAAACATTTATATAGTGAAATAAAATATTTTATAGTGGAAAATATTCTATAGTTAAAAATAAAATTTTAACGTATATATGAAATGAAATAAAATAAGCAAATCGGACGATTTGTTTATATACACACATTTGACTGATATTGATTAGGACGATAAATTTACACATCGCCTAACTACACAAATAAAATCTGCATTTGATTGTTTGAAACCCCACACGGGTATTGGGATGATATATGACATACACTAATCCCAATAGTTAATTGTACGTCGATCGATTGATTGACAGACTATTATAAGCGTTAAATATTTATATTCGATGCTTATACAGTGTAGAATGCACTTTGGATGATGGTTGAGTATTCATCGTTGTTATTGTATACATGTGTTGTAGAAAATCCATATACTTAACTTTATATGGTAATTGATTGGGCCTCATTCCAGTTTCGAAATAAAAATATTTGAAATAGAAATATTTGAATAGAAATATTTGAAATAAATTATTTGAAAATAGAAACATACGAAGCCGTGTTGGTTAGATTGACGCCATTTCGACGTGAACGATATTTATATCGATTTTATTCACTCTTCAATGAATATTGAATAGATTTGAAATTCGAATAGAAATGAATTCGAATTGAATTTGAATAGAAATGAATTCGAATTGAAATTTAATAGAATTGAATACGAATCGAAATTTAATTGAAAATGAATCGAAATTGAATTAAAAATCGATTTGAAATGGAATCAATTTGAAATAAATTTAAACCGAATTCGAAAGGGAAAATTCAGTTTTGATTTGAATTTGAAAATGAAGTTGAAGACGTTTTGAAAACGAATTTAAAACGATTTATAAATTTCGTATTAAATAGTAATCGACGAAGTATATATTATATATAATATATATAATATAATGGCCTGAATAGAACACGCCACGCTAAGGCAGTTCGTGAATTTCGACCATTGACTTCGAACGGATATTACGGGAGATCCGACCGTCGGATTCTCCTAAAATAGGAACCGTTGGGTTCGTATCGGAAAGAGCTTTCTAACGATTATAAGAAATTAGAAATCTAACGGTTGGATTTGGAATTGTGTCCAAATCAAATTTGAAAAAGGTCGTTGTAAGTGCAGTTCGATGGCCGTTGATGGAAATCGACTGTACGGGCCTTGATAAAATTATTAAAATAGTAATAATGTGTGAGAAATCATAAGAAATGATTTAGAAAGAATTGGGATGAAAAACTCCATATTTTAAAGGATAAAAATAGATTTTTATCGAAATGAACTAGTTTTGAACTAGAATTATAATTCTATTTATTTTTAAATAAATAAATTGGATTTGAAATGGTTTTGAAAATAACCAGAATTTCCAATAATTGCATTGGAATGGATTTGAATCGAAATTGTCTTCGGAATATTTCGATGTTGGATTTCGTGATTATACAGATGTTGTTATGGAAATTTGAAAGATATTTATATATCGTTATTTCTAATACGATATCTGTTGGTCGTAGAATTTGGTATTGAATATAAGCCGATATATTTTCTATTCAGAGCCTTGTGTTTAATAATCAAATGTGATTTGGGTTTGTCGTGAATGGTGTCTTCATTAACACTGTTCTTAAGCCCAGTTGAGGAAAGATCAAATTGTTTTATTTAGATTTAATGAAGTGCGCCAATTAAATAATATTTAATTGGAATTGAATTGATATTGATTTTTGGGTTTATCGTGAACAGTGTTTTAAATAACACTTGTTCTTTAACCCGATAATTAATGAATGTGATTTTGGTGTTTATCGTGAACAGTGCTTTTAAATGACACTGATTCTTTAACCCCGTTAAAGATTAAAACTAAGTGGAGTTTTAATGAATCTTTAATTTGATTGAAATGATCGAGGATGGAGTATCACCAGTTCTATTCCAGGCGATAGTTAAATCTTTAATTAGATTTGAACGTGAAATGTTAATTGAATTTACCGATAACACCGTGGTGTTAGATATGAAGTATAACCAGTTTTACTTCATGGGATGAATAGGTTGGGATTGGGAAATTAAAACAAATGATTACTTCGGTAAGGTTCGTTAATCCCGACTAGTTGAATCGAAATTCAAAAGGAGATTAGAGAATAAATTCAAGGAATTTATCTTGGATAAAATTAATGGGAACCTTTCCCTATGAATGTGAAATTTAGAAACTAACTGTCGGTTAACTAAGCAGAATGGTTTTCTGGATATTGATCTGATGTTGGTTTCGGCCTTCGGGGTTAATATTTGGGGAATTATTCTCTTGATTTATTTACGGTTAGTGACTGATGAATTGGAATGAGGCGTATGTTGTGTTTGTGTAACACTTATTTAAAATAATACGCGAGTTATTCGGAAAGACCGGGTTTATCCCATTCTGAATAACTGATACGACGATAAGTCGAAGATGAAGACGGTGGTCGAAGACGGGAGGTCTTCACGTCGTTGGGTGATTACTGATGATCTTGATTGGGATGTACACCCAAGAAGATGGAAACAGTTGGTGATTGTCCAGACGTACTTGGAAATCGATGGATATGCGGGGTACTAGGTGCCTCCGGTTTCGTTCAGACCCAGAACGGACTTGTAAATGGACTGCGTGTCTGACATTGGATTTCATTCTGTGTGACTGATATCGGTTGCATAAAGTGGTTTGCCTGTGTGGCATGCCTATGTGGCAATTGATCGAGGCATCTGTTGAAAATTAAAGTCTTGTGGTGATGATTAAAGCACAGCCTGTGTGGCACAGCTTTGTGTAACGTGAATTCGCGAGCCTCGCACCCTGGTTGTGAACCAAAAATGGGAGAGGACCTCAGGGAGGGCATGCGTTTCTTTCTAGCTAGGGTGGTGTCAGTGACCTACCAGTCCTGACATTTATATACTTTTCACCTGTGTGGTTGTTGCTGTCGCGAGGCGCCTCGGTTTGATCGGACGATCCGGGTCCGATGGAGTCCTTCGTTGGCTCATTTGCGCCCCATAAGGCGGGGAAACGTAGTGTTTAGGATTTCGTCTAATCCACATCGGTGGACCGGCCCTGTCGCTCCAAGGGTCGATGCGTTCTGATCCTGAGACATGGTAGGCTAGATTGTCTCGAATCGGTAGAGGACGATCCCTGGCCTCGGTTCATAGATGGAAACCCAATTTCCAAATACGTGACTTTGCGATTTTGATTGTATAACCTATAAATGGCGACATAGTGGTATGGGGCATTCATGCCGCCTATGATTGATACTTATGATTTGAAGTTGTTTTATACACTATGCACTTATAATAGTATCAAATGATTTATTTTAAACGTATCAAGCATTCTTGGCTATTATAAGGTAAAAACCCTATCCTCCAGCTTGCGATTGCATTGTGTGATGGGAACTGGGTCTTATAATAGCTTCATTCTTCTTTATTTAGCATTGCGCTGTTTGTTTTATGCACTGTTGTTCTTGGGAGGAAACCCGTTCCGTGTTATACGGCGTGGTCCCTTGATTTACCTACTTTGAAAATAAAGATTAATAACTGTTTTAGTTCTCACACCAGTCCCATGACTGACCTGGAGTTTATTGTTTTAACTTAAACTCTGGGTGCCCTTATTTCGACACGGGAAGCTAGTAGTTTTGGTTTTGCAGATTTATATTCACAGGATCCTGGTTTACAGCTAGAATGATATCCGGAAAGCTTTGTATCCGTGTATCTCTTCTAGTTGTGTATTGTATTATTTTCCGCTGCTATGTATTTAAATGTAATTTAAATCTCTGATATTTCTGTGTAATATTCATTTACACTCTGTATATTCTTGTAATCTGATGCATTGTTGTAATATACAATGAAATGTTCTTCCGTCTGCGTTCTGTTGTGGCTTGTTCTCAAAACAATTCGTTCTTTCCCTTCTCTTTGGAGACCAGGGAAGTTCGGGTCGTCTCATCGTGGTATCAGAGCTTTGGTTTACAGAGCTCGAGGACAAGACACATTAGAACCATACGAAAGAATTCATCAGATATTGGATTAGCAATATCCAATGAGAATGACTCGTTAGAGATGGGATCAGTAGTATCCTAGAATGAGTGTGAAGAGTATATTTTTCAAATGAAAACAATTCTGTTTTGAAATTTAAATCGTTTTACACGTATTTGAATGATTTATTTATATTGATTTTGGACAATTCAGTATATAAAGAATTTGCATATACGCCTTGCAAACGTATATTCAAAGTTTTAATATATTGGATAGATATAGCATCACACTCTAGTCGCCCGGAGATGATATTGATGATAGCGATCGCATCATCAACATTTATGTTCGAGTTTCGAAGGTGGGATTTCTATATATTTCCATTAGACTGGTGTGAGAACCAAAACTAGATAGTGCTTATTGCTGTGATTTGGCATCAAAAATCTGATTTTTGACTGTGTATCAAAATTATGAATTTGAAACGTTAATCCACTAATTGATTGATGTTTGTGTTGTTTGTTTAATTGTTTGATAATTTTGAACCATTACGCCTAATTGTATCAAATAATGAATTCTATTGAAAATTGGTCGCATTTGCATGCATATACATGTATATCTATTGAATAGGTCATAGCAAGGAGGCTAGAGCAGAGAATAAAATTTGTTTGCCCGACAAATAGGTACATGTTTACTATAATTTACTGTTTTGTTTGGGTGATGATGATTTTATGAGCCTATTGGCTAGCCGCTTGGCTTTTTCTTTTTCTTTTTGAGATCAGAAGGCCTATATGGCAATTTCGGGATTTTCCCGTGGCTCCCGGTGCAGGGGAGGTTATGGCGAAATTTTTCGAAAATTTAGGGTGTTAGCCAAATTTTTGAAGAATTTGAAAATTCTCAGAAATTGAAAAGTTGGAGAATGGAAGCCAGATCGAACGTAGAGTTGATTAATCAAACCACTTTCGACTTTGTTCCTTTTCGGGGACGAAAAGTTTTAAGTGGGGAGATTGTAACAACCCGAAAATCTAGGCCAGTTTAAAATTTTTATTTTGGCAATTTTAGCGAATTTTGACTATTTAAAATAGATTATTTTAAATAATAGTGACGAAAAATTTATTTTGAATAGAATTCGAACGTATATATTATATATGTCGTCGTTAGAATATAAATAATTATATATAATTATAAATAGAATTGAAAATGGCGCGGTAGTTCGATAATTCGATTTCAAACTTCAATTGAATGTACCGGGTGCAAAACAATCCGGATTTTAGTGAAACCAAAAATAATAGAATCTAATTGTGAATATCTTTCCAACAAATCCGATGAATCGAAATTTCATAACGGGAATCAAAAGATATGTCCAGTAGAAAATTCTAAATAGTCGCTATGGAATTCAGGCCCTTAAAAATGGGAATTTTGCAAACGACCTCGGATTTCGACGAAACCACTTTTGTTGGGTCCGTGATGTCAAATTATTGTTAGATTCCAAATTTCATAATTTTTTGAATCAATATGTGAGCGTGGCATAGGAAAACGCGTTTGACCAATTTTAGTTGATTTTAATCGACTGGAAAATGGTCATTTTTCAAACGGTCTCAGAATTCGACGAAACTAGTTTTGTTAGGACCGTATCGTCTATACGAAGCTATAAAATATTTTTCCAGAATTTTTCGAGTTAGTATGTGACCCCAGTAAATTGAACTGCGCGTTCAAATTCAATATATAGAGTTATATTTTGATTTTGACGAAAACTAATTGAAATGATCAAATCAGCGTACGATACATATCCCATTGTGTTCGAAATGGGGGTGAAACGCTATGGACGACAGGCGGTGAGCCTCATTTAGAGGTCGTATGTAAAAGTCAACTTTTTGAATTAAATAATTAAATAAAATAAAAAAGAAATATCCTTCTCTCTCCTCTCCCCTTATACTCTGCCCCCCCCCCCCCCCTCCTCGTTCGATTCAAATCAGAAGAAAAAAAAATAAAAGGGAAAAACAAATCGCGCGGCCGCCTGGGGTCCCTCGAGCCACCGCCGACGCCTCACGCCCCCCCTCCATCTGCTGCGCCGCCGGAGATCGATACCCCCCCCCTCCATCTGCTGCGACGCCGCGATACCCCCCTTCCTCCTGCCATCGAGAACCGCGATGACCCCCCCCCCCTCGAAGCCCATTCCGACGCCCAACGCCTGAGACCGCGCCCCCTTCTCCTCCTGAGCACTTCCGTGGCTTCTCCCCCATCAATTTTACTGTAAGTTTGTTTTTTTTATTTATTTTAATTTATGTTCAGTTTTTAATAAATGCATAACATATGAAAAATGTGGTTTCTTCTTTCATATGAAATTAAAGTGGAAAGATGTATTTTAATTTAAATAAAGATTGGATTTTTCATTTAAATAAAGATTTGATTTTTCATTTAAATAAAGATTTGATTTTTTTTCTTTTCTTTTATTTATTTATTTGGAAAAGGTTACGATTTTTCAAAATAGAAAAGCTTAGTTTTTAGTGGAAAAGGTTTGATAGGTATTAATCTAGAAACAGGATTTTTCTATACATGAATGATGGAAAGTGATTTTAGTTTAAAGTAAAAATTTGATTTTTATATATTGAATAGCGATATAAAAATTCGATTTTTATATATTGAATAGCAAAGTAAAAATGTGATTTTTATATATTGAATAGCAAGTAAAAATTCGATTTTTATATATTGAATAGCGAAGTAAAAATTCGATTTTTATATATTGAATAGCGAAATAAAAATTAGATTTTTATATATCGAATAACGAAGTAAAAATGTGATTTTTATATATGTAGAGAATACGGGCAGTGAAAAGTGACAAGAGGCAAGAACGACGAAGATTTCTACCTAAGAAGAGTCGTGGGATTGGATTAGCAATTCTGTGAGAATTTCTCACTCTTTAATTTATTTCTAGTTGAAATATATACTAGGATGCAGACGGTGTTTAGTAGCACCCGACACCCGTCGTCCACAGACCATGGACGGCTTGTATGCTTGTTTGATTTTGATGTGTAGTTGATTGTGTGATGTGATGTGAAATGGAATAAAACATCTATATAGTGAAATAAAATATTTTATAGTGGAAAATATTCTATAGTTAAAAATAAAATTTTAACGTATATATGAAATGAAATAAAATAAACAAATCAGACGATTTGTTTATATACACACATTTGACTGTTATTGATTGGGACGATAAATTTTACACATCGCCTAACTGCACAAATAAAATCTGCGTTTGATTGTTTGAAACCCCACATGGGTATTGGGATGATATATGACATACACTAATCCCAATAATTAGTTGTACGTCGATCGATTGATTGACAGACTGTTATAAGCGTTAAATATTTATATTCGATGCTTATACAGTGTAGAATGCACTTTGGATGATGGTTGATTATTCATCGTTGTTATTGTATACATGTGTTGTAGAAAATCCATATAATTAACTTTATATGGTAATTGATTGGCCTCATTCCAGTTTCGAAACAAAAATATTTGAAATAGAAATATTTGAAATAGAAATATTTGAAGAGGAATATTTGAATAGAAATATTTGAAATAGAATATTTGAAAATAGAAACGTATGAAGCCGTGTTGGTTAGATTGACGCCATTTCGACGTGAACGATATTTATATCGATTTTATTCATTCTTCAATGAATATTGAATAGATTTGAAATTCGAATAGAAATGAATTCGAATTGAATTTGAATAGAAATGAATTCGAATTGAAATTTAATAGAATTGAATACGAATCGAAATTAAATTTAAAACGAATCGAAATTGAATTAAAAATCGAATTGAATTGGAATCAATTTGAAATGAATTTAAACCGAATTCGAAAGGGAAAATTCAGTTTTGATTTGAATTTGAAAATGAAGTTGAAGACGTTTTGAAAACGAATTTAAAAAGATTTATAAATTTCGTTTTAAATAGTAATCGACGAACTATATATTATATATAATATATATATATATAATATAATGGCCTGAATAGAACGCGCCGCGCTGCGGCAGTTTACGAATTTCGACTATTGACTTCGAACGGATATTACGGGAGATCCGACCGTCGGATTCTCCTAAAACCGGAACCGTTGGGTTCGTATCGGAAAGAGCTTTCTAACGATTATTAGAAATTAGAAATCTAATGGTTGGATTTGGAATTGTGTCCAAATCAAATTTGAAAAAGGTCGCTGTAAGTGCAGTTCGATGGCCGTTTATGGAAATCGACTGTACGAGCCTTGATAAACTTATTAAAAATAGTAATAATGTGTGTAAAATCATAAGAAATGATTTAGAAAGAATTGGGATGAAAAACTCCATATTTTAAAGGATAAAAATAGATTTTTATCGAAATGAACTAGTTTTGAACTAGAATTATAATTCTATTTATTTTTAAATAAATAAATTGGATTTGAAATGGTTTTGAAAATAACCAGAATTTCCAATAATTGCATTGGAATGGATTTGAATCGAAATTGTCTTCGGAATATTTCGATGTTGGATTTCGTGATTATACAGATGTTGTTATGGAAATTTGAAAGATATTGATATATCGTTATTTCTAATACGATATATGTCGGTCGTAGAATTTGATATTGAATATAAGCCGATATATTTTCTATTCAGAGCCTTGTGTTTAATAATCAAATGTGATTTGGGTTTGTCGTGAATGGTGTCTTCATTAACACTGTTCTTAAGCCCAGTTGAGGAAAGATCAAATCTTTTTATTTAGATTTAATGAAGTGCACCAATTAAATAATATTTAATTGGAATTGAATTAATATTGATTTTCGGTTTATCGTGAACAGTGTTTTAAATAACACTTGTTCTTTAACCCGATAATTAATGAATGTGATTTTGGGGTTTATCGTGAACAGTGTTTTTAAATGACACTGATTCTTTAACCCTGTTAAAGATTAAAATAAGTGGAGTTTTAATGAATCTTTAATTAGATTGAAATGATCGAGGATGGAGTATCACCAGTTCTGCTCCAGGCGATAGTTACATCTTTAATTAGATTTGAACGTGAAATGGTAATTGAATTTACCGATAACACCGTGGTGTTAGATATGAAGTATAACCAGTTTTACTTCATGGGATGAATAGGTTGGGATTGGAAAATTAAAACAAATGATTACTTCGGTAAGGTTCGTTAATCCAAACTAGTTGAATCGAAATTCAATAGGAGATTAGAGAATAAATTCAAGGAATTTATCTTGGATAAAATTAATGGGAACATTTCCCTATGAATGTGAAATTTAGAAACTAACTGTCGATTAGCTAAGCAGAATGGTTTTCTGGATATTGATCTGATGTTGGTTTCGACATTCGGGGTTAATATTTGGGGAATTATTCTCTTGATTAATTTACGGTTAGTGACTGATGAACTGGAATGAGGCGTATGTTGTGTTTGTGTAACACTTATTTAAAATAATACGCGAGTTATTTGGAAAGACCGGGTTTATCCCATTCTGAATAACTGATACGACGATAAGTCGAAGATGAAGACGGTGGTCGAAGACCGGAGGTCTTCACGTCGTTGGGTGATTACTGATGATTTGATTAGGATGTACACCTAAGAAGATGGAAACAGTTGGTGATTGTCCAGACGTACTTGGAGATCGATGGATATGCGGGGTACTAAATGCCTCCAGTTTCGTTCAGACCCAGAACGGACTTGTAAATGGACTGTGTGTCTGACATTGGATTTCATTCTGTGTGACTAATATCGGTTGCATAGAGTGGTTTGCCTGTGTGGCATGCCTAAGTGGCAATTAATCGAGGCTTCTGTTGAAAAGCAAAGTCTTGTGGTGATGATCAAAGCACAGCCTGTGTGGCACAGCTTTGTTTAACGTGAATTCGCGAGCCTCGCACCCCGGTTGTGAACCAAAAACGGGAGAGGACCTCAGGGAGGGCATGCGTTTCTTTCTAGCTAGGGTGGTGTCAGCGACCTACCAGCCCTGACATTTATATACTTTTCACCTGTGTGGTTGTTGCTGTTGCGAGGCGCCTCGGTTTGATCGGACGATCCGGGTCCGATGGAGTCATTTGTTGGCTCATTTGCATCCCATAGGGCGGGGAAACGCAGTGTTCAGGATTTCGTCTAATACACATCGGTGGACCGGCCCTGTCGCTCCAAGGGTCGATGCGTTCTGATCCTGAGACATGGTAGGCTAGACTGTCTCGAATCGGTAGAGGACGATCCCTGGCCTCGGTTCATAGATGGAAACCAATTTCAAAATACGTGACTTTGCGATTTTGATTGTATAACCTTTATATGGCGACATAGTGGTATGGGGCATTCATGCCGCCTATGATTGATACTTATGATTTGAAGTTGTTTTATACACTATGCACTTATAATAGTATCAAATGATTTGTTTTAAACGTATCAAGCATTCTTGGCTATTATAAGGTAAAAACCCTATCCTTTGGCTTGCGATTGCATTGTGTGATGGGAACTGGGTTTTATAATAGCTTCATTCTTCTTTATTTAGCGTTGCGCTGTTTGTTTTATGCACTGGTGTTCTTGGGAGGAAACCCGTTCCGTGTTATACGGCGTGGTCCCTTGATTTACCTACTTTGAAAATAAAGATTAATAACTGTTTTAGTTCTCACACCAGTCCCATGACTGACCTGGAGTTTATTGTTTTAACCTAAACTCTGGGTGCCCTTATTTCGACACGGGCAGCTAGTAGTTTTGGTTTTG
This sequence comes from Allium sativum, assembly GCA_030737875.1. Taxonomy (NCBI): domain Eukaryota; kingdom Viridiplantae; phylum Streptophyta; class Magnoliopsida; order Asparagales; family Amaryllidaceae; genus Allium; species Allium sativum. The sequence goes on along the minus strand of CM060909.1, from coordinate 804,368,034 downwards.
CAGATTTATATTCACAGGATCCTGGTTTATAGCTGGAATGATATCCGGAAGGCTTTGTATCCGTGTATCTCTTCTAGTTGTGTATTGTATTATTTTCCACTGCTATGTATTTAAATGTAATTTAAATCTCTGATATTTCTGTGTAATATTCATTTATACTATGTATATTCTTGTAATCTGATGCATTATTGTAATATACAATGAAATGTTCTTCCGTCTGCGTTCTGTTGTGGCTTGTTCTCAAAACAATTCGTTCTTTCCCTTCTCTTTGGAGACCGGGGAAGTTTGGGTCGTCTCATAAATATATGAAGTAAGAAAATAAAAACATTATTAAAAATATTATAAAGCATCTCCTTTGATCCGATATAAAGAACTCATTTTCTTGGTTCCCACGGAGAGTATTTCCCACTAGCGCCTTCATTTCTGTTGAAATTTTTAACCCACGAGTTCGGTGTTCTTGTTGATGATGATGGAATTTGCGTGGGTTCATGAACATTATTCTTGTTTGAACCACAGAAAAGTGAAGCTAGTTGTTCGAGATACGTTAAGCGAGAAGAAGTTAATCTCTGTTCATAGTACATCTCCCTTTGGAGATCGACTTGGTGTTTTTGATAGTGGTGTATCTCATCAATTTTTTCTTTGGTTCGTGGGGAACAGAAAAGAGCCTTCTTGCATCATTTTGATGTTGGAGTATTTCCAAGTGTACGAGAATTCTGATGAAAACCAGGAGAGTGTTCCGGTGTCTTAGGGGAGTAGTGTTCTTTGGACTCGAAACTTGTTATGGTGATGTGTGATTTTCGTGCACATTCATCACAAATATGAGCCATGATAATACGTTGTTTAATGGAGATTAGAGAGAAAAGTTGTCTGAGAGCACTCACAAAAATATAAACATATATATGGAAGGAATTTTCTATTTGGAGAAAGAAAAGAGATGGTTCGTATTTGTTTAACCATAGAAGAGTTCTCTTCTAAATATATTAAAAAAAATTGGTTTCTGAAAAAAATAATGTACGAACTCTTGATATATGTTAAAAGATTTTTACTCTTCGAGTTCTTTTCTTGAAACCAACCCTAGCTCTCTACGTAATTTGACAAAACTTGATTCCAGTAGAGGCTTTGTAAATATATCAGCTAGTTGATTTTCCGTATTTACGTATTCGAGATTTATATTACCCTTTTCAATGTTATCTCTCAGAAAATGATGTCGAATATCGATGTGTTTAGTCCGAGAGTGGTTAACTGGGTTTTTAGATAAATTTATCGCACTCGTGTTATCACAATATATAATAGAATTCGATAAGTTTATACCGAAGTCTTTAGGTGTTTGTTGCATATATATAACTTGTGTACATGCTAGTGCCGCTGATATATATTCCGCTTCACACGTCGAAAGTGAAACACAATTTTGTTTCTTACTAAACCAAGAGACAAGTGATTTTCCAATAAAATGGCACGTACCACTTGTGCTCTTTCTATCCGTTCGTGATCCTCCGAAATCTGCATCACTATATGATACTAATTCTAATGTACATTCTTTTGAATAGAAAAGACCAAAATCTTTGGTTTTATTAAGATAGCGAATTATACGTTTCACTGCTCGTAAGTGTGATTCTTTAGGATCGGCTTGAAAACGTGCACACAAACAAACACTAATCATAATGTCAGGACGACTAGTTGTTAAATATAATAGAGAACCTATCATACTACGATATAACTTCTGGTCAACATTCTTTCCAAATTCATCTTTTTCAAGATGTGTGGTCGTACTCATAGGAGTTGGTTTACCAGAGGTATTTTCTAGTCCGAAGCGTTTAACTAGATTTCCGCAATATTTTTCTTGATTGATAAACATACCATTTGAAAGCTATTTGATTTGAAGACCGAGGAAATATGATAGATCTCCCATATGTGACATTTCAAATTCTTTGGTCATAATATTTGCAAATTCTTTGCAAAGTTCATCGTTTGTTGAACCAAAGATAATGTCATCTACATATATTTGGATAACTAATATATCTTTTCGAGAATGTTTAATGAATAAAGTCTGATCAACTTTTCCAATTTGAAATCCAGAATCTATGAGATAGCTTCTTAATCGTTCATACCAAGCACGAGGTGCTTGTTTTAATCCATATAAAGCTTTCTTAAGTTTATATACATGATCTGGATATTTCTCATGTACGAACAAAGGAGGTTGTTCGACGTATACATTCTCTTTGATAAACCCATTTAAAAAAGCACTTTTGACATCCATTTGATAAAGTTTGAAATCATGATGACACACAAAGGATAGTAATATTCGAATAGCTTCTAATCGAGCTACGGGAGCAAAGGTTTCTTCATAATCGATACCTTCTTCCTAATTATATCCTTGTGCTACCAATCTTGTTTTATTTCTAGTAATGTTCCCTTGTTCATCGGCCTTATTTTTATATACCCATTTAGTTCCTATAACTGATTGATCAGTCGGCCTTGGAACAAGTTCCCATACATCATTGCGCTCGAACTGGTTTAGTTCTTCTTGCATGGCAATGATCCAGTATTCATCAGTAGCAGCTTCCTTAGGATTTTTAGGTTCGATATTTGAGATAAACGCAACATGACCCATTTGATTAAGTTGACTCCTTGTTCTAATTTGTGATGTTACTTCTCCAATAACATTTTGAACTGGATGATCTCTTAGAATTCTCGAAGGAGATCTAAATCTTGGTGGAGAAGGTATAATAACAGGTTGAGGAATATTCTCAATAATTTCTGAGTCAGAATCATTATTTGTGATGGTAGGATTATCAGTGACTATAGTTTCTTCGTCATCCGATATATTATGAGACGGTTTATAGAATTCGTCAAAAGATACATGAAGTGATTCTTCAATAATTTTAGTTCTCTTATTGAATACACGATAAGCCTTGCTTTGATCCGAATAACCAATAAAGATTCCTTCATCATCTTTTGAATCAAATTTACCAAGATGATCTTTCGTGTTTAAAATAAAACATTTTTGAACCAAAAACTTTGAAGTATGAAATATTTGGCTTTCTTTCATTAAATAATTCATAAGGTATATTTTTAGTAAGAGGTCGAATGGATACACGATTCAAAACATAACACGTAGTTGCTACAGCTTCTGCCCAAAAATATTTTGGTAAAGTACTTCCATTTAATAATGTCCTTGCACATTCTTGTAATGTCCGATTTTTACGTTCTACAACTCCATTTTTTTGTGGAGTTCGAGGAAATGAAAAATTATGATTAATACCTTTCTTTGTACAAAAATGTTCAAATTCATTATTTTCGAATTCTCCGCCATGATCACTTCTTATATTTTTAACCTTAAGTCCTTTTGACTTTTGAATTTTCTTGACGAAGGATTTGAAATGAGTAAACGTGTCACTTTTATTTTTCAAGAAAATCACCCGTGTATAACGAGAATAGTCATCAACAATTACAAACACATATCGACTATGATTTATGGATTGTATTTGAGTAGGTCCAAATAAATCCATATGCAATAACTCAAGTGGTTGTAATGTTGATATTACCTTCTTAGATTTAAATGATGATTTTGTCAATTTTCCTACTTGGCATGCGTCACAAAGATTGTCAACTTTAAAGCTAAGTTTGGGTAAACCTTTAACTAGTTCGTTCTTGGCTAGCTTGTCAATAGTTCTGAAGTTTATCTGACAGAAACGTTTGTGCCATAGCCATGGATCATTATCATTTGCTACAAGACACATATCTGAATTATGATTGATATTCATATTCAGAATATAGATGTTTCTATCTCTATGTCCTTCAAAAGCTATATTTTGATCTTTATCTTAAATACTACATTTATTATCCGAAAAAGAAATGATAAAACCTTTGTCGCACAATTGACTGATACTTAATAAATTATGTTTCAAATTCTTAACTAACATGACATTTATAATAAGAGGTAAGTTAGATGTACCAAAATTGCTCACATCGCCTTTGCCGATGATATAGCCTTTTGAATTATCTCCAAAAGTGACTGAACCACCATCTGAATACGTGATATTTGTTAATAAGCTCTTATCTCCAGTCATATGCTTTGAGCAACCACTGTCCAGTATCCACCTTCCTCTTTTCTTAAGTGGGACCTGCAAAAAATAAAGTTAAGTCCATGGTACCCACTTTTTATAGGGTCCTAAGAGTTAGGTCTTAGGAGTCCAAACCCATACGGGTCCGGTATCCCCTTTATACAAATAATTTGGATTAAGATGCACAATACTCAAAAAGTTTTGAATGTACTTGTTTCTAATAAAACTATTATTTGTTTTAGGAACCCATACTTTTATAGATTTGATATTCTTCTTTTGAGATTTCACAATCGGTTTTGGTTTGGAATATAATAAACTAAGATTTTTCTTAGCTTCAGTTTCTTGTACTACCTTATTTTTCCTCTTTCTTTTACCAAGATGTTTCTTGATAACTTGTTTCTTATATCCCAATCCTTGCTTATTTGTAGCTGATTGTGAACTCTCAATAATTTTTTTCAAATTTTCTCGACCTTTGTTAAAGTTAGAAACATTTTTAGTAATATCGTCTAACTTTGTTTGTAAACTAGCTTTTTCAAGATCTAGAGATTTAACTTTTGCTTTAAGCTCATGATTCTCAGTAGTAAGAGTGTCATTCTTCTCTTTTTGAATTTTAATTTCTTGAGTCAAAAGAGATAGTTGAGAGTCAATATTAGATGATGATTCTTGAGCCTTTTCAAGTTCTTGTAACACCCCGCGAATTCTATAACTGTGAAATTCACAAATTAAAGTATAATTAATTTGAAATCAAAGAACTAAGGGAAACGGGATACGCCATTGCGTTCGTCTCGGAAAAATACGCGAAATAGAGTTCGAGTTTTCGAAAAACGGAGTCCGTATGAAGAAGATATGGCCTTCGGAAGTTTCTGAATTAAGTTTAAAATTCGAACAGAATAAAACAGTTTAAAATTAAAAAACCGGGCCCAATTGGCCAGGGGGGAAAATCCCGCCTGATGCACCCAGGTCGACTGGGCTGTCGACCTGGTCTAGCAAGGTCGACAGGGCTGTCGACAGGGCTGTCGACCTGGTCCAGAGCCAGGTCGAACCCAGCCCAACCTGGCTGGCCTATTCTATGTTGGTCGATTTTCTGTAGTCTGCTTTGTCATTAGGGCTAGGTGGGAGGCTCTAATTGGTCTCTCTTTCGAATGAAAGGCTACGATCAATCCAAGCAACATCAATGGTCCTAATCAGTTCATAACCTCTATAAAAACAACCCTAGACTCACCCTAATCTATTCATTCAAAAATAAGAACAAAGCCGTCATGTTGCTGAGGAACGACTAAGAGTAGCCGCCAATTGGAGAGAGGATTAGGAGGCAAATTTTAAAGCATAAAGCAAACTTAATCAAATCAAATCAACAAGGAATCGCATCTCCAAAACCCTAAATTGGAGAATTCGCCACACAATTGTAAGTAGAGTATTATTTTGGTATGAACAAATAATTGTGTTGGTTTGTATACTTGATTTGTGGCGATAAAGTAATTCATATTTGTGCGTTACTATGATTCTTATCGATTTGGGATATTGTATACGTTTGGATATTCTCGAGTTATGTTATTCAATTATGAAAAACTACATGCGGTAGTTTTATGCAAGTATACGTTTGGAATACTCGCAAATTATGTAATCCATGTTGAAGCTACATGTATGTAGTTGATTAATTGAAATTCATGCAAGTTTGGGGTTTTGCTACTATGCCATCATAATGTGTATTTTTATACAAAAATCATTTTTGTGAAGTAATTGGAATAAGTTTGGGTTATCATAGTCCATATGAAATTATGTTGAAAATTTGGCATCAGGATCTATGTATTAAGCCATGCTTTTGTACTAGAAAACTTATTTGCAAACTTATGAATATGATTAGGCTATGATTGATATTTTGCATAATTGAAATCCATATTGTTAACAAGAATTATATGATGACATATGTGGTACATAGCTAGGTTAGATTCAAAAACCCCTTTTGCAAGACTAAAGTAAAAATCATGATTTCATGTTAGAAATATTTATGCCATGTGAATAGATTTAAAATCATGATTAGTTTGAACTATACTTTTGTGTTAGTAACAAAAGTAAACACCTTTGTAAACATGTAGTAATCTTATGAACATGATTTGCTTATGTTTGACATTATGCCTAAATAAAAATATAGGTTCATGTTGTAGTTAAGACTATATGTCAATAATGATATCCAATTTAGATTCTTATCTCAACTACAAGTTTACATGCTTTTGATTCATGTCACTTATGCTATATGACCAAAGTATACATTAATACTATGCAAGTACACCAGTTTCTATTTTGTAGTTCCAACGTTATGTTGCAAGTTCATGCGCTCTCATTCCCCTTCTTGTGTATGTAATCACGCTTTAAGCCTCCCCTTTTCCTCATGGCTAAGTTGGGCTTAAAAAGGCTAAGCCCAACATATATATAATAAACGGACGTGTTAAACGGGGGAAAGTAACGTTGGGTTAAATTAATTAATAAATGAAAATATAAAGTAGAAGGGCCCAAATTCAAGTATGGGTTGGGCCCATGATTGGTGTAACCTTTACACCATTAACTTAATAATGGGCCTCAAATATTTACATATAAGAAAATAAAGAAGAAAGACAAAATATGTAAATGTAGAACATACGATGTGTTTAACCCGAGGTTGAATTGAGTTGTGATGTAAACCTGCCCGGAACCGCCCGGCTGTCCAGTAGTCACAACAATACCTATTCAATGTGGGAGGTTAAACATGGAGCCCAATAAGGACCTGAGGTTAGACTGAGTTGTGGCGTAAGACTGCCCGGAACCAACCGGCAACAGGCAGCCACAACAATACCTGTCTAATGTGAGAGGTCAAGGCTTTAATAAGACAATTAAGGCTGAGTCAGGATTGTTAGGATTAAGTGAACTAAAGACTTAATCAAAATGGAACATGCTAAACTAAACGGACTGGTGGGGATTAGGTTAGAAAACACTTAACCAACTTAGCATGTTGGCTAGAGATAGAAAACCTAGTAAAGGGGGACCCTTTTCAGCAGTAACCCTAGAAGGTGTATCAGGATACCCTGAAACTAGGCAGGGTGGGGCACGATTACTGGGCTGATTGTAAGAGGTCAAATCGACGGCGGTGGTGTAGCAGTGTAGGTTCTAATGGGGTGCGGGCGTGCACACACTCTGGCGCAGAAAAATAAGGCACTGGACACCAGTAGCATACCTGTGCATTCTAGGATTGTGTCGGGCCGCCACCACGGGACTTGATACACCCCATGGTGGGACCAGCATAGGTAACTACAACATCGGGGGGCCGTAAGACGCACGTAACTATGCGAGTAGGAGCCGATCATCATAGAATGGATCACTTCACCCTGATTATGGGGTGCCAGTTGGGAACTAGTTTATATGGGTTCAGAGATTAACATGGGGTACGATAGTGTATTCGACCCTAGACAACTTAACCAAGTTTGTATGCTTTCCCACTTCTTTTTTATACTTATCATACCCAGTTCTTTAATCATAGACAGAATAGTCCTAGACTTACTCAGGCTTTATGTCTGACTCTACTTTTCTTTCGTCTTCTTTTCTTCCGTTCCCCCCCCCCCCCCAGGTCCATAGGGAGGGAACACAGCAGCTTGACCAGCCTTAACATCCAGCTTGAAGAAGAGAAATGTATTGCTTGGACCTTTTCATTTTGAACTATGGCTTTGGACAACCACTATGGGGGCTTTTGCAGTTTATCTATGTTTTATTTATGCTTCTTTAAATAATGTAATCAAGACAGATTATGAAGGAGTTATGTTATGTTTTTGGAAAGGATGTAAGACAATCATGGTGATGTTTTGTAACACGTATTTGCTTTTATGAAATAAAAGTTGTTGTTTTTCCGCTGTTTACAAATATGTGTTCTTATATCTGTCTTGTATATCTGTGACTTATACTTAAAAACCTCCACCAAAATTAGGGCATTCCCTTTGAGAGTGACCCTAACGGAGGTGGGGTGTTTCACTTGGTATCAGAGCATAGGTTTACCAGATAAGATAAAAAGTTTTGAAAAATTATTTTCAAAAAGGAAATTTAAAGAAGCATTTTTAAAAAGAAAAATATTATTTTATTTTATTTTAAAAAGGCAAAGTCCCCCCCAAAGCCATAGGTACTTTCTCTTATCCTTCGTTTTGAATCTATCCTTTTTGTTTCAGCATGTCCGAAGAACTTAACTTGCCAGAAGGGGTGCCAATACCTGGTTGGTTTAGACGGTTCTTAGAAGCAAGGGCCACTCAGCCAGGTCCTACCGTTCCTCCTCCCCAGCTGCAGGAAATCATCCAGCTGCAGCGGCACCTTTTCCTCCACCTCCTCCTCGGGGAAACACGTTTGCTAAGATATGTAAAGATTTTAAAGCTATGGGAGGAAAGGATTTCCATGGGACTGAGTCCTTCGTGGCTGCTAGAAATTGGCTGAAGAAAACGGGGGACCTATTCATCATCTTTGAGGTAGAGGATAGACAAAAAGTACAATTGGCAGTGTGGCTATTGAAGGGCGAGGCTTCCTACTGGTGGGAAGTCACTAATGCTGAAAGGCCAGTGGAGACATGGGAGGACTTTAGAGCAAGGTTTGAGACTAAATTTCTCTTAGATGCAGAAAGAAGTTTGCAGTTGGAAAAATTCTTATTTCTTAAGCAAGGGGACAAGACAGTCAGAGAGTATGTGAATCAGTTCGATGAGCTGGCTAGGTTTGGGCTTGACCTAGTCAATACCCCGCACAAGAAGGCTCTCCGTTTCGTCAAAGGGTTGAATGAGCCATTACACAGTTTGGCCATGACCCATATACCCATGGGAGCCACGTATGAAAGATTGGTGCAAATGGCGTTGCTGAATGAAGAGGATAAGGGCAAGAAGGAGACAAAGGCAGAAAGCTCTCAAGGGAAGAAAGAGGGTTTGCAGCCTAAGAAGGCAGACTTTAAGAAGGGCGGGAAAGGCAACAAAGAGAAGAGGAAGTGTAATTTCTGTGGCAAAGTGGGGCACTTAGTAAAGGACTGCTGGAAAAAGAAGGCCAAGGAGAATGGTGGGTGCTTTTCTTGCGGTGAGACAGGCCACAGGGCTAAGGACTGCCCAAAGAAACGAGGACAGGGGCAGAGGGCTGGATCCACCCCAGGGGCATAGGTTCATGTGCTAGAAGCGCCACCTCTGCAACAGCGAGGTATAAATACTTCTGTAGAAAGTGTAGTTTATCTTTATGATCACCCCATTCGCACTTTATTTGATTCTGGCGCATCACACTCCTTTATCTCGTCTGCTTTAGTAGAATCTCTACACCTAAAAACTAGTATGGTAGAGGACCCCTTAATTGTTTCAAACCCAATTGGGGGCCCAGCTCATTTGTCTATGATCTGTTTGGGATTGAAAATTTCTATTCTAAGTGTAGAATTTCAATGTAGTGCCTTTGTTTTGGGCTTTTCGGGTTATGGTTTGATTTTGGGTATGGATTGGCTATCCAGTAATGGGGCCATCCTTGATTGTGAGAAAAGGGTTGTTAGGCTCCTAACCCAGCTCGGTAATACTTTGGAAATTTCTTGTAATCCCTCGTATGCGGTTATGCTTAGTTATCTTGAATCGCTAGATGCCTCTGTTGAAAATTTGCAATCAGTTAGAGTGGTCCGGGAATATCCGGATGTCTTCGAAGAGGTGAAGGGCTTGCCTCCGAAGCGGGAAATAGACTTCCGCATATATCTTGTAGATAATGCAAAGCCCGTTGCGTTGCCCGTTAGACACATGGCTCCACGAGAAAGGAAAGAGCTCAGTAAACAGATTAAAGAGCTTCTAGAAAAGGGATTCATTAGGAGGAGCATTTCAGAATGGGGCGCTCCAGTGGTGTTTGCTACAAAGGCGGATGGTTCACTCCGTCTATGTGTTGACTATAGGGAGCTCAACAAGTTAACGAAAAAGAATAGGCACCCGCTCCCTAGAATTGACGATTTATTTGACCAGCTTGTAGGAGCGTCTGTTTTCTCCCAACTCGATTTAGCAACCGGTTTTCATCAGCTAAGGGTGGCTGAAGATAGCATCGATAAAACGGCGTTCAGAACCCCAGACGGCTTCTTTGAATGGCTTGTCATGCCTTTCGGCTTGACAAATGCACCTGCGTACTTCGTGGACCTGATGAGTAGGGTATTTAGAGATTTCCTCAACAAATTCGTAGTGGTCTTCGTAGATGATATCCTTATCTTCTCAAAAAGTGAAGAGGAACATGCTCAACACTTAAGGGCAATCATGGAAACTTTGCGAGTCCATCAACTAAAAGCCAAATTCTCCAAATGCCACTTTTGGAGAGAAGAGGTGAGGTTCCTTGGGCACATAGTATCCAAACAAGGGTTAGCAGTGGACCCTGCTAAGGTAGTGGCGGTACAGGATTGGAAGACACCATGGAATGCAACTGAGGTCCGAAGCTTTCTAGGACTAGCAGGCTTCTATCGAAAGTTTATAAGGGATTTTGCGAAAATCTCAGCTCTGCTCACGAAATTGACTAAGAAGAATCTAGTGTTCTATTGGGATTTGGATTGCGAGTTTGCTTTCCAACGACTGAAAAGGGCTCTTACAACAGCCCCAGTTTTGACTCTGCCAGATGGGAGCAAGATGTTCACTGTTTATACGGATGCATGTGGGACAGGGCTAGGCGCCGTCTTAATGCAACAAGGAAGGGTAGTAGCTTATGGCGGGAGGCAGTTGAAAGTGCATGAAAAGAACTACCCAACCCACGATCTTGAGTTAGCCGCCATCGTCTTTGCGCTCAAGTCTTGGCGACACTATCTCCTAGGTGAGAAGTTCGAACTTTACACTGACCATAAATCATTGAAATATCTTTTCTCGCAGAAGGATCTTAACTTGAGGCAACAAAGATGGATGGAGTTTCTTGCCTCGTACGATTTTGAAATCTCCTACACTCCGGGCAAAGGCAACGTAGTGGCAGACGCGTTGAGCCGAAAGAAATTGAACCTAAGCCCGTTGTTTATTGAAAGACAAAGCCTAGAGTTTATAGCCAGCTTCGACTTTAGGCCTTCCTCCGATTTCGTACCAGGCTTGCTAGCATCTCTCGAAGTGCGCCCAACTTTAGTGGATTCAGTAGGGACAGCACAACGCGAAGACCCTCAGCTTGTGGAAACAATTGATAGGCTAATTAGGGGTGAGACTTCAAGTCACCTCAACAGATACTCCATCGACGATAAGGGTTTGCTAAGGCGAGACGGAAGACTATGCGTCCCACAGACAAAAGATTTAATAAAGAAGGTTCTCGAGGAAGCACATCATTCCAAGATGACGATACAGCCAGGCGGAGATAAAATGTACAAAGATATAAAAAGGACTTTCTTCTGGAACGGCATGAAAAAGGACGTGGCGGAATTCGTTTCTAAGTGTATGGTGTGCCAACAGGTTAAGGCGGAACAGAAAAAGCCTGGCGGACTGCTACATCCTCTGGAGGTCCCGCAGTGGAAGTGGGATAGCATCTCAATGGACTTCATCGATGGGCTGCCTAGGTCTAGGAGAGGCAACACTAGCATTTGGGTAATAGTGGATAGGCTTACTAAAAGCGCCCACTTTTTACCTGTCAAAAGTAAAAGAACTGCCTCATCCCTAGCATCACTTTACCTCAAGGAAATCGTTCGACTCCATGGAATACCGTCTAGCATTGTAAGTGACCGAGACCCCATCTTCACCAGTGAGTTTTGGCGGAGTCTGCAAGAAGCAGTAGGAACGCAGTTATGCTTGAGCACAGCCTATCATCCCCAAACCGACGGCCAAACAGAGAGAGTGAACAGAGTTTTGGAAGACGTTTTAAGGCTATGCGTCCTTGACTTCGGAGGGACATAGGAAGACCACCTTCCTTTGGTGGAATTTGCCTACAACAACAGCTATCAAGCAACCATCGGAATGGCGCCCTTCGAAGCTTTATATGGAAGACCGTGCCGATCGCCCACTTGTTGGTGGGAGTCTACTGATAAGCTCATACTTGGACCAGATATGATCCGAGAGACTTCAGAGAAAGTAGACTTAATACGAAGGAGGATGAAGACGGCCCAAGACAGACAAAAGTCCTATGCCGACAAGAGAAGGACCGACCTTGAATTTGAGGTTGGAGACAGAGTTTTTCTCAAGGTATCACCACTAAGGAACGTTGTTCGTTTTGGAACCACAGGAAAACTGGCACCAAGGTTCGTAGGGCCATTCCCTATTATCGAGAAAATTGGGAAAATGGCCTATAGACTAGAGCTACCCGAGAAGTTGGCTGGAGTCCACAACGTTTTTCACGTTTCACATCTCCGAAAATGTCTACATGAGTCTCCTGAAGTAGTAGAGCCAAATATCCTCGAAGAGGCCGAAGTGGAACGCGAAGCAACCATAAGAAAAGTTCCAACCCGTATATTAGGAACGGAAGTGAAGAAGCTACGCAACCGTGAAGTCAAACTCGTCAAAGTTCAGTGGAGCGACGCCGAGGGAGACACGACTTGGGAAACTGAAGCTAGAATACGCACTGCCTACCCTTTTCTGTTCGAGGGTACATCCTTGATCTTTCCTTTTCCTTAAGTTGTGCTTTTATCTATCTTATCTTTTAGGTAGAAACCCTTTGGATGGAAACATGTAATTGAAACATGTTATGGATGATGGTTGCAAGTGGTTACAAGTGATTGCTAGTGGTTGCTCGTGGTTGCATATACACACACAATCTAGGTTTTAGATCGGCTCAGTCACTTCATATTGCATATGCATATATGTTTGCATTCGTATATGGTTGAACTTTAATGTGTTGTCATATGGATGTTGCATTTGTATTGAATGATTGTGCACTCAATTAGAATCATGAATAGGAAAATTTGCATACATAATGGATTCATGGCACCGACATAATTCGCATTAAGGAGGTCAACTGAATCAGTAGACCGCCTGATTTTGCATTAGATAAGTTCATGTACACACCCACTTCACATATGATCATGAAGCATTAGAAGTCTTTTAAGGACAATGGATGCTCGTGTTTGATGGATGAGTAGATGGATGATTGGATGTTAGGATATACATTTTCCTAAACTTGAAGATTTCGGGGACGAAATCATTTTAAGTGGGGGAGAATGTAACACCCCGCGAATTCTATAAATGTGAAATTCACAAATTAAAGTATAATTAATTTGAAATCAAAGAACTAAGGGAAACAGGATACGCCATTGCGTTCGTCTCGGAAAAATACGCGAAATAGAGTCCGAGTTTTCGAAAAACGGAGTCCGTATGAAGAAGATATGGCCTTCGGAAGTTTCTGAATTAAGTTTAAAATTCGAACAGAATAAAACAGTTTAAAATTAAAAAACCGGGCCCAATTGGCCAGGGCGGGAAAAATCCCGCCTGATGCACCCAGGTCGACTGGGCTGTCGACCTGATCTAGCCAGGTCAACAGGGCTGTCGACAGGGCTGTCGACAGGGCTGTCGACCTAGTCCAGAGCCAGGTCGAACCCAGCCCAACCTGGCTGGCCTATTCTATGTTGGTCGATTTTCTGTAGTCTGCTTTGTCATTAGGGCTAGGTGGCAGGCTCTAATTGGTCTCTCTTTCGAATGAAAGGCTACGATCAATCCAAGCAACATCAATGGTCCTAATCAGTTCATAACCTCTATAAAAACAACCCTAGACTCACCCTAATCTATTCATTCAAAAATAAGAACAAAGCCGTCATGTTGCTGAGGAACGACTAAGAGTAGCCGCCAATTGGAGAGAGGATTAGGAGGCAAATTTTAAAGCATAAAACAAACTTAATCAAATCAAATCAACAAGGAATCGCATCTCCAAAACCCTAAATTGGAGAATTCGCCACACAATTGTAAGTAGAGTATTATTTTGGTATGAACAAATAATTGTGTTGGTTTGTATACTTGATTTGTGGCGATAAAGTAATTCATATTTGTGCGTTACTATGATTCTTATCGATTTGGGATATTGTATACGTTTGGATATTCTCGAGTTATGTTATTCAATTATGAAAAACTACATGCGGTAGTTTTATGCAAGTATACGTTTGGAATACTCGCAAATTATGTAATCCATGTTGAAGCTACATGTATGTAGTTGATTAATTGAAATTCATGCAAGTTTGGGGTTTTGCTACTATGCCATCATAATGTGTATTTTTATACAAAAATCATTTTTGTGAAGTAATTGGAATAAGTTTGGGTTATCATAGTCCATATGAAATTATGTTGAAAATTTGGCATCAGGATCTATGTATTAAGCCATGCTTTTGTACTAGAAAACTTATTTGCAAACTTATGAATATGATTAGGCTATGATTGATATTTTGCATAATTGAAATCCATATTGTTAACAAGAATTATATGATGACATATGTGGTACATAGCTAGGTTAGATTCAAAAACCCCTTTTGCAAGACTAAAGTAAAAATCATGATTTCATGTTAGAAATATTTATGCCATGTGAATAGATTTAAAATCATGATTAGTTTGAACTATACTTTTGTGTTAGTAACAAAAGTAAACACCTTTGTAAACATGTAGTAATCTTATGAACATGATTTGCTTATGTTTGACATTATGCCTAAATAAAAATATAGGTTCATGTTGTAGTTAAGACTATGTGTCAATAATGATATCCAATTTAGATTCTTATCTCAACTACAAGTTTACATGCTTTTGATTCATGTCACTTATGCTTTATGACCAAAGTATACATTAATACTAAGCAAGTACACCAGTTTCTATTTTGTAGTTCCAACGTTATGTTGCAAGTTCATGCGCTCACATTCCCCTTCTTGTGTATGTAATCACGCTTTAAGCCTCCCCTTTTCCTCATGGCTAAGTTGGGCTTAAAAAGGCTAAGCCCAACATATATATAATAAACGGACGTGTTAAACGGGGGAAAATAACGTTGGGTTAAATTAATTAATAAATGAAAATATAAAGTAGAAGGGCCCAAATTCAAGTATGGGTTGGGCCCATGATTAGTGTAACCTTTACAACATTAACTTAATAATGGGCCGCAAATATTTACATATAAGAAAATAAAGAAGAAAGACAAAATATGTAAATGTAGAACATACGATGTGTTTAACCCGAGGTTGAATTGAGTTGTGATGTAAACCTGCCCGGAACCGCCCGGCTGTCCAGTAGTCACAACAATACCTATTCAATGTGGGAGGTTAAACATGGAGCCCAATAAGGACCCGAGGTTAGACTGAGTTGTGGCGTAAGACTGCCCGGAACCAACCGGCAACAGGCAGCCACAACAATACCTGTCTAATGTGAGAGGTCAAGGCTTTAATAAGACAATTAAGGCTGAGTCAGGATTGTTAGGATTAAGTGAACTAAAGACTTAATCAAAATGGAACATGCTAAACTAAACGGACTGGTGGGGGTTAGGTTAGAAAACACTTAACCAACTTAGCATGTTGGCTAGAGATAGAAAACCTAGTAACGGGGGACCCTTTTCAGCAGTAACCCTAGAAGGTGTATCAGGATACCCTGAAACTAGGCAGGGTGGGGCACGATTACTGGGCTGATTGTAAGAGGTCAAATCGACGGCGGTGGTGTAGCAGTGTAGGTTCTAACGGGGTGCGGGCGTGCACACACTCCGGCGCAGAAAAATAAGGCACTGGACACCAGTAGCATACCTGTGCATTCTAGGATTGTGTCGGGCCGCCACCACGGGACTTGATACACCCCATGGTGGGACCAGCATAGGTAACTACAACATCGGGGGGCCGTAAGACACACGTAACTATGCGAGTAGGAGTCGATCATCATAGAATGGATCACTTCACCCGGATTATGGGGTGCCAGTTGGGAACTAGTTGTTGAGTCAAAGCTTCAAAGGTTGTTTTGATTTATGACAAGAAGAAGCTTCTACATCGACAAAAAGAAGACAAGATGACTTCATAGGTTAGAAGTTGATTATTTAGAGTAAAAAATGTTAAAATCTATCCTCAAATGATCATACTTCTAATTGCTTTAAAATATTTCTTATAAAAGCATTTTTTTTATGCATATGGCCAAAAACATGTCGACCTGCATATTTTTATAGGTCAACAGGTTTTTAAAATGTAACGGTCAAAAATAGGTCGACCTACAAATTTTTATAGGTCAACAGGTTTTTAAAATGTAACGGTCAAAAATAGGTCGACCTACAAATTTTTATAGGTCAACAGGTTTTTGAATTACAACGGCTAAAAACATGTCGACCTATAGATTTTCATAGGTCAACAGCTTTTTGAATTTTTGTGAAAAGTCATCTCCTTTCTCTAAGAGTTGCATCCATTTCTTCTCATGAATAATCACTTCTTTTGATTGCAACTCTTCACCAATAATTGCAACTACTCGATCTTTATAAATACATAAATTTGCAATCATTCAAATCACCGAATTTACTCTCTATTTTCTGATCTATCTTGCATTATTCTTTTCACTCAAAAAGCACTCAAAAGCATTCAATAATCATTTGAATCACCAAGCATATTTCATACACTTGTGATTCAACTCGATATTTTACTTCCTAATCTTACTAAACATCAAATTACATTTGAGGATAAGATTATAGGAAGGGTGTACTCAATTGTTGACAAATCAGTGTTCAAGGAAGAACACATTCAAAGTCAAAATCTTATTATTGTTGAAGTCCTCGGTGTTGTAAGAGGCAAGTGTTGAAGTCCTCGTGTTATAAGAGGCATGTGTTGAAGTCCTCGTGTTATAAGAGGCAAGTGTTGAAGTCCTCGTGTTATAAGAGGCAAGTGTTGAAGTCCTCGTGTTGTTAGAGGCGTGAAATCCCGTTCGGCTGCTCGGGTATTGTAAACCTGTTTCCTCCGGGTGAAGTGAGGTTGTTGTTTAGTGAAAATCCAGATAGAAGTCTGGGACTGGACGTAGGACGGTGCTCCGAACCAGTATAAAAATCCCTGGTGTGATTTTTCCTATTTACTGCATTTGCTATACTTGCTTATCTGTGATATTGCTTCTGTGAGATCTTTTTACATTAAATATTTACCTGCATAACTATTGTAAATATACAAGTTAGTATATCACATACTTTCCGCATAGCCATATTATAGATCCTGCATAAGTCGTGCAAACCCGACTTCTCAATTGGTATCAGAGCACGGTCATCATATAACCGTAACACAGTTATTTGATATTTTCTGATAATATGGCAAATAACACTAGCACGAGTAACACCACTTACACAGAAGGTCAATCAACACAAAGACCTCCTTTCTTTAATGGCCTAAACTATAGTTATTGGGCAACACGTATGGCTTTTTATATGCAATCAACAAATTATGATGCTTGGAATGCTACTCAGAAAGAAATAGTTAATCCAACAACTGAGTATGCAGAATGGACTCCTGCTGAGAAAACAGCAGCAGCTGTAAATGCAAAAGCAATAAATATGTTGTTTTGTGCATTAGACCAAAATGAGTATAACCGTGTTAGTATCTGTACCACTGCTTATCAAATTTGGCAAACACTAAAGACCACTCATGAAGGTACTAACAAGGTTAAACAAGCAAAAATAGCTTTGTTGAAGAGTCAATTTCAAAATTTCAAAATGAAGTCAAATGAAACAATCAATGAGATGTACTCAAGATTTCAAACAATTCATCATGCTCTCATTGGTTTAGGACAAAAATATTCTGACTTTGATGTAGTTTCAACAATCCTACATTCACTGACTAATGAATGGGAAGGAAAAGTATTAGCCATAGAGGAAGCTAATGATCTTTCTACCATGAAGCCAAATGAATTGATAGGAAATCTAATGTCCTATGAAGCAAATTTACAGGCTAGAAGAGAACAAAAAGAAGAAAAGAAAAATGTTGCTTTTCATGCCGGAAAAGATGAAGACATATCAGACTCTGAAGATGAAGACTTAGCACTTATTGCAAAAGGTTTTAAGAAGTTTTTGAAACAAAGAAAGGCTAGTCGATACGACAAAAAGAAGTTTGGATCAAACAAACCATCTTCTTCAACTATGGAATGCTTCAACTGTCACAAAAAGGGACATATGCATAAAGATTGTCCAGAGAAAAAGAAGAAATTCGAAAAATTCAAGAAAGACAAATCGAAGAAGAGAGCATTCTCAGTAACATGGGATGATTCAGACTCATCTTCATCTGACAGCGAAAGTGAATCAGACACTGAACAAGCAAATGTATGTTTTATGGCAACAGAGGATGAGGTACAAATTCCTACTTTTGAGGATATGCTTGATATTTATGATAAATTAATGTTTAAATTTAAAGATACAAAACATGAATTAAAAGAAGTCAAAGCAATGTTGAATAGAGCAGAACTAGAACGAGATATGTTAAAAGATGAGAAGAAAATATTAGAAGAGGAACTAGAAAAGGAACAAGAATTATCTTCTAATTCTAATTCTCAGTTATCTCTTTTAACTCAAGAAATTGAAGTTCAAAAAGAGAAAAATGATATTCTCATTGCTGAAAATCATGAGCTTAAAGCAAAAGTCAAGATTCTAGACCTTGAAAAAGCTAGTTTACAAACAAAGTTAGATAACATCTCTAAAAATGTTTCTAACTTTAACAAAGGTCGAGAAAATTTGACTAAAATTATTGAGAATTCACAATCAGTTACTAATAAACAAGGATTGGGATATAAGAAACAAGTTATCAAGAAACATCTTGGTAAAATAAAAAGGAAAAATAAGGTAGTGCAAGAAACTGAAGCTAAGAAAAGTATTAGTCTATTATATTCCAAAACAAAACCGATTGTGAAACCTCAAAAGAAGGATGTTAAATTTATAAAAGTATGGGTTCCTAAAACAAATAATAGTTTGATTAGGAACAAGTACATTCAAAATTTTTTAAGTACTGTGCATCATAATCCAAATTATTTATATAAAGGGGATACCGGACCCATATGGGTTTGGACTCCTAAGACCTAACTCTTAGGACCCTATAAAAAGTGGGTACCATGGACTTAATATTATTTTTTGCAGGTCCCACTTAAGAAAAGAGGAAAATGGATTCTGGACAGTGGTTGCTCGAAGCATATGACTGGAGACAAGAGCATATTAACGAATATTACATACTTTGATGGAGGCTCAGTCACTTTTGGAGACAATTCAAAAGGCTTCATCATCGGCAAAGGCGATGTGAGCAATTACGATGGAACAAGATGAAAGACTATACAATTCACCACGAATCCTTTCTCAAATTCTCTGATTTCGTCCCCTACGATGTTAGTGAACTATCAAGAAGAGCGGGTATAAAGTCTCTACTAGATTTTGAAGACAATAATGTTGAGATAAGTCATACCTTGATAAAACTTTTTTATGCCAATCTCAATTTAGACAAATTTAAACCCCAAAACTCGGATAATTGCTTATGGTCCGTAGTCTGTGGTCAACACGTCTTTCTTTCCAAAGACCGGATGGCAGAAATACTCCGAACCCACAACGAAGGTATTCAATTTAGTAGTGATTTTTTCCCTATACATATTCGAGATAAAAATAGTCACCTTTTTATTGAAGACCATAAGTCAAGTATTAAGGGTATCAATCTAAGACCATCGGCCAGACTTCTCCACCTTTGTATCACACACACTCTTCTTCTAAGGACTGGTAACTTTGATGCAGTATATAGAGAAAACTTTAAAGCCCTGTATGCCATTTTTGCAAATATCAGGGTAAATTGGATAGACATGATTTTCGATGAGATTGTGATGGTAAATAAACGTTCAAGGCCACACTTGTTTTATAACGAGTATATCATGCGTTGTCTCATGGAATGTGGCGTAAGATCTCCCGAATCTACAATATCAATACCAAAATGTATTGATAAAGCATCTAAAAAGAGGATGAAGCTACCGATTCCTGCTATGAGTATTATTCCGTTTGAACACTATGTTGAACAAGGTCCTCCACAAACATCTTCTTCTCAAATCCCTAGGCAAAGGCCTGAAGATGTTACAATTCCGCATCCTACTTCTTCGACTAAGGAAACTCTTGAGCAAATTGCACGTAATCAATTCTTACTCGAAGCTCGACTAAAACGTACCGATAATAAACTCGACCGCTTGGACACCAAACTCGATAAGCGGTTCAACAAATTAAAGTCTTTCTTCAGAACAATTTGGGAAGCAATCTCTTGTGCTTCAACTTCCGCAACCCTTGCTCAAGATCCCGGAAAACGACCAATGCCACCTACTTTTACATGGTCTTCCTCTGAAGAAGGTACTAGCTCTGGAGCAAGTACTCAACATACTCGTGGTCGTGGAATGTCGTATATTGAAGAAGAAGCTCATGACGATATTGAAAAGGACGATGATAACAGCGACAATGAGGAACAAGAGGAGGAAGGAAACAAAGATGACGAGGACGATAATGATTCGGACTGGCCTTCACAATAGTCATCTCATATTTATCGTTTAACCTTTTAATTTGCTTATGTATTTAACTATGCTACTTCCTGGTACTTCTGGTGTGTTTATTTTGGTTTGGCTTGTAATATGTATGACAATCTATGTATTTCGTTCTATCGTTTATTCATGTTTTATTGCTTAGTCTTATATATATTGTTGTAATCACCCTTTTTGTCGATGACAAAGGGGGAGAAAATATTACTAACAAATGCCATGCAGATTATATAATTCAGGGGGAGCATATATACAGGGGGAGCAAATATACAAGGAACAATACCTTATTAAGCCATGTTGTCATAAATCAAAAAGGGGGAGAATGTTGAGTCAAAGCTTCAAAGGTTGTTTTGATTTATGACAAGAAGAAGCTTCTACATCGACAAAAAGAAGACAAGATGACTTCATAGGTTAGAAGTTGATTATTTAGAGTAAAAAATGTTAAAATCTATCCTCAAATGATCATACTTCTAATTGCTTTAAAATATTTCTTATAAAAGCATTTTTTTTTATGCATATGGCCAAAAACATGTCGACCTGCATATTTTTATAGGTCAACAGGTTTTTAAAATGTAACGGTCAAAAATAGGTCGACCTACAAATTTTTATAGGTCAACAGGTTTTTAAAATGTAACGGTCAAAAATAGGTCGACCTACAAATTTTTATAGGTCAACAGGTTTTTGAATTACAACGGCTAAAAACATGTCAACCTATAGATTTTCATAGGTCAACAGCTTTTTGAATTTTTGTGAAAAGTCATCTCCTTTCTCTAAGAGTTGCATCCATTTCTTCTCATGAATAATCACTTCTTTTGATTGCAACTCTTCACCAATAATTGCAACTACTCGATCTTTATAAATACATAAATTTGCAATCATTCAAATCACCGAATTTACTCTCTATTTTCTGATCTATCTTGCATTATTCTTTTCACTCAAAAAGCACTCAAAAGCATTCAATAATCGTTTGAATCACCAAGCATATTTCATACACTTGTGATTCAACTCGATATTTTACTTCCTAATCTTACTAAACATCAAATTACATTTGAGGATAAGATTATAGGAAGGGTGTACTCAATTGTTGACAAATCAGTGTTGAAGGAAGAACACATTCAAAGTCAAAATCTTATTATTGTTGAAGTCCTCGGTGTTGTAAGAGGCAAGTGTTGAAGTCCTCGTGTTATAAGAGGCAAGTGTTGAAGTCCTCGTGTTATAAGAGGCAAGTGTTGAAGTCCTCGTGTTATAAGAGGCAAGTGTTGAAGTCCTCGTGTTGTTAGAGGCGTGAAATCCCGTTCGGCTGCTCGGGTATTGTAAACCTGTTTCCTCCGGGTGAAGTGAGGTTGTTGTTTAGTGAAAATCCAGATAGAAGTCTGGGACTGGACGTAGGACGGTGCTCCGAACCAGTATAAAAATCCCTGGTGTGATTTTTCCTATTTACTGCATTTGCTATACTTGCTTATCTGTGATATTGCTTCTGTGAGATCTTTTTACATTAAATATTTACCTGCATAACTATTGTAAATATACAAGTTAGTATATCACATACTTTCCGCATAGCCATATTATAGATCCTGCATAAGTCGTGCAAACCCGACTTCTCACTAGTTTATATGGGTTCAGAGATTAACATGGGGTACGATAGTGTATTCGACCCTAGACAACTTAACCAAGTTTGTAGTGCTTTCCCACTTCTTGTTTATACTTATCATACCCAGTTCTTTATTCATAGACAGAATAGTCCTAGACTTACTCAGGCTTTATGTCTGACTCTACTTTTCTTTCGTCTTCTTTTCTTCCGTTTCCCCCCCCCCCCCCCCCCAGGTCCACAGGGAGGGAACACAGCAGCTTGACCAGCCTTAACATCCAGCTTGAAGAAGAGAAATGTATTGCTTGGACCTTTTCATTTTGAACTATGGCTTTGGACAACCACTATGGGGGCTTTTGCAGTTTATCTATGTTTTATTTATGCTTCTTTAAATAATGTAATCAAGACAGATTATGAAGGAGTTATGTTATGTTTTTGGAAAGGATGTAAGACAATCATGGTGATGTTTTGTAACACGTATTTGCTTTTATGAAATAAAAGTTGTTGTTTTTCCGCTGTTTACATATATGTGTTCTTATATCTGTCTTGTATATCTGTGATTTATACTTAAAAACCTCCACCAAAATTAGGGCATTCCCTTTGAGAGTGACCCTAACGGAGGTGGGGTGTTTCAGTTCTTCTTCTAATATTTTCTTTTCATCTTGTAACATATCTCGTTCAAATTCTACTCTACTTAAATCAGCTTGAGCTTGTTTGCATTGTCGTTTCATATCTTTAAATTTATATATCAACTCAGCATTTATATCAAGAACTTCTTCAAAAGAAGGAATTTGTACCTTATCTTCTTTAGCCATAAAGCATATATTTGCTTGTTCATTATCTGAGTCGCTTTCACTTTCTGATGAAGATGAATCTGAATCATCCCAAGTTACTGAGAATGCCCGTTTCTTTGACTTGTCCTTTTTTGTTTGAACTTGTCATTTTCTGTCTTCTTCTTTTGTTCTGGACAATCATTTTGCATATGTCCCTTCTTATGACAGTTAAAGCATTCTACATTTGATGATGATGGTCTGTTTGATCCGTACTTCATTCTGTTGTATCGACTAGCTTTTCGTTGCTTTAAGAATTTTTTGAATCCTTTTGCAATGAATGCTAGATCCTCATCTTCGGAATCTGAGATGTCTTCATCAGCATGAAAAGCTACATTTTTCTTCTCTTCTTTTTGTTCTTTTCGAGCCTGCAAGTTAGCTTCATAGGACATAAGATTTCCTATCAATTCATCTGGCTTCATGATGGAAAGATCATTAGCTTCTTCTATGGCTAAAACTTTTCCGTCCCATTCATTAGTCAGTGAATGTAGGACTGTTGAAACTACATCAAAGTCAGAATATTTTTGCCCTAACCCGATAAGAGCATGATGAATAGTTTGAAACCTTGAATACATCTAATTGATTGTTTCATTTGGCTTCATTTTAAAATTTTGAAATTGACTTTTCAACAAAGCTATTTTTTCTTGTTTAACCTTGTTAGTACCTTCATGAGTGGTCTTTAGTGTTTGCCAAATTTGATAAGCAGTGGTACAGATACTAACCCGGTTATACTCATTTTGGTCTAATGCACAAAACAACATATTTATTGCTTTTACATTTACAACTGCTGCTGTTTTCTCAGCAGGAGTCCATTCTGCATACTCAATTGTTGGATTAACTATTTCTTTCTGAGTAGCATTCCAAGCGTCATAACTTGTTGATTGCATATAAAAAGCCATACGTGTTGCCCAATAGTTATAGTTTAGGCCATTAAAGAAAGGAGGTCTTTGTATCGATTGACCTTCAGTTTAAGTGATGTTACTCGTACTTGCGTTATTTTCCATATTACTAGAATATATCAAATAACTGTGTTATTGTTATATGATGACCTTGCTCTGATACCAATTGTTAATGTCGAGTGTGTACGACTTGTGCAGGATCTATAATATGGCTATGCGGAATGTATGTGATAACTTAAGCAATTCAATAGTTACGCAGGTAAAAATTCACAAACAAGAAATATATCACTAACAGATATAAATGCTGTAGATAAAGTAAAGTAGAGTAATGACACCAGGATTTTTATACTGGTTCGGACCTCCCGTCCTACGTCCAGTCCCGAAGCTCCTCTTCGGCTTTTCACTAAACAACGCCCTCGCTTCACCCGGAGGAACAGGTTCACAACACTACTTGATTTGCGGGCTACAAGTTTACCCACTTGATTTCACGGGCTACAAGCTTACCCACTTGATTTCACGGGCTACAAGATTACCCACAAAACGATTACAAGAGTTTGACCTTGAATGTGTTCTTTCTTAAACACTGATTAGTCAATGATTGAGTACAACCTTCCTATAATCTTATCCTCAAATATATATTGATGATTGCAAAGATTTGGAAGTGTATTATCGAGTTGAATCACAAGTGTGTTAAATATGCTTGGAGATTCAAACGATAATTGAATGCTTTTGAGTGCTTTTTGAATGCTAAGAATAATACGATATAGATCAGAGAATGGAGAGAAAATTCGGTGATTTGATTGATTGAAAACTGATGTATTTATAGTAATTGAGAAGTTGCAATTGTTGGTGAAAAGTTGCAATCAAAAGAAATGATTTTAAATGAAGAGAAATGGATACAACTTTTTAAGAAAGAAGATGACTCTTCATGAAATTCAAAAATAGGTCGACAGGAAAAATTAATAGGTTGATAGGTTTTTGACAGTTATTTCAAAAAGCTGTTGACCTGTTAATTTTAACAGGTTGACCTGTTATATTTAAAAATAGGTTGACCTGTTATTTTTAACAGGTTGACCTGTTTTTGTCAATATACAGTAAAAACGAGTTTTCATGCATAATTTTGAAAGCAATGAGAAGTATGATTATTTGAGGATAGATTTTAACATAAAATACTCTAAATAACCAACTTCTAACCTATGAAACCATTGAATCTTCTTTTTGTCGATCATGAAGCTTCTTCTCGTCATTAATCAAAACGATCATTAAAAGTCCTTGACTCAACATAAGGTGGGACATGGGGGTTAAGTAGGTGCCTTGGGTGGCATGAGGAATCTAGGGGGTGCCCTTAGTGGCATGTGAAATACGATTAGTAAGACTTAACCAAACACACATGTAAATGAACATGACTAAGAGGGTTAAGTGGGATATACTAGTGACAACCTTAGGTGGGTAGCTTGTGGGGGCCCATTTTGACCAGTATCCCAAACGTATCTTTGTGGGTTCGACTCAAGTCGAGGACGGGACACGCATGCTGGATTTGACTGTAAGAGGCCAAAGCGGGGAGCGGTGGCAACGCAAGTCCAACGGGTTTCATATGCGTGTGTGGACCCGGGCTGGTAGATAATACGTTGTTGCATCGTGTAGGTATAAGCTGTACATTCTCAAGTTGTATCGGGTTGCCACTTTAGGGGAGTGATACACCCCACTGTGTGGCCAGCACGGGTATCTATGAGTAGGGAGCCGATCGAAAGTGGGTAGTGGGGTACACCTAGTGGAGATAGGGGCAGACGGCACCTATGTAGTCAGCTAGGGGTACGTAAGGCTATTTATAAAGTTTCTGTGTGAAGCAAGTGGGATCAAACAATAGGGTGACTGGTGTGGTGCAGTGTAGTAATGTGTGGTGCAGTGTAGTAATCATTCGTTAGTAATTAGGTTTGCCTTTACCGTTATCTTTAACGTTATCTTAAACGCTATCTTTATCTTCCTAAGAGTTCATAGACATTTACTTGTCTTCCAGCTTATGCCTTAGTCTAGTTATTTTGATAATAGTATTGTTAGAATTATCATACTCGCCAGACTTTATGTCTGACCCCCTCTTTTTCTATCCTTTTTCCTTTCCAGGTCCTCAGGTTGGGCCCAGCTCTAGTGGAGTTTGATTGAATTGCTTCATCTCTCTTTGGAAAGCTTGGACCGTTGAAGTAAAGTCCAGCTTGTTATCTTTTTAATGGCTATTTATGTAATGGGATTATGTATTTTGTTTTTATGAAGATGGATATTGTACTTGGTTATGATCTATGGTTTTATGATGTAACAAACATGTTTAATTTCTACTGCAATAAAATGAAGTTTTTAGATTTCCAAGTACTATTTATTATCTGTCTTATTGTAATTTTTCTGTTCTATATTCACTTATAACCTCCATGGAAGTTAATGCATTCCCTTTGTGAGTGACATTAATGGACGTGGGGTGTTACACGGAGAGAGCAAGCATAAAGGACAACCTCACTCATGTGGAAAAGGAGAATGCGAATTTAAATGTCAAACTTGCTCATGCTGAGGAATGGGTAGCTCTTGCCGAAAGCAATGCAAATGCGGCTCTCGAGTCGGCCTCCACTGCTACTGCCAAACTTGCTGCTGTCGAGCGAGAGATAGAGGGGTTTGATGAATTGTTATGGACTTTTTTGCACAAGTCATTTGGACTCGAGATATTTCTTGGATTAAAAACTATTCCACCACCTTAGCCAACGTATGGGATATGATTGCCAAGGGTGAGAAGCAATGTCTAAATTTTGATGAGGTCGACGTGAGCCAGCTGATGCACACCTTCCTCAAGGGCGTAGAGCCCGAGGTTTTAGCAAAGGGTAGGCGTCAGATTCAAAGGCCATGGAGAAGGAAAAGCTGGAGCTCAGGGTTAAAAACAAAATTGATGAAGGTTTGAGCTCAGAGCTGAAACTCCACACTTCTGAGGTTGAGGAATACTGTCCAAATGATCCGTTAATCCCTAGAGTTCCAGTTCCTCCCGCTGTTGGGGCTTCTAATGAAGCTTTGCTGAAGAATCAGCAGAAGGTATCTCCATATTCTCTCCATAATTTACCAAAGCTATTATAACTTGCCGTCGCAGACCACATTTTCTCCCAAACTAATAACAAATGCTTCTCGTGATATATGTGTCAAGTCTACTGAAGAAGTTGCAGAAAAGCAGGCTGAAGTTGAGAAGGTCGGCATGCCACCAATCACCGAGGCCATCCCCGGAGTTCCAAAGCATACTGAGGTTAAGATGACCAAAGAGGCCACTAGGGTATCAAGCGCGGATGTCCTAAAGAATGCCAAAATTATTGGAGCCTTGCAAGATAACGATGAAGGTCACGAGGATGAAGAAGAGAAAGTAGAAATCATGAGGGAGACCTATGATGATGATAGCGTGACTATGGCTGCAAAAAGGGATAAACAGCTGGCCTCAAAAATAGAGGAGCAAGAGCCTTTAAATGTGGCACCTATCTCTACAGCTTCCCCTGGATCTGGATTAATCATAAAGTTATCAGTAAATCGATAACTACGCAACTTGCATCCCAATCTTCTGATCCTCCAAAGGATCCTCCTTCCAATAAGAAGAAGAGAAAACAGGATAAATCTGATGCCGACAGGGAGGAACCGGAAAAGCAGAAGAAGGAGAAGAGGCCGAGGTTATCTCCCAAGCCCAAGTAGAGTTTGCTTGTTAGTCCACATTTTTTTAGACTTTCCACTGGCCTTATGATATAGTCGTGAGTATGGCCCTCGTATTTTGTTTAGTTTTGTCTTGTGAATCTGCACTTTAGTAAATGGAAATTTGTTTCTTTTGCATCGTTGCGGTGTTCCTGTAAGTTTATCATACTTAGTCACAAACACAAATAGTCAAATCATAACTAAGTTAGAATCAAATCATGAATCATTCTAGCAATAAAACTTTAAAATTTCTAAACTACACTTTCATTGTATATACATGTGTATAAGTATGCCCCTAATCAATCATTAATATGATGCCTATCCAGGACTTATTGAGGATTGATTAGTGTCATATGTGCGCTGCCCCCAAATCCCGAAATTGTGGGGTTCGGGCTCAGCTTTCGTTCTTGTTTCAGGTCGTGTAACGGGAAAGGAGCCTTTTAATGGAGTTTAATTGAACCCCTTTATACTCTCATGTCGTATGCCTAGGATAGAGTTCGTACTCAGCTTTTAGTTTGCCCTCCGATCCTTCAGCGGGGTAGGAGTTCTTTTGCGGCACTCAGTCTCTAGCACCTTTATACTCTCCCATCGGATGCCAAGGGTAGAGTGTTGTCGAGACGGTCCTTTAAATCATTGTGCACCTTCATGCCTCATGGACAATTTATTTCTTTTCCCTTCATACTCTTTCTCAAATCATGAGAACTAGAGTGCTGATAATTGTGTCATTTGCTCTTATTGCACTCTCAGTGCTCTGCATACTATTGACCTTATGATCCGATAGAAGGCACTTTGAATTACTTGTTTCGAGACTACTGCAAGGCTTATAACAAATTTTAAAAATTATAATGATTCACATGAGCAAGGAGTGACAGAGTAAATAATAAATGTTGTGATAAAAGTAAATGACATTGGATATTTTATAATGGTTCGGTCGAATCATGACCTACATCCACTTTATAATATTTTGTTTATATAATTGAACTATTCTAGGCAAGTCATGCCTTTTTACATGGTCCTAAAAACAAAAGAATAAGATTGACAATTTCATGTCAAATAATGCTGCAAATGCTGGACATTCCACACTCTGGGGATTCATCTCCATCTACGGTCGCTAGCTTGAAGGCTCCATTATCAAGCTTCCGTAGGATGGTGTAGGGTCCTTCCCATTTCGGGCCCAAATGCATTGGGGGTGGAAAGACACGTCTTAGAACCAAGTCTCCGGGTTCAAAGTTTCGAGCTCGGACCCTTCTGTTGTAATACCGAGTGACTTGCTGTTTGTGCCTCAGGGCACGTAGATCCGCTTCTCCCTTTTTTTTCTACCATATCCAGGGATTCAAGGAGTAGTTCGTTGTTAGTCATTGGGTCGTAGTAACTAACGCTATGATACGGCACCTTTATCTCAACCGAAATGACTGCTTCAGATCCAAAAGCAAGGGAAAAGGTGGTATGCCCAGTGGTTAATTTAAAGGTTATTATGTAGGCCCACAATGCCAAAGGTAGTTCACTGACCCACGTGGCTTTGGCCCATTTCAATCACTTCTTCAAAATGGACTTGATTACTTCGTTTGCCCCTTCTACTTGCCCATTTGATTGTGGATGCGCCACAGCTGTGAATCTCTTCTCGATATAATATCTCTGGCAAAATTCCTAGAACTCGGTATTGTCAAATTGGGTCCTATTATATGTTATGATGGCTTTCGAAAATCCAAATCGACAGATGATATTTCTCACAACAAAGTTGATCACCCTCTTGGTTGTGATCGTGGTCAACGGTTCCGCTTCAATCCACTTCATGAAGTAATCCACGTCTACAATGGCGAACTTTGCTCCGCCCTTCGCTATGGAAAGGCTTCCAATAATGTATATTCCCCATACAGTAAAGGGCCACGGACTCATCATCGTCTTTAACTGGATAGAAGGTGCCCTAGGAATCTTCGAGAACTTCTGGCATGCATCACAACACCGTGCATACTTAGCCACATCTTTGTTCACAGTGGGCCAGAAATAGCCATATCGAAGTATCTTCTTTGCCAAAGTCTGTCCTCCAGTGTGGTCGCCATAGTCCCCATCATGAACTTCCCTCAACACTCTTTCTATGTTGTCGTGGCTATACATCGGAGGAGCGGCATTGAGAACCCTTGTTGGTATAAAATTTCGCCTTGCATGACATATCAAGAAGCCTTGCGAATGATAGCATGCCTTTCGCTCTTTATGGTGGGAAGTGTTACATTTATCAGGAAGTTCTTTATGGGCGTCATCCATAACTCTCTTTCTGGCTCAATCTCCAGTACAGGATCTATTTCCATCTGATCGATACTCGGAGAATGCAGTACCTCTATCAGGACCATCTCTGTGTCCTCAGGGTTATCGGAACCAGCCATCTTGGCCAACTTGTCCGCTCTCTGGTTCTCTGATCGGGGGATATGTGTTATGCTGTAGTATTCCAAGCCACCCAGCAACTTTCTTCAAGTACGATATAAGCCTTGGTCCTTTGGCCTGGAACTCTTCATTAACCTAGTTCATAACTATCTTTGAATCGCAAAAGATATCTAGCTTCGCTATTCCTAGCTCCCTCGCGAGCTTAAGCCCGACAATCAGGGCTTCATACTCCTAGTCGTTGTTGGTGGCATAGAACTTTAATCTCAAAGCATAATATATCGATCGTTCTTCGGGAGTTACAAGTAACGCTCCAGCACCGGATCGTTTGTCATTCCTAGCCCATAAGTATAGAGTTTCCAGGAGTTGGAATCAACTAGCGATTTTGTAGTATTAGCTTCTTCATTCACTACATCGTCCTCTGGGATAGTAAATTCTGCTATGAAATCTGCCAATACTTGCCCCTTATCGATCTTCGGGGCTGAAAGTTTAGGTCGAACAGACTCAACTTGATATTCCACTTGAGTAGCCTTCCCGATGCCTCTGGTCTTTGTAACACTTGTCGGAGCGGATGATCAGTGTATACAGTGACGGGATGAGCTTGAAAATAGTGGCGAAGCTTTCCATACGCAATCAACAAACTGTACGCAAGCTTTTCTATTTTTGGGTAGTTTCGCTCCGCCGTCGCAAGTTTCTTAATTATATGGTACACTGGTCTTTATACTTTATCTTCTTCTCTCACCAAAGCTGAACTTATTGCATGGGACGATACTGCCAAGTACGCAAACAAATCCTCGTGATCTTCCAGCTTGGACAATATCGGAGGTTTTTCCAAATGATTCAAGAGTCCACTTAAAATTGTGTTTGCCATGCTTTATCAAACCAAAAAATGGAATGCACTTGTCTGTAGCTTTGGAGATGAATCTACTTAATGTTGCTACATTCCCAGCAAGGCTCTACACATCTTAGATTTGCCTTGGTTTTCGAATATTCCTAATCACTGCGATCTGATCTGGGTTGCTTTCAATTCCATGCAAGCTAACGATAAAGCCCAAAAATTTTCCAGAGGCTACTCCAAATGAACACTTTAATGGGTTGAGCTTCATGCCGTATCACAAAGGGAATGCACTAAGTTCTGTGGAGCATTTAGGGTAAAAGATGCAGATAAATTGCAAGACAGACAGAAATTAAACAGCAGAAAATAAAACTTTACTTTATTGTTAAGATAGTTTGTACTACAATTGTTTTCCAATATCAGAGTATCATCTGTCTTACAAAATAAAGTAGCATAAAAATACATTTATAATCCCCAATGTAGCATAAGCCAGCCATAGCAGCGAAAAGGAGAGTCCAAAGCACTTTGTCCAAGAATCTTCAAGCTTGGGAAAGAGTGACAGTTCAACTTAACCTAAGCTATACTATTTCCTCCCTTACTACCTGGGGGGAACGGAAGAAAAGAAGACGAAAGAAAAACAGAGTCAGACATAAAGCCTGAGTAAGTTCAGTTACTTCTAGCATATGAACATGGAAAAACAAAACGACATGAATTAACTGAATACAAGATAACACCATGATGATAGGGTCAGCAAAATTAGACAAGATTAACACAAGATATGCTAAGATAAGATAAACTGGATATGCTCTAGTAATTTCTCCGCTTCTCAATTTCCATGTTATGTTGGTTTCTATATCTCTGCACCACCTAACTAGTGTCCCAACTAGTGACGATAACGTAATCCCAATCCATGTAGTTTCCGTTGCCTTCAGGCATACATTTATTATTTATTACGTAGATCTAATCTAGGGTTTTCTATCAAGTGCTTTCTAGATTCAACTAGAGTTTACGCTATCTGCTGAACGCTACTCGGATTCAGGGTTTATGCCACCTGGTCCAATTAGGGATTATGCAACCTGTCGAATGACGCCCCCAAGTCCAGTACACACTACCTAGAGTGGTATATGTTCCTAGACTTCCCCACGCATGTATCGCGAACCGTTATCGCTTATCGAGATGCACATGTCATGTAATGTGCGGCCCGAGTCCTGTGGCAGGGCAAATCAAGAAACACAGAACTCGGTCAGGAGCTTTCAGATATCTGCCGATGCAGATGCTAAGGTCTGTTTTTATTCCAGTGGCTATGGTCCCACTCGACTCCTCCCTCAACCAATGAAAGGCACACTTTGAAAAATGAGAACTAAACGCAGGCCCCCTATGCCCCACTAACCTATGGCCATCCGCACCTATAAATATATAGCAAGTATATGGTCTTTTGGAGTTCTCCGCCTTTCCGCTTCACGTATCTCGATTGACTCAAGATGGATGGTAGACGACGAGTTGCTATCACAGGGCTACCGTTTTCTCGCCGAATCACGCTGGTCCATCCTAGTCTTTAGGTTGCCATATATTGCAACTAAGGCATACCCCTGGTTCTTCTAACGCTGACCTTAACCTCTGTGAGCCCAGGAGGATCGTCTGCAGCCTCACAGAGGGATACCAAGAGTACCCTCACGTCCCCTCGAAGCCTCGGGCTTCGTAACCCAATTCGTTGGAGCCTTCTTCTTACTCAGACGGACGTTCGCTCCTTCCCGCGTTATACTAAGAATTACTACTTAGTTTTGCTAACTAAGGTTAACCACTTAGTTTCCAGAATCATTGTTTTCTTGAATAAGGTTTACTACTTAGTTCTCTTTCTCGTCAATTTGGATTGGTTAAGTGTCATTAGTCAATTCAAGCTAACTTAATCTTCTTCATTTATCCTGATAAACTGGTTAAGTGTTATCAGTAATTCATGTTGACTTAACCCTACCACAAACCAAGTTATATTGGTTAAGTATTTCTTATTACTTAACCCTACCCATTCATCCTATATTGGTTTAGTGTTCCTTTTTAACTTAACCTTGCCCATCTGTTTTTAACTAACATTTTATTGATGGTTAAGTATTATCCCTTCCTGTTTTAGACTTAACCCTATTTATTTATCACAATATGATGGTTAAGTGTTCAAGTTTACTTAACCCTAGGTCTAGTCCAGCTAACATATCAAATTGGCTAAGTGTATTAAATTTTAATTAACCCCAACCTCTAGTCCAGTTAACATGTTAATTTGGCTAAGTGTATTAACTTTACTTAGTTACTTAACCCCTACAAATCTCGTCTTGTTTCGACGTTAAGTTTGGTTGAGGGTCCCTATGGACTTAACCCTCCCATTCTAGCTTAACTGTGTTAAGTTGGTTAAGTGTTCCTATGGACTTAACCCTCCCATTCTAGCTTTACTGTATTAAGTGTCTGTATGAACCTAACAACACCCATTGGTTTGGTTATCATGTTGAATTGGTTAAGTGTCTTGGTTAACTTAACCCTACCATTCTTGCTTTAACTAAATAAATTAAGGCCGCGACCACTCACAATAGACAGGTATTGTTGCGAATACTGGATGTGCCTGTTGGTTTCGGGCAGGTTTACATCGTAACTCAGTCTAACCTCGGGTTAGGCATATTCGTGTTTTCTAAGTTCAAAGGGTTTTGATTAATTTTCAAATCAGGTTTTGAAAGTAACCATCCCGTCCGTCGGATCAGTTAGGGATAGCCAGGGAGAGCAGGAAACTTGTATTTTCCAAACCCAAGCCTAGACACTATCCTCTCTGTCACCCTAGAACTTTCTGGTGTGTTATTAAAAGAGATGTCGTTAATAAACCTTTAATTTGTCTAAATTTACATTTTCTCATTTAGGAAAAATTCTATAAGTAAATTATTCCTAATTTACTTATTTCCTAATTACTCTTTTAATGTAAATTGTCAACATTTATTATTATGGCCCATTTTCCCCTCTATATCATATTTATGCTTTTTGGTATGTAAACTATACCAAATTAAATGTCACTAATCATGATTTTGCTAAACATGACAATTACTCACAATTATGGCCAATTTGAAATCTATGCCAATATACTTATTATGCCAAATTAGCTAATCCAATTCTGATTTAACATTCTAATTACAGTTCATGTCAAACTAGACTTATTATTCTAGATCACAGTTCATGTAAATGCTAGATCTACAAGTCAATACTAGATTCAAATCACACATCCTATAATTCATGTCAAAACTATCTAATTTGCATTTTTATAAACATGCCATAATACATGTTCCCAATTTATGCCAATTTCCAAGTTTATAACTACGCTTTAGTAAATTTCATATTTTGCCCAAATCGTATTCCCATCGTTCGTATAATTGTGATTCAATCTAGATTATAGATAAATCTAGATTCGTAGATAAAAAGGGAATGAACCAAAGATGCTATGAAAAGATAGACATAAAAACTGGCATAAAATGATAATTTACTAATTACAGGCCTAACGAATTATACTGAAATAAATTGATCTAAAACATCGAAGGCCTATAGATCTGAAAATGTTATGACATAAAAAGGGTTGAATAACGATGTAGGTTCAAGAACATGGTAGACCTAACTTAATAGATAAAATCCCGAGATCAAAATTCAAAGAAAATCAAGAATAGACAAAATAGATAATCAGGTTTAGACCCAATTTCACAGTCACAAAACTTAAGCAACACTTTCCTAGTCATGAATCATAGGTGTTTAGTCACAGTTGTCCTTGTTATGTCATAGGCAATAGTTTATGTTTCCTAATCAAAGGCATAGGC
The DNA here is from genome assembly GCA_030737875.1 of Allium sativum. Taxonomy (NCBI): domain Eukaryota; kingdom Viridiplantae; phylum Streptophyta; class Magnoliopsida; order Asparagales; family Amaryllidaceae; genus Allium; species Allium sativum. Next base: position 804,333,507 of record CM060909.1, on the reverse strand, counting down.
TTGTGTTCATAGTCAAAGGAAATAATTCTCATAGTCACAGTCATAGGCAATGTTCATAGTCATAGGCAATGTTCATAGTCATAGGCAATGCCTAATTAGTCATCGAATCACGATCAGTCCTTAAATCAAGTCTAGAAACATGTATAAAAACAGATCCAAGTGAAGAGATTAGGCATATTCCTTTATTCCTTTAATTTCATGTCACGAATAGAAAACGTTCAAATCTAAAAAGTAACCGACTTACAGAGATTATTTTAGATTCGTAGAAAAATTGTCGTTGAAGTCGTTAGAATCTTCACTTGAATCCGAGCTTGTTTTGAATCTTCTCTTGAAAGTCTTGAGCAGCATTTCCTCGTCTTGATTTATTTTACATATTATTTTATTTATTATTTAATTTAGAGGAGGAGAAGAAGCCATGTCCACCAAGAATCTTTGCAGCATAAGGTTAGAGAAGAATTGTGAATAGAGAAGGAGACTAGGGGCTGTTTATATAGGATTAGGCGGACGAACCTAGGCAGAAAATGAGACCAGGTACATTAGAATGCACCCAGGCCCAAAAGTGGATTCTGCACCCAGGTCGACACCCAGGTCGACTGGGAAGTCGACCTGGTCAGGGGGGTCGACTACCAAGTCGACCTGGGTCCTGACGGGAACTTTCCCGCCCAGCCCGCTACTGGGTTTGAATTCGAATTTCGAATTCAAATTTCGAGCTGTTTTCTGTTCTGAAAATTCCTGAAACTTCGGAGGGTCATATCTCCCTCATACGGACTCCGATTCTCGCAAACTCGGACTCGATTCCAAGCAGAATTTCGAGACGAATGCAATGGCGCAATCGGTTTCCCTTGATTTTGAATTTAAAATTTAATTCTGCCTTGATTTGTGAATCTTAGTGTTACAGAATTACGGGGTGTTACATTCTCCCCCACTTAAAAGGATTTTGTCCCCGAAATCTTCATGTTAGGAAGAATGTGTCCTACCATCCAATCAACCATCTACTCAACCATTCAATCATAGGCATTCATTGTCCTTAAAAGATTTCTAATGCTTTCATGTTCATATGCATAGTGTGTGTACATGTCTTTATCTAGTGCAAAATCAAGCGGTCTACTGATTCAGTCGACCTCCTTAATGCGAATCATGTCAGTGCCATGCATCCAATCATGTATGCTAGCACCCCTAGTTATGTAAATACTACATGTGTGCATAGCCATTCATCCATATGCAACATCCATATGATAACATATCAAGCTCAACTTACAAACAAATACATATCTATAAATGCAATATGAAAGCATCCGAACTGATCTAGTGCTTAATACATATGCATATGCATTCACGAGAAACTATTAGCAACCACTCGCAACCATCAACCATAACATGTTTCAAATACATGTTTACATCCAAAAGAGTTTCTACCTAAGGATCGAAGATACGCCCTAGAGGATATACTTTGAAAAGAGAGAAACAATTATGCGTAAAGCTCCTACAAAAAGAAATCAAGGATGCACCTTTAAGGAAAAGGGTATGATGCTAGTATCTTGCCTTCTTGAGCTTTACTCCACTGTATCTTAACTAATTTAACTTCACGATTGTGAAGTTTCTTACCTCCATTTCCAAAATAAATAGATGTCAATCACGGTACCAAGTGTATGTACTAAGATGATTAGAGGTCTCCCTCTTACCCACCATGCCATAACTATAAGGGCCGAAAGGTAACTACGTGCTTTTTAGAGTGCCTGCCACAACTATTCATCTCTCACGCAAACCATCCTAGTCGAACTCGACATTCCTCAAGTACAAGCCCCAAAGGCCTAAACCAATATCAGACAAGCACCCAAGGAATATTTCCTCCGAATTTAGACGATCTACATGAGATATAAGCAAACTCGATAGCTATTCTCAAATCCCTACTAACCAAAAATAAACTGGTCGGACCACCAATTGGATTTGAGACACTAGTGGGATCTTTCTACTATACAAGTACTATGGTGCAGAGAATCAACTATGGAAGTGAATATGAACAAATGTGAAGCGCTAAAACCAAAGGAAAGAGTACGAATAGCAAAACTAGACTCTTCCAACAGAACTTTACTACCTTTCTCCCAGGTACGCTTGGTGGCGAAAGTAGGTACTTGCCCTTCTGAAAATCTTGTCCTTTGCCCTTAATTACATGCTCTATTACACCATAGTAAAGATACTTCCTCTTGTCTTAGGTTTTATAATTCCTTCCTCCTTTGTGAGCCAAATTTACATCCATGAATTCCTCATCCTCTTCCGTGTGTAGTCATGTTGAAAAATATCTCGAAAGCTGCTTCCATCGTACAGAAAACCTTATAAGCTTGAAAGAAAACTGGCTATAGGTGAAACAACTACGGCTATGGATGGAAGCCGGGCACCACTTCGCCCATCGATGAGGTTACCTCCCAGAAAGCCAGGAGCCCCAGTGACTCAAGAAAGAAGGAGACAAGAATTCAAACAGAGGAAGAGAAGATAGTGCGTATGGCTTTGGGGAATATGCCTTTAAAACAAATCTTTTCTCTTGAAAATGCTTCTTTTAAACTGTTTTGAAAATAATTTTTCAAATCCTTTATCTGATCTGGTAACCTTCAGCTCTGATACCACGTGTAACACCCCACATCCGTTAGTGTCACTCACAAAGGGAATGCACTAAGTTCTGTGGAGCATTTAGGGTAAAAGATGCAGATAAATTACAAGACAGACAGAAATTAAACAGCGGAAAATAAAACTTTACTTTATTGTTAAGATAGTTTGTACTACAATTGTTTTCCAATATCAGAGTATCATCTGTCTTACAAAACAAAGAAGCATAAAAATACATTTATATTCCCCAATGTAGCATAAGCCAGCCATAGCAGCGAAAAGGAGAGTCCAAAGCACTTTGTCCAATAATCTTCAAGCTTGGGAAAGAGTGACAGACCAACTTAACCTGAGCTATACTATTTCCTCCCTTACTACCTGGGGGGGGGGAACGGAAGAAAAGAAGACGAAAGAAAAACAGAGTCAGACATAAAGCCTGAGTAAGTTCAGTTACTTCTAGCATGTGAACATGGAAAAACAAAACGACATGAATTAACTGAATACAAGATAACACCATAATGATAGTGTCAGCAAGATTAGACAAGATTAACATAAGATATGCTAAGATAAGATAAACTGGATATGCTCTAATACTTTCGCCGCCTCGCTATTTCCTTGTTATACTGGTTTCTACATCTCTGCACCACCTAACTAGTGTCCCAACTAGTGACGATGACGTAATCCCAATCCCTGTAGTTTTCGTTGCCTTCAGGCATACATTTATTATTTATTACCTAGATCTAATCTAGGGTTTTCTATCAAGTGCTTTCTAGATTCAACTAGAGTTTACGCTATCTGCTGAACGCTTCTCGGATTCAGGGTTTATTCCACCTAGTCCAACTAGGGATTATGCTACCTGTCGAACGACGCCCCCAAGTCCAGGACACACTACCTAGAGTGGTATATGTTCCTATACTTCCCCACGAGTGTATCGCGAATCGTTATTGCTTGTCTAAATGCACATGTCCTGAAACACCCCACCTCCGTTAGGGTCACTCTCAAAGGGAATGCCCTAATTTTGGTGGAGGTTTATAAGTATAAGTCACAGATACACAAGACAGATATAAATACACATATTTTTTAGCAGCGGAAAACAACAACAACTTTTATTTCATCAAAATACGTGTTACACAAACCATGCCATAATTGTCTTACAATACTTCCAAAAACATTACACTTTCATAACTGTCTTGATTTCATAACTTAAAGAAGCATAAAAAAACATAAGTAAACTGCATAAGTCCCCATAGTAGCTATCCAAAACCATAGTCCAAAACGAAAAAGATCCAAGCAATACATTCTTTCTCTTCAAGCTGGATGTGAAAACTGGTCAAGCTGCGGTATTCCCTTCCTGTGGACCTGGGGGGGAATGAAAGAAAAGAAGACGAAAGAAAAGTAGAGTCAGACATAAAGCCTGAGTAAGTCTAGGACTATTCAGTCTATGAATATAGAAATGAGCATGATAAGTACAAACTGGAAATGGGAAAGCACTATAAGCTAAGTTAAGTTGTCTAGAGTCGAATGTACTATCGTACCCCATTTTAATCTCTACACCCCTATAAACTAGTTCCCAACAGGCACCCCATAATCTGGGTGAAGTGATCCATTTCTAATGATCAGCTCCTACTCGCATGGTTACATGTGTCTTACGGCCCCCGATGTTGTAGCTACCTATGCTGGTCCCACCATGGGGTGTATCAAGTCCCATGGTGGCGGCCCGACACAATTCTAAAATACACAGGTATACTACTAGTGCCCAGTGCCAAATTTTTCTACGCCGAAGTGTGTGCACGCCCGCACCCCGTTGGAACCTACACTGCTGCACCACCGCCGTCGATTTGACCTCTTACAGTCAGCCCAGTAATCGTGCCCCACCCTGCCTAGCTCAGGGTATCCTGATACACCTTGTAGGGTTACTGCTGAAAAGGGTCCCCCGCTACTAGGTTTTCTATTTCTAGCCAACATGCTAAGTTGGTTAAGTGTTCTGAATAAACCTAACCCCCAATCAGTCTGTATATTTTTAGCATGTTCAATTTGATTAAGTATTAATTCAATTTACTTAATCCTATCAATCCCGACTCAGCCTTAATTGTCTTATTAAAGCCTCGACCTCTCACATTATACAGGTATTGTTGTGACTGCCTGTTGCCGGTTGGTTCCGGGCAGTCTTACGTCACAACTCAGTCTAACCTCGGGTCTTTATTGGGCTCAATGTTTAACCACCCACATTGGATAGGTATTGTTGTGACTACTGGACAGCCGGGCGGTTCCGGGCAGGTTTACATCACAACTCAATCCAACCTCGGGTTAAACACATCGTATTTTTCTAAGTTTACATATTTTGTCTCTTTTCTTCTTTTTATATGTAAATATTTGCAGCCCATTATTCAAATTCATCTTTATTGGGTAAAATTAATTTATACCCGTTAAATGTTCTCAAGGTCATTGGCATGCGTCAGACATGCCAACACATATGTTTTATATTTTTAACCCAACGTCATTACCCTCATTTTATATGTTCGCTATATTATACCATATGTTGGGTTTTAACATTTAAACCCAACTTAGCCACATGAAAAAAGGGAGGCTTAGAACATGGTGTATATACATTCTAAGTAACATAAAGGGGGTGTGTGAACGCATGAACTTGCATCATAGCGAACTAATTAACATAAATTAGGCACTTGTGAACTTGCATTGTAATAGCATATAATCATGACATAAAACATACCTAAACATGAATCATGGTTTTTAATCTATTCATGTAAACTTGCATTTAAAATGTAAATCTAACTTAATTATGTGTCGCATATATTATCATATGATTTTGATAACAACATAGGCCTAAAACATATTTTGTTTGGGCATAAAGTCAAACATAAACTAGCCATGTTCATAAAGTCAACACAAGTTCAAAAAGGTGCTTACTTTTGTTACTAACACAAAAGTATGGTTTTACACTTGAAACATGATGCCAATTCCAACATAAATTCATATGAATCATGCTACTCAAATGGATCCAACTACACTAAAGATGACCATAAAAATATACATCATGTTGTCATAATAGTGAACCATATACTTGCATGAATCTCAACTTTGTTGAAATAAACTATCACAAACATATAGTCATTGCTTTCAACATGAAACATTTACTTGCAATTATCCAATAGGTCTAACATCATTATACCACAACATCACAAATCTATTCATAATTAGAATCATAGCAACATACAATTATGAATTATCATCACCACAAATTAAGTACTCCATTTCTCATTTTACACAAATCAAAACACAATTATTCATTCATATGGGAATATCACTCTACTTACAATGTGTGACGAATCTTCAATTTAGGATTCTGAATTCCGAATTTGGAGATGCTATCCTTTGTTGTAGGCATTGTTTTGATTTAGTTGTCGTTGCTTTAAGCTTTTGAATTGTCTCCTAATCGTCTCTCAATTTTGACGGCTACTCCTAGTCTTTCCTCGGCAGCATGACGGTCTCATTCTCATTTTTATTTGTATGAATTAGGTGGAGTCTTAGGTCCTTTTTATAGAGTTTGTGAATTGATTAGAACCGTCGATGGAGCTTGGATTAATATTAGCCGTTCATTTGAAGGAGAGACCAATCAGGAGCTGACACCTAGCCCTAGTGACAAGGCAAGGCTCAGAAATTCGGCCAAGCACAGACCAGGCCAGACAGGAGGGGCTGGGTTCGACCTGGCTCAGGGGCCAGGTCGACCCCCAGGTCGACTATGTAGTCGACCTGGGCGCCCCAGGTCGACTACCTAGTCGACCTGGGTGGCCCAGGTCGACTATCCAGTTGACCTGGGTGCCTTGGGTGGGAAAATTCCCGCCCAGCCCAATCTGGTCCAATTTTTGAAATTTGAATTGGTTTTCTGAGCTGTTTCTGTCTGTTTGAATTTTAAACTGAATTCTGAAACTTCCGGAGGACATATCTCCCTCATACGGAGTCCGTTTTACGCAAACTCGGAATCTATCTCAAGCAGAATTCCGAGACGAACGCAATGGCATATCCCGTTTCCCTTAATTCTTTGATTTGAAATTAATTATACTTTAATTTGTGAATTTCACTGTTATAGAATACACGGGGTGTTACATTCTCCCCCACTTAAAAGGATTTAGTCCCCGAAATATTCAAGTTTAGGAAGAATGTATATCCTAATCATCCAAACGTCCATCTACTCATTCATCAAACACGAGCGTCCATTGTCCTTAAAAGACTTCTAATGCGTCATGATCATATGCGAAGTGTGTGTACATGTACTTATCTAATGCAAAATCAGTCGGTCTACTGATTCAGTTGACCTCCTTAATGCAAATTATGTAAGTGTCATGAATCCATTATGTATGCAAATTTTCCTATTCATGATTCTACATGAGTGCACAATCATTCATATAAATGCGACATCCATATGACAACACATTAAACTTCAACCATATAAGACTGTAAATACATATATGCATATGCAATATGAAGTGACTGAGCCGATCTAAAACCTAGATTGTGTGTGTATATGCAACCACTAGCAATCACTTGCAACCACTTGCAACCATCATCCATAACATGTTTCAATTACATGTTTTCATCCAAAGGGTTTTTACCTTAAAGATAAGGTCGAGGAGATATACCTAAAAAGATAGATAAAAGCGCAACTTAAGGAAAAAGAAAGATCAAAGATGTACCCTCGAAAAGAAAAGGGTAGGCTGCGTGTATTCTAGCTTCAGTTTCCCAAGTTGCGTCTCCCTCGGCGTCGCTCCACTGAACTTTGACGAGCTTGACTTCGCGGTTGCGTAGCTTTTTCACTTCCATTCCTAATATGCGGGTTGGAACTTTCCTCACGGTTGCTTCGCGTTCCACTTCAGCTTCCTCAAGGATGTTAGGCTCCACCACTTCATCAGATTCATGTAGACATTTTCGGAGGTGCGAAACATGAAAAACGTTGTGAACTCCAGCTAGTTTTTCAGGTAGGCCTAATCTATAGGCCATTTTCCCAATTTTCTCAATAATAGGAAACGGCCCTACGAATCTCGGTGCTAGCTTCCCTGTGGTTCCAAAACGAACAACGTTCCTTAGCGGAGATACCTTAAGAAAAACCCTGTCTCCAACCTCAAATTCAAGGTCGGTCCTCCTCTTGTCGGCGTAGGATTTTTGTCTGTCTTGGGATGTCTTCATTCTTTTCCATATTAAGTCTACTTTCTCTGAAGTCTCTCGGATCATATCTGGTCCAAGTATGAGCTTGTCAGTAGACTCCCACCAACAAGTGGGCGATCGACACGGTCTTCCATATAAAGCCGCGAAGGGCGCCATTCCGATGGTGGCTTGGTAGCTGTTGTTGTAGGCAAATTCCACCAAAGGAAGATGGTCTTCCCACGTCCCTCCGAAGTCAAGGACGCACAGTCTTAAAAGGTCCTCCAAAACTCTGTTAACTTTTTCTGTCTGGCCGTCGGTTTGGGGATGATAGGCTGTGCTCAAGCATAACTGTGTGCCTACCGCTTCTTGCAGACTCCGCCAAAACTCACTTGTGAAGATAGGGTCCCGGTCACTAACAATGATGGAGGGTATTCCATGGAGTCGAACAATTTCCTTGAGATAAAGAGATGCTAGGGATGAGGCAGTTCTTTTACTCTTGACAGGTAAAAAGTGGGCGCTTTTAGTAAGCCTATCCACTATTACCCAAATGCTAGTGTTGCCTCTTCTAGACCTAGGCAGCCCATCAATGAAGTCCATTGAGATGCTATCCCACTTCCACTGCGGGACCTCTAGAGGATGGAGCAGACCACCAGGCTTCTTCTGCTCTGCCTTAACCTGTTGGAAAATCACACACTTAGAAACGAAATCTGCCACGTCCTTCTTCATGCCGCTCCAAAAGAAAGTTCTCTTTATGTTCTTGCACATTTTATCTCCGCCTGGATGTATCATCATCTTGGAGTGATGTGATTCCTCGAGAACCGTCTTTACTAAATCCCTTGTCTATGGGACGCATAGTCTTCCGTCTCGCCTTAGCCAACCCTTATCGTCGATGGAGTATCTGTTGAGGTGACTTGAAGTCTCACCCCTAATTAGCCTATCAATCGTTTCCACAAGCTAAGGGTCTTCGCGTTGTGCTGTCCCTATTGAGTCCACTAAAGTCGGGCGTACTTCGAGAGATGCTAGCAAGCCCGGTACAAAATCGGAGGAGGGCCTAAAGTCAAAGCTGGCTATAAATTCTAGGCTTTGCCTTTCAACAAACTGCGGGCTTAGGGTCAGTTTCTTTCGGTTCAACGCGTCTGCCACTACGTTGCATTTGCCCGGAGTGTAGGAGATCTCGAAATCGTACGAGGCAAGAAACTCCATCCATCTCTGTTGCCTCAAGTTAAGATCTTTCTGCGAGAAAAGATATTTCAACGATTTATGGTCAGTGTAAAGTTCGAACTTCTTACCTAGGAGATAGTGTCGCCAAGACTTGAGTGCAAAGACGATGGCGGCTAACTCAATATCGTGGGTCGGGTAGTTCTTTTCATGAACTTTCAATTGTCTCCTGCCATAAGCTGCTACCCTTCCTTCTTGCATCAAGACAACACCTAGCCCTGTCCTACATGCATCTGTATAAACTGTGAACATCTTGCTTCCATCTAGCAACGTCAAAACTGGGGCTGTTGTAAGAGCCCTTTTTAGTCGTTGGAAAGCAAACTCGCAATCCAAGTCCCAATTGAACACTAGATTCTTCTTTGTCAGCCTTGTGAGCGGAGCTAATATTTTTGCAAAGTCTCTGATGAATTTCCGATAGAAGCCTGCTAGCCCGAGAAAGCTTCGGACTTCTGTTGCGTTCCTTGGTGTCTTCCAGTCCTGCACCGCTACTACCTTAGCAGGGTCCACAGCTAACCCTTCTTTGGATAATATATGCCCAAGAAACCTTACTTCCTCTCTCCAAAAGTGGCACTTGGAGAATTTGGCTTTTAGCTGATGGACTCGCAGAGTTTCCATGATTGCCCTTAGGTGCTGAGCATGCTCTTCTTCATTCTTTGAGAAGATCAAGATATCATCTACGAAGACCACTACGAACTTGTTGAGGAATTCTCTGAACACCCTACTCATCAGGTCCACGAAGTAAGCGGGTGCGTTTGTCAAGCCGAAAGGCATGACAAGCCATTCAAAGAAGCCGTCTGGGGTTCTGAATGTCGTCTTATCGATGTTATCTTCAGCCACCCTTAGCTGATGAAAACCGGTCGCCAAATCGAGTTGGAAGAAAACAGACGCTCCTACAAGCTGATCAAACAGATCGTCAATTCTGGGGAGAGGGTTCCTATTCTTTTTCGTTAGTTTGTTAAGCTCCCTAAAGTCAACGCATAGACGGAGTGAACCATCCGCCTTTGTGGTGAACACCACTGGAGCGCCCCATTCTGAAATGCTCCTTCTAATAAACCCCTTCTCTACAAGCTCTTTAATCTGTTTACTGAGCTCTTTCCTTTCCCGTGGATCCATGTGTCTAACGGACAATGCAACGGGCTTTGCATTATCTACAAGATATATGCGGAAGTCTATCTCCCGCTTCGGAGGTAAGCCCTTCACCTCTTCGAAGACATCCGGATATTCCCGGACCACCCTAACCGATTGCAAACTCTCAACAGAAGCATATAGCGATTCAAGATTACTAAGCATAACCGCATATGAGGGATTACAAGTAATTTCCAGAGTGTTACCGAGTTGGGTCAGAAGTCTAACCACCCTTTTCTCACAATCAAGGATGGCACCATTACTGGATAGCCAATCCATGCCCAAAATCAAACCATATCCCGAGAAGCCCAAAACAAAGGCACTACATCTAAATTCTACGCTTAGAATAGAAATTTTCAATCCCACACAGATCATTGACAGATGAGTTGTGCCCCCAATTGGATTTGAAACAATTAAGGGGTCCTCTACCATAATAGTTTCTAGGTGTAGAGATTCTACTAAAGCAGATGAAATAAAGGAGTGTGATGCGCCAGAATCAAATAAAGTGCGAACTGGGTGATCATAAAGATAAACTACACTTTCTACGGAAGTATTTATACCTCGCTGCTGCAGAGGTGGCTCTTCTAACACATGAACTTGTGCCCCTGAGGTGGATCCAGCCCTCTGCCCCTGCCCTCGCTTCTTTGGGCAATCCTTAGCCATGTGGCCTGTCTCACCGCAAGAAAAGCACCCACCATTCATCTTGGCCTTCTTTTTCCGGTAATCTTTCACTAAGTGCCCCACTTTGCCACAGAAATTACACTTCCTCTTCTCTTTGTTGTCTTTACCGCCCTTCTTAAAGTCTGTCTTCTTAGGCTGCAAACCCTCTTTGGAGCTTTCTGCCTTTGTCTCCTTCTTGCCCTTATCCTCTTCGTTCAGCAATGCCATCTGCACCAACCTTTCATACGTAGCTCCCATGGATATATGGGTCATGGCCAAACTGTGTAATGGCTCATTCAATCCCTTGACAAAGCGGAGAGCCTTCTTGTGCGGAGTGTTGACTAGGTCCAGTCCGAACCTAGCCAGCTGATCGAACTGATTAACATACTCTTTGACTGTCATATTCCCTTGCTTAAGAAATAAGAATTTTTCCAACTGAAGACTCCTTTCAGCTTCTGAGAGAAATTTAGCCTCAAACCTTGCCCTAAAGTTCTCCCATGTTTCCACTGGCCTTTCTGCATTGGTGACTTCCCACCAGTAGGAAGCCTCGCCTTTAAGTAGCCATACTGCTAGTTGTACCTTCTTCCTATCTTCTACCTCAAAGATGACGAATAAGTCCTCGGTTTCCTTCAGCCAATTCCTGGCTGCCACGAAGGACTCGGTTCCATGGAAGTCCTTTCCTCCCATAGCTTTAAAATCTTTACATATCTTAGCAAAAGTATTACCCCGTGGAGGAGGCAGAGGAAGAGGTGTTGCTGCAGCTGGATGATTTCCTGCAGCTGGGGAAGGAGGAACGGTAGGACCTGACTGAGTGGCCCTTGCTTCTAAGAATCGTCTAAACCAACCAGGTATTGGTATACCCTCTGGCAAGTTAAGTTCTTCGGACATCCTGAAACAAAAAGGATAGATTCAAAACGAAGGATAAAAGATAGTACCTATGGCTTTAAGGGACTATGCCTTTTTAAAATAAAATAACATTTTATCTTTAAAAATGCTTCTTTAAATCTTCTTTTTGGAAATGAATTTTCAAAACTTTTTATCTTATCTGGTAAACCTATGCTCTGATACCAAGTGAAACACCCCACCTCCGTTAGGGTCACTCTCAAAGGGAATGCCCTAATTTTGGTGGACGTTTATAAGTATAAGTCACAGATACACAAGACAGATATAAATACACATATTTTTTAGCAGCGGAAAACAACAACAACTTTTATTTCATCAAAATACGTGTTACACAAACCATGCCATAATTGTCTTACAATCCTTCCAAAAACATTACACTTTCATAACTGTCTTGATTTCATAACTTAAAGAAGCATAAAAAAAACATAAGTAAACTGCATAAGTCCCCATAGTCGCTATCCAAAACCATAGTCCAAAACGAAAAAGATCCAAGCAATACATTCTTTCTCTTCAAGCTGGATGTGAAAACTGGTCAAGCTGCGGTATTCCCTTCCTGTGGACCTTGGGGGGGAACGAAAGAAAAGAAGACGAAAGAAAAGTAGAGTCAGACATAAAGCCTGAGTAAGTCTAGGACTATTCAGTCTATGAATAAAGAAATGAGCATGATAAGTACAAACTGGAAATGGGAAAGCACTATAAGCTAAGTTAAGTTGTATAGAGTCGAATGTACTATCGTACCCCATATTAATCTCTGCACCCCTATAAACTAGTTCCCAACAGGCACCCCATAATCAGGGTGAAGTGATCCATTTCTAATGATTGGCTCCTACTCGCATGGTTACATGTGTCTTACATCCCCCGATGTTGTAGCTACCTATGCTGGTCCCACCATGGGGTGTATCAAGTCCCATGGTGGAGGCCCGACACAATTCTAGAATACACAGGTATACTACTGGTGCCCAGTGCCTAATTTTTATGCGTCGGAGTGTGTGCACGCCCGCTCCCCGTTAGAACCAACACTGTTGCACCACCGCCGTCGATTTGACCTCTTATAGTCAGCCCAGTAATCGTGCCCCACCCTGCCTAGCTCAGGGTATCCTGATACACCTTGTAGGGTTACAGCTGAAAAGGGTCCCCCGCTACTAGGTTTTCTATTTCTAGCCAACATGCTAAGTTGGTTAAGTGTTCTGAATAAACCTAACCCCCAATCAGTCTGTATAGTTTTAGCATGTTCAATTTGATTAAGTATTAATTCAATTTACTTAATCCTATCAATCCTAACTCAGCCTTAATTGTCTTATTAAAGCCTCGACCTCTCACATTAGACAGGTATTGTTGTGACTGCCTGTTGCCGGTTGGTTCTGGGCAGTCTTACGTCACAACTCAGTCTAACATCGGGTCTTTATTGGGCTCAATGTTTATCCACCCACATTGGATAGGTATTGTTGTGACTACTGGACAGCCGGGCGGTTCCGGGCAGGTTTACATCACAACTCAATCCAACCTCGGGTTAAACACATCGTATTTTTCGAAGTTTACATATTTTGTCTCTTTTCTTCTTTTTATATGTAAATATTTGCAGCCCATTATTCAAATTCATCTTTATTGGGTAAAATTAATTTATACCCGTTAAATGTTCTCAAGGTCATTGGAATGCGTCAGACATGCCAACACATATGTTTTATATTTTTAACCCAACGTCATTACACCCGTTTTATACATTCGCTATATTATACCATATGTTGGGTTTTAACATTTAAACCCAACTTAGCCACATGAAAAGCGGAGGCTTAGAACATGGTGTATATACATTCTAAGTAACATAAAGGGGGTGTGTGAATGCATGAACTTGCATCATAGCTAACTAATTAACATAAATTAGGCACTTGTGAACTTGCATTGTAATAGCATATAATCATGACATAAAACATACCTAAACATGAATCATGGTTTTTAATCTATTCATGTAAACTTGCATTTAAAATGTAAATCTAACTTAATTATGTGTCGCATATATTATCATATGATTTTGATAACAACATAGGCCAAAAACATATTTTGTTTGGGCATAAAGTCAAACATAAACTAGCCATGTTCATAAAGTCAACACAAGTTCACAAAGGTGCTTACTTTTGTTACTAACACAAAAGTATGGTTTTACACTTGAATCATGATGCCAATCCCAACATAAATTCATATGTAACACCCGCCTCCGCTAGGGTCACTCGCAAAGGAATGCACTAGCTTTAGAGGGGCATTATTGGTAAACATGCACAGAAATATCACAAGACAGAACATATAAAATAGCGGAAGTAAAATCGAACTTTCATAAACATCAATAATTAAGGTCTAAAGCTTTTTACATCAGAGTACATCAAAACCTGTCTTGCAATAGTAAAGAAGCATAAAGACTTTTTCATAATTTATTCCCCAAGTAAAAGCAGTAAAGTAGCCATAGCCAAGAAAAGTCCAAGCCATCCATGATGACCTTCAAGCAGAAGAAGTCCGAACTAAACAACAGTATTTCCTCCCTGTAACCTGGGGGGGAAACGGAAGAAAAGAGGCGAAACAAAACGGGTCAGTCAAAAAGACTGAGTAAGCCCTATCTACTATCAGCATAAAAACTAGTAAAGTTAACTGACATGAGAAACTGAGATGAACATAAGCATGATGACAAGATAGATAAGCTAAATCAAAATAACAGGATGAACTACTGAACTCAGATAAACTAAGGTGTCATGATAAATTACGATGTCAGGGTAAAACAAGGTATCCCATCGTCAGGTTCCTATCAAGTATAATATCCCCAAGATATCTATCACGTATAACATCCCATGGTATCTATCTAGTCTTTTAGCTCTGCACCTACCGTACTAGTATCCCCACCGTATCGTGTGTTAACCATGAATGACCCTTACTCAAAAGTCGTGTAATGGTCCATGTCAACCTAATATACCGCGTATATAGGTTACTCAACTCGTATGTTTTATTCCATGTAAATATTCAGTCCCTTGCCGTAGACCATACGGGCTTTCCCATGAGATTCTATATTACTTTAACATAGTTCCATGATCCTCAAGATCGTTCTGGATTGTCACCCTATATCTAACTAGGGTCTTTCAACATGAATCATTGTTTGTACAACTAGGACTTATGCTACCTAGGACTACTAGGGATTATGCTTACCTATTGCACGTTTTCGTATCTCGGTTTTGGTTCAACCACCCAGGGCCACTAGGATTTACGCTAACCGTCAACCGCGCCCTTTTTCCCACGCATTCATCGTGAATCGTTTTTCCATGACTGTATGCACATGTATCACATCGTGCCATCCGAGTCCTGTCACAGGGCATACCAGGAATACAGTTCTCGGTCGGGAGCTTTCAATTTATCTGCCGATGCAGATGCTAAGGTCTGTTTTTTTCTATACGTGGCTATGGTCCCACGAGACCACTCCCTCAACTAGCGAAAGACAAGACAGGATAAATCCTGTATGAGAACACACTACTGGCCAACCCACATCCTAGCCTTACCGCAACCATAATTAGATAGCAATTATGGTCTTTTGGGTGTTCTCTGCCTTTCCGTACGTACACGCTTGACCAAAGATGGTAGATAGCCTGACGAAATGCTATCTAGGGCACGACCGTGTATCGTCGACTATCCCCTATCCATCCCCGTCTTTAGGTCGCTCGAATAGCAACCAAGGCATACTCTTGGTTCTTCTAATGCAGACCTTAACCTCTCATGAGCCTAGTATGATCACCTGGCAGCTCACAGAGGGATACCAAGAATATCCTCACGTTCCCCGAAGCCGCTGCTTCGTTACCCAGTTCGCTGGAGCCTTTATCTAAATCAGATACTTGCTCCTACTCGTATACTTAAACGATGACCTACCGTATCAGGTTACTCATCTATCTATGAACTGGTCCAAATCTCCTTGACTAAGAATTATTACTTAGCTATTCTTCAACTAAGGTTTACCACTTAGCCTTATTCCCGTTATCCTTGTTACTTACGGTTATCCACCTAATTCTCCGAATTAGGGTTTATATAATGGATTAAGTGTCACTCAAGTTCATGACTTAATCCCGTCTACAAATCATGTCAAAATTGGCTAAGTATCCAAGTCCAAGACTTAACCCTACAAACCATGCTCAAGTTGGTTAAGTATATATTAACTTGACCCTATCAAATTACTGAGTCAAATCGGTCAAGCGTATTTAAGCGATTCGTGACTTAGCCTTATCATGTTATCACGTTAGATTGGTTAAGTATTAGTTAACTTAACCTTATCAAATAACTGAGTTGGAGTGTTTAAGTATAGGTTACTTAATCACTTCAAAATTACCGAGTAAGATTGGTTAAGTGTTGGTTAACTTAACCACTTCAAATCATCGTGTTAGATTAGTTAAGTGTTTAACTTAACCCCATCAAACTACCAAGTGGGATTAATTAAGTCTAGGCTAACTTAACCCCATCTGATTTCCATGTCTAGACTAGTTGAGTCTAATCTTAACCCCATCCATTAACTGTATCTTTCGGTTAAGTGTCATTAAGAAAACTTACTTAACCTTACCAAATTATCGTGTTGGATTGATTAAGTGTTGGTTAACTTAACCCTGTCCACTAGTCATATAAAAATGGTTAAGTGTCATTAGGCAAATCAAATTACTTAACCTACCTAACCTTGTCATGTTTTGTTAAGTATCATTGGCCTAATCAATTTACTTAACCCATTGTCCATGTCATATTTGGTTAAGAGTCATTAATCAAATTAACTTAACCCTATCATGTGGCATTAATTACTTAATGCACCTCAACCTCTCACATTAGACTTTGTTGTGGTTACTAGTTAAGCCGGTCGGTTCCGGGTAGCTTTACACCACAACTTGGTCTAACCTCGGGTTCAAGCACAACATGACCAACTTCTCACATTGGGTCCTATTGTTTGCAACTACTAGTTAGGCCGGTCGGTTCCGGGTAGTTTTACGTTGCAAAATCAACCCAACCTCGAGTTGGTCACTTTCATGTTTAGTCTAGTGTCATGTTCATATTCAAGTTTTTAAGAATATGGGTAGACCTAACTTAATAGATAAATTCCCAATTCCATAGTATGGGTAGACCTAACTTAATAGGTAAATTCCCAATTTCATATTTTCAAACATACTCACATGTCAACTTTCATGTTATATTTCAAGTCATGTTTTCAAGTTGTATTTTCATGTCATTAGAAATTACCCATAACATAACCCAACGCTTTTAAACTCGCATATACGTTCGCAACAACGTAACGGATTAAAAGAAGAGACTTGGCAAAGGCATGACAAAAATGGATATTAAGCCACAAGTTAATCATGGTGGCAAATGAGGCACAAATGTGTTCATTAACTTGCATGTTGCATTCTTAAGCCTCAAAAACATGCATAAACCCAAACTTGGCACATAAGCAAATCATGGTGACAAAAGACATGGAATGATGACTAGTAACTCGCATATATCATCATATATGTGTTATGACTTCATATGCAAGTTGACATAAAGGTTATGAGGGTTCTCATGTTGCATAATGCAACATTTCAACATAAAGGTTGTAGCTTTTAGCCCACAAGATCAAGATAATGACTTCATAAACTTGCATGACATGATAACATGTATCATACTCAATGATCAAACCCAAACTTGCAACATGAACATTTAACTTCATAGTTAATATCTAAGAGTAGGGAAAGGGCTTACATTGCTATGAAGGCACAAATCGATTAAGTTAAAGATTGAGACGACGCCTATGCATGCCATCATCCAAAAACCCAAAGATGAAAGCTCCAAATCAATAAAAAAAACCCATCTTGATGAGCCAAGATCAAAGCTTTAGCCTTGAAATCAACTTGAGAAGCTCTCATACTAACATAGGGACTCTCTAACACTCACATGATCATGAAACCTCTCATAGAAATTTACTTAGGAATTTTAGAATGAGAGTGGAGGCCATGAGAGTGAAAATTTTGCCATAGTTTAGTTGCAAGAATGAATAATGAGGATTTAGGAGAGGGTTAGGGGCTTATTTATAGAGATTAGGAGTGATTAGGACCTTAGGATTAACCCTAGGATCAACCTGAACCGTCAGATTTCAAACCAGGCCCAAAAACCTAGCCAAGACAGGAAATAGGTGCACCAGGCAAAACTGCCCGGCCACCATAAGTCGACCCCCAAGTCGACAGGGCTGTCGACTTGGGTCAAGCCATGTCGACTCCCAAGTCGACAGGGCTGTCGATTTGGGGTGCCTGGCGGGAATTTTTCCCGCCTAGCTTTCCAGCCCTAATTTTCGAAATTAGAACTCGCTTTTGAACTTGAATTTTCTGAAAACTTCATCGGATCATAACTTGGTCATACGGACTCCGATTCTCGAAAACTCAGACTCTATTTCGCGTATTTTTCCGAGAAGAACGCAATGGCATAGCCCGCTTTACTTGATTCAGAATTTAAAATTAAATTCTGCCTTGATTCTCGTTTTAACATGTTATCGAAATACGGGTTGTTACATTCTCCCCACCTTTTAGGATTTCGTCCCCGAAATCTCCAAGTTAGGAAGAACATATCCTACCATCCATCATTCGTCTACTCAAAACATCATCCACAAGCAACCATTGTCCTTAGATGATTTCTAATGCTGTATGAATATATGGAAAACGTGTGTGTACATGTTCCTTAGCTAATGCTAATGATCAGGCCAGAATAATCTTTCTAATGCAAAATATGTATAGTGCCATGAATCCAACATGTATGCAAATAATCCTAGTCATATAGATACTATATGCGTGCACAATCATTCATTCATATGCAACAACCGCATGATAATACATTCGATTTCATCTATAAACAAGTATAAATACTCGTGCATATGCAATATGAAATGTGATCGAGTCGAGCTAGTATCTAATGTGTATTCACGCATCCACGAGCAACCACTTGCAACCACTTGCAACCATATCAATCATAACATGTTTCAAATACATGTTTACATCCATAGGGTTCTACTTAGGATTCCCTGAAACAGGGTCGAGAAGATAAACAAGACAAACTCCTTACGGGGTTTGTAACAGAAAATAGGACCGAGAGGATGTCCACAAAAGATAGCCTACAAGTAAGCTCTACAGAAAACAGGGATCAAGGATATACTCAAAAAGAGATATCATGCGCGTATCTAGTCTTTGACCATCAAAGCCGTATTTCCTTGAGCTTAATTCCATTGTGCCTTGACCGTCTTTTAACTTCGCGATTCCGTAGCTTCTTATTTCCTGTTTCCATAACATGAGCTGGAACTCATTTCTTCGTCGCCTCTCGTTCCACTTGCACTTATCCTTTTCCTAGAATACTTGGCGCAAACATGACTGCGTACTCATGATCTCATGCAAGCTTTCCAAAATTCACTAATGAATCTTGGATCTCGTTTATATACTATAAGGTATTCCATGTAGAAGAACTTTCTCTTGAAAGTAAACAGATGTCAACCAGGTTATCATGCGCACTCACTAGGGCGATCTCTATAACCCATGCATAAATGAAGTAAACCATCCGTCTTATTGGCGAACACCACTCGATCGGGCTTCAAATTTCCAATAAAGGCATCAAGGGATTCTAAGTAACTAGTCATGACAGAACCTCAAAAAGGTTACACGATACTTCGAGGGCATTACCAAGGCTAGTAAAAAGGTCTAACTACCCTCCTATCAAAACCGAGAGTGGCACCCCCTACTGGATAACCACTTCATCCCTAGAATCCATCCATGGCTTATAAACATAAGCATTATTTCCAAACTCAACACTTGGCATAGACATTCTCAAATCCAAACAGGTCATGTATAAATGGACTGATTCTCCAATAGGACTTTGAGACAAAAATGGGATTCTCTATTACGCTAGTACTTAAGGTGCAGAGACTCAACTATCGAAGCAGACTTAAATGATACGAAAAACGAAGTCCTAACGGGATGATAGAGAAGAAAAGCTAAACCTTTAACAAGATCGTTACCCTCCTTCCGAGGTACCTTAGTAATGAGAGCATACTATTGCCCTCCCGATGATCTTGTCCTTGTCCCATGATACTTAACTATCCGCCCCGTTTTACCATGACAAAGGTACTCTCTTGTCCTGGGCTGAGCCATGCCAACAAGTTGCTCATTCTTAAGCTCGTATCCTTTATCCTCTTTCTCACTATCCTTTCTTATAACGCGGCCACTGGTCTCTCGAGAACCACCTCCATCGTATGGAAAGCACTTTCGTAGATAGAAAAGACTAGTCGCAGTTAAAACCACTGTGACTACAGATGGAGGAAAGAAAGGAAAAGAGATTCAATTAAGGAAACAAGGATAGTGCTAATGGCCTTTGGGGAATAGCCTTTTTCTTTTAAAAGAAAATTTTCTTGAAAAATGCTTCTTTGTAAACGATTTTCAAATAGTTTTCAGAAGGTCTTTAAAAACTTTTGCCCAGTCTGGTAACCTTCTGCTCTGATACCACGTGTAACACCCCGCCTCTGCTAGGGTCACTCGCAAAGGAATGCACTAGCTTTAGAGGGGCATTATTGGTAAACATGCACAGAAATATCACAAGACAGAACATATAAAATAGCGGAAGTAAAATCGAACTTTCATAAACATCAATAATTAAGGTCTAAAGCCTTTCACATCAGAGTACATCAAAACCTGTCTTGTAATAGTAAAGAAGCATAAAGACTTTTTCATAATTTATTCCCCAAGTAAAAGCAGTAAAGTAGCCATAGCCAAGAAAAGTCCAAGCCATCCATGATGACCTTCAAGCAGAAGAAGTCCGAACTAAACAACAGTATTTCCTCCCTGTAACCTGGGGGGGAAACGGAAGAAAAGAGGCGAAACAAAACGGGTCAGTCAAAAAGATTGAGTAAGCCCTATCTACTATCAGCATAAAAACTAGTAAAGTTAACTGACATGAGAAACTGAGATGAACATAAGCATGATGACAAGATAGATAAGCTAAATCAAAATAACAGGATGAACTACTGAACTCAGATAAACTAAGGTGTCATGATAAATTACGATGTCAGGGTAAAACAAGGTATCCCATCGTCAGGTTGCTATCAAGTATAATATCCCCAAGATATCTATCACGTATAACATCCCATGGTATCTATCCTGTCTTTTAGCTCTGCACCTACCGTACTTGTATCCCCACCATATCGTGTGTTAACCATGAATGACCCTTACTCAAAAGTCGTGTAATGGTCCATGTCAACCTAATATACCGCGTATATAGGTTACTCAACTCATATATTTTATTCCATGTAAATATTCAGTCCCTTGTCGTAGACCATACGGGCTTTCCCATGAGATTCTATATTACTTTAACATAGTTCCATGATCGTTAAGATCGTTTTGGATTGTCACCCTATATCTAACTAGGGTCTTTCAACATGAATCATTGTTTGTACAACTAGGACTTATGCTACCTAGGACTACTAGGGATTATGCTTACCTATTGCACGTTTTCGTATCTCGGTTTTGGTTCAACCACCCAGGGCCACTAGGATTTACGCTAACCGTCAACCGCGCCCTTTTTCCCACGCATTCATCGTGAATCGTTTTTCCATGACTGTATGCACATGTATCACATCGTGCCATCCGAGTCCTGTCACAGGGCATACCAGGAAATACAGGACTCAGTCGGGAGCTTTCGATTTATCTGCCGATGCAGATGCTAAGGTCTGTTTTTTTCTATACGTGGCTATGGTCCCACGAGACCACTCCCTCAACTAGCGAAAGACAAGACAGGATAAATCCTGTATGAGAACACACTACTGGCCAACCCACATCCTAGCCTTACCGCAATCATAATTAGATAGCAATTATGGTCTTTTGGGTGTTCTCTGCCTTTCCGTACGTACACGCTTGACCAAAGATGGTAGGTAGCCTGACGAAATGCTATCTAGGGCACGACCATGTATCGTCGACTATCCCCTATCCATCCCCGTCTTTAGGTCGCTCGAATAGCAACCAAGGCATACTCTTGGTTCTTCTAACGCAGACCTTAACCTCTCATGAGCCTAGTATGATCACCTGGCAGCTCACAGAGGGATATATCCTTACGTTCCCCGAAGCCGCTGCTTCGTTACCCAGTTCGCTGGAGCCTTTATCTAAATCAGATACTTGCTCCTACTCGTATACTTAAACGATGACCTACCGTATCAGGTTACTCATCTATCTATGAACTGGTCCAAATCTCCTTGACTAAGAATTATTACTTAGCTATTCTTCAACTAAGGTTTACCACTTAGCCTTATTCCCGTTATCCTTGTTACTTACGGTTATCCACCTAATTCTCCGAATTAGGGTTTATATAATGGATTAAGTGTCACTCAAGTTCATGACTTAATCCCGTCTACAAATCATGTCAAAATTGGCTAGGTATCCAAGTCCAAGACTTAACCCTACAAACCATGCTCAAGTTGGTTAAGTATATATTAACTTGACCCTATCAAATTACTGAGTCAAATCGGTCAAGCGTATTTAAGCGATTTGTGACTTAGCCTTATCATGTTATCACGTTAGATTGGTTAAGTATTAGTTAACTTAACCTTATCAAATAACCGAGTTGGAGTGTTTTAGTATGGGTTACTTAATCACTTCAAAATTACCGAGTTAGATTGGTTAAATGTTGGTTAACTTAACCACTTCAAATCATCGTGTTAGATTAGTTAAGTGTTTAACTTAACCCCATCAAACTACCAAGTGGGATTAATTAAGTCTAGGCTAACTTAACCCCATCCGATTTCCATGTTTAGACTAGTTGAGTCTAATCTTAACCCCATCCATTAACTGTATCTTTCAGTTAAGTGTCATTAAGAAAACTTACTTAACCTTACCAAATTATCGTGTTGGATTGATTAAGTGTTGGTTAACTTAACCCCGTCCACTAGTCGTATAAAAATGGTTAAGTGTCATTAGGCAAATCAAATTACTTAACCTACCTAACCTTGTCATGTTTTGTTAAGTATCATTGGCCTAATCAATTTACTTAACCCATTGTCCATGTCATATTTGGTTAAGAGTCATTAATCAAATTAACTTAACCCTATCATGTGGCATTAATTACTTAATGCACCTCAACCTCTCACATTAGACTTTGTTGTGGTTACTAGTTAAGCCGGTCGGTTCCGGGTAGCTTTACACCACAACTTGGTCTAACCTCGGGTTCAAGCACAACATGACCAACTTCTCACATTGGGTCCTATTGTTTGCAACTACTAGTTAGGCCGGTCGGTTACGGGTAGTTTTACGTTGCAAACTCAACCCAACCTCGATTTGGTCGCTTTCATGTTTAGTCTAGTGTCGTGTTCATATTCAAGTTTTTAAGAATATGGGTAGACCTAACTTAATAGGTAAATTACCAATTCCATAGTATGGGTAGACCTAACTTAATAGGTAAATTCCCAATTTCATATTTTCAAACATACTCACATGTCAACTTCCATGTTATATTTCAAGTCATGTTTTCAAGTTGTATTTTCATGTCATTAGAAATTACCCATAACATAACCCAACGCTTTTAAACTCGCATATACGTTCGCAACAACGTAATGGATTAAAAGAAGAGACTTGGCAAAGGCATGACAAAAATGGATATTAAGCCACAAGTTAATCATGGTGGCAAATGAGGCACAAATGTGTTCATTAACTTGCATGTTGCATTCTTAAGCCTCAAAAACATGCATAAACCCAAACTTGGCACATAAGCAAATCATGGTGACAAAAGACATGGAATGATGACTAGTAACTCGCATATATCATCATATAAGGGTTATGACTTCATATGCAAGTTGACATAAAGGTTATGAGGGTTCTCATGTTGCATAATGCAACATTTCAACATAAAGGTTGTAACTTTTAGCCCACAAGATCAAGATAATGACTTCATAAACTTGCATGACATGATAACATGTATCATACTCAATGATCAAACCCAAACTTGCAACATGAACATTTAACTTCATAGTTAATATCTAAGAGTAGGGAAAGGGCTTACATTGCTATGAAGGCACAAATCGATTAAGTTAAAGATTGAGACGACGCCTATGCATGCCATCATCCAAAAACCCAAAGATGAAAGCTCCAAATCAATAAAAAAAACCCATCTTGATGAGCCAAGATCAAAGCTTTAGCCTTGAAATCAACTTGAGAAGCTCTCATACTAACATAGGGTCTCTCTAACACTCACATGATCATGAAACCTCTCATAGAAATTTACTTAGGAATTTTAGAATGAGAGTGGAGGCCATGAGAGTGAAAATTTTGCCATAGTTTAGTTGCAAGAATGAATAATGAGGATTTAGGAGAGGGTTAGGGGCTTATTTATAGAGATTAGGAGTGATTAGGACCTTAGGATTAACCCTAGGATCAACCTGAACCGTCAGATTTCAAACCAGGCCCAAAAACCTAGCCAAGACAGGAAATAGGTGCACCAGGCAAAACTGCCCGGCCACCATAAGTCTACCCCCAAGTCGACAGGGCTGTCGACTTGGGTCAAGCTATGTCGACTCCCAAGTCGACAGGGCTGTCGACTTGGGGTGCCTGGCGGGAATTTTTCCCGACTAGCTTTCCAGCCCTAATTTTCGAAATTAGAACTCGCTTTTGAACTTGAATTTTCTGAAAACTTCATCGGACCATAACTTGGTCATACGGACTCCGATTCTCGAAAACTCAGACTCTATTTCGTGTATTTTTCCGAGACGAACGCAATGGCATAGCCCGCTTTACTTGATTCTGAATTTAAAATTAAATTCTGCCTTGATTCTCGTTTTAACATGTTATCGAAATATGGGTTGTTACATCATATGAATCATACTACTCAAATGGATCCAACTACACTAAAGATGATCATAAAAATATACATCATGTTTGCATAATAGTGAACCATATACTTGCATGAATCTCAACTTTGTTGAAATAAACTATCACAAACGTATAGTCGTTACTTTCAACATGAAACATTTACTTGCAATTATCCAATAGGTCTAACATCATTATACCACAACATCACAAATCTATTCATAATTAGAATCATAGCAACATACAATTATGAATTATCATTACCACAAATTAAGTACAATTCCATTTCTCATTTTACACAAATCAAAACACAATTATTCATTCATATCGGAATATCACTCTACTTACAACGTGTGACGAATCTTCAATTCAGGATTCTGAATTCTGAATTTGGAGATGCTATCCTTTGTTGTAGGCGTTGTTTTGATTTAGTTGTCGTTGCTTTAAGCTTTTGAATTGTCTCCTAATCGCCTCTCAATTTTGACGGCTACTCCTAGTCTTTCCTCAGCAGCATGACGGTCTCATTATCATTTTTATTTGTATGAATTAGGTGGAGTCTTAGGTCCTTTTTATAGAGTTTGTGAATTGATTAGAACCGTTGATGGAGCTTGGATTAATATTAGCTGTTCGTTTGAAGGAGAGACCAACCAGAAATTTGGCCAAGCACAGACCAGGCCAGCCAGGAGGGGCTGGGTTCGACCTGGCTCAGGAGCCAGGTCGACTCCCTAGTCGACCCCCAGGTCGACTATGTAGTCGACCTGGGTGCCCCAGGTCGACTACCCAGTCGACCTGGGTGCCTTGGGCGGGAAAATTCCCGCCCAGCCCAATCTAGTCCGATTTTTGAAATTTGAATTGGTTTTCTGAGCTGTTTCTGCCTGTTTGAATTTTAAACTGAATTCTGAAACATCAGGAGGCCATATCTCCCTCATACGGAGTCCGTTTTACACAAACTTGGACTCTATCTCAAGCAGAATTCCGAGACGAACGTAATGGCGTATCCTTTTTCCCTTAATTCTTTGATTTGAAATTAATTATACTTTAATTTGTGAATTTCACTGTTATAGAATACACGGGGTGTTACATGTCCTGTAATGTGCGGCCCGAGTCCTGTGGCAGGGCAAATCAAGAAACACAGAACTCAGTCGGGAGCTTTTAGATATCTACTGATGCAGATGCTAAGGTCTGTTTTTATTCCAGTGGCTATGGACCCACTCGACCCCTCCCTCAACTAATGAAAGGCACACCTTGAAAAATGAGAACTATACGCAGGTCCCCTATGCCCCACTAACCTATGGCCATCCTCACCCATAACTAGATAGCAAGTATATGGTCTTTTGGAGTTCTCCGCCTTTCCGCTTCACGTATCTCGATTGACTCAAAATGGATGGTAGACGACGAGTTGCTATCATAGGGCTACCGTTTTCTCGCCGGATCACGCTGGTCCATCCTAGTCTTTAGGTTGCCATATATTGCAACCAAGGCATACCCCTGGTTCTTCTAACGTAGACCTTAACCTCTGTGAGCCCAGGAGGATCATCTGCAGCCTCACAGAGGGATACCAAGAGTACCCTCACGTCCCCTCGAAGCCTCGGGCTTCATAACCCAATTCTTTGGAGCCTTCTTCTTACTCAGACGGACGTTCGCTCCTTCCCATGTTATACCAAGAATTACTGCTTAGTTTTGCTAACTAAGGTTTACCACTTAGTTTCCAGAATCGTTGTTTTCTTAACTAAGGTTTACTACTTAGTTCTCTTTCTCGTCAATTTGGATTGGTTAAGTGTCATTAGTCAATTCAAGCTAACTTAATCTTCTTCATTTATCCTCATAAACTGGTTAAGTGTTATCAGTAATTCATGTTGACATAACCCTACCACAAACCAAGTTATATTGGTTAAGTATTTTTTATTACTTAACCCTACCCATTCATCCTGTATTGGTTAAGTGTTCCTTTTTAACTTAACCTTGCCCATCTATTTTTAACTAACATTTTATTGATGGTTAAGTATTATCCCTTCCTGTTTTAGACTCAACCCTATTTCTTTATCACAATCTGATGGTTAAGTGTTCAAGTTTACTTAACCCTACGGTCTAGTCCAGCTAACATATCAAATTGGCTAAGTGTATTAAATTTTACTTAACCCCAACCTCTAGTCTAGTTAACATGTTAATTTAGCTAATTGTATTAACTTTACTTAGTTACTTAACCCCTACAAATCTCGTCTTGTTTCGACGTTAAGTTTGGTTAAGGGTTCCTATGGACTTAACCCTCCCATTCTAGCTTAACTGTGTTTAGTTGGTTAAGTGTTCCTATGGATTTAACCCTCCCATTCTAGCTTAACTGTGTTTAGTTGGTTAAGTGTTCCTATGGACTTAACCCTCCCATTCTAGCTTAACTGTGTTTAGTTGGTTAAGTGTTCCTATGAACTTAACCCTCCCATTCTAGCTTTACTGTGTTAAGTGTCTATATGAACCTAACCTCACCCATCGGTTTGGTTATCATGTTGAATTGGTTAAGTGTCTTGGTTAACTTAACCCTACCATTCTTGCTTTAACTAAATAAATTAAGGCCGCGACCACTCACATTATACAGGTATTGTTGCGAATACTGGATGTGCCGGTTGGTTCCGAGCAGGTTTACATCGCAACTCAGTCTAACCTCGGGTAAGGCATATTCGTGTTTTCTAAGTTCAAAGGGTTTTGATTAATTTTCAAACCAGGTTTTGAAAGTAACCATCCCGTCCGTCGGATCAGTTAGGGATAGCTAGGGAGAGCAGGAAACTTGTATTTTCCAAACCCAAGCCTAGACACTATCCTCTCTGTCACCCTAGAACTTTCTGGTGTGTTATTAAAAGAGATGTCGTTAATAAACCTTTAATTTTTCTAAATTTACATTTTTCTCATTTAGGACAAATTCTATAAGTAAATTATTACTAATTTACTTATTTCCTAGTTACTCTTTTAATGTAAATTGTCAACATTTATTATTATGGCCCATTTTCCCCTCTATATCATATTTATGCTTTTTGGTATGTAAACTATACCAAATTAAATGTCACTAACCATGATTTTGCTAAACATGACAATTACTCACAATTATGGCCAATTTCAAATTTATGCCAATATACTTATTATGACAAATTAGCTAATCCAATTCTGATTTAACATTCTAATTACAGTTCATGTCAAACTAGACTTATTATTCTAGTTCACAGTTCATGTAAATGCTAGATCTACAAGTCAATACTAGATTCAAATTACACATCCTATAATTCATGTCAAATTTATCTAATTTGCATTTTTATAAACATGCCATAATACATGTTCCCAATTTATGCCAATTTCCAAGTTTTTAACTACGCTTTAGTAAATTTCATATTTTGCCCAAATCGTATTCCCGTCGTTCGTATAATCGTGATTCAATCTAGATTATAGATAAATCTAGAATCGTAGATAAAAAGAGAATGAACCAAAGATGCTATGAAAAGATAGACATAATAACAGGCATAAAATGATAATTTACTGATTACAGGCCTAACGAATTATACTGAAATAAATTGATCTAAAACATCGAAGGCCTATAGATCTGAAAATGTTATGACATAAAAAGGGTTGAATAACGATGTAGGTTCAAGAACATGGGTAGACCTAACTTAATAGGTAAATTCCCGAGATCAAAATTCAAAGAAAATCAAGAATAGACAGAATAGATAATCAGGTTTAGACCCAATTTCACAGTCACAAAACTTAAGCAACACTTTCCTAGTCATGAATCATAGGTGTTTAGTCACAATTTCCTTGTTATGTCATAGGCAATAGTTTATGTTTCCTAATCAAAGGCATAGGCTTGTGTTCATAGTCAAAGGAAATAATTCTCATAGTCACAGTCATAGGCATTGTTCATAGTCATAGGCATTGTTCATAGTCATAGGCAATGCCTAATTAGTCATCGAATCACGATTAGTCCTTAAATCAAGTCTAAAAACATGTGTAAACACAGATCCAAGTGAAGAGATTAGGCATATTCCTTTAATTTCATGTCACGAATAGAAAACATTCAAATTTAAAAAGTAACTGACTTACAGAGATTATATTAGATTCGTAGAAAAACAGTCGTTGAAGTCGATTGAATCTTCACTTGAATCCTAGATTGTTTTGAATCTCCTCTTGAAAGTCTTGAGCAGCATTTCCTCGTCTTGATTTATTTTACATATTATTTTATTTATTATTTAATTTAGAGGAGGAGAAGAAGCCACGTCCACCAAGAATCTTTGCAGCATAAGGTTAGAGAAGAATTGTGAATAGAGAAGGAGACTAGGGGCTGTTTATATAGGATTAGGCGGACGAACCTAGGCAGAAAATGAGACCAGGTACATTAGAATGCACCCAGGCCCAAAAGTGGGTTCTGCACCCAGGTCGACTGGGAAGTCGACCTGGTCAGGGGGGTCGACTACCCAGTCAACCTGGGTCCTGGGCGAGAACTTTCCCGCCCAGCCCGCTACTGGGTTTGAATTCGAATTTCGAATTCAAATTTCGAGCTGTTTTCTGTTCTGAAAATTCCTGAAACATCGGAGGGTCGTATCTCCCTCATACGAACTCCAATTCTCGCAAACTCGGACTCGTTTCCAAGTAGAATTTCGAGACGAATGCAATGGCCCAACTCGTTTCCCTTGATTTTGATTTTAAAATTTAATTCTGCCTTGATTTGTGAATCTTAGTGTTACATAATTATGGGGTGTTACATTCTCCCCCACTTAAAAGGATTTCGTCCCCGAAATCTTCAAGTTAGGAAGAATGTGTCCTACCATCCAATAACCCATCTACTCAACCATTCAATCACAGGCATTCATTTTCCTTAAAAGATTTCTAATGCTTTCATGTTCATATGCACGGTGTGTGTACATGTCTTTATCTAGTGCAAAATCAGGCGGTCTACTGATTCAGTCGGCCTCCTTAATGCGAATCATGTCAGTGCCATGCGTCCAATCATGTATGCAAGCACCCCTAGTTATGTAAATGCTACATGTGTGTATAGCCATTTATCCATATGCAACATCCATATGATAACATATCAAGCTCAACTTACAAACAAATACATATCTATAAATGCAATATGAAAGCGTCCGAACTGATCTAGTGCCTAATACATATGCATATGCACTCACGAGCAACTATTAGCAACCACTCGGAACCATCAACCATAACATGTTTCAAATACATGTTTACATCCAAAAGAGTTTCTACCTAAGGATCGAAGATACGCCCTAGAGGATATACTTTGAAAAGAGAGAAACAATTATGCGTAAAGCTCCTACAAAAAAAAAAATCAAGGATGCACCCTTAAGGAAAAGGGTATGATGCTAGTATCTAGCCTTCTTGAGCTTTACTCCACTGTATCTTAACTAATTTAACTTCACGATTGTGAAGTTCTGACCTCCATTTCCAAAATAAACAGATGTCAATCACGGTACCAAGTGTATGTACTAAGATGATTAGAGGTCTCCCTCTTACCCACCATGCCATAACTATAAGGGCCGAAAGGTCACTACGTGCTTTTTAAAGTGCCTGCCACAACTATTCATCTCTCACACAAACCATCCTAGTCGAACTCGACATTCCTCAAGTACAAGCCCCAAAGGCCTGAACCAATATCAGACAAGCACCCAAGGAATATCTCCTCCGAATTTAGACGATCTACGTGAGATATAAGCAAACTCGATAGCTATTCTCAAATCCCTACTAACCAAAAATAAACTGGTTGGACCACCAATTGGATTTGAGACTCTAGTGGGATCTTTCTACTATACAAGTACTATGGTGCAGAGACTCAACTATGGAAGTGGATATGAACAAATGCGAAGCGCTAAAACCAAAGGAAAGAGTACGAATAGCAAAAATAGACTCTTCCAACGGAACTTTACTACCATTCT
Organism: Allium sativum; assembly: GCA_030737875.1. Taxonomy (NCBI): domain Eukaryota; kingdom Viridiplantae; phylum Streptophyta; class Magnoliopsida; order Asparagales; family Amaryllidaceae; genus Allium; species Allium sativum. The sequence goes on along the minus strand of CM060909.1, from coordinate 804,303,059 downwards.
CCTAGGTACGCTTGGTGGCGAAAGTAGGTACTTGCCCTTTTGAAAATCTTGTCCTTTGCCCTTAATTACATGCTCTATTACACCATAGTAAAGATACTTACTCTTGTCTTTGGTTTTATAATTCCTTCCTCCTTTGTGAGCTAAATCTACATCCATGAATTCCTCATCCTCTTCCATGTGTAGTCATGTTGACAAATATCTCGAAAGCTGATTCCATCGTACAGAAAACCCTATAAGCTTGAAAGAAAACTAGTTGTAGGTGAAACAACTACGGCTATGGATGGTAGCCGGGCACCACTTCGCCCATCGATGAGGTTACCTCCCAGAAAGCCAGGAGCCCCAGAGACTCCAGAAAGAAGGAGACAAGAATTCAAACAGAGGAAGAGAAGATAGTGCGTATGGCTTTGGGGAATATGCCTTTAAAACAAATCTTTTCTCTCGAAAATGCTTCTTTTAAAATCGTTTTGAAAATAATTTTTCAAATCCTTTATCTGATCTGGTAACCTTCAGCTCTGATACCACGTGTAACACCCCACATCCGTTAGTGTCACTCACAAAGGAAATGCACTAAGTTCTGTGGAGCATTTAGGATAAAAGATGCAGATAAATTACAAGACAGACAGAAATTAAACAGCGGAAAATAAAACTTTACTTTATTGTTAAGATAGTTTGTACAACAATTATTTTCCAATATCAGAGTATCATCTGTCTTACAAAATAAAGAAGCATAAAAATACATTTATGTTCCCCAATGTAGCATAAGCCAGCCATAGCAGCGAAAAGGAGAGTCCAAAGCCCCTTTTCCAAGAATCTTCAAGCTTTGGAAAGTGCGACAGTCCAACTTAACCTGAGATATACTATTTCCTCCCTTATTACCTTGGGGGGGAACGGAAGAAAAGAAGACGAAAGAAAAACAGAGTCAGACATAAAGCCTGAGTAAGTTCAGTTACTTCTAGCATGTGAACATGGAAAAACAAAACGGCATGAATTAACTGAATACAAGATAACACCATGATGATAGGGTCAGCAAGATTAGACAAGATTAACACAAGATATGCTAAGATAAGATAAACTGGATATGCTCTAATACTTTCGCCACTTCGCTATTTCCTTGTTATACTGGTTTCTATATCTCTGCACCACCTAACTAGTGTCCCAGCTAGTGACGATAACGTAATCCCAATCCCTGTAGTTTCCGTTGCCTTTAGGCTACATTTATTATTTATTACCTAGATCTAATCTAGGGTTTTCTATCAAGTGCTTTCTAGATTCAACTAGAGTTTACGCTATCTGCTGAACGCTTCTCGGATTCAGGGTTTATGCCACCTAGTCCAACTAGGGATTATGCTACCAGTCGAACGATGCCCCCAAGTCCATGACACACTACCTAGAGTGGTATATGTTCCTAGACTTCCCCACTCGTTTATAGCGAATCGTTATTGCTGGTCTAGATGCACATGTCCTGTAATGTGCGGCCCGAGTCCCGTGGCAGGGCAAATCAAGAAACACAGAACTCAGTCGGGAGCTTTCGGATATCTGTCGATGCAGATGCTAAGGTCTGTTTTTATTCCAGTGGTTATGGTTCCACTCGACCCCTCCCTCAACTAATGAAAGGCACACCTTGAAAAATGAGAACTATACGCAGGCCCCCTATGCCCCATTAACCTATGGCCATCCTCACCCATAACTAGATAGCAAGTATATGGTCTTTCGGAGTTCTCCGCTTTTCCGCTTCACGTATCTCGATTGACTCAAGATGGATGGTAGACGACGAGTTGCTATCACAGGGCTACCGTTTTCTCGCCGAATCACGTTGGTCCATCCTAGTCTTTAGGTTGCCATATATTGCAACCAAGGCATACCCCTGGTTCTTCTAACGCAGACCTTAACCTCTGTGAGCCCAGGAAGATCATCTGCAGCCTCACAGAGGGATACCAAGAGTACCCTCACGTCCCCTCGAAGCCTCGGGCTTCGTAACCCAATTCGTTGGAGCCTTCTTCTTACTCAGATGGATGTTCGCTCCATCTCGTGTTATACTAAGAATTACTACTTAGTTTTGCTAACTAAGGTTTACCACTTAGTTTCCAGAATCATTGTTTTCTTAACTAAGGTTTACTACTTAGTTCTCTTTCTCGTCAATTTGGATTGGTTAAGTGTCATTAGTCAATTCAAGCTAACTTAATCTTCTTCATTTATCCTGATAAACTGGTTAAGTGTTATCAGTAATTCATGTTGATTTAACCCTACCACAAACCAAGTTATATTGGTTAAGTATTTCTTATTACTTAACCCTACCCATTCATCCTGTATTGGTTAAGTGTTCCTTTTTAACTTAACCTTGCCCATCCGTTTTTAACTAACATTTTATTGATGGTTAAGTATTATCCCTTCCTGTTTTAGACTTAACCCTATTTCTTTATCACAATCTGATGGTTAAGTGTTCAAGTTTACTTAACCCTACGGTCTAGTCCAGCTAACATATCAAATTGGCTAAGTGTGTTAAATTTTACTTAACCCCAACCTCTAGTCTAGTTAACATGTTAATTTGGCTAAGTGTATTAACTTTACTTAGTTACTTAACCCCTACAAATCTCGTCTTGTTTAAACGTTAATTTTGGTTAAGGGTCCCTATGGACTTAACCCTCCCATTCTAGCTTAACTGTGTTAAGTTGGTTAAGTGTTCCTATGGACTTAACCCTCCCATTCTAGCTTTACTGTATTAAGTGTCTGTATGAACCTAACCCCACCCATCGGTTTGGTTATCATGTTGAATTGGTTAAGTGTCTTGGTTAACATAACCCTACCATTCTTGCTTTAACTAAATAAATTAAGGCCGTGACCACTCACATTATACAGGTATTGTTGCGAATACTGGATGTGCCAGTTGGTTCCGGGCAGGTTTACATCGCAACTCAGTCTAACCTTGGGTTAGGCATATTCGTGTTTTCCAAGTTCAAAGGGTTTTGATTAATTTTCAAATCAGGTTTTGAAAGTAACCATCCCGTCCGTCGGATCCGTTAGGGATAGCCAGGGAGAGCAGGAAACTTGTATTTTCCAAACCCAAGCCTAGACACTATCCTCTCTGTCACCCTAGAACTTTCTGGTGTGTTATTAAAAGAGATGTCGTTAATAAACCTTTAATTTGTCTAAATTTACATTTTCTCATTTAGTACAAATTCTATAAGTAAATTATTCCTAATTTACTTATTTTCTAATTACTATTTTAATGTAAATTGTCAACATTTATTATTATGGCCCATTTTCCCCTCTATATCATATTTATGCTTTTTGGTATGTAAACTATACCAAATTAAATGTCACTAACCATGATTTTGCTAAACATGACAATTACTCACAATTATGGCCAATTTCAAATTTATGCCAATATACTTATTATGCCAAATTAGCTAATCAAATTCTGATTTAACATTCTAATTACAGTTCATGTCAAACTAGACTTATTATTCTAGTTCACAGTTCATGTAAATGCTAGATCTACAAGTCAATACTAGATTCAAATTACACATCCTATAATTCATGTCAAATTTATCTAATTTGCATTTTTATAAACATGCCATAATACATGTTCCCAATTTATGCCAATTTCCAAGTTTATAACTACACTTTAGTAAATTTCATATTTTGCCCAAATCGTATTCCCATCGTTCGTATAATCGTGATTCAATCTAGATTATAGATAAATCTAGATTCGTAGATAAAAAGGGAATGAACCAAAGATGCTATGAAAAGATAGACATAATAACTGGCATAAAATGATAATTTACTAATTACAGGCCTAACGAATTATACTGAAATAAATTGATCTAAAACATCGAAGGCCTATAGATCTGAAAATGTTATGACATAAAAGGGTTGAATAACGATGTAGGTTCAAGAACATGGGTAGACCTAACTTAATAGGTAAATTCCAGAGATCAAAATTCAAAGAAAATCAAGAATAGACAAAATAGATAATCAGGTTTAGACCCAATTTCACAGTCACAAAACTTAAGCAACACTTTCCTAGTCATGAATCATAGGTGTTTAGTCACAGTTGTCCTTGTTATGTCATAGGCAATAGTTTATGTTTCCTAATCAAAGGCATAGGCTTGTGTTCATAGTCAAAGGAAATAATTCTCATAGTCACAGTCATAAGCAATGTTCATAGTCATAGGCAATGTTCATAGTCATATGCAATGTTCATAGTCATAGGCAATGTTCATAGTCATAGGCAATGCCTAATTAGTCATCGAATCACGATCAGTCCTTAAATCAAGTCTAGAAACATGTATAAACATAGATCCAAGTGAAGAGATTAGGCATATTCCTTTATTCCTTTAATTTCATGTCACGAATAGAAAACGTTCAAATCTAAAAAGTAACTGACTTACAGATATTATATTAGATTTGTAGAAAAACAGTCGTTGAAGTCGTTTGAATCTTCACTTGAATCCTAGCTTGTTTTGAATCTCCTCTTGAAAGTCTTGAGCAGCATTTCCTCGTCTTGATTTATTTTACATATTATTTTATTTGTTATTTAATTTAGAGGAGGAGAAGAAGCCATGTCCACCAAGAATCTTTGCAGCATAAGGTTAGAAAAGAATTGTGAATAGAGAAGGAGACTAGGGGCTGTTTATATAGGATTAGGCGGACGAACCTAGGCAGAAAACGAGACCAGGTACATCAGAATGCACCCAGGCCCAAAAGTGGGTTCTGCACCCAGGTCGACACCCAGGTCGACTGGACAGTCGACCTGGTCAGGGGGGTCGACTACCCAGTCGACCTGGGTCCTAGGCGGGAACTTTCCCGCCCAGCCCGCTTCTGGGTTTGAATTCGAATTTCGAATTCAAATTTCGAGCTGTTTTCTGTTCTGAAAATTCCTGAAACTTCAAAGGGTCATATCTCCCTCATACGGACTCCGATTCTCGCAAACTCGGACTCATTTCAAAGCAGAATTTCGAGACGAAAGCAATAGCACAACCCGTTTCCCTTGATTTTGATTTTAAAATTTAATTCTGCCTTGATTTGTGAATCTTAGTGTTATAGAATTACGGGGTGTTACATATTATGAAGCTGGTATGTTCCTGGTCTGGGACATTCATGGGAACCTTGTTGTATCCAGAATATGCATCCGTGAAGGAGAGTAGTTCATGACCCACTATTGAATCCATCAATTGATCAATTCTAGGAAGTGAGAAACTGTCTTTCGGACAGGACTTGTTCAAATCTGAAAAATCAATGCAGGTGCGCCATTTCCCGTTGGCCTTCTTCACTGAAACCGGGTTTGAGATCCATTCCGTGTAAGTTGAATCTCTAATGAATCCATTACTCCTCAACTTCTCAACATCTTCTTTTAAAGCAGTTAACCTCTCCGGGCCAAGCATTCGCCTTTTCTGTTTAACAGGTGGATTCTTCGGGTTGATGCCTAACGAGTGGTGCATAATTGATGGGGATATCCCGCACATGTCAGCATGGGTCCAGGAAAACACGTCTAGGTTGGCCTTTAGGAAGTTGGTCAATTCTTTTACATGGAGGGGATCTATCTAGGATCCAATTTTTAAGACCTTCGCTCGGTCATTATCATCAATTGGAACATCCACAGTTGTTTCGTTTGGAGTCGCCATTCTGGCCCCAGGTTCCTCGTCCTCTCTAGGATCTATATCCTCAGGAAGTTCTCTGGACGGCTCCATCGGGACCATCTTTAATTGCTGTGTTGTGTCCTCCTTTGTGGGTGGAGGAGTACCCTTTAATTCTATATTTAATCCCTTGACCAACAACTTCAACTCTACTATGTAGCAAGCTCGTCCTACGACCTGGTCGCCTCTAACTACTCCCCCTCCTGCATCTGTCGGGAACTTTAATAATAAGCACCAAGGTGTAATACAAGCTCTGAATTCTGCTAGGGCTGGTCGGCCCAAGAAGGCGTTATAAGGTGACTCGATATCCAATACCACTAGTGGAAGAATTCTCACTCTCCGGCGATCTCCTTCTCCCAAAGTTACTGACAACTCTACATATTCGATTGGGGATGTTGAGGCTCCATTGAAGCCACGTATCCATCCCTCATAGGGCTTCAAATCTTTTTCCTCAAGCTTCATCTGATCAAAAGATTTCTTAAATAGAATGTTTACAGATCTTCCATTATCCACCAAAACCTTGTGGACCAAAGCAGGACCAATGTTTGACGTGATCACTAAAGGATCTTCAGTGGGGGCATGAACTCCAATACAATCTCTATCACGAAAGACAATATCATCAAACATCATTTTATGCTACTTTATCGGGGCTGCAATTTCAGGATTGCTGCATTCTCCTACTTCAAGGTGGTTGGCTGCATTCTCACACTGATCCATTGCCCTAAAGCTGTGTCCAGCAGGATGACGTCCTCCGACTATGGTATTGATGACAATGTTCTATACTTCCTGCTAAGCAGTCGGCCTGGCAGCAGGTTGGTTTTGGTTTGGGGCATACCCAGCTTGCCCCTGTCTCTTGGAGCAACCTTGTATTCATCCAACTTTCCTTCACAGAGTAGCTTTTGATGACGTTTCTCAAATGACGGCATTCATTGGTGGAATGGCCGTAGGTATGATGAAAAAGGTAAAACTTTCATGTTTCGCGTTCCTTTTCTGTTGAATCTCTCGGTGTAGGCCTCTCATACTGAAGGACGTTATAGGTATCCAGGAAAATGTTTTCTAATGTACCATTCAATGGAGTAAAGATTTCGAATGGTTTGAATCAAGGCCTTTTTTGTGGTTCGTTTCCTCGATTTCTTCTCTTGTTGTCGTTCCCGGACTGGCGACCATTCCCTTGGTTTTTGTTCCCAATGTTGACCTCTACCTTTCCAAAACTATCCCCAGATTGTTTGATGGCCACATTGCTCTGTACATCCTCTTTATCGACAGCCTTCCTCTTCTGATTGGCATATATCTCTTCCTGAAGTAAGCGAATGTTAGGTTTTTCGTAGAATATTTCTCTAGTCAGCAGCGGCTTGCCGACTAAGTATCTCCCAAACTCAGTATCCTTGTCCACTCTATCAATTAGGGCCATCAAGACAGTTTGTTCATGAGGATCTCTTACCTCCGTGACTACTAAGTTAAAACTATCTAAATAGGACCTCAAAGATTTGTCGGGGCGTTGTTTAATGTGGGATAACTCAATGACATTCTTAGACCTCTGAGCATGAAGTCGGAATTGATTTACGAATTATTCACTCAATTCCCTGAAATTGGAGATCGGTCGTGCTGGCAAGCGGGTAAACCACATTAATGCCACATCCTCCAGGAATATCGGGAATGCTTTACATTTTACTGCTTTAGGAGCAGCAGCTGCGCTCATGTATCATGAATACCTCATAAAATGCTGAACTGGATCCGTCCTACCCATAGAGTGATTCATAGAAGGCATGTTGAATTTCCTTAGAAAACGGACGTCCAATATATCATCTGTAAAGGGCGTATGACTGCGGCCTATACCCCAATCTTCATTCCTCTGTTCACGGCTATCCACCATGATTTGTCTAATCATTGCATCAACATCAGTATGAGTCAATGTAGATTCAGGATCAGCACTCCTTACACTGCGGGGTTCTCCAATGTCTCTTCGGCGTGCCACCACGGGGTCTGAGGCCTGAGCAGAACTTCCTTGTCCCCTGTTGTCACGGTCAATCACACGATGAGGAGGATGCAGTGGTTGATTCTGCACAGGGTCAATAATGCCTTGATTCTTAGGTTGCGGAGCGGGATCATTTAAATTGCGATTATTAGGTCCCAAATTTAGGGCCGCCTCTTCTCGAGAAGGGAGCGATTCGAATTGAAGTTGTTCCACATTTTCAACCCTTCAAAGATCATCGTGGAGGTCTTGGAGACTCCTCCGATGAGGATGAGTACTCTGGAGTAAAAGGATAGCTGGTGGAGGTGTCCGCTGCCTTTGGAGACCATCAATTCGTCTGTCTAGTGCAGGAAGCTTCTGTCGTAACAAAGAACTCTCTCGTCTTTGAGCTGCTAAGTCATCATTTGTCCTATCCAACATACCGGGGATGCAAGAGAGATCTCCTTCAGTAGCTGGAGAAAAGGCGTGTAACTTATAATCAACATTCCCTCTTGTACGTAAAGAACTCGATCCAGGTCGAGCAGAAGCACCAGCACGAGCAGAACGAGCTATAATTTCCTTTCCAGGTCGAGTTGTGTTCTTGTAGTCAGGGTGGTTCATGACCCCCTCTTGTTTACGGCTCGTGGTGCTTACATGTCGGCTCGTGGTGATCTCAGCAGGTCGGTTTGTGATGGGCTCAACAGGACGGTTTGTGGCATCTCTTTGCGATCGGGTCGTGACCCCCTCTTCGGGTCGGGTCGCCTCCTGCGAACCGCGAGTCGGGGAGTCCATCTCGGGCTACTGCTAAACAATTTCTTCAATGGCTCCATTTGCAGCTTCATTTGCTTGCGAAGCTTGTACATCCATGGATTTCTTTCCAGCCATAATGTCTTGACTTTGCTGAAATCTTCAAAAACAACAACAGTGGAGATTCAGACTATTTTCTTTGGACTTGAATATCCAAACAGTTGAGCAATAATCCAATATGCTGAAACTTCAATTCTCGGTGAAAGCACCAAAATACTAGACCAATTTATGGTTCTAACACCCAAATTGTCTAGAATTGCAGAGAATAATAACTGGAAACGAAAGAAAATGCAATGAACACAACAGATTTATAGTGGTTCGGCGTTAGCGAGCCTATGTCCACTTTATATATCTTTGATTATATGTTGAATACAAGTACAATCAATGATTTCTATCAATCTCACATTTACAACAGTGGTTCACTCAATAATTTTGAGATATTACTGATAAGAAATAATCAAGAAACAATATTGGTGGAAACAATACTCAGAATTGACAAAAGATCCTAAAAAATGCCAAGTATAGGGCTATTTATAGGTGATATCTGCAGGCGGTTCATGAGGACACGTGGCACAGATCCCGAGAATCTCGGACTGGTTCGTGGCTTGATGGAGAAATGGTCAATATGGCAGTTATAGATAGGTGTCACCAGATCGTAATCTTTCAGCTCGCAAAGGACTGGATCATGGCTATCATCTCTTTGGCTTGAGGTCGGGTCGTGATAGCGAATCACGAGCAGGTCGTGATGTCTCATCACAAACGGGTCGTGATGATCTTCACGAGCGGGTCGATCTTGGCTTGTCACGAGCAGGATCCTGCGCCTCTTGAGTCATGGTGTATTCTTCTCTGAGCTTGAATACATAATTCCCCTTCTTATTTGACTATGAATACTGTGTTCCCGGTGGCTTGGTTCAAAAGCTAGCCAACAAAAAACAAAATAGAAAGGATTGAGGATAAATATAAAAACAAACTAGAGAGGATTGAGGATAGAATTGAAAATCAGAATTTGAAAATTTGAATTTGAATTTAAACCTAGAATGTTATTTAGAGTCTTACAAAATCTAGACTCTATAACTATATTAATATTGAACTTTTGAAATCTTGATTACTCATGAGTCTTGAAATTTCTCTGATCTTTGAATCTCTATCATCTTTATAACTGTACAATCTTCAGTAATATTTCCTGTATATAATTCCTGCACATAGATACATACATACATACATACATATATATATATATATTCTATACAAAAAGTGTTATCTTATATTTTATAATCAATGACAATTGAAATAAGGTTATTATCATCAAAACTCCATTATCCAACAATCTCCCCCTTTTTGATGATGACAACCTTAGTTTATAAAATATCATACCTGTATATACCTGTTTAATGATGTTTCTTCTTTACTTCCCCAGTCTGTAAGAATCCTATAAACTATGCCTATATTTTATAATTTCTCCCCCTTTGGCATTATCAAAAAGAAATTTTAAAGATACTCCCCCTAAGTTATACACTCTAGAACCTAAGTAATAATCCTAAAAACACTCTCCCTAAAATGTATAATTCTCTGAATAGAACATAAGTAACTATACTTAATAAAAAAGTACTCCCCCTTAATTTGATATTTATGTTTTAAAAAGTTATATAAACCATAATGACAATATTATTAAACAATCACGTGTACGTATACATGGATTTGTACATAAACGACTTATCATAAGAACGTAATAAAACGAAATCTAGAAAACCTTTAAACACTTAATTATTTGACAAAGGAAATTTGTGAATTGGAGAATCTGGATAATGGAGACAGAATTCTCCATTCTTTTCAATCACATTCCCATTTTTGTCAAATAAAACTTCTCTTATGCACTCAACAATGTCATCTTCGTCCGTAATCGTCGGTTGAGTCTCTTGTTGTTTTTCCTTCTCCATCATTTCTTCTTCCTCTTCTGGTTCTTCTTCTTCTTCCATTGGTTGATTATCATCATTGATGATAATCGGATTAGTCTCATTATCCATTATAAACTTTAAGAGACTTCTCATTACTTTTACTTGTTTGTTTTGCTCTTGACTTAGTCTAGTTTGAAATACTTGCATCTCAGACACCATTTGCAGTAAATACTCCATTTTTTTCTACGATTTTGATCACTCTAGAAAGCATCGATCGTTGAAATAGACCCTCGGATGGTCCAACGTATGAATCGGAGTTGTTTTGAGTATTTGGATTAGTGGAAGCCATTGTAATTTCTAATTTAGAGTTTTTTACAGAGAAAAAGAATGAAAATGAAGAAGAAAAGTTGAATTAAAAGATTTATATAGTTGAAATAACTAACTTTTGGTAGGAATTAATTTAAAAAAAAATCAATTATATGTCGACATAGCAGAAACTTCATGTCGACATAGTATTATCTTAATTTTAATTCCTTATTTTATATATATATATACCTAATTATTCTAATTCACTTAATGAACATATACCTAATTCTCTCCTAAATTTAGTGAATGTTGCTTCATTTAATGGTTTGGTTAATATTTCGGTTATTTGTTTATCTGTTTCTATAAATTCAAGTGAAATATTTTCTTTACTTACATTATCTCTTAGAAAATGATGTCGCACATCAATATGTTTAGTTCTCGAATGATGATTAGGATTTTTAGAAATATTTATAGCACTTGTGTTATCGCAGTATATAGGTGATTTACTTATACTTAAACCAAATCGTTCAAAGTTTGTTGCATATAAATTACTTGTGAACACGCCAAAGCAGCAGATATATATTCTGCATCAGTTGTTGATAAAGATACAGTATTTTGTTTCTTACTAAACCAAGATACAAGGGAATGTCCTAGAAAATGACATGTTCCACTGGTACTTTTCCGATTAGATTTACATCCCGCGTAATCAGCGTCACAGTACAAAACTAGATCGAATGAATCATTTTTAGGATAAAATAATCCAAAATCTGATGTATGCTTTACATATCTCAGAATACGTTTTGCCGCTATTAAATGAGTTTCCTTAGGTTGTGATTGATATCTTGCACAGAGACATACACTATGCATTATATCTGGTCTACTAGCGGTTATATATAATAATGATCCTATCATTCCTCTATATAGTTTTTGATCAACGTCTTTTGATGTATTTTCTTTACTTAAAGCAATATTAGTTGCCATAGGTGTTGTCTACCATTTGTTGTTGTTAGATTGTACTTATTAATTAAATTTTTTGAATATTTTTCTTGATTAATAAATATTCCATTCTTTAGTTGTCGAATTTGTAAACCTAAAAATAATGATAATCCTCCCATATGGCTCATTTCAAATTCTTTGGTCATAATTTCTGAAAATTCTTTGTTCATTTTTTTTCATTTGTTGACCCAAAGATTATGTCATCAACATATATTTGTACTAGTTGTATATCTTTGTTATTTTGCTTGATAAACAAAGTATTATCTAATTTTCCTATTTCAAAGTTTGATTGTAATAAATAATTTTGTAATCTATCGTACCAAGCACTAGGAGCCTGTTTTAATCCATATAACGCTTTCTTCAGTTAATATACGTGATTTGATAATTTTTCATCTTTAAATAGGGGTGGTTGCTCTACATATACGTCTTCTTTGACAAATCCATTTAGAAATGCATTTTTAGCATCCCTTTGATATAATTTGAAATTATTGTAGTCTGCAAAGGCTAGTAAAATTACAATAGCTTCTAGTCTTGCTATGGGGGAAAAAGTTTCATCGTAATCTATTCCTTCTTCTTGAGTATATCCTTGTGCTACTAGTCATGCTTTATTTCTTACTACCTTACCGTGTTCATTCATTTTATTTTTATATACCCATTTGGTTCCTATTGCTGTTTTATCATATGGTCTAGGAACAAGTTCCCATACTTCATTCTTAGTAAACTGATTCAATTCTTCATGCATAGCAAGTATCCATGAATCATTGGAAGAAGATTCCTTTGGATTTTTGGGTTCAATAGTTGATATAAATGCAATACTACTCGTATAATTTAATTGATTACGAGTTCTAACAACGGATTCAATATCCCCTAAGATAATTTCTACAGAATGGTCTCTAAGTAATCTAATTCTTTTACTTGTTTAGTTATCTTCATTGTTTATTTCATTAATTTCATCCTCACGATTGTCTTTATTGTTTTGAGATATACTTTTATAGTTTTCATAAAAAGATACATTTAATGTTTCTTCTATAGTGTTGGTTCGAGTATTAAAAACTCTATAAGTCTTGCTTCTTTCTGAATATCCAATAAAAATTCCTTTATTTGATTTTGAATCAAATTTGTATAAATTATCTTTTGTATTAAGTATAAAACATTTACTTCCAAATATCTTAATATATGATACTTTTGCTTTCTTGTTATATAAAAGTACATAAGGAGTTTTACGAGTCAAAGGTCTAATTGAAAATTCCATTAATAATATAGCAAGCTGTTGTTACGGCCTGAGCCCAAAAATTCCTTGGTAAGTTACTATTGGATAACATAGTTCTTGCACATTCTTGTATCGTTATATTTTTACGTTCAACTACTTCGTTTTGTTGAGGCGTTCTTGGAATTGAAAATTTGTGGGTTATTCCCTTTTTATTACAATATTTTTCAAAATTCTCATTTTCGAATTCTCCACCATGGTCGCTACGTATTATTTTAATTTTTAGTGATAATAAATTTTGAATCCTTTTAGAAAAAGTTTTAAATTGATCGAAAGCATTACTTTTATTTTTAAGAAACAAAGTCCAAGTAAATATAGAAAAATCGTCAACTATTACATACACATATCTGTTATGATTTATTGATTGAACTTGAGATGGACCAAATAAATCCATGTGTATTAACTCTAATGGTTTTGAAGTAGTAGTTTCTTCTTTTGATTTAGATGAATTCTTCTTTAATTTTCTGAATTGACAAGCATCATAAGTTATTAACTTTGAATTTCATTTTGGGTAATCCTCTAACCGAATCTAATTTAGAAAATCTAGAAATATGTTTGAAATTTGTATGATCGAGTCCCTTATGCCAAATCCAGGGATCACTTGTATTGGCCATAAGACATAAATTATCATTGGAAATTTTCATACTTAATATATAAATATTTTTCTTTCTATCTCCTTCGAATATAACTTTTGAATTCCTATCTTATATGAAACATTTATTCTTCTCAAATTTTATTTTGTATCCTTTATCACAAAGTTGACTTATACTTAGTAAATTGTGATTTAAATTCCTAAGTAATAAAACATCAGAAATAGTAGGAGTTTCATAATTACCGACATTGTCAATTCCAATGATGTATCCTTTAGAATTATCTTCGAAGTTTACCAATCCACCATCTTCATACTTCAGATTATTGAGTAGTTCTGGATTTCAAGTCATATGTCTCGAATAGCCACTATCCAATATCCATTTGTCCTTTTTCATTTCCACCAATTGCTTTCCAGAACATGAATTTTCAATAGCCATGTAACACACCAGTTCAAGATTTGAATTTCCAATAGCCACCTTTTCAGAATTTGAATTGCCAATAGCCACTTTACCCATCTTTTCAACTTTTGAATTTTCAAAAGTCAAAGAACTCATCCTTTTCTGTATTGAACAATATTTCAGTAGATCATATGCTTCTTTAATATTAATATATGCAGACTCTTTTAACATTGACGCAATGCATGATTGACACTAGTATTATCAAGGATTTCAAATTTTGCCATTTTACCAAATTTTCAAAAATTAGATGATGAACTTTTTGAAAGACCTTGCTCTAATACCAATTGTTAGGGATTGTGAAATGGATCGTTAACGCAAAGAAAACACTAGAGGGGGGATGAATAGTGTTTGTAAGAATTTAAACAAAACTTAGAACTAAAATTAACTATGGGATGAATCAAACAACACAAACACAATCACAGTCACAGATTCAAACACAAATGCAAAATAAACAGAAACAAAAATGTAGAAAAAGAAAGAACATACCGGATTTTATACTGGTTTGGATCACTCCTATGTCAAGCCCCACGAAACGCTAGATTGTGCAGAGTTTTATTACTATTTCCAACAGTCAAATACACCCTCCTTGATTTCACAGCTCAACAAGCATACACTGACTCCTATTCCTTGATTTCACAACTCAACAAGGACACACCGACTCCTATTCCTTAATTTTACGGCTACAAGGATACACCAAATCCTCTTTGACATACAAACAAGGTTTATTCAACCACGGCAATTACAAAACAGCCCTATAACTCTTCAATAGCACTTGATTTAGAGAGTAGAAGTGTAGAGAGAATAAGTTTGATCAAAATAGAATTGAATTCGGCAGAGTATAAGTGTAAGAATCATAAAAATAAATAAGAATAATGGTGGAGTGAAAGAGGATGAAGTTAGAGAAGAAGATATAATAAAAATTTGGTTTTAACCTCTTTTTATAGAGTATGAAGGGTTGCAACGGTTCTGAAGCGTTTCAAATAGTGAAAAGACGCTTCCTTTCAAAATTAGAAAAAATAGAAGTTATACGTCGACATACACTTTTTGCTATGTTGACATACTCATGTGTATTTTTCATTTTCAAAGCATTTTTCAAGTATTTTGATATGAAACTAATTCTGGAAATGTAATAACCCGCAAAATCTGGGCCAGTTTAAAATTTTTATTTTGGCAATTTTAGCGAATTTTGATTATTTAAAATGAATTATTTTAAATAATATCGACGATAAATTTATTTTGAATATAATTCGATCGTATATATTATGCGCGCCGTCGTTAGAATATATATAATTATAAATAATTATAAATAGAATTGAAAATGGCGCGGTAGTTCGATAATTCAATTTCAAACTTCAATTGAATGTACCGGGTGCAAAACAATCCGGATTTTAGTGAAACCAAAAACATTAGGATCTAATTGATGATATCTTTCCAACGAATCCGAATAATCAAAAGTTCGTAGCGGGAATCAAAAGATATGTCCAGTTGAAAATTCTGAATAGTCGCTATGGAATTCAGGCCCTTAAAAATGGACATTTTGCAAACGACCTCGGATTTCGACGAAACCAGTTTTGTTGGGTCCGGGATGTAAAGTTATTGCTAGGTTTCAAATTTCATAATTTTTCAAATCAATATGTGAGCGTGGCAAAGGAAAACGCGTTTGACCATTTTCAGTTGATTTTAATCGACTGGAAAATGGCCATTTTTCAGTCGGTCTCGGAATTCGACGAAACTAGTTTTGTTAGGACCGTATCGTCAATACGAAGCTAGAAAATATTTTTCGAGAATTTTAAGAGTTAGTATGTGACCCCAGTAATTTGAAATGCACGTTTAAAATTCAATATAATGATTTAAATGTAAATTCAACGGAGACTGATTGTAACTATCGAATCAGCTTACGAGGCATATCCCATTGTGTTCGGAATGGGGGTAAAACGCTATGGACCACAGGCGGTGGCCCTCGTTTAGAGGTCGTATGTAAAAGTCAACATTTTGAAAAAAAAAAAATATAAAATATATCTCCTTCCTTTTAACCAGGCCCCCCCCTTTTTCGATTCAGTTCGTTTCAGAAGATAAAGAAAAAAAAAAACGAAACCAAATCAATCAACGATGGCCCTCGCCGCCCACGCCATCGACGCTGCCACCCACCCAAACCTCGCCGCCGACTTCGACAGCAGCCCCGACGCCCTCCACTTTCTTTCTCGTTCGCGAACCCTAGGTCGAAAACCCTCACGAAACCCCCATTCGAGCAAACCGCCCTACCCCCTGACCATCTCGTCGCTGCGCCACTGATCAGCCACCCTCCGACGCTGCAGTCCCATGACTGACCTGGAGTTTATTGTTTTAACCTAAACTCTGGGTGCCCTTATTTTGACATGGGCAGCTAGTAGTTTCGGTTTTGCAGATTTATATTCACAGGATCCTGGTTTACAGCTGGAACGATATCCGGAAAGCTTTGTATCCGTATATCTCATTCTAGTTGTGTATTGTATTATTTTTCCGCTGCTATGTATTTAAATGTAATTTAAATCTCTGATATTTCTGTGTAATATTCATTTATACTCTGTATATTCTTGTAATCTGATGCATTGTTGTAATATACAATGAAATGTTCTTCTGTATGCGTTCTGTTGTGGCTTGTTTCTCGAACTATCCGACGCTTTCCTTTACGGGGAAGTTACGGGTTTTCACAGGAAATTCATGAGTAAAATTCTAGTGTTGTAAATTAATACTATATGATAGATAATCATATGAAAACATACTTTTAACTATATAAATATATTTATAAAATTGTAATGTTTTAAACTATATAAAGTATAAAAAAAATAAGTTTTGAAAAACAAAGAAGAATAGAAATAAAAAAAATAGAAAAACAAAATAGAGAGGATTGAGGATAAATAGAAAAACAAAATAGAGAGGAATGAGGATAGTACTAAAAATTAGGATTTGAATTTGAACCTAGAGTTCTATTTAGAGTCTTACATAATCTAGACTCCATAACTATATTAATCTTGAACTCTTGAAATCTTGATTACTCACGAGTCTTGAAATTTCTTTGATCTTTGAATCTCTATCATATTTATAACTGTACAAACTTCAGTAATATTTCCTGTATATAATTCCTGCATATATATACACTATATAAAAGTGTTAGCATATATTTTATAATCAATGATAATTGAAATAAGGTTGTTGTCATCAAAACTCCATTCTCCAACACATATAGCCCTATAAAGAGCCACTGGGGACTCAAATCATATTTGAGGTACCTCGCTTTCCATTAGTAAAGTTTTCCAACATCCACATAAGTAAACAGTCTGGGCTCCATACCATGACATTACTCGTAGCTAGAAACTAACATATGTCCATTTCCCTATAGTCCCTAATCCTGTTTTAGGTTCATACCGGGAGTGAAGCTCATGAATTAACGCTAAACAAAGCTATGCTATTTAAAGACGTGCTTTGATCATCAACCACAAGACTTTGTTTTCCAACAAAAGCCTTGATCCATGCATCTCAGCGTGTCACACTGTCAATCCATATCACACCAATATATAACCTCTAAGCTCATACGTCTCAGAGAAGGGTGTTAAGCAAGAGAATAAATTCTCCGCCACCAAACAGATATATATTTAGCAAAGATCAACGAATACAGTATAAAGGAATACAATGTCAGACATACCATCCATTTGCAAGTCTCTACTAGGTCTAAACGAAACCGGAGGCACCTTATTCCTCATCCCATGTGTCCAATACAGGAGAGAGACCCTCACATATCCGGTCGATCTCCAAGTACGTCTGGACGATAACCACTTATTACCTTGTTTTGGGTGTACACACCAATCAAAACATCAGTAATCATCAAAACGATATGAAGATCTCTAATCTTCAACCCCCGCCTTCATATCATCGACATTTAGTCATCGTATTAGTTATTTAGAATGGGTTAAACCCGGTCTTTCCGAATAACTTGCGCATCTTATAATCGAATGTTGCAAAAAAACATCATATGCCTCATTTCAATTCAGAGTATTCTTTTATTCAAATATTCATATCTTTAGGGAAAGGTTACCATTAATTCTATCAAATATAAATTCTTTTAGATTTATTCTTTACTCTTCCTTTGGATATCATTTTCAAAAGATTTTATCAACTAGTCGAGATTATCGAGCCTTACCGAAGTAACCATTTGTTTTATTTTCCAATCCCAACCTATTCATCCCATGGAGAAAAATTGGTAGTACTCCATTTCTAACACCCACTGTGTTATCGGTAAAATTGATTACCATTTCACTTTCAAATCTAATCAAAGATTTAACTATCGCCTGGAGCAAGACTGGTGGTATTCCATTCTCGATCACTTCTCAAATTTAGCAAATTTAATTACCACATTAACTTTTCAATCTAATTAAAGATTCATTAAAACCCCTCTTATTTTTAATCTTCAAAAATCATTATTTAATGATAATTCAAATTTAGGAAATAAATCCCGTCTTTAACTGGGTTAAAGAACTAATGTCATTTAACAAACAGTTCACAATAAACCCAAAATCTTCTTCCATCAAAATGGAATCTACACGGAAATCATAACAGTGTATAATCGATATAAATTTGCATATCAGACTAATAGTATAAATGTGATAGTGGCAAAGCCTTCTAAATTCCATATATAGTAATGGTCTTCATTCACAGATGTTCACCCCGATTATTACCAAATCGAATTCCATTCAATTCCAGTTTAATCTATTAAATTGGAAAACTTTACTTTGGAAAATTTCCATTAAATATTAATTAAAAGATTATAAATTCCAAATCCTAACTTCACTGTTAATTGGGTTAAAGAACAATTGTTATTTAAAACATTGTTCATGATAAACCCAAAATCAACTTTCATTTCAACTCCAATAATTAATTGGTAAACTTCATTAATCTAAATCAAAAGATTTATTCCTTTTTCGCATGGGTTTAAGAACAATGTTATTAAAGACACCATTCACAACAAACCCAAAATCAAATTTCATATTAAATAGAGGGCTCTAAATAGAAATTATATTGGCTTATATTCAATATCAAATTCTGAAACTAAAGGATATCGTATGGGGAATAATGGTATCTGTATCTTCCTAATTCCTTCGCAATATCCGTATAATCACAGAGTCCAATAACGAAATATTCTGAAGTTCCACTCAAATCCATTCCAATTCATTCATTGGAAAATTATGGTTATATTAAAACCACTTACAAATCCAATTTATTATTTTTTAAAATAATTGGATTTTATTCTAGTTATTAACTAGTTCATTTTGATAAAAATATATTTTTATCTTTTCAAAACCAGAATTTTTCATCCAAAATCTTTCCAAATCATTTATTATGCTTTTAAACAAATTTTCCATATTTTTAATAATTTTACTAAGGCCCATACGGTCGGTTTCCAATAATTGCCACCGAACTGCACCCATAACGACCTTTTCTGAAATTGATTTGGACATAATTTGAAATCCAACTATTCAAATTTAAATCTCTCATATTCATTGGAAAGATCTTTTCGATACGAACCCGATGGTTCCGGTTTTAGGAGAATCCGACGGTCGGATCGCCCGTTATATCAATTTGAAGTTAATTGTTGAAATTCGCGAACGGTCGCTGCGCGACGCGTTCTATTCAAGCCATTTAGTATATATAATATGTTATATATATATATCATTGATTTCCATTTAAAAGGTATTTTATAAAATCATTATAAATTTGTTTTAAATCGATTTCAACTTCATTTTCAATTTTAAATCAAAACTGAATATTCCATATCATTATAATATTAAAATGATAATATTTTCAAAATATCAGATTTTGAAATCTATTCTTATCGATATTATTTTAAAATGAATAAAATCGATTGATAAACCCGTTCGAGTTAAAAATAGCGTTCCTACACTTCACCCGGCTTCATATTTTTATATATTTTCGTGTCCATCCAAAATCAGACATCAAAACCATATTTTGATTATTCACTGAATATTATTTTAAAATATTCGTTATTTTAAAAAGTTCGTGATTTCTGAATCGGAATGTGACTCAATCAATTACCATATAATTTCAGTTATATAGATTTCATACATTTCATGTATCCAATAATAATGATAAATAATCATTATCCAATCAAACATCATTCAGGGTGCAATTTACAACTGTATAAGCATTAAAATAAATCAATAACGCTCATCACAGCTTGTCAACCCATCGATTGACATACAACAAAATATTGGGATTAGTGTACATCAAATATCATCCCAATATCCATGTGGGGTTTTCAAACAACAGCAGTCTATTTAAATAAATCATTGGTTAACAAATTTAACCAATTCCAGTTTAGTTTGAATTATTTTTCTACTTAACAACTTTTCACTGTTCAAATTATAAACGGATATTTATATCACATTTCAACAACCACAAAGCGTATCCACATTGTTTGAAATACGAGTGTCGTATATTCAAACAACGCTTCTTGTGTAGACGAGTCGTGAATAGTTCATGTGTTGAACTCGATCAATGTCACATACAACAGATAAAAAAGCATCATTGGAAATACATATATTTACAGTTATAAAATAAACTAAATAACTGTACAAATACTTTAGTGAGAGAATTTTCGCTTTCGTTCTCGCTCTGCCATTGTAACGACCCAGGGAAAAATTCGACGCTCGAATTTTCGACAACAATACATAAACTCGTATTACTTGCCAAAAACCCAAGTATCGAACCCCAGATTGTCATGAGAAAGAAATTAGAGGGTGAGAATAGAAAGAAAGAAATATTAGAATAGAAGAAAGAAGAAGAACACATCATCAGAATCTCACAGCGGAACGAATAGAATATAATATCACATCTCTTTATACAAAAGAACTGTATATACATACCAATCATCAGAGTACAACATACATCAGACACAGCATAATAACTTTATATAACTAGCGGTGAAGCCACATGCTTCTAGCTCCTGAAATTCCAAGCAAAACCTAACCTGGAACATACTCGGTCTGACCCGAGCACATTTGAAGCAAAGCAAAATACACTGGGTCAGTCTGGAATACTATCAGTGATAAATTCATAGTACACACAACTTGTTTAACTTTGAAAAATCCTTTTTAAATAAAAGGATAATAGTAAGTCCGGTCCACACATAAACACAGACGATTTTTACCTTACTATAACCCAAAACAGATTTGAAATCATAGCTTGCTCTGATATTATCATAATGTCTAATTACGAATAATTAGAAACCTAGAGGAATGCTTGCATCTCACGCTTCCCGTATATAGTATACAAATCAAAACCGTGGGTGCTTATTGGATATTGGATTCCAACCTTGACAAGGTATGGGACCACCTTCCGAACGTGTATCTCTAGAGGCGAATACACTGGGTTCAACAAGAACGTCTTGCAACCTGGCCCTCACATGACCGACCACTCATTTCGCTTAACTGTATCGAATGTATATCACCGACGGTTGGGATCAGCAACCGCCTCCC
The DNA here is from genome assembly GCA_030737875.1 of Allium sativum. NCBI lineage: Eukaryota > Viridiplantae > Streptophyta > Magnoliopsida > Asparagales > Amaryllidaceae > Allium > Allium sativum. The sequence goes on along the minus strand of CM060909.1, from coordinate 804,281,623 downwards.
GAATAGGGACAACATCGAGCATAGATTAAAGAACAAATAGAATTTATCTAGATAGGTGATCATACATCCTAATGGGAGCGACCCACATAGCCATGCTGCCTACCCAATTTTTGTCATTCCCGGTTGATGAGGCTTGAGGCTAGAATTTGCTTTAAAACATCTAGTCATCATTCACTTTGAATGCCACATTGTCAGATCCGACAAATCACTAATTGGTGTCCACAAATATACTCTGGGTATTAAAGAGGTGCCCCTCTTTGCCACCAACTTGGTATATTTGTAAAAATCAATGTACGTGGTTCTAAGAAAATACTCTGTCAGACATTCGTCCATACAAGTCATCCAGGAATAGGATGAACCGAAGGGACCCTCCTACCGCAACCTTATATATTAATCACCCCAAGGATCAGTAGCGAGTAGTCCTTGCAATCCATAGATTTTAACCATGACAGAATCACAAATCAAATAACTCTTGTTGCAAGCCAGAGAAATTCGACAAGCAGTCCTTCCGCTTATGAAGATCCCCGATCTTCACTTGCTCCATCTTCAATTGATGTCTTCATGTATTTGTTGGTCGGAATGGTTTTCGAATATAAATTCGATCCCGGTCTTTCTGTACCCACAAGCGGATTGGTCTAGTTTGATAGTCGATGATTTAATTATCAAATAACAAATGTGTCAATGAGTTTGCCAATTTAGTACTTGGCATAACTTGACCTCTTTAACTCAACTGGACTAACATGACTCAATTACTCCTATTGATTAACTAATATTCGACTTGATTATTCCTATCGATTAACTGATACTCGACTTAACTCCATTTGCTTGACTCTAGATCGCAGCGATCACAATGGTTACGCCTGATTCCCTCAGGAAAACATCCGACCACCGTAGGCTATCTGCAGCCCTGTGAATTACGCTAGCAGTCGTACGCAATGGCTCTTCTTCCTGAATAACTATGTTTGCCTAACTTTATCTCAAATACTATATTCGATCAACTCTAATTGAAAAAACAATTTTCAATATAATTTGAAATCAATATTCTTATTTCTTTGAAACTAATAGTGCCATAATATTTATTTCCCAAAACCTTGCATTAGAGTTCGATATTCCTTGTATAAGGTAAACCAAATCTCAACACTTTCCACTTATTCCAAACTAATATAATTACTTGATAATAGTGAAGCCAATCAAGTTGGGTGAATTTAGTTACCTCTCAGACCTTGATCGACAACGTTCTTATATCAACATAATATCAGTTCGTCACTTAACCATTTCACCAAAATCTGATTTACCATCTCGATTTCAAGTTGGTTTTATAAACCGTTTCTTACATTTGAAATCCAGTTCAATATAATCTCTTTACTTAATTCCTTGAATTAAGGAAGTCTTCATTAAAACACAACTTTTAACTTAAAGCACAATTTCACTTATAAATCTCGTTTACAAACCTTGTTTGAAAATTTGGATTTATAAATCTCTTTATAAACTCTTATCGCTCCTTTTGGTGAAACCATATTACCCTTTCATTATTCTTTAATTGAATTCAAATTAAAGTCGTCGCTTAAATTATTAAAATAACCATTAACGTTAAGATTAACTATATTATCAATAAACAACTCGAATAATTACTTTTAACTTGGATTTATCTTCAGCATCCCTTACCAATACTTCCCACAAACTATGGTCTATAATTCCCATGTCATTTGAAATCTTTATTTAAATTTTAACCTTTCGCTCGACTCAATTCTTTAACTTTCAAAGTTATCGTTATGGTTAAAAATCCCTTTTAACCTGGCTTACATTTCTTCCCAATATTATAACAACTCCATTCAATTGAATTTCTTTTGTCATTTCCCCTTTAAATTGATTAAATAACTTAATTAATTTAAAACACCATTTAATCGTTTAAACCAAACGATTATTGCATTTTTCAACCGTAGGTATATTTGTTGGCTTTCTGCATTAACCTGCATAAACCATTTATATAGCTTCTTTTATAATTCGATTCAAATAATTATAAATTTCTAATTTAATTATTTATATAAAACAACTGAAAAACTCCATTTCCGCTATAAAAATAATTTATAACTTAAAATCTATGTCAATTCGCCTGATGGCAGAACAACGGTTAAAACAGTACCTTTTAGGTCATTCACTGCCAATTACCAAATCAACATTGTTGGTTGATTTAAACACAACACGGGTGAATATCTATTCAACCATCACACTCAACTAGTTTTTCTACCATAGGGGGGTTCAATCAATTCAATATAAACAATATAAAACAAACAACCAACATATATAATATTTGAGGAACCCGATCGGATCCCTCCAACCTGTTCTTCCCTGCACCACAGCTCGTTATACATTTCATATTAATATATGAAATAAATTTCATATAATCTACCAATTTAAAATGATTAAATAACAGCAACCAATCAATCAAATAAACAACCACTAGCAATCAATAAACCAATTTATAATTTTAAAGGTAAATTATATTTTTAATCTGGATTTACCACATCACAGGATTCCAGAAAGTGTGAGAATTAACTCACCAGATTTATTTGGTTGGCGGTTGACGCGTTGTTGCATTCAAATTCAGTCGAACATTCAAATTTTGCTGAAATTTCAACTACATCAGATCAGTGCCTAGTCAGTGCCATCGGATAGGTCTCATCCCTGCAATCCCAACGGATCCAGTTTCACTGAAATCCGTTAATGTATGTGAAAGTTATGACTGGTCAAAGTTTATAAAAATTTAACAGTAATTAAATTAATTAATTAATTAATTACCTTAATTATCTCACCACTAATCCACGTCATCATCTACGAACTTCCACGTCACGCGTCTTTTCCCAGCCCTCTCGTTAAAACCCGACTCTCGTGAAAACCATCCCCCTGTCTAGAAAAGCTCGACCTCAAACCTCCACCGTTGGTGCCGTTACAGACCACCGGAGCTCCGACTACGACCGCCTGTAGCCTCCCCTACCAAAGACGCCCCCTTGCCTGAACCGTCGTTCCTTCAAATCAACCATACACCCTGAATTTCGATTTCCCCCCAATCCCGTTCATGTCCAACTAGCCGCCACCCTGGTCCATGCTAGGATGTCGCACCACCGCCATATTGACGGCCTCCCTGTCCCCTAGCCTCGGCCTTCAGGCACCTAACCCGAAAACATCCCCTATCGCTGGAAATCGTCCATAACCGACCGCCACAAACACAAACGGACCCAAAACTTCCATCACCGTTCAACTCAGTTTTCCGACCACCTCAGTCCACCTCAGGCCGACCAACCCGAAGCAAAAACGTTCCCCTACAACTCCTCTACAACATCCCTTTGGATCCCTCATCAATCTCCAGCTAAAACTCCACCAAAAGGGCTAAAAACGAAAACAGTTTTCCGCCGTTCTTTGCGAATTTCGGCCACCACAGTTGACGATACGTTCCCAACTTTTTACTGAAGCTTCTCTTCCTCCCGATCTACAACTTTCCTTCAGGTCCCCCTAACGATTTCATCATAGATCGAGAGAAATAACTGGTTTTGTAAAGAGGGGTTTTTTCGCAAAAATGTGGATGGATTTTAGTTCTTGGCTGGAAATTCTGATTTGTGAGGGTATAAATGGTGTAATTTATATTATTTTAAGTTGATGTGATGTCTGACACTGACTGACGATTTTTATTTCGTGTCTATCGCAATTTCAAACATTGTTTATTCGCTGCTGCACTCACATACGAACCCCGTTCAAGACGCAAATGGACGGCATAGTATAATTTGACGATACGGTTCTAATTAAACTCGTTTCGTCGAATTCCGAGTTCGTTTGCTCGAACGGCCCTCGTTCACATTCAAATGGTCGTTTATATTTGTATTTTATTTTGCCACGCTCACAAATTAACACCGATTGACGTGCAGTTTGAAAATCTAGCAATAATTTGTTGTTGTTGTCCCAAAAAAATTTATTTCGTCGAAAATTGAGGTCGTTTGATAAATGGCCCTTTTATAACTTGCCAATTCAAATAAAATAAACCAATTTTAAAATACCTTAATATAATAATACTAAAATATTGTCATTGGCCATACACGACTAGAATATAGTATACTACCACAGTAAAATATCCCGGGTTGAATTCCAAGCCAAATCGATATTTAAAATATTTAAAAACCCATTATTTTATATAAACACGGTGCTATGTACATAAAGGAAATTCCATAGCGTTTTTTTCAAAATTTGATTTGGATATAAAATAAAATCTACACGACGAAAATTGGATTTTTCTCTGCCATTGGAAAGATATCGTCAAATCGGTCCCGGCGTTTCTTGTTTCGAGGAAATCCGACTTATTTTGAACCCGGTACGACCAATTGAAGTTCAAAATGCCAAATCGCAAACTGCCGCGCTGCTGTAGCTCGTTATTTAATTAAATTATAAACCATATCGCTCATCCATCATTTTCGAATTGAAATCGTCACTATATTTTCAATATAACCAATATTTGACCACTTTAAACTGCCCTGTCACAATATATTTCAAATTCTAAATTTTCCAAATATTCTGGAAATTAAAATATTATTTTATTATTAATATAATTTAAATATTCAAAACAAATGGTTAAAATCGATTATATATATTCAAATCAATATTTTAAATAATTAAAATATTTTAATAAAATTGCCAGAAAATACGGGACATTACAGCCATTCTTTATTTCTTAATTGTTCTGTTTTGATTTAAAATCGCCTCAAATTCTAATTTGCTCCAAATCGCTTCTAATTAGTTTTATGTTGCAGCATTCACTGATATGAACCCAACGCAACTGAAATCGATGAATTCGGACCTCATATCGAAAAGTTATGATATTATAAACGTTGGTTAATCTAAATATGGAAATTAAATTATCTAATTAACTTAATAACGTTTAATAAAACATTACCCTCCCATCGTTTAATTTCCCATAGACTGGAACCACATCGAACCCAACATCGTGAGGAAGACCGACCACCGCACCACCATCCAAGCTTGATGTCGATCAGGACCCACCCTATGGTAGTCGTCGTCAACCTCTACGTGCGCCTCCACCGACGATCAACTCGATGGCCCCACGCCTCGATTTCCGCGTTCGATGGCCTCTTTGAGGGCTGAGATCTTGCAAAATACTCAATGAGGATTTACCAAACTCATATGGGTTTCAAGATCTCACAAACCCCTTTCATTTTCCTTTTATGATCATAGGGTAATTCGAAACTAATTTGGGGAAGTTCGGGAACGAAATTTTGAGCAAAACCAGCCATCCAATTTGAACTGGCGGCGGTCTAAGTTAGGGCATTAGGGTTTGCAATTAATAGGGGGTATTTATAGAAATATATTATTTTATTTTATTTTATTCAAAAATAATTCGTTTAGTCTTCGAACTCCAAATCGTATCGCCCCCAGCCAAATACCCCCATTTCGGACACAATGGAATATGTTTCATAAGCCAATTCAACTGTTTTGATCAGTTTTCATCAAAATTTAAATATAAATCAGTATAATTTAATTTAAACGTACGTTTTAATTTACCGGGGCCACATACTGACTTCAAAAATTACAGAAAAATAAATCTAGCTATGTATTGACGATACACTCCTAACAAAACTAGTTTAGTCGAATTTGGAGACCGTTTGAAAAATAGCCATTTTCTAGTCGATTGAATTCAAACTAAATTACCAAACACCTTTAAATTCACTATGCTTACATATTAATTCCAAAAATTATGAAATTTGAAACCTGACAGTAATTTGACATTCCAGATCCAACAAAAGTGTTTTCATCAAAAACGGAGGTCTTTTGCAAAAAGGCTATTTTTAAGGGCTATATATGATTAAATATTTATAAAAATTCCATAGCGACTAATCTAAGTTTTAAACTGGACATAACTTACAATTTATATTTTGAGAACTTAGTTTTTCACATCCATTAGAAAGATATAATTAAACAAATTCTAATGTTTCTGGTTTTACTAAAATCCGATTTATATTGAATTCTGTACATTCATTTGAAATTAAAAATCGAATTTTCAAACTACTGCGCCATTTCAAACACTATTTATAATTAAAATAAATTTATATGTTCTTACTTCGATTTAAATAAATTTTAAATCATTATTATTTAAAATAAATCATTTTAAATATTCAAAACCCATTAAAATAGCTAAAATAAAAAATTTAAATTGGTTCAGATATTCTGGGCTGTTACAATCTCCCCACTTAAAATGTTTTCGTCCTCGAAAAGGAACAGAGCTGAAAGTTGTTTAACTAATCAACTCAACTTTCATTCTTCAACTTTCCAGTTTCTAAGAATTTTCTAATTTCTCAAGAATTTGGCTAACACCCTAAATTTTCGTAAAATTTCGCCATAACCTCCTTTGTATGGGGGAGAGTTCAAAAAAATTTATTGGGCCGTATTAGGCACCCAATAAATCAAATAAAAGCATACACAATTTTTGTGACCTATCTGTGTCCACGGGAGAATGTGTAAAAAGTCAAAATCTCAGACCTTGCCGCAGTGTTGGAAATATAATAATCCATATGCCTTAATTAATTAAAAACAAGAGAGACATGAATTTTTGTCATCTCCAGACCTATGTTGGGTTTTTTATTAAATCCTGCCCCGAGCACTGTTACGTGTATTCCTTAATTATGCCCATAATCAGTCTTCTGTCCCATCTATAATATAGTCATCGCCATATAAGCATCTCGCTCGTATGGTAAATCAAACCTCGTCATATAAACGATAAATGCTTATATGGAATATGATATGATATGATATGATGTCTTCATGAAGTATGCCATGCAGTGTAGTTCATAATTTATTTACTGCTAACCTGTAGCGTGGTTTATAATCTCACATAGAACAACCATCACAATGCATCCAATTTCATCCACAGGAGTTTATATAAATAAAATTGCACAACCAACTCATTAAAGTGTACAAATTTTTCGAGCACGCAAATCAATTCTCTACTCAAGAGTAAATCCATAACTTGTTCAACAAATATATATATATATACACGTACATGCATGCAATTCAATCAATTTTCAATTTAATTCAATATTTGATTCGATTTGGCTTTACTTATCATTCATTCTTTTATTGGTTTTATCAATCAAATATTTTTATTAATTAAACCAATAATCACACATCACAACCAACAATCAATTAATTGATTAGCTTTACAAATATATAACTTTATATAATCAAAAATTATGTTTCCAGTGTCAAATCACAAACAATTAACACTAACTAAGTTTGGTTCTCACACCGGTCAATTGGAAATATATAGATATCCCACTTTCAAAACTCGAACATAAATACTGATGATGTCATGATCATCATCAGAATCATCTATGTGCGACTAGAGTGTGATTATATATCTTTCTAGTATATTTGAGGCTCCGAATAAACGTGGATCAGACATATATTAAAAAATCTCCTTATACTCGATAGTCCAAAATCAATTTAAAATAAAATAATCAAATATGTATAATGAGATATAATTTTCAAAATTAAATTCTTTTTTAGAAATAACACTCTTTAAACACATTCTAGGGTATTACTAACCCTATCTCTAATGAGTTACTCTCATAGGATGTTACTAATTCTATCTCTAATGAATTCTTTCATTTGGTTCAAATGTATCTTGTTCTCGAGTTCTGTAAACCAAAGCTCTAATACCAAACTTTAATGACCCAGACTTCCCGATCCCCATGGAGATGGAGGAGCCCGGATTTCTTTGAGAACGCGGCGTGTCATAACACAAAACAATAGAACATTTCATTGCTATTCCAACAATTTACGTCAGAGTACATGAATATCTGAGAATAAATAATATACAATGGAAAATAATATCAGAGATTTAAATTACAAAACAACGGAAAATATAATACAATAGTACAATGCATAGTGGAAAATAACAACTAACACAACTGAAAGAAATACACGGATACAAAGCTTTCCAAATATTGCTCCAGCTGTAAATCCAGGATCCTGTATAGAGAAATATCTGTGAAAATCAAAATACTGACTGCCCATGTAGAAAATATGGGCACCCAGAGTTTAGGTAGAAACAATAAACTCCGAGTCAGTCATGGGACTGGTTTGGGAACTAAAACAGTTATTAGCTTTTAATTTAAAGTTGGGTAAATCACGGGACCATGTCGTATAACACGAAGCAGGTCAATCCCCCATGAATACCAGTGCTTAAAATAAAAAGCGCAATGCTAAACAGAAAAATGAAGCTATTATAAGACTCAGGTCCCATCACATAATGAACGTAGTCGAGGATAGGGTTTTACCTTATAATAGCCAAATATGCTTGATACACAAAATTTCATCTTTTATTATTACTGTAAGTGAAGAAATCAATTTCAAATATAAATGTATCGATCATAGGCGGCATAGGTACCATTATATTACGTTGCCATATTGGTTTACAACTAAACCGTAAAATCACGTATTGGAAATTGGGTTTCCATCTCTGAACCAAGGCAAAGGATATTCCTTCCGATTTCGAGACACTCTAGCAAATGTCTCTGGGGTACACACTCGGGGCAACCTCTTGGATCTTCAGGGTTGGTCATCCGTCGATGATTGGCAATGCCATAAACTATATGTTAGCCGGTTCTTTTGAACCTCCAAAACAGGTTAGTACGTCAACCTTGTGAGCATATAGCTCTACAAAAAAAAATCAAAGATTTATATATTTCAATCCCTGAGATTTAGAGCTTCGCGTTGATGTTGGGTTAAAGGGTTGCAATTCATTTTTATGACTTCGAGATTCCAATATAAAACTTAAGGTTTTTGAATTCTTGAGTTAAAAGATTTAATTTGCAAAACAAAGATTGGATTTGAGATTAGGGTGCAATTTTATACTCGTTTTAATTTTCCTGGAATTTATTTAAAAAAGTACGATCATTCTTGGGCTGTTATGCATCGTGTACAGGTTGGAGATGGGTTGGTGCGTGCGAGATGATCCGGTGGTGTGCAGTTGGAAGGCAAGGTAAAGAGGAGTGTCATGGTGAAGCCGGTTTGTCGAATGGTGGAGTAAGTCGAGGTAACCATGCTCATGCATGTTCGTAAAGGGTTAGGGGTTTCAGCAGAATGACTTGGGGAAGAAAGCACTACAGATAACGGTCATGGTTTTAAAGTGTAGAGTTGGGCCAAATTGAATGATGAGTCCCAAAAAATTAGATAAAATTTAGTTTAGTTTTAATTTAAATAGTGTATAAACATGTAATTGTAATATCTCGCTCATACGATGTCAGATTGACGAACGTCCATCATATTAGAATCGTATGAACGTAGGCTATGCTATGAAGCTAGTTTAGAATTATTTGGAGCTCATAAGAATTTCAGAGAAAATAAAATGCCTAATCAGATTAATTGATCGTTTATCTTTATTCAACGATAAACAACCAAAGTGAGCAAACTCACGAACTCTGTCCAATTCATAAATTTTACAAATGTATTTTAATGTTGATAAATGACGATTAAATGTTGTGTGATGATTGCTTGGGTGAACTGATATATTATTATCAATTTTTGGTACAATATATTAGTTATATTTAAGGTTGGTAGTTGGATTTTCCTGCATATTTTAGCGAATGAGACCCTATGCCCCCCGCATAATAGCGAATGACCTTCTGTACCGTGATATTTCGTCTTGAAGCAGAATTGGTAATATTTATGTTGCCTAACATCTGTGGATGCAGGAGACGGGTTGGAGGAATCCAACTGGATTCCTCAAAATTATTACTGTTTGTATCATATATTGTGATATACGATGTGTTAGATGTTCTGTGATAGATTTTGTTGTGTTGGATGTTCGAATAGCAATGGCTTAAATATTGATATTTAAAATATCACAAGAAAGGACTTTAAGATTGTAAAGGAAATCTATTTTTCCAAAATAAAATTTGAATTTCGAATGGGCGAGGATATAATAACCTATTTCTATAAATAAAAACAAGTGGTTTAATTTATAAACTATGTTTACAAATGAAGTGAAATAATTATCATTGGACAAGTTGGGGATGTAAATTCAAGAGTGAATTTCAAAAGAGAAATTGGAAATCATTTTAAAAAGAAAACGATGAAATTCATTTAGACATTTGGAATGTGAATGGAATTGAAATAAATCCATAAGAATCTATTATTGGAATTCGACTATGTCGAACGTTATAAAAATAATTTTTTTTCAGAAATTATATATTATATAATTAAAAATTTGACCAAGAAATTTATATTTGGTTTTAAACCATTGATTTATAATTGTATATGAAATGAATATTAAGTTATAAACTTGATAGACAATAAACTAGAAGTTGATTTGTAAATGAGATTTATGAATGAAGTAGAATATGAATATGAATTTATAAAGTGACTTAATAAACAAGATTTGAACCTGTAATAGTATTTATAAATAAAATCAAGATTTATTTGATATAATGAGTCCATATTTCTATAAAGGAATAATATTCACATTTTAAACTAAATAATGGTTTAAAAGAAAAAGTTTTTCAGATTGGAATGGTTATAAGGGAAATTGGTAAGGATTGGGAAGTGATAAATTAAAAGGTGAATTTAGAATGAACATAAAAATTTAATTGACCTGAAACGGTATTCCAAAATTCAAAACATTAATCAAACAGAAATTATTCTAAATAGTGTCATACATTGAAATTCAACTATATCGAAATCAAGAAAGTACTATTTACTTTCTGTTTTAATCAAGATTTAGTTATTTGTTTAATCAATTAATTATTTATTTATTCAAATTAATGAATAAAAATATATTTAAGATTAAATATCTCGCAGTACGGATTATAACACTATCATTATAATCAATAATCTCGGGAAAAGAAGTAGAATCTTAAATCGACTCCGTGTGTCCCGTAAGCGATGTTTTTTAGTATTCAACGTTATAAACTTTGTCTATTACGAAGTTAAGATTGCTGTTCAATTACTTTTTGAGAGGTAATTATACCCCAACTTGATTGACTTTGTTGTTAACTAAGGACTGATTAAGGTTCGCAAGCGAGGATTTGTTAGTGATACAGTTAGTTAATGATTGACTAATGGATTGGGTTGTCGTAACGATGTTCTATACAACATTCGTTTAAATCCATATAAATGGGTTTAGGAAATGTTTTCCAAATACAATCAGAGATGTCATCTAAGCATAGAAAATGAAATGATTTGGTTTATGAGAAGTTAAGAAATGTGAATAAGATATGGAAATATTTTCTGATGTTAAGAGCGTATCGTTTTTAAATATAGAAAATAAGAATTAGTGAAATATGGAAATGTGTTCCAAACTATGATAAGGGAAATTTTACGGAATATAGAAAATAAATAGTTTATGAAATATGGAAATGTTTTTCCAAGAATCATGAGAGGCTAAACGGGTTTTGAAGATTATCTTGGTAAAGATATTGAAAGGAAGTTGGGAAATGAATAAATTAATAAGAAATTAATTTAAAGGGATCAGTGTTGTTTGATGCTTGTTCAATAGAATTTCTAATAGGAAATAGGATTGTTTGTTGTGTGGATGTTTCCTTTGATAGTTAAATAACTGATTATCAAAGTTTTGGTCTATTTTATATTTCTGTTATCAAGGAATGGGATCAGGTTATTATCTGAAAACCACACCGTATGGGGATAAGCATTGCGAATAAATTTATGCTGAAGATAATTGAAGACGGAGTAAAATGCAAGGGCTGTTCTATTAATCCAAGGTATAAATTGCCTAAGATGGATTGATGGGATGGTGCCTTCGATTTTTTCAGTCCCAGGAGAACTTGTATGGATGAATGTATGATGAAGTATGCCTAATAGATCATGTACATTGATCTCTTCTAATGTATTTATGTTTGGTGGTGTAGGAATACGTTTCTCTTAGTTTTATGCCCATGATATTTTTGGGGAAATCAATAAATGATTTGGCGGGTTTAACGATGTTCAAAGTGAATGAAGATGTGACGTCTCAAAAAGGTAAGTATGGCCTCAAGCCTCACAATTGAAAAAAGACAAAAATCGGGCTAGTAGCATAGCTATGAGGGTCGCTCCTATTAGGGTGTATTATCACCTGATCTAAAGAAAAATCCATTTGCTTTTTTATTCTATCATTGTTGTATGCTTCGGTAATAGGTGTTGATCCTAGCCATTAGTGATAATATACTCGATACACTCAAGCGAAATGAGCGACCAGTCATGTGTGACCTAGATTGCAAGATGTTCTTGGTGAACCCAGTGTATTCCTCTCTAGAGATACACTATCGGATGGTAGTCCCATACCATGTTATAGTTGGAAATCCATTCTCCAATAAGGGCCCTATGGTTTTTGATTTTATACTATGTATATGGAGCGTGAGATGCAAGTGTCATGCTTGCTAGTTATTGATTTGATTGGACGCTATATAATATCAGAATAGCGTTGATACAAAGAATATTTTGGGATATCATAAGGTAAGAAACATTAGTGTTTATGTGTTAATCAGTCTTAAGATTATCTTTTATTTTGAAAGGATTTTCAAAAGGCTAAACCAGTTGGTTGGAGTTTACTCACAACAGTCCCATGACTGACCCAAAGTTTATTTGTTTTGTTTTACCCTAAACTCTTGGGTGCCCAAATTTCTACGGGCAATCAAGTAGTCAGGATTTTACAGAAACACTAGGAGGAGCATGGAGCAAGAGACTTCAACATTAGAAAGCTACAATTTATTTTTGTTGTGTTGTATGTGTTGTACTCAGATAATGGTATGTGTACAGTTATAGATTTGTAATTCAAATGTTATATAAATATTTTATTGTTTCTGCTGTGAGATTCTTATTTACTTTGAGTTTGTGATATTGTGATCTTTATTTCTTCTATTCTAACTTTTTTCTCTCTCTTACCCTCTAACTTCTTTTTATAAATGATCTGGTAAATTTCGGTGCTTGTTAGTCGGTATGGTGCTCTGTGTCGATGATCAGGATTGGGAATTAGTCAGGTTGTTACACTAGTGGATGCCAAAATTTAAATTTCAAGTCAATCGGATGAAAAATGAAGGAGATATGGAGAAAAGAAATCTAGTTCGACATAGTCCGGATCGGGATTCTTCAAATCTGGCTCGATCTTCCTTAAAATCTAGAAATTGAAAATAACTTAGAATTAAATGAAATTTTTAAGAGAGCTAGAGCATGTCTTAAGAAGCCTAAGTTTCAAATTTCAAGTAGATCATATCAAAAATGAAGGAGACATGGCGAAAAAAAGTTCGGTTCGATGTTCCTTAAATTCGAGTCGGTCTTCCTTAAATTCCATCTCGACCATCCCTAAAGCTGGGTCGGCCTTCCCTAGGATCCAGGATGACCTTCCTTGAAATCCGGGTCGGCCTCCCTTAAATTTCGATCAGCGTTCCTTAGATTCGGTCATTGTACCATCTTCGAGTCAACTTCAGATGTACATAACTTTTGCATACGAAGTCAATATTGGATATAATTTTTTGCTTTAAAATCGTGGTGGCAAGCTCTACATTTTAGGTAAGAGTAAATTAGAATAGGAGCAACTTAAAATTTGAGCATGTTAGAGTGACTACACGGGATGGTTTAGATCAACGCTCTTATACGGTCCGTTATCAGTCAAACTCCAATAGCAGAGCAGTAAACCATTGGTCAAGCCGGAAAAGCTGTCAAGAGAAGGTTTGGGAATAGGATTGGACAACAGGCATAGTTGTCTAGGTAGTTCCCAACCAGAGAACTTCAGACGAAGTAGAAAGATAGTTCGAGAGTTGCTCTACAGTAGAGATACGTGTTCAAAGGGATCATTAGTACATAGATTTGGGAGGGTACTTGATACCACTTATGTAACAACCCGGAAAATCAGAACCAATTTAAAAATTTTATTTTTGACAATTTTAATGAATTTTTAATATTTAAAACGAATTATTTTAAATAATAACGACGAGAAATTTGTTTTTAATAGAATTAAAACGTATATATTTATTTGAACCGTTGTTAGAAAATAAGTATTTATTTTTAACTATAAAAGGAATTGGAAATGGCGCGGTAGTTTGAAATTTCGATTTCAAATTTCAAATGAATGTACAAGATTCAAAATAAACCGGATTTTTGCGAAACCAAAAATATTAGAATCTAATTGAGAATATCTTTCCAACAAATCCGAAAAATTGAAATTTCATAGCGGGAATAAAAATTTATGTCCAGGTGAAAATTCACAATAGTCGTAATGGAATTTTGGCCCTTAAAAATGGAAATTTTGCAGACGACCTCCATTTTTGACGAAACCACTTGTGTTGGATCCGATATGTCAAGTTATTGCTAAATTCCAAAATTCGTAATTTTCTGAATTAATATGTGAGCGTGGCAAAAGAAAATGTGTTTTTATAGTTTCATTCAATTTGGATCAACCAGAAAATGGCCATTTTTCAATCGGTCTCCAAATTTGACAAAATTAGTTTTGTTAGGACGTATTGTCAATCCGAAGCTAAATAATTTTTCCGGAATTTTTAGAGTCTGTATGTGGCATCGGTAAATTGAAATGTTCTTTCAAATTCCATATATAGATTTATATTTTGATTTTGATGAAAACTGATTGTAATGATCAAATCAGCCTACGATACATATTCCATTGTGTTCGGAATGGGGTTAATTAGTTATGGATGACAGTCGTTCGGTCTCGATCGAAGTTCGAATAGAAAAGTTACTTTTAGGAGAAAATTAAAATAAAATAAATAAATATTATATATATATATTTCCTCCCCCCTTACCTTTCCTTCTAGTCAGCACCCCATTTCAAAAGAAAAAAGGGAGAAAAAAAGGAAGACGACCGAACCCCCTTACGTCGTCACCGCGACCTTCCCTCTTTGCCACACCTCAAGTGGTCGCGCCCCTTCCCCCTTAAGCAATCCCCTCCTTCCCCGTTTCCCTCTCTCCCATCTCGACCAAAGCCTTCCATCGCGAGAACCCCCATCGCGCTACCCCTGCCTGCGCCGCTACCCACAAGCGCAACCCCGCCTCCATCCGTCGATGACCACCAGACCCCCCTCCAACCTCCACGGCAGCGCCTCCTCCCTCCTCTGAAAGCCAAAGTGAGTTTTATTAATTAATTTTGGTTAGTTTAGTTTTTATATACATATTTTATTGTTTTAAAATCTGAAATGTATATAAAACATTGATTTGAAAATGGTTTTACAAATTAAATATAGATTAGTTAAAGTTCTCATTTTTATGAAGTTAAAGCTATAATTTTTATGAATATAAAGTTATGATTTTGTTCACAAAAGATTATATTTTATATAAAGAAAGACTATATTTTTATATAAGAAAAGATAAGATTTTTCACTTGCTAAAGATTAGATTTTTAATTAGTTAAAGACGAGATTTTTATCGTATGAAAGATGAGATATATATATATATATATATATATATATATGGTTTTGAAATAAAAATTTGATTTTTATATTGTATAAAAATATTATTTTGTATATTGTACGGATAATAAAATTTTGATTTTTATATATGTAGCGAAATAAAAATCTAGTTTTTTTATATATATGTTGAAATAAAAATGTGATTTTTATAGCGTCGAAATAAAAATTCGATCTTATATAAGAAGTAGAGATATATAATATAATTTTTATATAGAAAGAAGCGTTGTAAAAATATATAAAGTAGAAATAAAAATATGATTTTTATTTATTGGAATGAAGCAATAAAAATATGATTTTTATATATGAACAGCGTGAGAAGGATGCGTTGGAATTTCAATCAAATCCAGACCGTTCAGAAATATAGAATGGCGGAGTGGAACCCAAAGATGAGAACTTCTCACTTTTTATTTTATTTTCCAGTTAAAATATATACTAGGATGTAGACGGTGCTTAACAGCACCCGACATTCGTTGTCCACAGACCATGGACGACTTGTTTGTTTGTTTGGTTATGTTCTGAAAATTGATTGTTGTGATGTGGAATCGAATAAAATATTTTATAGTTAAAAATATAATTTTTAACGTGTATATAAGTAAAATAAACATTTATAAACAAATCGTACGATTTTTTTATGTACACACATTTGACTGATTTGATTGGGACGATAAATTTTACACATCGCCAAACTGCACAAATAAATTTGTGTTTGTTGTTTGAAAACCCCACACGGGTATTAGGATGATATTGGACATACACTAATCCCAACAATTAGTGGTATGTCGATCGATTGATTGACATGCTGTTATGAGCGTTAAATATTTATATTTGATGCTTTCAGTGTAGAATGCACTCTGGATGTTGGTTGATTGTTTATCATTGTGGTTATACACATGTATTGTATGAAAACCATATAATCAAATCATATGGTAATTGACTGTGTCTGATTCCAGTTCAGAAGGAATGAATATTTTAAAATAACGATTATTTTAAAATAACGAATATTTTCAAATAACATTTAGTAAAAGAATCAAAATCTGATGTTGATGTCCGATTTGGGATGGACACAAATATATTTAAATTTATGAAGCCATGTTGATTAGATTGACGCCATTTTGATGTGAACGATATTTCTATCGATTTTATTCATTTATATAATGAATATCGAAAAGCAATTGATTTCAAAATCTAATGTTTTGAAAATATTATCATTTATATATCGAGGATATGGAATATTCAATTTTGATTAGAAATTGAATATGAAGTTGAAATCGTTTTGAAAATGAATTTAAAACGATTTATAAAATACGTTTAGAAAGGTAATCGATGAAATATAATATATATATACATATAATGGCCTGAATAAAATGCGCCGCGCTGTGGCAGTTCGCGAATTTCGACCATTGACTTTGAATGGACATTATGGGAGATCCAATTATCGGATTCTCCTAAAACCAGAACCGTTGGATTCGTATCGAGAAGAGATTTCTAAGAATATTAGAAATTAGATATCTAACGGTTGGATTTGGAAAAAGGTCGCTATAAGTGCAGTTTGATGGCCGTTTATGTAAATCGACTGTACGGGCCTTGATAAAATTATTAAAAATATCAATAATTAGTGTAAAATCATAAGAAGTGATTTGGAAAGAATTGGGATGAAAAATTCCATTTTTGAAAAGATAAAAATAGTTTTTTATCGAAATGAACCAGTTTTGAACTAGAATTATAATTCAATCATTTTTAAAATAAATAAATTGGTTTTGAAATGGTTTTAAAAATAACCTGAATTTCCAATATATAAATTGGAAATGGATTTGAAACGAAATCGTCTTCGGAATATTTCGATGTGGAATTTCGTGATTATACAGATATTGTTATGGAAATTTGAAAGATATATATATATATATAACGTTATTTCCAATACGCTATTTGTTGATTCCAGAATTTGATATTGAATATAAGCCGATATATTTTCTATTCAGAGCCTTGTATTTAATATCAAATTGGATTTTGGGTTTGTCGTGAATGGTATCTTTAATAATACTGTTCTTGAACCCAATGGAGTTAAGAAAATTAGAAACTGACTAGAGATTAGTTAAGTTGAATGGTTTCCTAGGTGTTGATCTGATGTTGGTTTCGGCCTTCGGGATTAACACTTAGGGAATTGTTATCTTACTAATTTACGGTTAGAGACTAATGGAATGTGAATTGGGTTTATCGTGAACTGTGTTTTAGTGGCATTCGTTCTTTAACCCGATTTACAGTGAAATGGGATTTTGAATTTATAAATCTTTTTTAAAGATTTAAAGGAGATTTTCCAAAGTAAATTTTTCCAATTTAACATATTAAATTGGAATTGAATGGAATTCGATTAGTAATAATCGAAGTAAGCTCCTGTAGAGGAAGACGGTTAATATATATGGAATTTAAAAGGCCTTGTTGTTATTCCATTTATATTATCGGTTGAATATGGAAGTTTATATCGATTACATATATCGATTTATTTTCCATGAAGATTCATTTGTTAATGGAATGAGATTTTGGGTTATCGTGAAAGGTATCTTTAATAATACCGTTCTTAGACCCAACGGAGTTAAGGAAATTAGAAACAAACTGGAGATTAGTTAAGTTGAATGGTTTCTTGGGTATTGATCTGATGTTGGTTTTGGCCTTCAGGGTTAATACTTAGGGGACTGTTCACTTGCTAATTTACGGTTAAAGGCTGATGGAATGGAATGTGATTTTGGGTTTATCGTGAAACGTGTTTTAAATGACATTGGTTCTTTAACCTAGTTAAAGGAAGGATATGATTTCCCAATTTAAAAAATCGTTAATGAGAGGATTAAAACCAAGTGGAGTTTTAATGCATCTTTAATTAGATTGAATTGATATCCAAAGGAAGATTAAAGAATAAATTTAAAGAATTTATCTTTGATAAAATTAACGGGAACCTTTCCCAACGTATATGAATATTTGGATAAAGAAATATTCTGGAGTGGAATGAGGCGTATGTTGTGTTTTTATAGCACTTGTTTATTTTATACGCGAGTTATTCAGAAAGGCCTGGTTTATCCCATTCTGAATAACTGATTCGACGGTGTGTCGAGAATGAAGACGGTGGTTGAAGACTGGAGGTCTTCACGTCATTTGGGTGATTACTGATGTCTTGATTGGGCTGTACACCCAAGGCGAGGTAATAAGTGGTGATTGTCCAGACGTACTCAGAGATCGATGGATATGCGAGGGCCTCTCCCCTGTATTGGACATATGGGGGAGGAATAAGGTGTCTTCGGTTTCATTCAGACCCAGAACGAACTTGTAAATGGATGTGTGTCTGAAATCGGATTTCATTCTGTGTGATTGATATACATCGGTTGCATAGCGTGAATTGTCTGTGTGGCATGCTGAGATGCAAGTGATCAAGGTTACTGTTGAAAAGTAGAGTCTTGTAGTAGATGTTCAAAGCACGACCTTTGTGGCATAGCTTTGTGTAGCGTTACTTCGCGAGCCTCACACCACGGTGTGGACCAAAAACGGGAGAGGACTTCAGAGAGGACATGCATTTCTTTCTAGCTAAGAGTGGTGTCAACATTTTGCACGCCCTGACAGTCTACTTATGTGGATGATGGATAGCAAGGCATCTCGGTTATATCGGTCGATCCGGGACTGCTGGTTTGGTCGGTATATGATCATTTTACGCCCCATAGGGTAGGAAAACGCATTGTTCAGGCATTTTAGTCCACTCCGTGTGGACTAGCCCTGACGATCCATGGTGCAGTTGCGGCTGTTCCTGAGACATGGTAGGCTAGATTGTATCGAATCGGTGAGGACGATCCCTTGCATTGGTTCACAGATGGAAATCCAACTTCCAATACGTGACTTTGTGGTTTTGATTGTAGAACCTAGTATTAGCGACATGATATATGGTACCAATGCCGTCTAGGATTGACACATTTATATTTGAACTTGTTTTATACACTGTGCACTTATAATAGTATCAAATGATTTGTTTTTAACGTACCAAACATGTTTTGCTGTTATAAGGGAAAACCCTATCCCCCGGCTTGCGTTGCATTGTGTGATAGGACCTGGGTCTTATAATAGCTTCATTTTTCCAAAAAGCATTGCAATGTTTTGTTATATGCACTGTTATTCTTGGGAGGAAACCCGTTCCGTGTTATACGGCGTGGTCACTTGATATATCTAATTTAAAGTGAAGTTTTAAATAACCGTTTTAGTTCTCACACCAATCACATGACTGGCCTGGAGTTTATTGTTTTAACCTAAACTTTGGGTGCCCTTATTTTCTGCACGGGCAATTAGTAGTTTTGATTTTGCAAATTTATGTTCACAGGTTCCTTGTTTACAACTGGAATGATATTCGGAAAGCTCTATATCCGTATATCACCTTCGATTGTGTTTGTATTATTTTCCACTGCAGTAATGTATTTAAATCTCTGATATTTAGTAAATATGTAATATTTATTTATACTCTGTTATATTCTTGTATTCTGATGAAATTGTTGTAATAAGTAATGAAATGTTCTTCTGCTTGTGTCACGATGTGTATTGTTCTCAAAGTCAATCCGGGCTTTCCTTTACCGGGAAGTTCGAGTTGTCTCAGTTTGGTATTAGAGCTTTGGTTTACAGAGCTCGAAAACAAGGCCTATTAGAACCGAACGAAAGAATACATCAGAAATTGGATTAGTAATATCCAATAAGAATGTCTTGTTAGAGATAGGATCAGTAGTATCCTAGAACGAGTGAGAAGGGTAGTGTTTAGAAAATAAAAATGAAAACAAACTTTGTTTTGAAAATTTAAACTTTATTAGTCGTATTTGCATATACGCGTCATGAACGTATGTTTGTCCGAGGATGATTCTACTGATGACGTACGGCACCAGTAGTTTGTTTTCGAGTTTCAAGGTGGGATTTCTATATATTCCCATTAGACTGGTGTGAGAACCAAAACTAGATAGGGCTTACTATTGTGAATTGGCATCAAAAACATGATTTTCTATATATATCAACGTTATGCATTTGAAACATTAATCCATTAATTGATTGATGATTCTTTTGTGTGATTATTTATTTAAATCAACATGTGAAAGAAAGGTGAATTTAGGCCAAATTGAACCAAATATTGAACCGTATTGAAAATTGTTTGAAATTGCATGCATATACATGTACATACATTGAACAGGTCATTGCAAGGAGGCTAGAGCAGAGGAATTAAAATTGTATGGCCGACAAATAGGTACATGTTTACGAATTAATTGGGTTCAGATGATTTTATGAGCCGCTTGGCTGTTTCTTTTTGGATTGGAAAGGCCTGTATGGCGATTTCGGGATTTTACCAATGCTCCCGTACAGGGGAGGTTATGGCGAAATTTTTCGAAAATTTAGGGTGTTAGCCAAATTTTTGAAAAATTTGAAGTTCTTAGAAACTGAAAATTTGAAGAACTTAAGCCATAATTAAAATAAAGAAAGTTGAGTTGATTAGTTAAACAACTTTCAGCTCCTTCCTTTTCGAGGACGAAAAGATTTTAAGTGGGGGAGATTGTAATAACCCAGAAAATCAGAACCAATTTAAAAATTTTATTTTGACAATTTTTATGAATTTTGAATATTTAAAATAAATTATTTTAAATAATAACGATGAGAAATTTATTTTTAATAGAAACAAAAAGTATATATTTATTTGAATCGTCGTTAGAAAATAAATATATATTTTTAATTAAAAAAGGAATTGGAAATGGCGCGGTAGTTTGAAAATTCGATTTCAAATTTCAAATGAATGTACAGGATTCAAAATAAACCGGATTTTTGCAAAACCAAAAATATTATGTGAAAACCCGCAACTTCCCCGTAAAGGAAAGCGTCGGATAGTTCGAGAACAAACCACAGCAGAACTCATACAGAAGAACATTTCATTGTATATTACAGCAATGCATCAGAATACAAGAATATACAGAGTATAAATGAATATTACACAGAAATATCAAAGATTTAAATTACATTTAAATACATAGCAGCGAAAATAATACAATACACAACTAGAAGAGATATACGGATACAAAGCTTTCCGGATATCGTTCCAGCTGTAAACCAGGATCCTGTGAATATAAATCTGCAAAACCAAAACTACTAGCTGCCCGTGTCAAAATAGGGGCACCCAGAGTTTAGGTTAAAACAATAAACTAAAGGTCAGTCATGTGACTGGTGTGAGAACTAAAACAGGTATTATTCTTTATTTTAAAAGTTAGGTAAATCAAGGGACCACGCCGTATAACACGGAACGGGTTTCCTCCCAAGAATACCAGTGCATAAAATAAACAGCGCAATGCTAAATAAAGAAAGATGAAGCTGTTATAAGACCCAGGTCCTATCACACAATGCAACGCAAGCCGGGGGATAGGGTTTTCCCTTATAACAGCCAAAGAATGCTTGATACGTTTAAAACAAATCATTTGATACTATAATAAGTGCATAGTGTATAAAACAACTTCAAATCATAAGTATCAATCATAGGCGGCATGGGTACCATATATCATGTCGCCATATATAGGTTTACAAATAAAACCGCAAAGTCACGTATTTGGAAATTGGATTTCCTTCTATGAACCGAGGCAAAAGATAGTCCTCAACCGATTCGAGACAATCTAGCCTACCATGTCTCAGGATCAGAGCTCGAGTGACCCTAGGAGCGACAGGGCCGGTCCACCGATGTGGATTAAAATGCCTGAACACTACGTTTCCCCGCCCTTTGGGGCGCAAATGAGCCATCAAATGACTCCATCGGTTCGAGAACGACCGTTCAATCCGAGGCGCCTCGCAACAGCAACAACCACATAAGTTAAACTCGTCAGGGCGTGTAAAACAACTGACGCCACTTTTAGCTAGAAAGAAACGCAAGTCCTCCCTGAGGTCCGTCTCCCGTTTTTGGTTCATACCGGGTGTGAAACACGCGAGGTAAACGTTACACAAAGCTACGCCACTAAGGCCGTGCTTCGATCATCACCACAAGACTTTGCTTTTCAACAGAAGCCTTGATCAATTGTCACTTAGGCATGCCACACAGGCAATTCACTCTATGCGATTGATATCCATCAGTATATAACCCCTGAGCTCGTACGTCTCAGAGAAGGGCGTTAAGCAAGAGAATAAATTCTCCGCCGCCAAACAGATATATATTTAATAGAAATCAATCACACAGACTAAAATCCCATGTCAGACACACAGTCCATTTACAAGTCCGTTCTGGGTCTGAACGAAACCGGAGGCACCTAGTACCCCGCATATCCATCGATCTCCAAGTACGTCTGGACGATCACTAACTGTTTCCATCTCCTTGGGTGTACAGCCCAATCAAGATCATCAGTAATTACCCAAACGACGTGAAGACTTCTGGTCTTCGACCACCGTCTTCATCTTCGACTTATCGTCGTATCAGTTATTCAGAATGGGATAAACCCGGTCTTTCCGAATAACTCGCGTATATTTTAAATAAGTGTTACACAAACACAACATACGCCTCATTCCAATTCATCAGTCACTAACCGTAAATTAATCAAGAGAATAATTTCCCAAATATTAACCCCGAAGGCCGAAACCAACATCAGATCAATATCCAGAAAACCATTCTGCTTGGCTAACCGACAGTTACTTTCTAAATTTCACATTTATAGGGAAAGGTTCCCATTAATTTTATCCAAGATAAATTCCTTGAATTTATTCTTTATTCTATTTTTGAATCTCAATTCAAACTAGTCGGGATTAGCGAACCTTACCGAAGTAATCATTTATTTTAATTCCCCAATCCCAACCTATTCATCCCATGAAGTAAAACTGGTAATACTTCATACCTAACACCACAGTGTTATCGGCAAATTCAATTACCATTTCACGTTCAAATCTAATTAAAGATTTAACTATCGCCTGGAGCAAAACAAGTGATACTCCATTTTCGATCATTTCAATCTAATTAAAGATTCATTAAAACTCCACTTAGTTTTAATAGTTAACTGGGTTAAAGAATCCGTGTCATTTAAAAACACAGTTCACGATAAACCCAAAATCACATTCATTAATTATCGGATTAAAGAACGAGTGTCGTTTAAAACACTGTTCACGATAAATCCAAAAAATCAATATCAATTCAATTCCAATTAAATATTATTTAATTGGTACACTTCATTAAATCTAAATAAAAAGATTTAATCTTTTCTCAACTGGGTTCAAGAACAGTGTTAGTGAAGACACCATTCACGACAAACCCAAATCACATTTGATATTCAATATAAAGCTCTGAATAGAAAATATATCGGCTTATATTCAATATCAAATTCTACGTTTTAACAAATGTCGTATTGGAAATAACGATATAAATATATATCTTTCAAATTTCCATAACAACATCTGTATAATCACGAATTCCAACATCGAAATATTCCGAAGACAATTTCAATTCAAATCCACTCCAATGCAATCATTGGAAATTCTGGTTATTTTTAAAACCCTTTTCAAATTCAATTTATTTATTTAAAAATAAATAGAATTATAGTTCTAGTTCAAAACTAGTTCATTTCGATAAAAATCTATTTTTATCTTTTCAAATATGGAGTTTTTCATCCCAATACTTTCTAAATCATTTCTTATGATTTTACACAAATTATTACTATTTTTAATAATTTCATTAAGGCCCGTACAGTCGATTTCCACCAATGGCCATCGAACTGCTCGTATAGCGACCTTTTTCAAATTTGATTTGGACATAATTCCAAATCCAACCGTTAGATTTCTAATTTATCACATTCGTTAGAAAGCTCTTTTCGATACGAACCCAACGGTTCCGGTTTTAGGAGAATCCGACGGTCGGATCTCCCGTAATGTCCGTTTGAAATAAATGGTCGAAATTCACGAACTGCCGCGGCGCGGCGTGTTCTATTCAGGCCATTATATTATATATATATAATATATATAATATATATATCGTCGATTTCTATTTAAAACGAATTTTATAAATAGTTTTAAATTCGTTTCAAAAGCAATTTCAACTTCCATTTCAATTCAAATCAAAATTGAATTCTTCTTTATAAATTCGTTTTAAAATTCATTTCTATTCAATTCAAATTTCAATTCAATTTGAATTCATTTCAATTTGCTTTCAATTCAATTTGAATTCGTTTTATATTCAATTCATTTCGAAATCGTTTTCAATTCATTTCATTTCGAAATCGTTTTCAATTCATTTCATTTCGAAATCGTTTTCAATTCATTTCATTTTGAAATCGTTTTCAATTCATTTCATTTTGAAATCGTTTTCCATTCAAATCGATATAAATATCGTTCACGTCAAAATGGCGTCAATCTAATCAACACGGCTTCATAAATTTCTATTTTCAAATATTCTATTTCAAATTTTTCTTTTTCAAAATAGTTGTTATTATCAAAATATTTCGTTCAACACATGACCAATCTCAATGGATGAGTACTGTCAACACATGAACCTTTATTTTATATTGATAAAGATGTAAATTTTGTTACTAAAATATTTCGTTCAACACATGACCAATCTCAATGGATGAGTATTGTCAACACATGAACCTTTATTTTATATTGATAAAGATGTAAATTTTGTTACTAAAATATTTTGTTCAACACATGACCAATCTCAATGGATGAGTACTGTCAACACATGAACCTTTATTTTATATTGATAAAGATGTAAATTGTGTTACTAAAATATTTCGTTCAACACATGACCAATCTCAATGGATGAGTACTGTCAACACATGAACCTTTATTTTATATTATTCTTTATTTTTCAAATTGGAATGAGGCCCAATCAATTACCATATAAAATTAATTATATTGATTTCATACAACACATGTATATAATAGCATTGAAAATAATCAACCATCAACCAAAGTGCACTACACTGTATAAGCATCAAATATAGATATTCAACGCTTATAACAGCCTGTCAATCAATCGATCGACATATTTAATCAATCAGGACGAGTGAACTTCATATTTCATCCCAACACCCGTGTGGGGTTTTCAAACAATCAAACACGGATTTTAGTTGTGCAGTTGGGCGATGTGTAAAATTTATCGACCCAATCAATATCAGTCAAATCAGTGTATATAAACAAATCGGCCGATTTGTTTATAAATATTTATTTATTTACCTTCACGTTAAAAATTATATTTTTAACGATAAAACATTTTATTTCAACATATGAATTTCTATTCAGTTCATTCTTTCAATAAAATGATATTTTATTTTTCTAACATATTTTAGAAAATTTCGGCGGCATAACGGCACGATACTAGAAACGGGACAAGGCCTAGCCTTACCCCCGGTCTAGTGAAGGCCCACGCCATTCACACATCAATCAAATTCACCAAACAACCAAATTTCAACCAAATCATCTAACTAATTTTTGCAACCAAACAAACAAGTCCATGGTCTGTGGACGGTTGTGTCGGGTGCTACTAAGCACCGTCTGCATCCTAGTATATATATATATATATATATATAACTAGAGAAGAAATTGAAAGGTGAGAAATTCTCACCAATAGCTAAACCATACACCACGACTCTTCTGATGTAGAACATCTTCGTCGTGCTTCCAACGAGATCTGTTCAACACCGTTTGTTAAAAATTATACTTTTAACAACCTACTATTATATAAGAGATTATATTTTTATAACGCTATTTTTACATAAAAGAAAATACTTTTACAACGCCCTTTTTATTTTTAAAAAATCTTATCTTTTTGCTTTTAAAAATCTTATCTTTTTGCTAACAAAAATCTTAACTTTTTACTAACAAAAATCTTAACTTTTTACTAACAAAAATCTTAACTTTTAACTAACAAAAATCTTTACTTTTAACTAACAAAAATCTTAATTTTTAACTAAGAAAAATTCGATCTTTAACCAATTAAAAATCCCATCTTTTATTCATGAAAATCTAGACTTTTAGCATCATGAAAATCTCGCCTTTCTTGCGTTAAAAATCTCACCTTTTCTTGCTATAATAATTCTAACTTTGCATGTTGTTTATACATAAACTGAAAATCAAAATAAATGTTAATAAAAACTTACTTTTTCTTTGAAGAAAGTCGCATTACTGTTGGAGAATTGAAGGAGGTGGGGAGCTACGTCGTTCCCTGGAGGTGGTGGGAGGATTCACGGCGGCTTCAAGCAGGAGGTGGCGAATCTGAGGTGAGGTGGGCTCAGACCGAACGGCGGTGGTAGGTTAAGAGGTGTTTGCGGGTTGGAGGTTTAAGGAGGAGGAGAGAAGAGGGGTAGGGGTGTCTGAGCTCGCGGGAGGAGCGGGGCCTCTGCTGTGATCAACGGGGTTTGTGGGTGGCGTAGCTAGGGTTGCGAAGGAGGTTGGGGTGATTTCGTTCAGATTGGGGGAGGAAAGAGAAGGGGAAAGGGAGGAGGAGGGAGAAGAGGGTCTGGCGAGGTGGAGGGGGAAGGGTGGAGCGAGCGACGGCGGCCTTGGCCTGGGCTGCGACGCTGTAGGCGGGCGACAGGGAGCAGGGTTCGATCGGGGTTTTTTTTTTCTTTTTTCTCTGAAATGAAATTGAAACGGGGGGGGGGGGGCAGAAACTAAAAGGAGGGAGATAATTTTTATTTTTATTTAATTATTTTATTTGTAAAAAGTTGACTTTTACATACGACCTCTAAACGAGGTCCACCGCCTGTCGTCCATAGCGTTTCAGCCCCATTCCGAACACAATGGGACATGTTGCATAGGTTGATTTGATCGTTTCGATTAGTTTCCGTTGAATTTACATTTAAATCACTATATTGAATTTTAAACGTACATTTCAATTTACCGGGGCTACATACTAACTGGAAAAATTCCCGAAAAATATTTTCTAGCTTCGTATTGACGATACGGTCCTAACAAAACTAGTTTTGTCGAATTCTGAGACCGTTTGAAAAATGGCCAATTTCCAGTCGATTAAAATCAACTAAAACTAGTCAAACGCGTTTTCCTATGCCACGCTCACACATTGATTCGAAAAATTATGAAATTTAAAACCTAGCAATAATTTGACATCACGGACCCAACAAAACTGGTTTCGTCGAAATCCAAGGTCATTTGCAAAATGTCCATTTTTAAGGGCCTGAATTCCATAGCGACTATTCAGAATTTTCAACTGGGAATATCTTTTGATTCCCACTATGAAATTTCGATTTTTCGGATTCGTTGGAAAGACATTCTCAATTAGATCCTAATGTTTTTGGTTTCACTAAAATCCGGATTGTTTTGCACCCGGTACATTCAATTGAAGTTTGAAATCGAATTATCGAACTACCACGCCATTTTCAATTCTATTTATAATTATATATAATTATTTATATTCTAACGACGGCGTATATAATATATACGTTCGAATTATTCAAAATAAATTTCTCGTCGATTATTATTTAAAATAATTCATTTTAAATAATCAAAATTCGCTTAAATTGCCAAAATAAAAATTTTAAACTGGCCCAGATTTTCGGGTTGTTACAATCTCCCCCACTTAAAACTTTTCGTCCCCGAAAAGGAACAAAGTCGAAAGTGGTTTGATTAATCAACTCTACGTTCGATCTGGCTTCCATTCTCCAACTTTTCAGTTTCTGAGAATTTTCAAATTTTCAAAAATTTGGCTAACACCCTAAATTTTCGAAAAATTTCGCCATAACCTCCCCTGCAATGGGAGCATCGGGGAATTTCAAATAGCTTCCCCAGTCCTTCTAATCTCAAAAAGAAAAAGAAAAAGCCAAGCGGCTAGCCAATAGGCTCATAAAATCATCATCACCCAAACAAAACAGTAAATTATGTAGTAAACATGTACCTATTTGTCGGGCAAACAAATTTTATTCTCTGGCTCTAGCCTCCTTGCTATGACCTGTTCAATGTAAGTATATGTACATGCAAGCAAATGCGACTAATTTTCAATATCGTTCAATATTTGATACAATTAGGCTAAATGGTTCAAAACTAGCAAACAAATAGGCAAACAACACAAACATCAATCAATTAGTGAATTAGAGTCTCAAATTCATAATTTTGATACATATACAAAAATCATGTTTTTGATGCCAAATCACAACAATAAGTCCTATCTAATTTTGGTTCTCACACCAGTCAATAGGAAATATATAGAAAGCCCACTTTCGTCACTCGAACATAAATTCTAATGATGGAGCTCCATCATCAAAATCATCTTCGGGCGATTCGAGTGTAATTCTATATCTATCCAGTATATTAAAACTTCAAATACACGTTTGCAAGGCGTATATGCAAAATCTTTATATACTGGACTGTCCAAATCAATACTAATAAATAATCAAATACGAATAATTGATTTAGATTTTCAAAACAAAAATTGTTTTCATTTGAAAAATATACCCTTCACACTCGTTCTAGGATGCTACTGATCCCATCTCTAACGAGTCATTCCCGTTGGATATTACTAATCCAATATCTGATGAATTCTTTCGTATGGTTCTAATGTGTCTTGTTCTCTAAGCTTTGTAAACCAAAGCTCTGATACCAACTGTGAAAACCCGCAACTTCCCCGTAAAGGAAAGCGTCGGATAGTTCGAGAACAAACCACAGCAGAACTCATACAGAAGAACATTTCATTGTATATTACAGCAATGCATCAGAATACAAGAATATACAGAGTATAAATGAATATTACACAGAAATATCAGAGATTTAAAATACATTTAAATACATAGCAGCGGAAAATAATACAATACACAACTAGAAGAGATATACGGATACAAAGCTTTCCGGATATCGTTCCAGCTGTAAACCAGGATCCTGTGAATATAAATCTGCAAAACCAAAACTACTAGCTGCCCGTGTCAAAATAGGGGCACCCAGAGTTTAGGTTAAAACAATAAACTCCAGGTCAGTCATGTGACTGGTGTGAGAACTAAAACAGGAATTATTCTTTATTTTAAAAGTTAGGTAAATCAAGGGACCACGTCGTATAACACGGAACGGGTTTCCTCCCAAGAATACCAGTGCATAAAACAAACAGCGCAATGCTAAATAAAGAAAGATGAAGCTGTTATAAGACCCAGGTCCTATCACACAATGCAACGCAAGCCGGGGGATAGGGTTTTCCCTTATAACAGCCAAATAATGCTTGATACGTTTAAAACAAATCATTTGATACTATAATAAGTGCATAGTGTATAAAACAACTTCAAATCATAAGTATCAATCATAGGCGGCATGGGTACCATATATCATGTCGCCATATATAGGTTTACAAATAAAACCGCAAAGTCACGTATTTGGAAATTGGATTTCCTTCTATGAACCGAGGCAAAAGATAGTCCTCAACCGATTCGAGACAATCTAGCCTACCATGTCTCCGGATCAGAGCTCGAGTGACCCTAGGAGTGACAGGGCCGGTCCACCGATGTGGATTAAAATGCCTGAACACTACGTTTCCCCGCTCTTTGGGGCGCAAATGAGCCATCAAATGACTCCATCGGTTCGAGAACGACCGATCAATCCGAGGCTCCTCGCAACAGCAACAACCACATAAGTCAAACTTGTCAGGGCGTGTAAAACCACATACGCCACTTTCAGCTAGAAAGAAACGCAAGTCCTCCCTGAGGTCCGTCTCCCGTTTTTGGTTCATACCGGGTGTGAAACACGCGAGGTAAACGTTACACAAAGCTACGCCACAAAGGCCGTGCTTCGATCATCACCACAAGACTTTGCTTTTCAACAGAAGCCTTGATCAATTGTCACTTAGGCATGCCACACAGGCAATTCACTCTATGCGATTGATATCCATCAGTATATAAGCCCTGAGCTCGTACGTCTCAGAGAAGGGCGTTAAGCAAGAGAATAAATTCTCCGCCACCAAACAGATATATATTTAATAGAAATCAATCACACAGACTAAAATCCCATGTCAGACACACAGTCCATTTACAAGTCCGTTCTGGGTCTGAACGAAACCGGAGGCACCTAGTACCCCGCATATCCATCGATCTCCAAGTACATCTGGACGATCACTAACTGTTTCCATCTCCTTGGGTGTACAGCCCAATCAAGATCATCAGTAATTACCCAAACGACGTGAAGACTTCTGTTCTTCGACCACCGTCTTCATCTTCGACTTATCGTCGTATCAGTCATTCAGAATGGGATAAACCCGGTCTTTCCGAATAACTCGCGTATATTTTAAATAAGTGTTACACAAACACAACATACGCCTCATTCCAATTCATCAGTCACTAACCGTAAATTAATCAAGAGAATAATTTCCCAAATATTAACCCCGAAGGCCGAAACCAACATCAGATCAATATCCAGAAAACCATTCTGCTTGGCTAACCGACAGTTAGTTTCTAAATTTCACATTTATAGGGAAAGGTTCCCATTAATTTTATCCAAGATAAATTCCTTGAATTTATTCTTTATTCTATTTTTGAATCTCAATTCAAACTAGTCGGGATTAGCGAACCTTACCGAAGTAATCATTTATTTTAATTCCCCAATCCCAACCTATTCATCCCATGAAGTAAAACTGGTAATACTTCATACCTAACACCACAGTGTTATCGGTAAATTCAATTACCATTTCACGTTCAAATCTAATTAAAGATTTAACTATCGCCTGGAGCGAAACTGGTGATACTCCATTTTCGGTCATTTCAATCTAATTAAAGATTCATTAAAACTCCACTTAGTTTTAATAGTTAACTGGGTTAAAGAATCCGTGTCATTTAAAAACACAGTTCACGATAAACCCAAAATCACATTCATTAATTATCGGATTAAAGAACGAGTGTCGTTTAAAACACTGTTCACGATAAATCCAAAAAATTAATATCAATTCAATTCCAATTAAATATTATTTAATTGGTACACTTCATTAAATCTAAATAAAAAGATTTAATCTTTTCTCAACTGGGTTCAAGAACAGTGTTAGTGAAGACACCATTCACGACAAACCCAAATCACATTTGATATTCAATATAAGGCTCTGAATAAAAAATATATCGGCTTATATTCAATATCAAATTCTACGTTTTAACAAATGTCGTATTGGAAATAACGATATAAATATATATCTTTCAAATTTCCATAACAACATCTGTATAATCACGAATTCCAACATCGAAATATTCCGAAGACAATTTCGATTCAAATCCACTCCAATGCAATCATTGGAAATTCTGGTTATTTTTAAAACCCTTTTCAAATTCAATTTATTTATTTAAAAATAAATAGAATTATAGTTCTAGTTCAAAACTAGTTCATTTCGATAAAAATCTATTTTTATCTTTTCAAATATGGAGTTTTTCATCCCAATACTTTCTAAATCATTTCTTATGATTTTACACAAATTATTACTATTTTTAATAATTTTATTAAGGCCCGTACAGTCGATTTCCACCAATGGCCATCGAACTGCTCGTATAGCGACCTTTTTCAAATTTGATTTGGACATAATTCCAAATCCAACCGTTAGATTTCTAATTTATCACATTCGTTAGAAAGCTCTTTTCGATACGAACCCAACGGTTCCGGTTTTAGGAGAATCCGACGGTCGGATCTCCCGTAATGTCCGTTTGAAATAAATGGTCGAAATTCACGAACTGCCGCGGCGCGGCACGTTCTATTCAGGCCATTATATTATATATATAATATATATAATATATATATCGTCGATTTCTATTTAAAACGAATTTTATAAATAGTTTTAAATTCGTTTCAAAAGCAATTTCAACTTCCATTTCAATTCAAATCAAAATTGAATTCTTCTTTATAAATTCGTTTTAAAATTCATTTCTATTCAATTCAATTTGAATTCATTTTAATTTGCTTTCAATTCAATTTGAATTCGTTTTATATTCAATTCATTTCGAAATCGTTTTCAATTCATTTCATTTCGAAATCGTTTTCAATTCATTTCATTTCGAAATCGTTTTCAATTCATTTCATTTCGAAATCGTTTTCAATTCATTTCATTTCGAAATCGTTTTCAATTCATTTCATTTCGAAATCGTTTTCCATTCAAATCGATATAAATATCGTTCACGTCAAAATGGCGTCAATCTAATCAACACGGCTTCATAAATTTCTATTTTCAAATATTCTATTTCAAATTTTTCTATTTCAAAGTAGTTGTTATTATCAAAATATTTCGTTCAACACATGACCAATCTCAATGGATGAGTACTGTCAACACATGAACCTTTATTTTATATTGATAAAGATGTAAATTTTGTTACTAAAATATTTCGTTCAACACATGACCAATCTCAATGGATGAGTACTGTCAACACATGAACCTTTATTTTATATTGATAAAGATGTAAATTTTGTTACTAAAATATTTTGTTCAACACATGACCAATCTCTATGGATGAGTACTGTCAACACATGAACCTTTATTTTATATTGATAAAGATGTAAATTTTGTTACTAAAATATTTCGTTCAACACATGACCAATCTCAATGGATGAGTACTGTCAACACATGAACCTTTATTTTATATTATTCTTTATTTTTCAAATTGGAATGAGGCCCAATCAATTACCATATAAAATTAATTATATGGATTTTCATACAACACATGTATATAATAGCATTGAAAATAATCAACCATCAACCAAAGTGCACTACACTGTATAAGCATCAAATATAGATATTCAACGCTTATAACAGCCTGTCAATCAATCGATCGACATATTTAATCAATCAGGACGAGTGAACTTCATATTTCATCCCAACACCCGTGTGGGGTTTTCAAACAATCAAACACAGATTTTAGTTGTGCAGTTGGGCAATGTGTAAAATTTATCGACCCAATCAATATCAGTCAAATCAGTGTATATAAACAAATCAGCCGATTTGTTTATAAATATTTATTTATTTACCTTCACGTTAAAAATTATATTTTTAACGATAAAACATTTTATTTCAACATATGAATTTCTATTCAGTTCATTCTTTCAATAAAATGATATTTTATTTTTCTAACATATTTTAGAAAATTTCGGCGGCATAACGGCACGATACTAGAAACGGGACAAGGCCTAGCCTTACCCCCGGTCTAGTGAAGGCCCACGCCATTCACACATCAATCAAATTCACCAAACAACCAAATTTCAACCAAATCATCTAACTAATTTTTGCAACCAAACAAACAAGTCCATGGTCTGTGGACGGTTGTGTCGGGTGCTACTAAGCACCGTCTGCATCCTAGTATATATATATATAACTAGAGAAGAAATTGAAAGGTGAGAAATTCTCACCAATAGCTAAACCATACACCACGACTCTTCTGATGTAGAACATCTTCGTCGTGCTTCCAACGAGATCTGTTCAACACCGTTTGTTAAAAATTATACTTTTAACAACCTACTATTATATAAGAGATTATATTTTTATAACGCTATTTTTACATAAAAGAAAATACTTTTACAACGCCCTTTTTATTTTTAAAAAATCTTATCTTTTTGCTTTTAAAAATCTTAACTTTTTACTAACAAAAATCTTAACTTTTTACTAACAAAAATCTTAACTTTTAACTAACAAAAATCTTTACTTTTAACTAACAAAAATCTTAATTTTTAACTAAGAAAAATTCGATCTTTAACCAATTAAAAATCCCATCTTTTATTCATGAAAATCTAGACTTTTAGCATCATGAAAATCTCGCCTTTCTTGCGTTAAAAATCCCACCTTTTCTTGCTATAAAAATTCTAACTTTGCATGTTGTTTATACATAAACTGAAAATCAAAATAAATGTTAATAAAAACTTACTTTTTCTTTGAAGAAAGTCGCATTACTGTTGGAGAATTGAAGGAGGTGGGGAGCTACGTCGTTCCCTGGAGGTGGTGGGAGGATTCACGGCGGCTTCAAGCAGGAGGTGGCGAATCTGAGGTGAGGTGGGCTCAGACCGAACGGCGGTGGTGGGTTAAGAGGTGTTTGCGGGTTGGAGGTTTAAGGAGGAGGAGAGAAGAGGGGTAGGGGTGTCTAAGCTCGCGGGAGGAGCGGGGCCTCTGCTGTGATCAAAGGGGTTTGTGGGTGGCGCAGCTAGGGTTGCGAAGGAGGCTGGGGTGATTTCGTTCAGATTGGGGGAGGAAAGAGAAGGGGAAAGGGAGGAGGAGGGAGAAGAGGGTCTGGCGAGGTGGAGGGGGAAGGGCGGAGCGAGCGACGGCGGCCTTGGCCTGGGCTGCGGCGCCGTAGGCGGGCGACAGGGAGCAGGAATCGATCGGGGGTTTTTTTTTCTCTGAAATGAAATTGAAACGGGGGGGGGGGGGGGGGGCAGAAACTAAAAGGAGGGAGATAATTTTTATTTTTATTTAATTATTTTATTTGTAAAAAGTTGACTTTTACATACGACCTCTAAACGAGGTCCACCGCCTGTCGTCCATAGCGTTTCACCCCCATTCCGAACACAATGGGACATGTTGCATAGGTTGATTTGATCGTTTCGATTAGTTTCCGTTGAATTTACATTTAAATCACTATATTGAATTTTAAACGTACATTTCAATTTACCGGGGCTACATACTAACTGGAAAAATTCCCGAAAAATATTTTCTAGCTTCGTATTGACGATACGGTCCTAACAAAACTAGTTTCGTCGAATTCTGAGACCGTTTGAAAAATGGCCAATTTCCAGTCGATTAAAATCAACTGAAACTGGTCAAACGCGTTTTCCTATGCCACGCTCACACATTGATTCGAAAAATTATGAAATTTAAAACCTAGCAATAATTTGACATCACGGACCCAACAAAACTGGTTTCGTCGAATTCCGAGGTCATTTGCAAAATGTCCATTTTTAAGGGCCTGAATTCCATAGCGACTATTCAGAATTTTCAACTGGGCATATCTTTTGATTCCCGCTATGAAATTTCGATTGTTCGGATTCGTTGGAAAGACATTCTCAATTAGATCCTAATGTTTTTGGTTTCACTAAAATCCGGATTGTTTTGCACCCGGTACATTCAATTGAAGTTTGAAATCGAATTATCGAACTACCGCGCCATTTTCAATTCTATTTATAATTATATATAATTATTTATATTCTAACGACGACGTATATAATATATACGTTCGAATTATTCAAAATAAATTTCTCGTCGATTATTATTTAAAATAATTCATTTTAAATAATCAAAATTCGCTTAAATTGCCAAAATAAAAATTTTAAACTGGCCCAGATTTTCGGGTTGTTACATATTAGAATCTAATTGAGATTATCTTTCCAATGAATCCGAAAAATAGAAATTTCATAGCGGGAATAAAAAGGTTATGTCCAGTTGAAAATTCAGAATAGTCGCTATGGAATTTTGGCCCTTAAAATGGAAATTTTGCAAACGACCTCCGTTTTCGACGAAACAACTTTTGTTGGATCTGGGATCTCAAGTTATTGCTAGATTCTAAAATTCATAATTTTTTAAATCAATATGTGAGCGTGGAAAAAGTAAACGTGTTTTGACAGTTCTAGTCAATTTGGATCGACCAGAAAATAGCCATTTTTCAAACGGTCTCCAAATTTGACGAAATTAGTTTTATTTGGATCGTATCATCAATACAAAGGCAGAAATACTTTTTCTAGAATTTTTAGAGTCTGTATGTGGCCCTGGTAAATTGAAATGTTCGTTCAAATTCAATATATAGATTTATATTTTGATTTTGACGAAAACTGATCATAACAATCGAATCACCCTACGATACATATCCCATTGTGTTCGGAATGGAGGTAATTAGTTATGGACGACAGTCGTTGGGTCTCGATTGGAGTTCGAATAGAAAAGTTACTTTTAGTAGAAAATTAAAATAAAATAAATAAATATTATATATATTTTTCCTCCCACCTTACCTTTCCTTCTAGTCAACGCTCCATTTCAGAAGAAAAAAAGGAAGACGACGGAACCCTCCTCCCTACGCCACTACCGCGACCTTCCCCCTTCGTCGTGCCTCAGGTGGTCGCGCCCCTCCCCCCTCAAGCGATCCCCTTCTTCCCCCTTGCCCTCTCTCCCATCTCGATCGAACCTTTCCATCGCGAGAACCCCCATCGCGCTACCCCTTCCTGCGCCGCTACCCACAGGCGCAACCCCACCTGAAGCCGTCGATGACCACCAGACACCCCTCAACCTCCACGGCAGCGCCTCCTCCCTCCTCCGAAAGCCAAAGTGAATTTTATTAATTAATTTTGGTTAGTTTAGTTTTTATATACATATTTTATTGTTTAAAAATATGAAATGTATATAAAACATTAATTCGAAAATGGTTTTACAAAATATATATAGATTAGTTAAAGTTCTCACTTTTATGAAGTTAAAGCTATAATTTTTATGAATATAAAGTTATGATTTTGCTCATGAAAGATTATATTTTATATAAAGAAAGATTATATTTTTACATAAGAAAAGATAAGATTTTTCATTAGCTAAAGTTTAGATTTTTATTTAGTTAAAGACGAGATTTTTGTCGTATGAATGATGATATATATATATATGGTTTTGAAATAAAAATTCGATTTTTATATAGTATAAAAATATGATTTTTATATTATAGAGATAATAAAATTTTGATTTTTATATATGCAGCGAAATAAAATTTTGGTTTATATATATATATATATATATATATATATATGTTGAAATAAAAATGTGATTTTTATAGCATCGAAATAAAAATTCGATCTTCATATAAGAAGTAGAGATATAAAAATATAATTTTTACGTATAAAGAAGCATTGTAAAAATATATGAAGTAGAAATAAAAGTATGATTTTTATTTATTGGAATGAAGCGATAAAAATATGATTTTTATATATGAACAGCGTGAGAAGGATGCGTTGGAGTTTCGAACAAATCCAGACCGTTCAGATATAGAGAATGGCGGACTGGAACACAAAGGTGAGAATTTCTCACTTTTTATTTTATTTTCCAGTTAAAATATAAACTAGGATGCAGACGCTGCTTAGCAGCACCCATACGCGTTGTCCACAGACCATGGATGACTTGTTTGTTTGTTTGGTTATGTTGTGAAAATTGATTGTTGTAATGTGGAATGGAATAAAATATTTTATAGTTGAAAATATTTTATAGTTAAAAATATAAGTTCTAACGTGTATATAAATAAAATCAATATTTATAAACAAATCGGACGATTTGTTTATGTACAAACATTTGACTGATATTGATTGGCGCGACAAATTTTACACATCGCCCAACTGCACAAATAAATCTGTGTTTGTTGTTTGAAAACCCCACACGGGTATTAGGATGATATTGGCCATACACTAATCCCAATAATTAGTGGTATGTCGATCGATTGATTGACAGGATGTTATAAGCGTTAAATAATTATATTTGATGCTTATGCAGTGTAGAATGCACTCTGGATGTTGGTTGATTGTTTATCATTGTTTTTATACACATGTATTGTATGAAAACCATATAATCAAATCATATGGTAATTGACTGTCTGATTCCAGTTCAGAAGGAAAGAATATTTTAAAATAACGATTATTTTAAATAACGAATATTTTCAAATAATATTCTGTAAAAGAATCAAAATCTGATTTTGATGTCCGATTTGGGATAGACACGAATATATTTAAATATATGAAGCCGTGTTGATTAGATTGACACCATTTTGACGTGCACGATATTTATATCGATTTTATTCATTTATAAAATGAATATCGAAATCAAATTGATTTCAAAATCTAATGTTTTGAAAATATTATCATTTATATATCGAGGATATGGAATATTCAATTTTGATTAGAAGTTGAATATGAAGTTGAAATCGTTTTGAAAATAAATTTAAAATGATCTATAAAATACGTTTAGAAAGGTAATCGACGAAAAATATATAATGTATTATATATATATATAATGGCCTGGATAGAACGCGCTGCACTGCGGCAGTTCGCGAATTTTGACAATTGACTTCGAATGGATATTATGGGAGATTTGACCGTAAGATTCTACTAAAACCGGAACTGTTGGGTTCATATCGAAAAGAGCTTTCTAACGAATACTAGAAATTAGAAATCTAACGGTTGGATTTGGAATTATGTCTAAATCAAATTTGGAAAAGGTCGTTGTACGTGCAATTCGATGACCGTTTATGGAAATCGACTGTACGGGCCTTGATAAAATTATTAAAAATATCAGTAATTAGTGTAAAATCATAAGAAGTGACTTGGTAAGAATTGGGATGAAAAATTCCATATTTGAAAAGATAAAAATAGATTTTTATCGAAATGAACCAGTTTTGAACTAGAATTATAATTCAATTATTTTTAAAATAAATAAATTGGTTTTGAAATGGTTTTAAAAATAACTTGAATTTCCAATATTTAGATTGGAAATGGATTTGAATCGAAATCGTCTTCGGAATATTTTAATGTGGAATTTCGTGATTATATAGATATTGTTATGGAAATTTGAAATATATATATCATTATTTCCAATACGGTATTTGTTGAATCCAGAATTTGATATTGAATATAAGCCGATATATTTTCCATTCAGAGCCTTGTATTTAATATCAAATTGGATTTTGGGTTTGTCGTGAATGGTTTCTTTAATAATACTGTTCTTGAACCCAATGGAGTTAAGAAAATTAGAAACTGACTGGAGATTAGTTAAGTTGAATGGTTTCCTAGGTATTGATCTAATGTTGGTTTCGGCCTTCTTGGTTAACACTTAGGGAATTGTTCTCTTCCTAATTTACGGTTTGAGACTGATGGAATGTGAATTGGGTTTATCGTGAACTGTGTTTTAGCGACATCCGTTCTTTAACCAGATTTACAGTGAAATGGGATTTGAAATTTATAAATCTTTTGTTAAGATTTAAAGGAGATTTGCCAAAGTAAAGTTTTCCAATTTAACATATTAAATTGGAATTGAATGGAATTCGATTGGTAATAATCGAAGTAAGCTCCTGCAGAGGAAGACGGTTAATATATATGGAATTTAAAAGGCCTTATCGTTATTCCATTTATATTATTGGTTGGATATGGAAGTTTATATTGATTACATGTATTGATTTGTTTTCCATGAAGATTTCATTGTTAATGGAATGAGATTTTGTGTTGTCGTGAATGGTATCTTTAATAATACTGTTCTTAGACCCAACGGAGTTAAGGAAATCAGAAACAAATTGGAGATTAGTTAAGTTGAATGGTTTCTTGGGTATTGATCTGATGTTGGTTTCAGCCTTCGGGGTTAATACTTAGGGGATTATTCACTTGCTAATTTACGGTTAAAGGCTGATGGAATGGAATGTGATTTTGGGTTTATTGTGAACCATGTTTTAAATGACATTGGTTCTTTAACCCAGTTAAAGGCAGGATATGATTTCCAAAGTTAAACAATCATTAATATTGATTTCTGGGAAGACTAAAACCCAGTGGAGTTTTAATGCATTTTTAATTAGATTGAATTGATATCCAAAGGAAGATTAAAGAATAAATTTAAAGAATTTATCTTTGATAAACTTAATGGGAACCTTTCCCAAAGTATATGAATATTTGGACAAAGAAACATTCTGGATTGGAATGAGGCATATGTTGTGTTTTTATAGCACTTGTTTATTATATACGCGAGTTATTCAGAAAGGCCGGGTTTATCCCATTTTGAATAACCGATTCAACGGTGTGTCGAGAATAAAGATGGTGGTTGAAGACCGGAGGGCTTCACATCGTTTGGGTTATTACTGATGTCTTAACTGGGCTATACACCCAAGACGAGGTAATAAGTGGTGATCGTCCAGACGTTCTTGGAGATCGATGGATATGCGAGGGCCTCTCCCCTATATTGGACATATGGGGGAGGAATAAGGTGCCTCCGGTTTCGTTCAGACCCAGAACGAACTTGTAAAAGGTTGTATGTCTAACATCGGATTTCATCCTGTGTGATTGATATACATCAGTTGGATAGGGTGAATTGCCAATGTGGCATGCTTAGATGCAAATGATCAAGGTTTCTGTTGAAAAGAAGAGTCTTGTGGTTGATGATCAAAGCACGGCCTTTGTGGTGTAGCTTTGTGTAGCGTTAATTCGCGAGCCCACACCCCGGTGTGGACCAGAAATAGGAGAGGACTTCAGGAAGGACATGCGTTTCTTTCTAGCTAGGAGTAGTGTCAGCGTTTTTCATGCCCTGACATTTTACTTACATGGATGATGGATAGCGAGGCGCCTCGGTTATATCGGTCGATTCGGGACCGATGGTCTGGTCGGTATATGACTAGTTTACGCCCCATAGGGTGGGGAAACGCATTGTTCAGGCATTTTAATCCACTCTGTGTGGACCGATCCTGACGATCCAAGGTGCAGTTGCGGCTGTTCCTGAGACATGGTAGGCTAGATTGTCTCGAAGCAGTAAGGACTTTCCCTTGCCTTGGTTCACAGATGGAAATCCAACTTCCAATACTTGACTTTGCGGTTTTGATTGTAGAACCTAGTATTGGTGACATGATATATGGTACCCATGCCATCTAGGGCTGATACATTTATATTTGAAGTTGTTTTATACACTATGCACTTATAATAGTATCAAATGATTTGTTTTTAACGTACCAAGCATGTTTGGCTATTATAATGGAAAACCCTATCCCCCGGCTTGCGTTGCATTATGTGATAGGACCTGGGTCTTATAATTGCTTCATTTTTCCAAAAAGCATTGCGATGTTTTGTTATATGCACTAGTATTCTTTGAAGGAAAACTGTACCGTGTTATACAGCGTGACCCCTTGATATATCTGATTTAAAGTAAAGTTTTAAATAACCGTTCTAGTTCTCACACCAGTAACATGACTTACCTAGAGTTTATTGTTTTAACCTAAACTCTGGGTGCCCCTATTTTCCGTACGGGCAGCTAGCAGTTTTGGTTTTGCAGATTTATTTTCACAGGATCCTGGTTTACAGCTGGAATGATATTCGGAAAGCTCTGTATCCGTATATCTCCTTCGGTTGTGTTTGTATTATTTTCCACTGCAGTAATGTATTTTAATCTCTGATACTTATTAAATGTGTAATATTTATTTATACTCTGTTATATTCTTGTATTCTAATGAAATTGTTGCAATAAGCAATGAAATGTTCTTCTGTTCGTGTCCCGATGTGTATTGTTCTCAAAGTCAATCCGGGCTTTCCTTCATGGGGAAGTTCGGGTCGTCTCAACTTATGATCATTCTCAACCGGGTAGAGGTTGTCAGTCTAACATAGACTGTTTCAGCTTAGACAAGGTACAAATACCATAGAACTAAACATATTATATATCCAACGCATTGAGCGAGTGAATGTGAGGATGTATGATGTTTTATATGCTTGTTTAAATCATTTATCACCCTGGGGATGTCACTAGATGTAGGAGGCATTAACATAGGTATAAGTAGCGCTGAAATAAATATTAGACACCCAGTTCTCAGACGTAGTGTACACCTATATTACTGATTTTATTAGAGTAGTACATACTTATATGTGCCAACTCTTTGGATGTATGGTTTACATATTGTGTGTTATGTTTATTTTCTGTACTTCAAATTTCATCAGTAACAACAGACTTTGTCTAACCTAGAGTTTTATGTTTTTCTTCTTATTAGTCTAGGTGCTCTCGCATGAGCAGACTAGAGACAGGTTAGGAGCGAGCATGAGTAGCTGGTCGAGAAATGAGCAGGAGGCAATCCACTTATTATTATATGTACTCTCCTCATTTCGTTGTTCAGTACTATGGGGCTCAATGGTATCTTTATCATTCTTCTTAGAGACAGTTTATGTTGGAGTTATTTATTTTGTATAACTCTGTGACAAT
Organism: Allium sativum; assembly: GCA_030737875.1. Classification (NCBI taxonomy): domain Eukaryota; kingdom Viridiplantae; phylum Streptophyta; class Magnoliopsida; order Asparagales; family Amaryllidaceae; genus Allium; species Allium sativum. The sequence goes on along the minus strand of CM060909.1, from coordinate 804,239,299 downwards.
GTGGTTTCCTATTTTGAATCTGTTACTCTGATTTTTGGGATTCATTTCAGTTATTTACTGTCTCACCTGTTCAATATCAATATGTTTTATTATTATATTTGTTCCATACGCTGCGAGATATACGACATGTTCTATGAAGTTTAAGTTCTCTTATTCCTAAATGGTCCGGAATATCGGAAGTGTAGGGCGGACGTTTCAATTTGTATGATTATTATGATCATTTTAGCCATTGGTGGAATTTTGAGGATGAAATTCTTTTACGAAGGAGAGAAGGTTACATACCTCATTTTGCTAAATATTATTCATAAAATCTAATTGGATAAGTTAGATAAGAAAAATCTATTGGAATATTGAGTTAAGATATGCACATGCTAAATAATTAATGGTTGGCCCTAGAAACTAAATACCTTGAATAAACATAAGGAGGATTATGAGAAGGGAATAGTGGAAAACATTTAGCCTCATGTATTAGCATATTTTACCCTTATCATTTTATTTCCATAAACCCCAAAAAATTAACATTGAGGTCGACCATTAAAGAACAGTAGAAGAGGAAGAAACTAGGGGAAAGCTAAGGAAATCAAAGCTTAAGGATCTATAACAAAAATTCTCAAAATCTCATTCTAAAATAAGATGAATAATGATTTGTATGCCCATGTTTCTTTCGGTTATAGGAAATATCCAAAATGTTAACTTGATTACATGATTAATTTCGTATTTTTATTGATTAGTGTGTTGTTTGGATAGAACAATGCCTGAATAGATTAACTATGCTTGATTTGCATGAAAATGGGTAGTTTTTAGGTTAAAACCTTATTCATCTCCAATTGATTTGAGACTTTTATGTAATGTTTTAAGAGTTTTATTTCATTATTTTCAGTACTTGTAGGAATTCCCTAAGTTGAAATGCAAACTATTATGAGAAATTAAATCAAAGAGATTAATTATGAAATTAAATTTGAAAATTGTACATAAGATAGAGGAGGAAATATTTTTAATTTTGTGATTTTTTTGGGATTTTCCCATGCTTGGATTGACTTATATGAATTTTCTAAGTTTCCTAACTAGGGGTAATTAACGTATTAATTAGGAAATTAACATTATTTTATTATTTCCATTTCTTTGGAAATATTATTTTTGAAAAAGACTGAATTTCAGTTAGTTTAAATTTTTATAAACTAATCATAATTCAAAAAATATATTGAATTTGGTGAAAAACATTTATTTATAAGGAAATAAAACTATTTTCTTTCTATTTGTTGTTAGTGTCATCACTCATATTCGGAAGTTCCCTTTCAGAATGGTTGAAAGTGCATTCCACTTCCACTGGAGCTTTGGATGCTTGTAATGCCATCAATATGGCATGCGAATTACAAAGGCTACCAGGTCCACCTTTCAGCTTGGCTTTGGCCATTGGCTTATGTTTTAAAAGTTATTTGCACCACTTGTAACTATCACCTTCGCACATTGGCTTCCACCGTTGTGTTGAGTCGATAGGACTATTTTCGAAAGCATATATTGTAACGGCCGGAAAATCCGTACTAATTTGAGCTGACCAATTTCATACACATTCAACTCAAAGTGCATGAAAGTTCAGATCATTAATAGAAAGAAGTTAGAGGGTGAGAAATATAAGGTAGAACTAACAGAATAGAAGAAGAAGAAGAATATAACTGAACAGAATCAGAGTAAGCACGAAACTCACAGCGGAACGAATAAAATGTATTATACAACATAACTTTGGAATACAAAACTGTATTGTATATACATACCATTATCAGAGTACAATACATCATATCACAGCGGAAATAATCTCTAAATACTAGCGGTGAAGTCTTCTGCTTTTAGCTCCTCCAAGTGTATCTGTAAAGCCTGAAACACTTGACTGCCCGTAAAAATTTGGGCATCCAAGAGTTTAGGGAAAACACAAACAAAATAAACTTTGGGTCAGTCATGGAACTAGTGTGAGCAAATTCCAACCATATCGTTTAACTTTGAAAATCCTTTTAAAAGAAAAGGATAATAGTAAGACCAACCCACTCATAAACATGGACGGTTTTTACCTTACTATAACCCAAAATATTTTGATATCAAAATCCAGTGATATTATAATAATGTCTAATAAAATAAATAACCAAATAGTAGAACGATTGCATCTCACACTCCAATATATAGTATAAAATCATAAACCGCAGGGCGCTTATTGGAGATTGGATTCAAACAGACAAGGTATGGGAGCACCTTCCGATCAGTGTACTCTAGAGGGTATACACCGGGGTTCAACAAGAATGTCTTGCAACCCGCCCACTCATTTAGCTTGAGCGTAGAGAATATATTATCACCCACGGTTATTGGCCATGCAACCGTCATCCAAAGATACAGAGTCGAAAAGAAGAACAAATATTAATTTTCTCTAGATCGGTAACAATACACCCTGCGTGGGTATGACCGAACTAGCCATGCTGCCTAGCCCAACTTTTGTTACTTCCTGGTTGTGAGGCTAGAGGCTACGTCTATCTTCAGAACATCTGATCATCATTCACTTTGAATGCCACATCGTCAAACCCGTCAATTCACTGATCGATTTCCAAAAATATCACAGGCATAAAAAGCTAAGAGGAACGAATTCCTCCACCACCAGACGTAATACCTTTAAAAGATCAATCGTACATGATTTGTTAGGTATACTCTGTCAGACACTCGTCCATACAAGTTGTCCTGGGACTGGACAGACAGAAAACACCATTTTGGAACATAACGACCCTTGCATTTCACTCCGTCTTCAATTTTCTCCAGCATAATATAATTCGCAGCGCTTATGCCTATACGGAGTGGTTTTCAGATAATATATCCAACCGATCTCTCCGTATTGACAACGATGGCCAAAACACTTTGATAGTCGGTTATTTAACTATCAAAGTAAACAAAAACATTCATTTAAATGTACAACTAAACATCACACAACCACGGCCCTTTTTATTTAACATTCATTCTTATTATTCAAGTTTCTATATCTTACCAGATATTTCTCAAACCCATTATTAGCCTTTTCACACTTCTTTATTTTCTACACTTGGATATTATACCCTATCTACATTTGAAAAATATTTCCAATTTCATTATAATTCATTTACACTTCTTCAGGGAAAAACGTAGTGAATTTCCAACCTTTCTATGGAATAGTGTTATATATAATAATCACGTTTAAGCTTTAAAAACTTGCAATGCGCTGTAATATTCCCCTTATAACAAATCTCGACATAACAGTCATGATTAAACCTAGTTAACAACATTATTTTATCGTTATTGTTTATTTCTTAAATCAACATGACATTGAATTTCCATTCAACACTGTTCAAACAATGCATATATAAAACAAGCAGTACATATAAATATTGAGGAATCTGATTGGGTTCCTTCAATCGGTTTCCTGCATCCACAGATGTTAGTCAACACAATTAACAGTAACTCTATACTAGGGAATATTATAATCGATGGAATCGGTATCCAACCAATAATGTGTATATATGCAATGATATATGTATTTCAACCACTTTAATTGTAACCTACCTATACGACCATCACACAGCATTCAATCATTGTTATCAATATTAAAATAAAATTATAATATTTTAAAATAGAACAGAGTTAGTGAATTTACTCACCTTTGCGCGTTAACCGTTAAATAACGATTTGCGTCCGTTGATTTTACCCGGCGCTTTAATTGCTTATAACTCAAACGAGCTCCACATCGCTGCAGACCAGTCTCAGAACGTTGACATCTTCGTTACAATCCAGACTGAATTTATCAAATTATTACTACTGTTTTTAATCCTCCTCCATTCAATCAGTTTGAACCCGATACCCAGACTCCCCTTGAATCCTTTTTCTTCCCCTGCGTGTACACAGTACCGTTACAATACTCCACTATGGTCGTGCCCCCACCCAAACTCCGATCACCTTAGCTTAGTTAGTGTGCACACCAACACAATTTACCAATCCCTTTTTGCTTGTACCTTTAACCTTTTGTATATGAAGCCATGCACCGTGCGAACTTCTCCGCAACTACTATAGAGCCACCAAACTCCTCTTCTGGGCTAACACCATTAGGACTAGCTCGTCCCCAACATTCAACCTGTACTACCACGTTAAAGTCTATAAGCTATTGTGCATCAAACACCTTTGCGTTTCACGGTCTCAAACCAAGACCATTATTAACTGATTAGTTAACCTTAATTAACCTTATTCTATCTTTCATGAAACCGTATTGAACAGTGTACAATGAACTGTCGGTTAGTAAGAACCCGTCACCGTGAGTGCTTTCTACTTGAAACCAAAACAGAATCTTCAAAAATCTACATGACCATGTCAACTGCATATGCTCCAAAAACTGAACGTAGCAGCCATCCTGGCAAACCGTCCCTCTCCACAATGACCATACTTCTATCCATCTACTCTTCTTTGCAAAACGAAAATATGAAACCAAGTAAACACTTATCTGAAAACCCAACTGAGAGTACTTCACGTCCATACTACTTCATGCATTTACACAAGCCCCTTCTACCTCTTCTGAACCATAAAACCCCTCCACGTCAGCTTTATCTTCCTACTCCAGAAACACCACTTCCCAAACATCACTTCTATACTGCGTCCCCATAGTCAGTTCACACATCCATTTCATACACGAAATCCACCCCTCTTGTAGCTCACAGGAATCACAGCGAGCCTCCTATCGGTTCCCGCGCCTTCTCTCCATAGTGTTCTTCCCGGAACAACCATCGCGCTACAGCTCTAGTACAATCTCTCATCGTTTCCGAACTGATAGGATTTCATTTGTTTTATTTAAGATTTATGGAAGCTGCAAATTTTTGTTTTCCATTTTCAAAGCTCATGCTAGTTTTTGGTTATGCTGGAAATGGCGACTTGGTGTATACAGTCAACAGGGAAAAAGAAATCAGTGCTCTTATATAAAACCCGAAAACTTAGCATCCAAGGATTAGCCATATAGATAGCTGGTCCTATGTATTGAGTTTCCTTTCCTGGATTTAATGGATTAGAAAGCGTAGGTTACTGTGTAGTATGGATTTGATTGGATGTAGCCTTACCTTATAGTGTATTGTGGCAGTCAATTCACAGGGTAGGTTGGCTTTACTGCTAAGGAATAGGATGGATGTAGGAGGGTAGATATCTATTGCAAATTATAGAGTAGAACTTAGTAGTAATGTGAGCTTCCTTATCACCCATTTTGACATACAGTGATTTACGGTAGGTTAATATATATATATATATATATATATATATATATTTAATGATCCATTCCGCATGGATTAATAGATACTATTGGTAGGCCTACTGTGCAGTAAGATACATAGAGTTTTCTTTTTGCAACACGTCCGTGAAATGAAAGATCAGAGTCGAGTTTAGCTTTGATTTAACGCTTCTTATTAAAGTACAGACATGAATTTCATGATATATATATATATATATATATACAATAGTGTTCATTTCATTTGTACCCATCAGGCTATACTTGTAGCCATGCTCCTGCATGATGGAGATTAGGGTGTAGTTGTGGTATTAGACTTGAAATATCATAGGTTAGGCAATTCATTTTCAACTAGACTGAGCTGGAGTAATGGTTCATAGTATGGTTTGGCTCCTGAGTACATTCAAGGGATAGGTTTTAGAATAGTACAGGTCTTGTTTTAAATAGATAGTAGGTACCCTACTATACGATATTTTATTTATTAATGACCGCTACGGACAGAGATAAGAATATGGTCGTGTCCAGCGAGGTGTCACGATCCCAAAAATATAATAATATCTGTAGGTTAACTCCAACATACTGATACAGGTTGCACAATACTCCAAATAAAAAGTTGCATATTTAATTAATTAAAAATTACAGTAAAATTTTAAAAATTAAATCATCACTACATCTCAAAAAATCTTGTCGAAATTCGAATCCAATATTTAAATAACCGTTATGGCCATAAACGAATATGTCGCTGCGTTTCTGAATATTTAATTTGGACATAAATTACAATCTGTAACACGAAATCTTGGTTTTTTCAGTTTGGTTAGAAAAATACTATTAACAGATTCCAACGTTTCTTGTTTCGAAGAAATCCGACTAATAACGGGTCATGTACACTCAGTTGAAGTTTGGAACGTTAAATTACGAGCTACCGCGATATTACGGGCTCGATTATATTTAATATATAATTTTATACATTCAACTTTGTTTTAATTAATATATAAATCCACTTATATTAAGAATTCAATATTTAAACTGATTTAAATATTCAAATACACACCAATAAAAATGCAGGACGTTACATATATTATAGAGGCTGCTTCTTTAATTGTTTTAATGGTTTGAGGCTATCGCCTCTGAACCCTTTCGACATGGTCGAATGAGGATCTTCTATGTTTTATAAAATCTTTGAGTATTATACCTCAATACCCTTCGGAATAATCGAAAGCGGACGACTTGCTAAACTTGGTATCATAAAAGCTAGAGGCCTCCACCTTTGTATCTTTTGGTAGTGTCAAAAGGATCCTTTTCCAAAACCTTATTTTAACTAAGAGTTTTTGCCACCATACCTCCTGATAGTGTCGAAGGGGCTTATTTCCTAGACAAAGATAAAGGGACTATTGCCTTAGTACCTTTGGGTTATGTTTAAAGAGACCTTTTCTGAGATTTGAGGCTATCATCTCAATGTTTATCGAGGGTACTGAAAGGGCTAGTTTTACTTGAAGTTTATTTTATAGAATACGTTATGATGCCACATCACTTCCTTTCAGCAGAGGAAAAAGTGTTTGCTTACAACTTTGATTTTAAAGAAAGAGGTTATCACCTAAATGCCCTTTGGTGGAGCCAAAAGAGTGTATTTTCTAACTTGGTTTAAATTGTTTGAGGCTTTCGCCTGAATAGATTCTCGCCACTTATTATTGCTGATAATGCCATTTGTGCTTGGTTATTCAATGAAGATTATAGGGCTTTTACCATCATTTCCTTCGACACATAGGAAGGGAGTCCAAACATGGGACTTTCTTTAACACCTAGGGAGAGAGTCGAAAGGGGATAGGACGATAGAGCTGTTGCTCCTATCTATTTATGCATGATGCCAGAGGTAAGTAACCATTACATCATTTTGAATGCTATAACTTGTCTATCGAAAGTTGGAGAATTGACTTAAAATTTGTAGGAAACCATGGTATGATTTTGCACCTAAATGAAGCATTAGGGACACCAATAGGATGCAAAAAGGAATATCGGGGGTATTAATTACATTCGTATTTTAAATGAACACATTGGGTATACCAGTAGAGTAGATAAAAGGGACACTGGAGGTAATAATCACATTTGAAACCTATAGGGATGGTTGATCCCATAGCATTGACAACTTCTAAGTTATCCTAAGGTAAAATTATGTAATGTGCGATGGTCGATTCACATTATGAATGTCACGACCTAAATTTTAAGTCAATTTAAAATATGAATTTTAATTTATTTTAGTAGATTTTGAAATGGTAAATACTAAATTTGGAAATTTTTAAAATCAGTTAAAAACTGAAAATTTTGAAAATCAATATTTTAATATTATTTTGATGACCTAAAAATAAGCCAACAGTCTCAAAATCAAACAAAACCAATTTTATCTGATATGTAATGTCAAAATATGGTAAGGTTTAAAATATCAAGTAATTTGGAGTTAATGCGTAAGCATAGGCAATATAAATATATGCTGAAAAACTAGTTAAAATGCAGTAAAAGCTTGAAATAAGGGTCTCCAAATTCGATGAGACCAATTTTAATGGAACCCTACTAGTGAAATCTAGTACGATTTCAAATTTTGTATTGATCGGACATACGGTTTGATCATACAAACTGAAAATGTATAAGGAATCGTTTTATTCAAATTCAACTGGAAATTAAGAATTTTAGGTAATACTGAGCAATTGAAAAATACTGATAAAATGGTTAACGATAATCTAATGGATATATAAACGTGTACTAATGATTTCATAAGTGTTGAAACTAAATTATGTAGTTAACACCTTTCAAAGTTAACCCTTAAAATAAATTAGCTCTTTTTAAAAAATTCCATCCTTATCTCTTAACCTACACAATTTCCTACCTTCCCTAACCATAAGACTACTCATTGTCCTTTCCCTCCATATGTCATCCTCTTCCAAAAAGCCATCCCACTTTGTACTTTATGGTATGTGAAGTTTTACTTTTGTTTTATTTCATTTTACTTCCACTTTTTCCAAATCTCTTCTTCCTTAAGCTATTTCCATGTCCTCCTCCATCCTCTAAACACCATACCCCCACTTAAACCACCACCTCCAACCCTCCCTTAAACCAGGTCTACCTCTACACAGGCCCCATCCTCCAAGTCGTGGCCCCGTGTTCCCAAAGACACCTCCTTTTTCCTTTAAACCCTAAAAAATCACATTTTCCACCTTTAAACCAAAACTCCACCACCATAGCTCCTCCTTGGACCCCATCAAGCCCACGCCAAGCCCCACCCACCCCGGTCCGACCCTACTCCAGTCACATAACGTGATGGACCCCCCTCCTCCCCCCAAAGCCATGTGCCCCACACACACTCCCAAACCCTAAAAAGACTTCCTTTCTCTTGATTTTGCAAATAGAAATATAATATTTTTTGTAGTTAGGGAATTAGTGAAGAAATTTGCAATTCTGGCTTTGATAAAGCTAGAAAATCCTACATTTGAAGTGTTGTGGAGTTAGGATGGTTTGATGAGAATTTCTCACTTTAATTGGTAAACTAGTTTAGTTAAATCATAGTTATATTGTTTAATGCTTGATTGTGGTGTGATTGGTTTGGTGATGAATTGTGATATGTTTTAGATATTGAAATTGGTTAATTATTGAGTTAACTCAATGTTAAAAATGTAAATGGTTATGACAATAGAGTTAAACACTCATTTACAAGTCAAAATGATTCACGGATGATCACTAGTTTAAGTCAAGAAACCTTGGTAAACATATAATGTAATAACCGGATATCCGAGCCAATTTAAAATTTTTATTTTGGCAATTTTGGTGAATTTTGAATATTTAAAATGGATTATTTTAAATAATAACACGTAAAATCTATTTTTGACGAAGTTAAAATGTATAATTTTGTTTAATTATAATTCGAGCCTGAAATGGCGCAGTAGTTCGAAAATTCGATTTCGAACTTCAAATGAATATACAGAATTCGTTTTAAGTCGGAATTGGACGAAACAAGAAATATTTGAATCTGTTTAACAATTTCTCTCAAACGAAGTTGAGAAACTGAGATTTCACTTTATAGAGTGTAAGATATGTCCAGTTGAAAATTCAGAAAAGTCGCTGCGGAATTTATATATATTTTAATATATATATAAAGGCCTTTAAAAAATGGGAATTTTGCAAACGACCTCGGTTTTCGATGAAACCACTTTTGTTGGATCTGTGATGTCAAGTTATTGCTAGGTTTCAAAATTCGTAATTTTATGATTCAATATATGAGTGTGGCAAAGGAAAACGTGTTTGACCAGTTTCAGTTGATTTTAATCGACTGGAAAATGGTCATTTTTCAAACGGTCTCAGAATTCGACGAAATCAGTTTTTTTAGGACCGTATCGTCGATACGAAGCTAGAAATAAATTTTCTGGAATTTTTCTAGTTAGTATGTGGCCCCGGTAAATCGAAATGCGTGTTCAAATTCAATATATAGAGTTATATTTTGATTTGAACGGAAACTGGTCGAAACAGTCGAATCAGCCTACGACACATATCCCATTATGTTCGAAATAAAGGTAATTAGCTGTGGACGACAGTTGGTGGGTTCGATTTCGAGGTCAAATTAAAAAGTTACTTTTTATGGAGTTAAAAATAATAAATTATAAGTTATAAAACCCTAGGTCAACCCCTCATATTCAAACCCGCCCCGTTCAAAGCCACTGACGGTGGAAATCACTCAGGATTTTAAATCCATTTTATTACCAATTCAAATCGAACAAGCCTCGATCCCTAAAGTGAAAATGATAGAGATTCAAACCATCTTTAAATCCATACCAGGTTGATCAAAAATAAAGTGGCGGTTTTCTCGATTTCTACGCTCCAAACTCCACCGCTCGAACTAGGTTTTCACGCCCCAAGCGGCGTCGTGCTATCTAAGACCCACGGCGGCGGCAGCACCCTCGAATCTCGACCACGTGGCGACACCGGACCCAACTCCGATGAACAGTGGCGACGACGATTCAATGCCCTAGGCTTTGAACGGTATACGAAGGGGTCTAGCCGGTTTTACTGAAGGAAGAAAGGTTTGACATTTCATTTATTTTATTTTTAGTTTTTATTTTTATTTTAACAGCTTCAATAAAATCAGATTTTAAAATATATAATATTTTTTATAAAATATGGCATTGATTTGAAAATATAAAATATGGCATCGATTTGAAAATATAAAATATGGCATTGATTTGAAAATATTAAATATTGCATTGATTTGAAAATATAAAATATGGCATTGATTTGAAAATATAAAATATTGCATTGATTTGAAAATATAAAGTTTGCACTGATTTGAAATAGTAGCATTATAAAAATATTATTTTTATATATATATAGCATTAGTAAAAACGAGTTTTTACATATATAGTTCTAAATTATAATTTTTCTTTAAATGGCATTGTTTTTGAAAATAAAAATAACATTGTTCATAAATGTGATTTTTAACATAAACCGCGTGCAACAGATGGCGATGGGACTGATTAGAAACAAATCCAACTCCAAACCGTTCAGGAATTCAGATAAAAACTAGCGGAGTGGAAACCTCGGTGAGAACTCCTCACTTTTAATTTATTTCTAGTTTGCAGTATATACTAGGATGTAGACGGTGCCTAGCAGCACCCGACACCCGTCGTCCACAGACCATGGAAGATTTGTTTGTTTGATTGCTGTGTTGTGAAATTTGATTGTGTGATGGTGAATGAAATAAAATATTTTATAGTGGAAAATATTTTATAGTTAAAAATATGATTTTTAATGTAAATATAAAATAAATATTTATAAACAAATCAGACGATTTGTTTATATACACTGATTTGACTGATATTGATTGGGACGATAAATTTTACACATCGCCCAATTACATAAATAAAATCTGTGTTTGATTGTTTGAAACCATACACGGGTGTTGAGATGAAATTGGACAGACACTAATCTCAATAATTAGCTGTATGTCGATTGATTGATTGACAGGCTGTAATAAGCGTTGAATATTTATATTTGATGCTTATACAGTGTATAATGCACTCTAAATGATGGTTGATGATTTATCGTTGCTATTATATACATGTGTTGTAGGGAATCCAAATAATTAACGTTGTATGGTGATTGATTGGGCCTCATTCCAATTTGGAAAATAGAAAGAAAATTTATTTGTGGAATTGTAAAGAAAATTCATTTGTTGAATAGTAAGAAAATTCATTTGTTGAATAGTAAAGGAAATTCATGTGTTGAATAGAGAAAATATTCATTTGTTGAATAGAATAACGAAGTTATTGAAATATATAAAGCCGTGTTGATTAGATTGACGCCATTTTGACATGAACGATATTTATATCGATTATATTCGTTATGAAATGAATATAAAAAAGTAAGTGATTTCAAAATACAACGTTTTGAAAATATTATCATTTGTATGTCGATGATGTGGAATATTCAATTTTGATTCAAAATTGAATATGAAGTTGAATTCGTTTTGAAAACGAATTTAAAACGATTTATAAAATATGTTTTAAAAAGGAAATCGACTAAATATATATAATATATATATATATATATATGATATATATAATGGCCTGAATAGAACGTGCCGCGCTGCGGCAATTCGCGAATTTCGACCGTTGACTTCGAATGGATATTACGGGAGATCCGACCATCGGATTCTCCTAAAACTGGAACCATTGGGTTCGTATCGAAAAGAGCTTTCTAATGAATATTAGAAATTAGAAATCTAACGGTTGGATTTGGAATTATGTCCAAATCAAATTTGGAAAAGGTCGCTGTAAGTGCAGTACGATGGCCGTTGATGGAAATCGACTGTACGGGCCTTGATAAAATTATTAAAAATATTAATAATTAGTGTAAAATCATAAGAAATGATTTGTGAAGAATTGGGATGAAAAAATCCATATTTGAAAAGATAAAAGTAGAATTTTATCAAAATGAACTAGTTTTGAACTAGAATAATAATTTATTTATTTTTAAAATAAATAAATTGGATTTGAAATGGTTTTGAAAATAACCAAAATTTCCAATAATTGAATTGGAATGGATTTGAATCGAAATTGTCTTCGGAATATTTCGATGTTGGATTTCGTGATGATACAGATATTGTTATGGGAATTTGAAAGATATATTAATATCGTTATTTCCAATACGATATTTGTGGTCGTAGAATTTGATATTGAACATAAGCGGTATATTTTCTATTCAGAGCCTTGTATTTAATATCAAATGTGATTTGGGTTTGTCGTGAATGGTGTCTTCATTAACACTGTTCTTAAGTCCAGTTGAGAAAAATATTAAATCTTTTTATTTAGATTTAATGAAGTGTACCAATTAAATAATATTTAATTGGAATTGAATTGGTAGTGATTTTTGGGTTTATCGTGAACAGTGTTTTAAATAACACTTGTTCTTTAACTCGATAATTAATGGAATGTGATTTTGGGTTGTCATAAACGGTATCTTCAATAATACTGTTCTTAGACCCAAAGGAGTTAAGAAAATCAGAAACTAACTAGAGATTAGTTAAGTTGAATGGTTTTTGGGGTATTGATCTGATGTTGGCTTCGGCCTTCGAGGTTAATACTTAGGGAATTGCTCACTTGCTAATTTGCGGTTAGGGACTGATTGAAATGTGATGTGATTTTGGGGTTTATCGTGAACCGTGTTTTAAATGACACTGATTCTTTAACCCAGTCAAAGATTAAAACTAAGTGGAGTTTAAATGAATCTTTAATTAGATTGAAAAGATTGAGAATGGAGTATCACCAATTTTACTCCACGCGGCAGTTAAATCTTTAATTAGATTTGAACGTGAAATGGTAATTGAATTTACCGATAACACCGTGGTGTTAGATATGAATTATGACTAGTTTTACTTCATGGGATAAATAGGTTGGGATTAGGAAATAAAATAAATAATTACTTCGGTGTGGTTGGCTAATCCCGACTAGTTTGAAGTGATATTCAAAGGAAGATCAAAGAATAAATTTAAAAGAATTTATCTTTGATAAAATTAATGGGAACCTTTCCTTAAGAATGTGAAATTTAGAAACCAACTGTAGGTTAGCTAAGTTGAATGGTTTCTTGGGTATTGATCTGATGTTGATTTCGGCCTTTGGGGTTAATATTTGGGGAATTGTTCTCTTACTAATTTATGGTTAGTGACTGATGAATTGGAATGAGGCGTATGTTGTGTTTGTGTAACACTTGTTTATTATATACGCGAGTTATTCAGAAAGACCGGGTTTATCCCATTCTGAATAACTGATTCGACGATTAGTCGAAGATGAAGACGGTGTTTGAAGACCGGAGGTCTTCACGTCGTTTGGATAATTACTGATGATCTTGATTGGGCCATACACCCAAGAGGAGGGAATCAGTTGGTGATCGTCCAGACATACTAGGAGATCGATGGATATGCGAGGTACAAGGTGCCTCCGGTTTCGTTCAGACCCAGGATGGACTTGTAAATGGACTGTGTGTCTGACATTGGATATCATTCTGTGTGATTGTTGGGTATCGGTTGCATGGAGTGGTTTGCCTCTGTGGCATGCTAAGATGCAAATGATCAAGGCTTTTTTTTAAAAGAAAAGTCTTGTGGTTGATTATCAAAGCACGGCCTTTGTGGCGTAGCTTTGTGTAGCGTTGATTCGCGAGCATCACACCCCGGTTGTGAACCAGAAACGGGAGAGGACATCAGGGAGGACATGCGTTTCCTTCTAGCTAGAAGTGGCGTCAGTGGTTTTACACGCCCTGACGAGTTTGACTTATGTGGTTGTTGCTGTTGCGAGGCGCCTCAGATATATTGGTGATTATGTGAAGCCGATGGAGTCATTCTTGGCTCATTGACACCCCAAAGGGTAGGGAAACGCAGTGTTCAGGCATAATAATCCACATCGGTGGACCGGCCCTAACGATCCAAGGGTTGATGCGTTCTGATCCTGGGACACGGGCTAGAGTGTCTCTAATCGGTAGAGGACTATCTTTTGCCTCGGTTCACAGATGGAAATCCAACTTCCAATGCGTGACGTTTCAGTTTTAGTTGTAATCCTATATATGGCAACATAGTGGGATGGGGCGCTCATGTCGTCTATGATTGATATTTATGATTGTATATAAAATCAGAAACTAACTGGAAACGAGCTAAGATGGGTGGTTTCCTGGGTATTGGTCTGATGTTGGTTTCGGCCTTCGGGGTTAATACCTAGGGAATCGTTCTCTTACTAATTTACGGTTGGAGTCTGATTAAGAATTAAAATATGAAATTTAGCATATCAAGCATTCTTTGGCTATTATAAGGTAAAAAACCTATCCTCCGGCTTGCGTTTCATTGTGTGATGGGACCTTGGTCTTACACTAGCTTCATTGTTCTTTATTTAGCATTGCGCTATTGTTTTATGCACTGGTATTCTTGGGAGGAAACCCATTCCGTGTTATACGGCGTGGTCCCTTGATTTACCTGACTTTAAAATAAAGATTAATAACTGTTTTAGTTCTCATACCAGTCCCATGACTGACCTGGAGTTTATTGTTTTAACCTAAACTCTGGGTGCCCTTTTTTTGACACGGGAAGCTAGTAGTTTAGGTTTTGCTGATTTATATTCACAGGATCCTGGCTTACAGCTGGAACGATATCCGGAAAGCTCTGTATCTGTATATCTATTTTAGTTGTGTTTTCTATTATTTCCACTGCGATGTATTTAAATGTCATTTAAATCTCTGATATTTTCTGTGTAATATTTATTCTTACTCTGTATATTCTTGTATTTTGATGGAATTGTTGTAATATACAATGATATGTTCTTTTGTCTGCGTTCTTTTGTGGCTTATTCTCAATTCAATCCGGGCTTTCCTTACCGGGGAGGTTTCGGGTCATTTCATTTTAGCATCAGAGCTTTGGTTTACAAAGCTCAGAGAACAAGGCACATTAGAACCATACGAAAGAATTCATCAGAGATTGGATTAGTAATATCCAATGAGAATGACTCGTTAGAGATAGGATCAGTAGTATCCTAGAACGAGTGTGAAGAGTAAATTTTTAAAATGAAAACAATTTTTGTTTTGAAAATTTAAATCAATTATTCGTATTTGAATATTATTTTTATCTTGAATTTGGGCAATTCAATATATAAAGATTTTGCATATATGTCTGATCCACGGGTATTCGAAGTTTTAATATATTGGATAGATATAGAATCACATTCTAGTCGCTCGGAGATGGTTCTGATGATGGCATGTCATCATCAGCACTTGTGTTCGAGTTTTGAAATTGTGATATCTATGTATTTCCAATTGACTGGTGTGAGAACCAAAATTAGATAGGGCTTATTGTTGCGATTTGGCATCAAAAATCTGATTTTTAGACTATGTATCAAAGTTATGAATTTGAAAAGCTAATCAACTAATTGATTATTGATTGCATTGTTTGATTATTGTTTGATTCATAAATTTGAACCATATAGCCAATTTGAACCAAATAGTAAATTGTATTGAAAATTTATTGCATTTTCTTGCATATACATGTACTTACATTGAATAGGTCATAGCAAGGAGGCTAGAGCAGAAGAATAAAATTGTTTACCCGACAGATAGGTACATGTTTACCATAATTTACTGTTTTGTTTGGGTGATGATGATTTTATGAGCTGATTGGCTAGCCGCTTGGCTTTTTCTTTTTATTTTGGATTGAAGAAGGCCATGGGAGGCTATATGAAATATCCCGAAGTCCCCAGTGCAGGAGAGGTTATGGCGAAATTTTTCGAAAATTTAGGGTGTTAGCCAAATTTTTGAAAAATTTGAAAAGTTCTTAGAAACTGAAAAGTTGAAGAACTTAAGCCGTAAAGAAAATACTGGAAGTTGAGTTGATTAGTTAAACAACTTTCGGCTTCGTTCCTTTTCGGGGACGAAAAGTTTTAAGTGGGGGAGATTGTAATAACCTGGAAATCCGAGCCAATTTAAATTTTTTATTTTGGCAATTTTGGTGAATATTGAATATTTAAAATGGATTATTTTAAATAAGAACGACGAAAAATCTATTTTGGATGAAGTTAAAATGAATAATTTTATTTAATTATAATTTGAGCCTGAAATGGCGTGGTAGTTCGAAAATTCGATTTCGAATTTCAAATGAATATACAAAATTCGTTTTAAGTCGGAATTGGACGAAACAAGAAATATTTGAATCTGTTTAAAATATCTCTCAAACGAAGTTGAGAAACTGAGATATCACATTATAGATGGAAGATATGTCCATTTTAAAATTCAGAAAAGTCGCTGTGGAATTTATATATTCTAATATATATAAAGGCCTTTAAAAAATGGGAATTTTGCAAATGACCTCGGTTTTCGACGAAACCACTTTCGTTGGATCCGTGATGTCAAGTTGTTGCTAGGTTTCAAAATTCGTGATTTTCTGATTCAATATATGAGCGTGGCAAAGAAAAACGTATTTGACCAATTTTAGTTGATTTTAATCGACTGGAAAATGGCCATTTTTCAAACGGTCTTAGAATTCGACGAAATCAGTTTTCTTAGGACCGTATCATTGATACGAAGCTAGAAATAAATTTTCTGGAATTTTTCTAGTTAGTATGTGGCCCCGGTAAATCGAAATGCGCGTTCAAATTCAATATATAGAGTTATATTTTGATTTGAACGGAAACTGGTCGAAACAGTTGAATCAGCCTATGATACATATCCCATTATGTTCGGAATAGGGGTAATTGGCTATGGACGACAGTCGGTGGGTTCGATTTCGAGGTCGAATTAAAAAGTTACTTTTTATGGAGTTAAAAATAATAAATTATAAATTATAAATTATGAAACCCTAGGTCAACTCCTCATATTCAAACCCGCCCCGTTCAAAGCCACTAACGGTGGAAATCACTCAGGATTTTAAATCCATTTTTCTACCAATCCAAATCGAACGAGCCTCGATCCCAAAAGTGAAAATAATAGAGATTCAAACCCTCTTTAAATCCTTACCAGGTTGATCAAAAATAAAGTGGCGGTTTTCTTGATTTCTACGCTCCAAACTCCACCGTTCGAACTAGGTTTTCACGCTCCAGGCGGTGTCGAGCTGGCTAAGACCCACGGCGACTGCAGCACCCTCGAAGCTCGACCACATGGCGACGCCGGATCCAACTCCGACGAACAGTGGCGACGGCGATTCGATGCCCTAGGCTTTGAACGGTATACGAAGGGGTCTGGCAGGTTTTACTGAAGGAAGAAAGGTTTGACATTTTATTTATTTTATTTCCAGTTTTTATTTTTATTTTAACAGTTTGAATAAAATCTGATTTTAAAATATATAATAGTTTTTATAAAATATGGCATTGATTTGAATGAATAAAATATGGCATTGATTTGAAAATATAAAATATGGCATTGATTTGAAAATATAAAATATGGCATTGATTTGAAAATATAAAATATTGCATTGATTTGAAAATATAAAGTTTGCACTGATTTGAAATAGTGGCATTATAAAAATATTATTTTTATATATATAGCATTAGTAAAAATGAGATTTTTACATATATAGTTCTAAATTATAATTTTTCTTTAAATAGCATTGTTTTGAAAATAAAAATAACATTGTTTATAAATGTGATTTTTAACATAAACCGCGTGCAACCGATGGCGATAGGACTGATTAGAAACAAATCCAACTCCAAACCGTTCAGGAATTCAGATAAAAACTAGCGAAGTGGAACCCTCGGTGAGAACTCCTCACTTTTAATTTATTTCTAGTTTGAAATATATACTAGGATGCAGACGGTGCTTAGCAGCACCCGACACCCATCATCCACAGACCATGGATGACTTGTTTTTTTGATTGTTGTGTTGTGAAATTTGATTGTGTGATGGTGAATGAAATAAAATATTTTATAGTGGAAAATATTTTATAGTTAAAAATATGATTTTTAATGTATACATAAAATAAATATTTATAAACAAATCGGACGATTTGTTTATATACACTGATTTTACTTATATTGATTGGGACGATAAATTTTACACATCGCCCGACTGCACAAATAAAATATGTGTTTGATTGTTTGAAACCCCACACAGGTGTTGGGATGAAATTGGACATACACTAATCTCAATAATTAGCTGTATGTTGATCGATTGATTGACAGGTTGTTATAAGCGTTGAATATTTATATTTGATGCCGATACAGTGTAGAATGCACCCTGGATGATGGTTGATGATTTATCGTTGCAATTATATACATGTGTTGTAGGGAATCCATATAATTAACGTTGTATGGTAATTGATTGGGCCTCATTCCAATTTGGAAAATAGAAAGAAAATTCATTTATTGAATTGTAAAGAAAATTCATTTGTTGAATAGTAAGAAAATTCATTTGTTGAATAGTAAAGGAAATTCAAGTGTTGAATAGAGAAAATATTCATTTGTTGAATAGAATAATGAAGTTATTGAAATATATAAATCCGTGTTGATTAGAATACGCCATTTTGACGTGAACGATATTTATATCGATTATATTCGCTATAAAATGAATATAGAAAATAAGTGATTTCAAAATACAACGTTTTGAAAATATTATCATTTGTATGTCGATGATGTGGAATATTCAATTTTGATTTGAAATTGAATATGAAGTATAAATCGTTTTGAAAACGAATTTAAAACGATTTATAAAATAAGTTTTAAAACGGAAATCGACGAAATATATATAATATATATATTATATATATAATGGTCTGAATAGAACGCGCCGCGCCGCGGCAGTTCATGAATTTCGACCATTGACTTTGAATGGATATTATGGGAGATCCGACCGTCGGATTCTCTTAAAACCGGAACCTTGGGTTCGTATCGAAAAGAGCTTTCTAAGAATATTAGAAATTAGAAATCTAATGGTTGGATTGGAAATTATATCCAAATTAAATTTGGAAAAGGTCGTTGTAAGTGCAGTTCGATGACCGTTGATGGAAATCAACTGTACGTGCCTTGATAAAATTATTAAAAATATTAATAATTAGTGTAAAATCATATGAAATGATTTGTGAAGAATTGGGATGAAAAAATCCATATTTGAAAAGATAAATTAGATTTTTATCGAAATGAACTAGTTTTGAACTAGAATAATAATTTATTTATTTTTAAAATAAATAAATTGGATTTGAAATGGTTTTAAAAATAACCAGAATTTCCAATAATTGAATTGAAATGGATTTGAATCGAAATTGTCTTGGGAATATTTCGATGTTGGATTTCGTGATGATACAGTTATTGTTATGGGAATTTGAAAGATATATTAATATCGTTATTTCCAATACGATATTTGTGGTTGTAGAATTTGATATTGAATATAAGCCGGTATATTTTCTATTCAGAGCCTTGTATTTAGTATCAAATGTGATTTGGGTTTGTCGTGAATGGTGTCTTCATTAACACTGTTCTAAATTCCAGTTGAGAAAAAGATTAAATCTTTTTGTTTAGATTAAATGAAGTGTACCAATTAAATAATATTAAATTGGAATTGAATTGGTATTGATTTTTGAGTTTATCGTGAACAGTGTTTTAAATAACACTTGTTCTTTAACCCGATAATTAATGGAATGTGATTTTGGGTTGTCGTGAACGGTATCTTCAATAATACTGTTCTTAGACCCAAAGGAGATAAGAAAATAAGAAACTAACTGGAGATTAGATAAGTTGAATGGTTTCTGGGGTATTGATCTGATGTTGGTTTCGGCCTTCGGGGTTAATACTTAGGGAATTGCTCACTTGCTAACTTACGGTTAGGGACTGATTGAAATGTGATGTGATTTTGGGGTTTATCGTGAACTGTGTTTTAAATGACATTGATTCTTTAACCCAGTCAAAGATTAAAATTAAGTGGAGTTTTAATGGATCTTTAATTAGATTGAAAAGATCGAGAATGGAGTATCACTAGTTTTACTCCAGGCGGTAGTTAAATCTTTAATTAGATTTGAACGTGAAATGGTAATTGAATTTACCGATAACACCGTGGTGTTAGATATGAAGTATGACCAGTTTTACTTCATGGGATAAATAGGTTGGGATTGGGAAATAAAATAAATAATTACTTCGGTGTGGTTTGCTAATCCCGACTAGTTTGAAGTGATATTCAAAGGAAGATTAAAAAATAAATTTAAAATAATTTATCTTTGATAAAATTAATGGGAACCTTTCCCTAAGAATGTGAAATTTAGAAACCAACTATAGGTTAGCTAAGTTGAATGGTTTCTTGGGTATTGATCTGATGTTGGTTTCGGCCTTCGGGGTTAATATTTGGGGAATTGTTCTCTTACTAATTTACGGTTAGTGACTGATGAATTGGAATGAGGCGTAAGTTGTGTTTGTATAACACTTTTTTATTATATACGCAAGTTATTCAGAAAGACCGGGTTTATCCCATTCTAAATAACTGATTCGACGATTAGTCGAAGATGAAGACGGTGGTTGAAGACCGGAGGTCTTCACATCGTTTGGATAATTACTGATGATCTTGATTGGGTCGTACACCCAAGAGGAGGGAATCAATTGGTGATCTCCAGACGTACTTGGAGATCGATGGATATGCGAGGTACAAGGTGCCTCCGGTTTCGTTCAGACCCAGGACGGACTTGTAAATGGACTGTGTGTCTGACATTGTATATCATTCTGTGTGATTGATGGATATCGGTTGCATGGAGTGGTTTGCTTGTGTGGCATGCTAAGATGCAAATGATCAAGGCTTTTGTTGAAAAGCAAAGTCTTGTGGTTGATGATCAAAGCACGGCCTTTGTGGCGTAGCTTTGTGTAGCATTGATTCGCGAGCGTCGCATCCCGGTTGTGAACCGGAAACGGGAGAGGACATCAAGGAGGGCATGCGTTTCCTTCTAGCTAGAAGTGGCATCAACGGTTTTACACGCCCTGACGAGTGTGACTTATGTGGTTGTTGTTGTTGCAAGGCGCCTAGGATATATCGGTGACTATGTGAAGCCGATGGAGTCATTCGTTGGCTCATTGACACGCCAAAGGGTGGGGAAACGCAGTGTCCAAGCATAATAATCCACATCGATGGACCGGCCCTGACGATCCAAGAGTTAATGTGTAACACCCCACCTCCGCTAGGGTCACTCACAAAGGGAATGCACTAGGTTTGGTGAAGCATTATCGAGGTACACATGCACAGAAATATTACAAGACAGAACATATATATATAAAACAGCGGAAGTAAAACAAATTTCATTACCTTATAAAATAAGGTCTAAAGCCTTTTACATTAGAATACATCAAAACCTGTCTTGCAACAATAAAGAAGCATAAAAACCTTTTCATAAATTATTCCCTAAGTAAAACAGTAAAGTAGCCATAGCCAGGAGAAGTCCAAGCCATGCATGATGACCTTCAAACAGAAGAAGTCCAAACTAACAATAGCATTTCCTCCCTGTAACCTGGGGGGAAACGGAAGACAAGAGGCGAAAGAAAACAGGGTCAGTCATAAAGACTGGTAAGCCCTATCTACTATCAGTATATAAACTAGTAAAGTTAACTGGCATGAGGAACTGAGATGAACATAAGTACGATGACAAGATAGATAACCTAAACCAAAATAACAGGATGAACTACTGTACCAAGATAAACGAGTGTGTCATGATAAACTACGGTGTCAAGATAAATCAAGGTACCACATCGTCAGGTTTCTATCAAGTATACTATCCCAAGGTATCTACCATGTATAACATCCTAAGGTATGTATCATTTATATTTTCTCTGCACCCCTCGTACTAGTATCCCAACCCGCGTCATGTGTTAGCTATGAATGTCCCTTGCCCAACGCCACGTAATGGTCCATGTCAACCTAATATATAGCATATGTAGGTTTTCCCAACTCGTATGTTTCTTTCCATGTATAAGTTTAGTCCTTTGCCGTAGGCCATACGGGCTTTCCCATGTAAACGTCTTATCCTTGAAGTTATTTTGGACTGCTACCCTTGATCTAGTTATGTTTTCTTACCATGAACTATCGCGTGTCCACTTAGGAGTTATGCCACCTAGGACCACTAGGGATTATGCTACCTAATGAATGTTTCCGTGTCTCGGTTTGGGTTGAGCCACCTAGGACCACTAGGGATTATGCTACCTAATGAACGTTTCCGTGTCTCGGTTTGGGTTCAGCCACCTAGGGCCACTAGGGATTATGCCACCCGTCAACCGCGCCCTTTATCCCACGTATGTATCGTGAATCGTTTTCCATGTCTAGATGCACATGTTCCTCAATGTGCCATCCGAGTTCCGTGCCAGGGCAAATCAAGAAATACGGAACTCTGTCGGGAGCTTTAAGTCGTCTGCTGATGCATATATCAAGTCTGTTTTTGTACCCGTGGCTATGGTCCCACGTGACCCCTCCCTCAACTACTGAAAGGCAATCCAAGAAAAATCATGTATGAGAACTACACTAAGGCCCATCGATGCCCACTTCCAGATAGCCAACCTCACCCATAACTTGATAGCTAGTATATGGTCTTTTGGGAGTTCCCTGCCTTTCTGTACGTACACGATTGACTAAAGATGGTAGGTAGTCGGCGACATGCTATCCCGGGGCAAAATCAAGTATCGTCGACTCCACGCTAATCCATCCCAGTCTTTAGGTCGCTTGCATAGCAACCAAGGCATACTCTTGGCTCTTCTACCGCAGACCTTAACCCCTGTGAGGCCGGGTTTCATGGACCACTCGCCACCTCACAGAGGGATACCAAGAGTACCCTCACGTTCCCCCAAGCTTTCACTTCGTCACCCAGTTCACTGGAGCTTTTATCCTAGTCAGATAACTTGCTCCTCCTCGTATACTAAGCGATGACCTATCGTACCAGGTTACTCATCTCTTTATGAACTAGTCCCATGTCCTTAGCTGAGAATTATTACTTAGTTACCCTTAACTAAGGTTTACCACTTAGCCCCTCTTTCCGCTATCCTTGTTAACTACGATTTCCAACCTAGTCCTCTGAGCTAGGGTTTTGTCAAATGGGTTAAGTGTTGTTATCCAAGTTCGTGACTCGACCCGCCTACAAATCATGTCAAGATTGGCTAAGTACTCAAGTTCAAGGCTTAGCCCTACAAGTTGGTTAAGTGTACCAAGAAGCTCATGACTTAACCCTGTCAAGTCAAATTGGTTAAGTATTTATTTGCCTTAACCCTATCAGATTTTCATGTTAGATTGATTAAGCATGGATTATCTTAATCCCATCAGATTATCGAGTCGGATTGGTTAAGTATGGGTTAGCTTAACCCCATCCACTAATCGTATTACAATGGTTAAGCCTAATCTTAAAAGGTCTTGTGACTTAACCCTTATCAGGTCCACCTATTAGATTGGTTAAGTATAGATTACTTAACCTCATCAAATCATCACGTATAATTGGTTAGGTATAAGTTACTTAACCCCATTAAATTATCATGTTAAATTGGTTAAGTATTGG
This sequence comes from Allium sativum, assembly GCA_030737875.1. Taxonomy (NCBI): domain Eukaryota; kingdom Viridiplantae; phylum Streptophyta; class Magnoliopsida; order Asparagales; family Amaryllidaceae; genus Allium; species Allium sativum. Next base: position 804,215,531 of record CM060909.1, on the reverse strand, counting down.
TTACTTAACCCCATTGAATAACCAAGTTTAGATTGGTTAAGTGTTTAACTTAACCCCATCGAATTCCCATGTTTAGATTAGTTAAGTATAGATTACTTAACGACATCTAATTACCGTGTTTAGATTAGTTAAGTCTTAGTTACTTAACCCCATCTAATTACCGTGTTTAGATTAGTTAAGTCTTAGTTACTTAACCCCATCTAATTACCGTGTTTAGATTAGTTAAGCGTAAATTACTTAACCCCATCCCCTAACTGTCTTGTATGGTTAAGTGTCATTAAGAAATCAAGCCCGGTCCCACTTAACCTACCCATTTGTGTCATATCGGTTAAGTGTCATTAGTCAAATTTACTTAACCTTATCATGTGGCATTAATTTAATTAATGCACTCTCAACCTCTCACATTAGACTTTGTTGTGGTTACTAGTTAAGCCGGGCGGGTCCGGGTAGATTTACACCACAACCTAGTCTAACCTCGGGTCTTAAGCGCGACATGACCAACTTCTCACATTGGATCCTATTGTTTGTAGCTACTAGTTAAGCCGGGCGGGTCCGGGTAGATTTATGCTACAAACTCAACCCAACCTCGAGTTGGCCATTTTCATGTTTGGTCTAGTGTCTTGTTACACTTACAACCCATACGTGTCAAGTTTTCAAGTCCCATGCTCATAGCCAAAGTTACATGTTGTCACGTTTATACCAACTTACCCAAATCATGTTTCATGTCATTAAAGTTTCCCCATAACCTAACCCCAACGCTTTTAAACTCGCATATACATTCACAACAACGCATAATGGATTTAAAGAAGGAACTCGGCAAAGGCATGACAAAAAGGGTATAAGGCCACAAGTTAAACATGGTGGAAATGAGGCATAAATGTGCTCACAAACTTGCATGTTACATTGTCAAGCCTCAAAAACATGCATAACATTCAAACTTGGCAAATAGGTGATACATGGTCATAGATGACATGAAATGATGACAAGTAACTCGCATATAACATCACATAAGTGTTATGACTTCATATGCAAGTTAACCTAAAGGTTATGAGGGTTTTCATGTTGCATAATGCAACATTTCAACATAAAGGTTATAGCTTTTAACCCACAAGATCAAGGTAATGACTTTATAGACTTGCATAACATGATAGCATGTATCATACTTAATGATCAAACCCAAACTTGCAACATTCATTTAACTTTATAGTTAATATCTAAGAGTAGGAGGGGGCTTACAATGCTATGAAGGCACAAATCAACATATAAAACAAAGATTGAGACGAAGTCATTCATGCTATCACCCAAAATCCCCAAAAGAACAAGCTCCAAATGAAACCCTTGAGCAAATATCAATAAAAATCCTTGCCTTGAATAAGAAAGGTTTCAACTTTGGCTTTGAATGAAGCTTATGAGCTCTCATGCAAGATCCTTGCTTTTTGGTCAAGAAAAGGTTGCAACTTTGGCTAGAATGCAACTTATGAACTCTCATACAAACATGAAATCACTCAAATGATCATAGAATCTCTCATGAATGAAGAAAAGAGGCTCCTTTACTTTGAAACTAGCTTAGAACACTTAAGCTATCATGAAGAAGAAGATGGAGGCCATGGGTTGAAGTGGAGGCCATGATGAGGAATCATTTTGACATAGTTTAGTTGTAGGATTGAATAATGGTGATTTAGGCTAGGTTTAGGGGTCTTTTTATAGAGGATTAGGATAGTATTAGCCATAGGATTAACCCTAGATTCAATCCAAGCCATCAAAGCATGTCTTGGGGAAGAAGTCAAGTGTAGGAACCATCTAGGGCCTTTAGATTAAAGCTGAACCATGAGAACCATTCAAATGCAAAATCTGCATTTGAGCGAATCAGCCCACGGGTTGACAGCCAAACACCCTGGATTAACCCCTAGTCGACCCAGCGGGCTTGGGTCGACCTCAAAAATCGGCCGGTTCGGTTATTCCCCTCTCCCAATTCACTGTTTTGAACATTTTTGCATATTTATTTATTTATTTTTCAATTATATATATATATATCAATATATATATATATATATATATATATTTCTCTGCGCAACCCATTTCACTTAATTAAGTATTAATTTGTGAATTTTTATGTTCAAATTACGGGGTGTTACATTCTCCCCTCCTTAAAGGATTTCGTCCCCGAAATCTCCAAGTTAGGAAGAACGTATCCTACTATCCATCATCCATCTACTCAAAACATCATCCACAGGCAACCATTGTCCTAGACGATTTCTAATGCCATATGAACATATGCAGAACGTGTGTGTATATGCTCCTTAGCTAATGCTAATGATCAGGCCTGAATGATCTTTCTAATGCAAAATATGTTTAGTGCCATGAGTCCAACATGTATGCGAATAGTCCTAGTCATATAAGTACTATATGCGTGCACAAAAATTCATTCATATGCAACATCCGCATGATAACACATTCAATTTCATCCATAAACAAGTATAAATACTCGTGCATATGCAACATGAAACGTGACCGCGTCAATCTAGTATCTAATGTGTATTCGCGCATCCACGAGCAACCACTTGCAACCATTTGCAACCATATCAATCATAACATGTTTCAAATACATGTTTACATCCATAGGATTCTACCTAAGGTTCCCAAGATAAGATCGAGGAGATAAACAAGACAAACTCCTTACAGGGTTTGCAATAGAAACAGGACCGAGAGGATATCCACCAAGCGATAGCATGCAAGCAAGCTCTACAGGAGAATCAGGGATCAACCATATACTCTTAAAAAGAGATATGATGCGCGTGCCTAAGCCGCATTTCCTTGAGCTTAATTCCATTGTGCCTTGACCATCTTTGACTTCATGATTTTCGTAGCTCCTTGATTCCCATTTCCAAGATATGAGTTGGAACTCATTTCACTGTCGCCTCTCGTTTCACTTCCACTTATTCTTTCCCTAGTATGCTCGGCCCAAACATATTTGCGTACTCATGCAAGCTCTCCAAAATTCACTAGTGAATTCTGGATCTCGTTTACCGATGTCAATCCATGTTAACACGTGCACTTACTAGGGTGATTCCTATAACCCATGCTCAAGCGGAATGAACGATCCGTCTTATTGGCGGACGTTACTCGATTGGATCAGAGATTTCCGATAAATGCATCAAGAGATTCTAGGTAACTAACCATGACAGAACCCAAAAGGTTACATGAGACTCCGAAGGTATTACCAAAGCAAGCCAAGAGTCTGACTACCCTCTTCTCCAAAACCGAGAATGGTATCTCTTACTGGATAACCACTTTACCCCTAGAATTCATCCATAGCCGAGACATGTCATTCTCAAATCCAACTAAGTCATGAAGAAATGGACCAACTCTCAAATCAGATTTTTGGGACAAAAACTGGGATCCTCTATCGTGCTAGTACTACGGTGCAGAGACTCAACTATCCAAGCGGACTTAAATGATGCGATGATCAAAACAAAGTCCTAACGGGATGATAGAGAAGAAAGCTAAACCTTTAACAAGATCGTTACCCTCCTTCCGAGATATGCTAGAAATGAGAGCATACAATTTCCCTCTCGATGATCTTGTCCTTGTCCCATGATACTTAACTATCCGCCCTGTTTTACCATGCCTAAGATACTCTCTCGTCATGGGTTTTATTGTTCATCTTTCTCCCTCCTTTGTGGGTTAAGCCATGCCAACAAGTTGCTTATCCTCGAGCTCGTATCCTTTATTCTTGTTCTTACTATCCTTTCTTGTATAACTCTGCAACGGTCTCTCGAGAACCACCTCCATCGTACGGGAAACACTTACGTAGCTAGAAAAGAATAGTCACAGTTAAAACCACTGTGACTACAGATGGAGGAAAGAAAGGAAAAGAGATTCAATCAAGGAAACAAGGACAGTGCTAATGGCTCTTGGGGAATAGCCTTTTTCTTTGAAAACTTTTCTTGAAAAATGCTTCTTTGTAAACGGTTTTCAAATAGTTTTCAGAAAGTTTTTTTTTTAAAAAAAAAACTTTTGCCCAGTCTGGTAACCTACTGCTCTGATACCAAATGTAACACCCCACCTCCGCTAGGGTCACTCACAAAGGGAATGCACTAGGTTTGGTGAAGCATTATCGAGGTACACATGCACAGAAATATTACAAGACAGAACATATATATATAAAACAGCGGAAGTAAAACAAATTTCATTACCTTATAAAATAAGGTCTAAAGCCTTTTACATCAGAATACATCAAAACCTGTCTTGCAACAATAAAGAAGCATAAAAACCTTTTCATAAATTATTCCCCAAGTAAAACAGTAAAGTAGCCATAGCCAAGAGAAGTCCAAGCCATGCGTGATGACCTTCAAACAGAAGAAGTCCAAACTAACAATAGCATTTCCTCCCTGTAACCTGGGGGGAAACGGAAGACAAGAGGCGAAAGAAAACAGGGTCAGTCATAAAGACTGGTAAGCCCTATCTACTATCAGTATATAAACTAGTAAAGTTAACTGGCATGAGGAACTGAGATGAACATAAGTATGATGATAAGATAGATAAGCTAAACCAAAATAACAGGATGAACTACTGTACCAAGATAAACGAGTGTGTCATGATAAACTACGGTGTCAAGATAAATCAAGGTACCACATCGTCAGGTTTCTATCAAGTATACTATCCCAAGGTATCTACCATGTATAACATCCTAAGGTATGTATCATGTATATTTGCTCTGCACCCCTCGTACTAGTATCCCAACCCGCGTCATGTGTTAACTATGAATGTCCCTTGCCCAACGCCACATAATGGTCCATGTCAACCTAATATATAGCATATGTAGGTTTTCCCAACTCGTATGTTTCTTTCCATGTATAAGTTTAGTCCTTTGCCGTAGGCCATACGGGCTTTCCCATGTAAACGTCTTATCCTTGAAGTTATTTTGGACTGCTACCCTTGATCTAGTTATGTTTTCTTACCATGAACTATCGCGTGTCCACTTAGGATTTATGCCACCTAGGACCACTAGGGATTATGCTACCTAATGAACGTTTCCGTGTCTCGGTTTGGGTTCAGCCACCTAGGGCCACTAGGGATTATGCCACCCGTCAACCGCGCTGTTTATCCCACGTATGTATTGTGAATCGTTTTCCATGTCTAGATGCACATGTTCCTCAATGTGCCATCCGAGTTCCGTGCCAGGGCAAATCAAGAAATACGGAACTCGGTCGGGAGCTTTAAGTCGTCTGCTGATGCAGATATCAAGGTATGTTTTTGTACCTGTGGCTATGGTCCCACGTGACCCCTCCCTCAAATACTGAAAGGCAATCCAAGAAAAATCATGTATGAGAACTACACTAAGGCCCATCGATGCCCACTTCCAGATAGCCAACCTCACCCATAACTTGATAGCTAGTATATGGTCTTTTGGGAGTTCCCTGCCTTCCCGTACGTACACGATTGACTAAAGATGGTAGGTAGTCGGCGACATGCTATCCCGGGGAAAAATCAAGTATCGTCGACTCCACGCTAATCCATCCCAGTCTTTAGGTCGCTCGCATAGCAACCAAGGCATACTCTTGGCTCTTCTACCGCAGACCTTAACCCCTGTGAGGCCGGGTTTCATGGACCACTCGCCACCTCACAGAGGGATACCAAGAGTACCCTCACGTTCCCCCAAGCTTTCACTTCGTCACCCAGTTCGCTGGAGCTTTTATCCTAGTCAGATAACTTGCTCCTCCTCGTATACTACGCGATGACCTATTGTACCAGGTTACTCATCTCTTTATGAACTAGTCCCATGTCCTTAGCTAAGAATTATTACTTAGTTACCCTTAACTAAGGTTTACCACTTAGCCCCACTTTCCGCTATCCTTGTTAACTACGATTTCCAACCTAGTCCTCTGAGCTAGGGTTTTGTCAAATGGGTTAAGTGTTGTTATCCAAGTTCGTGACTTGACCCGCCTACAAATCATGTCAAGATTGGCTAAGTACTCAAGTTCAAGGCTTAGTCCTACAAGTTGGTTAAGTGTACCAAGAAGCTCATGACTTAACCCTGTCAAGTCAAATTGGTTAAGTATTTATTTGCCTTAACCCTATCAGATTTTCATGTTAGATTGATTAAGCATGGATTATCTTAATCCCATCAGATTATCGAGTCGGATTGGTTAAGTACGGGTTAGCTTAACCCCATCCACTAATCGTATTACAATGGTTAAGCCTAATCTTAAAAGGTCTTGTGACTTAACCCTTATCAGGTCCACCTATTAGATTGGTTAAGTATAGGTTACTTAACCTCATCAAATCATCACGTATAATTAGTTAGGTATAAGTTACTTAACCCCAATAAATTATCATGTTAAATTGGTTAAGTATTGGTTACTTAACCCCATTGAATAACCAAGTTTAGATTGGTTAAGTGTTTAACTTAACCCCATCGAATTCCCGTGTTTAGATTAGTTAAGTATAGATTACTTAACCCCATCTAATTACCGTGTTTAGATTAGTTAAGTCTTAGTTACTTAACCCCATCTAATTACCATGTTTAGATTAGTTAAGTCTTAGTTACTTAACCCCATCTAATTACCGTGTTTAGATTAGTTAAGCGTAAATTACTTAACCCCATCCCCTAACTGTCTTGTATGGTTAAGTGTCATTAAGAAATCAAGCCCGGTCCCACTTAACCTACCCATTTGTGTCATATCGGTTAAGTGTCATTAGTCAAATTTACTTAACCTTATCATGTGGCATTAATTTAATTAATGCACTCTCAACCTCTCACATTAGACTTTGTTGTGGTTACTAGTTAAGCCGGGCGGGTCCGGGTAGATTTACACCACAACCTAGTCTAACCTCGGGTCTTAAGCGCGACATGACCAACTTCTCACATTGGATCCTATTGTTTGTAGCTACTAGTTAAGCCGGGCGGGTCCGGGTAGATTTATGCTACAAACTCAACCCAACCTCGAGTTGGCCATTTTCATGTTTGGTCTAGTGTCTTGTTACACTTACAACCCATACGTGTCAAGTTTTCAAGTCCCATGCTCATAGCCAAAGTTACATGTTGTCACGTTTATACCAACTTACCCAAATCATGTTTCATGTCATTAAAGTTTCCCCATAACCTAACCCCAACGCTTTTAAACTCGCATATACATTCACAACAACGCATAATGGATTTAAAGAAGGAACTCGGCAAAGGCATGACAAAAAGGGTATAAGGCCACAAGTTAAACATGGTGGAAATGAGGCATAAATGTGCTCACAAACTTGCATGTTACATTGTCAAGCCTCAAAAACATGCATAACATTCAAACTTGGCAAATAGGTGATACATGGTCATAGATGACATGAAATGATGACAAGTAACTCGCATATAACATCACATAAGGGTTATGACTTCATATGCAAGTTAACCTAAAGGTTATGAGGGTTCTCATGTTGCATAATGCAACATTTCAACATAAAGGTTATAGCTTTTAACCCACAAGATCAAGGTAATGACTTTATAGACTTGCATAACATGATAGCATGTATCATACTTAATGATCAAACCCAAACTTGCAACATTCATTTAACTTTATAGTTAATATCTAAGAGTATGAGGGGGCTTACAATGCTATGAAGGCACAAATCAACATATAAAACAAAGATTGAGACGAAGCCATTCATGCTATCACCCAAAAACCCCAAAAGAACAAGCTCCAAATGAAACCCTTGAGCAAATATCAATAAAAATCCTTGCCTTGAAGAAGAAAGGTTTCAACTTTGGCTTTGAATGAAGCTTATGAGCTCTCATGCAAGATCCTTGCTTTTTGGTCAAGAAAAGGTTGCAACTTTGGCTAGAATGCAACTTATGAACTCTCATACAAACATGAAATCACTCAAATGATCATAGAATCTCTCATGAATGAAGAAAAGAGGCTCCTTTACTTTGAGACTAGCTTAGAACACTTAAGCTATCATGAAGAAGAAGATGGAGGCCATGGGTTGAAGTGGAGGCCATGATGAGGAATCATTTTGACGTAGTTTAGTTGTAGGATTGAATAATGGTGATTTAGGCTAGGTTTAGGGGTCTTTTTATAGAGGATTAGGATAGTATTAGCCATATGATTAACCCTAGATTCAATCCAAGCCATCAAAGCATGTCTTGGGGAAGAAGTCAAGTGTAGGAACCATCTAGGGCCTTTAGATTAAAGCTGAACCATGAGAACCATTCAAATGCAAAATCTGCATTTGAGCGAATCGGCCCACGGGTTGACTGCCAAACACCCTGGATTAACCCCTAGTCGAACCAGCAGGCTCGGGTCGACCTCAAAAATCGGCCGGTTCGGTTATTCCCCTCTCCCAATTCACTGTTTTGAACATTTTTGCATATTTATTTAATTTTCGATTATATATATATATGTATATATATATCAATATATATATATGTATTTCTCTGCGCAACCCATTTCACTTAATTAAGTATACTTTAATTTGTGAATTTTTATGTTCAAATTACGGGGTGTTACATAATGCGTTCTGATCCTGAGATACGGGCTAGAGCGTCTTGAATCGGTAGAGGACTATCTTTCGCCTCGGTTCACAGATGGAAATCCAACCTCCAATACGTGACGTTTCGGTTTTAGTTGTAATCCTATATATGGTGACATAGTGGGATGGGGCGCTCATGCCGTCTATGATTGATATTTATGATTGTATATAAAATCAGAAACTAACTGGAAACGAGCTAAGATGGGTAGTATCCTGGGTATTGGTCTGATGTTGGTTTCGGCCTTCGGGGTTAATACCTAGGGAAACGTTCTCTTACTAATTTATGCTTGGAGTCTGATTAAGAATTAAAACATGAAATTTAGCGTATCAAGCATTCTTTGGCTATTATAAGATAAAAACCCTATCCTCCGGCTTGCATTGCATTGTGTGATGGGACCTGGATCTTACAATAGCTTCATTGTTCTTTATTTAGCATTGCGCTATTGTTTTATGCACTGGTATTCTTGGGAGGAAACTCGTTCCGTGTTACACGGCGTGGTCCCTTGATTTAACTAACTTTTAAATAAAGATTAATAATTGTTTTAGTTCTCACACCAGTGCCATGACTGATCTGGAGTTTATTGTTTTAACCTAAACTCTGGGTGCCCTTATTTTGACACGGGAAGCTAGTAGTTTTGGTTTTGCAGATTTATATTCACGGGATCTTGGCTTACAGCTGGAATGATATCCGGAAAGCTCTGTATCCGTATATCTCTTCTAGTTGTGTTTTGTATTATTTCCGCTGTGATGTATTTAAATGTCATTTAAATCTCTGATATTTTCTGTGTAATATTTATTCTTACTCTGTATATTCTTGTATTCTGATGGAATTGTTGTAATATAAAATGAAATGTTCTTTTGTCTGCGTTCTTTTATGTGTTGTTCTCAAAGTATCCGGTCTTTCCTTACCGGGGAAGTTTCGAGTCGTTTCATATAATATAAAATGATGTGATATTATTGATTTGTTGACATTGATTAGGAATGATCAATTGAATTTGATTTATGTTTAAGTGAATGGTTTGTTAAATACAACAATTTTTTGGATCATAAGTTTTATATCTTATTTAAAATGGTTTGATTTAAGGTAAAATATTAATGACCTTAACAGTTAGGTCAGTGGTACCAATATGGGATTATTGGGCGTTAATAGTAGTTTACAACTATTATTGGATGTATATGATTTATGAAATACATATAAATGGAATTCTATGTTAATTGGTTGAATCTCATTCCAATTTGGAATAAATTTAAATATTTTATTTATAAAATATTCAATGATATATAAAATTTTGAATTTGATGTCCGATTTTGATGGACACGACATTTACAAAATTACGATGAATATTTGTAACTAAAATGATTTTAATTGAATCAATTTTCAAAAAGTTATGGCTCGTTCAAGTTTTATTTTTGAAATGTGTAGTACGAAAGTGGAGTTCGGTTAGGTTACCTAGGATAAGTATTAAAAGAAATTTCTTTTCAAAATTATCTTATTTATTTTTATAACGAATGTCAGGAAAATTTGGAGTTAAAATATTAAGTTTTAAAAAATAATAATATTTTAATGATTTAAATAATATTAAAATGATTTAATATTGGAATATTTGATTTAAAGAAAAATAATTGAAATATGGTTTCTAAAAATAAATACATATGTTTTATGTAATTAATAACTTATTTTGGGAATGTTTTGCTTCGATTTTAATTATAAATCGAATATGGTCTGAATAGGACTTGTCGCACAACGTAAGTTCGCGAACTTCGACCATTAACTTTAAATCGACATACCGGGAAATCCGACCGTTAGATTCAACCAAAACAAAAAACGTTGGGTTCAAAATGAAAAGGTTTTCAATGAATCTAAAAATGTTAAAATCCAACAGTTATATTTTGACTGAAGTTCAATTCAAATTTGAATAAAAGCAGTGCTAGTGTAGTTTAGGACCCGAAATAGGATCTGATTGAAATGGCCTATTTTCAAATTATTAAAAATGGGAATAAATTATGATGAATCATGATAAATGGTTTGAAAAGGTTTTGGATTGAATATTCCAAGTTTTGGAAAGATAAAAGATAATTTATCTGAGTGAGTTATTTAACAACTAAAGTAAAGAACCAAAATAAATATGTGGTGATTCCTAAGAGTATAGTTTAGTAGCACTTGTGAGTTCTAACTGGAAATTTTTCCGCTAGGTGAGGGTGGGAAAAACTGGAAGGAAATCGGATATTTGACTAAGAACGAACAAAGTTTTCTATAAATAAAGGATCCAATGTTTCTAATAACATACTGGAATAAAGGGGTTTATATGTAACCAAAGTTTTCTAATATATGAATTTTATTAGGTTTGAATGGAAATAATCTTCGGATGTAACAACCCGAAAATCTGGGCCAGTTTAAAATTTTTATTTTGGCAATTTTAGCGAATTTTAAACATTTAAAATAGATTATTTTAAATAATATTGACGAGAAATTTATTTTGAATGGAATTCGAACGTATATATTATATACATCGTCGTTAGAATATAAATAATTATATATAATTATAAAAGGAATTGAAAATGGCGCCGTAGTTCGATAATTCGATTTCAAACTTCAATTGAATGTACCGGGTGCAAAACAATACGGATTTTAGTGAAACCAAAAATAATGGGATCTAATCGAGAATATCTTTCCAACGAATCCGAAAAATCAAAATTTCATAGCGGGAATCAAAAGATATGTCCAGTTGAAAATTCTGAATAGTCGCTATGGAATTCAGGCCCTTAAAAATGGAAATTTTGCAAACGACCTCGGATTTCGACAAAACCACTTTTGTTGGATCCGTGATGTAAAGTTATTGCTAGGTTTCAAATTTCATAATATTTCGAATCAATATGTGAGCGTGGCAAAGGAATACGTGTTTGACCAGTTTCAGTTGATTTTAATCGACTGGGAAATGGCCATTTTTCTAATAGTCTCAGAATTCGACGAAACTAGTTTTGTTAGGACCGTATCGTCAATACGAAGCTAGAAATTATTTTTCTAGAATTTTTAAAGTTCGTATGTGACCCCGGTAAATTGAAATGCGCGGTCAAATTCAATATATAGAGTTATATGTTGATTTTAACGGAAACTGATCGAAACGGCCGAATCAACTTACGATACATATCCCATTTGTTCGGAATGGGGGTGAAACGCTAAGGACGATAGGCGGTGGGCCTCGTTTAGAGATCGTATGTAAAAGTCAACTTTTTGAAATTAAAATAATAAAACCTCTTCCTCTCCTTTTAACTTCTGCCCCCCCCCCCCGTTCTTCATAAATCAGAAATCAAAAGAAAAAAACCTACAGCTAGAATCGCGAACCCCCCCTTTCTTCGACCAGTTCGCCCCCCCCCCCAAGCGCCGGCGGCGCCGCGAACCCCCCCCCCCCCCCCCACCACGGCTGCCTCTCGGCGCCGCGACCCCCCCCCCCCCAGGCGCCGCGCGACGCAAACCCCCCTCCCCCGTTTCTCTCTCCTCCCTCCGAGGAAGACTGCTGCGCCACCTAGACCACCTGCTTCGCCTCCGATTCCCCATTTACCCACGATTAAAGGTATGTTTTTATGATTTTAATTATTTATTTACTTAGTTATAAAAACTGTTTTTTTTTTCAGGTATGATTAGCTTTGAAAATAAAGGCGAAATTTTTATATTATAGAAAGAAGTTAAGAATATATTTTTCATGTGATGTAGAGGATAAAAATAGGATTTTTATATTTTAGAAAGAATAAAAATTCGATTCTTAATTTATGGAAGATATAAAGATATGATTTTTATCTAATGTAGATAGTAAAAATATAATTTTTATAATATAGAAAGGTTAAAAATATAATTTTTGTACTAGTGGCATAGTAAAAATGTGATTTTTATTCATAGAGAGTAATAAAAATATAATCTTTATTAAGCGAAGAGAAATATAAAAATATAATTTTTATAACGAAGTGAAAGTAAAAATTCGATTTTTATATATTGAATAGCGAAGTAAAAATTCGGTTTTTATATATTGAATAGCAAAGTAAAAATTCGATTTTTATATATTGAATAGCGAAGTAAAAATTCGATTTTTATATATGTAGAGAATACGGGCAGTGAAAATTGACAAGAGGCAAGAACGACGAAGATTTCTACCTAAGAAGAGTCGTGGCATTGGATTAGCAATTCGGTGAGAATTTCTCAATCTTTAATTTAATTTTCTAGTTGAAATATATACTAGGATGCAGACGGTGTTTAGTAGCACCCGACACCCGTCGTCCACAGACCATGGACGGCTTGTATGCTTGTTTGTTTGATTTTGATGTGTAGTTGATTGTGTGATGTGATGTGAAATGAAATAAAATATTTTATAGTGGAAAATATTTTATAGTTAAAATTAGAATTTTAACGTATATATGAAATGAAATAAAAATAAACAAATCGGACGATTTGTTTGTATACACACATTTGACTGATATTGATTGGGACGATAAATTTTACACATCGCCCAACTGCACAAATAAAATCTGCGTTTGATTGTTTGAAACCCCACACGGGTATTGGGATGATATTTGACGTACACTAATCCCGATTGTTTAGTTGTATGTCGATCGATTGATTGACAGGCTGCTATAAGCGTTGAATATTTATATTTGATGCTTATACAGTGTAGAATGCACTTTGGATGATGGTTGATTATTCATCGTTGTTATTGTATACATGTGTTGTAGAAAATCCATATAATTAACATTATATGGTGATTGATTGGGCCTCATTCCAGTTTTAAAATAGAAATATTTGAAAAGAGAAATATTTGAAAATAGGAATACATGAAGCCGTATTGATTAGATTGACGCCATTTTGACGTGAACGATATTTATATCAATTTTATTCATTTTATAATGAATATTGAAAGTGATTTCAAAATCTGATTTTTTGAAAAGAATTAGAATTCGAATTGAAATTGAATAAAAATGAATTTGAATTGAAATTGAAAATAAATGAATTCGAATTGAAATTGAATAGAAATAAATTCGAATTGAAATTGAATAGAAATGAATTCGAATTGAAATTGAATATAAATGAATTCGAATTGGAATTGAACTGAATTGAAAAGGAACTGAAATTGAATTAGAAATCAATTTGAATTGAAATCGATTTGAAATGAATTTAAAACGAATGTATATTGGAATATTCAATTTTGATTTGAAATTGGATATGAAGTTGAAACCGTTTTAAAAATGAATTTAAAACGATTTATAAAGCATGTTTTGAATAGAAATCGACGAAGTATATATTATATATATATTATATATATAATATAACGTCCTGAATAGAACGCGCCGCGCCGCGGTAGTTCGCGAATTTCGACCATTGACTTCGAATGGATATTGCGGGAGATCCGACCGTCGGATTCTCCTGAAACCGGAACCGTTGGGTTCGTATCGAAAAGAGCTTTCTAACGAATGTGAGAAATTAGAAATCTAACAGTTGGATTTGGAATTTTGTCCAAATCAATTTTGAAAAAGGTCGATGTAAGTGCAGTTCGATGGCCATTGATGGAAATCGACTGTACGGGCCTTGATAAAATCATTAAAAATATCAATAATTTGTGTAAAATCATAAGAAATGATTTGGGAAGAATTAGGATGAAAAACTCCATATTTGAAAAGATAAAAATAGATTTCTGTCGAAATGAACTAGTTTTGAACTAGAATTAAAATTCTATTTGTTTTTAAATAAATAAACTGAATTTGAAAAGGGTTTAAAAATAACCAGAATTTCCAATGATTGCATTGGAGTGGATTTGAATCGAAATTGTCTTCGGAATATTTCGATGTTGGAATTCGTGATTATACAGATGTTGTTATGGAAATTTGAAAGATATATATTTATATCGTTATTTCCAATACGACATTTGTTAATCGTAGAATTTGATATTGAATATAATCCGATATATTTTCTATTCAGGGCCTTGTATTGAATATCAAATGTGATTTGGGTTTATCGTGAATGGTGTCTTCATTAACACTGTTCTTGAACCCAGTTGAGAAAAGATTAAATCTTTTTATTTAGATTTAATGAAGTGTACCAATTAAATAATATTTAATTGGAATTGAATTGATATTGATTTTTGGGTTTATCGTGGACAGTGTTTTAAATAACACTCGTTCTTTAACCCGATAATTAATGGAATGTGATTTTGGGTTTATCGTGAACTGTGTTTCAAATGACACTGATTCTTTAACCCAGTTAAAGATTAAAACAAAGTGGAGTTTTAATGAATCTTTAAATAGATTGAAAAGATCGAGAATGGAGTATCACCAGTTTTACTCCAAGCGATAGTTAAATCTTTAATTAGATTTGAACATGAAATGGTAATTGAATTTACCGATAACACTGTGGTGTTAGATATGAAGTATTACCAGTTTTACTTCATGAGATGAATAGGTTGGGATTGGGAAATAAAATAAATGATTACTTCGTTGTGGTTTGCTAATCCCGACTAGTTTGAATTGATATTCAAAGGAGATTAAAGAATAAATTTAAAGAATTTATCTTGGATAAAATTAATGGGAACTTTTCCCAAAGTATAGGAATATTTGAATAAAAGAATATTCTGAATTGGAATGAGGCGTATGTTGTGTTTGTGTAACACTTTTATAATATATACTCGAGTTATTCAGAAAGACCGGGTTTATCCCATTCTGAATAACTGATTCGACGTGGTGTCGAAGATGAAGACGGTGGTCGAAGACCGGAAGTCTTCGCGTCGTTTGGGTGATTACTGATGATATTGATTGCGCTGTACACCCAAGAAGATGGAAACAGTTGGTGATCGTCCAGACGTACTTGGAGATCGATGGATATGCGGGGTACTAGGTGCCTCCGGTTTCGTTCAGACCCAGAACGGACTTGTAAATGGACTGTGTGTCTGACATTGGATTTTAGTCTGTCAGATTGATCTCTATTAAATATATATCTGTTTGGCGGCGGAGAATTTATTCTCTTGCTTAACGCCCTTCTCTGAGACGTACGAGCTCAGGGGTTATATACTGATGGATATCAAACTTATAGAGTGAATTGCCTGTGTGGCATGCCTAAGTGGCAAATAATCAAGGCTTCTGTTGTAAAGCAAAGTCTTGTGGTGATGATCAAAGCACAGCCTGTGTGGCACAGCTTTGTGTAACTTGGATTCGCGAGCCTCACACCCCGGTTGTGAACCAAAAACGGGAGACGGACCTCAGGGAGGGCATGCGTTTCTTTCTAGCTAGGGTGGTGTCAGTGACCTACCAGCCCTGACATTTATATATTTTTCACCTGTGTGGTTGTTGCTGTTGCGAGGCGCCTCGGTTAGATCGGACGATCCAGGTCCAATGGAGTCATTCGTTGGCTCATTTACGCCCCAAAGGGCGGGGAAACGTATTGTTCAGGCATAATAATCCACATCGGTGGACTGACCCTGACGATCCAAGGGGCAGTTGCGGTTGTTCCGGAGGCTCGGGCTAGAGAGTCTCGAATCGGTTGAGGACTATCTTTTGCCTTGGTTCATAGATGGAAATCCAATTTCCAAATACGTGCCATTTGCGGTTTTATTTGTAAACCTATATATGGCGACATAGTGGCGTGGGAGGCTCTTGTCGCCTATGATTGATACTTATGATTTGAAGTTGTTTTATACACTATGCACTTATAATAGTATCAAATGATTTGTTTTTCAACGTATCAAGCATTCTTGGCTATTATAAGGTAAAAACCCTATCCTCCGGCTTGCGTTGCATTGTGTGATGGGAACTAGGTCTTATAATAGCTTCATTTTTCTTTATTTAGCATTGCGCTGTTTGTTTTATGCACTGGTATTCTTGGGAGGAAACCCGTTCCGTGTTATACGGCGTGGTCCCTTGATTTACCTAACTTTAAAAATAAAGATTAATAACTTTTTTTTGTTCTCACACCAGTCACATGACTGACCTGGAGTTTATTGTTTTAACCTAAACTCTGGGTGCCCCTATTTTGACATGGGCAGCTAGTAGTTTTGGTTTTGCAGATTTATATTCACAGGATCCTGGCTTACAGCTGGAATAATATTCGGAAATCTTTGTATCCGTATATCTCTTCTAGTTGTGTATTATATTATTTTCCGCTGCTATGTATTTAAATGTAATTTAAATCTATGATATTTCTATGTAATATTTATTCATTTATACTCTGTATATTCTTGTAATCTGATGCATTGTTGTAATATACAATGAAATGTTCTCCCGTCTGCGTTCTGTTTTGTCGTGTTCTCAAAACAATCAGGTGTTTCGAACGGTCTAGATCGGTTTAGCGACTGATTCGGATCGAGCGAAATTCCTTGTTGTCACATTTGGTATCAGAGCTTTGGTTTACAAAGCTCAGAGAATAAGACACTTTAGAACCATACGAAAGAATTCATCAGATATTGGATTAGTAATATCCAATGGGAATGACTCGTTAGAGATAGGATCAGTAGTATCCTAGAACGAGTGTGAAGAGTATATTTTTAAAGTGAAAACAAATTTTGTTTTGAAAATTTAAATCAATTATTCGTATTTGATTATTTATTTGTATTGATTAGGACAGTCCAGTATATAGAGATTTTGCATATACGTCTTGCAAACGTGTGTTCGAAATTTTAATATATTGGATAGATATAGAATCACACTCTAGTCGCCCGGAGATGATTCTAATGATGAGGCCTCATCATCAGTGTTTATATTCGAGTGACGAAAGTGAGATTTCTATATATTTCCTATTTACTGGTGTGAGAACCAAAATTAGATAGGGCCTATTGTTGTGATTTGGCATCAAAAATCTGATTTTTGACTATATATCAAAGTTATGAATTTCAATTGATAATTCACTAATTGATTGCTGATTGTATTGTTTGATTATTGGTTGATTAATTAAAATTTAAACCATTTAGCCAAATTGTATCAAATAGTGAATATTATTGAAATTTGGTCGCATTTTCTTGCATATACTTGTACTTACAATGAACAGGTCATAGCAAAGAGGCTAGAGCAGAGAATAAAATTTGTTTCCCCGACAAATAGGTACATGTTTACTATAATTTACTGTTTTGTTTGGGTGATGATGATTTTATGAGCTGATTGGCTAGCCGCTTGGCTTTTTCTTTTTCTTTTTGAGATCAGAAGGCCTGTATGGCAATTTCGGGATTTTCTCGTGGCTCCCGGTGCAGGGGAGGTTATGGCGAAATTTTTCGAAAATTTAGGGTGTTAGCCAAATTTTTGAAGAATTTGAAAATTCTCAGAAACTGAAAAGTTGGAGAATGGAAGCCAGATCGAACGTAGAGTTGATTAATCAAACCACTTTCGACTTTGTTCCTTTTCGGGGACGAAAAGTTTTAAGTGGGGGAGATTGTAACAACCCGAAAATCTGGGTCAGTTTAAAATATTTATTTTGGCAATTTTAGTGAATTTTAAACATTTAAAATAGATTATTTTAAATAATATCGACGAGAAATTTATTTTGAATGGAATTCGAACGTATATATTATATACGTCGTCGTTAGAATATAAATAATTATATATAACTATAAAAGGAATTGAAAATGGCGCGATAGTTCAATAATTCGATTTCAAACTTCAATTGAATGTACTGGGTGCAAAACAATACGGATTTTAGTGAAACCAAAAATAATGGGATCTAATCGAGAATATCTTTCCAACGAATCCGAAAAATCGAAATTTCATAGCGGGAATCAAAAGATATGTCCAGTTGAAAATTCTGAATAGTCGCTATGGAATTCAGGCCCTTAAAAATGGAAATTTTGCAAACGACCTCGGATTTCGACGAAACCACTTTTGTTGGATCCGTGATGTAAAGTTATTGCTAGATTTCAAATTTCATAATATTTCGAATCAATATGTGAGCGTGGCAAAGGAAAACGTGTTTAACCAGTTTCAGTTGATTTTAATCGACTGGGAAATGGCCATTTTTCCAATAGTCTCAGAATTCGACGAATCTAGTTTTGTTAGGACCGTATCATCAATACGAAGCTAGAAAATATTTTTCTAGAATTTTTAAAGTTCGTATGTGACCCCGGTAAATTGAAATGCGCGTTCAAATTCAATATATAGAGTTATATGTTGATTTTAACGGAAACTGATCGAAACGGCCGAATCAGCTTACGATACATATCTCATTGTGTTCGGAATGGGGGTGAAACGCTATGGACGACAGGCGGTGGGCCTCGTTTAGAGGTCGTATGTAAAAGTCAACTTTTTGAAATTAAAATAATAAATATAATAAAATAAAACCTCTTCCTCTCTCCTCTCCTTTTAACTTCTGCCCCCCCCCCCCCCCCCGGGTTCTTTATAAATCAGAAATCAAAAGAAAAAACCTACAGCTAGAATCGCGAAGCCCCCCCACTTTCTTCGATCAGTTCGCCCCCCCCCCCCCAAGCGCCGGCGACGCCGCGAAACCCTTCACCCCCCCCCCCCCCAGGATGCCTCTCGGCGCCGCGAAACCCCCCCCCCCCCCCCCAAGGAGTCGCGCGACACAAAACACCCTCCCCCTCGTTTCTCTCTCCTCCTTCCGAGGAAGGCTGCCGCGCCACCCAGACCACCTGCTTCGCCTCCGATTCCCCATTCACCCACGATTAAAGGTATGTTTTTATGATTTTAATTATTTATTTACTTAGTTATAAAAACTATTTTTTTTTAAGGTATGATTAGCTTTGAAAATAAAGGCGAAAATTTTATATTATAGAAAGAAGTTAAGAATATATTTTTCATGTGATGTAGAGGATAAAAATAGGATTTTTATATTTTAGAAAGAATAAAAATTCGATTCTTAATTTATGGAAGATATAAAGATATGATTTTTATCTAATGTAGATAGTAAAAATATAATTTTTATAATATAGAAAGGTTAAAAATATAATTTTTATACTAGAGGCATAGTAAAAATGTGATTTTTATTCATGTAGAGTAATAAAAATATAATCTTTATTAAGCGAAGAGAAATATAAAAATATAATTTTTATAACGAAGTGAAAGTAAAAATTCGATTTTTATATATTGAATAGCGAAGTAAAAATTCGGTTTTTATATATTGAATAGCAAAGTAAAAATTCGATTTTTATATATTGAATAGCGAAGTAAAAATTCGATTTTTATATATGTAGAGAATACGGGCAGTGAAAATTGACAAGAGGCAAGAACGACGAAGATTTCTACCTAAGAAGAGTCGTGGCATTGGATTAGCAATTCGGTGAGAATTTCTCACTCTTTAATTTAATTTTCTAGTTGAAATATATACTAGGATGCAGACGGTGTTTAGTAGCACTCGACACCCGTCGTCCACAGACCATGGACGGCTTGTATGCTTGTTTGTTTGATTTTGATGTGTAGTTGATTGTGTGATGTGAAATGAAATAAAATATTTTATAGTGGAAAATATTTTATATTTAAAATTAGAATTTTAACGTATATATGAAATGAAATAAAAACAAACAAATCGGACGATTTGTTTGTATACACACATTTGACTGATATTGATTGGGACGATAAATTTTACACATCGCCCAACTACACAAATAAAATCTGTGTTTGATTGTTTGAAACCCCACACGGGTATTGGGATGATATTTGACGTACACTAATCCCGATTGTTTAGTTGTATGTCGATCGATTGATTGGCAGGCTGCTATAAGCGTTAAATATTTATATTTGATGCTTATACAGTGTAGAATGCACTTTGGATGATGGTTGATTATTCATCGTTGTTATTGTATACATGTGTTGTAGAAAATCCATATAATTAACATTATATGGTGATTGACTGGGCCTCATTCCAGTTTTAAAATAGAAATATTTGAAAAGAGAAATATTTGAAAATAGGAATATATGAAGCCGTATTGATTAGATTGACGCCATTTTGACGTAAACGATATTTATATCGATTTTATTCATTTTATAATGAATATCGAAAGTGATTTCAAAATCTGATTTTTCGAAAAGAATTGGAATTCGAATTGAAATTGAATAAAAATGAATTCGAATTGAAATTGAAAATAAATGAATTCGAATTGAAATTGAAAATAAATGAATTCGAATTGAAATTGAATAGAAATAAATTCGAATTGAAATTGAATAGAAATGAATTTGAATTGAAATTGAATATAAATGAATTCGAATTAGAATTGAATTGAATTGAAAAGGAACTGAAATTGAATTAGAAAACAATTTGAAATTAAATCGATTTGAAATGAATTTAAAACGAATGTATATTGGAATATTCAATTTTGATTTGAAATTGAATATGAAGTTGAAACCGTTTTGAAAATGAATTTAAAACAATTTATAAAGCATGTTTTGAATAGAAATCGACGAAGTATATATTATATATATATAATATAATGGCCTGAATAGAACGCGTCGCGCCGCGGTAGTTCGCGAATTTCGACCATTGACTTCGAATGGATATTGCTGGAAATCCGACCGTCGGATTCTCCTGAAACCGGAACCGTTGGGTTCGTATCGAAAAGAGCTTTCTAACGAATGTGAGAAATTTGAAATCTAACGGTTGGATTTGTAATTATGTCCAAATCAAATTTGAAAAAGGTCGCTGTAAGTGCAGTTCGATGGCCATTGATGGAAATCGACTGTACGGGCCTTGATAAAATCATTAAAAATATCAATAATTTGTGTAAAATCATAAGAAATGATTTGGGAAGAATTGGGATGAAAAACTCCATATTTGAAAAGATAAAAATAGATTTCTATCGAAATGAACTAGTTTTGAACTAGAATTAAAATTCTATTTGTTTTTAAATAAATAAATTGAATTTGAAAAGGGTTTTAAAAATAACCAGAATTTCCAATGATTGCATTAGAGTGGATTTGAATCGAAATTGTCTTCGGAATATTTCGATGTTGGAACTCGTGATTATACAGATGTTGTTATGGAAATTTGAAAGATATATATTTATATCGTTATTTCCAATACGACATTTGTTAATCGTAGAATTTGATATTGAATATAAGCCGATATATTTTCTATTCAGAGCCTTGTATTGAATATCAAATGTGATTTGGGTTTGTCGTGAATGGTGTCTTCATTAACACTGTTCTTGAACCCAGTTGAGAAAAGATTAAATCTTTTTATTTAGACTTAATAAAGTGTACCAATTAAATAATATTTAATTGGAATTGAATTGATATTGATTTTTGGGTTTATCGTGGATAGTGTTTTAAATAACACTCGTTCTTTAACCCGATAATTAATGGAATGTGATTTTGGGTTTATCGTGAACTGTGTTTTAAATGACACTGATTCTTTAACCCAGTTAAAGATTAAAACTAAGTGGAGTTTTAATGAATCTTTAAATAGATTGAAAAGATCGAGAATGGAGTATCACCAGTTTTACTCCAAGCGATAGTTAAATCTTTAATTAGATTTGAACGTGAAATGGTAATTGAATTTACCGATAACACTGTGGTGTTAGATATGAAGTATTACCAGTTTTACTTCATGGGATGAATAGGTTGGGATTGGAAAATAAAATAAATGATTACTTCGGTGTGGTTCGCTAATCCCGACTAGTTTGAATTGATATTCATAGGAGATTAAAGAATAAATTTAAAGAATTTATCTTGGATAAAATTAATGGGAACTTTTCCCAAAGTATAGGAATATTTGAATAAAAGAATATTCTAAATTGGAATGAGGCGTATGTTGTGTTTGTGTAACACTTTTTTAATGTATACGTGAGTTATTCAGAAAGACCGGGTTTATCCCATTCTGAATAACTGATTCGACGTGGTGTCGAAGATGAAGACGGTGGTCGAAGACCGGAAGTCTTCGCGTCGTTTGGGTGATTACTGATGATCTCGATTGGGCTGTACACCCAAGAAGATGGAAACAGTTGGTGATCGTCCAGACGTACTTGGAGATCGATGGATATGCGGGGTACTAGGTGCCTCCGGTTTCGTTCAGACCCAAACGGACTTGTAAATGGACTGTGTGTCTGACATTGGATTTTAGTCTGTGTGATTGATCTCTATTAAATATATATCTGTTTGGCGGCGGAGAATTTATTCTCTTGCTTAACGCTCTTCTCTGAGACGTACGAGCTCAGGGGTTATATACTGATGGATATCAAACTCATAGAGTGAATTGCCTGTGTGGCATGCCTAAGTGGCAAATGATCAAGGCTTCTGTTGAAAAGCAAAGTCTTGTGGTGATGATCAAAGCACAGCCTGTGTGGCACAGCTTTGTGTAACGTGGATTCGCGAGCCTCACACCCCGGTTGTGAACCAAAAACGGGAGATGGACCTCAAGGAGGGCATGCGTTTCTTTCTAGCTAGGGTGGTGTCAGTGACCTACCAGCCCTGACATTTATATACTTTTCACCTGTGTGGTTGTTGCTGTTGCGAGGCGCCTCGGCTAGATCGGACGATCCGGGTCCGATAGTGCCATTCGTTGGCTCATTTACGCCCAAAAGGGCGGGAAAAGTATTGTTAAGGCATAATAATCCACATCGGTGGACTGGCCCTGACGATCCAAGGGGCAGTTGCGGCTGTTCCTGAGGCTCAAGCTAGAGAGTCTCGAATCGGTTGAGGACTATCTTTTGCCTCGGTTCATAGATGGAAATCCAATTTCCAAATACGTGCTATTTGCGGTTTTATTTGTAAACCTATATATGGCGACATAGTGGCATGTGACGCTCATGTCGCCTATGATTGATACTTATGATTTGAAGTTGTTTTATACACTATGCACTTATAATAGTATCAAATGATTTGTTTTTCAATGTATCAAGCATTCTTGGCTATTATAAGGTAAAAACCCTATCCTCCGGCTTGCGTTGCATTGTGTGATGGGAACTGGGTCTTATAATAGCTTCATTTTTCTTTATTTAGCATTGCGTCGTTTGTTTTATGCACTGGTATTCTTGGGAGGAAACCCGTTCCGTGTTATACGGCGTGGTCTCTTGATTTACCTAACTTTAAAAATAAAGATTAATAACTTTTTTTGTTCTCACACCAGTCACATGACTGACCTGGAGTTTATTGTTTTAACCTAAACTCTAGGTGCCCCTATTTTGACACGGGCAGCTAGTAGTTTTGGTTTTGCAGATTTATATTCACAGGATCCTGGTTTACAGCTGGAATTATATTCGGAAAGCTTTGTATCGGTATATCTCTTCTCGTTGTGTATTATATTATTTTCCGCTGCTATGTATTTAAATGTAATTTAAATCTCTGATATTTCTGTGTAATATTTATTTATTTATACTCTGTATATTCTTGTAATCTGATGCATTGTTGTAATATACAATGAAATGTTCTCCCGTCTGCGTTCTGTTTTGTCGTGTTCTCAAAACAATCAGGTGTTTCGAACGGTCTAGATCGGTTTAGCGACTGATTCGGATCGAGCGAAATTCCTTGTTGTCACATCGGATATTTCAATATTGGATTCCGTGGTTACACAGATACTGTTTGAGGAATTTGGAAGATATTGATATCGTTATTCTCTATGCGGTATTGGTTGATTTTAGAATTTTATGTTGAATATAAGTCAATATGATTTCTATTTAAAGCCTTGTATTTGATATCAAATGGTATTTTTGGTTTGTCGTGAATGATATTTTGAATAACATCTATTTTTTAATCATGTTAAAGGTAAGATTTATTTCCCAGGTTAAATAATCATTGAATAATGGTTTTTGGAAATTAAAACTATGTTAGAGTTTTAATAAATCTTTCAACAAAGATTTGAAAAGAAAGAAGGTTATTAAACTTACCAAATACGAGGGGTGTTAGATATGCAGTACCACCATCTTTGCTTCATGGGATGAATAGGACGGGAATGGGATAACGATAATAGTGATTACCATTTTATAAGGCTCGATAATCCCAATAAGGCTTACAAACCTTAATTTTGGTTAAGTTTGTGAAAAGAGATTTTATAATCTTTTGAAATGATTTCCAAGAAAATATTTAAATATGAAGTTTAAATGAAGTAAATATTTGATAAGATTTAAGGAGTAATTCCCAATGCAAAGAATGATTTGATATTCCGAAATGGAATGAGACTTATGATATGTTTATATATCACTTGATGCGCTAGTTATTCAAAAAGACTGGGTTTCAACCCATTCTGAATAACTATATGATGAGTATTGGAGATACTGAAGATGGTGGTTATAGATCGGAGATCTTCACATCGTTTGGATTATTGCTGATGTCTTATTTGCAAAGTACACCCAAGATGAGGTTATAAGTTGTGGTCATCCAAATGTGATTGGAGATCGACCAGATATGCAAGGGCCTCTCTCCCTTAGGGGAAGAGGAATAAGGTGCCTTCGGTTTTGTTCATACCCAGAACGAAAAATGGATGTATGCCTGACATTGTATTTCATAATATGATAGATTAGTTGCTATTGATGTTACATCTGTAGTGACAGAGAATTTATTCTCTTAGCTTAACACCCTTCTTTGAGATGTATGAACTCAAATGTTATATTATTAATAGAAACTGATCATATGTCCGAATTGACAATGCGGCATGCTAAGTTGTTGATTGATCAATGCTTTTGTTGAAAAATAGAGATTTTCGGATGATGATCAAAGCATGGCTGACATAGCGTAGATTTGTGTTGAAACGTGACTTTGACAAGCCTTACACCCCGTGAATGGTCAAAAACAGGATGAAAGACCACAGACTAAGGATATACGTTTCCTTCTAGCTTAAAGTTATGCCATGGTATGGATCCCAGAAAGACCTACTTATGTGGATGTTAGAATCGAGGCGCCTCAGATGTTGATCAATCAAACAACCAGGATGATGGTCTGATAGGACCAGGGAATATATTGTTCAGGAGTGGCCCTAATCCACCAGGAATTGGTGGGTCGACTCTGCCGATCAAGAGACACATGCGCGTGATTTCTGGACATCTTGCTAGAGATGGTTCCGAAGGACAAGGAAGATCTTTTGCACTATTCATTGATGGAAATCCAACTTCCAATACGAACCTGGCTTCTTCAATTGTAAACCTATACGGAGACATAATAGGATGGGGTATAATGCCGTCTAAGATTGATATACTTATTTTTGAAATTGATTTCAACACTATGCACTAGTATTAATAAAAGAGAATTTCATGTATCAAGCATATTTAGATATTATATGGAAAAACTCAATCCTCCGGCTTGTGCTTGCATTGTGGGATGGGACTAGAGTCTTATAATAGCTTCATTTTTCAAAAATCATTTCGAGTTTTTATGACTGGTATTCATGTTGAGAAAACCTGATCTATGTTACATGACTTGGTCCCCCAATTTTTCCAACTTTAAAATAAAGTAAATAACTGTTTTAGTTCTCACACCAGTCCTATGAATGACTCAAAGTTTATTGTTTCCCACCTAACTTTGGGTGCCTATATTTTCGACACGGATAGCTAGTAGTTTTGATATTGTAGATATTCTTAAAGCAGGATCCTGGATTATAGCTGGATCTATACTCTGGATTACTTCGTACGTAGTCATCTGCAGAATGTTTTTATGTTTTCGTTGTATTGTAATTTACTATTCTTTGATATTTTTCCGCTATGTATTAACTATCTGTACTCTGATATATTCTTGTACTCTGATGTAAAATTGTTGTAATAACAATAAAATTTTCCTTTGTGTTTTGTTTTGATGTGTTGAATCTAATAACGGTTCCAGGATATCTCACTTTTGAATCGGACTTGTATGGCTTACGGTTGATTCGAAAGGCGAGGATATTCAGGTCGTCACAATGAACGAGGGGTTCATACTTCATAGTCATCCGAAGACAAAACTATGTGTTGAGTGATGTATAGTCAACTTGTGATGTCCATAGTTATCCGATGGTAAAACTATGTGTTACGTGATGGATATTCACAACTGAGAGGAGTGTGATGGCTGATCCACATCTATATAAATTCATGTAAATACCAAAGGATGCTCAATCCAGTTAGTAAGGAAGGGGATTTAGAATATGATGGGAAAACATTAATACTAAACTAAAGTAGATAAATTGAGAAACTAGTAGGTAACTTATGGATAAGAAATGGTTAAGACAGATAGTCAGGACAATGAGGATGGGGAATCCACTACATGTTGCATATTAAGACTATTGTTGCTACTATTATTATGTTCTAACCAATGATAGTGCTGGTGTAGGATTGGTTATTATGTTTAGATACTAGTAAAATGGAAATTTTATTCCGTTAAGCTGTGTGGTCTTACTAAATATCCATAGGGATCGAGTAGAGTATGTTGCTAACCCGAAGTTTTTGTTTTCCCTTTAACTCTAGGGTATTCATTTGAGTAGGTTGAGAGTTTCGCATTTCAAGTTTCTCTTTTAATAATAAGCTTCCAGATACGAGAAGTGTAACACCCCGCGAATTCTATAACTGTGAAATTCATAAATTAAAGCATAATTAATTTCAAATCAAAGAACTAAGGGAAACGGGATACGCCATTGCGTTCGTCTCGGAAAAATACGCGAAATAGAGTCCGAGTTTTCGAAAAACGGAGTCCGTATGAAGAAGATATGGCCTTCGGAAGTTTCTGAATTAAATTTAAAATTCAAACAGAATAAATCAAGTTTAAATTCGAATATGGGGCCCAATGGGCCAGGGCGGAAAAACACCCGCCTGACACACCCAGGTCGACTGGGCTGTCGATCTGGTCTAACCAGGTCGACAGGGCTGTCGACAGGGCTGTCGACAGGCATGTCGTCCTGGTCCAGAGCCAGGTCGAGCCCAGTCTAACTTGGCTGGCCTAGGCTATGTTGGTCGATTTTCTGTGGTCTGCTTTGTCATTAGGGCTAGGTGGCAGGCTCTAATTGGTCTCTCTATCGAATGAATGGCTACGATCAATCCAAGCAACATCAATGGTCCTAATCAGTTCCTAACCTCTATATAAACAACCCTAGACAAACCCTAATCTATTCATTCAAAAATAAGAACAAAGCCGCCATGTTGCTGAGGAACGACTAGGAGTAGCCACCAAATTGGAGAGAGGATTAGGAGGAAAATTCTAAAGCTTAAAGCAACCTAAACAAATCAATTCAACAAAGGAATTTGCGTCTCCAAACCCCTAAATTGGAGAATTCGTCACACCATTGTAAGTAGAGTATTACTTTGGTATGAACAAATAATTGTGTTGGTTTGTATGCTTGAATTGTGGCAATAAAGTATTTCATATTTGTGCGTTCTTATCAATTTATATACGTTTGGATATTCTTGAATTATGTTATTCAATTATAAAGAACTACATGCGGTAGTTCTATGCAAGTATACGTTTGGAATATTTCGCAAATTATGTAATCCATATTGAAGCTACATGTATGTAGTTGATTTAAATTTATGCAAGTTTGGGGCTTTTGCTACTATGCCATCGTGATGTATATTTTTGTGCATAAATCATTTTGTAAGTAATTGGAACAAGTTTGGTTGTTATAGTTCATATGAAACTATGTTGGAATTTTGACACCATAATCTATGTATTAAGTCATGCTTTTGTACTAGGAAACCTATTTGCAAACTTATGAATATGGCTAGGCTATGAATGATATTTGGCATAATTGAAATCCATGATTAAGTCTATCTTGTTTACAAGAATTTTATGATGACATATGTGGTACATAGCTAGGTTAGATTCAAAACCCCTTTTTGCAAGTTTACATGACTAAAGTAAAAATCATGATTTCATGTTAGAAACATTTATGCCATGGTTATGTGAACAAATTTAATTATACTTTTGTACTAGTCACAAAAGTAGACACCTTTGTAAACATGTAGTAGTCTTATGAACATGATTTGCTTATGTTTGACTTTATGCCTAAATAAAAATATAGGTTCATGTTGTAGTTATGACTATGTGATTTTACATGCTTTGATTCATGTCACCTATGTTTTATGACCAAAGTATATGTTACCACTATGCAAGTACACCAGTTTCTATTCTGTATTTCCAACGTCATATTGCAAGTTCATACGCTCACCTTCCCCTTTTTGTGTATGTAATCACGCTTTAAGCCTCCCCTTTTCGCATGGCTAAATTGGGCTTTAAAAGGCTAAGCCCAATATATATAAATGGACGTGTAAAACAGGGGAAAATAACGTTGGGTTAAAATTACTAATGAATGAAAATATAAAATAGAAGGGCCCAAGTTCAAGTATGGGTTGGGCCCATGATTGGTGTAACCTTTACACCATTAACTTAATAATGGGCCGCAAATATTTACATATAAGAAATAAAGAATAATGACAAAATATGTAAATGTAGAACATACGATGTATTTAACCCGAGGTTGGATTGAGTTGTGATGTAAACCTGCCCGAAACCGCCCGGTTGTCCAGTAGTCACAACAATACCTATCCAATGTGGGAGGTTAAACATGGAGCCCAATAAGGACCCGAGGTTAGACTGAGTTGTGGCGTAAGACTGCCCGGAACCAACCGGCAACAGGCAGCCACAACAATACCTGTCTAATGTGAGAGGTCAGGGCCTTAATAAGACAATTAAGGCTGAGTCAGGATTGCTAGGATTAAGTGAACTAAAGACTTAATCAAAATGGAACATGCTAAACTAAACGGACTGGTGGGGGTTAGGTTAGGAAACACTTAACCAACTTAGCATGTTGGCTAGAGATAGAAAACCTAGTAACGGGGGACCCTTTTCAGCAGTAACCCTAGAAGGTGTATCAGGATACCCTGAAACTAGGCAGGGTGGGGCACGATTACTGGGCTGATTGTAAGAGGTCAAATCGACGGCGGTGGTGTAGCAGTGTAGGTTCTAACGGGGTGCGGGCGTGCACACACTCCGGCGCAGAAAAATAAGGCACTGGACACTAGTAGCATACCTGTGCACTCTAAGGTTGTGTCGGGCCGCCACTATGGGACTTGATACACCCCATGGTGGGACCAGCATAGGTAACTACAACATCGGGGGCCGTAAGACACATGTAACTATGCGAGTAGGAGCCGATCATCATAGAATGGATCACTTCACCCTGATTATGGGGTGCCAGTTGGAAACTAGTTTATATGGGTTCAGAGATTAACATGGGGTACGATAGTATATTCGACCCTAGACAACTTAACCAAGTTATAGTGCTTTCCCACCTCTTGTTTATACTTATCATACCCAGTTCTTTATTCATAGACAGAATAGTACTAGACTTACTCAGGCTTTATGTCTGACTCTACTTTTCTTTCGTCTTCTTTTCTTCCGTTCCCCCCCCCCCCCCCAGGTCCACAGGGAGGGAACACAGCAACTTGACCAACCTTAACATCCAACTTGAAGAGGAGAAATGTATTGCTTGGACCTTTTCATTTTGAACTATGGCTTTGGACAATCCACTATGGGGGCTTTTGCAGTTTATCTATGTTTTATTTATGCTTCTTTAAATAATGTAATCAAGACAGATTATGAACGTGTTATGTTATGTTTTTGGAAAGGATGTAAGACAATTATGGTGATATTGTTGTAGCACGTATTTGCTTTTATGAAATAAAAGTTGTTGTTTTTCCGCTGTTTACAAATATGTGTTCTTATATTTGTCTTGTATATCTGTGACTTATACTTATAAACCTCCACCAAAATTAGGGCATTCCCTTTGAGAGTGACCCTAACGGAGGTGGGGTGTTTCACTTGGTATCAGAGCATAGGTTTACCAGATAAGATAAAAAGTTTTGAAAAATTATTTTCAAAAAGGAAATTTAAAGAAGCATTTTTAGAAGAAAAATATTATTTTATTTTAAAAAGGCAAAGTCCACTCCCCAAAGCCATAGGTACTATCTCTTATCCTTCGTTTTGAATCTATCCTTTTTGTTTCAGCATGTCCGAAGATCTTAACTTGCCAGAAGGGGTGCCAATACCTGGTTGGTTTAGACGGTTCTTAGAAGCAAGGGCCACTCAGCCAGGTCCTACCGTTCCTCCTCCCCCAGCTGCAGGAAATCATCCAGCTGCAGCGGCACCTTTTCCTCCACCTCCTCCTCGGGGAAACACTTTTGCTAAGATATGTAAAGATTTTAAAGCTATGGGAGGAAAGGATTTCCATGGAACTGAGTCCTTCGTGGCAGCTAGAAATTGGCTGAAAGAAACGGAGGACCTATTCATCATCTTTGAGGTAGAGGATAGACAAAAAGTACAATTGGCAGTATGGCTATTGAAGGGTGAGGCTTCCTACTGGTGGGAAGTCACTAATGCTGAAAGACCAGTGGAGACATGGGAGGACTTTAGGGCAAGGTTTGAGACCAAATTTCTCTCAGATGCAGAAAGAAGTTTGCAGTTGGAAAAAAATTCTTATTTCTTAAACAAGGGGACAAGACAGTCAGGGAATATGTGAATCAGTTCGATGAGCTGGCTAGGTTCGGGCTTGACCTAGTCAACACCCCGCACAAGAAGGCTCTCCGTTTCGTCAAAGGGTTGAATGAGCCATTACACAGTTTGGCCATGACCCATATACACATGGGAGCCACGTATGAAAGATTGGTGCAAATGGCATTGCTGAATGAAGAGGATAAGGGCAAGAAGAAAGAGGGTTTGCAGCCTAAGAAGACAGACTTTAGGAAAGGCGGGAAAGGCAACAAAGAGAAGAGGAAGTGCAATTTCTGTGGCAAAGTGGGGTACTTAGTAAAGGACTGCTGGAAAAAGAAGGCCAAGGAGAATGGTGGGTGCTTTTCTTGCGGTGAGACAGGCCACAGGGCTAAGGACTGCCCAAAGAAACGAGGTCAGGGGCAGAGGGCTGGATCCACCCCAGGGGCATAGGTTCATGTGCTAGAAGCGCCACCTTTGCAACAGCGAGGTATAAATACTTCTGTAGAAAGTGTAGTTTATCTTTATGATCACCCCGTTCGCACTTTATTTGATTCTGGCGCATCACACTCCTTTGTCTCGTCTGCTTTAGTAGAATCTCTGCACCTAAAAACTAGTATGGTAGAGGACCCCTTAATTGTTTCAAACCCAATTGGGGGCCCAGCTCATTTGTCTATGGTCTGTTTGGGATTGAAAATTTCCATTCTAAGCGTAGAATTTCAATGTAGTGCCTTTGTTTTGGGCTTTTCGGGGTATGGTTTGATTTTGGGTATGGATTGGCTATCCAGTAATGGGGCCATCCTTGATTGTGAGAAAAGGGTTGTTAGGCTCCTAACCCAGCTCGGTAATACTTTGGAAATTTCTTGTAATCCCTCGTATGCGGTTATGCTTAGTTATCTTGAATCGCTAGATGCCTCTGTTGAAAATTTGCAATCAGTTAGAGTGGTCCGGGAATATCCGGATGTCTTTGAAGAGGTGAAGGGCTTGCCTCCGAAGCGGGAAATAGACTTCCGCATATATCTTGTAGATAATGCAAAGCCCGTTGCGTTGCCCGTTAGACATATGGCTCCACGAGAAAGGAAAGAGCTCAGTAAACAGATTAAAGAGCTTCTAGAAAAGGGGTTCATTAGGAGGAGCATTTCAGAATGGGGCGCTCCAGTGGTGTTCGCTACAAAGGCGGATGGTTCACTCCGTCTATGTGTTGACTATAGGGAGCTCAACAAGCTAACGAAAAAGAATAGGCACCCTCTCCCTAGAATTGACGATTTATTTGACCAGCTTGTAGGAGCATCTGTTTTCTCCCAACTCGATTTAGCGACCGGTTTTCATCAGCTAAGGGTGGCTGAAGATAGCATCGATAAAACGGCGTTCAGAACCCCAGACGGCTTCTTTGAATGGCTTGTCATGCCTTTCGGCTTGACAAATGCACCTGCTTACTTCGTGGAACTGATGAGTAGGGTATTTAGAGATTTCCTCAACAAATTCATAGTGGTCTTCGTAGACGATATCCTTATCTTCTCAAAGAGTGAAGAGGAACATGCTCAGCACTTAAGGGCAATCATGGAGACTTTGCGAGTCCATCAACTAAAAGCCAAATTCTCCAAATGCCACTTTTGGAGAGAAGAGGTGAGGTTCCTTGGGCACATAGTATCCAAAGAAGGGTTAGCGGTGGACCCCGCTAAGGTAGTGGCGGTACAAGATTGGAAGACACCAAGGAATGCGACTGAGGTCCGAAGCTTTCTAGGACTAGCAGGTTTCTATCAAAAGTTTATAAGGGATTTTGCGAAAATCTCAGCTCCGCTCACGAAATTGACTAAGAAGAATGTAGTGTTCAATTGGGATTTGGATTGCGAGTTTGCTTTCCAACGACTGAAAAGGGCTCTCACAACAGCCCCAGTTTTGACGCTGCCAGATGGGAGCAAGATGTTCACTGTTTATACGGATGCATGTGGGACAGGGCTAGGTGTCGTCTTAATGCAAGAAGGAAGGGTAGTAGCTTATGGCGGGAGGCAGTTGAAAGTGCACGAAAAGAACTACCCAACCCACGATCTTGAGTTAGCCGCCATCGTCTTTGCACTCAAGTCTTGGCGACACTATATCCTAGGTGAGAAGTTCGAACTTTACACTGACCATAAATCGTTGAAATATCTTTTCTCGCAGAAGGATCTTAACTTGAGGCAACAAAGATGGATGGAGTTTCTTGCCTCGTACGATTTCGAAATCTCCTACACTCCGGGCAAAGGCAACGTAGTGGCAGACGCGTTGAGCCGAAAGAAATTGACCCTAAGCCCGTTGTTTATTGAAAGACAAAGCCTAGAGTTTATAGCCAGCTTCGACTTTAGGCCTTCCTCCGATTTCGTACCAGGCTTGCTAGCATCTCTCGAAGTGCGCCCAACTTTAGTGGATTAGGGGCAGCACAACGCGAAGACCCTCAGCTTATGGAAATAATTGATAGGCTAATTAGGGGTGAGACTTCAAGTCACCTCAACAGATATTCCATCGACGATAAGGGTTTGCTAAGGCGAGACGGAAGACTATGCGTCCCACAGACAAAAGATTTAATAAAGAAGGTTCTCGAGGAAGCACATCACTCCAAGATGACGATACACCCAGGCGGAGATAAAATGTACAAAGATATAAAAAGGACTTTCTTCTGGAACGGCATGAAAAAGGACGTGGCAGAATTCGTTTCTAAGTGTATGGTGTGCCAACAGGTTAAAGCGGAACAGAAAAAGCCTGGCGGACTACTACATCCTCTAGAGGTCCCGCAGTGGAAGTGGGATAGCATATCAATGGACTTCATCGATGGGCTGCCTAGGTCTAGGAGAGGCAACACTAGCATTTGGGTAATAGTGGATAGGCTTACTAAAAGCGCCCACTTTTTACCTGTCAAAAGTAAAAGAACTGCCTCATCCCTAGCATCACTTTACCTCAAGGAAATCGTTCGACTCCATGGAATACCATCTAGCATTGTTAGTGACCGAGACCCCATCTTCACCAGCGAGTTTTGGCGGAGTCTGCAAGAAGCAGTAGGAATGCAGTTATGCTTGAGCACAGCCTATCATCCCCAAACCGACGGCCAAACAGAGAGAGTGAACAGAGTTTTGGAAGACCTTTTAAGGCTATGCGTCCTTGACTTCGGAGGGACATGGGAAGACCACCTTCCTTTGGTGGAATTTGCCTACAACAACAGCTATCAAGCAACCATCGGAATGGCGCCCTTCGAAGCTTTATATGGAAGACCGTGCCGATCGCCCACTTGTTGGTGGGAGTCTACAGATAAGCTCATACTTGGACCGGATATGATCCGAGAGACTTCAGAGAAAGTAGACTTAATACGAAGAAGGATGAAAACGACCCAAGACAGACAAAAGTCCTATGCCGACAAGAGAAGGACCGACCTTGAATTTGAGGTTGGAGACAGAGTTTTTCTCAAGGTATCTCCGCTAAGGAACGTTGTTCGTTTTGGAACCACAGGAAAACTGGCACCAAGGTTCGTAGGGCCATTCCCTATCATCGAGAAAATTGGGAAAATGGCCTATAGATTAGAGCTACCCGAGAAGTTGGCTGGAGTCCACAACGTTTTTCACGTTTCACATCTCCGAAAATGTCTACATGAGTCAGCTGAAGTGGTAGAGCCAAATATCCTCGAAGAGGCCGAAGTGGAACGCGAAGCAACCATAAGAAAGGTTCCAACCCGCATCTTAGGAACGGAAGTGAAAAAGCTACGCAACCGCGAAGTCAAGCTCGTCAAAGTTCAGTGGAGCGACGCCGAGGGAGACGCGACTTGGGAAACTGAAGCTAGAATACGCACTGCCTACCCTTTTCTGTTCGAGGGTACATCCTTGATCTTTCCTTTTCCTTAAGTTGCGCTTTTATCTATCTTTTTAGGTATATTTCCTCGACCTTATCTTTTAGGTAGAAACCCTTTGGATGGAAACATGTAGTTGAAACATGTTATGGATGATGGTTGCAAGTGATTGCTAGTGGTTGCTCGTGGTTGCATATACACACACAATCTAGGTTTTAGATCGGCTCAGTCACTTCATATTGCATATGCATATATGTTTGCATTCGTATATGGTTGAACTTTAATGTGTTGTCATATGGATGTTGCATTTGTATTGAATGATTGTGCACTCATGTAGAATCAAGAATAGGAAAATTTGCATACATAATGGATTCATGGCACTTACATAATTCGCATTAAGGAGGTCAACTGAATCAGTAGACCGCCTGATTTTGCATTAGATAAGTACATGTACACACACACTTCGCATATGATCATGAAGCATTAGAAGTATGTTAAGGACAATGGATGCTCGTGTTTGATGGATGAGTAGATGGATGATTGGATGTTAGGATATACATTCTTCCTAACTTGAAGATTTCGGGGACGAAATCCTTTTAAGTGGGGGAGAATGTAACACCCCGCGAATTCTATAACTGTGAAATTCACAAATTAAAGCATAATTAATTTCAAATCAAAGAACTAAGGGAAACGGGATACGCAATTGCGTTCGTCTCGGAAAAATACGCGAAATAGAGTCCGAGTTTTCGAAAAACGGAGTCCGTATGAAGAAGATATGGCCTTCAGAAGTTTCTGAATTAAATTTAAAATTCAAACAGAATAAATCAAGTTTAAATTCGAATATGGGGCCCAATGGGCCAGGGCGGAAAAACACCCGCCTGACACACCCAGGTCGACTGGGCTGTCGACCTGGTCTAACCAGGTCGACAGGGCTGTCGATAGGGCTGTCGACAGGCATGTCGACCTAGTCCAGAGCCAGGTCGAGCCCAGTCTAACTTGGCTGGCCTAGGCTATGTTGGTCGATTTTCTGTGGTCTGCTTTGTCATTAGGGCTAGGTGGCAGGCTCTAATTGGTCTCTCTATCGAATGAATGGCTACGATCAATCCAAGCAACATCAATGGTCCTAATCAGTTCCTAACCTCTATATAAACAACCCTAGACAAACCCTAATCTATTCATTCAAAAATAAGAACAAAGCCGCCATGTTGTTGAGGAACGACTAGGAGTAGCCACCAAATTGGAGAGAGGATTAGGAGGAAAATTCTAAAGCTTAAAGCAACCTAAACAAATCAATTCAACAAAGGAATTTGCGTCTCCAAACCCCTAAATTGGAGAATTCGTCACACCATTGTAAGTAGAGTATTACTTTGGTATGAACAAATAATTGTGTTGGTTTGTATGCTTGAATTGTGGCAATAAAGTATTTCATATTTGTGCGTTCTTATCAATTTATATACGTTTGGATATTCTTGAATTATGTTATTCAATTATAAAGAACTACATGTGGTAGTTCTATGCAAGTATACGTTTGGAATATTTCGCAAATTATGTAATCCATATTGAAGCTACATGTATGTAGTTGATTTAAATTTATGCAAGTTTGGGGCTTTTGCTACTATGCCATCGTGATGTATATTTTTGTGCATAAATCATTTTGTAAGTAATTGGAACAAGTTTGGTTGTTATAGTTCATATGAAACTATGTTGGAATTTTGACACCATAATCTATGTATTAAGTCATGCTTTTGTACTAGGAAACCTATTTGCAAACTTATGAATATGGCTAGGCTATGAATGATATTTGGCATAATTGAAATCCATGATTAAGTCTATCTTGTTTACAAGAATTTTATGATGACATATGTGGTACATAGCTAGGTTAGATTCAAAACCCCTTTTTGCAAGTTTACATGACTAAAGTAAAAATCATGATTTCATGTTAGAAACATTTATGCCATGGTTATGTGAACAAATTTAATTATACTTTTGTACTAGTCACAAAAGTAGACACCTTTGTAAACATGTAGTAGTCTTATGAACATGATTTGCTTATGTTTGACTTTATGCCTAAATAAAAATATAGGTTCATGTTGTAGTTATGACTATGTGATTTTACATGCTTTGATTCATGTCACCTATGTTTTATGACCAAAGTATATGTTACCACTATGCAAGTACACCAGTTTCTATTCTGTATTTCCAACGTCATATTGCAAGTTCATACGCTCACCTTCCCCTTTTTGTGTATGTAATCACGCTTTAAGCCTCCCCTTTTCGCATGGCTAAATTGGGCTTTAAAAGGCTAAGCCCAATATATATAAATGGACGTGTAAAACAGGGGAAAATAACGTTGGGTTAAAATTACTAATGAATGAAAATATAAAATAGAAGGGCCCAAGTTCAAGTATGGGTTGGGCCCATGATTGGTGTAACCTTTACACCATTAACTTAATAATGGGCCGCAAATATTTACATATAAGAAATAAAGAATAATGACAAAATATGTAAATGTAGAACATACGATGTGTTTAACCCGAGGTTGGATTGAGTTGTGATGTAAACCTGCCCGAAACCGCCCGGTTGTCCAGTAGTCACAACAATACCTATCCAATGTGGGAGGTTAAACATGGAGCCCAATAAGGACCCGAGGTTAGACTGAGTTGTGGCGTAAGACTGCCCGGAACCAACCGGCAACAGGCAGCCACAACAATACCTGTCTAATGTGAGAGGTCAGGGCCTTAATAAGACAATTAAGGCTGAGTCAGGATTGCTAGGATTAAGTGAACTAAAGACTTAATCAAAATGGAACATGCTAAACTAAACGGACTGGTGGGGGTTAGGTTAGGAAACACTTAACCAACTTAGCATGTTGGCTAGAGATAGAAAACCTAGTAACGGGGGACCCTTTTCAGCAGTAACCCTAGAAGGTGTATCAGGATACCCTGAAACTAGGCAGGGTGGGGCACGATTACTGGGCTGATTGTAAGAGGTCAAATCGACGGCGGTGGTGTAGCAGTGTAGGTTCTAACGGGGTGCGGGCGTGCACACACTCCGGCGCAGAAAAATAAGGCACTGGACACCAGTAGCATACCTGTGCACTCTAAGGTTGTGTCGGGCCGCCACTATGGGACTTGATACACCCCATGGTGGGACCAGCATAGGTAACTACAACATCGGGGGCCGTAAGACACATGTAACTATGCGAGTAGGAGCCGATCATCATAGAATGGATCACTTCACCCTGATTATGGGGTGCCAGTTGGAAACTAGTTTATATGGTTTCAGAGATTAACATGGGGTACGATAGTATATTCGACCCTAGACAACTTAACCAAGTTATAGTGCTTTCCCACCTCTTGTTTATACTTATCATACCCAGTTCTTTATTCATAGACAGAATAGTACTAGACTTACTCAGGCTTTATGTCTGACTCTACTTTTCTTTCGTCTTCTTTTCTTCCGTTCCCCCCCCCCCCCAGGTCCACAGGGAGGGAACACAGCAACTTGACCAACCTTAACATCCAACTTGAAGAGGAGAAATGTATTGCTTGGACCTTTTCATTTTGAACTATGGCTTTGGACAATCCACTATGGGTGCTTTTGCAGTTTATCTATGTTTTATTTATGCTTCTTTAAATAATGTAATCAAGACAGATTATGAACGTGTTATGTTATGTTTTTGGAAAGGATGTAAGACAATTATGGTGATATTGTTGTAGCACGTATTTGCTTTTATGACATAAAAGTTGTTGTTTTTCCGCTGTTTACAAATATGTGTTCTTATATTTGTCTTGTATATCTGTGACTTATACTTATAAACCTCCACCAAAATTAGGGCATTCCCTTTGAGAGTGACCCTAACGGAGGTGGGGTGTTTCAAGAAGGAGGCTGTTAGTTATTTAAGATTTTATGCTATGTATTTTAGGAAGTATGTAAAGGCACGAATGCTTAATGCCTATATTTAGACTCTGATTAGCCAATGAGTCATATTCATATGCCACTCTTGGGGATAGTATTTTGTAATAATTATATTTTGACCCATACAGGAATTTGTGAATGAGGAGGTGGTAATATTTATCAATGAATTTTGTTTGAAAATTTTCATATCCTTGTGTTCTATGATGTTTTGATTCATTAACGATCTGTTTTATCAAAATTTAATACTATTAATGACTACAAAATCCATAGAGCTTAGCTTCAGGCCTTAGAGAATGAGATGTTATAGATCAGTATTGATTTGGATTGCCTTGGATAGACAACGAGCTGATGCCCAAGTTTAGTGGTTCATGCTTTAAAGACTCGGTCGCCTTGACTTTCGCATCTTCTAT
This sequence comes from Allium sativum, assembly GCA_030737875.1. NCBI lineage: Eukaryota > Viridiplantae > Streptophyta > Magnoliopsida > Asparagales > Amaryllidaceae > Allium > Allium sativum. The sequence goes on along the minus strand of CM060909.1, from coordinate 804,176,537 downwards.
GCTAATTTTCAGGCCGATCCAGATTGAACTGCAACTATAAATAAAAATAGACCACCCATTACATAGGAGAAATGTTCGTTTTCTTAATTCCTTTGGACATAGAAGCTCTGCCATTTTTTTACCATCAACTCTTTATCTCCTCATTTTTAATTAATACAACTATACAAGTAATCAACAATATAAATAGAAGATTAGTACAAGTGGACGTAGGCTGGATTTTCCTAAACCCCCATAAAATATGGTGTAATTTTCTTTTTTCTTTTTTAAAATTGATTTGTGATGGTGGTTTTGCTATTATACCATTTGGGTATTGAAACGACCCGCAAATCCGTACCCTTTGAGTCGACTAATAACACCACACGTCCAACTCAAATTGCACAGAAATACGAATCATTATTAGAAAGAAGTTAGAGGATGAGAAATAGAAAGAAAGAATTATTAGAATAGAAGAAAACGAAGATCACAAACTCACAGCGGAACGAATAAAATATATTAGATAATATAACTTTGAAGCACAAATCAGTATTTGTATATACATACCATTATCAGAGCACAACGATTATCCCTGGAACAGTTATAAACACCTGTTTCCATATACAACATAGTACACAGCGGGAAATATGATAGTCTATAGCTAACTGGTGAAGCCTCCTGCTTCAAGCTCCTCCAAGTGAATCTGAAAAATCCCGACTACTTGACTGCCCGTACAAATTTGGGCACCCAAGAGTTTAGGGAAAACAAACAAAATAAACTCTGGGTCAGTCATGGGACTGGTGTGAGTAAACTCCAACCATTGGTTTAACTTTCAAAAATCCTTTCAAAAGAAATGATAATCGTAAGACCAATCCACACATAAACACGGATGGTTTTTACCTTACGATAACCCAAAACATTTTTGATATCAAATCCAGTGATATTATAATAATGTCTACATCAAATAAATAGAATCTAGCGGAACGCTTGCATCTCACGCTCCATATATAATATTGAATCAAAAACCGCATGGCGCTTATTGGAGATTGGATTTCCAACATGACAAGGTATGGGACCACCTTCCGATAGTGTATCTCTAGAGACGAATACACTGGGTTCAACAAGAACATCTTGCAACCCGGCCCTCACATGACCGACCACTCATTTCGCTTGAGTGTATCGAATGTATACCACCGACGGTTGGGATCAGCAACCGCGTCCCGAAAAGGGACAGCATCGATAGACTTAAGAAGCAAAAGGAATTTCTCTAGATAGGTGGTTATACATCCAAATGGGTGCGACCCACATAGCCATGCTTCCTGCCCGATTTTTGTCCAATTCCGGGTTGATGAGGCTTGAGGTTTGAATTATCTTCCAGAACATCTGGCCATCATTCACTTTGAATGCCACATCGTCAGATCCATCGGAAATCACTAATTGATTCCCACAAAAATACTCAGATTGTTAGGCTAAAGAAGCTTCCCTTCTATGCCCCAACTTCGTACGTTTGAAGGAATCAACGTACGTAACCCCCTTTGGAAATACTCTGTCAGACACTCGTCCATACAAGTTGTCCTGGGTCTGGACAAACCGAAGGCACTATCCCGTAAACAGGATAGCCCTTGCATAACTCCATCTTCAATTTTCTTCAGCATAAGTTGCTTCATAACGCTTATGCCAATACGGAGTGGTTTTCAGATATCAAATCTGATCCCGGTCTCTCCATATTGACAACGGAGGTATATAAAAAAGATAAAACTTTGATAGTCGGTGATTTAACTATCAAAGAAACATCCATACAATCAACGGTCCTATTTCCAAATGGAAATTCTACCAATCAAGCATCAAACAACACTGGGCCCTTTTTATATTAGTTCTTTATTACATTATCATTTCCAATTTCCATTTTCCACCTTTCGTGTTCTTTCAAAGCTCTATTTTCTCTTCTGATTATTGGGAAACATTTCCAATATATATAATTCCTTTATTGAGAAAATATCTTTTACTCCAGTTAGAAAACATTTCTAAATCCTTTGAATTTACCGATGTTATAAACATCGTTATTATAACTCAAATCATAAATCATTCGTTAACTAACGATATCACTAACCAACCTTTGCTATCGAGCCTTAACCATTTCTCCGTCAATAATGCAGTCAGTCAAGTTGGGGTATAATTACCTCTCAGGCCTTAACTGAATGACATTCTTAGCTTTGAAATAGTCAGAGCTCACAACTTTAAACCAAACATTGCTTACGCGACTCTCGGATTTGATCTACGAACACACCTTCTTTATAAAAATATTGATTTTAACGGTAGCGTTATAATCGCTGTCTTCAAATGTTTGGTTTATAAAACATTGCTTTCAACAACAGCGTTAAAACCGCTGTCTAGCATTATAGAACACTTATCATAACCATAGCATTAAGATTGCTATTAAAACATTTATTATAACGGCAGCGTTAAAATTGCTATTTAGATTTACCAAGACATTTATTATAACAGCAGCGTCTAAAATTGCTGTATAGATTTACAACATCTATTATAACAACAGCGCTAAAATCGCTGTTTAGTTTTATAAAAGCATTTCTTACAAAGACAGCGTTATAATCGCTATTTAAAATTATAAAAGCATTTCTTATAACAACAGCGTTATGATTGCTGTTTTGAATAAAATACCGTGTGCGATGCACACGCTTCCGTTGTTCATTTTAAAAGATAGTCGAAATGTCTGGATTTAAACAATGCAGACATTTATCATTCTATTTGTCGAAACCCATAAGATAAAGAGTATATAAGGATAAAATTCCGGTTTCCACCTTCTTTACAACAAGATTTCTTCCTTGTATTTTTTTTATTCCAAAAATCCAAAATGTTTAACACAAAACCGTCTGCTGTGTTCTTCCCTTATAAATATTTCACTTGCAAAATACTTCCTTTGAACCATTATCCACTTTAATCCTGAATATATTTCTTATATATAAAATCTTTTGATGTCGTACTTATACATATTCTCTTAAACCCCAAATTCTATTTATAACTTCTATTCTGAGTCTTGCAAACAAATCTGATTTTTATTCCAATCGTTAAAAATCTTGTTTATGATTTCCTTTATAATCCGCTAAGTTCAAATCTCATCTCAAATATTGATTTCAAATCAAATTTCCACTTTTCCATATAAATTTAAATAAATAATTTATATTTCAAATTATTTAACGATAAACAATTCAATTAATTGTAAACTCGTTTAAAATCAACTTCTTGTTTCAATAAACAAGTTTCTACTTTTTAACTCCATTCAAAATTTAATTTCTCCTTGGAAATAAATTTCTTTTGAAATTTCAATCGCTTTACTATATTTGAAATTATTTACGGTATTTAAAATACCAAATTTCTAGTGTCAGGGTGATTCAACATAGCACAACCAATCATAGTATACACATCACTATAAATAACGAACGGTAATATAAATGTTGAGGGATCCAGTTGGATCCCTCCAACCTGTTTCCCTGCATCCACAGATGTTAATAACATCAATAATATTATTTCACATCAATATGAAATGTCAGAACTAATAATCGATCAACTATGTAATCCTATCAACCAATTTTATCAACTATTCAACCAAGCAACCATCACACAGTATAAAATAAATTTAAAAACTTGTTTATAAAAAAAAATATAAACGAAGAAGAGTTAGTGAGTTTACTCACAGTGTTTTGCAGTTGACGGTTTTGCTTTTTGTTTCGCTTAAAATCAAACGTCCAGCGTTTTACGAAATTCCAGTAGCGCAGCTCTCTATAATGTCAGCTCTATAATGTAGATTTCTCTTCTTTGGTTCCAACGTGATCGGTTTAATCGAATTCGTTATTTAACCGAGCTAGTCATCATAAGCCATTTCCTCGTTTCAGCTATTACGGATGAATTCCTCCTGTATTTATTCTCGATCCCAAAACCTCTACAACCCCGCTACGGCCATCTCTCCCCGATGCCATCATTACCAGACAATCCGAACTCAACCCCTTTTCCACTTTTGACTCTATAGAAATAGGAGCACCAAAATGCTATATATCCCAAATACTATTGCGCGTCATCACTGGTATAGGCTATACTCCATATTACCATGTTGTTGTGCTTTCAGTCACGTTCCAGGTCCACCGCATCCTTAATTACTAATGACATCATTAACCATTTAAATAAATCATTAAATTACCTAAATCCATGTCCTCATCTGTTGACTTCCTCATTCACAATTACCGTCCTTCCCAGAGAAGAGTACTGAACCATTTTCCTCCATAATTACCTCATCGATAAAATAAATCACCCATTTAGCTCACGTTAATATCGTCTCCCTCCTTCCTAGTTGCAGTAACATATACCATGTTTCTTACCCATAAATCAGTCAAACCAATTACCTACTTCTCAGCAAAAACACCCACGCCATGTACTTAAATGCCGCATCCTTCTCTCCCTTTGAATACTTTGTTCAACTACCACTGGTCCCTCCTCCACTCTGCATCACCTCGTCGGAGATCGTCGGCCCACTACCAAGACAGTCTCCATCGACTGAGCGCCTTCTCCCATCACTATTGCTTCCAGCTCGCGGGTCCTCTTCACGTTGCCAACATCACCAAAAACATTCGACTGCTCATCCACCACACTGCGCGCCTCACTTGGGTAGATCTCTACCACCTGCACGTGCGAGCTACTGCAGGCTTGTACGGATCTGGATCGAGATATGGGAGGTTTGATTCATGAATATATATATATATATTTTCTGGATTTTTCGTGAGGATTTTGTTTGGTTTTAAATTCTCGAAACCCATTGAAAAGATCTGGCTTTTCCATGAAGAAAAGGAGGAGTTGTTTCTGTATTTATAAAGTTAAGTGGTTTGGTGGCCACGCAACTATAGGTAGCTGTAGCAAATAGGGACAGGTAGACTATGAATTTCTTTGCTTTATCTGCACGGTTTGATAGTTAGCCGACAGATGTCTACATTCTTTGAAGACAGGTGGCAATGTGTGGTTTCAGCTGTGGTTTAATACTTTGTCGGCAAGACTTCCATAGTAGATTGATAAATTCTGATAATAGGCCTGTATATTTAGTTTTTAGATCTGTCTTTGTTTATTTATTGTTTCTTATATTTTAGACATTGGATGTATAATCATATGAATTTATCTTCACCTTGGTATTGTTATATTAGAAATGACCACTTAACAAAATTAATGAGCTAGGTGAACTTGAGTAACACGCCCTTTAAATTACACGTTTAATGAAGTTCTTAACAATACGTCGTTATGTAAAACTCTGTTCGCGTGTAAGAAGCTACAGACAGAAATAAAAGTATGGTCGTGTCCAACGAGGTACCAGGATCCCAGAAATATAATAATATCAGTAGTTTAACTTATATTGTGGAATCCCAAAATATTGATATAAGGTGCAAAATACTCCAAATAAAAAGTTGCATATTTTATTAAATAAAAATTACAGTAAAATTCTAAAAATTAAATTATAGCTATGCCTCAAAAGAATCTTTTCCAAAATAATCTGCTTTGGATTTTATAAAATTAATTCCGTTAAAATTCTATATCGTTTGAAATTAAAATCAACCCAATTTCCAATTAACAAATAAACCATGTATCAAGTCAGAATATATACATAAAATTTCAAAATAATCCAATTTGAATTTTAAACTCGATTTTTATTTCCTATTTTTAAGTTAAAACAATATCAAATATATTTTAAAGTCTATTGATTTTATTAAATAAATACCTATAAATCTCTATATAATTCAAATAAAATATTTAAAACAAATTTAAATATTAAGAATTCAATGGCTAAAAATCCGGGTCGTTACATTCCTTCCCCCTTAAAATAATTTCGTCCTCGAAATTGCTAAGCAATAAAGATGCTATAACTCTAACTCCTCATAACCTACTTGGCTGAGATTTCATACTCCATATCTCCACATTCGGTTCTTACACAACTTTTAATTCTCATGTCGATACCCGATCTTTGCTTGTTTATTCCAAATGATATGTCCACCATTTTTGGACAACCCATTATCACATTCTCATATTTGCTCTCCTTTGTATTTCACATAAATTCTAAATAAATTCATCACTTTGCTAAACCATCGTTTTTTTATAACTCCATAAATTATTAACAAATCGATTTTCAATTATCAAAATTTTCTTAAAAATTTCTAACTCTTTAAATTTTCGAAACATTTCGGCAGAGCCTCCCCTGCACGGCTCAACCGGTACAACTGCAACTTGCCTATCTAGGCATCTCCAGTACAAAAGAAAATCAAAAAGCCAAGCGGCTAGCCCCGTGGGCTCATAAAACCATCAAACCCAAGTAGTATGGTAAACATGTACCTTTTTGTCGGGTAGAAATTCTATCTCTTGCACTTGCTTCCATTCAATGCCGACTCAACATCTACTTCAATCGATTCCAAATTAATTCAACTTTCAGTTTCCAGTTCACTAATCAATCTCCTGACTAGTTCACTTTCATTATATAGCTCAAAATTGATTTCTATTTCAAAACCAATCTACTTATCCCGCTTGGGTTCAAATTTATCACAACTTGATTCCAATTTACCACATCCAAATTATATATTCAACTTGTTGATACATAGGTCGAATTTATATTCATAATTCGAATCTCACATTTCTTCTCATTTAATTTCATTCGGAATTATCTCTATCCAATCTAATTTCCATTTAACTTAGATTAAATTCCAATCCAATACAATTTTGTATATAATCCAAATTTCTTGCATATTGGGTTTAGCTAGTTTATTTCCTTTCAAGGGTTCCCACAATTTTGTATGCTTCAATATATGTCCAATGATAACCCGGTTCATATCATTTCCTTATAAACCATTTATCGGGCCAAGTTTTCCATTTAATTTCAAAAAGATTCCATTTCAATGGATTTCGAACAAATTTTGTTTTCTTTAGGGTTGTCCCGCTCCATTTAACTAAACTTTAGTTAAATTTTATCCATTCGATTTTACTTCCACCTTTTTAATCTATTTAACTTATATTAAATTCAGAATTTGAATTTCCAAGGTTTATTTCAAATTAGTTTGAAATCATATAACTATACACATATGTTTAAATCTTTTTGCAAACTCAAATACTTGGATTTTATAGAAATAACTTGTTCTTTTCAAACCAATTTCCAATCAAAGAATTTTCATGGTAGCAATCCACCACTCAGAAACTTGAAAATGAATACCGATAATGTCGCGACCCATTATCCGAATTATTTTCTCGCCACTAAAGTGATTTCAGTGCTTAATCATTTTCAAAATCTATTTAAAACAATTTCTATTGAAAAGTCCTTCAAAGTAATGTTATATTGCTTTAAAAAAAAATACTTCAGAAGATACTTCTAATCACCCGGAATTTGAATTCCTATTCTGGTTTGATCTAAATCTTGGCTTATCTCTTTTGTATACATTATCCGTATACAAATTTCATAACCATTTCAATATTCTATAGTTTCACTTGATTGTAATAACAATCAACCCGTCTATATAAGATTTCAGAAATTATTCCATTTATATCAAAAATAGTTTTTGGGCAAAATTACTTCATTTACCCAATTTAAAACAATACTGTATCGAATTGCTTTGTTCGAGAGTTTAGAAACACCTATCGATACAGTTGTACATTCTGTATCGACTAGAATTCATAAATCACTCAACAAACCAGCCAACACAATATAAAACAAATTTATATCAGATCTACAAATACGCGCTCATACAAATACACTCAAACTCAATCTAGAGTATTACTAACCCCATCTCTATTGAGTTACGCCACAGAGCCAACGTAATCACTTAACCTTCAGCTCTGATACCAATTGAAACGACCCACAAATCCGTACCCTTTGAGTCGACTAATAACACCACATGTCCAACTCAAATTGCACAGAAATACGAATCATTATTAGAAAGAAGTTAGAGGATGAGAAATAGAAAGAAAGAATTATTAGAATAGAAGAAAACGAAGATCACAAACTCACAGCGGAACGAATAAAATATATTAGATAATATAACTTTGAAGCACAAATCAGTATTTGTATATACATACCATTATCAGAGCACAACGATTATCCCTGGAACAGTTATAAACACCTGTTTCCAGATACAACATAGTACACAACGGGAAATATGATAGTCTATAGCTAACTGGTGAAGCCTCCTGCTTCAAGCTCCTCCAAGTGAATCTGAAAAATCCCGACTACTTGACTGCCCGTACAAATTTGGGCACCCAAGAGTTTAGGGAAAACAAACAAAATAAACTCTGGGTCAGTCATGGGACTGGTGTGAGTAAACTCCAACCATTGGTTTAACTTTCAAAAATCCTTTCAAAAGAAATGATAATCGTAAGACCAATCCACACATAAACACGGATGGTTTTTACCTTACGATAACCCAAAACATTTTTGATATCAAATCCAGTGATATTATAATAATGTCTACATCAAATAAATAGAATCTAGCGGAACGCTTGCATCTCACGCTCCATATATAATATTGAATCAAAAACCGCATGGCGCTTATTGGAGATTGGATTTCCAACATGACAAGGTATGGGACCACCTTCCGATAGTGTATCTCTAGAGACGAATACACTGGGTTCAACAAGAACATCTTGCAACCCGGCCCTCACATGACCGACCACTCATTTCGCTTGAGTGTATCGAATGTATACCACCGACGGTTGGGATCAACAACCGCGTCCCGAAAAGGGACAGCATCGATAGACTTAAGAAGCAAAAGGAATTTCTCTAGATAGGTGGTTATACATCCTAATGGGTGCGACCCACATAGCCATGCTTCCTGCCCGATTTTTGTCCAATTCCGGGTTGATGAGGCTTGAGGTTTGAATTATCTTCCAGAACATCTGGCCATCATTCACTTTGAATGCCACATCGTCAGATCCATCGGAAATCACTAATTGATTCCCACAAAAATACTCAGATTGTTAGGCTAAAGAAGCTTCCCTTCTATGCCCCAACTTCGTACGTTTGAAGGAATCAACGTACGTAACCCCCTTTGGAAATACTCTGTCAGACACTCGTCCATACAAGTTGTCCTGGGTCTGGACAAACCGAAGGCACTATCCTGTAAACAGGATAGCCCTTGCATAACTCCATCTTCAATTTTCTTCAGCATAAGTTGCTTCATAACGCTTATGCCAATACGGAGTGGTTTTCAGATATCAAATCTGATCCCGGTCTCTCCATATTGACAACGGAGGTATATAAAAAAGATAAAACTTTGATAGTCGGTGATTTAACTATCAAAGAAACATCCATACAATCAACGGTCCTATTTCCAAATGGAAATTCTACCAATCAAGCATCAAACAACACTGGGCCCTTTTTATATTAGTTCTTTATTACATTATCATTTCCAATTTCCATTTTCCACCTTTCGTGTTCTTTCAAAGCTCTATTTTCTCTTCTGATTATTGGGAAACATTTCCAATATATATAATTCCTTTATTGAGAAAATATCTTTTACTCCAGTTAGAAAACATTTCTAAATCCTTTGAATTTACCGATGTTATAAACATCGTTATTATAACTCAAATCATAAATCATTCGTTAACTAACGATATCACTAACCAACCTTTGCTATCGAGCCTTAACCATTTCTCCGTCAATAATGCAGTCAGTCAAGTTGGGGTATAATTACCTCTCAGACCTTAACTGAATGACATTCTTAGCTTTGAAATAGTCAGAGCTCACAACTTTAAACCAAACATTGCTTACGCGACTCTCGGATTTGATCTACGAACACACCTTCTTTATAAAAATATTGATTTTAACGGTAGCGTTATAATCGCTGTCTTCAAATGTTTGGTTTATAAAACATTGCTTTCAACAACAGCGTTAAAACCGCTGTCTAGCATTATAGAACACTTATCATAACCATAGCATTAAGATTGCTATTAAAACATTTATTATAACGGCAGCGTTAAAATTGCTATTTAGATTTACCAAGACATTTATTATAACAGCAGCGTCTAAAATTGCTGTATAGATTTACAACATCTATTATAACAACAGCGCTAAAATCGCTGTTTAGTTTTATAAAAGCATTTCTTACAAAGACAGCGTTATAATCGCTATTTAAAATTATAAAAGCATTTCTTATAACAACAGCGTTATGATTGCTGTTTTGAATAAAATACCGTGTGCGACGCACACGCTTCCGTTGTTCATTTTAAAAGATAGTCGAAATGTCTGGATTTAAACAATGCAGACATTTATCATTCTATTTGTCGAAACCCATAAGATAAAGAGTATATAAGGATAAAATTCCGGTTTCCACCTTCTTTACAACAAGATTTCTTCCTTGTATTTTTTTTATTCCAAAAATCCAAAATGTTTAACACAAAACCGTCTGCTGTGTTCTTCCCTTATAAATATTTCACTTGCAAAATACTTCCTTTGAACCATTATCCACTTTAATCCTGAATATATTTCTTATATATAAAATCTTTTGATGTCGTACTTATACATATTCTCTTAAACCCCAAATTCTATTTATAACTTCTATTCTGAGTCTTGCAAACAAATCTGATTTGTATTCCAATCGTTAAAAATCTTGTTTATGATTTCCTTTATAATCCGCTAAGTTCAAATCTCATCTCAAATATTGATTTCAAATCAAATTTCCACTTTTCCATATAAATTTAAATAAATAATTTATATTTCAAATTATTTAACGATAAACAATTCAATTAATTGTAAACTCGTTTAAAATCAACTTCTTGTTTCAATAAACAAGTTTCTACTTTTTAACTCCATTCAAAATTTAATTTCTCCTTGGAAATAAATTTCTTTTGAAATTTCAATCGCTTTACTATATTTGAAATTATTTACGGTATTTAAAATGCCAAATTTCTAGTGTCAGGGTGATTCAACATAGCACAACCAATCATAGTATACACATCACTATAAATAACGAACGGTAATATAAATGTTGAGGGATCCAGTTGGATCCCTCCAACCTGTTTCCCTGCATCCACAGATGTTAATAACATCAATAATATTATTTCACATCAATATGAAATGTCAGAACTAATAATCGATCAACGATGTAATCCTATCAACCAATTTTATCAACTATTCAACCAAGCAACCATCACACAGTATAAAATAAATTTAAAAACTTGTTTATAAAAAAAATATAAACGAAGAAGAGTTAGTGAGTTTACTCACAGTGTTTTGCAGTTGACGGTTTTGCTTTTTGTTTCGCTTAAAATCAAACGTCCAGCGTTTTACGAAATTCCAGTAGCGCAGCTCTCTATAATGTCAGCTCTATAATGTAGATTTCTCTTCTTTGGTTCCAACGTGATCGGTTTAATCGAATTCGTTATTTAACCGAGCTAGTCATCATAAGCCATTTCCTCGTTTCAGCTATTACGGATGAATTCCTCCTGTATTTATTCTCGATCCCAAAACCTCTACAACCCCGCTACGGCCATCTCTCCCCGATGCCATCATTACCAGACAATCCGAACTCAACCCCTTTTCCACTTTTGACTCTATAGAAATAGGAGCACCAAAATGCTATATATCCCAAATACTATTGCGCGTCATCACTGGTATAGGCTATACTCCATATTACCATGTTGTTGTGCTTTCAGTCACGTTCCAGGTCCACCGCATCCTTAATTACTAATGACATCATTAACCATTTAAATCAATCATTAAATTACCTAAATCCATGTCCTCATCTGTTGACTTCCTCATTCACAATTACCGTCCTTCCCAGAGAAGAGTACTGAACCATTTTCCTCCATAATTACCTCATCGATAAAATAAATCACCCATTTAGCTCACGTTAATATCGTCTCCCTCCTTCCTAGTTGCAGTAACATATACCATGTTTCTTACCCATAAATCAGTCAAACCAATTACCTAATTCTCAGCAAAAACACCCACGCCATGTACTTAAATGCCGCATCCTTCTCTCCCTTTGAATACTTTGTTCAACTACCACTGGTCCCTCCTCCACTCTGCATCACCTCGTCGGAGATCGTCGGCCCACTACCAAGACAGTCTCCATCGACTGAGCGCCTTCTCCCATCACTATTGCTTCCAGCTCGCGGGTCCTCTTCACGTTGCCAACATCACCAAAAACATTCGACTGCTCATCCACCACACTGCGTGCCTCACTTGGGTAGATCTCTACCACCTGCACGTGCGAGCTACTGCAGGCTTGTACGGATTTGGGTCGAGATATGCGAGGTTTGATTCATGAATATATATATATATATTCTGGATTTTTCGTGAGGACTTTGTTTGGTTTTAAATTCTCGAAACCCATTGAAAAGATCTGGCTTTTCCATGAAGAAAAGGAGGAGTTGTTTCTGTATTTATAAAGTTAAGTGGTTTGGTGGCCACGCAACTATAGGTAGCTGTAGCAAATAGGGACAGGTAGACTATGAATTTCTTTGCTTTGTCTGCACGGTTTGATAGTTAGCCGACAGATGTCTACATTCTTTGAAGACAGGTGGCAATGTGTGGTTTCAGCTGTGGTTTAATACTTTGTCGGCAAGACTTCCATAGTAGATTGACAAATTCTGATAATAGGCCTGTATATTTAGTTTTTAGGTCTGTCTTTGTTTATTTATTGTTTCTTATATTTTAGACATTGGATGTATAATCATATGAATTTATCTTCACCTTGGTATTGTTATATTAGAAATGACCACTTAACAAAATTAATGAGCTAGGTGAACTTGAGTAACACGCCCTTTAAATTACACGTTTAATGAAGTTCTTAACAATACGTCGTTATGTAAAACTCTGTTCGCGTGTAAGCAGCTACAGACAGAAATAAAAGTATGGTCGTGTCCAACGAGGTACCAGGATCCCAGAAATATAATAATATCAGTAGTTTAACTTATATTGTGGAATCCCAAAATATTGATATAAGGTGCAAAATACTCCAAATAAAAAGTTGCATATTTTATTAAATAAAAATTACAGTAAAATTCTAAAAATTAAATTATAGCTACGCCTCAAACGAATCTTTTCCAAAATAATCTGCTTTGGATTTTATAAAATTAATTCCGTTAAAATTCTATATCGTTTGAAATTAAAATCAACCCAATTTCCAATGAACAAATAAACCACGTATCAAGTCAGAATATATACATAAAATTTCAAAATAATCCAATTTGAATTTTAAACTCGATTTTTATTTCCTATTTTTAAGTTAAAACAATATCAAATATATTTTAAAGTCTATTGATTTTATTAAATAAATACCTATAAATCTCTATATAATTCAAATAAAATATTTAAAACAAATTTAAATATTAAGAATTCAATGGCAAAAAATCCGGGTCGTTACAGGTATTAGCACCATATATAGCGTCAATATTTTTGTGCACCAAGTAGGGGAAACTTGAAGTAAGGATTAAGGACTTGGATTTTTAAAAAACGGGTAGAAGATTAGCAATATCTAAGAGGAAGAAGACTGGAACGATGGTTGAAGGAACTAGTGTAACACCCCATAAAATATACTCTAAATAGACATAGAAAATTAAGTTAAATATAAATAATAGTGGATATTTGTTTCAAGGACACATTTTAGAAAAAAAATTAGATCAAAGGACAAGTGACTTTTGCTATGTAAATTAAGGACAACTTTCATGTTTTAATTGAAAGGAGTCCATATATTTCGAACTAAGGACACACGTTGACATTTCACAAATAATAAAATTTAATACAAAATTGTTTTCATGTGAATATAAAATAAAAATTAATAATTATGAAATGTATTTTGTTTCATAAATATGAAAAAAAAGGAATATAAGAAAATTCAGGACCGAAAGCTAAATGCATATAGCTTCGTTATGGTATGGCTTTTTTATGGTATAAATGGGATTAGCAATAAAATGACTTAATTCTGTATTTGGGTGATTCAATATATAGCTATATCTTTGAGTTATAAAGCTATATTCACTTAGATTTCCGAGCTGATTATTTTCATATGTTTATAATACCATCAGTCGATTAAAATAATTTTAAAATCACATTTTTTTCTTTTAATTTTGAGGGCTATTTTTTATTTTATAAATTAACTCGGTAATGATAAGAATTAAAGTGAACTTCATGTTAACATAATAGAATTTGGCCTTTGTTCTTAATCTAATTATTTAACTTAGTTTCCCCTGGATCTTTTTTTTTTTTTTTGAAATGTGTCCTTAAAACAAAATACCCCTAAATAATAATAAAATTGTAAAATATTAATGGGCTGAAAATTAATAATTTTGGGCAATTGAGAATTTGGCCACGAGAACATTACCACTATATTCATGGCAAGATTCTAATCCTTTTTCATATTTTACTTGTCGAAACGGAGTTCATATGAAGAAGTTATTAATAAAAATAGTTTATACGATAATTATATACACACAAGATTTGAAATTCCAAATGAATAATATAAACAAGGAATAAAATTATATACTAATTGGAGCAATGGAATAATCCCCGGAGATTTGAATTTGTGTGTAAATATTTATGTATAAGAGGGAACAAGAATAAATAATAAATGGAAATAATTAATTGTAGCTAATATAAAAGTTCGGTTCGATGTTCCTTAAATTCGAGCTGGTCTTCCTTAAATTCCGGCTCGACTATCCCTAAAGTCCGGGTCAGCCTTCCCTAGGATCCAAGACAACTTTCCCTGAAATTCGGGTCGGCCTTCCTTAAAATTCGATCGGCGTTCCTTAGATCCGGTCGATGTACCATCTTCGAATCAACTTCAAATATGCATAACTTTTGCATACGAAGCCAATATTGGATGCAATTTTTTACTTTAAAATCGTGGTGACAAGCTCTACATTTTAGGTAAGAGTAAATTAGAATAGGAGGAACTTAAAATTTGAGCATCTTAGAGAGACATACACGGGATGGTTTAGATCAACGCTCTTATACGGTCCGTTATCAGTCGAACCCCAATAGTAGAGCAGTAAACCATTGGTCAAGCAGGAAAAGCTGTCAACAGAAGGTGTGGGAATAGGATTGGACGACATGTATAGTTGTCTAGGTAGTTCTCAACCAGATAACTTCAGACGAAGTAGAAAGATAGTTCTAGAGTTGCTCTACAGTAGAGATACGTGTTCAAAGATATCATTAGTACGTAGGTTTTGGTGGGTACTTGAAGAGCTAAGGCTTGAGAGTCTACCGAGTCTTCGACCTGATGTAGGTTGTAAGCCAGTCCGGAGGCTTCCTGTTGGATATAAGTTGTTAATCTAGGGGGACTCCTGAATACCACTTATGATCATTCTCAACCAGGCGGAGGTTGTCAGTCTGACGTAGACTGTTTCAGCTTAGGTAGGGTACAAATACCATAGAACTAAACAAATTATATATCCAATGCACTGAGCGAGTGAATGTGAGGATGTATGATGTTTTATATGCTTGTTTAAATCATTTATCACCCTGGGGATGTCACTAGATGTAGAAGGCATTAACACAAATATAGGCATTGTTTCAAATCTTGCAAATATCTCCAAAGATCTCCTCCGAGATCTCGTTTTGGGCTCCTTCCGAAACGAAACAGCAAATATCACTCTAAATCTCCTTTCGAATATATCGCCCGAGATATTGTAATATCGAACGATATATAGACCAAAACGAAATACTATAATATCGTCCGAGATCTTAGTTTTTCTGATTAAAATTTATATTTATGCCTGAACTAGAACTATAATTAAAAAACTCAAATCTAGCCATATCAGTCTTTTGTTATTTTACATTTTGCATGTTAAATGACTATATTGTATGTTCGTATATGTTTTACCATGCTTATGATTTTCATATTCATCTTTTTACATACATGTTACTTATGAAATTATGTATTTTGTAGTCTATTTATGCTGAATTTTTTAATGTTTTGGATCCTTTTAATGTTTCCTGTCTAACAATATTCATGTTTTAAGCATATTACGATTTAGAGTATGAATGATCTTTTGCAAAATAAAAAATAATAAAGTTATTTTGCATTTTAAGTTTAAGTTGCTATGTTTTTGATAGCATTCATAAGAATCATTTTGTTAAAATATCATTTTTAACATATCATGTACCCCGAGATTGTTCTGATATGAACTTTCAGACCCGAGATGAAAATATGAGACAAATTCCCGAGTTACACTCATCTCGTCCGAGATCTCCCCCGACACGAGACCGAGTCTATAAAATCCCCAAGATGAAACGCGACCGATATCCGAGATTTAAACCCTGGTATATAGGTAGCGCTGATAAAAATATTTAGACACCTAGTGCTCAGATGTAGAGTACACCTATATTACTGATTTTATTAGAGTAGTATATACTTCTATGTGCCAACTCTTTGGATGTATGGTTTACCATATTGTGTGTTTTATTTTCTGTACTTTGGATTTTATCACTCACACCAGACTTTGTCTGACCTAGAGTTTTATGCTTGGCTTCTTATTAGTATAGGTGCTTTCACATGAGCAGACTAGAGATAGGTTAGGAGAGAGCACGAGTAGCTGGTCGAGAAATGACTAGGAGGCTATCCACGTATTATTATATGTACTCTCCTCATTTCATTGTTCACTATTGCAGGGCTCAATGGTATCTTTAACATTCTTCTTAGAGACAGTTTATTTTGGAGTTATTTCTTTTGTATAACTCTGTGACAATGTGGTTTCCTATTTTGAATCTGTTACTCTGATTTTTGGGATTCATTTCAGTTATTTACTGTCTCACCTGTTCAATATCAATATGTTTTATTATTATATTTGTTCCATTCGCTGCGAGATATACGACATGTTCTATGAAGTTTAAGTTCTCTTATTCCTAAATGGTCCGGAGTATCGGAAGTGTAGGGCGGACGTTTCAATTTGTATGATTATTATGATCATTTTAGCCATTGGTGGAATTTTGAGGACGAAATTCTTTTACGAAGGAGAGAAGGTTACATACCTCATTTTGCTAAATATTATTCATAAAATCTAACTGGATAAGTTAGATAACAAAAATCTATTGGAAGATATACACATAATAAATAATTAATGGTTGCCCTTAGAAACTAAATACCTTGAATAAACATAAGGAGGATTATGAGAAGGGAATAGTGCAAAAACATTTAGCCTCATGTATTAACATATTTCCTATTCCTTTACCGTTATCATTTTATTTCCATAAACCCCAAAAGAATTGACATTGAGGTCGACCATTAAAGAATAATAGAAGAGGAAGAAACTAGGGGAAAGCTAAGGAAATCAAAGCTTAAAGACCTATAACAAAAAAATCTCAAAATCTCATTCTAAAATAAGATGAATAATGATTTATATACCCATGTTTCTTTCGAAATATCCAAAATGTTAACTTGATTACATGATTAATTTCATGTTTTTATTAAGTAGTGTGTTGTTTGGATAGAACAATGCCTGAATAGATTAATTATGCTTGATTTGCATGAAAATGGGTAGTTTTTAGGTTAAAACCTTATTCATCTCCAATTGATTTAAGACTTTTATATAATATTTTAAGAGTTTAATTTCATTATTTTCAATACTTGTAGGAATTTCCTAAGTTGAAATGCAAACTATTATGAGAAATTTAATCAAGGAGATTAATTAATGAAATTGAATTTGAAAATTGTATACAAGATAGAGGAGGTTATATTTTTAATTTTGTGAATTTTTGGGATTTTCCCATGCTTGGATTGACTTATATGAATTTTCTAAGTTGCCTAACTAGGGGTAATTGATGTATTAATTAGGTAATTAACATTATTTTATTATTTCCTTTTCTTTGGAAATATTATTTTTGAAAAAGACTGAATTTCAGTTAGTCTAACTTTTTATAACTAATCATAATTCAACAAATATATTGAATTTGGTGAAAAACATTTATTTATAAGGAAAAAAAAACTATTTTCTTTCTATTTGTTGTCAGTGTCATCGCTCATATTCGAAAGTTCCCTTTCAGAACAGACGAAAGCGCATTCCACTTCCACTGGAGCTTCGTATGCTTGTAATGCCACCAATATGGCGTGTGAATTACAAAGGCTACCAGCTCCACCTTTCGACTTGGCTTTGGCTATTGGCTTATGTTTTAAAAGTTAATTGCACCACGTTTAACTATCACCTTCGCAAATAGGGTTCCACCGTTATGTTGAGTCGATAGGACTATTCTCATGTATTACAGAGGCTTCTTCTTTAATTGTTTTAATGGTTTGAGGCTATCGCCTCCGAAAACTTTCGACATGGTTGAATGAGGACCCTCTATGTTTTATAAAAGCTTTGAGTATTCTACCTCAATACCCTTAGGAATCATCGAAAGTGGATGACTTGCTAAACTTGGTATCATAAAATCTAGAGGCCTCCACCTTTATATCTTTCGGTAGTGTCAAAAGGATTCTTTTCTGAAACCTTATTTTAACTAAGAGGTTTTTGCCACCATACCTCTTGATAGCGTCGAAGCGGCTTATTTCCTATAAAAGATAAAGGGGCTATCGCCTCAGTACCATTGGGTTGTGTTTAAAGAGGCCTTTTCTAAGATTTGAGGCTATCATCTCAATGTTCATCGAGGGTACTGAAAGGGCTAGTTTTACTTGAACTTTATTTATAGAATATGTTATGATGCCACATCACTTCCTTTCGACAGAGGAAAAAGTGTTTGCTTACAACTTTGATTTTAAAGAAAGAGGTTATCGCCTAAATGCCCTTTGGTGAAGCCAAGAGAGTGTGTTTTCTAACTTGTTTTAAATAGTTTGAGGCTTTCGCCTGAATAGATTTTTGCCACTTATTATTGTTGACAATGCCATTTTTGCTTGGTTATTCAATGAAGATGATAGGGCTTTTCCTATCATCACCTTCGACACATAGGAAGGGAGTCAAGACATAGGACTTTCTTCAATGCGTAGGAAGAGATTCGAAAGGGAATAGGACGATAGGGGTGTTGCTCCTATCTATTTATGCATAATGCCAAATGTAATGACCCGCATTCTACACATCGAGGGATCGTAGAATATTTATTTCTTTCCAATATGAAGTCGTATGGTCATGTAACTTTGGGAAACATCTATTAGAGTCATTTCCCATGCTTATATTTTTGTCGATTTTTAAATGACCATTTTGCCCCTAGTTGGTACTGTTTTGGCCATAACTTTTGATTGGAAAAGAATTTTGACCTGAAACCACTTCCATTTGATTCGTTTGATGGTTTACCTTTCCGTAGAGTGGTCATAATAGCCAAACGGACTTACCGTTTGGGAGATATGGCTGAAACAAGGTTTGGAGGGTGAAAAACTGCTTAACCGGTTCAAATCGGGAGATTAGTGAGTAGGCCCATAACCCATTTCGGGATTAGGGTTATGGGAGGGCTGAAATGAGATGGAGAATCATTCCATTTCAGTTTTCTAGCCTCCACTTATCACCAAGGATCCCCAAAAATGGCCTCTAACCTCTAAATCACCTCCAAATCATCTTTTGGTCAAGGATTAAGCTTAGCAACCCCTAATCAAGGAAGATCTTCACCAAAGCAACAAAGGAGCTGCTGTTTGGCATTGAGATTCACATCAAATCAGAGAATTATTTCAGATCTTAGTTTATTTTGTGGCTAAGGTGAGTGATTTGCATAGTTTTACACTAATTATGGCTAATTAGGGGTAATTAGTGCTAATTAGCGAATTTAAGCATGATAAAATTCGGGAAAAATGTTCATAAATTCTTAAATGATGTTATAGAACTCTGATATGAATTTGGGTTAATTTGGTTAAGTTTTGCTAATCCTATCATTAGTTTCACCTAAACATGCTTAAGGGGAAATATGGGATTTTGGGTATGTTTGATCCATTTTAACCTATGATATTGATGTGAATGATGTTTGTAGTTGATTACGTATGTTGCTATGACTGTATGAAATGCTTTGTGATTGATTTCAATAGTTAGAATGGTCGAAAACGTCGTCGAATGGCGTAAACACTTGCTGGAACAGTTTCAGAAAACAGTGCAGAGTTCGGATCGGATCGGATAAGGGGGCTCAGATCGGATATGTAGAACTGAGCAAAGAATCCGATCGGATCGGAACCCAACACTTGGGAAAAGTGGCAAAAAGGAAGGCCACGCTAGCTGAACTGGGATCGGATCGGATAGAGGAAGACGGATCGGATCGAGGAGGACGGATCGGATCGGAAGCACGAAGACGAATCAAAGCAGGAACACGGAAGCGGATCGGATAGGAGCATATGGAGGGAGCATGAAGACGGATCGAAAACGCGAACCAGAAGGACACCCGACCCGACCCGAAGTGAAGCATCCGACCCGACCCAAAGAGAAGCATCTGACTCGAACACAGAGGAATGCCGACCCGAACCGCACCAGAAGGGGGACCCGACCCGAACGGATGAAGAACACCGACCCGAACCGATAACTCGAGGAAGAACCCGACCCGACCCAGTATTGACCGATAACCCGAGATGCAAAGGTAGTCCAATAGGGGAAGTTAGAGCTCAGGATCCCGGAACCAGTTGGGAACCAAGGAGTTCACTTCATGGTTGGACTTTGCTGCGGGACGTGTGCTAAGGAGTTGTCGACGTTCATAACTTCGATTCACCACCAAGAATGAGTGATGGCTACTTATCAGTGCAGTAGGGTCATTATGACCTGAGGGGCAAAGTGATGGTAGCAAGACTACGTTATCAGTGCAGTAGGGTCATTGTGACCCGAGGGGCAAGGTGATGCGTAGTAAGACTATGAGCCAGTGCAGTGGGGTTCTTGTGACTCCATGGGGGCAGAGTGGACATAGTAAAGATTAGTAAGGCTATGAGCCAGTGCAGTGGGGTTCTTGTGACTCCATGGGGCAAAGTGGACATAGCGAAGGATTTGTGGCTACGTTATCAGTGCAGTGAAGCCATTTATGACTTCATGGGGCAAAGTGATCGTAGCAAGGAATGTTGGGTGATCGAAGTGGTGAATATCGTACACTTTATGCACTGAGTGAGAGATGTGAGGATGGATGCTATGCTTGATTGTTTGCCATCATTATGACATGCACACCTCCCCCACCTCCGTATCTTTACACTGTTTGATATGGTACCTTAGAGTGTTGTACAGTATGTAGTGCTAACTCTTTGGTTGCAGGTTCAGGTATGTTTTAGTCTACCTGTTATTGTTCACTTTAGATGCTTATCGCTCATACCAGGCTTTATGTCTGACCCATAGTTTTATGTCTCCTCTTATTACTCTGGGTGCTCACACGAGCAGACTAGAGACAGGTTAGCTGGTGATGCGCGAGTAGCTGATTCGGAGGCGGGCAGGAGGCTTCCACGTATGATATATATATATACACATTCTCCCTATGTCGTTGGTGGTCACTACTTGGGCATTAGTAGTGTACCTCCTTTATCTTGTTTTTGCTTTGAGACAGTTTGAAAGTTGTAATAAGCTGTATTCTGAATTTCCGCTGCTATGATGTTTAGCTCTGATTTTCAGCTTATGCACTGTCTCTCCTGTTTTATGTCAAGTATGTTATTATTATATTTTGTTCTATGCGCTGTGAGACATTCTACAGGTTCTTTATATGATCATTTCCTTCTTCCTTTTCCTTCTGGCGACCCGTTCCGTGCTAACTGGACATGTGTACAGCGCACTTTTGGAGTAAATGTCGGAGTAGTGCGGGGCGGGCCGTCACACTTGGTATCAGAGCTCTAGGTTGCGTAGTTAACCTAGGGAAAGACACTAGGGAGAGATAGTACGTATATGAGAGCGTGTATTTGTAATTACTTTGGTTTTCAAAAACTATGTATGTATATACTATTAGTAGTATAAAGATGAAGTCGCACTGCACTAGCACCACTATGGGGTCGTTAATCGTTTCCCTTTTTCAGATTGACGATCAGCCGAGACACGAGGGGTGCTGGTAGAGGGACCAACCAAGGGAATGCCGCTGACATAAGGGCAATGTTTACTAACCTCATGAGAGACATGCTCAGAGAAGTGCAAGGGGCAATTCCCAATCCTGGAGTTGGTGTTGGCCCAGTAGTCCATGCGCCTAGGGTCGATTTCGCCAAGTTGTGCAAAGATTACACTAATCTGGGTGGGAAGCCGTTCCACGGAACGGAGTCGGCCACGGATGTTCAAGATTGGATGGATAGCTGTGACCGTATCTTTGATGACTTGGGTCTTGAGGATGAGATGAAGAGAAGGCTAGCGTCTCGTCAGCTTCAAGGGCGAGCGATGAATTGGTGGAATGCCATTAGAATTGCTACTCCAGAGGACCAGGTTACTTGGGATCAGTTCAAGGCTCGCTTTAGCGAGAAGTTCATTCCCGCTGCCCAGAAGTCAGTGTTGTTTAAGAGGTTCTTGGAACTCAAGCAGAACGGAAGGGCAGTTTCTGATTATATTGCTGAGTTTGACACTTTGTCGAAGTATGGACTGTCTCTCATTGATACTCCTGAAAAGAAGAATGAGAAGTTCATTACTGGTTTGGATGGGTACTTGGGGGAAAGGCTTATCAACCACATCGATGAGACTTTTTAATCGATTGTGGGGAAAGCTTTGAGATCAGAGAGTCTTTACCCTAAGTCAAAGACTGAGGCTGCATCTGTGGAAGGGCCAAAGCTGCAAGCAGGTGGTGGAGGCAAGAATAACTCTCAGAATAAGAGGAAGCAGGACCAATCAAAAGGTGGCCAGAAAAAGAGCAAGAAGGATGTTGAGTGCTTCAGCTGTGGAAAGAAGGGCCATTATGCTAAGGAATGTCGGGCCAAGCCAGCGGAAAGGAAGTGCTACAACTGTGGTCAAGTGGGACATCAGAAGGATAAGTGTCCGCAACCTCTTAAGGAGAAGCAGATTGTGAAAGCATATGCTATTGATGATGTTCCTTCTTCGTCGAATGCCCCAACTGCGGCGGAGAAAGGAAAGAATGTTGTTATTCAAGGTATGCTTTCTATTTATGATATACCAGTTCGAGTTTTGTTTGATACTGGGGCTTCCCGTTCCTTCATATCTAGTGACCTGGTAGATAGGTTGGGACTGGAACCCGAGATAGTCGATAGACCATTGATTGTGACGAACCCGATTGGTGGTTCGACTAGCCTTAGTATGATTTGCAGGAATTTGGTCTTATCGTGTCATGGATGTATGTTTGTATGTGATTGCTTTGTTTTGGGCTTTACTGGGTATGGCATTATATTGGGAGTCGATTGGCTCCAAAGATACGGGGTGGTGGTAGACTGTGAGGGCTTTTTGGTGACAGTGAGGGCGGATGATGGGCGGAGGGTAGTGTTTGGTAGCCTACCTAGTGATGGGGTTATGGCTAGTTTTGTAAATTCCCTCGACATCCCGCAGGATGAGTTGTCAGATGTGCCCGTGGTTGGCCAGTATCCGGACGTCTTCGAGGAGGTGACCGGACTTCCACCACACCGAGAGATTGAGTTCCGTATTGATTTAGTGAAAGATGCCAGACCTATAGTGATGCCACTTCGTCGTATGGCACCAAGGGAGCAGCGAGAGCTCGGGGTGCAAGTCAGCAATCTTTTGAAGAAGGGATTTATTAGAAGGAGTGTCTCCGAGTGGGGAGCACCAGTTGTGTTTGCCACTAAGGCAGATGGTTCCCTTCGTTTGTGTGTGGACTATCGCGAGTTGAATAAGGTGACGAGGAAGAATAAGTATCCTCTACCGCGTATTGATGATTTGTTTGATCAGCTGGAAGAAGCTAGAGTGTTCTCCCAGTTGGACCTCGCGACAGGATTTCATCAGCTTCGAGTAGCGGATGAGAGTGTTCCGAAAACGGCATTTAGGACGCCGTATGGATTTTATGAGTGGTTGGTTATGCCATTTGGGTTGACCAATGCACTAGCCTATTTTGTGGATCTTATGAATCGAGTATTCAGAGATCATTTGAATAAGTTTGTTCTTGTGTTCGTGGATGACATCCTTGTTTACTCAAGGACAGAGGAGGAACACAAGGGACACTTGAGGATAGTGATGGAGGTGTTGAGGAAACACCAATTGAAAGCGAAATTCTCTAAGTGTCATTTTTGGAGAAGGGAAGTGAGATTCTTGGGTCATGTTGTTTCCGAGAGTGGTATTGCCGTGGACCCTGCGAAGGTGGCTACGGTACAGGATTGGCCAACGCCCAAGAATGCGACAGACGTAAGAAGTTTCTTGGGATTAGCTGGATATTATCGTAAATTTATCCAGGACTTCTCCAAGATTGCAGCACCGTTGACTCAGTTGACTAAGAAGAATCAGTCCTTCGTCTGGGACGGAGTGTGTGAGGATGCCTTCAAGAGTCTAAAGGAGAAGTTGACGCGTGCGCCAGTGTTAGTCATTCCTAAAGGGAATGAAGAGATGACGGTGTACACCGATGCTTGTGGTACCGGACTGGGTGCAGTATTGATGCAAGGAGGTAGGGTTGTAGCTTATGCTAGTCGACAGCTAAAGTCGCATGAGAAGAAGTATCCTACCCATGATTTGGAATTGGCAGCAATTGTGTTTGCGCTAAAGATGTGGAGACACTATCTCTTGGGAGAAAGATTTGAGTTGTTTACTGATCATAAATCGTTAAAGTATCTCTTCTCTCAGAAAGATTTGAATCTCCGTCAGCAGAGATGGTTAGAGTTCTTGGCTTCGTATGATTTTGATATCGCATATACACCTGGGAAAGGTAATGCGGTAGCCGATGCCTTGAGTAGGAGACATGCCAGCTTAGGGGCAATGTTTCTTGAATGGAAGCAACTGGAGTATATCGTGGGGTTTGATTTCAGACCAAGGTGCGAATTGGATCCAGTTATGCTAGCTAGTTTGACGATCAGACCCACTTTGATAGAGCGGAATGGTTCCAGCCAGAGGGACGATCCTAATCTATTGGAAATCATCTCCAAGTTAGAGATGGGTATCGATGAGGGGATTAATGTGTATGGGCATGATCGAGATGGATGGCTTCGGAAGAATGGAAGACTAGTTGTGCCCAACGTGAATGGTTTGAGAGATGAAGTGCTTAGTGAATGTCATCACTCAAAACTGACTGTACATCCCGGTGGTAATAAGATGTATCGAGACATGAGACAGATTTACTACTGGAAAGGGATGAAAAGAGGCGTTGGGAAGTTTATATCCAAATGCATGAATTGCCAGCTAGTTAAAGCCGAGCAAAAGAAGCCTAGTGGGTTGTTGCAACCATTGGAAATTCCCGAATGGAAATGGGAGCAAGTCTCGATGGATTTCATCGATGGCCTACCAAGGACTAGATCGGGATATGATAGCATTTGGGTAATTGTGGATCGATTGACTAAGAGTGCAAGATTTATACCAGTCAAATCGGCCAGAACAGCAGCCAAATTGGCAGAATTGTATATGAAGTGGGTAGTGAGATTTCATGGAGTACCCAAAAGCATTGTGAGTGACCGAGACCCGTTGTTCACTAGTGGGTTTTGGAAAAGCTTACAAGAGGCTCTCGGGTCAGGATTACATCTCAGTACCGCATATCATCCTCAGACCGACGGTCAGACGGAGAGGGTGAATCGTATATTGGAAGATCTCTTGAGAGCTTGTATATTGGATTTTGGTGGATCATGGGATGACAATTTGCATCTAGTAGAGTTTGCATATAATAATAGCTACCAATCCAGTATCGGAATGGCTCCATATGAAGCTTTGTACGGAAGACCGTGCAACTCACCATCATGTTGGATAGAGACTGGCGAGAAGTTTGTGCTTGGACCAGATGTGGTGAGGGAAACGTCGGATAAGATCAAGGTCATTCAGCAACGAATGAAAGCTGCCGAAGATAGGCAGAAGAGTTATGCCGATAAGAGGAGAAGAGACTTGAAATTCTCCGGTGGTGACTTGGTGTTTGTCAAAATCTCTCCGTTGAAGAGCGTGATACGATTTGGCAGGAGAGGCAAGTTGGCACCAAGATTCGTTGGCCCATTCCCTGTTCTGGAATTAGTCGGGAATTTGGCGTATAGAGTTGGCTTACCAGAGAAGATGGCGGGAGTTCACAATGTATTTCATGTTTCCCAACTAAGGAAGTTCGTTCACGACTCAGATGTGACTATTTCACCTGATCAGTTAGAGGACTTCGAAGTAGAACCCGAGGCGGTTGGGAACCGCAAGCCGATTCGTATTGTGGGGCATGATATGAAGCAACTTCGAAGGAAGGCGGTGAAGCTAGTCAAGGTTCAGTGGGGCGAGAACGAGAATGATTGTACTTGGGAGACAGAGGAGAGCATTAGGAAGATGCATCCAGAACTCTTTACCTGGTAAGATTTACTTTGCAATTTAGTTTTCCGCATGCTAGGATAGACTTGCTTTGCTTGTTTGCACGTTTGATTGTTGTTTTATGATTGATAGGCATGCGGGACTTTTACGGGTGTTTGGATTAGGGAATTTCGGGGGCGAAATTTCTTAAGGGGGGTAGAGTGTAATGACCCGCATTCTACGCATCGAGGGATCGTAGAATATTTATTTCTTTCCCATATGAAGTCGTATGGTCATGTAACTTTGGGAAACATCTATTAGAGTCATTTCCCATGCTTTTGATTTTTGTCGATTTTTAAATGACCATTTTGCCCCTAGTTGGTACTGTTTTGGCCATAACTTTTGATTGGAAAGGAATTTTGACCTGAAACCACTTCCATTTGATTCGTTTGATGGTTTACCTTTTCGTAGAGTGGTCATAACAGCCAAACGGACTTACCGTTTGGGAGATATGGCTGAAACAAGGTTTGGAGGGTGAAAAACTGCTTAACCGGGCCAAATCGGGTGATTAGTGAGTAGGCCCATAACCCATTTCGTGATTAGGGTTATGGAAGGGCTGAAATGAGATGGAGAATCATTCCATTTCAGTTTTCTAGCCTCCACTTATCACCAAGGATCCCCAAAAATGGCCTCTAACCTCTAAATCACCTCCAAATCATCTTTTGGTCAAGGATTAAGCTTAGCAACCCCTAATCAAGGAAGATCTTCACCAAAGCAACAAAGGAGCTGCTTTTTGGCATTGAGATTCACGTCAAATCAGAGAATTATTTTAGATCTTAGTTTATTTTGTGGCTAAGGTGAGTGATTTGCATAGTTTTACACTAATTATGGCTAATTAGGGGTGATTAGTGCTAATTAGCGAATTTAAGCATGATAAAATTCGGGAAAAATGTTCATTAATTCTTAAATGATGTTTTAGACCTCTGATATGAATTTGGGTTAATTTGGTTAAGTTTTGCTAATCCTATCATTAGTTTCACCTAAACATGCTTAAGGGAAAATATGGGATTTTGGGTATGTTTGATCCATTTTAACCTATGATATTGATGTGAATGATGTTTGTGGTTGATTATGTATGTTGCTATGACTGTATGAAATGCTTTGTGATTGATTTCAATAGTTAGAATGGTCGAAAACGTCGTCGAATGGCGTAAACACTTGCTGGAACAGTTTCAGAAAACAGTGCAGAGTTCGGATCGGATCGGATAAGGGGGCTCGGATCGGATATGTAGAACTGAGCAAAGAATCCGATCGGATCGGAACCCAACACTTGGGAAAAGTGGCAAAAAGGAAGGTCACGCTAGCTGAACTGGGAACGGATCGGATAGAGGAAGACGGATCGGATCGAGGAGGACGGATCGGATCGGAAGCACGAAGACGAATCAAAGCAGGAACACGGAAGCGGATCGGATAGGAGCATATGGAGGGAGCATGAAGACGGATCGAAAACGCGAACCAGAAGGACACCCGACCCGACCCGAAGGGAAGCATCCGACCCGACCCGAAGAGAAGCATCTGCTTCGAACACAGTGGAATGCCGACCCGAACCGCACCAGAAGGGGGACCCGACCCGAACGGATGAAGAACACCGACCCGAACCGATAACTCGAGGAAGAACCCGACCCGACCCAGTATTGACCGATAATCCGAGATGCAAAGGTAGTCCAATAGGGGAAGTTAGAGCTCAGGATCCCGGAACCAGTTGGGAACCAAGGAGTTCACTTCATGGTTGGACTTTGCTGCGGGACGTGTGCTAAGGAGTTGCCGACGTTCATAACTTCGATTCACCACCAAGAATGAGTGATGGCTACTTATCAGTGCAGTAGGGTCATTATGACCTGAGGGGCAAAGTGATGGTAGCAAGACTACGTTATCAGTGCAGTAGGGTCATTGTGACCCGAGGGGCAAGGTGATGCGTAGTAAGACTATGAGCCAGTGCAGTGGGGTTCTTGTGACTCCATGGGGCAGAGTGGACATAGTAAAGATTAGTAAGGCTATGAGCCAGTGCAGTGGGGTTCTTGTGACTCCATGGGGCAAAGTGGACATAGCGAAGGATTTGTGACTACGTTATCAGTGCAGTGAAGTCATTTATGACTTCATGGGGCAAAGTGATCGTAGCAAGGAATGTTGGGTGATCGAAGTGGTGAATATCGTACACTTTATGCACTGAGTGAGAGATGTGAGGATGGATGCTATGCTTGATTGTTTGCCATCATTATGACATGCACACCTCCCCCACCTCCGTATCTTTACACTGTTTGATATGGTACCTTAGAGTGTTGTACAGTATGTAGTGCTAACTCTTTGGTTGTAGGTCCAGGTTCAGGTATGTTTTAGTCTACCTGTTATTGTTCACTTTAGATGCTTATCGCTCATACCAGGCTTTATGTCTGACCCAAAGTTTTATGTCTCCTCTTATTACTCTGGGTGCTCACACGAGCAGACTAGAGACAGGTTAGCTGGTGATGCGCGAGTAGCTGATTCGGAGGCGGGCAGGAGGCTTCCACGTATGATATATATATACACATTCTCCCTGTGTCGTTGGTGGTCACTACTTGGGCATTAGTAGTGTACCTCCTTTATCTTGTTTTTGCTTTGAGACATTTTGAAAGTTGTAATAAGCTGTATTCTGAATTTCCGCTGCTATGATGTTTAGTTCTGATTTTCAGCTTATGCACTATCTCTCCTGTTTTATGTCAAGTATGTTATTATTATATTTTGTTCTATGCGCTGTGAGACATTCTACAGGTTCTTTATATGATCATTTCCTTCTTCCTTTTCCTTCTGGCGACCCGTTCCGTGCTAACTGGACATGTGTACAACGCACTTTTGGAGTAAATGTCGGAGTAGTGCGGGGCGGGCCGTCACACTTGGTATCAGAGCTCTAGGTTGCGTAGTTAACCTAGGGAAAGACACTAGGGAGAGATAGTACGTATATGAGAGCGTGTATTTGTAATTACTTTGGTTTTCAAAAACTATGTATGTATATACTATTAGTAGTATAAAGATGAAGTCGCACTACACTAGCACCACTATGGGATCGTTAATCGTTTCCCTTTTTCAGATTGACGATCAGCCGAGACACGAGGGGTGCTGGTAGAGGGACCAACCAAGGGAATGCCGCTGACATGAGGGCAATGTTTACTAACCTCATGAGAGACATGCTCAGAGAAGTGCAAGGGGCAATTCCCAATCCTGGAGTTGGTGTTGGCCCAGTAGTGCAGGCGCCTAGGGTCGATTTCGCCAAGTTGTGCAAAGATTACACTAATCTTGGTGGGAAGCCGTTCCACAGAACGGAGTCGGCCACGGATGTTCAAGATTGGATGGATAGCTGTGACCGTATCTTTGATGACTTGGGTCTTGAGGATGCAATGAAGAGAAGGCTAGCGTCTCGTTAGCTGCAAGGGCGAGCGATGAATTGGTGGAATGCCATTAGAATAGCTACTCCAGAGGACCAAGTTACTTGGGATCAGTTCAAGACTCGCTTTAGCGAGAAGTTCATTCCCGCTGCCCAGAAGTCAGTGTTGTTTAAGAGGTTCTTGGAACTCAAGCAGAACGGAAGGGCAGTTTCTGATTATATTGCTGAGTTCGACACTTTGTCGAAGTATGGACTATCTCTCATTGATACTCCTGAAAAGAAGAATGAGAAGTTCATTACTGGTTTGGATGGGTACTTGGGGGAAAGGCTTATCAACCACATCGATGAGACTTTTGAATCGATTGTGGGGAAAGCTTTGAGATCAGAGAGTCTTTACCCTAAGTCAAAGACTGAGGCTGCATCTGTGGAAGGGCCAAAGCCGCAAGCAGGTGGTGGAGGCAAGAATAACTCTCAGAATAAGAGGAAGCAGGACCAATCAAAAGGTGGCCAGAAAAAGAGCAAGAAGGATGTTGAGTGCTTCAGCTGTGGAAAGAAGGGCCATTATGCTAAGGAATGTCGGGCCAAGCCAGCGGAAAGGAAGTGCTACAACTGTGGTCAAGTGGGACATCAGAAGGATAAGTGTCCACAACCTCTTAAGGAGAAGCAGATTGTGAAAGCATATGCTATTGATGTTGTTCCTTCGTCGAATGCCCCAACTGCGGCGGAGAAAGGAAAGAATGTTGTTATTCAAGGTATGCTTTCTATTTGTGATATACCCGTTCGAGTTTTGTTTGATACCGGGGCTTCCCGTTCCTTCATATCTAGTGACCCGGTAGATAGGTTGGGACTGGAACCCGAGATAGTCGATAGACCATTGATTGTGACGAACCCGATTGGTGGTTCGACTAGCCTTAGTATGATTTGCAGGAATTTGGTCTTATCGAGTCATGGATGTATGTTTGTATGTGATTGCTTTGTTTTGGGCTTTACTGGGTATGGCATTATATTGGGAGTCGATTGGCTCCAAAGATACGGGGTGGTGGTAGACTGTGAGGGCTTTTTGGTGACAGTGAGGGCGGATGATGGGCGGAGGGTAGTGTTTGGTAGCCTACCTAGTGATGGGGTTATGGCTAGTTTTGTAAATTCCCTCGACATCCCGCAAGATGAGTTGTCAGATGTTCCCGTGGTTGGCCAGTATCCGGACGTCTTCGAGGAGGTGACCGGGCTTCCACCACACCGAGAGATTGAGTTCCGTATTGATTTAGTGAAAGATGCCAGACCTATAGTGATGCCACTTCGTCGTATGGCACCAAGGGAGCAGCGAGAGCTCGGGATGCAAGTCAGCAATCTTTCGAAGAAGGGATTTATTAGAAGGAGTGTCTCCGAGTGGAGAGCAC
Organism: Allium sativum; assembly: GCA_030737875.1. Taxonomy (NCBI): domain Eukaryota; kingdom Viridiplantae; phylum Streptophyta; class Magnoliopsida; order Asparagales; family Amaryllidaceae; genus Allium; species Allium sativum. Next base: position 804,145,520 of record CM060909.1, on the reverse strand, counting down.
CAGTTGTGTTTGCCACTAAGGCAGATGGTTCCCTTCGTTTGTGTGTGGACTATCGCGAGTTGAATAAGGTGACAAGGAAGAATAAGTATCCTCTACCGCGTATTGATGATTTGTTTGATCAGCTGGAAGGAGCTAGAGTGTTCTCCCAGTTGGACCTCGCGACAGGATTTCATCAGCTTCGAGTAGCGGATGAGAGTGTTCTGAAAATGGCATTTAGGACGCCGTATGGATTTTATGAGTGGTTGGTTATGCCATTTGGGTTGACCAATGCACTAGCCAATTTTGTGGATCTTATGAATCGAGTATTCAGAGATCAGTTGAATAAGTTTGTTCTTGTGTTCGTGGATGACATCCTTGTTTACTCAAGGACAGAGGAGGAACACAAGGGACACTTGAGGATAGTGATGGAGGTGTTGAGGAAACACCAATTGAAAGCGAAATTCTCTAAGTGTCATTTTTGGAGAAGGGAAGTGAGATTCTTGGGTCATGTTGTTTCCGAGAGTGGTATTGCCGTGGACCCTGCGAAGGTGGCTACGGTACAGGATTGGCCTACGCCCAAGAATGCGACAGACGTAAGAAGTTTCTTGGGATTAGCTGGATATTATCGTAAATTTATCCAGGACTTCTCCAAGATTGCAGCACCGTTGACTCAGTTGACTAAGAAGAATCAGTCCTTCGTCTGGGACGGAGTGTGTGAGGATGCCTTCAAGAGTCTAAAGGAGAAGTTGACGCGTGCGCCAGTGTTAGTCATTCCTAAAGGGAATGAAGAGATGACGGTGTACACGGATGCTTGAGGTACCGAACTGGGTGCAGTATTGATGCAAGGAGGTAGGGTTGTAGCTTATGCTAGTCGATAGCTAAAGCCGCATGAGAAGAAGTATCCTACCCATGATTTGGAATTGGCAGAAATTGTGTTTGCGCTGAAGATGTGGAGACACTATCTCTTGGGAGAAAGATTTGAGTTGTTTACTGATCATAAATCGTTAAAGTATCTCTTCTCTCAGAAAGATCTGAATCTCCGTCAGCAGAGATGGTTAGAGTTCTTGGCTTCGTATGATTTTGATATCGCATATACACCTGGGAAAGGTAATGCGGTAGCCGATGCCTTGAGTAGGAGACATGCCAGCTTAGGGGCAATGTTTCTTGAATGGAAGCAACTGGAGTATATCGCGGGGTTTGATTTCAGACCAAGGTGCGAATTGGATCCAGTTATGCTAGCTAGTTTGACGATCAGACCCACTTTAATAGAGCGGATTGGTTCCAGCCAGAGGGACGATCCTAATCTATTGGAAATCATCTCCAAGTTAGAGATGGGTATCGATGAGGGGATGAATGTGTATGGGCTTGATCGAGATGGATGGCTTCGGAAGAATGGAAGACTAGTTGTGCCCAACGTGAATGGTTTGAGAGATGAAGTGCTTAGAGAATGTCATCACTCAAAACTGACTGTACATCCCGGTGGTAATAAGATGTATCGAGACATGAGACAGACTTACTACTGGGAAGGGGTGAAAAGAGACGTTGGGAAGTTTATATCCAAATGCATGAACTGCCAGCTAGTTAAAGCCGAGCAAAAGAAGCCTAGTGGGTTGTTGCAACCATTGGAAATTCCCGAATGGAAATGGGAGCAAGTCTCGATGGATTTCATCGATGGCCTACCAAGGACTAGATCGGGATATGATAGCATTTGGGTAATTGTGGATCGATTGACTAAGAGTGCAAGATTTATACCAGTCTAATCGACCAGAACAGCAGCCAAATTGGCAGAATTGTATATGAAGTGGGTAGTGAGATTTCATGGAGTACCCAAAAGCATTGTGAGTGACCGAGACCCATTGTTCACTAGTGGGTTTTGGAAAAGCTTACAAGAGGCTCTAGGGTCAGGATTACATCTCAGTACCGCATATCATCCTCAGACCGACGGTCAGACGGAGAGGGTGAATCGTATATTGGAAGATCTCTTGAGAGCTTGTATATTGGATTTTGGTGGATCATGGGATGACCATTTGCATCTAGTAGAGTTTGCATATAATAATAGCTACCAATCCAGTATCGGAATGGCTCCATATGAAGCTTTGTACGGAAGACCGTGCAACTCACCATCATGTTGGATAGAGACTGGCGAGAAGTTTGTGCTTGGACCAGATGTGGTGAGGGAAACGTCGGATAAGATCAAGGTCATTCAGCAACGAATGAAAGCTGCCCAAGATAGGCAGAAGAGTTATGCCGATAATAGGAGAAGAGACTTGAAATTCTCCGTTGGTGACTTGGTGTTTGTCAAAATCTCTCCGTTGAAGAGCGTGATACGATTTGGCAGGAGAGGCAAGTTGGCACCAAGATTCGTTGGCCCATTCCCTGTTCTGGAATTAGTCGGGAATTTGGCGTATAGAGTTGGCTTACCAGAGAAGATGGCGGGAGTTCACAATGTATTTCATGTTTCCCAACTAAGGAAGTTCATTCACGACTCAGATGTGACTATTTCACCTGATCAGTTAGAGGACTTCGAAGTAGAACCCGAGGCGGTTGGGAACCGCAAGCCGATTCGTATTGTGGGGCATGATACGAAGCAACTTCGAAGGAAGGCGGTGAAGCTAGTCAAGGTTCAGTGGGGCGAGAACGAGAATGATTGTACTTGGGAGACAGAGGAGAGCATTAGGAAAATGCATCCAGAACTCTTTACCTGGTAAGATTTACTTTGCAATTTAGTTTTCCGCATGCTAGGATAGACTTGCCTTGCTTGTTTGCATGTTTGATTGTTGTTTTATGATTGATAGGCATGCGGGACTTTTATGGGTGTTTGGATTAGGGAATTTCGGGGGCGAAATTTCTTAAGGGCGGTAGAGTGTAATGACCCGCATTCTACGCATCGAGGGATCGTAGAATATTTATTTCTTTCTCATATGAAGTCGTATGGTCATGTAACTTTGGGAAACATCTATTAGAGTCATTTCCCATGCTTATGATTTTTGTCGATTTTTAAATGACCATTTTGCCCCTAGTTGGTACTGTTTTGGCCATAACTTTTGACTGGAAAGGAATTTTGACCTGAAACCACTTCCATTTGATTCGTTTGATGGTTTACCTTTCCGTAGAGTGATCATATTAGCCAAACGGACTTACCGTTTGGGAGATATGGCTGAAACAAGGTTTGGAGGGTGAAAAACTACTTAACCGGGCCAAATCGGGTGATTAGTGAGTAGGCCCATAACCCATTTCGGGATTAGGGTTATGGGAGGGCTGAAATGAGATGGAGAATCATTCCATTTCAGTTTTCTAGCCTCCACTTACCACCAAGGATCCCCAAAAATGGCCTCTAACCTCTAAATCACCACCAAATCATCTTTTGGTCAAGGATTAAGCTTAGCAACCCCTAATCAAGGAAGATCTTCACCAAAGCAACAAAGGAGCTGCTTTTTGGCATTGAGATTCACATCAAATCAGAGAATTATTTCAGATCTTAGTTTATTTTGTGGCTAAGGTGAGTGATTTGCGTAGTTTTACACTAATTATGGCTAATTAGGGGTGATTAGTGCTAATTAGCGAATTTAAGCATGATAAAATTCGGGAAAAATGTTCATAAATTCTTAAATGATGTTTTAGACCTCTGATATGAATTTGGGTTAATTTGGTTAAGTTTTTCTAATCCTATCATTAGTTTCACCTAAACATGCTTAAGGGGAAATATGGGATTTTGTGTATGTTTGATCCATTTTAACCTATGATATTGATGTGAATGATGTTTGTGGTTGATTATGTATGTTGCTATGACTGTATGAAATGCTTTGTGATTGATTTCAATAGTTAGAATGGTCGAAAACGTCGTCGAATGGCGTAAACACTTGCTGGAACAGTTTCAGAAAACAGTGCAGAGTTCGGATCGGATCGGATAAGGGGGCTCGGATCGGATATGTAGAACTGAGCAAAGAATCCGATCAGATCGGAACCCAGCACTTGGGAAAAGTGGCAAAAAGGAAGGCCACGCTAGCTGAACTGGGATCGGATCGGATAGAGGAAGACGGATCGGATCGAGGAGGACGGATCGGATCGGAAGCACGAAGACGAATCAAAGCAGGAACACGGAAGCGGATCGGATAGGAGCATATGGAGGGAGCATGAAAACGGATCGAAAAAGCGAACCAGAAGGACACCCGACCCGACCCGAAGGGAAGCATCCGACCCGACCCGAAGAGAAGCATCTGACTCGAACACCGAGGAATGCCGACCCGAACCGCACCAGAAGGGGGACCCGACCCGAACAGATGAAGAACACCGACCTGAACCGATAACTCGAGGAAGAACCCGACCCGACCCAGTATTGACCGATAACCCGAGATGCAAAGGTAGTCCAATAGGGGAAGTTAGAGCTCAGGATCCCGGAACCAGTTGGGAACCAAGGAGTTCACTTCATGGTTGGACTTTGCTGCGGGACATGTGCTAAGGAGTTGCCGACGTTCATAACTTCGATTCACCACCAAGAATGAGTGATGGCTACTTATCAGTGCAGTAGGGTCATTATGACCTGAGGGGCAAAGTGATGGTAGCAAGACTACGTTATCAGTGCAGTAGGGTCATTGTGACCCGAGGAGCAAGGTGATGCGTAGTAAGACTATGAGCCAGTGCAGTGGGGTTCTTGTGACTCCATGGGGCAGAGTGGACACAGTAAAGATTAGTAAGGCTATGAGCCAGTGCAGTGGGGTTCTTGTGACTCCATGGGGCAAAGTGGACATAGCGAAGGATTTGTGGCTACGTTATCAGTGCAGTGAAGCCATTTATGACTTCATGGGGCAAAGTGATCGTAGCAAGGAATGTTGGGTGATCGAAGTGGTGAATATCGTACACTTTATGCACTGAGTGAGAGATGTGAGGATGGATGCTATGCTTGATTGTTTGCCATCATTATGACATGCACACCTCCCCCACCTCCGTATCTTTACACTGTTTGATATGGTACCTTAGAGTGTTGTACAGTATGTAGTGCTAACTCTTTGGTTGCAGGTCCAGATTCAGGTATGTTTTAGTCTACCTGTTATTGTTCACTTTAGATGCTTATCGCTCATACCAGGCTTTATGTCTGACCCAGAGTTTTATGTCTCCTCTTATTACTCTGGGTGCTCACACGAGCAGACTAGAGACAGGTTAGCTGGTGATGCGCGAGTAGCTGATTCGGAGGCGGGCAGGAGGCTTCCACGTATGATATATATATATACACATTCTCCCTGTGTCGTTGGTGGTCACTACTTGGGCATTAGTAGTGTACCTCCTTTATCTTGTTTTTGCTTTGAGACAGTTTGAAAGTTGTAATAAGCTGTATTCTGAATTTCCGCTGCTATGATGTTTAGTTCTGATTTTCAGCTTATGCACTGTCTCTCCTATTTTATGTCAAGTATGTTATTATTATATTTTGTTCTATGCGCTGTGAGACCTTCTACAGGTTCTTTGTATGATCATTTCCTTCTTCCTTTTCCTTCTGGCGACCCGTTCCGTGCTAACTGGACATGTGTACAGCGCACTTTTGGAGTAAATGTCGGAGTAGTGCGGGGCGGGCCGTCACACCAAAGGTAGGTAACCATTACATCATTTTGAATATTATAAATTGTACATTGAAAGCTAGAGAATTGACTTAAAATTTGTAGGAAACCATGCTATGATTTCACACCTAAATGAAGACATTAGGGACACCAATAGGATGCAAAAAGGAAAATCGGGGGTATCGGTTACATTCATATTTTAAATGAACACATTGGGTATACTAGTAGAGTAAATAAAAGGGACATTGGAGGTAATAATCACATTCGAAACCTATAGGGATGGGTAATCCCATAGCACTGACAACTTCTTAGTTATCCTAAGGTAAAGCTATGTAATGTGCAATGGTCGGTTCATATTTTGAATGTAGCAATCTAAATTTTAAGTCAATATAAAATATGAATTTTAGTAGATTTTGAAGTGATAAATACTGAATTTGGACTTGATAATAATTGAGAATTAATTTTAAATTTGGTTTTGTATTTTATTGGGATTAAAACAAGGCCAATAAACATTTAAAATCAGTTTAAATGTGAAAATTTTGAAAATCAATATTTTAATGTTATTTTTAAGACCTAAATATGAGCCATTTTTTAAACAGTCTCGAAATCTAACGAAACCAATATTATCCGATTCGTAATGTCAAAATGTGGTAAGATTTAAAATTTCAAGTAATTTGGAGTTAATACGTAAGCATAGGCAATATAAATGTGTAATGAAAAACTAGTTAAAATGCAGTTAAATCTTGAAATAAGGCTATTTTCAAAAGGTATCCTAATTCGCGAGACTAATTTTAATGGAACCCTACTAGTGAAATATAGTAGGATTTCAAACTTCGTATTGATCGGACTTACGGTTTGATCATGCAAACTGAAAACGTATAAGGAATCATTCTATTCAAATTCAACTGGAAATAAAACGGTTAACGACATTCTAACGGATATATTAACATGTGCTAATGATTTCATAAGTGTTGAAATTAAATTATATAGTTACCACCTTCCAAAGTTAACCCTTAAAATAAATTAGTTCGTTTTAAAAATTCCATCCTTATCTCTTCACCTACACAATTTCCTACCTTCCCTGACCATAAGACAACTCATTGCCCTTGCCCTCCATATGAAATCCTCTTCCAAATAGCCATCCCACTTTGTACTTTATGGCATGTGAAGTTTTACTTTTCTTTTATTTCATTTTACTTCCACCTTTTCCAAATCTCTTCTTCCTTAAGCTATTTCCATGTCTTGCTCCCTCCTCTAAACACCATGCTCCCACTTAGACCACCACTACCACCCACCTCCAACCCTACCTTATACCAGGACGAGCTCTCCACAGCCCCCATCCTCCAAGCCGTGGCCCTTTGTTCCCAAAGACACCTCAATTTGCCTTTAAACCCTAAAAAATCACGTTTTCCACCTTTAAACCAAAACTCCACTACCATAGCTCCTCCTTGGACCCCATCAACCCCATGCCAAGCCCCAGCTACCCTAACCTGACCCCTCTCTAGCCAATTAACGTGATAGACCCCTCTCCCCTAAGCCGTGGGCCCCACACACTTCCAAACCCTAAAATGATTTCACATTTCTCTTGATTTTGCAAATAAAAATATAATATTTTTTGTAGTTAGGGAATTAGTGAAGAAAGTTGCAATTATGGCTTTGATAAAGCTACAAAATCCTACATTTGAAGAGTTGTTGAGTTGGGATGGCTTTGATGAGAATTTCTCACTTTAATTGATTAACTAGTTTAGTTAAATCGTAGTTATATTGTTGAATGCTTGATTGTGGTGTGAATGGTTTGGTGATGAATTGTGATATGGTTTAGATATTGAAATTGGTTAATTATTGAGTTAACACAATGTTAAAAATGTAAATGGTTGTGATTGTAGAGTTAAACACTCATTTACAAGTCAAAACGATTCACGGATGATTACTAGTTTAAGTCAAGTAACCTTGGTAAACATATAATATAAAATGATGTGATATTATTGATTTGTTGACATTGATTAGGAATGATCAATTGAATTTGATTTATGTTTAAGTGAATGGTTTGTTAAATACAACAATTTTTGGGATCATAAGTTTTATATCTTATTTAAAATGGTTTGATATAAGGTAAAATATTAATGACCTTAACAGTTAGGTCAATGATACCAATATGTGATTATTGGGCGTTAATAGTTGTTTACAACTATCATTGGATGTATATGATTTATGAAATACATATAAATGGAATTATATGGTAATTGGTTGAATCTAATTCCATTTTGGAATAAATTTGAATATTTTATTTATAAAATATTCAATGAAATATAAAAGTTTGAATTTGATGTCTGATTTTGGATGGACACGACATTTACAAAATTACAATGAATATTTGTAACTAAAATGATTTGATCTAAATTAATTTTCAAAAAGTTATGGCTCGTTCAAGTTTTATTTTTGAAATGTATAGTAACGGGCGAAAGTGGAGTTCGGTTAGGTTATCTAGGATAAGTATTAAAAGAAATTTATTTTCAAAAATCTCTTATTTATTTTTATAAAGAATGTCAAGAAAATTTGGAGTTAAAATATTAAGTTTTGAAAAATAATAATATTTTAACGATTTAAATAATACTAAAATGATTTAATATTGGAATATTTGATTTTAAAGGAAAATAATTGAAATATGGTTTCTGAAAATAAATATATATGTTTTATATAATTAATAACTAATTTTTTGGAATGTTTTGCTTCGATTTTAATTATAAATCGAATTTCATCTGAATAGGACATGTTGCACAGCTTAAGTTCGCGAACTTCGACCACTAACTTTAAATCAACATACGGGGAATCCGACAGTCGGATTCTCCTGAAACGAAAAACGTTGGGTTCAAAATGAAAAGGTTTTCAATGAATCTAAAAATGTTAAAATCTAACGGTTATATTTTGACTAAAATTCAATTCAAATTTGAATAAAAGCAGCGCTAGTGTAGTTTAGGACCCGAAATATGACCTGATTGAAATGGCCTATTTTCAAATTATTAAAAATTGGAATAAATTATGATAAATCATAGTAAATGGTTTGAAAAGGTTTTGGACTGAATATTCCAAGTATTGGAAAGATAAAAGACAGTTTATCTGAATGAGTTATTTAACAACTAAAGTAAAGAAACAAAATAAATATGCGGTGATTCCTAAGAGTACAGTTTAGTACCACCTGTGAGATCTAACTGGAAAGTTTTCCGTTAGGTGAGGGTGGGAAAAACCGAAAGGCAATCGGATATTGACTAAGAACGAACAAAGTTTTCTATAAATAGAGGATCCAGTGTTTCAAATAACATACTGGAATAAAGGGGTTCAAATGTAATCAAAGTTTTCCAATATATGAATTTTATTGGGTTTGAATGGAAATAATCTTCGGATATTTCAGTATTGGATTCTGTGGTTACACAGATATTGATATCGTTATTCTCTATACGGCATTGGTTGATTTCAGAATTTGATGTTGAATATAAGTCAATATGATTTGTATTTAAAGCCTTGTATTTGATATCAAATTGGATTTTGGGTTTGTCGTGAATGATGTTTTGAATAACATCTATTTTTTATCCAGTTAAAGACAAGATTTATTTCCAAGGTTAAATAATCATTGAATAATGATTTTTGGAAATTAAAACTATGTTAGAGTTTTAATAAATCTTTCAACAAAGATTTGAAAAGAAAGAAGGTTATTAAGCTTACCAAACACGAGGGGTGTTAGATATGCAGTACCACTAGTTTTGCTTCATGGGATGAATAGGACGGGAATGGGATAACGATAAAAGTGAGTACCTTTTTATAAGGCTTGATAATCCCAATAAGGCTTACGAACCTTAGTTTGGGTTAAGTTTGTGAAAAGATATTTTATAATCTTTTGAAATGATTTCCAAGGAAAGATTTAAACATGAAGTTTAAATGAAGTAAATCTTTGATAAGATTTAAGGAGTAATTCCCAATGTAAAGAATGATTTGATATTCTGAAATGGAATGAGACTTATGCCATGTTTATATATCACTTGATTTTAAATGATGCGCTAGTTATTCAAAAAGACTGGGTTTCAACCCATTTTGAATAACTATACGACGAGTATTGGAGAAACTGAAGATAGTGGTTAAAGATTGGAGATCTTCACATCATTTGGATTATTGTTGATGTCTCGTTTGGGAAGTACACCCAAGACGAGGTTATAAGTTGTGGTTGTCCAGACGTACTTAGAGGTCGGTCAGATATACAAGGGCCTCTCTCCCTTAGGGGACGAGGAATAAGGTACCTTCGGTTTCGTTCATACCCAGAATGAACTTGTAAATGCATGTGTGCCTGTCGTTGTATTTCATAATATGACTGATTAGTTGCTATTGATGTTATATCTGTGGTGACGGAGAATTTATTCTCTTACTTAACACCCTTCTTTGAGACGTATGAACTCAAATGTTATATTATTAATAGAAACTGATCATATGTGCAAATTGACAATGTGGCATGCTAAGTTGTTGATTGATCAAAGCTTTTGTTGAAAAATAGAGCTTTGTGGAAGAGGATCAAAGCATGACTGATATAGCGTAGCTTTATGTTGAAACGTGACTTTGACAAGCCTCACAGCCCGTGAATGGTCAAGAACAGGATGAAAGACCGCAGAGTAAGGATATACGTTTCCTTCTAGCTTAAAGTTATGCCATGGTATGGATCCTAGAAGGATTTACTTATGTGGATGTTGGAATCGAGGCGCCTCACATGATGGTCAATCAAACAACCAGGATGATGGTCTGATAGGACCAGGGAATATATTGCTCAGGAGTGGCCCTAATCCACCAGGAGTTGGTGGGTCGACTCTGCCGATCAAGAGACACATGCGTGTGATTTATGGATATCTTGCTAGAGATGGTTCTGAATTGGACAAGGAAGATCCTTTGCGCTGGTCCTTGATGGAAATCCAACTTCTAATACGAACCTTGCTTTTTCAATTGTAAACCTATATGGCGACATAATAGGATGGGGTACAATGCCGTCTAAGATTGATACATTTATTTTTGAAATTTATTTCCATACTATGCACTAGTAAAAATAAAAGAGAATTTCACGTATCAAGCATATTTGGCTATTATAAGGAAAAACTATATCCTCCGGCTTGCGCTTGCATTGTGTAATGGGACCTGAGTCTTATAATAGCTTCATTTTTCAAAAAGCATTTCGAGTTTTTATGACTGGTATTCATGTTGAGAAAACCTGTTCTATGTTATACGGCTTAGTCCCCCAATTTTCCCAACTTTAAAATAAAGTAAATAACTGTTTTGGTTCTCACACCAGTCTCATGACTGACTCGGAGTTTAATGTTTCCCACTTAAACTTTGGATGCCTATATTTTCGACACGGACAGCTAGTAGTTTTGATATTGCAGATATTCTTAAAGCATGATTCTGGATTATAGTTGGATCTATAGTCGGGATTACTTCATACGTAGTCTTCTGCTGAATGTTTTTATGTTTCCGTCGTATTGTAATTTACTATTCTTTGATATTTTTCCGCTGTGTATTAACTATCTGTACTCTGATATATTCATGTACTATGATGTAAAATTGTTGTAATAGCAATTAAATGTTCCTTTGTGTTTTGTTTTGATGTGTTAAATCCCACAACAGTTCGAGGATATCTCACTTTTGATTCGGACCTGTATAGCTTCTGGTTGATTCGAAAGGCAAGGATATTCAGGTCGTCATAATGAATGAGGGATTCATACTTCATAATCATCCGAAGATTAAATTATGTGTTGAGTGATGTATAGTCAACTTGTGATGTCCATAGTTATTCGATGATAAAACTATGTGTTACGTGATGGATAGTCATAACTGGGAGGTGTGTGATGGCTGATCCACATCTATATAAATTCATGTAAATACAAAAGGATGCTTAATCCAATTAGTAAGGAAGGGATTTAGAATATGATGGGAAAACATTAATACTAAACTCAAGTTGATAAATTGAAAAACTAGTAGGTAACTTATAGACAAGAAATTGCTAAGAAACTGTTAAGATAGATAGTCAGGACAATGAGGATGGGGAATCCACTACATGTTGCATATTATAACTATTGTTGCTACTATTATTATGTTCTAATCAATGATAGTTCAGGTGTAGGCTTGGTTATTATGTTTAGATACTAATAAATGGAAATTTTATTCCATTTAGTTGTGTGGTCTTACTAAATATCCATTGGGATCAAGTAGATAAATTATTATTCACACCAGTATGTTGTTAACCTGAAGTTTTGGTTTTCACTTTAACTCTAGGGTACTCATTTGAGTAGGTTGAGAGTTAGGGTTTTCAGGTTTCTCTTCTACTAGTAAGCTTCCAGAGATGAGCAGGAGGCTGTTAGCTATTTAGGATTTTATGCTGTGTATTTTAGGATGTACGTAAAGGCATAAATGCTTAATGTTTATATTTAGACTCTGATCAGCCAATGAGGCATCTTCATATGCCACTCTTGGGATAGTATTTTGTAATAATTATATTTTTATCCGAACAGGGATTTGTAAATACGGATGTAGTGAATATTTATCAATTAATTTATTTGAAAATTTTCATATCCTTGTGTTCTATGATGTTATGATTCATTAACGATCTGTTTTTTCATCGAAAGTTAATACTATTGATGACTACAAAATCCATAGCGCTTAGCTTTAGGCCTTAGAGAATGTGATGGTGTAGATCAGTATCGATCTGGATTGCCTTGGATAGACATCGATATGAAGCCCAAGTTTAGTGATTCATGCTTTAAAGACTTGGTCGCCTCGACTTTCGCGTCTTCTTTGCTAATTTTCAGGCCAATCCAGATTAAACTGCATCTATACATAAAAATAGACCACCCATGACATAGGAGAAACGATCGTTTTCTTATTTCCTTTCGACATAGAAGCTCCGCCATTTTTTTAGATTAACCATCAACTTTTTATCTCCTCATTTTTAATTAATACAACTATACAAGTAATCAATAATATAAATAGAAGATTAGTACAAGTGGACGTAGGTTGGATTTTCCTAAACCACCATAAATATGGTGTAATTTTCTTTTTTCTTTTTTAAAATTGATCTGCGATGGTGGTTTTGCTATTAAACCATTTGGGTATTGGCACCATATATAACGTCAATAATTTTGTGCACCAAGTAGGGGGAACTTGAAGTAAGGATTAAGGACTTGGATTTATAAAAAAACTGCAAGAAGATTAGCAATATCTAAGAGGAAGAAGACTGGAATGATGGTTGGAGGAACTAGTGTAACACCCCGTAAAATATACTCTAAATAGACATAGAAAATTAAGTTAAATATAAATAATAGTGGATATTTGTTTCAAGGACACATTTTAGAAAAAAGATCAAAGGACAAGTGACTTTTGCTATGTAAATTAAGGACACCTTTCATGTTTTAATTGAAAGAAGTCCAAATATTTTGAACTAAGGACACACGTTGACATTTCACAAATAATAAAATTTAATACAAAATTGTTTTCTTGTGAATATAAAATTGAAAATTAATAATTATTAAACGTATTTTGTTTCGTAAATATGAAAAAGGAATATAAGAAAATTCAGGATGGAAAGCTAAATGGATATAGCTCCGTTACGGTATATCCTTTTTATGGTGTAAATGAGATTAGCATTAAATGACTTAATTCTGTATTTGGATGATTCAATATAAAGTTATATCTTTGAGTTATAAAGCTATATTCACTTATATTTCCGAGCTGATTATTTTCATATGTTTATAATACCATCAATCGATTAAAATAATTTTAAAATCACATTTTTTTTCTTTCAATTTCGAGGGTTATTTTTTATTTTATAAATTAACTCGGTAATGATAAAGATTAAAGTGAACTTCATGTTAACATAATAAAATTTGACCTTTGCCCTTAATCTAATTATTTAACTTAGTTGCCCTTGGATCTATATTTTTTTAAATGTGTCCTTAAAACTAAATACCCCTAAATAATAATAAAATTATAGAATATTAATGGACTGAAAATTAAGAATTTTGGGCAATTGAGAATTTGGCCACGAGAACATTACCACTGTATTCGTGGCAAGATTCTGATCCTTTTTCATATTTTATTTGTCGAAACGGAGTTTGAATGAAGAAGTTATTAATAAAAACAGTTTATACGATAATTGTATACACATAAGATTTGAAATTCAAAATGAATAATATAAACAAGGAATAAAATTATATACTAATTGGCATAATGGAATAATCCCTGGAGATTTGAATTTGTGTAAATATTTATATATAAGAGGGGACAAGAATAAATAATAAGTGGAAAGAATTAATTGTAATTAATATAGAAGTAACACGAATCTTCTAACGCTCGACCCAAAAGGGGGTCGACCGTCCTTCTATAGTGGTGGTCGACCGCCCTTCTTATCATGGGTGGGAGAGAGGCATTTTTATTGAGGGTTTTTATATAGTGTTGCTTAAACAGAATATCCAGATTTAATATAACTAATCCTACGGTCCACATACACGCAAGCAACTGTAAAAAGACCCCTAGACTTTCTCCTAAACCCTACATTCATCCTCTTTCACGCTTATATTTTGTCTCTTCGTCATTTCTCTTAATACTAGAAACATGTTAGGTTTCTTCTTTTCTTTTAACCTATATTTTATCTCTTCTAAATCAAATTTCTTATCTAGATACTGGAATTAGGTGTGTGTGTGCGCGCGCGCGTGCGTGTACACACACGCATGTGTGTGTATACACATATATACAGGGAGGTTCTAAATTCTAACCTATTATATGGCACCCCATTTGCCCTTCAGTGTAAACCATTCATTTATATTTTATATATATATATATATATATATATATATGTATGTATGTATGTATGTATGTATGTATGTATATGTATACAGGGAGCTTCTAGATTCTAACCTATTCTATATAAGTCATTCATTTACATCTAAATAAGTTAGTGTATAGAGAGAGAGAGTTAGTGAAAAGAGAGAGAAATAAGAATGTGTGGTGGAAATCAAAGGGCTATAGAGGTGTTCATGATCTTGATCCCCCCCTCCCCCTCTCCCTCCCCTAACAGCGTATTGGACATACAAACAGGAAGCGAGGGGAGGGGGTGCGTTCAACCATACCCCTAACAGTGCAACTCCAAAAAAAAAAAAAAAAAAAAAAAAAAAAAAAAAAAAAAAAAAACCCTTGATATCCACTTTTCATTTATATTATAACATATTTCTCCCTCCCTCCACTATCTCTCTCTATTCACTAACATTTTTTGCAAAAATTAACATATATCTTCAAATATAATTTTTCAAACATGAACCTTACTTGTTCAAACATTACTATTACAAAATAAAACTTTTTTTTTTTAATATTTTCGGTTATCTTTATTGAACTGCACAAAATTACAAATTTGATAATTTAATAAAAGATTTTATATGCACATTTATGGATTTACACTGTTGTAAATTTTTATATAGAAGCGAACTACAAATTTATCATGGTTTAAAATCTCAACAGGAAAATAGTGTGAAGGACAAAATAAACAAAAAAACTTGGCCAAAACGACAAAAGACAAAAAAAAATTAGACATAAAAACAAAGTTTAGTGTAAAATATGAAATTATAATGGACTCCTGAATTCCCACCTTTACATTAAAAATTGTCTTTTAAAACTAAAATTTTAGACTTTTGTCCTTATGGCTAAATTTTTGGTTGATTTGTTCTTACGCCTAAAAAATCCCGTGCACTAATGGTAAAATTGATAGGTGTGCCTTGATTTTATTCAATTCACTAATCTGCAACCGTAACAAGTTCGAACATTACTTTAACCAAAAAAATTTACAGTTTTCTAACGTTGAGTTTAATTAGCTTTTCCCCCTTATTCTCAGCCTACATTTATTTTTTTCCATTTCGGGACTGAGCTAGCTTATTAGTTCAATACAATTGTCAATGCTGATACGGATCAAACAAAACAAATTAAACCCCAATATATGCAGTTTCAACAAGAACTTCGGACACTGGGTCAACAAAATCACTTCAAACTTGCACTCAAAAGACAGTGGAAATGGTGCATGGCCTTCTCAACAGAAGGTGCGTATCTCCCAGTATCATAAGCTGGTGATTCCAGCCCTTTTTGTACACCTTCACAGAGTGCAATGTCTTCTATCTGTAAACAATTGAAAATAAATTTTGTTACAATACTCCACTGGAACGCTTTGACGGTAATATTTTACCTGTACTCTTTCACTCTCTTCCAAACTTCTTTCTATGAACATCTTATCATCCTGCACCACACAAGCACTGCCATTAACAAATTATCTTTTTTGCAAAAATGTTATATCAAAATGTAGTAGAGTTACCATCATAGAAGAATCAAGAAAGTAGTCAAATATCACTAAACATTTTGTTGCACCCAATGGAATTACAACATTTGTATCCATCCAAGGACCATACCTGAAAAATATCCAAAAGAAGGTTGAGAGCTATATTGTTGAACTTAGAATGCATCAGGTAATTATCATATATATATTTACCTGTTGATCATAAAATTAGGGTAAATGAAAGCATATAATGCTTTTGATCCAAGCCTATCATAATCTTCTTGCTGGGATCCTCTGCTTTCACACCATTGAATGCTAACCTTCTCGTAAATCTAAAGCACATTTCAGATCTGAATACTCCGTTGATGTAAAAATATAATATAATACTCAAACGTATTTATGTGATGCTTTTACGTTGCGCAAATAGAACAACGAAACGTAAGCCCTAACCAATCCAATCCAAGAAGACCCAACCTCTAACAAAATCAAATGGGTCTCGGGTTGGGTCTGAATGATGGAAAATATCATAAAAGACCCACTCAAACTCGACCCAAACCAGCCCAACCAAAAAACATTGAAATGTATGTGTTTTCACTGTTACCACCCAACCGGACCTGAACTAATCCAACGCAAACTGAAACCGAGATAGGTCAGGTCTTTGTTTTAAAATATACAGTTTGAATCTACAAAACTCAATCCGTCTAGAAACGAAATTCATCGAGTTGGGTTCGTGCCCGTCAAGCCTACTTGCAACCTCTGGAAGTTTTGAGTAGATGAGAACTTTAGAAAAGTTTACCGTTAAACCATAATTCCAAAGATTCACATGTAGATAGTTATAAATATACGTCAATAATATAACTATGCGGCTAATTTATTTCTACTTTCTAAAGCACCATAAGAAAAGAGTTTATGCTTAGATAGAAATATTTTATGAATTACAATGTAAGTGATTAAGTAGATAATTTACATCAGTGGTGTAGGAGTCGAGCTTAAGACCAGATGCAAGACCTCCATGAGCATATGGAACATGGTAACCGCCATCCAAGTAATTGTCACAGTATACCTACGGTATCCGATTCAACGATGAATAAAATTGCACTAATGCAGCACAGAAAGGATACTAGTATAAGACGATAACCAAACACACTTAACTGCCATTTAAAAATAAACAACCTACTTTATCATTTCAACAAGTTTAAATTAGACAAATCTAGGTCCTTACATCTTAACAGTCGTTAATTTATTTATTACTATAAACTCATGTAGGTTATGGATGTGAGTTTTGACATAGTTTGAGACCTTGCTAGTCACATGTATTTTGGGAATATATCAATGATACAAGTTCAAATATAAACTTGTCAACCTTCTAAGAATCAAACCTTCCAGTTGCATTCAATAGTATATTCTCGTCTGCGCACATGCCTTAGTGCAGAATCAACGATTCCATTAACTCTAAGTATTTCAGAAGCACTCCCCAGCCAAACATTCTCAACTGCTTCTTTGATTGAGTTTTTACGAGACAAACCACCGGTTTCTATATTGAGTAAGACAAAAGGTCCCCAGGTAGCCACATTCAACTCTGCAAGGCTAAAATTCTGTATATCAAGCAGAATATGCATGAGGTCCAATGAGCATATTTGCAACTGAATTAATAAGTGTAGAACAAACATGACATCATTGCAGAAAATTTAGCATACACATTTACTAAAGTTCTTAATTCCTGAAATTCGTGTTGCCTTTAGAAGCTCCCCATTTAAACCATAGGTCCATCCCTACAAAATCATGGACAATATATATACATAACATTCATCAAACTAAACTAAAACAATCTCTGATTACCCACATGATAAGGACATTCGAAGGAAGATTTCTTCCCGCTTCCTCGCACAAGGAGGGAGGCATGGTGTCGACATACATTGTGAAAAGCATGAAGCTCCCCTTGAGAATCTCGACATATCACATATTCTACATTTCCCAGTCTGTTTTCATCGTGATTATGTTAAGAGAGGAAAGAATATTATATATTCGCAATTATGAATACCGGTTCATGCTTTATTTGTTTCTTTTATGTCAAATTCTACCTTGAATATTTAAGTCTTGTAACCATTACATAACCCCCCCCACCCCCCACCCCCCCCCCCCCCCACCCCCGGCGGTTGGATCCATAAATGTAATAACAAAATATGTTCTATTTTATCGTCAATTGGAGAGAGAAAATCTTCCATATCTTTGTTTCTACAAACTATCATTATTGTGAATAAAAGGTGACTGCTCGATGCCTAAGCACTGTAGTAAGATGAAGAGATCATTTGTGGCTCTTATTCCTACGTGATGAATGGTAGATATGGTTCAACCAACATGAAATAATAACAACGAGGATAGTCTATTTGCTACTCTACACCTAGACAACAAAGTACATGTAAGGAAAAAGTAAGTTGATCTGCGAGGAATAAAATGGCCAACTCGAAAAGAATTTAATTGAGGTAAACAAAGTTCCAAACACGTAATCAAATTTGGCAGTTTTGCAACAATGCATAAATTGTGATATAGATGCCACTAAACATACTGATAAATTGATATAAAAAAGTGATATGGTTAATTTGTTCTGCAGAGACTGAAAAATAATGAAATATTAGAGTATCCCAAAGAATCTACACGGCTTTTTATATGAAATATAAATAGACCAGAGAAGCTTAATGGCGTCATTGAATATGCATGAAACATTATGCACATTTCCCCATTTTGTCATTCGCAAACACCAAATGTATCTGGGAAAGCAACAAGTTATTTTTAAAAAAAAATCTCAACCATCCGCGTCTTGGTCACATAAAATGCAAAATTAAACCATCTTTGGTTTGCCATATGCTTTCAATAGCTTTATCTGCATTCGCTGACATTCTTCCGTAATTAATTTGATCTCATGCTACTTTTTATTATTAAACCTCTTGAAATCGAGTTCTCATTCCCTCCCAAGTAAATTTCCAAGAGAATCTCTTATAAGATAGCTTTCATACTCATTTACCTTTATCACCTTATCTATTGATTTAATGTCACTAATGATATTGGAAAGACCTCTACTAAATTGTAATAATTCATATTCTTCGTTTCTAATGCTAACATCCACATTAAAATCCCTTTCATCATATAATTCAAAAACATCCCAACGTAGAATTTCTCTTCAGCATCCATTTTTAAACTAAAAGTTTAAGCCGTGTAAATATATTAATTTACTATCAACCATTTTCCTTTTTAGTTTTTACCGTTTGTTACCCAGTTTCTCAAGCCCTTGTTAAAAAAAAAAAATCAGCAAGTGGAAACATTGATATTTATATTTGAATGGTTTTTCTCATACATTTCTATGTATCCACTTCGCCCGCAAATCTTCCCCTTGAGGTAATTTCATAGGTGTCTAATGCAAACTAACTTTTTTTAAAACCTCAAATAAATTTCTAAACCCTATCATACTCTCGCCATCTGGTAAACGCAAGGCTTCTCAATGAAATTTATGTGATTTTCATTTCCACAAAAATTTGGACAGAAGTTTCTCGATTGTAATATTTTGTTTTCAGACCGATTCTCCATACTGAATTGGATCTGAATGTGTAACCTTGTTCAAACCCACTTCAGCGATTTTAGTAGCCGATTTCGTCTATAAAACCAAGCCTTTTGCAACTAGAAGACGTTTTTTGTTTAGTTACTAATTTCTGCATAGATACTCCATCCAGCTCATATCCAAACAGTCTGAATGATAAGATTGCTATAACTCCATTGTTTACAAAGTTGATAGTGAATGTAGGCCTAAGATTAGAGTCGAAACTCAAAACACTTGGTGTTCTTTTCTCTTTAGTTTCTATTCTTGCATTTCAATTTTCATTTTCCTTTTGAGTTGGGATGTTTGCCCAAATTTTGAGCAAACAAGCACAAACCAAGTAAGGAGATAGATGACCACTTTGTTCAGCACTCCTGCTACTATGAATATAGCATCTTGGAATTTCTTGAGTAAGACCATAGTATATACTATATAGGAGTTTTGATGCATTCGTATATCAAGTGGATTAAACCTTAAAGGAATCTCTTCTTTTACAACATATAACAAATAAATTCTCCACTTATCTTATAATATATGCTTTCTGAAGGTCTGCATTTACCTACATCTTAGAGTCACTTCTACTGAAGCCCCTTTATCATTTCGTGTGCAAGCATTGTGTTTTTATGAATTCTCCACCCATGCAGGAAAGCAGATTGGTTATTAGGGCTGGCAATGGATACCCAAAAAATCAGAAATCCATCCGCATCCATATCCAAAAAAACGGATATATCTGATATTCAAAAAAACGGATGCAGATCCGAAAATTATCCGTCCATTTTTTGTCAAAATTATAGCTTAATTTATATGTATTTCAGCATAATAAACAATGATAATCTATTATTTTGTTAAGTTAATAGTTTATATTTTATGCATTTAATGCATATTAACTGCTCAAAACTATTTTTTTATCATTTTACTTGTTGATTTTGTATACTTTTATGATTCATGACATTAAAAAAATATCGTGTTAAACATAGAATTTCAACTTGCGTTTCTTTAATTATCGATCCTTAGCGGATAGAATAATTATGCGATATCCGTCCGTATCCGCGAATATGGATATCTGATATCCAAAAATAGTTTTGGGTGTGGATACGGATATGACACTATTCGCATCTGAAAGTATCCGTTGACAACACTACTGGTTATCAAAAATAAAATGCAATAAATACGACTTGAGTCTGTTACATATAACCTTGGAAATGATTTTACATAAAACATTACCATATGCTATGGGTCTATAATTTGCAATGCAAGTAGATTTCTCAGCTTCGGGAATTATGGCAAATGGTACCATCAAGTTCCTTCATCGATTCTTTAGTGTTAAAGAACTTCAACGATTGTTTCAGAACCGACGTTTTCCGTTTTTCCAGTGAATTTTTAGGAAAAATGAAGTAAAATCATCACAACATTGGCTTTTATTACCCTCGCACTTTTCTAGCTTCTTACATGGTACGGCTACTAGATAGGAAAGAATAACTTAGTTTATTTATAATTTTCTTACAATGAAAGGCGACATCCAAGACCACTAAATCTTCTTCATTTGCATTATATAACGTAGTGAAGTAAAGTAATCAATAGTATCCTTTGCAAACTTCATCACTAAAAACAAGTTTGCTATTACTCTCGATTAGAGCTTAAAAATTATTTATGTTTCTTACCATGGACATCTTCACATAAAAAGATTTGTGCCATCATTTCCTACAACGAGCCAATTTATTTTCGCCTGTTTTATCTTAAACCATTTTGATGCATTCCCAATAACGCTCTATGCTCCGTTTGCACTGCACTCATTTGGTAAAAGGGTTCTTCATTGCTTGGACTGCCAACTACTACCAATAAAGTATCTTTTAATTTTGCCTTTGTCAATCTTATACACATGATTATGTTTATTGTTTTATTACAAGCTTTTAGTTTCAGCCTTGCATGTTTTAACTTCAAAACAGGATTATATATTTTATAAGACCCATGGTACAACTTGAATTGTTTTTATTATAGTAAAAGTGCTACTAAAGAGCATTTATTTTGATTTCTCGAGTGATTGAACCCAAGACCACACCGTAGATGATTGAAATCTCAAAGTACAATCCAAAGTTAGTCAATTACATTCAATCCGATTTAATTGATTTTCAAGGCTTCTCTCTTTCATAATAGTTATTACTAGCATAAATAAATACTAAACTTAAAATAAAACGTCCTTTTTTTAGAATAATAGTTGAGACATGTTAAGGAGATTTTGCAATAATATCTACATCCCAAACATTCTTGGTCCTATAACATTATAATTCTTCCATTGCTACCTTGATCATTATTATCTTTGTTCGTCCAATAAAATCAGTAAATCATTCCAACTTTTGATTCATAAGTTAATTCTTCAACAAGCCAACAACAGTCAACTTGTGTTTGTATAGGCAATTCAACATGTCTAAAATTTGAGTTCCAAAGTGTAACGAACTCAAATTACTAGAAACAATGATCGTTCAACTTTAGCGGTTCTTCTTGCAGAAGTTCTTTTAGGAGAAGCGGTATCATTTTTATAAGGGGGCATTTCTGTTCTTTCCTTTTCCTTTCACTCACTCGTTCATAAACTCTTCAAATTCAAGATAATCCATAACATATATTTTTAGCGCTTTCCAAATCCGCCGCTTTACTCTCTTTTTTCATACCATCTTCTTTTGGGATTCTCTTTCCAACTCATGGTTATTAATGATGTACAGTACAAAAAGGTGCAAAACTTCCTCTGAGTCCTAGCGCAGCAAACGATGCACGCCGCATGTTTAGGATTTTTTTTATACGTTTAATATGTGTAATGATTAATTCAATATTTCCAACACACTATATATTTTATAACGAAACATATGTATGTAATAAAGATTCTTTTTTATAGACATTTTGCAAAAAAACATCAACAAACAAAATATCATGAACATAAAAATTCAAATAAAACGTTCTTCAAAAACCAAAGTTCAAGATAATGGTACATATTACAGATAAACTAAAAACTAAATCTGCTTCAACAATTATATTTCTAAATTGATATTTGTATCATTAGATTCATAAGCTTCAACATCTTCCTCATCTATTAAATGCATAAAATCAATATTTAGAAAAAGCATGTTTAGATGGCATTGTAATAGTAACAGATGGTTCAAAGTTCATGGAATATTACTTTGAAAAAGCAATCATTCGTTCAGTGCAACGTAATTATAACAAATAGTTCGAAGTTCGTTCGACATTAAATAAGAATGTGATCATTCAAGATTATTTTTAGATGCAGGGATGGTAATTAGACCAGCCGGTTTGTGGTAATTAGACTCGTTTGGTCGGATCTGGCCCGATCCGATGGGTCTCGATTTTAATTGACTGGATTTTGTAGAATCTAACTTCTATATTTTAAAACATTGACCTCATCCAGGGTCGATTCAAATCGGGTTGGTTCAAGTTCAATAACACTAAAAACGCATACAATTTTCCATTTTTATTTTCCCTTTTTATCAAATCAATATTTCACGTTATTTCTCATTAACTAAACCTGTCCTGGATCTATTGGATTTAAGCTATGATCAATGTTTTAAATCTCGAATTTCGATCACGTTTCATTTTGAAATTTTTTGGGACCTAGTCTCATATCAGGTGAGATCTCAGACGAGATAAACGTATATCGGTGTTCATCTCAAAATTGTATCTCGGACCTTAAAATACATCTCGGAACGATCTCGGATTGCAAGATACTTTCAATATTTGTATACATTTAAGGATGCAACTAAAGGTTTAAACGCTAACTACAAAAATAAATTAACTTACTTTATATTCATCGAGAGCACACTGGCTGTTAATTATTTGCAACTTGAAAATCCATCCAAACTATAAGTATTAAGTGGTAATAGAAAATGTTTTTTTTAACTTTCACTAGTCAGACTTCATATTAAATGTTAATAAATAGAAAGTCTGAACTTTATATCAGTAGAGAACAAGTCCCGGGCTTTGTATTAATAAACAGCAAGTCAAACTTTTTATTAATAAACAACAAGTCAGGCTTATTATTAATAAACAACAAGTCGGACTTTTTACTATTAACTAGCAGGTCAAAAAGTTCAACATATTAGTTATATAGAAAATGATGACCTGCTATTTATTCTTGATATTGATTTAACAGTTAAGCAAGCAAACACACTCTTTGTATAAAAAGATGAAATGTTAAATTCATTGCTCAATTTCTTTTAATAGAGTATATATAAATGAGGAAACAATTTTAACTAGATAAATATCACTGATATCGTTCTTTAAAACACAAATACATATTTCTACAAATTTGGATTTAAAAAGTTTTTGCAAAAAGAAAAGAAAAATACAAATAATAAATGGTTGGAAATTAAATTGCCAGTATTCGTGATTTGAGAACTAGAAATTACAAAAAAAAATACAAAATAAAGATCTATATTTTAGGAAAAAAAATCGAAGTTCCAAATGAGAACTACAAATTCTAAACATGTATTCGTGATTTGAGAATAGAAATAAATAGGCTGGAAATTAAATTGGCAGTCCAATTGTTTATTGAAATAAAGCATGAATCTTACCAAACAACAAGACATATATTCCAAGCCCAACCCACTTAAAAATGTAAAACTCAAAAAATACATTATTTCAGCCGAGATCTCGTAAATTGATCTCGACCGAGATCTCGTTCGAGATTTGAATATCTCGCCCAAGATTTAGTTAAGCCGAAATGTATTCGATTTTTCTTGTTTCGAATCGCTTAACCTTGAAAACGAGATCTCGGCCGAGATTTTCGAGATTTAAAACCATGGCTATGATTAGATCCATTTGATTCTGAATTGTGAATCTCGGTTCTAATTATCCATTGTCCTTCAGTATGACAATAATACAAATATATAGTTCAAAGTTTGTTGAAGATTAGTTCGAGATGTGACCGTATCATCGTATAAAAATAATATAATATATTCAACCATTCTAGAAACAAAATAAATAAAATAAGCAAATGAGAAGCAATATGTTCAAGATGTGGTTGCTCCTCGGGCATGGACATGAAAGAGAGTTAGAATATGTCTTCGTTGTGAGGAGCTTGGTTGAGTGGGAAAGGCAGCTCCTACAGAAATAGTGTGTTGGTTTCGTTGTGGAGGAAGATGAACAGGTAATGAGGACCAGTTAGTGGTGAGGTTGGGGTTGATTATGGGTAGAACTAGGGGAGGAGCCTTGATAGGGTGTGAAGGATTAACAACCTCTGGAAAAAGAAGAGCATCCGAAGTCAAAGGCTATTCAAAATCATTTTGACCATATCAGAAGGTGGGGTTGACTAGATTTTTTATTTTTAAAAAAAGACTTGATTGGTCATTGAATAAGAAACATGGCCTACGGTATTCTTTCCATTGTTAATAATAATTTTAGGAACACATAATTCTGCTTCCTTCCTACCACATTGTTGATTAGTGGTGGATACCCAGTGCCAAAGGCTTCCGTACTCAAGCGCGAGAGGACTTCCCAGGCAGTCTCTCATCCTAGTACTATTCTCACGGCTTGATTAGTATGTCCAAAAAATATTACACATAATTCTGCTTCCTTCCTACCACATTGTTGATTAGTATGTCCAAAAATATTACACACATGACAACTTGATGGAATATACTCATACTGCACTGGAATTTCATTTTTCTTGGTATCATTAAAATGAATAAACTAAACAGTCTTCTGATTTTGAGGTAACACTCATCTAACCCAACACCCTAGCATGATCTAATTTTGTTTCATTAGTACTCACTGCATCCAACTCCAGTGGAATACCCAACTTGAAACCAAAAGTCATATAATTATAAAGTCTTTTAGAACCGAATGCAGAAAAATGGAAAACTAAACTGTAGCCAGAAAAAAAAAAAAAAAAAAACAAACAAACAAAGAAAGAAAAAATTTAACCATTAGATTGCCCAACGTCACCCAAAATATAAAAGAAAGGATTTAATACCTTGATATCTATTGATTATGATTTCAGAAAACATTAGATTGCCCAATAAATAACTAGAGAAATTAGTTGACCAAAACATACCTTCCAGTGAAGAAATCATTAGACTTCTCAACTTGTTCGGTGAAGCCTGAAAACATAAAATTAATTACTCTATTATTTGTTTTTCCAACTAACCGTGAAGTAAAAGCCAAACCTAAAATAATGATAACTTACCAACAGCCAGCCATCCGTTGAAAAACAAGCGTTCAAATTCAAGATCAAGAAATGAGGGGCTAGTGTACCAGGATGATGGTGGAGTTACAGCTTCCTGAATCGGGATTGATGAGTCAAAAGAGTTCACCAATTGACGGCAGTGATCATCAGTAGCCGAAGCTAAGACCTTGGATAGTACACTTGAATTGCTAGAGCTAAAAGCGTATGCTTTTGTGGGTATCAAAATAGAGGATTTAACAGATTTTGGTACCAATAGGGCTGCAGTGGAAGGATAATGGCCACAAGTTTTATGAATAATTGCCATAGACAGGTTGAGTCAATCTACGCTATGATCGTTAAGGTTCACGATGGAGGAAAGGAACTGTTTTAAGCGTTTGTTAGCGTATGTCATAAAGACAGCCACTGATTAAAAGACAAAAGACAAAAGACATTATTATATATTTACATAACTTGACATTGTATAGCTAAAATAGAGTTGAAGTTGGAAAGTATATTGATAATTTGATAATCTTAATACGTGCTCTAAAGCATATGTTAATATTTTCTTTGTTTCAAAAAATAAGAGTTTCAAAATCAATTTCAACCCCCTTTCAAAAAATAAATCAAGAAACATTCATGTAACTTTTGCGGTAGAAATGTACGGTTTATACTGTATTTACAATCAAAACTATATGTATTCGTTTTATAATAAGCATATATTTGCAGTTCCAGTTGTTCATATTTATATTTTACATTGTATTTTTGTTTAAATTTTTGGCGAATGTGTTTTGTAATAATTGATTTTGATGCAGGGTTTCCAAATAGAAGCTAATTTCAACAAAAAAAAAAAAAAAAAAAAAAAAAAAAGCAAGGTTGCCCTTTGTTTTTTTCTACTAAAAATGTTTTAGGATTATTGATAATACATTTGCTCAAAAACTTCCTATAATTGAGTGTTAATATTTGGCTTAATAAATAGGTATGCCAAAATTTCAAATTTGAAACATGTAAATATCACTTGCCGAGAAAGGATTGAAATTTATAAGATATTACACTTAAAAAAAATGTTCATAGTGGCATTCGAAAAAAATAAACAAAGCATTTGGAAACCAACAATTTATACAACATTTGATTATTGCACTTGAGTACAAATATGGTTGAAATAGTTGAATAGGAGGATCACTTTAGCCATAACTGAATTTGACCACGAAACTTATATCATTACATTCGTGGCGAAATTATAAGCAACTTTTATTTTAGAAGTTTCGCAATTAAAGCTCAAATGAAAAAGTTATGGGCGATAATCGAATTTGGAACGAAAATATATAAGTTAATAAAATTTACATATTTAACTCAGGTACCCTTCTATAGGGCAGTCAACCTGGAGTAGTCGACCAATACGGTAAGACAGTCGACCACTCTATGTGTGGAGGTTAGAATTTCATCTGGATTGACGACCCAAATTTAGTATACTTTTATCGTGCGATTATGGTTGATTTTATGTCTAGCGCCTAAAAGTTCAGGCGCAACACTTCCTTTTCTTCTCATATTTTTCTTAAAAGAGCAACGAAGTCTTGTCATTTCTTCTTCTTCTTCTTCGCCTTTTTTTCTAAATTATAAAAATGAGATATGTACATCTATATACATATAAATCAAAGAAGAACAAAAATTAAAGAAGAAAGGTGAAATGAATCAATACTAAGTGATAACGAGTTAGTTTAATATTTGGATCTATACTTATATTCTCTTCATCTCAAATCTCTTCACATATCTATAATTTTAATATATGTATACCTATGCAGTTAAAGCCCCGCAATATCCCTGTTATAGCCCATAGCGCTCTTCAATTGCTATGTTATTTCAATTTGGCGCTGATGAACAGTTGATCCGCTTGTAGCCCGCTATTTTCCGCTGCATCCGTTAAATCAACGTTTTTTAGCGTCCGCTTTAGCGGTATTAATATATAGATGTGATTTGACTAGTTCTCTTTTTTAAAAATTCAGTAAATTTAACATAAAGGACTAAATTTAAGGTATATGTGCCTAACATATGATAACAATTAATTACCCTCATCAAATTCAGTATGCATAACTATGATATTCCTTGATTTTGTTATATAAGATTAATTTATATTAGTTTCTTGTACACATATAATGTAAAATGATAATTAATTAATTTTCAAATATTTGGTTTGAAATATAATGAACCTTTTTGCGTCTCCGCTATAGACCGCTATTTCTCCGATTTATCCCCGCTACACCTTTTTATACCTCCGCCACTATAGAACCGCTAAACGCTTTAACTGCACAGATGTATGTATGTATATGTGTGTGTGTGTGTGTGTGTATATATATATATATATATATGTGTGTGTGTGTGTGTATGTATATGTGTGTGTGTGTGTATAGCTAAGTTAAAAGTATTTGGAGTTGAATCAAAGGTTTTACTTCAAACTTAGAGATTTCGAACCTTTTATAAGATGAGCGAGAAATTTATGGATTATTTATAATATTTAAATGTATGCCTCTGACATACGTTTGACTTTTATGTTTAAATCAATTGTATATGTGAATTGCAAGCTTAAATTAGCGTAGAAAACCATTGTCCACGTATTATAACGCTAGATCTAATTTGGAATATTGTTTACACCCTGATATGAGAATCAATCCCAATGATTTTTAAATTTTGAACCAAGATCTGTACGTAGGTGGTAGAATATTGAGATTTTGATTATTTTCGAGATTATGTCGGATTATGAACTTTACATAGTTTAATTTATGGGAAGAGTATCTGTTGATTTTTTATAAATTCGTTTATGTTTCCAAATTTCTAAGAGAAAGCGACGCATGATTTAACAAGGAATGTATAAAAATAAAAAGGAAAAGACGCATAAAGTAAGTATTTATTCATCATAGTTTATTTTGTCTATTCCAAATGAAAAGAAAAAAATCCTTATAATTTCATACGGGGTAAATCTTTCCATTTATTTTGAATTCAAACTTTTGGTTCTAAATTGATTTTCGGAAACCATAACGGAAAATCTTCCCAAAAATTTAATTCCAGCAAATTAAATATGGAAAGAATATTCTAATAAATAATTATGGTATTTTTTATGATAAATGTTTATACCTATTTATTATGCTAAATAATACAAATCAAATGTAACTAATAACAGTAAGTTAAATGTAACTCTGGTTTAGGATATAAATTAATTAATCATAAGTTTAGATTATGTAACCATTAGAGAAAATGGAAAAGAAGTTATTGATAATTTATAGGATACAAATGGTTGTAACTCCGCGGTTAGAAAACGAAGCAGCTTATATTAATGGGCAATAAATGTGAATTAGATTAGGAGTTATCAATAATTGATAGAGTATACATGATTGTAACTCCAAATAATTAATAATAAATGACGAATGAATTTAAGAGTTACAATTAATAAGGATAAACAAATTTTTGGGACTAATAAATATGAAAGAGTAGATTTGAATATATGGTATAGCTAGAAAATATCACTAATTAAAAGTTAGTAATTATGCATAAATGTCTTAGGAAATGTTTGTTAGGAATAGGAATAACATGGACAAGTTGACATCTATGGAAAAAATAAAAATGGTATACATAAAAAAGTAATTATTTAATTAAGTTAAATCGCATAGCCTTATATAAATAAAAAGGAATTAGTAAGCTAAGTCCAATTAAACCTAGGAATAACTAAGCCTAGGATAATATGTGATAAAATTTGCAGAAATCTTGGATAGTTAATTGTACTTAGTAGACTTGAATAAGAAGTCAACAGTGTTACACGAAGGAAGATTTCCCTTCACATAGAGGCTACTAGCAGTTGTGTACACTTACTACTGATGTGAGACATCATTAAATCATAGAACTATTGGAATTTTTATATATTTTATGATTGACAAATCATGAAATTTCATATTTGAATAGAACACCCATATTGATTTAATTGAGAAGAAATCAGAGAAAGTAAAATGAATTAACGGAAGCCATACCTGAGTCCACAGATGTTTACAGGGGGAGGATTAATTTAATTAATCCATGGTTTTGATTATCAAACCTGATACAAGCTTTAGATCTGAATCGATAGTTACTGCTTTTATGAACTGAATCCATGAGCGTTTGTTAAAGAGGATTGACTTGCTTTTGGATCTTTCAAATTGACACAAGTTCAGATGTAAATGTATTTCTTTAGAGGAGATAAAGAGAATACACTGAAAACTTGTGTAATTTGGGGACCATAACCCCTAATTTATAACGACGTAATATTTCTAATTCGACCCTTCAACAAAATGAAAAATATTGTGGTCTCTACGCATTTCTTCCATAACAGCTGAATATGTATGCCAATAAATATTATTACCCTATTTGACCACTTTAATTGGCATTCACATCAAAATAGCGTTACACGTTATATTTAAATGTGTGACCCACATAATTGAACTATTCTAACAATCTCCCCCTGGGCCACATATTTAATAAGTGTTTAACTTTATGAGCTCCAAATTCTGCTATTTATGCCATAAGGTGTTTTCTTAAACAATCTTGTCCATTAACCATGTTGGCAAAGGATCAAAGCGGCTTTCGTTATCCTTAATGTAACTAAACCCATCAATGGTCACATATACCAACACAATCAAATGACATAGATCAATCATGGATGCGTAACATGGAAATTTACATGAGATATGATCATTACATGTCTATTCCCAACTGGTCCAGCCTTAGTGAGATCAAAATGTTCAATGTTTGAAAAACTTAGAATGTAAACAATGCTTTATAACTTTATTTCTGATCAGAAAAAGAACTTGATATGTATATATCTATATACACATATATCTATAACTGAAGCATATAGCAATGGGTCATACGACAATTCCAAATACAAACTCCCCTTGAACCAAAATATCTTTACATAAAAAATTACACCGATTGAGCTACATGCTCATGAAAGACCATATGTGATAATCTTTGGTAAGCGGATCCGCCGCAATGGAGTTTGTCAAAGTATGCACTATGAATTACAATGTATTTTGCACTTTTCCTTTATTGGAAAATAATGTATTCTTTACTGTCACAATGTTACTTTAATGGTCTTTCAATTCTTTATTAATAACCCATAGTCATATGACACAATTTTACAATTATTTTCCATAGTTGGATGTCTTGTAATTAAACATAAACAATATTCCCATAGTAGTAGAAGCTATTAGTGTTTTCATGACACTTTCCTTATATAGCTCGACTCTATATTATCATTATTTTAAGTGGATCTTTTGCAGTAATGACATCCAAAAAAATATTCGAATCATAATTATGTATGATATCCAACTGATTCGATCTTTTATCTATGACCATATAACTTTTTTTTATTTTGTTCCTTAAAGATACTTCATAACCATTTTGGTTACTAATAGGTGATCCACTTTCAATATCAATAAGATATCTGCCAAATAATATACACGATACCCATATGTGTATATACTTTAGTATGCATTAAAATCTGTACTGCAAATGCATGAGAAATCACTTGCATTTCTTTAGTTTCAAGGATGGTATCACTTATCTGTTTTGGTAAAAAAAAAAAAGAGAGAGAATCAACTGAATCGCAGTTTACATACCAAACCGTTTAAGCACTTATCTTCTTAATTCTTTTGTAATAATCCAAATATCACCCCATAAACAACAATGGTGTACTTGAATTCCATATACAAAAGACTAATCTATATGTATATTTCTTAAGTAGTTTTATCAATGTTTCCATTGAGAAACATGACTTTAATCTACATTAGATAGTGCTTAAAAGTACACAATGCGATAAGCTTCGAAGTGATTCTAAACAATCGTCACCCAAGTTCCAAAGAAACATTCTTTAAAGAAAACAAAATTTCCTATCAAGAATAATGTTTTCATAAAAGTCCCTTCTAAGATTCCATGTAACCCACTTGATCATTTTTGGCTTTGAGTAGTTATTCATAACCAATGATCTTGTTACTTAAATTTGAGGGAAATTTCAAACTTATTATCCATGTAGATTTATACTATATGTTCTTTTCTTAAATCCACAATTTTAAATTGGTACCTTACATGGATTGATGTAGGTCCATAGAATTATTTTTACCAATCCATTATTTATCTTTATGGAGAAATACTACATGGTCATCTGAAGTAGCATTTCTTCCCTTTCAGGTGGATTCCCTTAGTGATCTTGCATTTTGAGGTTGTTGAGTCTGTTTTCTTGAAACGGTTAACCTTAACTTGGAGAAAAAATTTCTTTGGCATTGTCTTATAAAGCTTCCTAATTTGCTTCTTGTTAATGAAATGAAACAAATCATACACAGTATCCAAAGAAGTAACTGTAGTTGAATTAGAGATGATTCTCTTTTAAAGACAATGATTATACGTTATTTCTCCCCCAAATTCAACATCCTCAAGAAATTGTTGAATTTCCCATCATTAAACTTTTCTTTGGTGTGGGTTCATGAAATTATACCATTAAAGTCGCTTAGAATATCGACAAAGTATTTTCTACTTTTTCGACATCTCAATGTAGAATTTCTTAATTAGCTGAAATATATAATTATATCAGTCGTCAAAAACAAAATTTGAGATATCATTACAAAAGCTAGCAGACATAACTTATATATTAGACATTAGGAGCTTTAATTACATAAATGTTAGAATTTATCCATAAATCATCATTATTATTTCCTAATGAACAATAATAACCTATTTTGTTCATATTAGAAATATAAAACCGAAATTTGTCTAAATGACAACATAAAATAAATTCAAACAATTCAATTGAAATCTCAATAATTACTTAAAGAAATATCTAATATACTTTACCTTATATGTCTGCATATTTTATTAAAAGAAATAACTATAATTACATCTGCATGTTATTTCTTTTCTTCTAGATTCTTAGCGACTTCATTATTTTCATTTATACATTTGTTTACAATGTATGTCAAATGAGTACTTCCAACATTATCATGCTTCATATTTCTTATTCTTACCATAAACCAAAATAAACTCGATAAGAGAACACTTTATTCTCAAATTATTATTTTATAACAATAATATTCTTAAATAGCTATTGTACCAAAAATTAATAATAATTTGAGTGCTTTTGACCTCTGAAGCAAGATTTTTCTATATAATACTCATTTATGTTTCTTTGACTTTATGAAATCAAACACCACAAATTATGCCTTTTCCCCTTATTGTTTCCATAAAGTGCTTTTCATTCTCAATGGATTATTTATCAAAATTAGTTATCCTTATATATAACACATCATTGGAAAACTTCTAAAATATTTTACCATATAATCCTTTTACTTTTGTTGTTTGAGTTATACTACCTTTCAATATTCGTTTTAATATCAAAAGAACATTTGACTGTAATAGGGTCGTATAAGACCCTCTTAATTGCAAGAGCTAGATCTATGAATTCAAGATAAGACAATGTATCATCTTACTATTCCTTATAGATAGTCTCATACAAGATGAGAATGCACTTAAAATTGGCAGTACTTTAGCTAAATTAGTTGAAAATTGAACAAAAACAAAGCTTGACCTTAAATGCTCATAGCCAAATTTCAGCCATAATAAATTCAAATAATTGGTTAGTCTCTTATCAAGATACCTAATACACATTGATATCAAGTCTTTGGACAGTAATGTCAACTATAAGTGGTACTCTTGTTGTAACAATCAAACACTGACAATAAATTCAAGTCAAATAACAACCTTCCTTTGGGCCGATTAATTATTCACTCGAAAAAAAAAAACTTTATAATTGTCCCGTATTTATCATCACACATATGTAATTGATTCGGCCAAACACTAGTCTTCCTTTGGGCCGACTAATATTCGCATGAATAACTACACACAAATATCAAACATTTTTCATGAACAACCAAAATAAGAGAGGTCACTTTGGTGATATATTATTCCAATCAGATCACTATGAATGTAGGATATTAACAGTTATAAAGAGACACTAAAATTATATTTGAACTTATTTTTTACTGTTTGTACAATGTACCTCAAGTGTTATTGTTAGTCTGCTTTGTGACCAGACTATCCAAAGCCGAAGAACTCTATCAGGAAGGCCACTCAGGGCTTAAGTATGAACTTCCAGAGATCGACATCTGCTTGGACGAAGTAACGAAGGATGGGAAAACTCGTATTTCTGTGCACATAAGCTTCGGGTTGGATTCCACCATTTCGGATCAAGCTAAAGCGAATATTTCTGACCAACCAAACCGGATCGGGTAAACCGGATCGGGTCATCCGGATCGGGTAAACCAGATCGGGTCATCCGGATCGGGTTATCCGGATCGGGCCAACCGGATCGGGTCTCTACCCTTAACCGAATTCTGGGCAGTTAAAGACCATTTCCCCATGTTCTCCACTACTTCCGAGATTTACTCTGAAGCTGCCACATGGCCACTCAACCCTAACCGAATTTCTACCTATAAATACACATACAACACATCATTTAAGGGGACGGGGGGCCTCAAGGAAGCTCTATCTATTTCGGCCATGGCTACCAACGAAGAACCTTCATCCTCTTTAATAAAATCAATGAATTCAGAGAGTATTATTCATTGTAATTGAGTGCTTGAGCGTCAATACTCATTGTATTTGTAATTTCTGAATGAATTGAGAAGCTATGAAGTGGATGTAGGCTTGTTAACGCCGAACCACTATAAATTCCGTGTGTTGATTGATTTTTCTTGCTTTTTGTTCATGATTCCTCATTATTCTCTACAAAACATTATCAATTGGGTGTTAGGACCATTTTTTGGTCTAACATTTTGGTGCTTTCACTGAGAAGATTGAATCCTCAGCTTTCTGGATTATTATTCTATTGTTTGGATCACCAAATCCGAAGAGATAATCCACGTTTTCCATTCCTACAAGAAAAGATAAAAAGCAACGGGCTTCTCGCAGAAATGAAGTGAGTACAGAACAAGATGACAAGCAGGCTGCAGGTTTCGTTCCAGTCACTGGTTCAGGTGTGCCCGGGTCGGGTCGGACCCGAACCGACCCGATACTGACACCTCAATCCGACCCGATCCCCTATCACCTCGAATGAGAGCCAAGTAATTCAAGTTCCTGGCAAGCTTTATCATCGGATCGGATGTGTACCCCCGACCCGAGCCATAAAGGAGTGGCACCACGAACCGACCCGGGGACAGTGCTCCGACCCGACTTGTTGAGCAGGACTCGAATCCAGCTGCTGTTGATACCTCGACCCGACCCAATGATGCATCTCTGAACCGAACAGAAGAGGGTGCCCCGAACCGAACCGAGGAAATGAATGTTACTGATGGTGCATCCATAATCCGACCCCGCCTAAAGGCACTCCCGGGCCGTAATTTGAAGGGATGATCCGATCCGACCCGAAACAGCTATTTTTGGAAAAAATATATTTTTAAGATCATTTCAGAAAAGGCTCCATCTTCCAAAATCGAAAAAATCGTGTGGACTGCGGGGCCCCGGACCCCCGCCGACGCTGCGCCCGGACCCGTTGACGGCCTCGCCTTCGGCTCGGAGCACGGCTCGCCTTCGGCTCGACGTATATTTTGACCAATAGTAGTCATCAAAGTTTGTTAATGAAGATAAGGTGGATAGTCAAAGAATATGACAACCAAATGGCAATGACTAGGATTCCTCCAGAAGCCATAGCCTCTATTTGCCGATGCCATTCAATGGGAGGAGCTGTCAGTCAGATTCAGCTTGCTATCAACGACAGTATACGAGATAATGATTGTCTAATAGTAGCCTCATCTTCTGGAACTCCGATAGTGTAGATTTCAGCAATGCAACTGATGTTGTTCCCTAATGAGTAGTGACCATCCCATTTATATGACTTAAACCTGTCCAATCGGCGGAGCATCGAATGACGGTTATATAGAACAGTTCGAGCACTACTTCAAAGATGATTCATATGATCTTAGTGACCATGATTGTCAATAGTGGGATACCAGAAAGCAGCTAAGGATCCCAACATCCCAAAGCTACACTTCAATTGTATGATGTGATGAATAAAATGTCCTGCGTCTCACCTCTCGAAGAACTTAGCTAACCTTTGCAATGGCTATTTGCTGTCAATCGCATTGAAGAAGACTGATTTCCATCGAATAAGGGTTAGGTCAACATATTTTGGTGCCCAGCGATAGGTAACAGCTGAACCCCTGCAGGCCATGATTGGACATATGAATCTTTGCTCAGATGATAACAACTTGACTGCTCACCAGTCACCATATGACCTTTGTCAAGAGATGAGAGTTCGAGATCAAAAAAAATATGAATCGACCGTTAGCTCTCGACTTCATACATCAATTGTGATAGAAAACGTGAACATTACTTCAAGCCTTGGAAGCCATGCTATTGTAGTCAAGTTTATCTGACTAAGGTCTAAACTGACCAGCTCTAGCGGCGATTAGAGCTTACATTGCACCCTGGTATCTATTGCTAAAATTCCTGATGAAAGATGGAATGGGAATGGTCCATTGAGACCATGTTACTGGAAGAGCCTGCTATTTAGCTAATTGGGAGATGCTACTCAATGGAGGTGGCAAGTTAAAGGTTTAGAGCACTTAAGCCTGGATGCTGATTGATTATCTGTGCATTAGATCTTATTCCCAACGTGGGACTAAAGTCATATCTGCGGATGGATGAGATATGACTATCCCCCTAGCAGCCATGACTCCCTTATACTCAATCCTTGCCCTGAGCATGGGGGCAAGAAGGCGATTCAAATAAGATGTGACCTCGTCATTCGCTTATAGTATTTACCTAATTGCTTTTGTCACTCCAAGTCCTCAATCAAGGTCTGTTCATTCTTAGGACCGCCACCCCACAACGGTTTGAAAAGACGTTCATCACCAGCTAAAGATTTTGACAGCCATCCCCTGACAGAGATGTAGTGAGGAAAAATGGACCTGCAAAGAGCGTGCAATGCCATCTTCGCACAAAATGATATTCATTCCTTTAACAGGATTACTTTTAACCATGACTCTTATATTTCCATGCTTTATGAGTTATTGATGTAACTAACTCAGATGAATTTATATGTGGATGATGTAGGTACCCCGAATCTGGTACCGATCAAACTTTGAGCACCTACAGGAAGAATTGTGGAGCATTGCCGTAACGAGCCCGATTGAACTGCTCGTTTACAGAGCCACGTCCTTCGCCTGAGAGAAGTTGTATAGCTTAAGATGGATCCGAGGTGACCATCCACTCATTGGCTCACACGTGGCAGACCTCAAGATAATTGTGCATTGACGTTCAACGTCGGAATCCGATTCTGGATGAATGCAGTTCGACCGTCTACATGGCTCGATCCGTTAAAGGAGGCAGCACTGCCCCTTAATATGCTTACTTTTCAATCATACAATTTACTTTTACATGCTTCCTGAGTTATGGACATGACTAACTCATGCGATATGAATGATGTAGGTACCCGAAGTTTGGTGCTAATCACTCCTCCCATAGATTGATCGGAGGAACGCAAAGCTTTGGCCAACGTCTTTTGACTGTTTGCCCGACTAACTCTAATCCTCATAGATTGGATAGAAGTACCAACCTAGGACGAGGGTGATGGGTGTACCATGATTGAAAGATCAGTTGATCCGTGACTCTAGCTCTCATGATTTGAGAGAACATTTAAAGGACAATATTGCAGCTTTCGACCAAACTTCATCCCATGAGTTGACGGGATGAGAGAGACTTGATCACTGCAAACAACCACCTTTACCCATGAATCGGGAATTATGAGGTAGCGCCTCGGCGAGTGTGATCCGACCGCTTGCCCGAAAAGCTCCATCCGCCAGAGTGAAACGTGGAGTAAGGACTAAAATCGAGTTTGAGAACGACACTCGAGACGGCAGACTCCTAGTCTTTGAAATAGATTGAAGAAGGAGCGCCAAGGCGAATGACACGACCGTTCGCCTGGACAACTCTAACTCTCATGATTCGAGAGAGAGTATAAAGGACGGGAAGACGACGTCCCCAAGGCGTGATGGTGCACCACGATTAAAAGACCGCCTTGATTCCACTCTACCCTAGGCATTCGACGGGAGAGTATAAAGGCGCCAAAGACTGGCACCGCAAGAACTCCTACCCTGCTGAAGGATCGGGGAGCAGATTGAAAGCTGAGTTCGAACTCTATCCTGGGCATACGACAGGAGAGTATAAAGGCATGTTGATTAAATGCCATAAAAGGGCTCCTACCCTACTGTAGTACCGGGGGCAAGAGTGAAAGCTGAGCCCGAACCCTTCATGTCAGGACATGAGGGGCAATGCACTGTCGATCCTAATCAATCCCAAACAAGCCCTGGGCAGGCACTTTATTCATGATTGATTGGGGGCACACACACATCACCCCTTTAGATAAATTCTATATGATTTGCTAGATATTATTTGATTGCAGGGATTCTGAATTGGGAGCCTTGCTTGATTGTGATGTGCTTTATTACCTATTACTTAGAGATTTGCTTTGTTTACAGAGTGCAGGCTTGTACAAGATAACAAGACAAGAATGCGAGCGCCGCACTCGCGACAACCGCAACAGGCCGGTGGAAAACAAACAAAGGGCTACGTCTAGAAGGCTAACATTGATGCCTAATGATAAACTTCTCAGGAGACTCAAGGCGATGACAGAAAGGAGGCCTTGAGAGTGAATTGTTCAATGACGTGTCACACGACTTAAGGCAATGACCGGAAGGAGGCCCTAAGAGTGATATATCAAATCAACATACACACCCATGTGTGACTGGCCATAGCCCAAGTGCAACGACGAGTGCTACCTCGCAAATATGTTGAATGGAAAACGTGATAACTCGAGCACTTGGATAACTCAATCACATAAGCTTATAAAGCAATGTCTCTTTTCCATGCATCCATGTCTAAATTTGAATGGGAGGTGATACAACTACCGACCTTTCGCCATTACCCTTGGACTGGGGCCACATTGCTGCTTGAGGACCACGAAATGGATGCAGAATGAACATCCATTTGCTAGTCCAGACCGAATTCCCGGTTGAAAGACCCCATATAAAGGAGGACGCCATTACTTTGACCTCTAAATTGCGAGGAGGCAAATTGCCTGACACTCAAACTCAAAGGCTAAGAAGAAGGAAGATAGAAATTTCTTCCGTGCTGAGGATATTGGCGCAGAAGGCGCTTGGAATGAAGGAAGTCAGCAAATTTCTTCTTGCAATGATCCCTCAGCATGTCAAGTTAGATATGAAATAGATGGTACCCTCGCTGATTTGATAACTCAGATGGCTCAGTGAGACAAACTTCTCTGGAAACGACAGAAAATGATGGATAACTTTTTTACTTGGATAGATGGAAGGCCGAGTAACTACGGCTTA
Source organism: Allium sativum (assembly GCA_030737875.1). Classification (NCBI taxonomy): domain Eukaryota; kingdom Viridiplantae; phylum Streptophyta; class Magnoliopsida; order Asparagales; family Amaryllidaceae; genus Allium; species Allium sativum. The sequence goes on along the minus strand of CM060909.1, from coordinate 804,106,480 downwards.
CTCGCTGGAGCGAGCACCATGGAAATTCAAGCGACAACGAACTTGGCTCAAACACTCCCTGCTCCATGGTCCAGATCATATGGGACCCTAGGACAAGTTGGCATAGTCTGCTTTAATGAAACAAGATGCAACCAACCTCCTCCCAGGCATTTGTAGCATGCAACTTCCGACTGTAACATTTTGGATGAAAACGATGGATATGCAAGAGCCACCGAAAAATTAAATGAAGCCCGACCAACCTTTGCTCCAATTCGGAGGAATGTTTAAAATCCAGCTCAACCTCAACATGAGGCTCCCCATGTAGGGGGAAGACGAGAGAATTCGAGAAAGCTATAGTCTAACTTCATTGCCATCCGACTCCGAACCTCAAAGCTTGGATGGGAGACCAAGGACTAACATGAGCTGGACACAAATAAATCATTTTCTATCAAACTCTAACTCACAGCTCGATGAGGGAGTATGAATTCAGAGAATATGTGGATTTGATGACCACCGTTTAGTAAAATCCCCATGGATGGGGAGTACAGGATAAGAGCTTCGAACATCATCATCTGACTATCTGCCAGCTTTAGGCACATTTACGATTATCTGAGCTTCACAATAACCCAGACTATAAGCAGAAGAATGGCTCCTCAAGAACAACCTGCATACATCTAAGTAGCGGATCACCATCCGGAATTAAAAAACAGAAGCCTGATTGACTGCTATTACATATGCGCAACCAAGAAGCCAGAAACCGGCTTCCACCCAATTTAAGACTTCATACCGGGGGCACTAGCGCTAAATTAGGTAATTAGCGACAACTTCTCAAAGATGAGGGCCAAATTGGCAACATTAATTGATGCTTCAACAGAGATCAGGCGAGACCCTGCATGCATTCCTTGAAAGATTCAACGCCGCAGTGGCATCGGTAAATCGACCTGGACCATATATAGCGTTGATTGCTGTAGTATCCGGTATTCTGGATATCTCAAACTTCAAAATCTCTTTGCATCGAGACCCACCAAGAGGACTTGGCGGATTCACCTCTGAAACAAACCTCGGTATCTCTCTACCATGAGATTCTCCTAGAAACGTTGGAAAATCCTATCCTGAGACAGACAGATTCGTGCAATAAGAGTGTGCTAATGTTGAAATGGATGATCTCAATGTATTCACGACAGAATGGAGCACCATCTGACTCTTGAAATAATAAAGGAAAAAGAAAAGCCCCAGGAAAGACTAACAGGAATTTACAATTCTGGAAATGACCAATGTCATTAATCGGGCCCGCGGTCTTGATTATCAAGCTTAATGGAACCAAGCATGGGAGATAGACTCAACAAGACTATGATGGCTATTTCGGATTATGCCAAAGCGTGAACGAAGGAGCTCGAATAACTCACTAACGACGTTCGCTCGCTTGCAAGATTGACGAGCTTACTCAACTCTGCAGCTGATGCGAGGAGAGTATCTAAGTTTGCTGATATACTCAATAAAGCGATCACTGCTTTCTGGCTAAACAGATGGGTTGACCCCAACGCGAATGTGATTCGACCATTCGCATATACAACTCCAACGCTTGATGACTTGGGAATGGGCACATAACGACACAGGGTGACTAAGATTGTTGAACCTACATATCTAACCCGATGCGGCAGAAAAAAGTATAAAGGCTAGAAGATTGGATGTCCGATTGACCTTTCATAACCCCCAACAATGCTGGGGGCATAAGCACTGACTTCGCTCGTCCTCCACTAATGCTAGGAACATCAACTTCAACCGACAGATTGACTTTAAACATGACCCTGACTCAATGCATGATTCAGAACATATACATTATATCTTTAGAATATGAAGTGATTCATCCCGACCATCCAAGTGAGCGAAATTACGGATCAAGCAAGAATTCAAAGACTTGATCTGCAACTACATCAAATGGAGAGTATGATGAACTCCTCTGCTGCCTTACAATTGTGATAATCCTACCAGCTATTGGCTTGCATGTTTTCAACAACATCTCATACTGACTCGTATGTGATCACGGGACTATAAAACAATCTGAAGTGATCACGGCTTTCGGATGCACTATTATTACGATTAGATGCAATCATGGAGTCTTAGATTAATATCCTGACATCGAGATAGTCCAAATCCAAGCAAAAACGACAAATTCATATGCCGACTCTGATGCGCTCTATCCGAATGGTCCAGATGCTAGCTCAAGATACGAAGATTCTGACACCATACTATGACTTAGACGGCTATTGTATACATTGACTTATACATTAAAGAAATCTTAGCTTAGTAATGCACTTGACTTGTTTAGGAAGATGGCGTCGTTTGGCATCAACTTTTACATGTACGATCTCACACGGGAGCCAAACATACCGCATAACCTATGATGAAGGAATTCTACCTCTTGATTCGACGAAGTCTAAACGATTACTTGATCATCTTGACCACTCTAGCCATGAAATTTGGCCCGATAAGCATCAACGGAAGCAATGCGGCATATGACAAGCCATTTATACAGAAAAAGGTCCAAAAAGATTCATCTCGACTTATTCAAAGCACATATTATTTGCAACAAGATGTACTTTGGGGGGCAAAATGTTAGCCTGCTTTGTGACCAGACTATCCAAAGCCGAAGAACTCTATCAGGAAGGCCACTCAGGGCTTGAGTATGAACTGCAAGAGATCAACATCTGCTTGGATGAAGTAACGAAGGATGGGAAAACTCGTATTTCTGTGCACATAAGCTTCGGGTTGGATTCCACCATTTCGGATCAAGCAAAAGCGAATATTTCTGACCAACCAAACCGGATCGGGTAAACCGGATCGGGTCATCCGGATCGGGTTATCCGGATCGGGTCTCTACCCCTAACCGAAGCCGGATCGGGTCATCCGGATCGGGTTATCCGGATCGGGCCAACCGGATCGGGTCTCTACCCCTAACCGAATTCTGGGCAGTTAAAGACCATTTCCCCATGTTCTCCACTACTTCCGAGATTTACTCTAAAGCTGCCACGTAGCCACTCAACCCTAACCGAATTTCTACCTATAAATACACATACAACACATCATTTAAGGGGATGGGGGGCCTCAAGGAAGCTCTATCTATTTCGGCCATGGCTACCAACGAAGAACCTTCATCCTCTTTAATAAAATCAATGAATTCAGAGAGTATTATTCATTGTAATTGAGTGCTTGAGCGTCAATACTCATTGTATTTGTAATTTCTGAATGAATTGAGAAGTTATGAAGTGGATGTAGGCTTGTTAACGCCGAACCACTATAAATTCCGTGTGTTGATTGATTTTTCTTGTTTTTGTTCATGATTCCTCATTATTCTCTACAAAACATTATCAATTGGGTGTTAGGACCATTTTTTGGTCTAACAGTTATAAAACACTCAAAAATTGATTTAGGTTCATGTAACAGTTAAAGATTCCGAAACAAAAATCGCGGGCATAGTAAATTCAAATAACTGGTTAATCTCTTCAAGATGCCTAGTACACATTAATATCAAGTCTTTGGATAGTAATATCAACTGTAAGTGGCACTCTTGTTATAACAATCAAACACTGACAATAAATTCAAGTCAAATAACAATCTTCTTTTGTACCGATTAAATATTCACTTGAAAAAAAAAACTTAATAATTGCCACGTATTTATCATCACACATGTGCAAATGATTCGGCCAAACATTAGCCTTCCTTTGGGCCGGCTAATATTCGCATGAATAACTACACACAAATATCAAACATTTTTCATGAACAACCAAAATAAGAGAGGTCACTTTGGTGACATGTTATTCCAGTCAGATCATTATGAATGTAGGATATTTACAGTTATAAAGAGACACTAGTATTATATTTGAATTTATTTCTTACTGTTTGTAAAGTGCGCCTTAAGTGTCATAAAACACTCAAAAAAATGTTTCATGCTCATGTAAGAGTTAAAATTTTTAGAGCAAAAATCTTAATGTAGCATAAAATGTATTAGCCATAGCTATTTTAATCTTTTCTTTAGGTATGCGGCTATATTCATGACGTTCCCTTACTAAATATGATACAATTCATCATAAATAAATTACAAAACAAATGTCATAAATTAATGCTAGAATTAATTCCATATAAAATTTCATATAAATGACACAGTAATTGTCGTATTAAATAACATTAATGAACATAATAGCTATGATGTATATTTGACCATAGTATAGCTACATAAAATGCTACTATGTCATTATTCCTATGGTTTATTATTGGAATACTTAACTAAGCCATAAATGATGCAGTTTAGATCAACATGCAAACATTGCTCCTTTTATTTTGTGTTGACCAAAACTTGGAAGTGCAACATATCTTCCACATGGGCCATATATATAAAATATATGTACCTATTAAACATAAATGCATTAAAAAAATGTCTCTTCTTATTCCTAATAGAAACAAGCTGAATTATTTAATTTCATAACCAAAGCATTTAATGCATTTATGGTATTACCATAACAACCACAATTAATGCATTTATAAAAAAATGCAATGGATTGTTATGTGGTCAAAAAATATAAACCAATATTATAGCAAATTGATTTAGTTGCAAATATATATAAAACAATGAAACAAATCATTTCATTTCAGATCTAACCATGCATAAATATCTCAAAAGGAGCATACTTGATTCAAAATTTCTAAAATATCCTAAATACCATATATAATTATATGTCCAAATTAATTAAATCAAGGAGTCAGATTCATATTTCCTTGCATAAATTGTTCTAGATTATTCGAACCATTATATACAATCGATAAATAGTAGAGGAAAACAATTGTTCATAACATGTTCAAAATGTTCTTACATATTGAAATTCATTAGTAATTTAGAATAATATGCAATAACTTATGATGTTATGACTAACAAAAGTTGTTTTTCAACTTTAGAGGGATTCAGATTGTTTTCTAAAAAAAGTTTAATGACTTTACAATTTTAGTCATTTAGATATATCTTTCGAAACCAAAAAAGTTTCAAAAGCTAGACATTAATTTTCAATGCAAAAGCAAACCAAAGATTGCAAGTGGAAATAGAAGTTATACGTTCAGATCTAAATCCAAAAAAGTATCGGATGAAACCACAAATTGTAAACATCAAAACCTTGATTTCATATATTCCTTAAAGCAGAAAATTTCTCAATAAAATCAATTATGGGTGGCTCTGATACCACTTGTTGGAATTTCTATATATGTTATGATTGACAAATCATGAAACTCCGTATTTGTGATGACCCATATTGATTTAATTGAGAAGAAATCGGAGAAAGTAAAATAAATTAGCGGAAGTCATACCTGAGTCCATAGATGTTTACAGGGAGAGGATTAACTTAATTAATCCATGGTTTTGATTATCAAACCTGACACAAGCTTTAGATATGAATCTATAGTTGCTGCTTTTATGAACTGAATCCGTGAGCGTTTGTCAAAGAGGATTGACTTGGTTTTGGATCTTCCAAATTGACACAAGTTCAAATGTAAGTGTATTTCTTCAGAGGGGATAAAGAGAATACTATGAAAATTTGTGTAATTTGGGGACCATAACCCCTAATTTATAATAGTGTAATATTTTTATTTCAGCCTTTCAACAAACTGAAAATTATTCCGTCTCTACTCATTTCTTCCATAACAGCTGAATATTTATGTCAATAAATACTATTACCCTATTTGACCACTTTAATTGACATTCACACCAAAATAGCATTACACATTATATTTAAATGTGTGGCCCACATAATTGAAATATTCTAACAAGAACCTGTGACCACATGAGAGACATAACCATCTAGGGGTTGGAAGACTTAAGTAGGTGATAGTACAACCCACCTCTTTCCTACCTAAAAATATTAAATGGTCCAAATTTTGAATTAAGAGAGGTGAGGAATATCTCCAAAGAGGTTTGCTTTAGGTTTATTGAGAGGTTGTTGTAGTGTTCACCTCTCTCATGAAAAGAAGTATTAAGTAACCTGGTAAGATTGCAAATTAATAATTAAAAGTGATAATGGGTATCTCTAAAAGATTTTTTTAGGATAAGGTCTTAAGCGACAATAGATTATATCCTATGAAAGAAGTCTCAAGTGACCTAATGAAGTTCTATGCGATGTCAACTAGATAGTACATATGAGGATTCCGCCTTGGGGTTTAGGTACTAAATGATGTGGGACCTACATAGAATATAGGTATTGGATAGCTAGAAGTCTTTTTAGTCCTTATTAATAAGGTATAATTAAGTGGTTTGGGTATTGTTTCTCATATGGCTATGATTTATATGTGATACATGCGATAATAATTTAGATATTTAATATTCCATTGCCTTAATTATCAGTCAATGGTTTATGTAAGTAGTACCAACAACCAGCAACAAAGATACTAAGACCTTAGAGATAGGTCTTAAATGATTGGACATGCCTCGATTAAGGTATTAAATGGCCAGTACCTTCGTATTTATCTTCTATAAGAATTAGGTAGATGATGGACATAATTAGGGTTGGATCCCGCTTCATATATGGAAGTATTAGGTTAATCAATAGGTTTTGCTGATATTTCATACCTTAGAGAGAAAGGTTTGAAGATAAATCATGCATGCAATAATAAGTTAATTTGATTAACCTTAAAATATAGGCATAACCACTGAATGGAACCAATTGGTATAAATTTGTGTTATGAACAATATAGATATTCCAATCACCATAACATTGTTTTAACTCACTCCTCATTACAACCCACAAGATAGATTTAGAAACATGTCATTGGAACTAAACTTGATTGGTTATTGGGAACTCTTCTTTTCTCTCCTGTTCGATGTTGATGCGGCAACTATTTTGCAATGAATTCCAATAACTCTAAGATAGTAGTCGCTGTCAGTATTTGTGTCATATCTTACTTCCGCTATAAGGTTAGACTTACAAATCTATGATATGTTCATGCTTATTTGCAGTACCAAATTCAATGATCCATGCTTTGGTGGAATTAGATTTTAATTTTTACTGAAATTTGGACTTATTAGCATTCAGATTGTTACGTTTGATATCAGATTCTAGGTTTGGTGGATAAACAAGTGAACAAATTCATACATTTTACCTATTATTATTTTTATATTTGACTCTTAAAGATTATGGCTATATAGTGGTTACAATTACACTCTAAAGGAATTGGTAAAGCAACTGTGGGTTAGAAATATTTTTGAATTCGGTATTCTCACACTAACCCCCAGTTACCTATGAAGCCTTACGGTGCTTAAGGCGATATTGAAGAGCATGAGAATGACAAAATGATAGAATCGCAAAGGATATAGAGTGTTTGATTTAATGGTTAAGATCTTGCAACCTTGTGATTTTGATTATGAGTTCTTGCAGAAGATACACATTTACTCCAAATGGACCAAAAAATATACTTTGAATGTCGTAGACATCTAAAGGCAAGTTCTAGCAACGGTGCATTCATATAATCATCATTTCAATGAAAATTAGAACTTTTTATTTTGAGAAATTTAGTCAGTTTCTTACTCCAACCCTATGAAAGAAATTTTATTATTTATACAAATACATACATACATACATATATATATATATATATATATATATATATTGTGGAAAGCTATATAGTATGTAAAACGGGTTTTCAAAAGACTTCACTTCTTTTTTAAAGATTTATTTAGGAAGTTTTTATTATAATAATGTATTGGACCCCCAAAATATTTTAATAAATAAAAGTTTGATTTTCTAATGAATTTTAAGTAGTAAATAGTTTATACTATTTAGAAATGAGTTTAAAATGGCCTATATTTTTCTTAACGATCCTTTTGATTTATAAAAATCAAAGATTTTGAAATTTATCTCATTTAAGGGCTAGAAAAAATATGAATGGCGTATAGTTCTTTAAGCGTATGTAGTTGAAGAGTTGTTATACCCATTAGCTATTAGAAGATTTTTTTTTGAATTTGTTTAGGAGGGAAACCGACTGAAGTTGTAAAACTCTCCCTAGTGCAAAATATTCCATATAATGCAAAATACTAGTTGGAATATTTTTGGATTTTTACACGTGCGATGGATATGGTAGTATTATTTAGAATTATTGCAATTTTACGAAGGAAGGATCCAAAAGGCTTGACAGTAAGCCTAAGTGTCGTTGCCAAGAGGACAAAATTTTTCTAGATTGCATTAGACTGAAAAAGGCATATAGAATGATCGTTGAGTTATTATCAATTAAATAACCCGACTATCAGGTTCTAGGCTAAAAAACCATGCTAAGAAATGGGATAGTAGTCAATCGTAGAGGTCGACTAGTTAACCTGTGCTGCCGAGTATTGTAACATCCCAGATTTTTAGCAGTCAAATAATTAATTAATTTAATATTTTAAATATGTATTTAGGAATTTTAATAGCTCGAATTTAATAATTTTTAGTAGAGATTCAATTTGAATAATAGAATAGTAAATTTAGTTCTAAAATAGTTGAAAATAAGTTATATTTGAATTATAGTATGAACTTGACAATTTAAAAAGACTAATTAAATTTAGAATTAAATTATAATAACGAATTTATTAAAAAAACCAGAGTCTAAATGTATTAAATTTAATTTAATTAAAAACGAGCTTGTCGCATCGCGGTAGTTCACAGTTTTACGTTTTGAACTTCAATTGAGTATACAGGATACAATATAAGTCGGAATTCTTTGAAACAAGAATCTTTCGAATCTATTGGATTATCGTTTTCTAATGAAAGAGAAAAACCAATATTTCATCTTGTATATTTTGAGTTAGGTCAAAATCAAATTTCCACAAAGTCGTTATAGAATCGTTTATGAACCATAACGATTTATTTAATAAAATAAAGGGAATTTTGAATAATTTGAATATCAGTTTAACTTGGAAATGAAAATATCGAGTTAAAACTCAAACCGGTTTATTCTAAAGCTAGGTATAATTTTATTTGAATATATATGACAATAATAATTTATTATTATTAAATTCAATTGTTTTGGAATTAATTTATATTTTATCGTTTTAATTTAATGAAAACAAACAACCAATTTTGCAAATGACCTTGGAATTCAACAAAATGAATTTTATTAAATTCGTAGTGGCTAATTATCGTAGGATTTCAAGTTTCATGTCAATCGGAGTTATTATGTGAGCGCTAGCTAAATAATTGTATATCGATTAACAATTTAAAAGTTAAGATAGCGCAGTTTTTGTAAACGGACTCGGATTTCGACGAAATAAGTTTCATTGGATCCGAATTGTCAAATTATAGTTGTATGTCCATTTTGATCAAAAACGGAGTTCATATGTGATCATATGAATATAGAAACAATGAACGAAAATAGTGATTGAGTATTATATTGATTATAATCGAATAATAAAATATTTTTCCTACCTTATATAACATCGTATACATTCCTAAACCCTTATCCATCTTCTTCATGGTCAATACGAAGTCACGCCTCCACCAAAATTGAAAATCGCGAGTTTAAAAATCCGGATAAAATTAAATAAAAATATATAAATTGCAATACAAATATATTTGGATTCCTGGGGAGCTTCTCTTCAACCTCATATCAATTTCTAGGGTCTAAACATTCTATTGTTAGTTGTTTTGGTTACAACGATAGCTTGGGTTGGGGTATTTGTGATATTTAAGCTTCGAATATGAATTGAGTGTTATATTAGTGTTTGGGGTATTTTTTACAGCTTGTATGCTAATTTTTGTGGGGGTATGGAGAGGAAAATTTTCGCATGTTTGCACTGTAGCAACGTGGTGCTGCTTGAAGACGTGAAGGGAAAGGGAGGTGCGAGCTAGACAAAAAAGGGGGCGGAGGAGTGGAGTTCGGGAAGGTGAGGCTAACGAAGGTTTCAAAAAGCAGGATAATGGAGTAAGGAGGGAGATAAGGGGAGAAAGACATGACAATAGTGAAGTTCTTGGGTTCGATTTATGCAAGGGAAGAGGAAGAAGGTTTATGGCTTTGTATAATTAAGGAAAAGGTTAATCAAATAATAATTAAATGGCTAATGATATTTTTAATTATTATAATATATTTCAAACTTGTAAGGTGCGTAATTTATTAATACGTGATTAGAATTCAACGAAACGAGGGGAGTTAGGATCGTACGGACGAACATTACAAGGCTATAACACCCCGTATTTTCTGTAAACGTTAATGTAACAAATCAAGGTATACTTAATTTTTAAGAGAAGAATTAAGGGAAATGGGTTATGCCACTGCGTTCGCCTAAGAATTCTGCTTAACATAGAGTCCGAGTTTGCGTAAATCGGACTTCGTATGAAGAAGTTATGGCCTTCAGAAGTTTCAGAAATTCAAAATGAAGAAAACAGCTTGAAACTGAATTCAAAATTCAAAACAGAACCCAGAAGCGGGCTGGGCGGGAAATTTCCCGCCCAAGACCCAGGTCGACCAGGGGGTCGACCTCCACCCTATAGGTCGACCTTCCCTGTTTTTCTAGATACGAGGCAGAATTCATTTTTATGTATCCGGGCTGATTTCTAGACCAAATTCATGAGTTCTACGCTATATAAACGCCCCCAAACTTCACTTTCTCCACACATCTTCATTACGCCTATACTCTGCCTCAATCCTAATTAAAATAAATCTTATTCTCCACTAAAACAAGTTATAGTTCTTCTTCAAATTGGAGATTCAAATCAAGTTATAGCTTCAAGAAGGGAATCGAAGGCTAATTCAACGACTTCGAGCAACGTCACGCGAATCATAGCAAATCACCACAACGCTATCTTATTATCCTTTTCTAAACCGATCACTGTAAGTTCGGTTATTCCATATATTTGAACGTGTAATTGGAATTGTGAATGTAATGAATCAAAATATAGAACTATACCAATTTGCAAGTTAATTATCTTTGATTCGTGCTTATGTCAAATCTAACGTTATCTATGCCTTTGGATCTGATTCTCGATTGTGGCCTAGAACTTATTGTGGCTAATTACCAATGACTATGATTATGGGACTTTTGCCTAAGACTATGACTATGAAACTGCTGCCCATGAAACTATCGCCTATGACTATGATTCATGATAAAGAGACAATTACATATGACTATGACTATAAGACTGTTGCCTATGACTATGACTATGATTCATAATTTTGAGACTATTGCATATGATTCATGACTGTGAGACTATTACCAAGATTTATGACTATGAGACTATTTCCTATGACATTGATTAAGAAACTATTGTGATTAGTCGCCCATGACTTTTGTGGTTAATTGCCAATAACTATTGTAGTCAGTGACTTATGTCTATTCCCATTAACCTATTAGGTTGTACTTCGAACTGGCATTATGTTGGACCAAATCACCTATGCCCATTCCCTTAATTATGTTGGATCCCATTTTTTGGGGTGTAACTTGTCTAGTTTATTCCTATTCACTGTTATGTACATCAAATCCATTGGAACCATTACTTTTGTATTTGGTTCATTCTTGCATGGCTATTCTTTTATGTCAATTCTCATGCTTATCCCCTATTCCTTGCTTTGATACTATTAGTATCATTTCATGAGTACTTAGAAACTTGTGAAATCATGTTATACGTACGATTACGGCGCGGGAATTTGGGCGTAACTTAATTAAGTTAGTTTGGCATAATAAATATGTTGGCATAGTCTACATTGGCTATAATAGTGAATGATTTACATGCATATTAGACTTGGGCATAAGTTGATAAATTTAATTGGCCGCAAAGGGTGTAATTGGCGTGTAAACCAAGTTTTGGACATAAACGGTAAACTATAATATTAAATCTAGTTTTGACATGAACCGTAAATTGGAATATTAATCTAGATTGGGCATGAATTGTAAAAGGGGAATATTAAATCTAAAATTGGTATAAACTGCAAGTTGGGCTGATTGATAGGTAAATCAAGTTTTGGGCATAGAATATAAATATGCTAATTTGCATGACAAATAAATATGATCTAGGCTAAATTGATTTACAGAAAATTTGCATAAATAGTAAATATGTAAATTTAGTAAAAGACGAATATGCCTAACCTGAGGGTAGACTGAGTTGTTGTGTAAAACTGCCCGGAACCGACCGGCACATCCAGTGACCACAATAACACCTGTCTAATGTGGGTGGTTAGTGCATCAAGCCTAGAAAGACCGGAGGTTAGACTGAGTTGTGGTGTAAACCTGCCCGGAACCGACCGACACATCTAGTAACCACAACAATATCTGTCTAATGTGAGTGGTTGGTGCTTTAATTAATTAAGGCTCATGAATAAATCAAGCTAGAAATGGTGAGGTTAAGTAATTAGGGAAACACTTAACCGTAATAACATGTTAACTAGGCAAGTGGGTGAGGTTAAGTAAAATTAGAACACTTAACCGTTACAACATGTTAATTAGACAAGTGGGTGAGGTTAAGTAAATTTAGAACACTTAACTGTTGTAACATGTTAATTAAGCAGATGATAGGGTTAAGTTAACTAAGGTAACACTTAACCAAAATATATAATGACATGTGGTGGGGTTAATTAATACAAGAGGAAAACACTTAACCAATTATATAACATGATGTATGGGAAGGGTTAAGTTAACACGAGAACAACACTTAACCAATATAACATGATTTGAGGTAGGGTCAAGTCAACACCAGAAGGAAACACTTAACCAACATGACGTGACGGGTGGATGGGTTAAGTCAACTTGAATTGATTAATGACACTTGACCAATATAACTTGATGAGCGAATGGGGTTAAGTTAATTGGGAAATACTTAACCAATATAACCTGATGAATGAACATGGTTAAGTTAATAAATCACACTTAACCAATCCAACATGATAAGCAAGAAAGGTTAAGTTAATAAGAACCACTTAACCAACACGACTTGACGAGTGGGAAGGTAAAGTGCACGTCGGGTTGGTGGGTAATATTAGTAAATATAGGCCCACAAAACTTAACCATTAAGAAAACATGCTAGAATCGGTGGGAGGGTTAAGTACATCTAGTATAGGTAGGTAATATTTGTATATATAGGCCCATAAACTTAACCAGCAGGAAACCCTAGTAACGGGGACCCATTTCAGCAGTAACCCACATAGATGTATTATAGTACCCTGAAACTAGGCAGGGTGGGGCACGATTACTGGGCTGATTATAAGCGGTCAAAAATAGCAGCAGGGGGTACGTCAGTGTAGGTTCCGACGGTTTACGGGCGTGCACGTACTCCGAAGTGGAAAAAGCAGGCTGTCGAGTCGCTATCACAAGGCTTGATACACCTTATGGTTGGGCCAGCACAGAGTATCTACACGCAAGAGAGGGCCGACTGACACAGACACATGGAAAATTAATACAAAGTAGGTAGCATAATCCCTAGTTGGACCTAGGTCGCGTAAACCCTGAATCCGAGAAGCTTCAATAGGTAGCATAAACCCCAGTGGCCCTGGGTAGCGTAAACCCTGGTTGAATAAGCACTCGATAGTAAACCCTAGATTAGATCTAGGTAATAAACGGAATCCCCATAATAGAAGCACACATGAAGGCAACCGCAAATACGGGGATTGGGATCACGTTATCATATGATAATAGATTACTAGTTTGGACACCAGTTAGGTAGGGAAGAGATATAGAAATCAGTATAAATAGGGTAATTACGAAGCAGAGAAGGAGTAGAAGCGCATTCAGTTTATCAGTACATTCAGTTTATCGGTACATTCAGTTTATCTTGCCATATCCCATGCTTATCCCATATTATCTTGTTACTATGGTTTAGTCTTATATTTAGTTTATTCATGTCATGACCCTTTTCCTCGTTTAAATACTAAGAATCACTGGACTTACCAGACTTTATGTCTGACCTAGTTTGTTTTCGCCTCTTTTCTTCCGTTGTCCCCCCCCGGAAGTCAGGGAGGGAATAGCTCGGGTTTGTTTGGACTGTTACTCTTTCCAAGCTTGAAGACTCTTTGACGTGTTGCCTTGGACTCTCTCTTCTACTGCTATGGCTGGCTCATGTTTTATTTGGGGAAATCATTTTATGCTTCTTTATTTTTGTAAGCAAGACATGATACTTTGGTATTGTAAAACAATTTTTGTACAAGCTATTTATCAATGAAATAAAGTTTTATTTATTTGCCGCTGCTTTAATTGTCTGTCTTGTAATTTATCTGCATCTTTTACCTATAATTCTCCACCGAAATTAAGGCATTCCCTTTGTGAGTGACCTTAATGGAGGTGGGGTGTTTCACTTGGTTTCAGAGCTGAAGGTTACCGGATCAGATAAAAGATTTGAATAATCATTTTCAAAATGGTTTTAAAAGAAGAATTTTCAAAAGAAAAGTTTTGTTTTAAAGGCATATTCCCCAAAGCCATATGCACTATCTTTTGATCCTCTATTTGAATCCTTGTTTCCTTCTTTCTTGAGTCTCCGAGGCTCCTGGCTTTCTGGGAGGTAACCTCATCGCAACATGGTTTCATAGGCTCGACAAGACTACGACACTTGTCAAAGGGCAAACAAGTGCCCAACTTCCATCTGTAGCCATAGCAGTTTTACCTGTGGCTAATTTTCTTTCGAGCTTTGTAGGATTCTCCGTGCGATGGAAGCAGCTTTCGAGAGACATGTCAACAAGTTACACAAGGATGGCAAAGTTGAGAATGAGGGGGTCTGGCTACGGAGTGCAACGCAAGGATGAAGAACCCATGGATATGGACTTGGCTCACAAAGGAGGGGAGGAAAAAATAGTAAAACCTAAGACGAGAGGAAGTATCTTTACTAGGGTATAACGGGTCATATAATTGAGGACAAGTGCAAGAACAATGGACAGGATTTTCCAGAAGGCGAGTGCATGCTCTCACCGTCAGCATACCTGAGAGAGAGGCAGTAAGATTTCGGTTAAAAGAGTTTTTCCTTTTTGATTATCCTGTTAGTACTCCTTCCGATTTTAGCGCTTCACATCCGTATATATCTGCTTCCATAGTTGAGTCTCTTCACCCTAGATATTGTGTAGTAGAGGATCCCATTATAGTCTCGAATCCAATTGCTGGTTCGGCCCATCTATCTTTGACTTGTGAGGATTTGAGAATAGCTATATTTATGCTTATGTTTTTTGGGCTATGGGTTGATTCTTGGCATTGATTGGTTAGCTAGTAATTATGAAACAAGGGTAGTTAGACTTTCGACTTGCCTCGAGAATACCCTTGAGATTTCGTACGATCCTAAGGGATCAGTTTGTCTTAGCTACCTAGAATCACTTTACTTATCTATCGACGATTTTCGATCCGTTGAGGTAGTCCATGAGTACGCAAGATATTTTGATTAGGGTAGGGGTTTTCCCCCTAAAATTCGAGACAAACTTCCGCATGTATCTAGATGACACTGCAAAGCCAGTTATGCGATCAACGATAATTCTGGAGCAAGATTGGCAAGGATAGCCAGAGTCGGTAAAGTGCTCAATTGTTTGGTTGTTTTGTTAGTATCATCTCACATAGATCGTCCAAATTCGAAGGAGGTATCCCTTGGGTGCTTGTCTGATATTGGTTTAGGCCTTTGGGGCTTGTACTTGAGGGATGTCAAGTTCGACTAGGATGGTTTGCGTGAGAAATAAATGGTTGGGGCTGGCACCCTAAGTTAGACTGACCTTAAGAGAGGTAATAAGCACATAGTAACCATTAGCTTTAGACCCTCAGACTTGCAGCATGATGGATAAGCTAAGTAGAGGAGAGACCTCTAATCATCTTAGGATATACACTTGGTATCATGATTAACATATGTTTTATCTTGGAAAGATAGTTCGACGTTGGATACCCTCTAGCATAGTAAGTGATCGAAGGCCTATCTTTACTAGTGAGTTTTGGAAAGGGAGGTCAAGAAGCTTCGCAACCATGATGTTAAGTTAGATAAGGTATAGTGGAGTGAATCTCAAGAAGATGCGACTTAGAAGACTGAAGACTAGATACGCGCATCTTACCCTTTTTGAGGGTATATCCTTGATTCCTCTTTTTCTGAAAAATCTATTTGTATGCTAGTCTTTAGCTTTTAAGTATATCCTCTCGATCCTATCCTCAATCCTTAGGTAGAAGCCAATGGATGTAAACATGTGTTTGAGACATGGTATGTTTGGTGGATGCAAGTGGTTACAATTGTTTGCTAGTGGTTGCTCGTGGATGCATATACACACATTAGGCACTAGATCGGCTCAGTCACTTTCATGTTTGCATATGCATATATGTATTTGTATATGGATTAAAACTTGATGCGTTATCATATGGATGTTGCATATGGATGAATGAATATGCATGCATATAGTACTTACATGATTAGGGATAATTGCATACATGATGGACACATGGCACTGATATAATTCGCATTAAGGAGGTCAACTGAATCAGTAGACCGCCTGATTTTACATTAGATAAAAACATGTACACACACTATGCATAGAATCATGAAAGCATTAGAAATCTTTTTTAGGGAC
Source organism: Allium sativum (assembly GCA_030737875.1). Lineage (NCBI taxonomy): Eukaryota > Viridiplantae > Streptophyta > Magnoliopsida > Asparagales > Amaryllidaceae > Allium > Allium sativum. The sequence goes on along the minus strand of CM060909.1, from coordinate 804,089,989 downwards.
AATGGATGCCAGTGATTGAATGGTTGAGTAGATGGATGCTGGATGTTAGGATACATTCTTCTTAACTTGAAGATTTCGGGGACGAAATCCTTTAAGGAGAGGAGAATGTAACACCCCGTATTTTCTGTAAACGTTAATGTAACAAATCAAGGTATACTTAATTTTTAAGAGAATAATTAAGGGAAATGGGTTATGCCATTGCATTCGTCTCGGAATTCTGCTTAAGATAGAGTCCGAGTTTGCGTAAATCGGACTTCGTATGAAGAAGTTATGGCCTTCAGAAGTTTCAGAAATTCAAAATAAAGAAAACAGCTCGAAACTGAATTCAAAATTCAAAACAGAACCCAGAAGCGGGCTGGGCGGGAAATTTCCCGCCCAGGACCCAGGTCGACCAGGGGGTCGACCTCCCCCCTATAGGTCGACCTGGGGGTCGACCAGGGGGTCGACCAGGGGGTCGACCTCCCCCCTATAGGTCGACCTGGGGATCGACCTGCCCTGTTTTTCCAAATTCGACGCAGAATTCATTTTTATGTATCCAGGCTGATTTCTGGACCAAATTCATGAGTTCTACACTATATAAACTCCCCCAAACTTCACTTTCTCTACACAACTTCATTACGCCTATACTCTGCCTCAATCCTAATCTTCACTAAAACAAGTTATAATTCTTCTTCAAATTTGAGGTTCAAATCAAGTTAAAGCTTCAAGAAGGGAATCGAAGGCTAATTCAATGACTTCGAGCAACGTCACGCGAATCATAGTAAATCACCACAACACTATCTTATTATCCTTTTCTAAATCGATCACTGTAAGTTCGGTTATTCCTTAGATTTGAACGTGTAATTGGAATTGTGAATGTAATGAATCAAAATATATAACTATACCAATTTGCAAGTTAATTATCTTTGATTCGTGCTTATGTCAAATCTTACGTTATTTATGCCTTTGGATCTGATTTTCGATTGTGGCCTAGACCTTATTGTGGCTAATTGCCAATGACTATGATTATGGGACTTTTGCCTAAGACTATGACTATGAAACTGTTGCCCATGAAACTATCGCCTATGACTATGATTCATGACAAAGAGACAATTACATATGACTATGACTATAAGACTGTTGCCTATGACCATGACTATGATTCATAATTTTGAGACTATTGCATATGATTCATGACTATGAGACTATTACCAAGATTTATGACTATGAGACTATTGCCTATGACATTGATTAAGAAACTATTGTGATTAGTCGCCCATGACTATTGTGGTTAATTGCCTATAACTATTGTAGTCAGTGACTTATGCCTATTCCCATTAACCTATTAGGTTGTACTTCGAACTGGCATTATGTTGGACCAAATCACCTATGCCTATTCCCTTAATTATGTTGGATCCCATTTTTTGGGGTGTAACTTGTCTAGTTTATTCCTAGTCACTGTTATGTACATCAAACCCATTGGAACCATTATTTTTGTATTTGGTTCATTCTTACATGGCTATTCTTTTATGTCAATTCTCGTGCTTATCCCCTATTCCTTGCTTTGATACTATTACTATCATTTCATGAGTACTTAGAAACTTGTGAAATCATGTTATACGTACGATTACGGCGCGGGAATTTAGGCGTAATTAATTAAGTTAGTTTGGCATAATAAATATGTTGGCATAGTCTAAATTGGCTATAATAGTGAATGATTTACATGCATATTAGACTTGGGCATAAGTTGATAAATTTAATTGGCCGCAAAGGGTGTAATTGGCGTGTAAACCAAGTTTTGGACATAAACGGTAAACTAGAATATTATATCTAGTTTTGACATGAACCGTAAATTGGAATATTAATCTAGATTGGGCATGAATTGTAAAAGGGGAATATTAAATCTAAAATTGGTATAAACTGCAAGTTGGGCTGATTGATAGGTAAATCAAGTTTTGGGCATAGAATATAAATATGCTAATTTGCATGACAAGTAAATATGATCTAGGCTAAATTGATTTACGGAAAATTTACATAAATAGTAAATATGTAAATGTAGTAAAAGACAAATATGCCTAACCCGAGGTTAGACTGAGTTGTGGTGTAAAACTGCCCGAAACCGACCGGCACATCCAGTGACCACAACAATACCTGTCTAATGTGGGTGGTTAGTGCATCAAGCCTAGAAAGACCCGAGGTTAGACTGAGTTGTAGTGTAAACCTGCCCGGAACCGACCGGCACATCCAGTAACCACAACAATATCTGTCTAATATGAGTGGTTGGTGCTTTAATTAATTAATTAATTAAGGCTCATGAATAAATCAAGCTAGAAATGGTGAGGTTAAGTAATTAGGGAAATACTTAACCGTAATAACATGTTAACTAGGCAAGTGGGTGAGGTTAAGTAAATTAAAACACTTAACCGTTACAACATGTTAATTAGACAAGTGGGTAAGGTTAAGTAAATTTAGAACACTTAACCGTTGTAACATGTTAATTAAGCAGATGATAGGGTTAAGTTAACTAAGGTAACACTTAACCAAAATATATAATGACATGTGGCGGGGTTATGTAATACAAGATGAAAACACTTAACCAATTATATAACATGATGTATGGGAAGGGTTTAGTTAACACGAGAACAACAATTAACCAATATAACATGATTTGAGGTAGGGTCAAGTCAACACCAGAAGGAAACACTTAACCAACATGACGTGACGGGTGGATGGGTTAATTCAACTTGAATTGATTAATGACATTTGACCAATATAACTTGATGAGCGAATGGGGTTAAGTTAAATGGGAAATACTTAACCAATATAACCTGATGAATGAACAGGGTTAAGTTAATAAATCACACTTAACCAATCCAACATGATAAGCAAGAAATGTTAAGTTAATAATAACCACTTAACCAACACGACTTGATGAGTGGGAAGGTTAAGTGCACGTCGGGTTGGTGGGTAATCTTAGTAAATATAGGCCCACAAAACTTAACCGTTAAGAAAACATGCTAGAATCGGTGGGAGGGTTAAGTACATCTCGTATAGGTGGGTAATATTTGTATATATAGGCCCACAAACTTAACCAGCAGGAAACCCTAGTAACGGGGACCCATTTCAGCAGTAACCCACATAGATGTATCATGGTACCCTGAAACTAGGCAGGGTGGGGCACGATTACTGGGCTAATTATAAGCGGTCAAAAATAGCAGCGGGGGTACGTCAGTGTAGGTACCAACGGTTTACGGGCGTGCACGTACTCCGGAGTGGAAAAAGCAGGCACTGGGTACTAGTAGTTATACACCATGCATCTTGAATCGTGTCGGGTCGCTATCATAAGGCTCGATACACCTTATGGTGGGGCCAGCACAGAGTATCTACACGTAAGAGAGGGCCGACTGACACAGACACATGGAAAATTAATACAAAGTAGGTAGCATAATCCCTAGTTGGACCTAGGTCGCGTAAACCCTGAATCCGAGAAGCGTTCTATAGGTAGCATAAACCCCAATGGCCCGGGGTAGCGTAAACCCTGGTTGAATAAGCACTCGATAGTAAACCCTAGATTAGATCTTGGTAATAAACGGAATCCCCATAATAGAAGCACACCTGAAGGAAACCGCAAATACGGAGATTGGGATCACGTTATCATATGATCACAGATTACTAGTTTGGACACCAGTTAGGTAGTGCAGAGATATAGAAATCAGTATAAACAGGGTAATTACGAAGCAGAGAAGGAGTAGAAGCGCATTCAGTTTATCAGTACATTCAGTTTATCGGTACATTCAGTTTATCTTGCCATATCCCATGCTTATCCCATATTATCTTGTTACTATGGTTTAGTCTTATATTTAGTTTATTCATGTCATGACCCTTTTCCTCGTTTAAATACTAAGAATCACTGGACTTACCAGACTTTATGTCTGACCTAGTTTGCTTTCACCTCTTTTCTTCCGTTTCCCCCTAGTTAGTCAGGGAGGGAATAGCTCAGGTTTGTTTGGACCGTTACTCTTTCCAAGCTTAAAGACACTTTGACGTGTTGCCTTGGACTCTCTCTTCTACTGCGATGGCTGGCTCATGCTTTATTTGGGGAAATCATTTTATGCTTCTTTATTTTTGTAAGCAAGACATGATACTTTGGTATTGTAAAACAGTCTATGTACAAGTTGTTTATCAATGAAATAAAGTTTTATTTATTTGTCGCTGCTTTAATTGTCTGTCTTGTAATTTATCTGCATCTTTTACCTATAATGCTCCACCGAAATTAAGACATTCCCTTTGTGAGTGACCTTAACAGAGGTGGGGTGTTCCAAAGGCCGTGGTGAATTGGAGTGGACTGGAGCTAGTCAGAATTTTGTTTAACTTTAGATGTCTGTTAAAATTAAATGAAATGACGCTAACTCGTCAATTGAACGATTGGTAAATTATCAACTCACACTTTCTGGATTACTATTTAAATTATATCGTGTTATAAATATCTATTGTTTAATCAATATTTATTTATATGATATAACTGGTTGTTTGTTTGAATGATTGGTTCTTATTATCTGAATGTTTGTTTTGATTGATTATTGTTTACTGCGTGGATTATTTGGTTATAGTATAAATTTCTGTGTATTAACGGTTAAACTCTGGCACTGTCTGCTTTAAGCAGAAGATTCATTTTTAAATAAATTAGTTGAATTGTCTGTTTATATGCAATATATATACTGTTATATTAACTGTGATGCTCGGAGAATCAGGTTAGAGGGATTCAACTGGATTCCTCAAATATTTTAATGTTATTTTCTTTCATATTGTTACTACATAAACTGTTTATCCAATCTGTTCGAATGATGATTTAGTTATTGATGGTTGAATTAAATTCAACATTGATATTTATTAATCAATAAACAGTATTGATTAAGTGGTTGGCAGCAGATGACCTAAAAATCCATATTTGTAAGTCGTTGATTTACCATCAGGTGAATTGACTGAAATGAAGCTATAATTTTTTTTATAACTGAAGTCAGATTTTTGAAATCTATTTTGTATAAATTATATTAAATAAAAAATTATTTAAAAGAAAACAATAATTATTGTTATTTTTATAAGTAATTATAAAATGATTTATCATAACGAATTCTTATATTTGAAGTAAGGGTTTATAAGTAGGTAATCCTGAAATTAACCTAAGGGTTAATAATTTGAAGTAACCATTTCCAAGAAACAATTTACTGAAATTAAATTAATTAAGTTCTTAATTAATTTAAGAGGAAGGATTAGTAGAAATCAGTTAGCAAGTTAACTGATGTTATCTAGTTGACTAAGTCAACTATGTAGATTGAGATTGATTTTTAGATTAAATTATTTTCAATTAATCTTATAGGGATGGTTTGATAAATAGCTATGAAAATTCCATGAATGTTCTTAATAGTTAATTAATCTGTATTTAAGTGTGTTTGTCGAGTTGTTTACTTATAATAAAATTAGTAATTATTTTGAATAACCTTTTAAAGGTAATTAACTATTTACTTGTGTCTTAGTTAATAAAGAAGTTAGTTACTTATGTTTGGATTAATAATGAAGTAAACTATTTTTACTTCAATTAATGTTCAAATTAATTATTATTTTAATTAATAATAATTAAAGGGATTATATTTTTTTATTGAAATCATTTAAGAAGGTAATCAAGTTTGTGATAACACTTTAGTTAAACCTTGAGAGAAGTTTATGAAGGGATTTTATAGAGAACCCCAAGTTTTATAAACGAAGTTATAAAAGAGATTCTAAGCTAATGCGATAGTCTAAAATGAATATTTACCTAATATTTGAGTTAAGTAAAAAAGGTTAAGGTCAAAAGAAGATTTTTAGGAACGTAAATAATTCTACTAAAGGATTGTATCGAAACTTAAGTTGTACGAAGTTATAATAACCAACTTTTTAAATGAATAAGTTGTGAATGATTTCAACTGTTGAAGCAGGTTGATAATTTGATTTATAAACTTAAGAAAGGTCTATAACAAAATAAAAGTTTAGAAGCGAGAAGATATGAAGTGAAATCGAAACGGAAGCCTAAAATGGATTGAAACTGGTTATGTGAGTTAAATTCTGATAATTTAATGTAAATTCGAATATTTTAAGCAACAATGAAGGTTATAAAAATAGATCTAAAATAAGTTTTGAAATAAAATCTTATAAGCTTTTTTATTTAAAGGATTCTAGTTATAATGGAATACAGTTTTTGTATGGAATGCTGTAAGGTTTGGTAAGTAACTTGGTAAAGGATTTGTGTAATAAAATCCAAGTTGTAAAGAAATTGTATTAAAATGGTTTAAGGCAATAAGGTGTCTTTTAGTAAGAATTTACTTAATCGACAAATTAAGTAACAGTAGTTATATTTAAGAAAAGAATTTCAAAAATAAGAAGCAATTTATTGAACCATATCTTAAATGAAATAATAAATGAGATTTGATATGACATTATTTTTAATATCAGTTTTGAGTTGCAAAGTTTTATCCATCTTAAGATAAGAATGTTGTCGAACAAAGTCTGAGAGGTAAATAGAATACCCCAACTTGAATGACATTAGTATTATTTGAGGATGATATTAGTTTGCAATGGTAACGGTGTTAGGAATAATCCATAACAAATACTGCAAAGTTAATTTGCAACGTTAGAGAAATTTAATAGAACTATTGGTTTCATGGTAAACAATGTATACTTCACATTGTTTGGCCCAAATATGAAGAGTGATTGTACTTATACCCTTTGGTTAAGTATAAGACACTATTTTCCAATAACGGAAATAATAGTTTTTTTTTGGAAATACACATATTCCAAGAAATAAGTAAATGGCTGGGATTTCTGAGATAATGAAAACAAGAAGTTAAATGAGTTGAAATGGATATTATTTTCATAAACATAATGGTAAACTTCAATGTATAAAATTTTGAAGTTAAATGGAATGGTTTAGGATTTTATAATGAAGAATATGTTGCTTGATATTGTTTTGGTCCATACAAGATTAATGATTAAATTTATACCAATTAGTTAAGTATATATAACGATATTTCCAAAGTAAAGAAAATAAAAATGGGTCTTGTGAAAATATGGCAATATTTTCGAGGTGAAGAAATAAAGAGATGAGTTTTGTGGATACGTTTATCATGAAGAAGTAAATATATGGTTATGTTTTCAAAGTAACAAAAATAGAAGAGATTTGCTGAGATAAAATATACGGAATTGATTTTAAATCGATGAAAGGATTTTAATGAATGGTCTTAAAGAATGGGCTTGAGCTGTTGAAGTACATCTGTACTGTTTTTGATTTGATTGTTAAAAACCCAACTATTAATATTGCTTTTGACTATTGACGAGTTGGTTCCAAGGGACCATGATGGGAACCAGACTCAAAACCACTTCGAACAAACTTTGCATTTGAATTATACGGATAATTATGAAATGATTTGAAGACATAGATCTTCTGAGGGAGATGGTTACTCGCTGATGTCTCTGGCTAATTACTAGGGTTAAAATCGTGGCAGTAAAACTCTTGTTCTGAGGTATCTTCCATTTCGTTCAGTCCCAGAATGAACTTGTACGGCTGAATGTCTGACAGAGTATTTCCTAAAATCACATACGTTGATTTTTACAAATATACTAAGTATGATGGCGTAGAAGGCAACTTCTTTTAGCTTAACACCCAGAGTGTGAGAACCCGTAACTTCCCTGTGAGGGAAAGAGCGGATACTTTGAGAACAGCACACAAATGAACGCAGACGGAAGAACATTTCATTGTTATTACAACAATTCCATCAGATACAAGAATATACAGAGTATAATTGAATAAATTACATTCGATAAATATCAGAGATTACAATAAATTACATAGCAGCGGAAAATAATACAAAACACAACTGAAAGTGATACACGGATACAGAGCTTTCCAAGCATCGTTCCAGCTATAAATCAGGATCCTATGAATATAAATCTGCAAAACCTAAACTACTAGCTGCCCGTGTAGAAAATAAGGGCACCCAGAGTTTAGGTTAAAACAATAAACTCCAGGTCAGTCATGTGACTGGTGCGAGAACTAAAACAGTTATTTAAAACTTTACTTTAAAAGAGAGTAATTCAAGGGACCACGCCGTATAACACGGAACGGGTTTCCTCCCAAGAATACCAGTGCATATCAATAAACAACGCAATGCTTTTTCGAAAAATTGAAGCTATTATAAGACCCAGGTCCCATCACACAATGCAACGCAAGCCGGAGGATAGGGTTTTCCCTTATAATAGCCAAACATGCTTGGTACGTTTAAAACAAATCATTTGATACTATAATAAGTGTATAGTGTCAAAACAATTTCAATCATAAATATAAATCATAAACGGCATGGGTACCATATATCATGTCGCCATACTAGTTCTACAATTAAAACCGCAATACACGTATTGGAAATTGGATTTCCGTCATGAGTCGAGGCAAGGGGCAAGCTCCTCTCCACTTCGAGACACTCTAGCAAATGCCTCGGGACTACACACTCTGGGTAACCCCTGGATGCTTCAGGGACGGTCCTCTCTTACGTTTGAGGATTAGCTATGCCTGAACACACGTTTCCCGGTCCTTACAGACCTAAAGTCGAGGCGCCTCATCCAACAACCACATAGGTGAAAAGTATATAAATGTCAGGGCTGGTAAGTCACTGACACCACCAAAGCTAGAAAGAAACGTCGTGCTCTCCCTGCAGTCCTTATCCCGTTTTTAACTCATACCGAGGTGTGAGGCTCGCGAATTCACGCTATACACAAAGCTGCCACGTAGGCCGTGCTTTGATCATCAACCACAAGACTTTGCTTTTCAACAGAAGCCTTGATCCATGCAACTCAGCATGCCACACAGGCAATTCATGCCATGCGATTGATATCTATCGATATATAACCTCTAAGCTCGTACGTCTCAGAGAAGGGCGTTAAGCAAGAGAATAAATTCTCCGCCGCCAAACAGATGTATATTTAACAGAAATCAATCAACACAAAATAAAATCCAATGTCAGACACACAATCCATTTACAAGTTCGTTCTGGGTCTGAACGAAACCGGAGGCACTTTCCTCGCATATCCATCCATCTCCAAGTACGTCTGGACGACCACCAACTATTTCCATCCTCTTGGGTGTACAGCCCAATCAGGATCGTCAGTAATTATCCAAACGATGTGAAGATTTCCGGTCTTCCACCACCGTCTTCATCTTCGACTTATCGTCGAATAGGTTATTCAGAATGGGTATAAACCCGGTCTTTCCGAACAACCCACGTATATTAAAAACAAATGTTACACAAACTCAACATACGCCTCATTCCAATTCATCAGTCACTAACCATAAATCAGTAAGAGAGCAATTCCCCAAATATTAATCCCGAAGGCCGAAACCAACATCAGATCAATACCCAGGAAACCATTCTTCTTAACTAACCTACAGCTAGTTTCTAAATTTCAATTCTTAGGGAAAGGTTCCCATTAATTTTATCCAAGATAAATTCTTTAAAATTTATCCTTTAATCTTCCTTTGGATGTCGTATTAAACCAAATTATGGTTTTCCAAACTAGTCGAGATTAGCGAACCACACCGAAGTAATTATTTATTTTATCTACCAATCCCAACCTATTCATCCCATGAAGCAAAACTGGTAATACTCCATATCTAGCACCATGGTGTTATTGGTAAAATTAATTACCATTTCACGTTCAAATCTAATTAAAGATTTAACTATCGCTTTGGAGCAAAACTGGTAATACTCCATTCTCGCTCATTTTCCAAATTTGATAATTTAGATTATCAATGCACATTTCAATCTAATTGCAGATTCATTAAAAATCCTTTTACTAGGTTAAAGAACTAATGTTATTTAAAACACAGTTCACGACAAACCCAGATCACATTCTATTTATTATCGGGTTAAAGAACAAGTGTTATTTAAAACACCCTTCACGATAAACCCATGAATCAATTCTATTTAAACCCATTTCAAATCCAATTTATTTATTTAAAAATAAATGGCTTTTAATTTCAGTTCAAAACTAGTTCATTTCGATAAAAATCTATTTTTATCTTTTCAAATATGGAGTTTTTCATCCCAATTTTTCCCAAATCATTTCTTATGATTTTACACAAATTATTGATATTTTTAATGATTAGACCGAAATTTGGGCCTAACACCCAAACTCTATGTGAAATCCTCACAAATCACAGATTACAGATAAAAAGCAGTAAAAACAGGGAACACACGAGATTTTTATAGTGGTTCGGCTCAATCCAAGCCTACGTCTACTTTATAGTTTCTTAAATCCTAAGAAGCTATTACAATGTTGTTTGTTTGCAGTTTATACACGAAATCCTCGTGTTTACAATGAAGAAGAGGAGATTAAAGGTAAGATTATACACGAAATCCTCGTGTTGTAATGTGGAATTCAACTTCTAGGTTATGCAATAGCCTTGCGAAGAACCATAGTTGAAGCCATGGAGAGTTAGAGTTCCAAAAGTCCTTTGAAATGGCCACGTTGTGGTGTATTTATAGGCGTAAAGGGACCTTGCCAGGCTCTGAAGCGGTCCGGTTCGGAGGTGCCACGTGGCGGGTACTGAGGTGATCTCGGAAGTAGTGGAGAGGTGGTCTTCAGATCGTGCTAGGACAGGTGGAGTCCGATCCGCAATTGTAGGAGTCGGTTATGCCAAGAGAAGAGGTCAAAGCAGCAGTGTGTGAAGAAACAAGTCCAGTCGGTTCGGATCGGATCCGAACCGAACCGGTCCTTCGAGCTGAGCGCATGTGTGCACTTCTGTGTAGATGTCCAAAGCGGGTCGGGTTTGCCCCTTCTGATCCGGTCTGGACTGATGAGTGTGGGAGTTGTGCCAAGCTAGCTCTTGTGAGGATTTGGTGTGAAGCGGGTCGGGTCGGGTCTGCCTTATCCCGATCCGAACCGGAGTCTCCGATCCGAGCCGGCATCTAAGTGTTGACGGAGGATGATGAGTTGGTGAAGGCAGGATGCCTCATTCCGATCCGAACCGACTTATCCGATCCGATCCGAGGATTTATTCAATGCTAAATTCCAGGTCTCCGGTTCTGCATACGTTCACGGAAACGGGCGTAACTTTCAAACCGTAAGTCCGATTGAGCCAAACCAAAGCTCAAACTGAAGCTAATTCAGAGATCTTCAAGAGTTACCGAGCTTAGCTCCATAATCGCTGTTTTCGGGCCCAAAAAAGGTCATCTGGTAGGAGTTTCGGGCCATTCTTTGTTTGTGATGCGATTTCAACCATATCACTTCATGTCTTCTGACGATATTCCCAACGCTTGAGTGTATTGTTGAGAAGAGATTCCATGTGTGACTGCTTTGACTAAAAAGCGGGTCAACATTAATGATTTTATCAAGGCACGTACAGTCGATTTCCATCAACGGCCATCGAACTGCACTTACAGCGACCTTTTTCAAATTTAATCTGGACATAACTCCAAATCCAACCGTTAGATTTCAAATTTCTAATATCCGTTAGAAAGCTCTTTTCAATACGAACCCAACGGTTCCAGTTTTAGGAGAATCCGACGGTCGGATCTCCCGTAATGTCCGTTCGAAGTCAATGGTCGAAATTCGCGAACTGCCGCAGCGCAGCGCGTTCTATTCAGGCCATTATATTATATATATAATATATATTTCGTCGATTTCTATTTAAAACGAATTTTATAAATTGTTTTAAATTCGTTTCAAAAACATTTTCAACTTCCATTTCCAATTCAAATCAAAATTGAAATTTTCCTTATAAATTCGTTTTAAAATTCATTTCAATTCAATTCAAATTTAAATTCAATTTGAATTCATTATATATTCAATTCAATTCAAATTCATTTTCTATTCTATTCAATTCGAATTCGTTTTCTATTCAATTCAAATTCGTTTTATATTCAATTCAGTTCGAATTCGTTTTCTATTCAATTCAATTCAAATTCGTTTTCTATTCAATTCAGTTCGAATTCGTTTTATATTCAATTCAATTCAAATTCGTTTTATATTCAATTCAATTCGAATTCGTTTTCTATTCAATTCAATTCAAATTCGTTTTCTATTCAATTCAGTTCGAATTTGTTTTATATTCAATTCAATTCAAATTCGTTTTATATTCAATTCAGTTCGAATTCGTTTTCTATTCAATTCAAATTCGTTTTATATTCAATTCAGTTCGAATTCGTTTTCTATTCAATTCAAATTCGTTTTATATTCAATTCAATTCAAATTCGTTTTATATTCAATTCAGTTCGAATTCGTTTTCTATTCAATTCAAATTCAATTCGTTTTCTAATTAAATCAAATTCGATTCGTTTTCTAATTAAATCAAATTCGTTTTCTATTCAATTCAAATTCAATTCGAATATAATCGATATAAATATCGTTCGCTTCAAAATAGCGCATCTCTAATCAACACGGCTTTATATTCAACAAATGGATTTATATTTCTTTCAATACACGACTCTATATCTTTGTCAACACACGACTAATCTCAACGAATGAGTATTGTCCGCGTGTGACTATTTTTGTTATTTAATATATTTTATAAAAATTGTGGTATCTATCGTTTGATTTCAAATCAGACTCCAACCGTAAAGTAGTAAGAGAACGATTTCCTGAATATTAACCCCGAAGGCCGAAACCAACATCAGATCAACATCCAGGAGACCACTCATCTTATCTATTTTCCAATTAGTTTCTAATTTTATATATGATAAAGATGTAAATTTTATTGTTAAAATATTTCGTTCAACACATGACTAATCTCAACGGATGAGTACTGTCAACACATGAACCTTTATTTTATAATATTCTTTATTTTCTCGATTGGAATGAGGCCCAATCAATTACCATATAAAGTTAATTATATGGATTCCATTCAACACATGTATATAATAGCAACGATACATAATCAACCATCATCCAAAGTGCACTACACTGTATAAGCATCAAATATAGATATCTAACGCTTATAACAGCCTGTCAATCAATCGATCGACATACAACTAATTATTGGGATTAGTGTATGCCGTATTTTATCCCAATACCCGTGTGGGGTTTCAAACAATCGAACACAGATTTTATTTGTGCAATTGGACGATGTGTAAAATTTATCGACCCAATCAATATCAGTCAAATCAGTGTATATAAAAATCGGCCGATTTGTTTATAAATATTTATTTATTCACATTCACGTTAAAAATTATATTTTCAACGATCAAATTATTTTATTCAACCTATGAATATTCTATTCGGTTCATTTATTCAATAAAATGATATTTTTATTTTTCTAATTTATTTTAGAAAATTTCGGCGGCATAACGGCACGATACTAGAAACGGGACTAGGCCTAGCCTTATCCCCGGTCTAGTGAAGGCCCACGCCATTCACACATCAATCAAATCCATTCCATTTCTCTAAACAATTAAATTCAAATCAAACAATCTAACCAACTACACAACCAAACAAACAAGTCCATGGTCTGTGGACGATGGTGTCGGGTGCTACTAAACACCGTCTGCATCCTAGTATATATATATATATAACTAGAAAAAGAAATTTTGAGTGAGAAGTTCTCACCAATAGCTATCCCAACTCCACGACACTTCATTAATAGAAATCTTCGTCGTTCTCTCCCTTTGTCACTTTCGTTGCCCGCATTCACTACATATATAAAAATCAAATTTTTACTTCGCTATTCAATATATAAAAATCGAATTTTTACTTCGCTATTTAATATATAAAAATCGAACTTTTACTTCGCTATTCAATATATAAAAATCGAATTTTTACTTTGCTATTCAATATATAAAAATCGAATTTTTACTTTGCTATTCAATATATAAAAATCGAATTTTTCTTTGCTATTTAGATAAAAATTCCATTTTTACAACGCTACTATATAGATAAAAATTCTATTTTTACATCGCTATTGTATAGATAAAAATTCTATTTTTACATCGCTATTTTCTATATAAAGATTTCGCCCTTTCAAATATAAAGTTTATATTTTTAATCTTCCACCTCTATAAAAATTATATTTTTAACTTTTCTATATTATAAAAATTATATTTTTAACCACCTCCTTATATAAAAATTATATTTTTATTATTTACATCATATAAAAATCATATTTTTAACTTCATACTTATAGTAAAAATTATATTTTTAACTTCAAATTCATTTATGTAAAAATCACATTCTTTTTATAAATAAAAATCGCGTCTTTCAAGTGCTAGTTTCTATATGAAAATCGTATTTTTATACGCTTAAAGCCTCCCCTTTACATATATAAAAACGTAATCTTTTCATCTCTTAAAATTCATAGCTCTTTCAATTAACAAGAAGCAAAATCAGATTTTATATAGATTAAAAGTTATAACCACTCACTGTTTTGGTCGAAGGAGGAGGTGCCGATGATGGATGGAAGCGCAGGGGCTCGGGGAAGAAGATCTGGCTGTGGCTGACCTTGGCATTGGCGGCCGAGGGGGTTTTCTGCGCTAAAGGGGGCAGACTGGGCTGTGGAGGTGCTGGAGGCGGCGGATCTCAACAGGGGGGTGCGGGTTCGGTTGTGGGAGTCGGCGTCGGGTTTAGAGAGGAGGAGAGGTTGCGGAGGAAGAAAGGGGGTGCTAAGGGAGGAGATCGACGCGGGGAAGGAGGAGAACTAGCGGAGGGAAGAGCGTCGGTTGGGAGGGGGTTCGGCGATCCCCTGCTGCGTCGCTCCGACGATGGCGAGCTCGGCGGTTTTTTTTTCTTTCTTTTTATGAATCGGGTTTGAAATAAAAAGGGGGGGCAGAGGGATTTAAGGAGAAGAAAGGGGGATTTTTTTAATATTTTAATTTCAAAAAGTTGACTTTTACATACGACCTCTAAACGAGGCCCACCGCCTGTCATCCATAGCTTATTACCCCCATTCCGAACACAATGGGATATGTATCGTAGTCTGATTCGGTCGTTACAATCAGTTTTCGTCAAAATCAACATATACTTCTATATATTGAATTTGAACACGCATTTCAATTTACCGGGGTCACGTACTAACTAGAAAAATTCCAGAAAAATATTTTCTAGCTTCGTATTGACGATACGGTCCTAACAAAACTAGTTTCGTCGAATTCTGAGACCGTTTGAAAAATGGCCATTTTCCAATCGATTAAAATCAACTAAAACTGGTCAAACGCGTTTTCCTTTGCCACGCTCACATATTGATTCGAAAAATTTTGAAATTTGGAATCTAACAATAATTTGACATCACGGATCCAACAAAAGTGGTTTCGTCGAAATCCGAGGTCGTTTGCAAAATTCCCATTTTTAAGGGCCTGAATTCCATAGCGACTATTCAGAATTTTCAACTGGGCATATCTTTTGATTCCCGCTATGAAATCTTGATTTGTCTGATTTGTTGGAAAGATAATCCCAATTAGATCCTAATGTTTTTGGTTTCACTAAAATCCGGATTGTTTTGCACCCGGTACATTCAATTGAAGTTTGAAATCGAATTATCGAACTACCGCGCCATTTTCAATTCTATTTATATTTATATATAATTATTTATATTCTAACGACGACGTATATAATATATACGTTCGAATTATATTCAAAATAAATTTCTCGTCGATATTATTTAAAATAATTCATTTTAAATATTCAAAATTCGCTAAAATAGCCAAAATAAAAATTTTAAACTGGCTCAGATTCTCGGGTTGTTACAATCTCCCCCACTTAAAACTTTTCGTCCCCGAAAAGGAACGAAGTCGAAAGTGGTTTGATTAATCAGCTCTACGTTCGATCCGGCTTCCATTCTCCAACTTTTCAGTTTTTGAGAATTTTCAAATTCTTCAAAAATTTGGCTAACACCCTAAATTTTCGAAAAATTTCGCCATAACCTCCCCTGCACCGGGAGCCACGGGAAAATCCTGAAATTGCCATATAGGCCTTTTGATCTCAAAAAGAAAAAGAAAAAGCCAAGCGGCTAGCCAATAGGCTCATAAAATCATCATCACCTAAACAAAACAGTAAATTATGATAAACATGTACCTATTTGTCGGGCAAACAAATTTTATTCTCTGCTCTCGCCTCCTTGCTATGACCTGTTCAATGTAAGTACATGTATATGCAAGCAAATGCGACCAATTTTCAATACAATTCAATATTTGATTCAATTAGGCTAAATGGTTCAAAATTGTCAAACAAATAAACAAACAACACAAACATCAATCAATTAGTGAATTAGAGTTTCAAATTCATAATTTTGATGTATACACTAAAATCACATTTTGATGCCAAATCACAACAAATAAACTTATCTATATAAGTTTTGGTTCTCACACCAGCCTGATGGAAATATATAGATATCATACCTTCGAAACACGAACACAAATTCTGATGATGATATATCAATCATCAGAATCACCTCAGGGTGTCTACAATGTGATTCTATATCTATCCAGTATATTAAAACTTCGAACATATGTTCATGACGTGTATATGCAAAACCTTTATATACTGGATTGTCCAAATTCAAAATAAATAAATATTCAAATACGCATAAAATGGTTTAAATTTCAAAACAAAATTGTTTTCATTTGAAAAATATACTCTTCACACCTGTTCTAGGATACTACTGATCCTATCTCTAACGAGTCATTCTAATTGGATATTACTAATCCAATATCTGATGAATTCTTTCGTATGGTTCTAATGTGTCTTGTTCTCGAGCTCTGTAAACCAAAGCTCTAATACCAAATGTAAGAACCCGTAACTTCCCCGTGAGGGAAAGAGCGGATACTTTGAGAACAACACACAAATGAACGCAGACGGAAGAACATTTCATTGTTATTACAACAATTCCATCAGATACAAGAATATACAGAGTATAATTGAATAAATTACATTCGATAAATATCAGAGATTACAATAAATTACATAGCAGCGGAAAATAATA
Source organism: Allium sativum (assembly GCA_030737875.1). Classification (NCBI taxonomy): domain Eukaryota; kingdom Viridiplantae; phylum Streptophyta; class Magnoliopsida; order Asparagales; family Amaryllidaceae; genus Allium; species Allium sativum. The sequence goes on along the minus strand of CM060909.1, from coordinate 804,073,020 downwards.
CAAAACACAACTGAAAGTGATACACGGTTACAGAGCTTTCCGAGCATCGTTCCAGCTGTAAATCAGGATCCTGTGAATATAAATCTGCAAAACCAAAACTACTAGCTGCCCGTGTAGAAAATAAGGGCACCCAGAGTTTAGGTTAAAACAATAAACTCCAGGTCAGTCATGTGACTGGTGCGAGAACTAAAACAGTTATTTAAAACTTTACTTTAAAAGAGAGTAATTCAAGGGACCACGCTGTATAAAAACGTAACGGGTTTCCTCCCAAGAATACCAGTGCATAACAATAAACAACGCAATGCTTTTTCGAAAAATGAAGCTATTATAAGACCCAAGTCCCATCACAAAATGCAACGCAAGCCGGAGGATAGGGTTTTCCCTTATAATAGCCAAACATGCTTGGTACGTTTAAAACAAATCATTTGATACTATAATAAGTGTATAGTGTCAAAACAATTTCAATCATAAATATAAATCATAGACGGCATGGGTACCATATATCATGTCGCCATACTAGTTCTACAATTAAAACCGCAATACACGTATTGGAAATTGGATTTCCGTCATAAGTCGAGGCAAGGGGCAAGCTCCTCTCCGCTTCGAGACACTCTAGCAAATGCCTCGGGACTACACACTCTGGGTAACCCCTGGATGCTTCAGGGCCGGTCCTCTCTTACGTTTGAGGATTAGTTATGCCTGAACACACGTTTCCCGGTCCTTACAGACCTAAAGTCGAGGCGCCTCATCCAACAACCACATATGTGAAAAGTATATAAATGTCAGGGCTGGTAAGTCACTGACACCACCAAAGCTAGAAAGAAACGTCGTGCTCTCCCTGCAGTCCTTATCCCGTTTTTAACTCATACCGAGGTGTGAGGCTCGCGAATTCACGCTATACACAAAGCTGCCACGTAGGCCGTGCTTTGATCATCAACCACAAGACTTTGCTTTTCAACAGAAGCCTTGATCCATGCAACTCAGCATGCCACACAAGCAATTCATGCCATGCGATTGATATCTATCGATTTATAACTTCTAAGCTCATATGTCTCAGAGAAGGGCGTTAAGCAAGAGAATAAATTCTCCGCCGCCAAACAGATATATATTTAACAGAAATCAATCAACACAGAATAAAATCCAATGTTAGACACACAATCCATTTACAAGTTCGTTCTGGGTCTGAACGAAACCGGAGGCACTTTCCTCGCATATCCATCCATCTCCAAGTACGTCTGGACGACCACCAACTATTTCCATCCTCTTGGGTGTACAGCCCAATCAGGATCGTCAGTAATTATCCAAACGATGTGAAGATTTCCGGTCTTCCACCACCGTCTTCATCTTCGACTTATCGTCGAATCGGTTATTCAGAATGGGTATAAACCCGGTCTTTCCGAACAACCCACGTATATTAAAAACAAATGTTACACAAACTCAACATACGCCTCATTCCAATTCATCAGTCACTAACCGTAAATCAGTAAGAGAGCAATTCCCCAAATATTAATCCCGAAGGCCGAAACCAACATCAGATCAATACCCAGGAAACCATTCTTCTTAACTAACCTACAGCTAGTTTCTAAATTTCAATTCTTAGGGAAAGGTTCCCATTAATTTTATCCAAGATAAATTCTTTAAAATTTATCCTTTAATCTTCCTTTGGATGTCGTATTAAACCAAATTATGGTTTTCCAAACTAGTCGAGATTAGCGAACCACACCGAAGTAATTATTTATTTTATCTACCAATCCCAACCTATTCATCCCATGAAGCAAAACTGGTAATACTCCATATCTAGCACCACGGTGTTATTGGTAAAATTAATTACCATTTCACGTTCAAATCTAATTAAAGATTTAACTATCGCTTTGGAGCAAAACTGGTAATACTCCATTCTCGCTCATTTTCCAAATTTGATAATTTAGATTATCAATGCACATTTCAATCTAATTGCAGATTCATTAAAACTCCTTTTACTAGGTTAAAGAACTAATGTTATTTAAAACACAGTTCACGACAAACCCAGATCACATTCTATTTATTATCGGGTTAAAGAACAAGTGTTATTTAAAACACCCTTCACGATAAACCCATGAATCAATTCTATTTAAACACATTTCAAATCCAATTTATTTATTTAAAAATAAATGGCTTTTAATTTCAGTTCAAAACTAGTTCATTTCGATAAAAATCTATTTTTATCTTTTCAAATATGGAGTTTTTCATCCCAATTTTTCCCAAATCATTTCTTATGATTTCACACAAATTATTGATATTTTTAATGATTTTATCAAGGCATGTACAGTCGATTTCCATCAACGGCCATCGAACTGCACTTACAGCGACCTTTTTCAAATTTGATCTGGACATAACTCCAAATCCAACCGTTAGATTTCAAATTTCTAATATCCGTTAGAAAGCTCTTTTCGATACGAACCCAACGGTTCCGGTTTTAGGAGAATCCGACGGTCGGATCTCCCGTAATGTCCGTTCGAAGTCAATGGTCGAAATTCGCGAACTGCCGCAGCGCGGCGCGTTCTATTCAGGCCATTATATTATATATATAATATATATTTCGTCGATTTCTATTTAAAACGAATTTTATAAATCGTTTTAAATTCGTTTCAAAAACATTTTCAACTTCCATTTCCAATTCAAATCAAAATTGAATTTTTCCTTATAAATTCGTTTTAAAATTCATTTCAATTCAAATCAAATTTAAATTCAATTTGAATTCATTATATATTCAATTCAAATTCGTTTTCTATTCAATTCAATTCGAATTCGTTTTCTATTCAATTCAAATTCGTTTTATATTCAATTCAGTTCGAATTCGTTTTCTATTCAATTCAATTCAAATTCGTTTTCTATTCAATTCAGTTCGAATTCGTTTTATATTCAATTCAATTCAAATTCGTTTTATATTCAATTCAGTTCGAATTCATTTTCTATTCAATTCAATTCAAATTCGTTTTCTATTCAATTCAGTTCGAATTCGTTTTATATTCAATTCAATTCAAATTCGTTTTATATTCAATTCAGTTCGAATTCGTTTTCTATTCAATTCAAATTCGTTTTATATTCAATTCAGTTCGAATTCGTTTTCTATTCAATTCAAATTCGTTTTATATTCAATTCAATTCAAATTCGTTTTATATTCAATTCAGTTCGAATTCGTTTTCTATTTAATTCAAATTCAATTCGTTTTCTAATTAAATCAAATTCGATTCGTTTTCTAATTAAATCAAATTCGTTTTCTATTCAATTCGAATATAATCGATATAAATATCGTTCGCGTCAAAATAGCGCATCTCTAATCAACACAGCTTTATATTCAACAAATGGATCTATATTTCTTTCAATACACGACTCTATATCTTTGTCAACACACGACTAATCTCAACGAATGAGTACTGTCCACGTGTGACTATTTTTTTTATTTAATATATTTTATAAAAATTGTGGTATCTATCATTTGATTTCAAATCAGACTCCAACCGTAAAGTAGTAAGAGAACGATTCCCTAAATATTAACCCCGAAGGCCGAAACCAACATCAGATCAACATCCAGGAGACCACTCATCTTATCTATTTTCCAATTAGTTTCTAATTTTATATATGATAAAGATGTAAATTTTATTGTTAAAATATTTTGTTCAACACATGACTAATCTCAACGGATGAGTACTGTCAACACATGAACCTTTATTTTATAATATTCTTTATTTTCTCGATTGGAATGAGGCCCAATCAATTACCATATAAAGTTAATTATATGGATTCCATTCAACACATGTATATAATAGCAACGATACATAATCAACCATCATCCAAAGTGCACTACACTGTATAAGCATCAAATATAGATATCTAACGCTTATAACAGCCTGTCAATCAATCGATCGACATACAGCTAATTATTGGGATTAGTGTATGCCGTATTTTATCCCAATACCCGTGTGGGGTTTCAAACAATCAAACACAGATTTTATTTGTGCAGTTGGACGATGTGTAAAATTTATCGACCCAATCAATATCAGTCAAATCAGTGTATATAAACAAATCGGCCGATTTGTTTATAAATATTTATTTATTCACATTCACGTTAAAAATTATATTTTCAACGATCAAATTATTTTATTCAACCTATGAATATTCTATTCGGTTCATTTATTCAATAAAATGATATTTTTATATTTCTAATTTATTTTAGAAAATTTCGGCGGCATAACGGCACGATACTAGAAACGGGACGAGGTCTAGCCTTATCCCCGGTCTAGTGAAGGCCCACGCCATTCACACATCAATCAAATCCATTCCATTTCTCCAAACAATTAAATTCAAATCAAACAATCTAACCAACTACACAACCAAACAAACAAGTCCATGGTCTGTGGACGATGGTGTCGGGTGCTACTAAACACCGTCTGCATCCTAGTATATATATATATAACTAGAAAAAGAAATTTTGAGTGAGAAGTTCTCACCATTAGATATCCCAACTCCACGACACTTCATTAATAGAAATCTTCGTCGTTCTCTCCCTTTGTCACTTTCGTTGCCCGCATTCACTACATATATAAAAATCGAATTTTTACTTCGCTATTCAATATATAAAAATCGAATTTTTACTTCGCTATTTAATGTATAAAAATCAAATTTTTACTTCACTATTCAATATATAAAAATCGAATTTTTACTTTGCTATTCAATATATAAAAATTGAATTTTTCTTTGCTATTCAATATATAAAAATCAAATTTTTACTTTGCTATTCAATATATAAAAATCGAATTTTTCTTTGCTATTTAGATAAAAATTCCATTTTTACAACGCTACTATATAGATAAAAATTCTATTTTTACATCGCTATTGTATAGATAAAAATTCTATTTTTACATCGCTATTTTCTATATAAAGATTTCGCCCTTTCAAATATAAAGTTTATATTTTTAATCTTCCACCTCTATAAAAATTATATTTTTAACTTTTCTATATTATAAAAATTATATTTTTAACCACCTCCTTATATAAAAATTATATTTTTATTATTTACATCATATAAAAATCATATTTTTAACTTCATACTTATAGTAAAAATTATATTTTTAACTTCAAATTCATTTATGTAAAAATCACATTCTTTTTATAAATAAAAATCGCGTCTTTCAAGTGCTAGTTTCTATATGAAAATCGTGTTTTTATACGCTTAAAGCCTCCCCTTTACATATATAAAAACGTAATCTTTTCATCTCTTAAAATTCATAGCTCTTTCAATTAACAAGAAGCAAAATCAGATTTTATATAGATTAAAAGTTATAACCACTCACTGTTTTGGTCGAAGGAGGAGGTGCCGATGATGGATGGAAGCGCAGGGGGTCGGGGAAGAAGATCTGGCGGTGGCTGACCTTGGCATTGGCGGCGGAAGTGGTTTTCTGCGCTAAAGGGGGCGGACTGGGCTATGGAGGTGCTGGAGGCGGCGGATCTCAACAGGGGGGTGCGGGTTCGGTTGTGGGAGTCGGCGTCGGGTTTAGAGAGGAGGAGAGGTTGCGGAGGAAGAAAGGGGGTATTGAGGGAGGAGATCGACGCGGGGAAGGAGGAGAACTAGCGGAGGGGAGAGCGTCGGTTGGGAGGGGGTTCGGCGATCCCCTGCTGCGTCGCTCCGACGATGGCGAGCTCGACGGTTTTTTTTCTTTCTTTTTCTGAATCGGGTTTGAAATAAAAAGGGGGGTCAGAGGGATTTAAGGAGAAGAAAGGGGGATTTAATTTTTTTTATTATTTTAATTTCAAAAAGTTGACTTTTACATACGACCTCTAAACGAGGCCTACCGCCTGTCATCCATAGCTAATTACCCCCATTATGAACACAATGGGATATGTATCGTAGGCTGATTCGGTCGTTACAATCAGTTTTCGTCAAAATCAACATATACTTCTATATATTGAATTTGAACACGCATTTCAATTTACCAGGGTCACATACTAACTAGAAAAATTCCAGAAAAATATTTTCTAGCTTCGTATTAACAATACGGTACTAACAAAGCTAGTTTCGTCGAATTCTGAGACCGTTTGAAAAATGGCCATTTTCCAGTCGATTAAAATCAACTGAAACTGGTCAAACGCGTTTTCCTTTCCCACGCTCACATATTGATTCGAAAAATTATGAAATTTGGAATCTAACAATAATTTGACATCACGAATCCAACAAAAGTGGTTTCGTCGAAATCCGAGGTCGATTGCAAAATTCCCATTTTTAAGGGCCTGAATTCCATAGTGACTATTTAGAATTTTCAACTGGACATATCTTTTGATTCCTGCTATGAAATCTTGATTTGTCAGATTCGTTGGAAAGATACTCCCAATTAGATCCTAATGTTTTTGGTTTCACTAAAATCCGGATTGTTTTGCACCCGGTACATTCAATTGAAGTTTGAAATCGAATTATCGAACTACCGCGCCATTTTCAATTCTATTTATATTTATATATAATTATTTATATTCTAACGACGACGTATATAATATATACGTTCGAATTATATTCAAAATAAATTTCTCGTCGATATTATTTAAAATAATTCATTTTAAATATTCAAAATTCGCTAAAATAAAAAAATTTAACTGGCTCAGATTCTCGGGTTGTTACACAGAGTATATTTTTGCAAATCAATTAGTGATTTGATGGATCTGACAATGTGACATTCAAAGCTTGAATACGCTGCTCTAAAAAGGTAATCATGGCCTCAAGCCTCATCAACAGGGAAATGACTGAAATCCGACAAGCATCATGGCTATGTGGGTCATACCCATTAGGGTATATCATCATATGATTTAGGGAAATCGATATCCCTTTATGTATGCTTCGTAATAGATATGGTTGGAAGGCCAACAACCGTGGTGATGATATATTCGGTACACTCAAGTAGAACAAGTGGAGGGTCATGCGTGGCTGGGTTGCAAGATGTTCTTGTTGAGCCCCAGTGTTCCATCTTTAGAGGACACGAATCAGAAAGTGGTTCCATACCTAGTTATTGTTGGAAATCCAACTCCAACATGAGCCGTACATTCTTAGTTCTAAACCAACGATGTTGGAAATTGAGATGTAAGCTTTCCGGCTATACTCATATTTATTTGTGATTTGATAGTCATTATTATAATATCACTGGATTTTAATATAAAAGTGGTTTGTGTATCGTAAGGTAAAAACACATGCTATATTTATGTGTGGTCATATCTTACAAGAGTTCCTTTCTTTAGAAGGGTATCAAAAGTTAAGTATTTTATTTGTAAAGTGGGTTTTTTCACTGCAAGTATCCCAGACTGATCCGTGTATGTAATACTCTGGTCAAACCGAGTATCTTTTCCACGTAGCACTGGATTTGCTTGGAGCTTCAGGAGTGAAGCCAGAGTCAAGACATATTCTCGTATTTTCTCATATTAATTTATTTTCGCTATGTGTGTTGTATTTATCAGCACTATATAAGATGATATGGTTGTGTACTCTGATGATTGTATTCATGTATATACTCTAGTTTTTTCTCTTTGTGTAAAGAGCTTTAATACATTATATTTTATTCATTCCGCCGTGAGAGTCATGTCTACTCTGATTTTGTTGTGTTATGTTCTTCTTCTTCTATTTAAATTTTTCTTTCTTTCTATTTTCTTACACTCTAACTTCTTTCTTTTAACTATCTACTTTTTCGTGCATTTTGAGTTTTCTATGCATTTGAGTCGATATGTGTAATTAAATGTCGGTTTAAACTGTATGGGAAAATAAGTAGGTCGTTACAGTTAGTATCAAAGCATAAGGTTGAATAATAACCTTGGCTCCATGGCGTAACTCAACAGAGATGGGGTTAGTAATACCTTAGATTGTGTTTGAGTGCATATATATGAGAGAGTGTACTTGTTAGTGTTATAAAAATGTTTTATATTATGTTTGTTTATTAGTTGAGCGGTATAAAAATTTCCAAATTGTCGCGTTTAGCCGACGTGGTTGATAGGGATTTCTAAACACTTGAACGAGGCAAATGGACATGGTATTTTTTTTAAAAGAGTGAGTAAATGATTTTTTTATCCAGAATTATATTTTTGTTATAAAGGAATAATTTCCTTAAGTTATTGATGTGGTTGGTTGTTATTATAATTAAATGAGATTATGATATTGGGATGGTTATGTATAGCCAAATAAAATTTGTATAAGAATGAAATATACAAATGAGCTAAATAAAAATTGAATTCGGACCAGAGTTAAGAATTTAAATCTCGAATATTTAGAAATTATTTTCTGAAGTATTATAAAGTAATAAGCATTATTACTTTGAGGGAATTTTTGTTGTTTTAAATGGATTTTGAAAGTGATAAAGCACTAAACTCACTTCAGCCACTAGAAAACAATCCCGATGATGAGTGCACCATCATCGGTGTTCATTTTCAAGTTTCTATGTGAAGGGTTGCTCCATAGTAAAATTTGATAATGGAAATTTGTTTGTGAAAAACAAGTTGTTTAGAAATTCAAATGTTTTGAATTTGCAAATGGGTATAAATATATGCACATATACTTATATTATTTTAAAAGAGTTTGAAGTAAAAGCCGGGAATTTGAATTCTGAATTTAAATTTAACTTGTGCAAGCTAAAAGGATTAAAATGGTAAAAGTAAATCAAATGGGTTGAAATTTAACTTAATTTAAGCTAAATAGAATTGTATTAGATTGGAATTAATTGCGTAACTTATAATTTAAAAGTGAATAAATTGATTAAAAATCAATTTAGATGAATGTGAATGTTTGTGTATGGAGTATGAATTAAATGCAAAGAATATTGGTCATAAATCATTCAAAACCAAATGAAATAATGTGATGAGATTAGTTAAAGGAATGAATGCTATTTAAAGCTTCATATATTAAGGCACATTTGTTTGAATTGAGTAGATATAGGTATATGGAGTTGTATGGCTTGGTTTTGCTTATGTGAATTGCATAAATATTAAGTGAGTTCGTTTAACAACACACATATAAGATACGCCAACACAAAAATACAAAATTGTTAGGAAATGCGAAATGCAAGTCTTAGAGGGGGTGAATAGTGTTTATAAGGAATTTATGAAAATCTAAAATTATATGTTCTACTATATGAATCACACACACTGGAGATGATCACAGATACAGAATTAAACATAAACTCAAAAATAAACAAAAACAAAATGCAGAAAAGGAAAGAACACATCGGATTTTATAATGGTTCGGATTAATCCTAAATCCAGTCCAACGCAACGCTAGATTGCGCAGAGTTTTATTACTATATAAATATCCAAGTACAATTCCCTTGATTTCCCGACTACAAGGTTAACACCGCTCCAATCACCCTTGGTTTCATGGCTACAAGATTACCACTGCTCCCTTTCGTTGATTTCAAGGCAAAAAGGAACGCACCTTTTCCCAAACACTTCCCAAATGATTACAACAGCCCCATAACTCTTCAATAGCACTTCAATTCAGAGAGTAATGAGTAGAGATGAGAAAGGAAGAAGTTTTATGCAATTAGAACAGAAATCGACAAAGTAAAAGTGTAGAAATAAATAAAATAAGAAATATTAATGGAGGGATGAAGTGGGATGAAGATGGAGAAGAAGAATGGTTAAAAAATTCGAATTCAAGCCCTATTTACAAGATTTGAAAGGTTGCAATGCTTCTGGAATGTTACACATAGTGAAAAGACACTTCCTTTGAAAATTGAAAAAATGGCAGTAGTATGTCGACATAAGCATATATGTATGTCGACATATGTACTTAAAAAAATTGAATTTTGAACATTTTCAAGTGTTAAAATATATATACTATTCTGGAAATTCTTGAATTAAAACTTAGCGATATAAATGAGTATTCTAAAGTATTAAATCATATGAAAACATAAATATATATCATATAAACATATTTATAAAATTATAAGGTTTAAAACTATATAAATATAAAACTATAAGATGATATAACTATATAAACTTATATAAACTTTAAAACAAATATTTGAAATCATAAGTAAGATAGAAAAACTATTTGAAATTAGAATTAGAATTTTGAAAACTAGAATATGAAATTTGAAAATCAGAATTTGAATTTGAACCTAGATTGCTATTCAGAGTCTTACATATAAACTAGACTCTATTACTAAATTTGACTTGAACTTTTGAAATCTTGATAACTTGATTACTCATGAGTCTTGAATCTTCTCTGAATCTTGAATCTTCTCTGAATCTTGAATCTTGAAACTCTAAAACTGTACAGTCTTTAGTATTTAAGTCATATATACAAATCCTACATATATATGTATATATATTCTAGACAGTGATGTTAGTATATATTTCATAATCAATGATAATTGAAATAAGGTAGTTGTCATTAATACTCCATTCTCCAATAATCTCCCCCTTTTTGATGATGACAACCTTAGTTTATAAGATATTCATACCTGTTCATACTGGTTGACTATGATCCTTCTAATACTCCCCCTGTCATCATGAATTCTATATACTATGTATAACTTCTCCTTATTTTATAATTTCTCCCCCTTTGTCTCCTTCTGATCCCCCCTCGAAGTCCCTTTTGTCTCCTTTGGCTTTACTACCGTGACTCTGCCAATTCCTAGTTTTCTAACCATTGTCTTCGCTCTCTTCTTTGGTAACTTAGTTCAACATAAGTGAACTAAGTCTCCTTCTTTTGAGGTTGGACTTGGCTATGGTATGAGCGTCACTTGACACGCTTGGTGCCTTTTGGGTATCCGGGTCTTGAAATGTATACTTTGGCATTTTGTTGTCTGTGGTTTTTTTGGTCTTTTGTTAGTTATTCTGCTAAAGTTGTTTTATTTGGATTTTGGATTATTGTTAAGGTGTGTCGACTTGTGCTTTTTCGATATGAAAATTAATTTTTTCCTGTTGTTAGAATGTAGTTTGGTGATTTATTTTGGGGTTGTTTGTTTGTTTTTTTGTGGGACTTTGCGGTTTTCTTTTCCTCATTAGTGCCACTTGTCCATATCCCCGGTCTACGACGATAACGTAAGCTATGGTGGTTTTTGGTTTTAGAAGTTTTTGGTGTGTCTCTTCTGTTTCTTTGCTCTTAGTCCTCATGGTCATGTTGTTTGTGCCTTGTATGTTATATTGGGTGTCATTAGGCTATGATTTTAGTACTACTGCTTCACCTTATTGAATGCCAAGAAATTGTTGTGTTGTTGTTGAATGCAAGTAAGTTTCAATGTTGTTTTAGTCTCTGTCTTATGGAGATATTTTCATGATAAATAATTTAATTGAATTTTTTCGGAGGGTTTGGGTCTTCCCTTTCTTCTTGCAGTTGAGTTTATTGATTTTTGAAGCTTGTATGGGAATACTGTGTCAAGTGTCTTTTATAAGAGGATGTACATTGAAGGTGAAAGTTTGAAGTAGTATAAGTTTGTTGGTTTGGAATATTTGGTATGCTGCTCATGTTTATGGTTCAACATTGTGTTTTTCTTGCCACCGTGTATGTCATAATGATGAGTTTGTCAAAGTGTTTGCTTTCATCAAATTTATGTAAGTTGGTTCTGCTATGTAAGTTATTGCTTCCTACGTAGAGTCTAAGAAGTAGTCTGGCCATATGGGCTAGCTTATGTTATATAAGCTAGGATAGTTGTAGTGGGTGGTCCACTCTAAAAACCAAATGTAGTAGCTAGACAGTCTCTCTAGGCCTTATACTTTACTGTATTTATTATTTATTATAATAAAAAATGTTATGAAAAACTATATAAATCGGTCGGCTTTGCCAAATAAATTTTGAAAAAATTGGTAACTATGTTGACATACGATATACCACTTTGTCGGCATACATGTAGCGTTTTTGATATTTCAAAATGTTTTGAAAGCATAAGACAATATCTAATGATATGAAACTTTGTGAAATTATTTAAACATAGTAAAAATATATTTGAAACATAAGAAAGCTTATGACAACTTATCATTTTTTTAAAAAAAATTCAAATTAAAGTAATATATATAGCATAAAGTAACTATTCACACTTTTAATGGGGACTAGGCAAGTACTCTCTACTGCCACCCATGCCTTCTTCCTTTTTTTCCTATGTTATCCCTTCTCCTTATCACTCTCAGTCCTCCTTTTTTGTCGTCACCCGCTTACATCTTTCTCGGCTTAGCTTTTCCTATTATGATGTATTTGTTACTTGTGCCTCATACCATCCCCCTCGCCTTTAATTTTAGATCCACTTTTTCTATATGCCATCAGTCCAATCTTCCATTGACATACTCTAACCATGCCGTGTCCCATTCCGATTCTACCTCCCATCAAAGTCTCTTTCAACTCCTCTGGCTTTATTATCGCGACTTTGCCAGTTCCCATATTTCTAACCCTTTTCTCCACTCTTTTCTTTCGTAGCTCAGTCCACCGCATAAGCGAGCTAAGCCTCCTCCTTTTGAGGTTGAACTTGGCAATGGTATGAGCCTGGTTTGACATGCTTGGTAGCTTTCGAGTATCCAGGTCTTGAATTATGTTCTCGGGCATTCTGTTGGCTGTGGTACTTTGGTATTCTATTGGTTATTCTACCACAATTGTTTTATTTGTACTTTGGAGTTGTTGTTAAGGTGTGTCGATTTGTGGTTTTTTGATATGGTAGTCAGTTTTTCCTAGTTAGCATGTAGTTTGATGATTTACTTTGTGGTCGTTTATTGGTTTTTCGGGGGAATCTGCAATTTTCTTTTCCTCAGTATTGCCACTCTACCATATCATCGGTTCATGGTGATAGCGTAAGCTATGATGCTTTTTTTAGGTTTCAGTAGTTTTTGGTATGCCTCCTCTATTCCTTTGCTCTTAGTCCTCTTGATCATGTTTTTTGTTCCTCGTATGTTATATTAGGTGTCATCAGGTAGTGGTTTTTGTACTGCTGCTTCTTCACCTTGTTGAATGCCAAAAAATTGTCGCGTTGTTGTTCAATACAAGTAAACTTCAGTGCTATTTTGGTATCTTCCTTGTGGAGAAATCTCCATGAAAAGTGTTTTAAGAAATGTCAGTTCACTGCTTGAATTTTTTCTAGAGGGTTTAGGACTTCTCTTTTTTCTTATGGTTGAGTTGTATTGAATTTTAAAACTTGTATAGGGATGTTGTATCAAAAATTTTCTATGAGGGAATGTATGTTGAAGGTGAAAGTTGGAAGTTGTGTTGGTTTGCTAGGTTGAAGTGTTTACTATGCAGTTCAAGTTTATTGTTCAACACTGAGTTTTCTTGCCACAGTATATGTCATAGTTATGAGTTTGTCAAAGTGTTTTCTTTTGTTAAATTTGTATAAGTTAGGTCTGCCTCTTGGCAGTCTTATGTAAGTTATTGCACCCTACGTGGAGTCTAAGAAGTAATCTAGCCATATAGGCTATGTAACACCCCGTATTTTTAACAACACTAAAAGAGGATAAATTAAATAATAATTAATTTAACATTCAGAATTAAGGAAAACGAACTGCGCCATTGCGTCCATCTCGAAATTCTGGTCAAGATAGATATTTGATTTGCGTAAAATAGACACCGCATGAAGAAGTTATAAGTGTTTGAAGTTTGTATATGCGTAAGATATATATGTATGTATATTTGTGTGTGTGTGTGTATATATTCGGGGTAAGCGGGAAAATTCCCGCCTAGCAGAGTCGACCTCTTAAGGGGGTGTCTACCCCTAGGTTGACCCTCCAACGGGGGTGTCGACCCCCTAAGGGGTGGGTCGACCCCCTTAGGGCTGACGTAGCTAAGTCAGTTTCTAGGCTGACAACTATAAATACATGGTCATTTCTCTTCTTTTCTTTATTGGAGATCAATGGAGGCCAAATGTTGTTGGTGCCTGAAATAAACAGAACCCTTTTCTTCAAGAACAATCAACTTTGCAAATCAAACTTAGAGATTCAAGTGTAGATCCAACCTCTGCTATTTTCTACCTTTTCTTTTAATCCAAACACTGTGAGTTAGTTACTTTTAGATTTAAATGATTAAAAGTAATTTTTGATATGACTGTGATTTGGACATATACATGCCTGTGACTGAATCATATTGGATCTTTCATAATTTATGAATCTATAAGCCTAGACCTTATCATGCTAGATCTATTTAATAGATCTAATTCTTTTGTGGTTAATTAATCATGTCACCTATGTGGATCTTACACTTTTTCTAAGTTTGTGGTTAACTTGGGATTATCATTATCTGGACAATTAAACCTTTGTTCAGATCTAGATCATCATGTTGCAATTAATTGAGATATGTCATTATTGGACATGTGAATTCTTATTTGGATCGATTCATCCTAAGTATGATCATTACCCTTTTCACTAGATTTGTTTTTATGTCCACCTTATTATTATGTCAATTACGTGTCTATGCCAGTATATATATTTATGTCACTTTTGTTAGAATGATCACTATTGTCATTTTTCCCATCACCTTTCCCTTTTATTGTTTATGGCTAGGCTACTTTCTAGCCTAGATGCTGCCAAATATATATAAATGTGTTAGTTAGGGAACGGGGAAAAATATTAGAATTGGCATAACTTGGTTAATGGATATGAATATGGACATATAATTCACTTTGTACAAAATTGAGGAAAAAGGGGCATGGAACATATAACCTATAATGATATAGATGAGAATTTGGATAATAATAAAATATCTAAGATTACAATTAGAAATTGTAATTGCACTTATGACACGAGGTTAGGTTGCATTAGTGGTGGAAGTCTGCCCGTACCCGACCGGCATATCCAGCAACCACTAATGTTGAACCTAATGTGAGAGGTCTAAGTGCGCAAATACGAATCAGGCTAAGGCATGAGGTTAGGCCCAACTTATGGAAGAAGTTTGCCCGGATCCGACTGGCATATCCAACATCCACAAGCTGTAGGCCTAATGTGGGAGGTCTTGTCCGTTATAACCATAAATGAAAATATGGTAATAGTTGACCTAGTGGAATCCATAGAGATTATGTGAACATGAACATGAATAAGGGGTTAAGTAAACTTTAGGGGGGGGGGTTAAGTTAAGTATATCTGAGATGGGTGGGTAATATCTAAATATAGGCCCACAAAACTTAACCAATTGGGGATTATGTAATTAAAGGCACCTAGTGATATACATAACTGATGGAAATAATAAAGATATGTAATTAAAGACACCTAGTGGTATACATAATCAAATGGAAAACCTAGTGGGGGATACAAGACAAAGGGGAGAGCTTGTATCATATTGTGTGGGACCCGTTTCATCCAGTAACCCGTAGTAGGTATCAAAACATGTACTCCGAACTAGGTAGGAGAAGGGGCACGCTTACTGAACTGATTGTAAGAGATCCAAACATGGAGTTCGGTGTGGGCGGTGCAAACCGACCGGGCCATGTGCGTGTATGAGCCGGGCAAAGGGGGATAAGACGACCATGACACCTGTAGATATGGGGCTATGCATATCAGTGGAGGGTTTCCACTTTAGGACGTGATACATCCTACTGTGGGGCCCGCACAGAGTATCTATGCGGATTAGGAAGTCGATCGATTAGGGTAGTAGTTAGGGTACACTTGGACGTATGCCTAAGTCTACCACCTTATAGTGGAAGGGATCGTCTCATTTTGGATATACTAGTAATAGTGCAGAGTAATCATTAGAAGCGTATACACCCTATCCTGTTTACCTTGTCATACCTGCCTTTTATGTAGTTATCTCTCTCTTATCCACTTTATATGCCTGTCATGCTACTTTTATTTATTTACTTGCTAAAAGTAACTGGGCTTGCCAGATTTTATGTCTGACCCTTTTTGTTTCCTCTTCTTTCTTCCTTTTCCCCTTTAGGTTCTCAGGGCGGGAACACTTAGGCTTGACTGTGATTCTGCTTACTTTTGCTGGAGCTGCTGAGACGTATGGCTCAAGCTCCAATCCTTGTTGCTATGGCTATATTTTGTTTTTGGAGAATTTTATTTCTTTTATGTACTCTGATATTTTTGAAGTACAAGACAGTAGCTTTTATGTTGTAATGGGCTTTTGTGTTTCAGACATGTGATGTTTTTGGACCACGGTATCTTATGATAAATAAAGTTTTTATTCCGCTGTTATTTTATATGTCTATTTTGTAATATTTCTGTTCTCTTTACTATAACGCTTCACGAAACATAATGCATTCCCTTTGTGAGTGACATTAACGGATGTGGGGTGTCACACTTGGTATCAAAGATGAAAGTTACCAGATTAGATAAAAGTTTTTGAAAGCTATTTAAAAAAAGGTTTTAAAAGAAAGCATTTGCAAAAAGAAAAGTCTGTTTTGAAAAACATTCCCAAAAGAGCCATAGGTAATATATTTCGATCCCCTATCTGAATCTCTTTCCTTTTCTTTTTCAGAATGTCTAGGGAACCCAATATTCCAGAGGGCGTTACGATACTAGGATGGTTCCGTAGGTATCTTGAGGCCACTGAGCCTTTAGAAGGCCAAGGAAACGTTCCTCCCCCAGCTACACTCATTGTTCCTCCTCTCCTCCTCCGCATGCATATAACTTCTCAAAGATCTGCAAAGATTTTCGTGCTATGGGAGGGAAGATATTCCATGGAACCGAGACGTTTGTGGAGGCAAGGAACTGGCTCATGGAGATCGAGGACTTGTTTGTAATCTTTGAAGTAGAGAATCAAAGAAAGATTCAGTTAGCTGCTTGGCTATTGAAGGATGAAGCTTCATTTTGGTGGGAGGTAACCCAAGCAGGCCATCCGGTGGAAACTTGGGATGACTTTAGATATAGATTTGGGATGAAATTCCTTTCCCAAGCTCAGAAGAGCTTGCAGATGGAGAGATTCTAAGCACTCAAACAAGGGAACTT
The DNA here is from genome assembly GCA_030737875.1 of Allium sativum. Taxonomy (NCBI): domain Eukaryota; kingdom Viridiplantae; phylum Streptophyta; class Magnoliopsida; order Asparagales; family Amaryllidaceae; genus Allium; species Allium sativum. The sequence continues at coordinate 804,056,154 of CM060909.1, read as the reverse complement.
GACGGTTAAAGAGTATGTGAACAATTTAACCAGCTGGCAAGATTTGGACTGGAACTGGTAGACACACCACATAAGAAGGCTTTGCGGTTTGTTAAAGGGCAAAACGAACCCCTTTATGGGTTAGCCATGTCCCATATCCCAATGGGAGCCACCTTTGAAAGACTTGTTGATATGGCCTTGATGTATGAGGAAGACAAGGGAGAAAAGAAGGAAGTAAAGGCTAAGGAAACAACGCAAAATAAGAAGGTGTGGCCCAAGAAGGGGAAACAACAACAACAACAACAACAACAACAGAAGAAAGGTGGAAAGAATGACAAGGCCAAGGATAAGAGGAAATGTCACAATTGTGGGAAAGAGGGTCACTTGTTCAAAGGCTATAAAAGATGGAAGAACACTTGCTTCAATTGTGGAGAAGTCGGACACTTTGCTACGGAGTGCCCGAAGAAACAGGGATCACAAGGACAAGGTCAAAGGGCAGGAACTTCTGGAGGGCAAGTGCATGCTCTTGCGACCAGTGCTCCTAATAGAGGTAGAAATATTTGTGTGGATGGTTTAATTTCTCTTTCAAACCATCCTATTAGAACACTTTTTAATTCTGGCACTTCACATTCATTTATATCTAGTTCTGTGGTTGAATCTCTGCACTTAATTACTAGTATGGTAGTGGATCCCGTAGTTGTCTCAAACTCCATTGGTGGTTCGGCTCATTTATCTATGATTTGTCGAGGTTTGAAAATATCTATGTCAGGCTTCGAGTTTGAGTGCGACGCGTATGTGCTCGGGTTTATGGGCTATGGGTTGATTTTAGGAATGGATTGGCTTACCACGTATGGTGCCATTCTGGATTGTGAGAAGAGGGTCGTTAGGCTCCTGACTTGTCATGGGAGGACCCTCGAGATTTCTTGTGACCCACAAGGATCGGTTATGCTTATTTTCCTAGAGTCTCTTGATGCATCTATCGATGATCTGCAATCTGTTCTAGTAGTCCAAGATTATTCTGATGTTTTTGATGAAGTACAGGGTTTACTTCCTAGACAGAGATCGATTTTCGTATGCATCTGGTGGACAATGCAAAGCCAGTTGTATTACCAGTGCGCCATATGGCTCCAAGGGAAAGGAGGGAGCTGAGTAAGCAAGTAGGGGATATACTTGAGAAAGGATTTATCCGATGAAGCATATCTGAATGGGGTGCTCCAGTTGTATTCACAACTAAGGCGGATGGATCATTTCATTTTTGCGTGGACTATAGAGAATTGAACAAACTCACGAAGAAGAGTAGGCAGAGGATAGACGACTTGTTTGACCAACTTGTCGGGGCCTTGGTATTCCCTCAGTTAGACTTGGCCACGGGGTTTCATCAATTGAGGGTGGCTGAGGAAAGTATAGACAAGACTTCTTTTAGGACTCCGGATGGTTTCTTTGAATGGTTAGTTATGCCTTTTAGGCTAACGGATGCACCCACCTATTTTGTTGATCTAATGAGTAGGGTGTTTCGGGAGTTCCTAAATAAATTTGTCGTAGCCTTTGTTGATGATATTTTGATCTTCTCCAAAAGCGAAGAAGAGCATGCCCAGCATTTGGGAGAAGTTTTGAAAACTCTCTGTGCGCATTAGCTTAAGGAAAAGTTCTCCAAATGCTTTTTTGGAGAAAAGAGGTGAGATTCTTAAGGCATGTGGTCTTCAAAGAAGGGATAGTTGGACTGGAAGATCCCCAAAAATGCAACAGAGGCGAGGAGCTTTCTTGGATTGGCAGGTTATTACAGGAAGTTCATTAAGGACTTCGCAAAGATATCAACCCCTATCACTAGGCTGACGAAGAAGAACTTGGCATTTTCATGGGATATAGATTGTGATGTTGCTTTCCAATGATTGAAGAGGTCTCTGACAACAGCCCCAGTCTTGACTTTGCCCGATGGGAACAAAGTGTTTACAGTTTACACTGATTCATGTCGTATAGGGCTTGGTGCGGTTCTGATGCAAGAAGGAAAGGTAGTGTGTTATGGGGATAGACAGTTGAGAGTTCATGAGAAAAACTACCCCACCCATGATCTAGAGCTAGCTGCCATAATATTCGCGCTAAAGGCGTGGCGTCATTATTTACTTGGAGAGAAGTTCGAATTATGCACAGAGTGATAAATCTCTCAAGTATCTATTCTCGCAGAAGGATCTAAATTTAAGTCAACAAATGTGGATGGAGTTCTTAGCTTCTTATGATTTTGAAATCGCTTATACCCCTGGCAAGGGTAATGTGGTCGCTGACGCAATAAGTAGGAAGAGGATGGCCTTAAGTCCTCTGTTTGTGGAGTGGAAAAGCTTGGAGTTCATATCAACCTTTGACTTTAAACCCTCCATCGAGATTTTGCCTGATTTGTTTGCATCGCTAGAAATACAACCAACTCTTATGGAGCAGATAGGAGCTTCACAGCAAGGTGACCCACAGATTTTAGACATCATGGATAAGCTCAGAAAAGGGGAGACTTCTAGTCACGTCAGTAGATATACCATAGATGAAAAGGAGTGGTTGCGACGAGATGGAAGGATTTGTGTCCCTCAAACGGGAAGCTTGATAAAGCCAGTCCTAGAAGCAACCCACCATTCTAAGATGACCATTCATCCAGGCGGAGATAAGATGTACAGGGACATGAAGAGGGTTTTCTTTTGGGCTGGGATGAAGAAAGATGTGGTCAAATTTGTTTGTCAATGTTTAGTTTGCCAGCAAATTAAAGCTGAGCAAAAGAAGCCCGGTTGTTTACTTCATCCTTTGGAGGTTCCGCAGTAGAAGTGGGAGAGCGTCTCTATGGATTTCATAGATGGTTTGCCAAGATCAAAGAAAGGCAATACCAGTATATGGGTTATGGTAGATAGACTCACTAAGAGCGCTCACTTTATTCCTGTTAAGAGTAATAGGACGGCACCATGGTTGGCAACAATTTATGTCCGAGAGATAGTTCGTCTTCATGGAGTACCTTCCAGCATCGTGAGCAATCGTGACCCCATCTTCACTAGTGAATTTTGGAGGAGCTTGCAAGAAGCATTAGGTACACAGTTGTGTTTGAGCACCGCTTATCATCCTCAGTCCGATGGGCAGACGGAGAGGGTAAACAGAATTCTTGAAGATCTTTTAAGGCTATGTATCCTAGACTTCGGAGGGACTTGGGAAGAGCACCTTCCTTTAGCAGAGTTTGACTATAACAACAGTTATCAAGCTAGCATCGGAATGGCACCCTTCGAAGCTTGTACAGACGACCCTATAGATCACCAATTTGTTGGTGGGAATCTACAGAAAGGTTATTACTTGGACCAGATATGTTAGAGAAACGACCGAGAAGATTGACCTTATTCGATGGCGGATGAAGATAGCCCAAGATAGGCAGAAATCCTACGCAGACAAGAGAAGGACTGACATCGAATTTGAAGTGGGAGACTTAGTTTTTGTTAAAGTGCCACCTCTGAGGAATGTGGTTCGCTTCGGATCATTAGGGAAGTTGGCACCCAGATTTGTGGGACCATTTTGTAACACTCCACGTCCGTTAGTGTCACTCACAAAGGGAATGCACTAAGTTCTGTGGAGTATTTTTGGGTAAAAGATGCAGATAAATTACAAGACAGGCAGAATATAAACAGCGGAAAATAAAACTTTGCTTTATTGCTAAAATGATTTGTACAACGATTTCTTTACAATACCAGAGTATCATCTGTCTTACAAAATAAAGAAGCATAAAACAATATTTGTATTCCCCAATTTTAGCAAGAGCCAGCCATAGCATCTGAAAGAGAGGATCCAAGCTAAACTTCGACAAATCTTCAAGCTGGGAAAGAGTGACAGTCTGACTTAACCTGAGCTATACTATTCCCTCCTTTACTACCTGGGGGGGGGGGGGGGGGAACGGAAGAAAAGAAGACGAAAGAAAAACAGAGTCAGATATAAAGCCTGAGTAAGTTCAGTAACTTCTAGCATGTGAACATGGAAAAACAAAACGACATGAATTAACTGAATACAAGACTACACCATGACGATAGGGTCAACAAGAATAGACAAGGTAATCACAAGATATGCTAAGATAAGATAAACTGGATACGCTCTAATACTTTCGCCGCTTCGCTATTTCCTTGTTATACTGGTTTCTATATCTCTGCACCACCTAACTAGTGTCCCAACTAGTAACGATAACGTGATCCCAATCCCTGTATTTTCCATTGCCTTCGGGCATCCATTTATTATTTATTACCTAGATCTTAATCTAGGGTTTTCTTATCAAGTGCTTTCTAGATTTAACTAGAGTTTTACGCTGTCTGCTGAACGCTTCTCGGATTCAGGATTTATGCCACCTAGTTCAACTAGGAATTATGCTACCTGTCGAACGATGCCCCCCAAGTCTAGGACACACTACCTAGAGTAGTATATGTTCCTATACTTCCCCACGCATGTATCGCGAATCGTTATCGCTTGTCTAGATGCACATGTCCTGTAATGTGCGGTCCGAGTCCTGTGACAGGGCAAATCAAGGAATACAGAACTCGGTCGGGAGCTTTCAGATATCTGCCGATGCAGATGCTAAGGTCTGTTTTTATTCCAGTGGCTATGGTCCCACTTGACCCCTCCCTCAACCAATGAAAGGCACACCTTGTAAAATGAGAACTATACGCCGGCCCCCGGTGCCGTACTATCCTATGGCCATCCTCACCCATAACTAGATAGCAAGTATATGGTCTTTTGGAGTTCTCCGCCTTTCCGCTTCACGTATCTCGATTGACTCAAGATGGATGGTAGACGACGAGTCGCTATCACAGGGCTACCGTTTTCTCGTCGAATCACGCCGGTCCATCCTAGTCTTTAGGTTGCCATGTATTGCAACCAAGGCATACCCCTGGTTCTTCTACGCAGACCTTAACCTCTGTGGGCCCAGGCGGATCATCTGCAGCCTCACAGAGGGATACCAAGAGTAACCTCACGTCCCCTAGAAGCCTCGGGCTTCGTAACCCAATTCGTTGGAGCCTTCTTTCTACCCAGACGGTCGTTCGCTCCTTCTCGTGTTATACTAAGAATTACTACTTAGTTTTACTAACTAAGATTTACCACTTAGTTTCCAGAATCGTTGTTTCTTAACTAAGGTTTACTACTTAGTTCCCTTTCCCGTCAATTTGGATTGGTTAAGTGTCATTAGTTAATTCAGGCCAACTTAACCCTCTTCATTCATCCTGTTATGCTGGTTAAGTGTTGTCAGTAATTCATGTTGACTTAACCCCACCACAAACCAAGTTATATTGGTTAAGTATTTCTTATTACTTAACCCTACCCATTCACCCTGTATTGGTTAAGTGTTCCTTTTTAACTTAACCTTGCCCGTCTGTCTTAACTAACATGTTATTAATGGTTAAGTATTATCCCTTCATGTTTTAGACTTAACCTCATTCCTTTATCACAACCTGATGGTTAAGTGTTCAGGTTTACTTAACCCTACAGTCTAGCCCAGCTAACATATCAAAATTGGCTAAGTGTATTAGATTTCACTTAGCCCCAACCTCTAGTCTAGTTAACATATTAATTTGGCTAAGTGTATTAACTTTACTTAACCCCTACAAGTCTCGTTCTGCTACCTTGAGTTTGGTTAAGTGTCTCTATGGACTTAGCCCTCCCATTCTAGCTCAACTATGTTAAGTTGGTTAAGTGTTCCTATGGACTTAACCCTCCCATTCTAGCTTAACTGTGTTAAGTGTCAGTCTGAACCTAACCCCACCCATCAGTCTAGTTATCATGTTGAACTGGTTATGTGTCTTGGTTAACTTAACCCTACCATTCTTGTTCTAGCTTTAACTAAATAAATTAAAGCCGCTACCACTCACATTAGACAGATATTGTTGCGAATACTGGATGTGCCGGTTGGTTCCGGGCAGGTTTACATCGCAACTCAGTCTAACCTCGGGTTAGGCATATTCGTTTTTCTAAGTTCAAAGGGGTTTTGATTAGTTTTCAAATCAGGTTTTGAAAGTAACCATCCCGTCCGTCGGATCAGTTAGGGAGAGCAGGAAACTTGTATTTTCCAAACTCAAGCCTAGACACTATCCTCTCTGTCACCCTAGAACTTTCTGGCTTATTATTAAAAGAGATGTCGTTAATAAACCTTTAATTTGTTTAAATTCACATTTCCATATTTAGGCCAGATTCTATAGGTAAATTATTCCTAATTTACTTATTTCCCAATTACTCTTTTAATGTAAATTGTCTACATTTATTTCTATGGCCCATTTCCCTTCCTAAATCATATTTATGCTTTTTGGTATGTAAACTATACCAAATTAAGTGTCACTAACCATGACTTTTCTAAACCTGACAGTTATTCTCAATTATGGCCAATTTCACATTTATGCCAATATACTTACCGTGCCAAATTAGCTAATCCAATTCCGATTCAACATTCTAATTCACGTCAAACTAGACTTATTACTCTAGTTCACTATTCATGTAAATGCTAGATTTACATGTCAATACTAGATTCAAATTACACATCTTATAATTCATGTCAAATTTATCCATTTTGAATTTCTATGAACATGCCATAATACATGTTCCCAATTTATGCTAATTTCCAAGTTAAACTACGTTTTTAGTAAATTTCATATTTTGCCCAAACCGCATTCCCACAATTCGTATAATCGTGATTCATTCTAGATTATAAATAAAGCTAGGTTCGTAGAAAATAGGGAATGAACCAAAGATGCTATGCAAAAGATAGACATACTAACTGGCATAAAAAGGGTTGAATAACGACGTCGGTTCAAGAACATGGGTAGACCTAACTAAATAGGTAAATTCCCAAGGTCTAAAACCAAGAATAGACAGAATAAAAGCGTAGGTTCAAGAACATGGGTAGACCTAATTTAATAGGTAAATTCCCAAGGTCTGAAACCAAAGAAAACAAAGAACAGACAGGATAGATAATCGGGTTTAGACCCAATTTCACAATCACCAAACTTAAACACTTTCCTAGTCATGAACCATAGGTGCTTAATCACAGTTGTCCCATTTATGTCATAGACAATAGTTTTGCTTCCTAATCAAAGGTATAGGCTTGTGTTCATAGTCATGGAAATAATTCTCATAGTCACAATCATAGTCATAGGCAATGTCCATAGTCATAGGCAATGTTCGTAGTCATAGGCAATGTTCATAGTCATAGGAAATGTTCATAGTCAAAGAGGCATATGGTTCTAAGGTCCATAGTTTCATAGTCACAGTCTTATCGGTCATCGAATCATAACAGTTCTTAATTAAGTCCAAAGATGTAGGCACAGATTCGAATAGAAAGATTTGGCATATTCTTTTATTCCTTTAATTCATGTCACGAACAGAGAGAAACATTCAAACCTAAAAAGTAACCGACTTACAGAGATTAGATTAGAATAGAAAGGAGGCGTTGCTATGATTCGTGCGACGTTTAGCCTTTAATTCTTATCTTGAAGACAACTTGAGCAGCATAACCTTGTCTTGGATTTTCGTATTATCTTCTTATTTTTATTTATTTATATATTTTCTTAGAGGCAGCATAAGGATAGAAAAGAATTGTGAATGAAGAAGAAGACCAGGGCTGTTTATATAGTGTAGAAGTCAACGAATCTGGTCAGAAGGGCGTCCGGATACAGAGAAACGAATCAGGTTCAGAAAGCTGGAAAAAGCAGGGGGGTCGACTACCCAGTCGACTCCCCAGTCGACCTGGGGGGAGGGGGGGGGGGGGGGGTTGACTACCCAGTCGACCTGGGTCCCTTCTGAGTCTGTTTTGAAATTTGAACTTTGCTGAAACTTCCGGAGGCCATATCTTCCTCATACGGACTCCGATTTACGCAAACTCAGACTCGTTTTCATGTAGAATTACGAGACGAACGCAATGGCGCAACCCGTTTTCCTTGATTTTGATTTTAACTTTTAAGTCTGCCTTGATTTGTAAATCTTAGATTTGTAAATCTTAGTGTTACAGAACTACGGGGTGTTACATTCTCCCCCACTTAAAAGGATTTCGTCCCCGAAATCTTCAAGTTAGGAAGAATGTGTCCTACCATCCAGTCACCCATCTACTCAACCATTTAACCATAGGCATTCATTGTCCTTAAAATATTTCTAATGCTTTCATGTTCATGTGCATAGTGTGTGTATATGTCTTTATCTAATGCAAAATCAGGCGGTCTACTGATTCAGTTGACCTCCTTAATGCGAATCATGTCAGTGCCATGTGTCCAATCATGTATGCAAGCATCCCTGGTTATGTAAATACTACATGCGTGCACAACCATTCATCCATATGCAACATCCATATGATAACATATCAGGCTCAACTTACAAACAAATACATATCTGTAAATGCAAGATGAAAGCGTCCGAACTTGATCTAGTGCCTAATACGTATGCATATGCATCCACGAGCAACCATTAGCAACCACTTGCAATCATCAACCATAACATGTTTCAAATACATGTTTACATCCATTGGCTTCAACCTAAGGATCGAGGATACAACCTAGAGGATATACTTTGGAAAGAGAGAAACAATTATGCGTAAAGCTCCTACAAAAAGAAAATCAAGGGTGCACCCTCAAGGAAAAGGGTATGATGCTAGTATCTAGCCTTCTTGAGCTTTACTCCAATGTGTCTTTACTTCACGTTTGTGAAGTTTCCCATCCCCATTTCCAAAATAAACAGATGTCAAACACGGTACCAAGTGTATGTACTAAGATGTTTAGAGGTTTTCTCTCTTATCCACCATGCCATAACCATAAGGGTTGAAAGGTCACTACGTGCTTTTTAGAGTGCCTGTCACAACTATTCATCTCTCACGCAAACCATCCTAGTCAAACTCGACATTCCTCAAGTACAAGCCCCAAAGGCCTAAACCAATATCAGACAAGCACCCAAGGAATATCTCCTCCGAATTTAGATGATCTACGTGAGATGATATAAGCAAACTCGATAGCTATTCTCAAATCCCTACTAACCAAAAATAAACTGGTCGGACCACCAATTGGATTTGAGACTCTAGTGGGATCTTTCTACTATACAAGTACTATGGTGCAGAGACTCAACTATGGAAGTGGATATGAACAAATGAGAAGCGCTGGAACCTAAGGAAATAGTACGAACAGAAAACTAGACTCATCCAACCGGACTACCTTTCTCCTAGGTACGCTTGGTGGCGAAAGCATGTACTTGTCCTTCTGAAAATCTCGTCCTCGTTCTTGCCCTATCATACCCTAGTAAAGATAATTCCTCTTGTCTTAGGTTTTATAATTTCTTCCTCCTTCGTGTGCTAAGTCTACATCCATGAATTCCTCATTCTAGGGTTATGCTCCTTAGCTAAACTCCTCATCCCCTTCCGTGTGTAGTCATGTTGACAAATCTCTCGAAAACTGCTTCCATCGCCCGGAAAACCATATAAGTTTCGAAAGAAAACGGCCCGTAGATGAAACAACTACGACTATGGATGGAAGCCGGGCACTACTTTGCCCTTCGATGAGGTTACCTCCCAGAAAGCCAGGAGCCCCAGAGACTCAAGAAAGAAGGAGACAAGAATTTAAACAGAAGAAGAGAAGATAGTGCGTATGGCTTTGGGGAATATGCCTTTAAAACAAATCTTTTCTCTTGAAAATGCTTCTTTAAAAACCGTTTTGAAAATAATTTTTCAAATCCTTTATCTGATCTGGTAACCTTCAGCTTTGATACTACTTGTAACATCCCACGTCCGTTAGTGTCACTCACAAAAGGAATGCACTAAGTTCTGTGGAGTATTTTTGGGTAAAAGTTGCAGGTAAATTACAAGACAGACAGAATATAAACAGCGGAAAATAAAACTTTGCTTTATTGCTAAAATGATTTGTACAACGATTTCTTTACAATATCAGAGTATCATCTGTCTTACAAAATAAAGAAGCATAAAACAATATTTGTATTCCCTAATTTTAGCAAGAGCCAGCCATATCATCTGAAAGAGAGGATCCAAGCTAAACTTCGACAAATCTTCAAGCTGGGAAAGAGTGACAGTCCGACTTAACCTGAGCTATACTATTCCCTCCTTTACTACCTGTGGGGGGGGGGGGGAACGGAAGAAAAGAAGACGAAAGAAAAATAGAGTCAGACATAAAGCCTGAGTAAGTTCAGTAACTTCTAACATGTGAACATGGAAAAACAAAATGACATGAATTAACTGAATACAAGATTACACCATGACGATAGGGTCAACAAGAATAGACAAGGTAATCACAAGATATGCTAAGATAAGATAAACTGGATACGCTCTAATACTTTCGCCGCTTCGCTATTTCCTTGTTATACTGGTTTCTATATCTCTGCATCACCAAACTAGTGTCCCAACTAGTAACGATAACGTGATCCCAATCCATGTATTTTCCATTGCCTTCGGGCATCCATTTATTATTTATTACCTAGATCTTAATCTAGGATTTTCTTATCAAGTGCTTTCTAGATTTAACTAGAGTTTTACGCTGTCTGCTGAACGCTTCTCGGATTCAGGATTTATGCCACCTAGTTCAACTAGGAATTATGCTACCTGTCGAACGATGCCCCCCAAGTCTAGGACACACTACCTAGAGTGGTATATGTTTCTATACTTCCCCACGCATGTATCGCGAATCGTTATCGCTTGTCTAGATGCACATGTCCTGTAATGTGCGGTCCGAGTCCTGTGACAGGGAAAATCAAGGAATACAGAACTCGGTCGGGAGCTTTCAGATATCTGCCGATGCAGATGCTAAGGTCTGTTTTTATTCCAGTGGCTATGGTCCCACTTGACCCCTCCCTCAACCAATGAAAGGCACACCTTGTAAAATGAGAACTATACGCCGGCCCCCGGTGCCGTACTATCCTATGGCCATCCTCACCCATAACTAGATAGCAAGTATATGGTCTTTTGGAGTTCTCCGCCTTTCTGCTTCACGTATCTCGATTGACTCAAGATGGATGGTAGACGACGAGTCGCTATCACAGGGCTACCGTTTGCTCGTCGAATCACGCCGGTCCATCCTAGTCTTTAGGTTGCCATGTATTGCAACCAAGGCATACCCCTGGTTCTTCTACGCAGACCTTAACCTCTGTGGGCCTAGGCGGATCATCTGCAGCCTCACAAAGGGATACCAAGTGTACCCTCACGTCCCCTCGAAGCCTCGGGCTTCGTAACCCAATTCGTTGGAGGCTTCTTTCTACCCAGACGGTCATTCGCTCCTTCCTGTGTTATACTAAGAATTACTACTTAGTTTTACTAACTAAGATTTACCACTTAGTTTCCAGAATCGTTGTTTCTTAACTAAGGTTTACTACTTAGTTCCATTTCCCGTCAATTTGGATTGGTTAAGTGTCATTAGTTAATTCAGGCCAACTTAACCCTCTTCATTCATCCTGTTATGCTGGTTAAGTGTTATCAGTAATTCATGTTGACTTAACCCCACCACAAACCAAGTTATATTGGTTAAGTATTTCTTATTACTTAACCCTACCCATTCACCCTGTATTGGTTAAGTGTTCCTTTTTAACTTAACCTTGCCCGTCTGTCTTAACTAACATGTTATTAATGGTTAAGTATTATCCCTTCATGTTTTAGACTTAACCTCATTCCTTTATCACAACCTGATGGTTAAGTGTTCAGGTTTACTTAACCCTACAGTTTCGCCCAGCTAACATATCAAAATTGGCTAAGTGTATTAGATTTCACTTAACCCCAACCTCTAGTCTAGTTAACATATTAATTTGGCTAAGTGTATTAACTTTACTTAACCCCTACAAGTCTCGTTCTGCTACCCTGAGTTTGGTTAAGTGTCTCTATGGACTTAGCCCTCCCATTCTAGCTTAACTATGTTAAGTTGGTTAAGTGTTCCTATGGACTTAACCCTCTCATTCTAGCTTAACTGTGTTAAGTGTCAGTCTGAACCTAACCCCACCCATCAGTCTAGTTATCATGTTGAACTGGTTATGTGTCTTGGTTAACTTAACCCTACCATTCTTGTTCTAGCTTTAACTAAATAAATTAAAGCCGCTACCACTCACATTAGACAGATATTGTTGCGAATACTGGATGTGCCGGTTGGTTCCAGGCAGGTTTACATCGCAACTCAGTCTAACCTCGGGTTAGGCATATTCGTTTTTCTAAGTTCAAAGGGGTTTTGATTAGTTTTCAAATCAGGTTTTGAAAGTAACCATCCCGTCCGTCGGATCAGTTAGGGAGAGCAGGAAACTTGTATTTTCCAAACTCAAGCCTAGACACTATCCTCTCTGTCACCCTAGAACTTTCTGGCTTATTATTAAAAGAGATGTCGTTAATAAACCTTTAATTTGTTTAAATTCACATTTCCATATTTAGGCCAGATTCTATAGGTAAATTATTCCTAATTTACTTATTTCCCAATTACTCTTTTAATGTAAATTGTCTACATTTATTTCTATGGCCCATTTCCCTTCCTAAATCATATTTATGCTTTTTGGTATGTAAACTATACCAAATTAAGTGTCACTAACCATGACTTTTCTAAACCTGACAGTTATTCTCAATTATGGCCAATTTCACATTTATGCCAATATACTTACCGTGCCAAATTAGCTAATCCAATTCCGATTCAACATTCTAATTCACGTCAAACTAGACTTATTACTCTAGTTCACTATTCATGTAAATGATAGATTTACATGTCAATACTAGATTCAAATTACACATCTTATAATTCATGTCAAATTTATCCAATTTGCATTTCTATGAACATGCCATAATACATGTTCCCAATTTATGCCAATTTCCAAGTTAAACTACGTTTTTAGTAAATTTCATATTTTGCCCAAACCGCATTCCCACCGTTCGTATAATCGTGATTCATTCTGGATTATAAATAAATCTAGGTTCGTAGAAAATAGGGAATGAACCAAAGATGCTATGCAAAAGATAGACATACTAACTAGCATAAAAAGGGTTGAATAACGATGTCGGTTCAAGAACATGGGTAGACCTAACTAAATAGGTAAATTCCCAAGGTCTAAAACCAAGAATAGACAGAATAAAAGCGTAGGTTCAAGAACATGGGTAGACCTAACTTAATAGGTAAATTCCCAAGGTCTAAAACCAAAGAAAACAAAGAACAGACAGGATAGATAATCGGGTTTAGACCCAATTTCACAATCACAAAACTTAAACACTTTCCTAGTCATGAACCATAGGTGCTTAATCATAGTTGTCCCATTTATGTCATAGACAATAGTTTTGCTTCCTAATCAAAGGTATAGGCTTGTGTTCATAGTCATGGAAATAATTCTCATAGTCACAGTCACAGTCATAGGTAATGTCCATAGTCATAGGCAATGTTCATAGTCATAGGCAATGCTCATAGTCATAGGCAATGTTCATAGTCATAGGAAATGTTCATAGTCAAAGAGGCATATGGTTCTAAGGTCCATAGTTTCATAGTCACAGTCTTATCGGTCATCGAATCATAACAGTTCTTAATTAAGTCCAAAGATGTAGGCACAGATTCGAATAGAAAGATTTGGCATATTCTTTTATTCCTTTAATTCATGTCACAAACAGAGAGAAACGTTCAAATCTAAAAAGTAACCGACTTACAGAGATTAGATTAGAATAGAAAGGAGGCGTTGCTATGATTCGTGCGACGTTTAGCCTTTAATCCTTATCTTGAAGACAACTTGAGTAGCATAACCTTGTCTTGGATTTTTGTATTATCTTCTTATTTTTATTTATTTATATATTTTCTCAGAGGCAGCATAAGGATAGAAAAGAATTGTGAATGAAGAAGAAGACCAGGGTTGTTTATATAGTGTAGAAGTCAACGAATCTGGTCAGAAGGGCGTCCGGATACAGAGAAACGAATCAGGTTCAGAAAGCTGGAAAAAGCGGCGGCGGGGGGGGGGGGGGGGACTACCCAGTTGACTCCCCAGTCGACCTGGGGGAGGGGGTCAACTACCCAGTCGACCTGGGTCCCTTCTGAGTCTGTTTTGAAATTTGAACTTTGCTGAAACTTCTGGAGGCCATATCTTCCTCATACGGACTCCGATTTACGCAAACTCGGACTCGTTTTCATGCAGAATTCCGAGACGAACGCAACGGCACAGCCCGTTTCCCTTGATTTTGATTTTAACTTTTAATTCTGCCTTGATTTGTAAATCTTAGTGTTACAGAACTACGGGGTGTTACACATTTCCTATAACCGAAAGGAATGGCCAAATGGCCTATAGAGTAAAGCTCCCAGAAAATCTATCCAGCATTCATGATGTTTTCCACGTTTCTCATCTGCGGAAGTGCTTGCATGACACCATAGAAGTTGTTGATCCAAGTATATTAGAGGAAGTAGAAGTGGAACGGTAGGCAATAGTTAGACGAGTTCCTACCCGTATTCTTGGATAAAAAGTTAAGAAGCTATGCAATAAAGAGATCAAGCTGATAAAGGTTCAATGGGGAGATAACCCAGAGGATGCGACTTGGGAGACCAAATGTAATAACCCGGAAATTCTGAGCCAGTTTAAAATTTTTATTTTGGCAATTTTAGCGAATTTTGAATATTTAAAATGAATTATTTTAAATAATATCGACGAGAAATTTATTTTGAATCTAATTAGAACGTATATATTATATACGTCGTCGTTAGAATATATAATAATTATATATAATTATAAATAGAATTGAAAATGGCGCGGTAGTTCGATAATTCGATTTCAAACTTCAATTGAATGTACCGGGGGCAAAACAATCCGGATTTTAGTGAAACCAAAAACATTAGGATCTGATTGATAATATCTTTCTAACGGATGTAAGAAACTGAGATTTCACTTTAAAAATTTAGAGATATGTCCAGTTGAAAATTCTGAATAGTCGCTATGGAATTCAGGCCCTTAAAAATGGACATTTTGCAAATGACCTCGGATTTCGACGAAACCAGTTTTGTTGGGTCCGTGATGTCAAACTATTGCTAGGTTTCAAATTTCATAATTTTTCGAATCAATATGTGAGCGTGGCAAAGGAAAACGCGATTGACCAATTTCAGTCGATTTTAATCGACTGGAAATTGGCCATTTTTCTAACGATCTCAGAATTCGATGAAACTAGTTTTGTTAGGACCGTATCGTCAATACGAAGCTAGAAAATATTTTTCTGTAATTTTTCGAGCTAGTATGTGACCCCGGTAATTCGAAATGTACGTTTAAAATTCAATAAAGTGATTTAAATGTAAATTTAATGGAAACTGATTGTAACAGCCGAATCAGCCTACGATACATATCCCATTGTATTTAGAATGAGGGTTATTTGCTAGGGGCGACAGTCGTCGGGTTTGATTTGGAATTCGTATGTAAAATATTTATTTTTGAGATTAAATAATATATAAAAACCCTCTTGGCCAGTCAAACCCTAGTCAAAAACATTGGAGCGGTCAACCATCTAATACCGCCTCCAGAAAGAAAAGAATGGGCGTTGTTTTTCAATTTTAAATCCCCTACAAATATTTAAATCGTGTGATTGAAATCCGAACTCCCAACAACAAAACTCCGTGCCTTAACGTGATTAACCTCCTCAACGGCTATGATCATTGCTGAAGCTCTCAGGTGGTCGGAATCTCTCAGGGAAGCCGCGCCAGTCGAGCAAGAATTGAAGAGGAGGGGGATGATCGAGTGGAGAATGGTTTGGGGAGGGAGAAGATGATGTGGAGGCACACCATTTGGGGACCTCAGATCGTCGGCAGGCGATGGGTATGGCGGGCATGGAGGAGGGAGGACCGTGCGACATTGCTTGTGGTGTTTGACTATCTCCTGTAGAAGAAAGGTTATATTTTTTTTTTTACTATATAAAACAGAATTTTTAAAGAGAATATAAACTGATTTCTTTTAGTTTTGAAAACAGAATTTTTAAAAGATTTGAAAACAGAATTTTTAAAAGATTTGAAAACAGGATTTTTAAAAGAAAAGAAAAACAGAATTTTTAAAAGATTTGAAAACAGAATTTTTAAAAGATTTAAAAACAGATTTTTTAGTAAAAGAAAAGAAAAACAGAATTTTTAAAAGATTTGAAAACAGAATTTTTAAAAGATTTAAAAACAGATTTTTTAGAAAAAGATTTAAAAACAGGATTTTTAAAAGAAAAGAAAAACAGAATTTTTAAAAGATTTGAAAACAGAATTTTTAAAAGATTTGAAAACAGAATTTTTGAAAGAAATAAAAACAGAATTTTTGAAAAGAAATAAAAACTGATTTGATAAAGTTTAAAAACTGTTTTGAAAAGAATTTTGAAGACTGATTTTTAAAGAAAATAAAAACGGAGTTTATTTTAAGGTTAGAAAAAAAAGGGGTTTAAACTTTGAAATTAAAAAGTTTGAATCTTTTAAAAGAAAAAGATTTGAACTTGCAAAAATAAAGATCATATTTTTAAAAAGAGAAAAGTCGGAATTTTTGATAAGTAGAAGAAGTAAGATATGATTCTTATATTTTTAAAGCAATAAAAATATAATTTTTACATCATAAGAATATTGAAAATATAATCTTTGTTTTTAAAATATGATCTTTATATATTGAATAACATAGTAAAAATTCGATTTTTACTTATGTAGAGAATACGGGAAACGAAAGCGACAAGAAGACGAAATAGACGAAGATTTCCATAAAAGAAGTGCCGTGGAGCTAGGATAGCTATGTGTGAGAACTTCTCACCTTTCAATTTCTTTTTCTAGTTATATTTATATATATATATATATATATACTAGGATGCAGACGGTGCTTAGTAGCACCCGACACAATCGTCCACAGACCATGGACTTGTTTGTTTGGCTGTTTGGTAATTGATTGAGATATTGATTTGAATGTGGTTTGTGGTGTGAAAAATCGAATCGATAAATTGGTTAGGATTAGACGTGCGCCGTTATAAGGCGAAGGAGTAAGGCTAGGTTAGACCCTTACTCCAAATTTTGTGGTTTGCATAACGAAAGTGAATGTGATTGATGTGTGAATGGCGTGGGCCTTCACTAGACCGGGGATAAGGCTAGGCCTTGTCCCGTTTCTAGTATCGTGCCGTTATGCCGCCGAAATTTTCTAAAATATGTTAGAAAAATAGAAAGATCATTTTATTTAAAGAATGAACTGAATAGATATTCATATGTTAAAATAAAATGTTTTATCGTTAAAAAATATAATTTTTAACGTGAATGTGAATAAATAAATATTCATTTACAAACCGGACGGTTTGTTTATGTACACCTATTTGACTGATATTGATTGGGTCGATAAATTTTACACATCGCCCAGCTGCACGAATAAAATCTGTGTTTGATTGTTTGAAACCCTACACGGGTGCTGGGATGAAATTTAAAGTTCACTCATCCTGACTGATTAAATATGTCGATCGATTGATTGACAGGCTGTTATAAGCGTTAGATATCTATATTTGATGCTTATACAGTGTAGTGCACTTTGGTTGATGGTTGATTATTTTCAATGCTATTATATACATGTGTTGTATGAAAATCCATATAATTAACGTTATATGGTGATTGATTGGGCCTCATTCCAATTTGAAAAATATAGAATATATAAAATAAAGGTTCATGTGTTGACGGTACTCATTCGTTGAGATTAGTCATGTGTTGAACGAATTATTTTTATAATAAAATTTACATCTTTATCAATATAAAATAAAGGTTCATGTGTTGACTATACTCATCCGTTGGGATTAGTCATGTGTTGAACGAATTATTTTTATAATAAAATTTACATCTTTATCAATATAAAATAAAGGTTCATGTGTTGACGGTACTCATTCGTTGAGATTAGTCATGTGTTGAACGAAATAATTTAACAAAAATAGTCACACATGGACGGTACTCATTCGTTGAGATTAGTCGTGTGTTGACAAAAAGAAATATTTGAAATAGAATATATAAAGCCGTGTTAAATAGTGATGCGCCATTTTGACGCGAACGATATTTATATCGAATAAAACGATTTCGAAATGAATTGAATATATAACGATTTCGAAATGAATTGAATATATAACGATTTCGATATGAATTGAATATATAACGATTTCGATATGAATTGAATATATAACGATTTCGAAATGAATTGAATATATAACGATTTCGAAATAAATTGAATATATAACGATTTCGAAATGAATTGAATATATAACGATTTCGATTTGAATTGAATATATAACGATTTCGATTTGAATTGAATATAAAACGATTTCGATTTGAATGGAATAGAAAACCAATTTGATTTCAAATTGAATATATAATGAACTTGATTCAAATAGAAAACGAAACGAATTTGATTTGAATAGAAAATGAATTTGAATCGAATATAAAACCAATTTGAATTAAATTGAATTGAAAACGAATTCAAATTGAATTGAAAGCGAATTGAAATAAATTCAAATTTAATTGAAATTTGAATTGAATAGAAATGAATTTTTAAAACGAATTTTTAAAGAAGAATTCAATTTTGCTTTGGATTGAAATAGAAGTTGAAATGGTTCTTGAAACGAATTTAAAACTATTTATATAATTCGTTTTAAATAGAAATCGACGAAATATATATTATATATATTATATATATAATATAATGGCCTGAATAAAACGCGCCGCGCCGCGGCAGTTCGTAAATTTCGACCATTTATTTCAAACGGACATTACGGGAGATCCGACCGTCGGATTCTCCTAAAACCGGAACCGTTGGGTTCGTATCGAAAAGAGCTTTCTAACGAATATTAGAAATTTGAAATCTAACGGTTGGATTTGGAGATACGTCCAAATCAAATTCGAAAAAGGTCGCTATAAGTGCAGTTCGATGGCCATTGTTGGAAATCGACTGTACGGACCTTGATAAAATTATTAAAAATAGTAATAATTTATGTAAAATCATAAGAAATGATTTGGGAAAAATTGGGATGAAAAACTCCATATTTGAAATGATAAAAATAGATTTTTATCGAAATGAACTAGTTTTGAACTAAATTTAAAACCTATTTATTTTTAAATAAATAAATTAGATTTAAAAGGGGTTTTAAATAATCGGGATTTCTAATATATTTGATTGGATTTGAAATGGGTTTATCGTGAACTGTGTTTTAAATAACACTAGTTCTTTAACCCGATAATAAATAGAATGTGATTTGGGTTTGTCGTGAACTGTGTTTTAAATAACACCTAGTTCTTTAACCCATTTAAAAGGAGTTTTAATGAATCTGCAATTAGATTGAAATGTGAATTGATAATCTAAATTATCAAATTTAGAAATTGAGCGAGAATGGAGTATCACCAGTTTTGCTCCAAAGCGATAGTTAAATCTTTAATTAGATTTGAACGTGAAATGGTAATTAATTTTACCGATAACACCGTGGTGTTAGATATGGAGTATTACCAGTTTTGCTTCATGGGATGAATAGGTTGGGATTGGGAAATAAAATAAATAATTACTTCGTTACGGTTCGCTAATCTCGACTAGTTGGGAAAAACCATAATTTGGTTTTAAATGACATCCAAAGGAAGATTACAGGATAAATTTTAAAGAATTTATCTTGGATAAAATTAATGGGAACCTTTCCCTAAGAATGTGGAATTTAGAAACTAGCTGTAGGTTGGCTGAGAAGAATGGTTTCCTGGGTATTGATCTGATGTTGGTTTCGACCTTCGGGGTTAATGTTTGGGAAATTGTTCTCTTGCTAATTTGCGGTTAGTGACTAATGAATTGGAATGAGGCGTATGTTGTGCTTGTATAACATTTGTTTTAATATACGCGGGTTGTTCGGAAAGTCCGGGTTTATACCCATTCTGAATAACCGATTCGACGACATGTCGAAGATGAAGTCGGTGGTCGAAGACCGGAAGTCTTCACATCGTTTGGGTAATTACTGACGATCCTGATTGGGCAGTACACCCAAGAGGATGGAAATAGTTGGTGGTCGTCCAGACGTACCTGGAGATGGATGGATATGCGAGGAAAGTGCCTCCGGTTTCGTTCAGACCCAGAACGGACTTGTAAATGGATTGTGTGTCTGACATTGGATTTTATTCTGTGTTGATTGATTTCTATTAAATATACATCTGTTTGGCGGCGGAGAATTTATTCTCTTGCTTAACGCCCTTCTCTGAGACGTACGAGCTCAGAGGTTGTATATCGATGGACATCAGTCGCATGGCATGAATTGCCTGTGTGGCATACTAAGATGCAATGATCAAGGCTTTTGTTGAAAAGCAAAGTCTTGTGGTTGATGATCAAAGCACGCCTACGTGGCAGTTTTGTGTATAGCGTGAATTCGCGAGCCTCACACCTCGGTATGAGTTAAAAACGGGATACGGACCGCTGGGAGAGCACGACGTTTCTTTCTAGCTTTGGTGGTGTCAGTGACTTACCAGCCCTGACATATATATACTTTTCACCTTTGTGGTTGTTGGAATGAGGCGCCTCGATTATAGGTCTGTAAGGACCGGGAAACGTGTGTTCAGGCATAATTAATCCTCTAACGTAAGTGAGGACCGGCCCAGCCGCATCCAGGGTTACCCAGTGTGCGTAATCCTGAGGCATTTGCTAGAGTGTCTCGAACGCGGAGAGGAGCTTGCCCCTTGCCTCGACTCATGACGGAATCCAATTTCCAATACGTGTAATTCGTCTTTAATTGTAGAACTAGTATGGCGACATGATATATGGTACCCATGCCGTCTATGATTTATATTTATGATTGAAATGTTTTGACACTATACACTTATTATAGTATCAAATGATTTGTTTTAACGTACCAAGCATGTTTGGCTATTATAAGGGAAAACCCTATCCCCCGGCTTGCGTTGCATTGTATGATAGGACCTGGGTCTTATAATAGCTTCATTTTTCGAAAAGCATTGCGTTGTTTATTTTATGCACTGGTATTCTTGGGAGGAAACCCGTTCCGTGTTATACGGCGTGGTCCCTTGAGTTACTCTCTTTTAAAGTAAAGTTTTAAATAACTGTTTTAGTTCTCACACCAGTCACATGACTGACCTGGAGTTTATTGTTTTAACCTAAACTCTGGGTGCCCCTATTTTCCGCACGGGCAGCTAGTAGTTTTGGTTTTGCAGATTTATATTCACAGGATCCTGGTTTACAGCTGGAATGATATCCGGAAAGCTCTGTATCCGTATATCACCTTCAGTTGTGCTTTATATTATTTTTCCGCTGCTATGTAATTTATTGTAATCTCTGATATTTATCGAATGTAATTTATTCATTTATACTCTGTATATTCTTGTATCTGATGGAATTGTTGTAATAGCAATGAAATGTTCTTCTGTTTGCGTTCTGATTTGTCCTGTTCTCAACGTTCAGGGGTTTCGAACGGTCTAAATCGGTTTAACGACTGATTCAGATCGAGCGAAATTCCAGGCCGTCACATTTGGTATCAGAGCTTTGGTTTACAGAGCTCGAGAACAAGACACATTAGAACCATACGAAAGAATTCATCAGATATTGGATTAGTAATATCCAATTAGAATGACTCGTTAGAGATAGGATCAGTAGTATCCTAGAACGAGTGTGAAGAGTATATATTTTTCAATTGAAAACCATTTTGTTTTGAAAATTTAAACCATTTTAAAACGTATTTGATTATTTATTTATTTTGAATATGGACAATCGAGTATATAAAGATTTTGCATATACGCGTCATGAACGTATATTCGAAGTTTTAATATACTGGATAGATATAGAATCATACTCTAGTGGCCGGAAGATGATTCTGATGATTGACTAGTCGTCATTAGTATTCATGTTCGAGTAACGAAGGTGTGATATCTATATATTTCCATTAGACTGGTGTGAGAACCAAAACTTATATAGCTAGAACACATTGTTGTGAATTGGCATCAAAAACATGATTTTTTGTATATGTATCAAATTTATGGATTTGAAAACTCTAATCCACTAATTGATTGATGTTTGTGTTGTTTGTTTAATTGTTTGCTAATTTTTTACCATTTATGCCTAATATAACCAAATATTGAACTGTATTGAAAATTGGTCGCATTTGCTTGCATATACATATACTTACATTGGACAGGTCATAGCAAGGAGGCTAGAGCCGAAGAATAAAATTTGTTTGCCCGATAAATAGGTACATGTTTATTACATAATTTACTGTTTTGTTTGGGTGATGATGATTTTATGAGCCTATTGGCTAGCCGCTTGGCTTTTTCTTTTCCTTTTTGAGATCTGAAGGACCGGGGAAGCTATTTGAAATTCCCCGATGCTCCCATTGCAGGGGAGGTTATGGCGAAATTTTTCAAAAATTTAGGGTGTTAGCCAAATTTTTGAAATTTTGAAAATTCTCAGAAATTGAAGAGTTGGAGAATGGAAGCCTGATCAAGCGTAGAGCTGATTAATCAAACCACTTTAGACTTTGTTCCTTTTCGGGGACGAAAAGTTTTAAGTGGGGGAGATTGTAATAACCCGGAAATTCTGAGCCAGTTTAAAATTTTTATTTTGGCAATTTTAGCGAATTTTGAATATTTAAAATGAATTATTTTAAATAATATCGACGAGAAATTTATTTTGAATCTAATTAGAACGTATATAATATATACGTCGTCGTTAGAATATATAATAATTATATATAATTATAAATAGAATTGAAAATGGCGCGGTAGTTCGATAATTCGATTTCAAACTTCAATTGAATGTACCGGGGGCAAAACAATCCGGATTTTAGTGAAACCAAAAACATTAGGATCTGATTGATAATATCTTTCTAACGGATGTAAGAAACTGAGATTTCACTTTAAAAATTTAGAGATATGTCCAGTTGAAAATTCTGAATAGTCGCTATGGAATTCAGGCCCTTAAAAATGGACATTTTGCAAATGACCTCGGATTTCGACGAAACCAGTTTTGTTGGGTCCGTGATGTCAAACTATTGCTAGGTTTCAAATTTCATAATTTTTCGAATCAATATGTGAGCGTGGCAAAGGAAAACGCGATTGACCAATTTCAGTCGATTTTAATCGACTGGAAATTGGCCATTTTTCTAACGATCTTAGAATTCGATGAAACTAGTTTTGTTAGGACCGTATCGTCAATACGAAGCTAGAAAATATTTTTCTGTAATTTTTCGAGCTAGTATGTGACCCCGGTAATTCGAAATGTACGTTTAAAATTCAATAAAGTGATTTAAATGTAAATTTAATGGAAACTGATTGTAACAGCCGAATCAGCCTACGATACATATCCCATTGTATTTAGAATGAGGGTTATTTGCTAGGGGCGACAGTCGTCGGGTTTGATTTGGAATTCGTATGTAAAATATTTATTTTTGAGATTAAATAATATATAAAATATATATAAAAACCCTCTTGGCCAGTCAAACCCTAGTCAAAAACATTGGAGCGGTCAACCATCTAATACCGCCTCCAGAAAGAAAAGAATGGGCGTTGTTTTTCAATTTTAAATCCCCTACAAATATTTAAATCGTGTGATTGAAATCCGAACTCCCAACAACAAAACTCCGCGCCTTAACGTGATTAACCTCCTCAACGGCTATGATCATTGCTGAAGCTCTCAGGTGGTCGGAATCTCTCAGGGAAGCCGCGCCAGTCGAGCAAGAATTGAAGAGGAGGGGGATGATCGAGTGGAGAATGGTTTGGGGAGGGAGAAGATGATGTGGAGGCACACCATTTGGGGACCTCAGATCGTCGGCAGGCGATGGGTATGGCGGGCGTGGAGGAGGGAGGACCGTGCGACATTGCTTGTGGTGTTTGACTGTCTCCTGTAGAAGAAAGGTTATATTTTTTTTTTTACTATATAAAACAGAATTTTTAAAGAGAATATAAACTGATTTCTTTTAGTTTTGAAAACAGAATTTTTAAAAGATTTGAAAACAGAATTTTTAAAAGATTTGAAAACAGGATTTTTAAAAGAAAAGAAAAACAGAATTTTTAAAAGATTTGAAAACAGAATTTTTAAAAGATTTAAAAACAGATTTTTTAGTAAAAGAAAAGAAAAACAGAATTTTTAAAAGATTTGAAAACAGAATTTTTAAAAGATTTAAAAACAGATTTTTTAGAAAAAGATTTAAAAACAGGATTTTTAAAAGAAAAGAAAAACAGAATTTTTAAAAGATTTGAAAACAGAATTTTTAAAAGATTTGAAAACAGAATTTTTGAAAGAAATAAAAACAGAATTTTTGAAAAGAAATAAAAACTGATTTGATAAAGTTTAAAAACTGTTTTGAAAAGAATTTTGAAGACTGATTTTTAAAGAAAATAAAAACGGAGTTTATTTTAAGGTTAGAAAAAAAAGGGGTTTAAACTTTGAAATTAAAAAGGTTGAATCTTTTAAAAGAAAAAGATTTGAACTTGCAAAAATAAAGATCATATTTTTAAAAAGAGAAAAGTCGGAATTTTTGATAAGTAGAAGAAGTAAGATATGATTCTTATATTTTTAAAGCAATAAAAATATAATTTTTACATCATAAGAATATTGAAAATATAATCTTTGTTTTTAAAATATGATCTTTATATATTGAATAACATAGTAAAAATTCGATTTTTACTTATGTAGAGAATACGGGAAACGAAAGCGACAAGAAGACGAAATAGACGAAGATTTCCATAAAAGAAGTGCCGTGGAGCTAGGATAGCTATGTGTGAGAACTTCTCACCTTTCAATTTCTTTTTCTAGTTATATTTATATTTATATATATATATATATATATATATATATATATATATATATACTAGGATGCAGACGGTGCTTAGTAGCACCCGACACAATCGTCCACAGACCATGGACTTGTTTGTTTGGCTGTTTGGTAATTGATTGAGATATTGATTTGAATGTGGTTTGTGGTGTGAAAAATCGAATCGATAAATTGGTTAGGATTAGACGTGCGCCGTTATAAGGCGAAGGAGTAAGGCTAGGTTAGACCCTTACTCCAAATTTTGTGGTTTGCATAACGAAAGTGAATGTGATTGATGTGTGAATGGCGTGGGCCTTCACTAGACCGGGGATAAGGCTAGGCCTTGTCCCGTTTCTAGTATCGTGCCGTTATGCCGCCGAAATTTTCTAAAATATGTTAGAAAAATAGAAAGATCATTTTATTTAAAGAATGAACTGAATAGATATTCATATGTTAAAATAAAATGTTTTATCGTTAAAAAATATAATTTTTAACGTGAATGTGAATAAATAAATATTCATTTACAAACCGGACGGTTTGTTTATGTACACCTATTTGACTGATATTGATTGGGTCGATAAATTTTACACATCGCCCAGCTGCACGAATAAAATCTGTGTTTGATTGTTTGAAACCCTACACGGGTGCTGGGATGAAATTTAAAGTTCACTCATCCTGACTGATTAAATATGTCGATCGATTGATTGACAGGCTGTTATAAGCGTTAGATATCTATATTTGATGCTTATACAGTGTAGTGCACTTTGGTTGATGGTTGATTATTTTCAATGCTATTATATACATGTGTTGTATGAAAATCCATATAATTAACGTTATATGGTGATTGATTGGGCCTCATTCCAATTTGAAAAATATAGAATATATAAAATAAAGGTTCATGTGTTGACGGTACTCATTCGTTGAGATTAGTCATGTGTTGAACGAATTATTTTTATAATAAAATTTACATCTTTATCAATATAAAATAAAGGTTCATGTGTTGACTATACTCATCCGTTGGGATTAGTCATGTGTTGAACGAATTATTTTTATAATAAAATTTACATCTTTATCAATATAAAATAAAGGTTCATGTGTTGACGGTACTCATTCGTTGAGATTAGTCATGTGTTGAACGAAATAATTTAACAAAAATAGTCACACATGGACGGTACTCATTCGTTGAGATTAGTCGTGTGTTGACAAAAAGAAATATTTGAAATAGAATATATAAAGCCGTGTTAAATAGTGATGCGCCATTTTGACGCGAACGATATTTATATCGAATAAAACGATTTCGAAATGAATTGAATATATAACGATTTCGAAATGAATTGAATATATAACGATTTCGATATGAATTGAATATATAACGATTTCGATATGAATTGAATATATAACGATTTCGAAATGAATTGAATATATAACGATTTCGAAATAAATTGAATATATAACGATTTCGAAATGAATTGAATATATAACGATTTCGATTTGAATTGAATATATAACGATTTCGATTTGAATTGAATATAAAACGATTTCGATTTGAATGGAATAGAAAACCAATTTGATTTCAAATTGAATATATAATGAACTTGATTCAAATAGAAAACGAAACGAATTTGATTTGAATAGAAAATGAATTTGAATCGAATATAAAACCAATTTGAATTAAATTGAATTGAAAACGAATTCAAATTGAATTGAAAGCGAATTGAAATAAATTCAAATTTAATTGAAATTTGAATTGAATAGAAATGAATTTTTAAAACGAATTTTTAAAGAAGAATTCAATTTTGCTTTGGATTGAAATAGAAGTTGAAATGGTTCTTGAAACGAATTTAAAACTATTTATATAATTCGTTTTAAATAGAAATCGACGAAATATATATTATATATATTATATATATAATATAATGGCCTGAATAAAACGCGCCGCGCCGCGGCAGTTCGTAAATTTCGACCATTTATTTCAAACGGACATTACGGGAGATCCGACCGTCGGATTCTCCTAAAACCGGAACCGTTGGGTTCGTATCGAAAAGAGCTTTCTAACGAATATTAGAAATTTGAAATCTAACGGTTGGATTTGGAGATACGTCCAAATCAAATTCGAAAAAGGTCGCTATAAGTGCAGTTCGATGGCCATTGTTGGAAATCGACTGTACGGACCTTGATAAAATTATTAAAAATAGTAATAATTTATGTAAAATCATAAGAAATGATTTGGGAAAAATTGGGATGAAAAACTCCATATTTGAAATGATAAAAATAGATTTTTATCGAAATGAACTAGTTTTGAACTAAATTTAAAACCTATTTATTTTTAAATAAATAAATTAGATTTAAAAGGGGTTTTAAATAATCGGGATTTCTAATATATTTGATTGGATTTGAAATGGGTTTATCGTGAACTGTGTTTTAAATAACACTAGTTCTTTAACCCGATAATAAATAGAATGTGATTTGGGTTTGTCGTGAACTGTGTTTTAAATAACACCTAGTTCTTTAACCCATTTAAAAGGAGTTTTAATGAATCTGCAATTAGATTGAAATGTGAATTGATAATCTAAATTATCAAATTTAGAAATTGAGCGAGAATGGAGTATCACCAGTTTTGCTCCAAAGCGATAGTTAAATCTTTAATTAGATTTGAACGTGAAATGGTAATTAATTTTACCGATAACACCGTGGTGTTAGATATGGAGTATTACCAGTTTTGCTTCATGGGATGAATAGGTTGGGATTGGGAAATAAAATAAATAATTACTTCGTTACGGTTCGCTAATCTCGACTAGTTGGGAAAAACCATAATTTGGTTTTAAATGACATCCAAAGGAAGATTACAGGATAAATTTTAAAGAATTTATCTTGGATAAAATTAATGGGAACCTTTCCCTAAGAATGTGGAATTTAGAAACTAGCTGTAGGTTGGCTGAGAAGAATGGTTTCCTGGGTATTGATCTGATGTTGGTTTCGACCTTCGGGGTTAATGTTTGGGAAATTGTTCTCTTGCTAATTTGCGGTTAGTGACTAATGAATTGGAATGAGGCGTATGTTGTGCTTGTATAACATTTGTTTTAATATACGCGGGTTGTTCGGAAAGTCCGGGTTTATACCCATTCTGAATAACCGATTCGACGACATGTCGAAGATGAAGTCGGCGGTCGAAGACCGGAAGTCTTCACATCGTTTGGGTAATTACTGACGATCCTGATTGGGCAGTACACCCAAGAGGATGGAAATAGTTGGTGGTCGTCCAGACGTACCTGGAGATGGATGGATATGCGAGGAAAGTGCCTCCGGTTTCGTTCAGACCCAGAACGGACTTGTAAATGGATTGTGTGTCTGACATTGGATTTTATTCTGTGTTGATTGATTTCTATTAAATATACATCTGTTTGGCGGCGGAGAATTTATTCTCTTGCTTAACGCCCTTCTCTGAGACGTACGAGCTCAGAGGTTGTATATCGATGGACATCAGTCGCATGGCATGAATTGCCTGTGTGGCATACTAAGATGCAATGATCAAGGCTTTTGTTGAAAAGCAAAGTCTTGTGGTTGATGATCAAAGCACGCCTACGTGGCAGCTTTGTGTATAGCGTGAATTCGCGAGCCTCACACCTCGGTATGAGTTAAAAACGGGATACGGACCGCTGGGAGAGCACGACGTTTCTTTCTAGCTTTGGTGGTGTCAGTGACTTACCAGCCCTGACATATATATACTTTTCACCTTTGTGGTTGTTGGAATGAGGCGCCTCGATTATAGGTCTGTAAGGACCGGGAAACGTGTGTTCAGGCATAATTAATCCTCTAACGTAAGTGAGGACCGGCCCAGCCGCATCCAGGGTTACCCAGTGTGCGTAATCCTGAGGCATTTGCTAGAGTGTCTCGAACGCGGAGAGGAGCTTGCCCCTTGCCTCGACTCATGACGGAATCCAATTTCCAATACGTGTAATTCGTCTTTAATTGTAGAACTAGTATGGCGACATGATATATGGTACCCATGCCGTCTATGATTTATATTTATGATTGAAATGTTTTGACACTATACACTTATTATAGTATCAAATGATTTGTTTTAACGTACCAAGCATGTTTGGCTATTATAAGGGAAAACCCTATCCCCCGGCTTGCGTTGCATTGTATGATAGGACCTGGGTCTTATAATAGCTTCATTTTTCGAAAAGCATTGCGTTGTTTATTTTATGCACTGGTATTCTTGGGAGGAAACCCGTTCCGTGTTATACGGCGTGGTCCCTTGAGTTACTCTCTTTTAAAGTAAAGTTTTAAATAACTGTTTTAGTTCTCACACCAGTCACATGACTGACCTGGAGTTTATTGTTTTAACCTAAACTCTGGGTGCCCCTATTTTCCGCACGGGCAGCTAGTAGTTTTGGTTTTGCAGATTTATATTCACAGGATCCTGGTTTACAGCTGGAATGATATCCGGAAAGCTCTGTATCCGTATATCACCTTCAGTTGTGCTTTATATTATTTTTCCGCTGCTATGTAATTTATTGTAATCTCTGATATTTATCGAATGTAATTTATTCATTTATACTCTGTATATTCTTGTATCTGATGGAATTGTTGTAATAGCAATGAAATGTTCTTCTGTTTGCGTTCTGATTTGTCCTGTTCTCAACGTTCAGGGGTTTCGAACGGTCTAAATCGGTTTAACGACTGATTCAGATCGAGCGAAATTCCAGGCCGTCACACCAAAGACCAGATTCAGGCTTGGTACCATTTTCTTTTCGAGGGCATGTTCTTAACTCCTTTTCCAAAATTTTATATGTGCTTGTTTCTATCATTTGAATATATCCTATCCATAATATTTTCGACATTTAGATAGGAATCCTATGGATGTAAACATGTGTTTGAGACATGTTATGTTTGATGGATGCAAGTGTTTGCTAGTGGCTGCCTGTGGATGCACACACACACACATTAGGCACTAGATCGTCTCAATCACTCTCATACTGCATATGGATGTGTGTGCATTTTTTTTTTTTGGATGGAAATGGATGTATTAGCATATGGATGTATTAGCATATGGATATTGCATTTGGACGAGTGAGTGTGTAGACATACAGAACTCACATGTTATAATAGGATTATTTACATACATATTGGATACATGACACTAACATACATTGCATTAAGGAGGTCAACTGAATCAGTAGACCGTCTGATCTTCGCATTAGTATTGGGACATATACACACACTCCCCTTTGAATATGTTCATATGAGCATTAGAAGTCTTTAAGGACAATGGATGCTAGTGATTGATGGATGAGTAGATGAATGATGGATGGTAGGATATGCATTCTTCTTAACATGGAGATTTCGGGGACGAAATCCTTTGAGTAGGGGAGAATGTAACACCCCGTATTTTTAACAACACTAAAAGAGGATAAATTAAATAATAATTAATTTAATATTTGGAATTAAGGAAAACAGACTACGCCATTGTGTCCATCTCGAAATTCTGGTCAAGATAGACATTTGGTTTGCGTAAAACGGATATCGTATGAAGAAGTTACGAGGGTTTGAAGTTTATATACGCGCAAGATATATATATATATATATATATATATATATATATATATATATATATATATATATATATATAGGGGCAGGTTCAATGGCACCCCAAATAGTGAGCACCCCTTTAGCCTACCACTTTTTCACCACACATTTCCTCCCTCTCTCCTTCCACTCATTCTCTCACCTACCACTCACTTTCTTTAGTATAAATGAGAGGAGGAAATTAGGGGGCATTTGGGGTGCTCCTTTTTTGGGGGGCTCCTTGATACTATACCATATATATATATATATATATATATATATATATATATATATATATAGGGTCCAAGAATTCTAAATCAGGTCCAAAAAGTTCAAATTCGTTCAAATTTCAGAAATTCATGGTGAGTGGGAAAATTCCCGCCTAGCGACCCCTTAAGGGGGGTGTCAAACCCCCAACGGGGGTGTCGACCTCCTAAGGGGTGGGTCATCCCCCTAGGGCTGACGTGGCTAAGTCGGTTTCTGGGGCTGGCAGTTATAAATACATGGTCATTTATCTTGTTTTCTTTATTGGAGATCAACGGAGGCCAAATGCTACTGGTGTCTGAACTGAACCTAACCCTTTTCTTCAACAACAATCAACTTTGCAAATCAAACTTAGAGATTCAAGTGTAGATCCAACCTTTGCTATTTTCTACCTTTACTTTTAATCCAAACACTGTGAGTTAGTTACTTTTAGATTTAAACGATTAAAAGTAATTTGTGATATGACTGTGATTTGGATATATACATGCCTGTGACTGAATCATATTGGATCTATCATAATTTGTGAATCTATAAGCCTAGACCTTATCATGCTAGATATATTTTATAGATCTAATTCTTTTATGGTTAATTAATCATGTCACCTATGTGGATCTTACCCTTTTTCTAAGTTTGTGGTTAACTTGGGATTATCATTATCTGGACAATTAAACCTTTGTTTAGATCTAGATCATCATTTTGTGATTAATTGAGATCTGTCATTATTGGACATATGAATTCTTATTTGGATCTGTTCATCCTAAGCATGTTAGATCTAGTTTTATCATTACCATTTTCACTAAATCTGTTTTTATGTCCACCTTATTATTATGCCAATTACATGTCTATGCCAGTATATATGTTTATGTCACTTTTGTTAGAATGGTCACTATTGTCATTTTTCCCATCACCTTTCCCTTTTATTGTTTATGGATAGGCTACTTTCTAGCCTAGGTGCCGCCAAATATATACGAATGCCTTAGTGAGGGCACGGGGGAAAATATTAGAATTGGCATAACTTGGTTAATGGATATGAATATGGATAAATAATTCACTTTGTACAAAATTGAGGAAAAAGGGGCATGGAACCTATAACGACATAGGTGAGAATTTGGATAATAATGAAATGTCTAAGATTACAATTAGAAATTGTAATTGCACTTATGACACGAGGTTAGGTTGCATTAGCGGTGGAAGTCTGCCCGGACCCGACCGGCCTATCCAACAACCACTAATGTTGAACCTAATGTGAGAGGCCTATCCAACAACAACTTGCATAGGTTCATGATAACAACTTGCATAGATTCATGATAACAACTTGCATAGATTCATGAATTCGCAACATAATAACTTACATAGGTTTATGAATTCCACTTGCATAATTTCATGATTCACCACAACAATAAGCTTGTATAATTTCATGATCCACAACAACAAATAAACTTGTATAATTTCATGATCCACAATAACAATGAACTTGTATAATTTCATGATCCACAACAACAATAAACTTGCATAACTACAAACAACATATACCCAAATCATAGTCTACCACAATTCACTTTTATCTATTTAAACCTAAAAGTGACTAGAACTCATAGAAAAAGAGGGTCTTGAGTTCTAGGATCTGAATTCTGTAATTGATTAGCGTTCCCTTGATGTAGACAATTTCGTTATTGAGATTAGACTTTGATTTGAATTGAACTGAGTTGCTTTACTTTGCTTCTAGTTGGTGGCGGCTACTCTAGGTTTTGGAGAGACGGTATGACGACCATTGATCTAATTTTTTTATTTGGTTTTAGGGTTTGAGTCTACATGTGTTTATATAGAATTTCAATTTAATTTGAGCCGTCAGATGCTCTTAGGGTTAATCAAAACCATTCAGTTAGGATAGGGTGACACCTCAGCCCTAATGACTCAGCAAGGAGTCAGAAAGGACTCAGCAATGAGTCACAGTGTGGATCAGATCACACCAGAAAGCTGTGCAGGCTTTCTGCTCGGCCTGGGCGCACTTAGGAAGTGCGCCGGTGTATTTTTGTACTGGCGCACTTCCCAAGTGCGCCAGTGCAATTATTTTTTTGGTTTTTCCCACCTAACTTCGTTCATCCATATCTTCTTCATACTGTATCCATTTTACGCAAACTCGGACTCTATCTCAAGCAGAATTCCGAGACGAACGCAATAGCGCAAGCCGTTTCCCTAAATACCCACATTTGAAATTAAGTATTCTTAAATTTAGTTAATTTGATTATTCAAAAATTCGGGGTGTTACACTAGCATATGATTCTCATACCAAACTAGCATAGGCAATTTGCATAACTATGTATTGCCATGGATCTAAATATAGATCTAAACATAAAGGTGTGAACTTGCATATGGATCTAAACATAAAGATGTGAACTTGCATATGGATCTAAACATAAAGATGTGAACTTGCATATGGATCTAAAAATAAAGATTAATGTCACATGTTTTCATATAAACTAGCATATGTATCTACATGATTCACATATGTTTTAACATCCCATCTTGCATAAGATTCACATATGTCTTAATATCCCAAACTTGCATAAGATTCGTATATGTTTTAACATCCCAAACTTGCATATAATTCATATAAGAATATATAGTCCAACATCACAAACTTGCATATATAAGAACATGTAATTCAACATCACAAACTTGCATATAATTCATATAAGAACATGTAATCCAACATCACAAACTTGCATATAATTCAACATCACATGATTCAAAATCATATTCTCATAATCCCAATTATAACTTATCATAATTAAATTAATTAATTAATTTGTGAAAGATATTATATTCACTAACAAAAGAATAGTCTTGTCTTTCTGGAATCTGTATTCTGAAACTGAATTGCTCGCCTTTGATGCAGACTAATCGTTATTTAGATTTAGATTTGATTTTGATTCTTGCTTTAATCTTGTTCTTGAGTTGAAAGAGATGGCGGCTACTCTAGGTTCTCCATTGACGGCATGGCGGCTCTTGGTATGAATTGGTATGATTTTAGGTTAAGATTTAGGTTGCTTATATAGAATTTTGATTGATTAAGGGCCGTCCGATTAACCTAGAATCAATCAAGACCATCCAGTCAAGATAGAATAACACCTCAGCCCTAATGACTCAGCAACAGGTCAGAACAGCGTCATCTTTCAGATCTGCCCGGGGGGGGGGGGGAGGGCATGTCGACCCCCTGGTCGACCTGTATGGGTAGGTCGACCTGGCCCTTGGGCGGGAGCTTTCCCGCCCAGCCTGCTCCCTTGTTTTGAATTTGAATTTCTGAACTGTTTATTTAAATTCTGAAACTTCTGAAGGCCATAACTTCTTCATACGAAGTCCAGTTCACACAAACTCGGACTCTATCTCAAGTAGAATTCCAAGACGAACGCAATGGCGCAAACTGTTTCCTTTAATTCTCACATTTGAATTTAAGTATTCTTTAATTTTAATATTTAAAATCACGGGGTGTTACATTCTCCCCTCCTTAAAGGATTTAGCCCCCGAAATCTCCAAGTTAAGGAGAATGTATATCCTAACATCCAATCATCCATCTACTCAACCATCAAACACAGGCATCCACTGTCCTTACAAGATTTCTAATGCCGTATGAACATATGCAAAAAAAGTGTGTGTATATGTTCCTTGTCTAATGCAAAAATCAGGCGGTCTACTGATAAGTTGACCTCCTTAATGTAAATCATGGTAGTCCCATGCGTCCATTATGTATGCGAAAGAATCCTATCGATACATATTATTTCTACATGTTTGCACAACTATTCATCAAAATGCAACATCCATATGATAACAAAACCATTATACATCCATTAATTTAAATATGCACTCACATTTATATGCAATATGAAGGTGATTGAGAGCTGATCTAGTGCCTAATGTGTGTGTACATGCATCCATGAGCAACCACTAGCAACCACTTGCATCCACCAAACTTAACATGTCTCAAACACATGTTTGCAACCATAGGGTTCTTCCTAACTAAAGATCGAAGGTGTCATCGCAAAGATAATACTAAATGTTAGGAAAAGTACCAACAAAGCGGTAGAAAAAGGGGAAGTTAAAAAAACATACCATCTAAAAGGAAAGGGTACAGCGTATGCATCTTATCTTCCGTCTCCCAAGTCGCGTCTCTTTGATCATCTCCCCATTGCACTTTAACCAACTTGACCTCTTTGTTGCGTAGCTTTTTGACCTCTGATCCAAGAATGCGTGTAGGAGCTCGTCTAACCGTGGCATTGCGCTCTACTTCTACTTCTTCGAGCATGCTCGGCTCCACCACTTCCGCTGTATCATGTAAACACTTATGCAAATGCGAAACGTGAAACACGTCATGAACTCCACTGAGCTTCTCCGGTAACTTTACTCTGTATGCCATCTGCCCAATCCTCTCTGTAATTGGAAAGGGTCCTACGAACCTCGGTGCCAACTTCCTTACTGATCCAAAACGGACTACGTTTCTCAACGGTGACACCTTAATAAAAAGCATGTCCCCAACCTCGAACTCAAGATTGGTTCGTCTCTTATCAGCATATGATTTCTGTCAGTCCTGCGCCGTCTTCATTCGCCGTCGAATCAGTTCTATCTTCTCCGAAGTCTCCCTAATCATGTCGGGTCCAAGCAAAAGCTTGTCCGTGGATTCCCACCAACAAGTAGGTGATCGACATGGTCGTCCATAAAGAGCCTCAAAAGGCGCCATGCCAATGCTAGCCTGAAAGTTGTTATTATAGGCAAACTCCACTAATGGAAGATGCTCTTCCCATGTTCCTCCAAAGTCTAGGATGCATAGCCTTAGAAGGTCTTTTAGAATCCGATTTACTCTCTCAGTCTGGCCGTCTGTCTGAGGGTGATAAGCGGTACTTAAGCATAATTGTGTTCCAACCGCCTCTTGTAAGCTTTTCCAAAATTTGCTTGTGAAAATGGGATCTCTATCGCTCACAATGCTAGAGGGTATGTCGTGTAGACGAACTATCTCTCGAATGTAAACAGATGCTAACCATGTGGCAGTCCTCCTACATTTAAAGGGAATAAAATGGGCACTTTTGTTAAGTCTGTCCATAATTACCCAAATCCCCGTATTACCCTTCCTTGATATTGGTAACCCATCTACAAAATCCATGGAAACACTTTCCCATTTCCACAGCGGAATCTCTAAAGGGTGGAGCAAACCTCCGGGCTTCTTTTGCTCCGCCTTTACTTGCTGGCACACTAAGCATCTAGAAACGAACTCAGCCACGTCCTTCTTCATTCCTGCCCAAAAGAAAACTCGCTTCATATCCTTATACATCTTGTCACCACCAGGATGTATGGTCATCTTAGAGCGACGTGAGTCTTCAAGAATTGCCTTCTTCAAACTCTCTCTTGTGGCACGCAAAGTCTCCCATCTCTACGCAGCCAGCCTCTCTCATCTATAGCATATCTATTAAGATGACTCGAAGACTCCCCTCCTATAAGCTTGCCGGCTATCTCAACCAACTGTGGGTCATCCCGCTGTGCCTCTCCAATCCGACCCAAAAGTGTAGGTTGCACCTCTAACGATGCCAACAATCCGGGTACATAATCGACGGAGGGTCTGAAGTCAAAGGTAGGTATATAATCCAAACTCTGTCGCTCTACGAACAAGGGACTTAGAGCCAACTTCTTTCTACTTAAGGCGTCGGCTACAACGTTACCCTTACCAGGGGTATATGCGATCTCAAAATCGTAAGATGCCAAAAACTCCATCCACCACTGTTGCCTTAAGTTTAGGTCCATCTGAGAGAATAAGTACTTTAGCGACTTATGGTCTGTATACAACTCAAACCTCTCGCCAAGCAAATAATGACGCCATGACTTAAGTGCAAAAACTATGGCAACCAACTCTAAGTCGTGGGTAGGGTAATTTTTCTCGTGGGCTTTCAACTACCTTCCACCATAGCATATCACCCTTCCCTTTCGCATTAAAACTGCGCCAAGCCCTGTCCCGCAAGCATCGGTATATACTGTGAATGTCTTACTCCCGTTTGGCAAAACTAAAACTGGAGCTGTCATCAAAGCCCTCTTCAGACGTTGGAAAGCATCGTCACAGTCGATGTCCCAAGCAAAAGTCAAAATTTTCTTCGTTAACCGAGTGAGTGGGGCTGATATCTTCGCGAAGTCCTTAATGAACTTCCTATAATAACCAGCCAGCCCTAAAAAGCTTCTTACTTCTGTTGCGTTCTTAGGAATTTTCCAATCTTGGATTGTGACCACCTTTGCGGGATCCACAACTATCCCTTCCTTAGAGACCACGTGCCCTAAGAACCTCACTTCTTTTCTCCGAAAATGGCACTTGGAGAACTTAGCTTTAAGTTGATGCGCTCGTAGGGTCTCTAAGACTTCCCTAAGATGTAGGCATGCTCTTCTTCATTTTTAGAGAAAATCAGGATATCGTCCACAAAGACTACCACAAATTTGTTTAGAAACTCCCTAAACACCCTACCCATTAAGTCAACAAAGTATGCAGATGCATTCGTCAAACCAAAAGGCACGACGAGCCACTCGAAGAAACCGTCAGGAGTTCTAAACGTAGTCTTATCTATGCTATCTTCAGCCACCCGTAGCTGATGAAACCCTGTAGCCAAATCCAGTTGCGAGAAAACCGAAGCACCCACCAGCTGATCGAATAAATCATCTATCCTAGGCAATGGGTGTATGTTCTTCTTTGTTATCTTATTCAGCTATCTATAATCTACGCACAACCTAAGTGAACCATCAGCTTTTGTAGCAAAAACGACTGGAGCACCCCACCCCGAAATACTTTTTCTTATGAACCCCTTCTCAAGCAACTCTTTTACTTGCTTACTGGTTTCTCTTCTCTCTCTCGGAGCCATGTGGCGCACTGGTAATGCAAATGGCTTTGCATTATCTACTAAGTATATTCGAAAGTCTATCTCGCGCCTCGGGGGTAAACCTCGAACCTCATCGAAGACATCACTATATTCGCGGACCACACGAACATATTCCAAATCATCGTTGGATGCGTCAAGGGATTCTAGGTAGCTAAGCATTACCAGACCTCTAGGGTCATAAGAAATATCGAGGGTCTTTCCATAACGAGTCAACAATCTAACTACCCTTCTTTCACATTCTAGGATGGCACCGTATCTAGTGAGCCAATCCATGCCTAGAATCAAGCCGTAGCCCATGAAGCCAAGAAAGAAGGCGTTGCATTCAAGCCCAACACCCAAGATAGACACTCTCAAATCCCGACAAATCATAAAAAGATGAGCCGACCCACCAATAGGATTTGAGACTACTATGGGATCCGTAACTAGACTAGTATTTAGGTGCAGTGTTTCAACTAACGAAGTAGATACAAACGAGTGTGATGCGCTAGAGTCAAACAAAGTACGAACATGATGATCAAACAGAAAAACTAAACTTTCAACGAAAATGTTTCTACCTCTCTCCTGTCCTGATGCCATGAGAGCCTGAATCTGCCCTCTTGCCTGCCCTGGTGCCATAAGAGCCTGAATCTGCCCTCCAGAAGTGGACCCCGTCCTTTACCCTTGCCCCTGTTTCCTCGTGAAGTCTTTAAATAAATGTCCTGCCTCTCCATAGTGGAAGCATCCAGTCTTCTTCTTTTTCCTACAATCCTTGCTCAGATGGTCTGTTGTCCCACAATTAAAGCACCTTTTCTTTCCCTTGCTATTGTTATCCTTACCACCTTTCTTGTTCTGCTGCTGTGATTTCTTTTGATCCCCTTTCTTCTCCGGTGCCTTATTAGCATTAGCACCCTTCTCTTCTTCATGCATAAGCGCCATGTCAACCAATCTCCCAAAGGTAGCCCCCATCGGAATGTGGGTCATAGCCAACCCATGTAGCGGCTCATTCAAGCCTTTAACGAACCTCAAAGCCTTCTTCTTAGGTGTGTTCACCAAGTCTAAGCCAAATCTCGCCAACTGATTGAATTTGTTGACGTACTCCTTTACTAACAAATTTCCTTGCTTCAACACTAAGAATCTTTCCATATATAAGTTCTCTTCTGCTCGTGAGAGAAATTTCATCTCGAACCTACGCCTGAAATCCACCCATGTCTCCACTGGACGCTCTCCATTCGTGACCTCCCACCAAAAAGAGGCTTCGTCCTTCATTAACCAAGCAGCCAATTGGACCTTCCTCCCATCTTCTACCTCGAAAATACCAAATAGATCTTCCACCTCCTTAAGCCAATTTCGGGCTTCAACAAACGTCTCTGATCCGTGAAAAGGTTTCCCGCCCATCGCCCTAAAATCTTTGCATATCTTTGAAAAAGTATCAACGCGAGGTAGGGGAGGAGGAGGAGCAACTGCAACTGGGGGAGGAGGAACATTTGCTTGGCCCGCGGCATTGGCCCTAGACTCCAGATACCTTCTAAACCAGCCTGGTATCGGTATGCCCTCGGGTATCTCAGGTTCTCCAGACTTGCTGAAAAAGAAAAAGGAAGAGATTCAAAACGGAGAATCGAAGGAAAGATATATGGCTCTCGAGGGTTATGTTTTTAAAACAAATTTTTCTCTTGAAAATACTTTCCTTAAAACATATTCTTGAAAGTATTTCTTTATAAAATGCTTTTGAAAATTAGTTTTTCAAAATCTCATATCTGTTCTGGTAACCTTTAGCTCTGATACCACGTGTAACACCCCACGTCCATTAATGTCACTCACAAGGGGAATACATTAACTTCCATGGAGCGTATTTAGTGTATAGAACAGAATATAACAAGACAAATACAAATAATGGTACTTGAAAGATTTAAAACAACTTTTATTGCAGTGGAGAAATAGTTTGATTACAACAACTTCATAAACCAAGTACACTTAATATCCATCTTGACAAATTTGTTTTCTGAATACATAAAGTAAAAAAAGCATAAACCCCAACACAAGTAGCCATAAAAGAGATGAGCTGAACTTTACTTTCAGCAATCCCAGCACTTCCAAAAGAGAGAGAAAGAGATCCAAGATCAAGCTCCACTAGTACTAGTCCCACCCTGAGAACCTGGGGGAGGGGAGGGGGGAAGGAAGAAAAGAGGCGAAAACAAGGGGGTTAGACATAAAGTCTGGCGAGTATAACAACTTTAACAATATAATTATTAAAGTAACTAGGATAAGGCATAAAATGGTAAAAGAAGGTATGACTGTGAAACAAGTGGGCATGACAAAGCAAACAGGAGGAATATTCTGGCGTTAATCTTGTTCCTAATCACTATAGAATAATTACTACACTGTACCAATGTTAATTACACCGCACCATTACTAGTCACGCTAAAAAGTGATCCCGCCTACAGAACATAACAATGATAATGGTAATTTCGTGTACCCCTAGTTACCTTCATAGGTGTCGCCTGCCCCTATCTCCACTAGTTGTACCCACTACCCCCATGCGATCGGCTCCCTAACTCATAGATACCCGTGATGGTTCCACAGTGGGGTGTATCACTCCCCAAAGTGGCAACCCGATACCACCAAAGATGCACGGCTTATATCTACACGATGCAACAACGTCTTACCTGCCAGCCCGGGCCCACGCACGCACATGACCCTGTTGGACTTGCGTTGCCACCGCTAACCCGTTTTGACCTCTTACAATCAAACCCAGTAAGCGTGTCCCGTCCTCGACTTGGGTCGAGCTCACAAAGATACTTAATGGGTTACTGGTTTGAAAAGGGTAACCATACAAGCTTTCCAGCTATGCTTGGTCCCCACTAGAATTTCCCACTTAACCCCATTCTTATTCATGTCTTCTTACATGTTTCAACTTGGTTAAGTGTTTCTAATCGTATTTCATAAGCCACCCAAGGCACCCACTTAACCCCCATGTCCCACCACATGTTTATCTGGTTATGTGTTACTTAATTCATTATAACCGTAACATTGTAAAGACCTCCCACATTAGACTGACATTTGCTGTTGCTGGATTTGTCGGGCGGGTCTGGGCAGTCTTATACCGCAAATGAGCCTAACCTCGTGTCTTTACAATTGTTACACATTTGTTTATGCCTTTGACCTCTCACATTAGACTACCGTTTGTGGTTGCTGGATTTGCTGGGCGGGTCCGGGCAGTCTTACACCACAAACGAGTCTAACCTCATGTCTTAGGCGGTTAATTATTACACATCTTTATTTATTCCCAAATTGGATTTATATCCCTATTCAAATTTGTCAATAAATACCAAATTCATTTATGTCCATAATTGTCACCTAAATTATGTCCACAAATTACAGGTATACAAATTATACCTATTAATGTCTTAAATTAATAATATGCTCTTTTAAGGCCATTTTAGGCCAATTCACAATTATGCATTTTTAATATTTTCCCATCGTCCCCACGCTATTCGTACGTTTTAATATGACATATGTTAGACTCGCAATAATCTAACTTATAAAAGGAAGAACAACGTCACAACTTGCATAACACATAAAATAGATCTAAGAATCATGACATAAGTTTACACAGCCAATAACTTGCATATATGTGTATGGTTTTCCTATAACTTGCATATAAACAAACTAGCATATGATTCTCATACCAAACTAGCATAGGCAATTTGCATAACTATGTATTGCCATGGATCTAAATATAGATCTAAACATAAAGGTGTGAACTTGCATATGGATCTAAACATAAAGATGTGAACTTGCATATGGATCTAAACATAAAGATGTGAACTTGTATATGGATCTAAACATAAAGATTAATGTCACATGTATGCATATAAACTAGCGTATGTATCTACATGATTCACATATGTTTTAACATCCCATCTTGCATAAGATTCACATATGTCTTAATATCCCAAACTTGCATAAGATTCATATATGTTTTAACATCCTAAACTTGCATATAATTCATATAAGAATATATAGTCCAACATCACAAACTTGCATATATAAGAACATGTAATCCAACATCACAAACTTGCATATAATTCATATAAGAACATGTAATCCAACATCAAAAACTTGCATATAATTCAACAACACATGATTCAAAATCATATTCTCATAATCTCAATTATAACTTATCATAATTAAATTAATTAAATATTTTATGAAAGATATTATACTCACTAACAAAAGAATAGTCTTGTCTTTTTGGAATCTGTATTCTGAAATTGAATTGCTTGCCTTTGATGTAGACTAATTGTTATTTAGATTTAGATTTGATTTTGATTCTTGCTTTAATCTTGTTCTTGAGTTGAAAGAGATGGCGGCTACTCTAGGTTCTCCATTGACGGCATGGTGGCTCTTGGTATGAATTAGTATGATTTTAGGTTAAGATTTAGGTTGCTTATATAGAATTTTGATTGATTAAGGGCCTTCCGATTAACCTAGAATCAATCAAGACCATTCAGTCAAGATAGAATAACACCTCATCCCTAATTACTCAGCAACAGGTCAGAACAGCGTCATCTTTCAGATCTGCCTGGGGGAGGGGGCAGG
This sequence comes from Allium sativum, assembly GCA_030737875.1. NCBI lineage: Eukaryota > Viridiplantae > Streptophyta > Magnoliopsida > Asparagales > Amaryllidaceae > Allium > Allium sativum. The sequence continues at coordinate 804,014,154 of CM060909.1, read as the reverse complement.
TCGACCGCCTGGTCGACCTGTATGGGTAGGTCGACCCCCTAGACAACCTGGCCCTTGGGCGGGAGCTTTTCCGCCCAGCCTTCTCCCCTGTTTTGAATTTGAATTTCTGAACTATTTATTTAAATTTTGAAACTTCTGAAGCCCATAACTTCTTCATACGAAGTCCAATTCACACAAACTCAGACTCTATCTCAAGCAAAATTCCGAGACGAACGCAATGGCGCAACTCGTTTCCCTTAATTCTCATATTTGAATTTAAGTATTTTTTAATTTTAATATTTAAAATCACGGGGTGTTACAGGAAACAAAATACTTTATTTACACAGGTGCAGGTTTATACAAAAGAACTAAATAAACAAAGGCGAGGGCCGCACTCGCTACAACAACAGCGGACCAAGGAACAAACAGAATGAAAAATAGAAACACCTTTTATTTAGACTTTGGAGTGGACTTCTCTTTCTTGGCAGCTTTAAGTTTTTCTTTCTCCTCATTTTCAGCCTCGGTCTGGATCCGCTTTGGTTTCTTCTTCCCTAGAACTGGAGCGCTGGGATCAGTAGAAGATTTTTTAGCAAGCTCTTCAGTGATTGATCTAGTTGAAAGTTTAACAACTAACCTTGACCCAGGAGGTACTGTCGCAAGAGGCTTAAAACTTTCGAGATCTATTTCCTCAACTTTCAACTGCATACGCTTATCCTGCTTGGACTTCATCTCATCCAAAGTTAGATCATCGACATCCCCCGAATCCCCAGTCAAAACAACATCGACATCTTCTTTATGTCCATCGTCGCCGCCGTCATCTTTCAGAGCATCTTTCATCTCCCCAGCGTAAGGAGTCTCGGTATTAGGTAGCACGGGAGCTTTATCGGTAACCTCCTCCTTCTCGCCTTCAGCTCCCCTCCCCGCAGATTTTGCAGCAGTGACCTCATCCCATTTCTCCTGAGTCTCTTTGACAGACTTCTCACCGATGACTGTCTTCTGTTGCCCATCAGTCTTTTCAGTTGGCTCAGGTACTACAGAACGACAGGTGACAGTTATTAACTCAGGGGAAAACGAGGGATCTTCAATTAATCATCCAATAATATGACGAAAGGTTGAAATAGCCCAGCCAAATTGGGGTGAAAAGGTAGAGATACCTTCGGATGCTTTCTCGATGGGGGTGGCTAGAGTCTCTGATGCCAATTCGGGTATAGGGGACAAAAGGGATGCCCTAGGAATTCCCGGATTTTCGGGATCATATCCCTCTGTTTCGGTAGCCCCGGGGGCAGCAGAAGAAGAACTAGATTCAGTGATACCTTTTCCTTTGGCCTGGCGTTTCTCTTCCTCCATGGCAGCAGTAATAAGTCGACACCCTTCGGCCAGACATGCCGACTCCTCACCCCTAAGGAACTTGTCCATAAGTTTTTTTCGTCGATGGAATCCCCCTTAAGCTCTTTCTTCTCCCATTCAATGATTTGGTCCCATACATAAACCAGAGTTGTCGGGTAATCCTCGATCCAAAAAATGTCCCGACAACGGATCACCTGAGCAAAGAACTCTATCATCAGCTCACCATAGCCATCCAATTCCTTCTGGGCTGTGGTGAGTTTCTCTTGAACCTCTTCGACAGATTTAATGACAATTCTTGTATTCCCTTAGGTCAACACTGCTCTAGATTCAGCCTCCAGTAATTTGGCTTCCAGTTCGGCATTCCGCTTTGCTAAATTAGTGTTTTTCTTCTCTAGCTCAGCCTTCTCCTGTTCAAGGGCAGTACAACCTAACTGTACTTTAACACTCTCAGACTTAGCATCCTCGGCTTTCTCCTTTAGATCCAAGCGCTCTTGGCTATGGGATTCCAAGCAAGTGTGATAACGCCTTTGTAGTTCTTCGTGTTGTTTTTTATAGTTGTCGGCATCCCGTTGGGCGAGAGCGAGCTGAACCCTGTGCATCTTCCAAATCTTTCTCTGAACTCTTCAAAATGCTTGCATCATAATCGACCATTTCATTTATGTGGCCAATATCAGTGATAAGATCCTTGATAATCTTGGAAAGATTGCGCGAGTAGCTATACATCTCTGTATATTGTCTGTCCACTAAATCAATTTTTGCTTTAGCATCATCAGCCCCTTTGAAGAAATAGGTTAAAGCATGAGAACAAACGCCGTATGATCAAAATAATGATCCGAAAATTGTTTTTCCAGATTTGCCAGTCTTGCCTTATTCTTGGAATCGAGCGATACGGGCTTGGATACGGATAATTCAATATTTCTCCACTTGGCAGGTATAATGGAAGTATCACCTTTTCCCGACCTCTTCTCAGGGACTTTAGGTTTATCCTATAAGTCAGCGTGCTTCGACAATGGCCTCTCTTGGGGACGCTTCTCTTTAGGAGGAGTCGAATCTTTGGAAGGTTGTTTGTCCCCTTCATGGTGATTTTGATGGCTCCTGTACTTGTCTGGATCGGAAGAGAGGAGAACGAGAACATGAAGAATGAGGACGGTTGGAATAATAATGTCTCATGTCATCCCTGTTGCGGCTTTCGCAACGATCATGCTCAGTGTCGGAATCATATCTAGGCACGTTGGCACGGATTTTCCTGACATCGTAGCGGGGACGTACCGTGGTTCCTGCAAAACAAGGTATGTAGAGTTCAGAACTAATGTTTACACAAAGCATAAGTGCTATGACATGCAGTCCTAATGTGTTATGCGCATCCTAAGTGATATTTCCACCCAACCAACCAGAGCCGAAGTTAGGCTAACATGTGTGGTCTCCTTAGTTTTCACATGAGTGGTTTCTTCTGAGGAAGTAAAGGTCAAAGGATTCGTTCCAAAATATTCTAAAGTGTAAAAGGTCTCGGGCAAGGGATGATTTCCCAAACCCCGAAATGTAGAGTCATCCATAGTGAGTGCATCTCCTTGAGGAGCATCTAACGAACATTCTTTTGGAGATATCGGTTGTTCAGGAGTGGCAGCATCCTCGGAAGTAATGTACTTATCTCTATCTTTTTCTTCTATATTTTCTAAAATATCATCTTGAGTCGTGGAGGGAGAAGGAGGATCCCTGAGGGGCACTGCTAGATCTTTTGAACTTTCTCCCCACTCGAGTAAAGTGTAAATTGGCCCTTCAACCAGAGGTATGTACACATAAGAGCCTTCCCCATGACCTATGCTACGAGTTACAACAACTAGACGATGTCGATGAAGATATTCGTCCACTAAGCACTCCTTAATGGTCAAGAATTTTTTATCACCGTTGAATAACCAATTCAAGTGGTCAAATTGCATCGGATGCTTCTCTTGCAACGGGTTAGGAACTACAAGTGAAAACAAGCAATTCATAATGTGTTTAAGAGATCTGGTACTTAAAATCTAATGTCCATACTTGATTTAAGCCACCTTCTGGCACACCCCGGTTGCTGTGTAATGTAAAACCATTCAGGTTTCAGCTCCCCGGCTTTGCTACTAAACGGAACAGTGATGATTTTCCTCTTTGGCACCGATTCAAAGTATACAAAAGAAGGGGTGTCATTGGTCTAGTGCTTGAAATTGTAAAAGAAATGAACATCCTCAAAAGTAAGCTCTACACCTAAAATTTCTTAGTATGCTATGTACAGAGTGTACAAATAATCATAGGAGTTGGGATGAAGTTGCATGGGGGCAATCCGTAGTTGTCTCAGAAAATCGACAACGAATGGCGGAAATGGAGGTATCGCCCCAACTAGGCACATCAATCTAGTGATAGCCATGTATCCTTCTGGTGGATTATAAGGACGATCTGTTTTCGAGGGAAAGTCAGTATCTCTTCGAAGAATCCCATGCTTTAGGCATATCTGCGCAAGTCTGTCATTGTCAATCATTGACTCGACCGAATCCTTAGGCGGATCCAAGATTTCAACATTTCCAAGCTCATCTAGGGCACAATCATCTCTTACCCCTCCTTCTTCCTCCTCGCCTAGAGAGACACCACCTCCGGAAGATACTTTACTATTGTCAGTCTCCATTTCATAATATGGACCGTCACCATCCCATTTTGAATCTGAAGTAGAGGACATATCTTCAATAGTGTGACTTTCAGAAGTCCCTACGGCCTCTCTTCTCTCCGCTAATCTAGATGAAAGTCTCCCAATCGTTTTTGCTAAACTATTGAAGAAACAATAGCAGGAGTTAGAGTAAAATTGCCCATGTCCCCCCGTACATGTGTGCCAATATGTGTGCAATAACAGATTTAAAGAAGTACAAAGTAGGCATATAAGAACACAGTGCAAAGATGAACAAGACAGTTATGCATTCATCGATAATCCAAAAGTTCAGTCGAAAAGGCTCTATCCTAACTGTCCAAGAAATCATAATCGATATCTAATTTTGATTAAGTTGGTTGAAGCACACTGGCATAGCTACGGACTGGTTCAGGTGCTTCTATAATTAACGGGTTGGTTCAGATGATTTCATAATCAATGAATCGGTTCGGGTATGTACGTTGTATGCGGATCGGATCGGGACTTGAGCACAACTGGGTTTGGTTCAGTCAGATCTTCAGAGAGGAAGCCCAGTTTGAGTCACTTAGCACCGAACTGAACTGCCCTTATGTCTTTAAGCTTATTTTCCTTCATTCATGTGTCTTTGGAACTTCACCCCATCTAGGCTCTTCCGATCCGAACCGAGGTCACAGATTTTTCTCAATGACTTAATCCTTATCCATTCATCCTTAACCCAATCCTCTCTCCCTGAATGTCAACACCACGAACTCCTTTGCACCAAACAGGTCCGCTCCTTCTCCTCCAAACTCGTCATCTCTCTTCCTCCTATACCCACTCAAAAACTCATTACCTCCATCCATAAATCATCAAGACCCACGTCTCATCCACTAACAATTACACGCAGCACCATGACTGGGTTTATCAGCTCCGACACCCTGAGTTAGTGAAAAGCTTCACCAATAATGACGACGACGAGCTAAAGATCCCCAATGCTCAGACCGACCCCCAATGCTCAGACTGATCCGCTTAGGAAAGAAATCCATAGCCTTCGAGCCCTGTGATATGATGGAGATCAAACACGGATCAGATTGGACAAGCATCATCCGAACCGTAATCGCCTGAGTCGACTCAGCATGCGAGACCAACCCGAAAGAAGAAGCAACAATTTAATAAATATGCATTATTAAAGTTTAACTGGAGGAGCTACTTGAACATTGAAAGAAGCTCTTGAAGTTATTTTGAATTAAAGGAGCACTCCATCATGTATTTATAGACAACAAAAGATGTGACTTGATGAAGCAACATGACTTTAAAAATGAATGGAGGCAACTATTCAATGACTCCAATTCAGAAACCAAAGAACAGATTGTTTCGAAGCACACTTTATTTTCAATAAATGCATGCTTCAATGGGGAAAAATGTTAGCCTAATTTGTGATTAGGCTATACAAGGATGAGAAATTACTTGACATATAGATTCAGAAGAGAAGACGAGCATAGGGAAGCTGGTTCGAACCGATCCCTCCCACGTTAAGGCGGCCAACACATGAAAGGAAGACTAGAAGGATCACCCGGATCAGATCGGCTCCTTCCGATCCGAGCCCTCACCAGTCATCCAAACTGAACCATGACGCTACACCATCATTGCACGATATCCAGGAAATGCAGAGCGGTTTCCCCCACTAAAGCTATGCGCTGGCAACATCTTAGGGCTCCTCACTCCGAACCGAACGGGATGGCTGCCATGTGTATCCAAACCGAAGACCTTCCAGGGGAGATTTTTGCCTATAAATACGCCACCTAGCATCATTTAAAAGGATCTTTTGGCAAGTTCTAGACTCAAACACCTGCTATATCCAAATTTCATCATATTAATAAGATCATTATCAATCTTTGAAGAACATTTCTATGAGTAATGAGTGAAATTAACCATTGTAAAAGTGAGATTGAGTGAAAACAATCATTGTACTTGTACTTCCATCATCAATTAAAGAAATTCAGAGTGGACGTAGGCTCTTTAACGTCAAACCACTGTAAATCGTGTGTTCCTCTTCGTTTTTATTTTCATTTCATTTAGAATTATCAATAGTTTAGGTGTTAGAGCCACTTTTGGATCTAATAGTATTTTTATAAAAAGGAAGGGAAGCGATCAAGAATAATGTATATAGATTTGGAGATTTAGAAGCTTAGAGATGAACGAGAAATTGTATATTTTTATGAAATACACGATTTATGTCATTGTAAGTTGTAACGTTCCATATTTTATGCATAAGAGAATTTTAAAATAATTCCATTTAATTAATTTAAAGTCAAATGACTATAATAGTTTGGGATATGGTTTTAGATATGTTTTATACAACCATAATTTTTCCTAAATTTACATATGGCCATTTTCCCATGAAATTGCTATTTTAACTACAACTTTGATATGAGCCCAATTAAATGCTCTAATATGCTTTATTGATTCAGTATGGTGGTTTTCCATTTCGCAGATTGATCATATAAGAGAAAGTCGGACAAATGGTTAGCAAATTATAGTAGTACGTTCTAAAAGTTGTTGATCAGAACTAGAAGAGGATTATTAGGTTGAATTAATATACTAAATATTCTACTCAGGTTTGGTTACAAATATATGATTATAGGAATGATTTGAAAGTTTTCCTCTCATATAATATCATCTTCAAACCCTAGATTTACTCTAGTTTTCTAGTCAATTCATTAATTCTCATATTTCATCTCAAATTGTTTCTAACTTCAAATTAAAGGCTAAATGTGCATCTATTGGCTATATCTCAACATTTTAGTTGCATCTACATTTAAGTACTTTCTGTTCGGAATAGATCTACATTATATTTCATTAAACTAGTTGATTTGGTGAGCGATATCGATCTCTCAATAGTCTACGGTGGATTGTATGCTAGAATTAGGTGATTTTACTTTAGAATTTCCAAATTAAACCCTAAAATTTATTACAACTAAGTAATTCCAACTTTGGAAACTAGATTAACATAATTATGCAAATAACTGATGATTGCTATATCCCGCATGAGTTGCGGAAGTTAATGCATGTTTTAAGTTAGATCTATGCTTAAAACTGGTTGATTTTTAAATTGAAATGATTACATGCATGTAATTGGACGAAATTGTCTCTAATGTGATGTTTGAATTGTTCCAATGCTTAAATTGGATGATATGCTTGATTTGTGGTAGTTTTAGGATCTAGATTGGTTGTCGAAGTATATCGGAAGCAAAGTTCATCAGAGTCACATAAGACCCGGAGAATATGCTTTGAAGCACGATGTGAAGGAGCTACATGAGTCACTCCTGATTTGAAGCTAATGAATATAGTCGGTGCTGACTCATCATAATGTGTTCGGTCATTGCCGATTTAATTCTAGGGATCCAACGGGGGTGAGACTCCTATGGTGTGAAAGAGCCTGCTTAATAAAAGGTATTATGTATTTTCGGTTTGATGGATATGCCAAGTGTTGATGGAAGAACGACTCATCTTCAATGAATCAGACTATGATTGATAAATGAGAAGTCCATAGGGCTAAGAGGGATGAGTCGGGATCTTAGGAATCAAGGAAGGATAGACCATAGGTTGAGTTGAAATGGCTAAGTAAATGAGTAGAGCCGATCAGTAGCATGATTCGGTACCAACTTATAAAGGTGCATCAATCAACTTGTGACTCATTGATTTGCGTAGTAGTTTTTATCATTTAGAAAAACCTTTAAATTTATATTGTTACAGAAACTGCAAATGCATGACTTCTAGTAGTAGTATGTGCGCGAGTATGGGTCGATCTACAGGGAAAGTTTTTAGTTTTAAAATAACCCAGTTAAATTAAACCAAAAATTTGAAATTGTGTTACCTAAAATTGCTAAAGCTAGAAAAGAGTTTGGAAACTAATTATGAGATTAGAAAGCAATTTAGAGATAAGTCCACTCTCATGATCACAGAAATCAATATAGAATAATTTTATGATCTCTCTTCTTTATCTTTTGCATAATTAGTGAATGTATTTATCACAAGTAATGCCTATTTGTGTTATTAATGAACATAACTTAAATCATCAAATAATAATACATCCTTTAACCCACATTTCACGTCTCATAAAAATGAAACTACAAAAAAATATAGTTTAAGTATGCTGTATTTAATATTAATTAGTATAATAAAATATCAAATATGGATTCTATTCTCGACTTAATCATATGTTGATGAAGAGGTAATTTGTGCTTATGTTGATTAAGCATAGCCTATTTGGTATGAACAACATGGACTGTCAAACTCAATATTGAACAATAAATGTACATAAACATTCAACTTTTAATTAAGAAAAAAAAGATTCATAAATTAATATTCTTATGTTAATTCTTTTAATGATTCACAAAATCTTCTTTATCCCAAGATTGAAGGGGTTCAGCTACTCATAATTGAATATATGTTAACATAAGAAAATTTGTACAGAAAAGAAGAAGAAGGAAAAATAAGCTTAAATAATAACAACTAACAAACTTGCATAAAAGAAAAGAGCTAATATCCTTGCTTAAGTTAAAAAAGAAATAAACATAAAATAAAGAAGAGACTTTTTTTTGGAAAGGTCATCCGGTTTTTATGGTGTTCCATAATACATATTATTATAACAAATAATATTTACAAATAAGTACAGGAGTTGGCAGATTGCCAACCTACTACAATCGGTTTTTATAGTGGACCGCCCACTGCAACTGTAACGACCCGCATTCTACGCATCATAGGGTCGTAGAATATTTATTTCTTTCACATACGAAGTCATATGGTCATGTATCTTTGGAAGACGACTATTGGGGTCATTTCCCATGTTCATGATTTTTCCCGATTTTTAAATGACCATTTTACCCCTAGTTGGTACTGTTTTGGCCATAACTTTGGACTGGAAAGGAATTTTGATCTAAAACCACTTCTATTGGCTCCGGATGATGGTTTACAATTTCGTAGAGTGGTCACATTAGCCAAGCGGACTCACCGTTTAAGAGATATGGCTGAAACAAGTTTCAGATAGTGAAAAACAGCTTAATTGGGCTTAACCGGGTGATTAACAGCTAGGCCCAATGGGGAATTTCGGGATTATGGTTATGAGGAGGCTGAAATCAGTTAGAGAACGATCTTATCTTCATTTTTCAGCCGCCACTTTCATTCTTGAACCCTAACAATGGCCGCCAACATCTAGAAACATCCCCAAATCACTTTCTAATCAAGGATTAAGCTTAGCAACATCAAATCAAGGAGAAATAGCACCAAATCAGTATTAGAGCTGCTATTAGACATCAGTATTCACCCAAATCAGCGAGGTTTCAGTTCTGAAAATTTTATTTGTGGCCAAGGTGAGTGATTTGCATAGTTTTGCACTAATTACGGTTAATTAAGGGTAATTAGTGAAGATTAGCGAATTTATACATTAATAAATTCTGGAAAAATGTTTAGAAATTCTTAAATAATATTTTATGTCTCTGTTAGAAATTTGGTTCGATTTGGTTAAGTTTTGTTAACCCTATGATTAGTTTTGCTTAAACATGCTTAAGGGAAAATATGGGATTTTGGGTATGTTTGATCCATTTTACATGCTATAGTTATTTTTTTGATGTTTGTGGTTGATGTTACATGTTGCTATGACTGTATGACATGATTTGCGATTGTCTAGAAGTGTTAGATTAGTCGAAAATGCCGTCGAATGGCGTAAACAGTCGCTGGAATGAGTTGCAGGAATTTGGCCGATTCGGATCGGATCGGAGGGAGGAGCCCGAACCGAACCGACCGGGAGGCCTCCCCACGAACCGATGTTCTGGAGTCAGGTAGCCCCACGAGATGAACTGAAGGAGCATATCCGAACCGAACCGACCTGGTGCTATGGAGCTAGAATCCCGAGCCGACCCGATGGAGAAGCTTGAGAGACCCGACCCGATCGCTTAGGAAGAAGGACCGAACCAGAGGGGTTTTCCATGAAGCCAGGAGGTGTGGACTCCGATCCGAACCACTGGAGGAAGATCACCCCGATCCGACACGAAGCAGAGAGGAAGGTTGAGCTAGAGAGTCCGAACTGATTCGATTGCTTAGGGAGGAGTATTCCGATCCGAACCGAGGAGCTGATGACCACGACCTGAAGTAAGTAAAGTGAAGAAATGAAGACCGGTCTGGAGAAGAAGGTGATGACCAGAACCCGAGATGCAAAGGAAGTCCAAATGAGGAGCTTTGACTCAGGATCCAGTTGGGAACCATTGAGTGAGCTTCATGATTGGGCTTTGCTGTGGGACGTGTGCAAAGGGGTTGTCGATGTTTGTAGCTTTGAATCACTATGTGTAGGGAGTACATGAACGGATTCAGGGCCATAATGGCCTAGGTATGACTAAAAGGGCTATAGACCAATGAAGTGGGGTCGTTTGTAAAGATTTGGTCATGACTCCATGTGGTAAACTTGGTAGTAGCAGTAGTTGTACAAGTCGAACTCTGTCACTACTTCGATGGGTCTAGTGATTGACAGTGGTGGACATCGTATGCTTTACGCACTGAGTGAGAGATGTGAGGATGGTTGCTATGGTTGATATGTTTTACATCACTATGACATGCACACCCCCACCCTCGTATTCTTTACACCATCTGTTTAGTGGCACCTTAGAGTATTGTACGTTATGTAGTGCTAACTCTTTGGTTGCAGGTCCAGGTTCAGGTATAGTTTAGTATACCTAATATTGTTCTGTTTAGATGCTTATCGCTCGTACCAGACTTTTTGTCTGACCCAGAGTTTTATGTCTCTTCTTATTACTCTGGGTGCTCTCACGAGCAGACTAGAGACAGGTTAGCTGGGTATGCGCGGGTAGCTGATCCGGAGACGAGCAGGAGGCTTCCACGTATGATATATATAGTATTCTCCCTGTATTGTTGAAGATCACTGCTTGGGCATTAGTAGTGCATCTTCTACTTTAGCTTTCTTTTGTTTTAGAGACGGTAAATTTGGAAAGTTGTAATAAGCTGTATTTTCCGCTGCTTTGATGTTGATGTTGGTTTTAGTTATCAGCTTATGCGCTGTCTCACCTGTTTTATGTCAAGTATATTATTATTATATTTGGTTCCATGCACTGTGAGACATTCTACAGGTTCTTGATTAGTTCGTTCTCTTCTTTCCTTTCTTTGGCAACCGTTCCGTGCTAGTCGGGCATGTGTACAGCGCACTTTCGGAGGAAATGCCAGCTGGTGCGGGCGGGCCGTCACACTTGGTATCAAAGCTTTAGGTTGCGTAGTTAACCTAGGGAAGTCATCAGGGAGAGATAGTATACGTATATGAGAGCGCGTATTTGTGATTATTTTGATTTTTAAAATCTATATATATATATATACTATTAGTATAGCTAAAGATGAAGTCGCACTGCACTAGCACCACTATAGAGATGGTTAATCTTTTCTCTTTACAGATTAAACAATGAGCCGATACGCCAGAGGTGCCGGTAGAGGAGCCAATAATGGGAATGTTGCTGACATGAGGACGATGTTTACTGACCTCATGAGAGAGATGCTTAGGGATGTGCAGAGGGCAACTCCCAATGGTGATAATGGTGGTGGTCCAATAGTGCAGGCGCCTAGGACCGATTTCGCCAAGCTGAATAAGGATTATACTAGTCTTGGTGGGAAGCCGTTCCACGGAACGGAGTCGACCACGGATGTTCAGAATTGGTTGGATAGCTGCGAGCGTATCTTCGAAGATTTGGGTATCGAGGATGCGATGAAGAGAAGGCTAGCATCCCGTCAGCTGCAAGGGCGGGCAATGAATTGGTGGAATGCTATAAAGGAAGCTACTCCCGAGGATCAGATTACTTGGGAGCAGTTTAAGGTTTGCTTTAGCAAGAAGTTCATTCCAGCTACTCATAAGTCAGTGCTGTTTAAGAAATTCTTGGAGCTCAAGCAGAATGGCAGAGCTGTCTCGGAGTATATTGCTGAATTCAACACTTTGTCGAAGTATGGGTTATCTCTTATTGATACTGTCGAGAAGAAGAATGAGAAATTCATAACTGGTTTGGATCAGTACTTGGGGGAAAGGCTTATTAACCACATCGATGAGACCTTTGAATCGATTGTGGGGAAAGCATTGAGATCAGAAAGTCTCTACCCTAAGCCGAAGACTGAGGTTGCATCTGCAGAGGAGCCAAAGCCACAAGCAAGTGGTGGAGGCAAGGGTGGTTCCCAGAATAAGAGAAAGCAGAATCAGACTAAGGATGGTCAGAAGAAAAAGAATAAGCAAGATGTTGAGTACTTCAGTTGTGGTAAGATGGGCCATTATGCTAGTAATTGTCGGGCCAAGCCAGCGGATAGGAAGTGCTTCAACTGTGGCCAAATGGGACATCACAAGGACAAGTGTCCGCAACCCCCTAAAGAAAAGCAAATGGTGAAAGCATATGCCCATAATGCTATTCCTTCTTCGTCGAATGCCCCAACCGCGGCGGAGAAGGGAAAGAATGTCGTCATTCAAGGTATGCTTTCTGTTTATGATGTTCCTATTAGAGTTTTGTTTGATACCGGAGCTTCCAGTTCATTCATATCTAGTGACCTAGTAGATGGGTTGGGATTGGAGCCCGAGATTGTCGATAGACCTTTAGTAGTTACGAACCCGATTGGTGGTTCGACTAACCTTAGCATGATTTGTCGTAATGTGGTCTTATCGAGTCATGGATGCATGTTTGGTTGTGATTGCTTTGTTTTGGCCTTTACTGGGTTTGGCATTATTTTGGGAGTCGATTGGCTCCAAAGATACGGGGTGGTGGTAGACTGTGAGGGCTTTTTGGTGACAGCTAGAGCGGATGATGGGCAGAGGGTTGTGTTTGGTGGTCTACCTAGTGATGGGGTAATGGTTAGTTTTCTAAATTCCCTCGACATCGCGCATAATGAGTTGTCAGATTTGCCCGTGGTTGGCCAGTATCCGGATGTCTTCGAGGAAGTGACTGGGCTTCCACCACACCGAGAGATTGAGTTCCGTATTGATTTGGTGAAAGATGCCAGACCTATAGTGATGCCACTTCGTCATATGGCACCAAGGGAGCAGCGAGAGCTCAGGGTGCAAGTCAGCGATCTTTTGAAGAAGGGATTTATCAGAAGGAGTGTTTCTGAATGGGGAGCACCAGTTGTGTTTGCTACTAAGGCGGATGGTTCCCTTCGTTTGTGTGTAGACTACCGCGAGTTGAATAAAGTGACGAGGAAGAATAAGTATCCTCTACCGCGAATAGATGATTTGTTTGATCAGTTGAGTGGAGCGAGAGTATTTTCTCAGTTGGATCTCGCGACAGGTTTTCATCAGCTTAGAGTGGAAGCTGAGAGTATTCCTAAAATGGCATTTCGGACGCCGTCTGGATTTTATGAGTGGTTGGTCATGCCATTCGGGCTGACCAATGCCCCAGCATACTTTATGGATCTTATGAATAGGGTATTCAGAGATCAGTTGAATAAGTTTGTCCTTGTGTTCGTGGATGATATTTTGGTCTATTCGAGGACAGAGGAAGAATACAAGGAACATTTGATGGTAGTGATGGAGGCGTTGAGAAAACACCAATTGAAAGCAAAGTTTTCTAAATGTCACTTCTGGAGGAGGGAAGTGAGGTTCTTGGGCCATGTTGTTTCAGATAATGGTATCGCTGTGGATCCTGCGAAGGTGGCTACGGTACAAGATTGGTCTACGCCCAAGAATGCAACGGACATAAGAAGTTTCTTGGGGTTAGCTGGATATTATCGTAAGTTTGTCCAAGACTTCTCCGAGATAGCAGCACCGTTGACCCAGTTGACCAAGAAAAATCAAGCTTTTGTCTGGGACGAAAGGTGCGAGAATGCATTCAAGAGTCTAAAGGACAAGTTGACGTGTGCATCAGTGTTACGTGTGCATCAGTGTTAGTCATTCCTAAGGGGAATGAAGAGATGACGGTATATACAGATGCCTGTGGTACCGGACTAGGTCCTGTATTGATGCAAGGCGGTAGGGTTGTAGCTTATGCAAGTCGGCAACTGAAACCACATGAGAGAAGATACCCTACCCATGATTTGGAATTGGCAGCGATCGTGTTCGCATTGAAGATGTGGAGACATTATCTCTTGGGAGAAAGATTCGAGTTGTTTACCGATCATAAATCGTTAAAGTATCTCTTCTCTCAGAAATATCTAAATCTCCGGCAGCAAAGGTGGTTAGGATTCTTAATTTCCTATGATTTCGACATTGCATATACACCAGGAAAGGGCAATGCGGTGGCTGATGTGTTGAGTAGAAGACATGCCAGTTTAGGGGCTATGTTTCTAGAATTGAAGCAACTGGAGTACATCGCTGGGTATGATTTCAGACCAAAGTGCGAATTGGATCCAGAAATGTTGGCAAGTTTGACGATCAGGCCCACTTTGATTGAGCGGATTGGTTCCAGTCAGAGGAACAATCCTAACCTATTGGAAATCATCTCAAAGTTAAAGATGGGAATCGACGGGGAGATGAACAAGTATGGGCTTGATCGAGATGGATGGCTTAGAAAGAATGGAAAGCTTGTTGTACCCAATGTCAATGGATTGAGAGATGAAGTGCTTAGAGAATGTCATCACTCAAAACTGACTATACATCCCGGTGGTAACAAGATGTATCGAGACATGAAGCGGACATACTACTGGGAAGGGATGAAAAGAGACGTGGGAAAGTTTATATCCAAATGCATGAACTGCCAGCTAGTTAAAGCTGAGCAAAAGAAGCCTAGTGGTTTGTTACAACCATTGGAAATTCCAGAATGGAAATGGGAACAAGTGTCAATGGATTTCAATGATGGGTTACTAAGGACTAGATCGGGCCATGATAGCATTTGGGTGATTGTGGACCGATTGACCAAAAGTGCAAGGTTTATACCCGTCAAGTCAAACAGGAAGGCAGCTAAGTTAGCGGAACTGTATATAAAGTGGGTAGTGAGATTTCATGGGATACCCAAAGGCATTGTGAGTGACCAAGATCCGTTGTTCACTAGTGGATTTTGGAAGAGCTCACAAGAGGCGTTAGGATCAGAATTACATTTCAGTACCGTGTATCATCCTCAAACTGACGGTCAAACAGAGAGGGTGAATCGAGTATTGGAAGACCTCTTGAGAGCCTGTGTATTGGATTTTGGTGGATCATAGGATGACCATTTGCATCTAGTAGAGTTTGCATATAATAATAGTTATTAATCCAGTATCGGTATGGCTTCGTTTGAAGCTTTGTACGGAAGACCGTGCAACTCACCTTCATGTTGGTTAAAAACTGGTGAGAAGTTTGTGCTTGGGCCCGATGTGATAAGAGAAACTTCGGCTAAGATTAAGATTATCCAACAACGAATGAAGGCTACCCAAGATAGGCAGAAAAGTTATGCTGATAAAAGGAGAAGAGAATTAAGGTTCTCCATTGGCGACTTGGTGTTTGTCAAGATATCTCCGTTAAAGAGCTTGATATGATTTGGCAGGAGAGGCAAGTTAGCACCAAGATTCGTTGGTCCATTCCCAGTTCTTGAGCAAATTGGGAATTTGGCATATAAAGTTGAATTACCAGAGAAGATGGCAGGAGTTCACAACGTATTTCATGTTTCCCAGTTAAGGAAATTCGTGCACGACCCAGATGTGACTATTTCACCTGATCAGTTGGATGATGTCGAAGTTGAACCCGAGGCGATTGGGAACCGCAAGCCTATGCGTATTGTTGGGAATGATACGAAGCAATTTCGAAGGAAAGCGGTGAATCTAGTCAAAGTTCAGTGGGGCGAGAATGAGAATGACTGTACTTGGGAGACAGAGGAGAGCATTAGGAAGACGTATCTAGAACTCTTCGCTTGGTAAGATTTTAACTTCGATTTAGTCTTTCCGCATGCTAGGATAGGCTTGTTTGCTTGTTTTGCATGTTTGATTGTTGTATGTGGCTGGTAGGCATGCGGGATCCTTTGTATGTTTTGGGTTAAGGAATTTCGGGGACGAAATTTCTTAAGGGGGGAGAGTGTAACGACCCGCATTCTACGCATCATAGGGTCGTAGAATATTTATTTCTTTCACATACGAAGTTGTATGGTCATGTAACTTTGGGAGACGACTATTGGGGTCATTTCCCATGTTCATGATTTTTCCCGATTTTTAAATGACCATTTTAACCCAAATTGGTACTGTTTTGGCCATAACTTTTGACTGGAAAGGAATTTTGACCTAAAACCACTTCCATTGGCTCCGGATGATGGTTTACAATTCTGTAGAGTGGTCACATTAGCCAAACGGACTCACGGTTTGGGAGATATGGCTGAAACAAGTTTCAGATAGTGAAAAACAGCTTAATTGGGCTTAACCGGGTGATTAACAGCTAGGCCCAATGGGGAATTTCGGGATTAGGGTTATGAGGAGGCTGAAATCAGTTAGAGAACGATCTTATCTTCATTTTTCAGCCGCCACTTTCATTCTTGAACCCTAACAATGGCCGCCAACATCTAGAAACATCCCCAAATCACTTTCTAATCAAGGATTAAGCTTAGCAACATCAAATCAAGGAGAAATAGCACCAAATTAGTATAAGAGCTGCTATTAGACATCAGTATTCACCCAAATCAGTGAGGTTTCAGTTCTGAAAATTTTATTTGTGGCCAAGGTGAGTGATTTGCATAGTTTTGCACTAATTACGGTTAATTAAGGGTAATTAGTGAAGATTAGCGAATTTATACATTAATAAATTCTGGAAAAATGTTTAGAAATTCTTAAATAATATTTTATGCCTCTGTTAGAAATTTGGTTCGATTTGGTTAAGTTTTGTTAACCCTATGATTAGTTTTGCTTAAACATGCTTAAGGGAAAATATGGGATTTTGGGTATGTTTGATCCATTTTACATGCTATAGTTATTGTTTTGATGTTTGTGGTTGATGTTACATGTTTCCATGACTGTATGACATGATTTGCGATTGTCTAGAAGTGTTAGATTGGTCGAAAATGCCGTCGAATGGCGTAAACAGTCGCTGGAATGAGTTGCAGGAATTTGGCCGATCCGGATCGGATCGGAGGGAGGAGCCCGAACCGAACCGACCAGGAGGCCTCCCCACGAACCGATGTTCTGGAGTCAGGTAGCCCCACGAGCTGAACTGAAGGAGCATATCCAAACCGAACCGACCTTGTGCTATGGAGCTAGAATCCCGAGCCGACCCGATGGAGAAGCTTGAGAGACCCGACCCGATCCGATTGCTTGGGAAGAAGGACCGAACCAGAGGGGTTTTCCATGAAACCAGGAGGTGTGGACTCCGATCCGAACCACTGGAGGAAGATCACCCTGATCCGACCCGAAGCAGAGAGGAAGGTTGAGCTGGAGATTCCGAACCGATTCGATTATTAGGGAGGAGTATTCCGATCCGAACCGAGGAGCTGATGACCACGGCCTGAAGTAAAGTAAAGTGAAGAAATGAAGACCGGTCCGGAGAAGAAGGTGATGACCAGAACCCGAGATGCAAAGGAAGTCCAAATGAGGAGCTTTGACTCAGGATCCAGTTGGGAACCAATGAGTGAGCTTCATGATTGGGCTTTGCTGCGGGACGTGTGCAAAGAGATTGTCGATGTCTGTAGCTTTGAATCACTATGTGTAGGGAGTACGTGAACGGATTCAGGGCCACAGTGGCCTAGGTATGACTAAAAGGGCTATAGACCAATGAAGTGGGGTCATTTGTAAAGATTTGGTCATGACTCCATGTGGTAAGCTTGGTAGTAGCAGTAGTTGTACAAGTCAAACTCCGTCACTACTTCGATGGGTCTAGTGATTGACAGTGGTGGACATCGTATGCTTTATGCACTGAGTGAGAGATGTGAGGATGGTTGCTATGGTTGATATGTTTTCCATCACTATGACATGCACACCCCCACCCCCGTATTCTTTACACCATCTGTTTAGTGGCATCTTAGAGTATTGTACGGTATGTAGTGCTAACTCTTTGGTTGCAGGTCCAGGTTCAGGTATAGTTTAGTATACCAGTTATTGTTCTGTTTAGATGCTTATCGCTCATACCAGACTTTTTGTCTGACCCAGAGTTTTATGTCTCTTCTTATTACTCTGGGTGCTCTCACGAGCAAACTAGAGACAAGTTAGCTGGGTATGCACGGGTAGCTGATCCGGAGACGAGCAGGAGGCTTCCACGTATGATATATATAGTATTCTCCCTGTATTGTTGAAGATCACTGCTTGGGCATTAGTAGTGCATCTTCTGCTTTAGCTTTCTTTTGTTTTAGAGACAGTAAATTTGGTAAGTTGTAATAAGCTGTATTTGGATTTCTGCTGCTCTGATGTTGATGTTGGTTTTAGTTATCAGCTTATGCACTGTCTCACCTGTTTTATGTCAAGTATATTATTATTATATTTGGTTCCATGCGCTGTGAGACATTCTACAGGTTCTTGATTAGTTTGTTCTCTTCTTTCCTTTCTTTGGCGACCGTTCCGTGCTAGTCGGGCATGTGTACAGCGCACTTTCGGAGGAAATGCCGGCTGGTGCGGGCGGGCCGTCACAACAACTATACTAGTTTATAGAGCTGGAGCTAGACAAAATTTCTAGACTACATCTACAATCACCACGTAGGGAGAAACATGACATGAAATACATAGACGATCAAGGAAAATTGCCTGACATAATGACATACTCTAAAAGGAGTGAAATTACATAGCAATATAACTAACATACATCACTAGATGTAAAAACAAAAGACAAGCTCATTAGATTTATCGTATAAGCATGGCCACCAAATAAAGAAAACCCGTGAAGAGCTACAGTACATGAAAGTAACACAGCATTAAGCTTGACATTTGTAGACTCCTCATCCAATTCATCGAGCAGAAAAAGAAAGACTCTTCATAGTTGAAACATGACATTACTCAAGTACCCTGGTTCATCACTTAATGTAAAACATAGCATGAATCATGACAATGGCCAAATCAAGAACAAAAACACATTTGTGAAGATAACATATGCAACACACAACAACTAGTTAGGAAGACTTCTATGCATAGACGGAAACAACATTGCAATAATAACCTTAAACGGGTAATAGAGGAATACTTCACAGGAACAAGAATTTCCCCAAAACAGATAGAGAAGAAAATAGAAAGGGGAGCAACGTCACCTGACCATGACAAGTTGTGACACCATCATTGCAAGAAATTCCCATGGTGAAACAAATAGAGGCAACACAAGGCATCAACTACTAAACACTATCAAAATCTAAGAAAAATGACTTGGGGAAAGCAAGAGGGAGACTACCCTATGCACCACCAGCTCGAAAAGACCACACAAACCAGAAAACAAACCCATTCGACTATGTGACAGAACTGTTTGCAATTATTTTTCAAAACTATGTCTCCTTTACAATTGTCAGTAAATTGTTTGTAAACAGTTTACAAATACTAAACTATTTGCATTCAGGTTAAAGAAATTGTTAGAAAACTACCATAAAACTATCAAAATTATTTTGCAAAATGTTAAATAGATAATGTACTAAATATAGTATGATTTGATTGTCCGAGCCCAGTATAATCAATTGTTTCCTTGAAATATAATTGCTCCCTCAATGATGCGAAAATGCGGATGAGCAACTATTTCCCAAGATGAAACGGATCTGCTCGCCTGTAAGAACCCGTAACTTCCCCGGTAAGGAAAGAGCGGATACTTTTGAGAACAACACACAAAAGAACGCAGACGGAAGAACATTTCATTGTTAATTACAATAAATCCATCAGAATACAAGAATATACAGAGTATGAATAAATATTACACATTCGATAAATATCAGAGATGACAATAAATTACATAGTAGCGGAAAATAATACAATACACAACTGAAGGAGATGTACAGATATAAAGCTTTCCGGATATCGTTCCAGCTGTAAACCAGGATCCTGTGAACATAAATCTGCAAAACCAAAACTACTAGCTGCCCGTGTCAAAATAAGGGCACCCAGAGTTTAGGTTAAAACAATAAACTCCAGGTCAGTCATGTGACTGGTGTGAGAACTAAAACAGTTATTAATCTTGGTTTTTAAAGTTCGGTAAATCAAGGGACCACGCCGTATAACACAGAACGGGTTTCCTCCCAAGAATACCAGTGCATAAAACAAACAACGCAATGCTAAGTAAAGAAAAATGAAGCTGTTATAAGACCCAGGTCCCATCACACAATGCAACGCAAGCCGGAGGATAGGGTTTTACCTTATAACAGCCAAAGAATGCTTGATACGCGAAATTTTATCTTTTGATTCTTAATCAGACTCCTACCGTAAATTAGTAAGAGAACGATTCCCTAAGTATTAACCCCGAAGGCCGAAACCAACATCAGACTAATACCCAGGAAACCACCCATCTTAGCTCGTTTCCAGTGAGTTTCTGATTTTATATACAATCATAAATATCAATCATTGGTGGCATGAGCGCCCCATCCCTCTATGTCGCCATATATAGGATTACAATCAAAACCACAAAGTCACGTATTGAAAATTGGATTTCCATCTGCGAACCGAGGCAAAAGATAGTCCTCACCGATTCGAGACTGTCTAGTCTGAGTCTCAGGAACTGAATGCATCATCCCTTGGAGCGACAGGGCCGGTCCACCGATGTGGATTAAACTTAAATCCTGAACATTGCGTTTCCGCGCCCTTTGGGGCGTAAATGAGCCAACGTATGACTCCATCGGCTTCACATAGTCACCGATATACCCGAGGCGCCTCGCAACAGCAACAACCACATAAGTCGAACTCGTCAGGGCGTGTAAAACCACTAATGCCACTTCTAACTAGAAGGAAACGCATGCCCTCCCTGAGGTCCTCTCCCGTTTCTGGTTCATAACCAGGGTGTGAGTCTCGCGAATCAACGTTACACAAAGCTATGCCACACAGACGGTGCTTTAATAATCACCACAAGACTTTGCTTTTCAACAGAAGCCTTGATCAATTGCCACTTAGGCATGCCACACAGGCAATTCACTCCATGCGTTTGATATCCATCAATATATAACCTCTGAGCTCGTACGTTTCAGAGAAGGGCGTTAAGCAAGAGAATAAATTCTCCGCCGCCAAACAGATATATATTTAATAGAAATCAATCACACAGACTAAAATCCAATGTCAGACACACAGTCCATTTACAAGTTCGTTCTGGGTCTGAACAAAACCGGGGGCACCTAGTACCCCGCATATCCATCGATCTCCAAGTACGTCTGGACGACCACTAACTGATTCCCTCCTCTTGGGTGTATGGCCCAATCAAGATCATCAGTAATTATCCAAACGACGTGAAGACCTCCGGTCTTCAACCACCGTCTTCATCTTCGACTCATCGTCGAATCAGTTATTAAGAATGGGATAAACTCGGTCTTTCCGAATAACCGCGTATATAATAAACAAGTGTTACACAAACACCACATACACCTCATTCCAATTCATCAGTCACTAACCGTAAATTAGCAAGAGAATAATTCCCCAAATATTAACCCCGAAGGCCGAAACCAACATCAGATCAATACCCAGGAAACCATTCTTCTTAGCCAACCTACAGTTAGTTTCTAAATTTCACATTCTTAGGGATAGGTTCCCATTAATTTTATCAAAGATAATTTCTTTTAAATTTATTCTTTAATCTTCCTTTGAATGTCACTTCAAACTAGTCGGGATTAACGAACCACACCGAAGTAATCATTTATTTTATTTCCCAATCCCAACCTATTCATCCCATGAAGTAAAACTGGTCATACTTCATATCTAATACCATGGTGTTATCCGTAAATTCAATTACCATTTCACATTCAAATCTAATAAAGATTTAACTATCGCCTGGAGCAAAACTGGTGATACTCCATTCTCGATCATTTCAATCTAATTAAAGATTCATTAAAACTCCACTTAGTTTTAATCTTTAACTGGGTTAAAGAATCAATGTCGTTTAAAACACAGTTCGCGATAAACCCAAAATCACATTCCATTCTACCAGCTTTTAACCGTAAAATAGCAAGTGAGCAATTCCCTAAGTATTAACCCCGAAGGCCGAAACTGTTGGAGTTTATGCCCTAGAGGCAATTCATTTGATGAGATTGATAACATTGGTGATGTTATTATTTTATTTGGAATGAAGTAATATTCTATTATATTATATTTACTGCGTAATATAAATAATAATATAATAGAAGTCCTTAGAATTATAATACGGAATTATATAGTTCGAGTAAGACTTGAATTTGAGATTATATAATATGATAAGTATTATAATTCTTAAATGTCCCTAGTCGAGTTTTATTGTTTATATAGGACAACAATAAAGCGTTGAGACTAGTATATTGATTGACTGATGATCACATCTCATTGATCATTAATATACGTGATATTAAAGTCAAGATATAAATACGTATTGAAGAATAGCGTATTGGGCTGACCCATCGTGAGATAACTCCATGGAATATAATTAACAGTATCATGAGTTGTTCTCATAGTGATAGTGATATAATGGTCCTCAGACCTGAAATCATTATAATTTTATTCGAAGATATTTATGTTTTGATATCATCTAAAGTTATTTCGTAACAGAGTAATGATAACGGTGATTATTGGATATATCTAGAATCGAATACAAATTATGAATGATCTAGATGGAATTTAACCCTACGACATATTCGTAGTGATATCCATGGGCCTCTTGATTGAATGAGACTGTGAAATGCATGGCCGTGCTCAAATATTGATTTGTTCTGAACAGTCTACTCATCGATCAAGAAAACAGATTAAATTAAAAGAGGATGATACGATCCATGCCTTCAGTTTAATCTGGGATATAACGGTTAAAAGGATTAAATTTATTGAGACACTATTCACAAAAGGTTGTATTGAATCATTACTATTATAGCTTGGGTAATAATGATGTGTTACTAGACGCCGCTCATTGTTTACAGTCAAAATGTATTTAAACTGTTGCCAACGCTATCATAGCCTATAGGGTCACACTATATACGTTGTAAAAGGGTGAGGATATTTAAACAGGAGGGTTTGTGACTAATTCTTCTATTTTAAATAAGGGTAAAAGGGTAATATGGAGGTAGATAAAGTCGGCTATAATCAATATAAAGGGGAGGTCAGACCTTTACATCTTTGGTAAGAACAGCCGAATTCCTCAAAACCCTAGAATCCCAAAATCAGCTAGTACTACCTCATCCTTCCTCGATTTGATTCGAGAGCAACGTGAGTGGATCTCCTATGGAGGTGTTTGAATTCAAGCACTCGATTCGCCAGATCTGGAATTTGATTCAGCAATATCAAAGTTAGGGTTTTCGTTCGAATCTGCTACAGAAAAGGAAAGGTACCCATCTCGATTTAAATTCTATTCGATTTCATTAACTAGGGTTTCTGATTTTGTTTGTTTACACTGCAATTCGATCCTAAATTACCTTCAATGGTATCAGAGCCAGGTTGTAGTCGATTCAGCTATTGATTCATCCATGTAATTATTATTGTAATTGTTAAACGGTATTATGAATACTGGTATGTATAGATCTGGAGTATTTAAAACATGTGATTCAGAAAAATTGAATTTTTTCCTTTTCTCGTATTGATCAAAATTGTGTTTTGATTCAGTACAGAGTTAGAATTAACATTAGATGTTAATTCGACAGTATGTGTTTTAATTCCAGTTCTTATATGGTTTGAATCAGTAGTTGTCTCTGTAATCTTAATTTGGGTAAAAATGTTACCTTTTGATTAAATGATCGAATCCCGTATTTTGCAGTCACCACTGATTTTTTTTTGGATACAAATCATTTTAACTGTCAGTATAATCCAAGCTGTTGGATAAAAGGATCTGAAATTACAGAGCGTGTAATTTAAAAATGTATAACTTTTAACATGCTTCACTGAAATTAGTATAAAACATGATATGCCAGTTATTATCTCTATGTTGATTTAGTTTGTACTTAAAATCCTATTGTTTACAAACTGGCAAGTTCTAATTGTTTTATACTGATTATTTACTTTTGTATATGTATCATGCTTGACTGGAAAGTTTAGTTGTCCTGTTTCCATTTTGACTCACAGAACAATTGATATTACATGATATATAGATATCATAATTATCCTGGATGTTGTTGAGTGTTTGGATAATTAACACGGCTTTGAATCATGTACATCTGGATATTTTCAATGTATCCCACACCAACTACCTAGAACACTGGATTTTGATTCTGCGGCAACATGTTTATATTTTGATAACTTTGACTGTTTTGACACTAGCAAAACAGAAGTGATTTATCACACAGTTTCTTATCCTGATCAAATGATTCTATTGATTAATAGAATCAGAAAGATGATTTTCATTTACTGAAATTGTTCATATGGAAATCTATTTAAGATATTTTTTTTGGTTTTGTTCTTTAAACCTGAAAATAAAATCCAGATTTTGTTTGGTCCATGAACATTAAATATGTGAATCTGTTATAAATTTAATTTTATGGTTTGGTTTTAAATCTGAAAGTCATAATTTTGATTGATGATCAAATAGATGAATGCAAGATTCATAGTTGAAAGTATTTTGAGATTATGATGTTGATCATAACTTTATAATGGCTTTCAGACAATTATTTATATTTTATGTTATATATAATTTTGTTATGACTTTAATCATTGAATGCAGATTCAAAACAGTTGTAAGGATTTCATATCAATAAAATTGATCTGTTTTTCTTATAACAAACCTACAATATATATATATGTATATATATATATATACAAATAAATATACATATATGTGTTTGTTATATTATGAGTTTTAAAATGATCAGTTTCTGAATAAACTCTGAAATAAAGCAGAAAAGGGATTATGATTTAATATATGATATTTATTGAAAAACCACTTTCAGATCTTATATATATCATATCTGATAATACAAGATCTGAATACTCGGTTTAAACATTGCCTTTATATGCACCATTTCATGATTGATTGGTTTTAAAATTATCTCTCTTGAACAATACATAATTTTAAACCAATTTGATTGGTTCTATTCACTTGTTTAAGGCAAAAGATTGATAATGAAACCTTTCAATATAATTTAGATTAACAGATTTTGTATTTCCTTGTGGTGGTATATATATACAGATATATATAAGACAATGGATAAAACTGAAACAGGTTTCTTTATGAGTGTATGATCAGTTGATATATATGTATAAATGTAAAACTGATACATAATTGTCAAGTTGTGATAATATTAGTTCATAGATAGTAAAACATATGTTTGATATGTTCACGGACTTTTCTACATCAAGCCTATTTTGTGAATTCAATTGCAAATATGATTTGCAATGATATATTTATATATAGTTTGTTTATATATATATATATATATATATATATATATATATTATGTATGTCATGTTACATATACACTAACATCATACTGGATTGAACAATGTATTAAATACAGAACTGATCATGGTTTTAACATTGTGCTTGACCCAATGATTAAAACCATGTGCATGTAATATGTTTTTCACTATATTCCTTTTAATTGACAGTATCATTTTAGTTTTGAACTCAAAATGATATATGATGTACTGGATTCACATTCAGTAAGTTGATGTGTATTTTGTTAACTCATTACGTGTATGACAAATTCATTGAATTTAATCTGGTTTATTCTCTTGGTTAAGTTAAAATCTGGGTCACATATCTTTTAATTTTTGGAAGATATCATTATGTGGACTGTTTATATAATCTTCTTGTATCCTAGCAAATACATACATAAATTTTTGTATATATGTATTTGTTAATACAATGTGTATATAGATACACTGATTGATTTTAGTTCATAAATCTGATCTGTAAAATGCTTTTTCATAGACCTTGACATTGAGATGTCATTTTCTGAAAATACCTTTAACCTTATGTATATATGTGCAGGGTATTAATAATATCTTTTCTGATATTGTTTTATGTTTATAATGCTATTTCATCTCTGATTGGATTTCTTATCTGATTAAACTATTGTTTGGATAACTCAATAAACAGTGCTGTTATCCCATTAGTGCTTTATCTTTAAGAACATTTAAAGGTTGGTTTCATGATATTTGTTGAGTTCGGTTTAACTGAAGGGAACTGATTAGTAGTATTGTGATTTATTGAGTGGCATGCATCATTGTTTTACAAACTACAGTTCTTTTGGTTTTAGCAAAGCCTCATCACTTGGGTTATTTACTGCAAATACATTTGAACTGAACACTACAGCTATTTATAAATGTTGATTTATAGTTATAGATTGCCTGGATCATGAGTTAGGCTGTTACTTATATTTGTTTGCTGTTTTACCTAGCTGTAAAGCATTAAACTAATATATTGACCATTGATGAATGCATATAGATGTTGTATATACATACATTCAATGTATATATATATAAATGAAAGTATAAATATTAAATACATATGATGTATTTAACATTGCCTATACTCATGGATTGAAATAGTTTCAAACATGCAGGAATTATGATGAATGAAATTGTTTCAACTCAGCTAGAGAATCATTTCGAAAGAGCATGATTCCAAAGAGGCACAGATTCATTTTCTGTTATGGTAAAAAAACTGTACAAGACAGTGAAAAGCTATATTTGTAAATTTTGTTTAATGTATAAGCTTTTGAACTTGTTTCAGATACCTAATAATATGTACTAGCATGTATTATCACAAAGCAAGTTTGTAGATACCCTATTGAATTAAGTTATGCTGGAAAGGGGGTCTGACCCTTTTATTTGTGCATGTATGTATATAAGTTTTGTATATTTGATGCAAAATCAAACAAGTATGACTTATTTACGGGGATGATCTGTATGTGAAATTATTATACATATCTAGTGTTCTAATGCATGAAAGAGGGTCTGACCCTATATGTATCTGCTGCTTGATTTAAATTTATCATGCGAAATATTTTGGGTTTTGTTTTGTTGTATGGAGTATGACAATGGGTAAATTGACAAAGTGAATTTGATAATTTTATCTATGATTCTAAGTATGGTCATGTTTATATAATTGTATACATATAGTTGCAACATTCCATTTGAAATCATATGATCATGAATACTGTATACAAGTCATCATATTTGTGAGTTGCTACTTGATAGTTTCATTATGATTACTGACATTATGAAATGTTTAAATAAGCTTGCAATATATATGTATAACGT
The DNA here is from genome assembly GCA_030737875.1 of Allium sativum. NCBI lineage: Eukaryota > Viridiplantae > Streptophyta > Magnoliopsida > Asparagales > Amaryllidaceae > Allium > Allium sativum. The sequence goes on along the minus strand of CM060909.1, from coordinate 803,986,973 downwards.
TGAATTTAAATAAATATATATTTTATATACTTTACTTAAGTTCACATTACTAATGTGAAATACATATGTTATGATATATATGTAATTAACTCTGATATTGTTTTCTGCTACGAAATATAAATTCCCTTCAAAGCAAACTATTTTGTTATATTAAGTCATGGTGAAGTTTTCCAATAGTACACCCATCACTGTCCAATCTCACTAGGATGTAACTAACGCCAAAGCGTTGTGCACCTTTTGTTTTGGTTATATGTGGTAGGAGTAATTGTGGTGCTTCGACTGTATTATTGGGTTTGACTTAACTAAGCTGCATAATAAGATTATGGCTTAGAGACAACAGCATGAATTATTCTATATTTTGAGCAAATGAGTAATATCGAACGAAAACGTTCAACATGCGATCCAAGAGTTATATATGTGATATAATTGATATAAGATATCTACCTAAAAGGTTGTGTTTTGGGTTCAGCCAAAGCAGGGTCAAGGCACGACTAGATATGGATCTTGGAACACCATTATATATATATGCTGATATATGTATATAAACGGAGGGATGTTAATTCGAGTGGGAGCATATTTTAGTTTAAATTTTACATTAGTATAAATATAAAGTTTGATTGTCAAAATTTTGTATTTATATATAATAGAATCAGTTAATATTTATTATCTACTGTAGATATTAAATAAAAGATAACTCCGTTAATTTAAATTAATCCTTAAGAAGGATAAGTTGAATTAAATCAAATTTCTTGACTAACATTGAAATTTAGGATTGTCCTTAAACAAATTGAAACATAAATTGTTCTAACAAATAGGGAGGATCTAAAAGTTAAAGTGTGACTTCAACTGAATAACATATAAATGTTATAATAATCTACTTATACATTTCTAGTACTAGATACTAGATATAGAATCATATAAATGTATGTTGATATATGAAATAGCGGTATAAGTAGAAATCTGATAAAAGGACAAGTGGACTTACAATTGGAAATGAAGCAAGTGTTGTTGGATTATCCATAGGAAGTTGATTCTTGTTGAATAGACTGACTTAATTAAATAAATAAAATAATTGTTATATTGAAACTCCACTTAAGATAAATGTTATAATAGATCTTGTTTAGACAAGTTTGAATTTTATTTGTAATGAAATGAACAATTGTTATTCATTTTATTTAAATAAAATATCGTTTGGAGTTTCACAAATAGTTAATGATTCTATAAATCCTTAACTATAATGTACTAGACATTAACATTAAGTGGATTAAAATTAATAATTTAAATCCAATGTACCTTTAGCATTACCGGTTAGCCGAGTAAAACAAGAAAGTATATCAAAACTCCATAATGATGGAATTTTGAGACCACTTGATTTTGAATCATATGAAGAATACAAATCTTGTTTATTAGGGAAAATAATCGAATCTCCTTTCACTTGACATAGTGAATGAGTGATAAGTATTGGGTCTCATATATAATGATGTAAATGGAGCAATGAATACATAAGCTAGAGATAGGTTCTGTTACTTCATTATATTTACTGATGATATCAGTAGATACAGATATGCGTATCTTATGAAACACATATCAGAATCCTTTGAAAAGTTCAAAGAATTCAAAGTGGAGATAGAAACCGATTTTAACAATAAATAAATACCTTTCGAACAGATCGAAAAGGAATATTTAAGCCAACTATTTAATGACTATCCAGATAAGTTTGAAATTGTTTCACGACTCACTCCACTTAGAACACCATATTAAGATGGTGTATCTGAAAGGAGTAATCACAGCTTATAAGAGATGGTACGACCAAGATAAGTCATATAGATCTTCCAATAAATTAAATTTAGAACAATTGCATTTAATCCTACTAAAATTGACTTAAAAATGCCATATAAGATATGGACTAGGAAATGTCCTAGTGTGTCTAATGCATAGATTTGGATGCAAGGCGTTTATTAAACGTCCTTCCTCTGATAAGATCAGACCCGAATAAAATAACTATTTTGTGTAATGTTCATAAGATATAAATGGATATTATTTCTATAAATTCTTTGAGAATAAAATTTTTATTGCTAAAATTGGTATCCTTATAAAGAAGAGCTAGTCTCTGCGATACCGATAGGAATGAAACAGAAGTCGAAATATCTCAAAACCACAAAATGTTATTGAATCTTGTATAGACAAGAAATTGAGTGGGAGTGTGACAATAATTCTAATGTCATTTGATAACACATTAATTATTGTAAATTATGTTAGTTTTAAAACAGAATAAATACTGATTCTGAGAAAGAAAATGTTTGGATTAAGAAGTTCATATTTGAACTTAATTCATTGTTGATCCAATGATTTGCATTGCGATAACAATGTGGCTGTTGCTCAGGCCTAATACATTAAACTCATTATCGATTCAAACATATATTTAAGAAATATAACGCTTATGTGAAAGTGTTCACATAAGGAAATGAACATATCTGCAAAATTATAAACGTTGTAATGTTGCAGACCTACTGAATTAAACTCTGTCGCAGCAGAAGTTTAATAGTCACACTAGTTTCATGAGTATACGATACGTGAATGATTGACTCTAGTGCAAGTGGGAGATTGTTGGAGTTTATGCCCTAGAGGCAATTCATTTGATGAGATTGATAACATTGGTGATGTTATTATTTTATTTGGAATGAAATAATATTCTATTATATTATATTTACTGCGTAATATAAATAATAATATAATAGAAGTCCTTAGAATTATAATACGGAATTATATAGTTCGAGTAAGACTTGAATTTGAGATTATATAATATGATAAGTATTATAATTCTTAAATGTCCCTAGTCGAGTTTTATTGTTTATATAGGACAACAATAAAGCGTTGAGACTAGTATATTGATTGACTGATGATCACATCTCATTGATCATTAATATACGTGATATTAAAGTCAAGATATAAATACGTATTGAAGAATAGCGTATTGGGCTGACCCATCGTGAGATAACTCCATGGAATATAATTAACAGTATCATGAGTTGTTCTCATAGTGATAGTGATATAATGGTCCTCAGACCTGAAATCATTATAATTTTATTCGAAGATATTTATGTTTTGATATCATCTAAAGTTATTTCGTAACAGAGTAATGATAACGGTGATTATTGGATTATCTAGAATGAATGATCTAGATGGAATTTAACCCTACAACATATTCGTAGTGATATCCATGGGCCTCTTGATTGAGTGAGACTGTGAAATGCATGGCCATGCTCAAATATTGATTTGCTCTGAACAGTCTACTCATCGATCAAGAAAACAGATTAAATTAAAAGAGGATGATACGATCCATGCCTTCTGTTTAATCTAGGATATAACGGTTAAAAGGATTAAATTATATTGAGACACTATTCACAAAAGGTTGTATTGAATCATTACTATTATAGCTTGGGTAATAATGATGTGTTACTAGACGCCGCTCATTGTTTACAGTCAAAATGTATTTAAACTGTTGCCAACGCTATCATAGCCTATAGGGTCACAATATATACGTTGTAAAAGGGTGAGGATATTTAAATAGGAGGGTTTGTGACTAATTCTTCTATTTTAAATAAGGGTAAAAGGGTAATATGGAGGTAGATAAAGTCGGCTATAAACAATATAAAGGGGAGGTCAGACCTTTACATCTTTGGTAAGAACAGCCGAATTCCTCAAAAACCCTAGAATCCCAAAATCAGCTAGTACTACCTCATCCTTCCTCGATTTGATTCGAGAGCAACGTGAGTGGATCTCCTATGGAGGTGTTTGAATTCAAGCACTCGATTCGCCAGATCTGGAATTTGATTCAGCAATATCAAAGTTAGGGTTTTCGTTCGAATCTGCTACAGAAAAGGAAAGGTACCCATCTCGATTTATATTCTGTTCGATTTCATTAACTAGGGTTTCTGATTTTGTTTGTTTCCACTGCATTCGATCCTAAATTACCTTCAGAAACCAACATCAGATCAATACCCAAAAACCATTCAACTTAACTAATCTCCAGTTAGTTTCTGATTTTTTGAACTCAGTTGAGTCTAAGAACACTATTATTGAAGATACCGTTCACGACAACCCAAAATCACAATTCCATTAATTATTGGGTTAAAGAATAAGTGTTATATAAAACACTGTTCACGATAAACCCAAAAATCAATTCCAATTCAATTCCAATTAAATATTATTTAATTGGTACACTTCATTAAATCTAAATAAAAAGATTTAATCTTTTTCTCAACTGGGCTTAAGAATAGTGTTAATGAAGACACCATTCACGACAAACCCAAATCACATTTGATATTAAGTACAAGGCTCTGAATAGAAAACATATCGGCTTATATTCAATATCAAATTCTACGACAAACAAATATCGTATTGGAAATAACGATATATATATATATCTTTCAAATTTCCATAACAACATCTGTATAATCACGAAATCCAACATCAACCTATTCCGAAGATGATTTCGATTCAAATCCATTCCAATTCAATTATTGGAAATTCTGGTTACTTTTAAAACCCTTTTCAAATTCAATTTATTTATTTAAAAATAAATAGAATTTTAATTCTAGTTCAAAATTAGTTCATTTCAATAAAAATCTATTTTTATCTTTTTAAATATGGAGTTTTTCATCCTGATTCTTCCCAAATCATTTCTTATGATTTTACATAAATTATTTCTATTTTTAATAATTTTATCAAGGCCCGTACAGTCGATTTCCATCAACGGCCATTGAACTGCACTTACAGCGACCTTTTCCAAATTTGATTTGGACATAAATCCAAATCCAACCATTAGATTTCAAATTTCTAATATTCGTTAGAAATCTCTTTTCGATACGAACCCAACGGTTCCGGTTTTAGGAGAATCCGACGGTTGGATCTCCCGCAATATCCATATGAAGTCGGTGGTCGAAATTCGCGAACTGCCGCGGCGCGTTCTATTCAGGCCATTATATATATAATATATTATATATATATATTGTTGATTTCCTTTCAAAACGTATTTTAAAAACCGTTTTAAATTCGTTTTCAAAACGATTTCAACTTCATTTCAAATTCAAACCAAAATTGAATTTTTCAATATAAATTCGTTTTAATTTCATTTCAAATCGATTTCAATTCAATTTCAATTTAATTCGAATTTCAATTCATTTCAATTTAATTCAAATTTCAAATCTATTCAATTTAATTCGAATTCATTTTCTATTCAATTCAATTCAATTTCAATTCGATTTGAATTCTATTCAATTCAATTTTAATTCGATTTGAATTCCTATTCAATTCAATTTTAATTCGATTTGAATTCCTATTCAATTCAATTTCAATTCGATTTGAATTCTATTAAATTCAATTTCAATTCGATTTGAATTCTATTCAATTCAATTTTAATTCGATTTTATTTTCTAAAATATTCCATTCGAATTCATTTTCTAAAATATTCGATTATTGAAATCACTTTTCAATATTCATTAAAAAATGAATAAAATCGATATAAATATCGTTCACGTCAAATTGGCGTCGATCTAATCAACACGGCTTCATATATTTCTATTTTCAAATATTCTATTTCAAATATCTCTTTTCAAATATTTCTATTAAGATATTCTATTTCAAAACTGGAATGAGGCCCAATTAATTACCATATAATGTTAATTATATGGATTTTCTACAACACATGTATAAAATAACAACGATAAATAATCAACCCTCATCCAGAGTCCACCACGCAATTGCATAAGCATTAAATATAAATAATTAACGCTTACACGGTCTGTCGACTAATCGATCGACATAAAGCTAAATAATTGGGATTAGTGTACGCTAAATAATTGGGATTAGTTTACGCCAAATATCATCCCAATACCCGTGTGGGGTTTCAAACAATCAAACACAGATTTTATTTGTGCAGTTGGGCGATGTGTAAAATTTATCGTCCCAATCAATATCAGTCAAATGTGTGTATATAAACAAATCGTTCGATTTGTTTATATTAATTTATTTCATTTCATATACACGTTAAAAATTCTATTTTCAACTATAAAATATTTTTAACTATATAAATATTCTATTTCATTTCACATCACATCACACAATCAACTACACATCAAAATCAAACAAACAAGCATAAAAGCCGTCCATGGTCTGTGGACGACGGGTGTCGGGTGCTACTAAAAACCGTCTGCATCCTGGTATATATTTTAACTAGAAAATTAAAAGTGAGAAGTTCTCACCGATTCGCTAAACCAAATGCCTCGACTCTTCATATGTAGAAAATCTCCGTCGTTTCTTCTTTCATCACTTTCGTCATCCGTATTCACTACATATATAAAAATTGAATTTTTACTTCGCTATTCAATATATAAAAATCGAATTTTTACTTCGCTATTCAATATATAAAAATCGAATTTTTACTATCATCGCTATAAAAAATCACATTTTCATTTCAACATATATATAACAAAAATCAGATTTTTATTTCGCTACATATATAAAGATAATATTTGTATATTCTCTATTATATAAAAATCATATTTTTATAACTACGCTACATGGATAAAATTCCTATTTTTATACCGCTACTATATAGATAAAAATTCTATTTTTATAACGGCGCTCATATAATAAAGATCAAATCTTTACCATCTATATAATATAAAAATCGTATTTTTATACTCTCTATCTCATAAAAATCATATCTTTAATCTCTACATATAATAAAAATCATATTTTTATTCTTTCTATAATATAAAAATCATATTTTTATTCTTCACTTCATATAAAAATTATATTTTTATTCTCTACTATATAAAGATTATATCCTTCCTATGAACAAAAATCATAACTTCGCCAAATAAAAATCGAATCATCGTCTTCTATATATAAATAAAAACCATTTCTTTATATTTTATACATAAATAAAGATCCTTCTTTATATGAAAATATTATAACTTTATATAAATTAAAATCCTTAGCTTTATATAAATTAAAAATCTGAAATTTACACAATATTATTTATATTAAAAACTGAAATTAAAAACAATATATAATAAAAAACACTAAAAAGGAGGACTTACAATTTGAGTTTGGGGAGAGGAGGGTGCTGCTGCGCTCACCGGAGGGGGGCTCCTTGGGGTCAGGGTAAAGGGAAAGGGGGCGGAAGAATTGGGGGTCTTGATTTAGGAGTGTGGCAACGGGGAGGGTGGGGCTCGAGGTCAGTCGACGCGGTGGCCGGAGGAGGCAGGGGGTGCGACGCTCGCTCGATGGTCGGAGGTCTGAACGAGGGTGGTGGCTGCGCGTTTCACGGCTTTGGGAGGGGGGTTTGAAATCAGAGAAAGGGAGGGGAGGTTTGCCAACGCGAGGAGGAGAGGGGGTAACCACTGGCGGCGGCGGCGCCTGAAGGGGGGGGGGGCGCGATGGGGTCAACGGCGGGAGTAGGAGGATGATCGGGTTTTTATATTTATTTATTTTTGATCTATCTGGGAGAGAGAAGGAACCAAGGGGGGAGCTTTATAATATAATTAATTATTTAATTAATTTAATTCTCCATAAAGTTGACTTTTCATTCGAAACCCAATTCGAACCCAACGACCGTCGATTCCAGCTATTTGCCCCCATTCTGAACACAGTGCGATATGTATCGTAGGCTGATTCGATCGTTTTGGTCAGTTTCCGCTAAATTTAAAATATAAATTTATATATTTAATTTTAAACGTATATTTCAATTTACCGGGGTCACATACGGACTCTAAAAATTCCCGAAAAATATTTTCTAGCTTCGTATTGACGATACGATCCTAACAAAACTAATTTCGTCAAATTCTGAGATCGTTTGAAAAATGGCCATTTTCCAGTCGATTAAAATCAACTGAAAGTGGTCAAACGCGTTTTCCTTTGCCACGCTCACATATTGATTCAAAAAATTACGAATTTTGAAACCTAGCAATAACTTGACATCACGGATCCAACAAAAGTGGTTTCTTCGAATTCTGAGGTCGTTTGCAAATTGGTCGTTTTTAAGGGCCAGAATTCCATAACGACTATTCTGAATTTTCAACTGGGCATAACCTTTTATCCCTGCTATGAAATATCAATTTTTCGGATTCGTTGGAAAGATATTCTTAATTATATTCAAATATTTTTTTCACCAAAATCCGGTTTATTTTGCACCCGGTACATTCATTTGAATTTTGAAATCGAATTATCGAACTACCGTGCCATTTTCAATTCCTTTTATAATTATAAATAATTATTTATATTCTAACGTCGAGCTATACAAATATATACGTTCTAATTCCATTCAAACTAAATTTTTCGTCATTATTGTTTAAAATAATTCATTTTAAATAATCAAAATAATTCATTTTAAATAATCAAAATTCACTAAAATTGCCAAAATAAAAATTTTAAATTGGCTCGGATTTCCGTGTTATTACAATCTCCCCCACTTAAAACTTTTCGTCCCCGAAAAGGAACGAAGCCGAAAGTTGTTTAACTAATCAACTCAACTTTCATTATTTTCTTTACGGCTTAAGTTCTTCAACTTTTCAGTTTCTAAGAACTTTTCAAATTTTTCAAAAATTTAGCTACCACCCTAAATTTTCGAAAAATTTCGCCATAACCTCCCCTGCACCGGGGACTTCGGGATATTTCATATAGCCTCCCATTGCCTTCTTCAATCCAAAAGAAAAAGAAAAAGCCAAGCGGCTAGCCAATCGGCTCATAAAATCATCATCACCTAAACAAAACAGTAAATTATGGTAAACATGTACCTATTTGTCAGGCAAACAATTTTATTCTTCTGCTCTAACCTCCTTGCTATGACCTGTTCAATATAAGTACATGTATATGCATGCAAATGAGACTAATTTTCAATACAACTCACTGTTTGATTCAATTTGGCTAAAGGTTCAACATTTAATTAATCAAACAGTAATCAAACAACAAAATCAGCAATTAATTAATTAATTATCATTTCAAGCACATAATTTTGATATATAGTCAAAAAATAAGATTTTTGATGCCAAATCACAACAATAGGCCCTATCTAATTTTGGTTCTCACACCAGTCAATTGGAAATATATAAATATCACACCTTCGAAACTCGAATACCAATTCTGGTGATGTTCGAACTATCATCAGGATCGTCTCCGGGCGACTAGAATGTGATTCTATATCTATCCAGTATATTAAAACTTCGTATACACGCTAGCTAGGCGTATATGCAAAATCTTTATATATCGGATTGTCTAAATCAATTTAAATAAATATTCAAATACGAATAATTGATTTAAATTTTTTCAAAAAAAAATTGTTTTCATTTTAAAAATATACTCTTCACACTCGTTCTAGGATACTACTGATCCCATCTCTAACGAGTCATTCCCATTAGATATTACTAATCCAATTCTGATGAATTCTTTCGTATGGTTCTAATGTGTCTTGTTCTCTGAGCTTTGTAAACCAAAGCTCTGATACCAAATGTAAGAACCCGTAACTTCCCCGGTAAGGAAAGAGCGGATACTTTTGAGAACAACATACAAAAGAATGCAGACAGAAGAACATTTCATTGTTAATTACAACAAATCCATCAGAATACAAGAATATACAGAGTATGAATAAATATTATACATTCGATAAATATAAGAGATTACAATAAATTACATAGCAACGGAAAATAATACAATACACAACTGAAGGAGATATACAGATACAAAGCTTTCCTGATATCGTTCCAGCTGTAAACCAGGATCCTATGAATATAAATCTGCAAAACCAAAACTACTAGCTGACCGTGTCAAAATAAGGGCACCCAGAGTTTAGGTTAAAACAATAAACTCCAGGTCAGTCATGTGACTGGTGTGAGAACTAAAACAGTTATTATTAATCTTGGTTTTTAAAGTTCGGTAAATCAAGGGACCACGTCGTATAATACGGAACGGGTTTCCTCCCAAGAATACCAGTGCATAAAACAAACAACGCAATGCTAAGTAAAGAAAAATGAAGCTGTTATAAGACCCAGGTCCCATCACACAATGCAACGCAAGCCGGAGGATAGGGTTTCACCTTATAACAGCCAAAGAAAGCTTGATACGCGAAATTTTATCTTTTGATTCTTAATCAGACTCCTACCGTAAATTAGTAAGAGAACGATTCCCTAAGTATTAACCCCGAAGGCCGAAACCAACATCGGACTAATACCCAAGAAACCACCCATCTTAGCTCGTTTCTGATTTTATATACAATCATAAATATCAATCATAGGTGGCATGAGCGCCCCATCCCACTATGTCGCCATATACAGGATTACAATCAAAACCGCAAAGTCACGTATTGGAAATTGGATTTCCATCTACGAACCGAGGCAAAAGATAGTCCTCACCGATTCAAGACTGTCTAGTCCGAGTCTCAGGAACTGAATGCATCGACCCTTGGAGCGACAGGGCCAGTCCACCGATGTGGATTAAACTTAAATCCTGAACACTGCGTTTCCCCACCCTTTGGGGCGTAAATGAGCCAACGAATGACTCCATCGGCTTCACATAGTCACCGATATACCCGAGGCACCTCGCAACAGCAACAACCACATAAGTCAAACTCGTCAGGGTGTGTAAAACCACCGACGCCACTTCTAACTAGAAGGAAACGCATGCCCTCCCTGAGGTCCTCTCCCGTTTCTAGTTCACAACCGGGGTGTGAGGCTCGCGAATCAATGTTACACAAAGCTATGCCACACAGACGGTGCTTTGATCATCACCACAAGACTTTGCTTTTCAATAGAAGCCTTGATCAATTGCCACTTAGGCATGCCACACAGGCAATTCACTCCATGCGTTTGATATCCATCAATATATAACCTCTGAGCTCGTACGTTTCAGAGAAGGGCGTTAAGCAAGAGAATAAATTCTCCGCCACGAAACAAATATATATTTAATAGAAATCAATCACACAGACTAAAATCCAATGTCAGACACACGGTCTATTTACAAGTTCGTTTTGGGTCTGAACGAAACCGGGGGCACCTAGTACCCCGCATATCCATCGATCTCCAAGTACGTCTGGACGACCACTAACTGATTCCCTCCTCTTGGGTGTACGGCCCAATCAAGATCATCAGTAATTATCCAAACGACGTGAAGACCTCCGGTCTTCAACCACCGTCTTCATCTTCGACTCATCGTCGAATCAGTAATTCAAAATGGGATAAACTCGGTCTTTCTGAATAACCGCGTATATAATAAACAAGTGTTACACAAACACAACATACGCCTCATTCCAATTCATCAGTCACTAACCGTAAATTAGCAAGAGAATAATTCCCCAAATATTAACCCCGAAGGCCGAAACCAACATCAGATCAATACCCAGGAAACCATTCTTCTTAGCCAACCTACAGTTAGTTTCTAAATTTTACATTCTTAGGGATAGGTTCCCATTAATTTTATCAAAGATAAATTCTTTTAAATTTATTATTTAATCTTCCTTTGAATGTCACTTCAAACTAGTCGGGATTAATGAACTACACCGAAGTAATCATTTATTTTATTTCCCAATCCCAACCTATTCATCCCATGAAGTAAAACTGGTCATACTTCATATCTAACACCATTGTGTTATCCGTAGATTCAATTACCATTTCACGTTCAAATCTATAAAGATTTAACTATCGCCTGGAGCAAAACTGGTGATACTCCATTCTCGATCATTTCAATCTAATTAAAGATTCATTAAAACTCCACTTAGTTTTAATCTTTAACTGGGTTAAAGAATCAATGTCGTTTAAAACACTGTTCGCGATAAACCCAAAATCACATTCCATTCTATCAGCTTTTAACCGTAAAATAGCAAGTGAACAATTCCCTAAGTATTAACCTCGAAGGCCGAAACCAACATCAGACCAATACCCAAGAAACCATTCTACTTAACTAATCTCCAGTTAGTTTCTGATTTTCTGAACTCAGTTGAGTCTAAGAACACTATTATAGAAGATACCGTTCACGACAACCCAAAATCACAATTCCATTAATTATCAGGTTAAAGAACAAGTGTTATTTAAAACAATGTTCACAATAAACCCAAAAATCAATACCAATTCAATTCCAATTAAATATTATTTAATTGGTACACTTCATTAAATCTAAATAAAAAGATTTAATCTTTTTCTCAACTGGGCTTAAGAATAGTGTTAATGAAGACACCATTCATGAAAAACCCAAATCACATTTGATATTAAGTACAAGGCTCTGAATAGAAAATATATCGGCTTATATTCAATATCAATTCTACGACCAACAAATATCGTATTGGAAATAACGATATATATATCTTTCAAATTTCCATAACAACATCTGTATAATCACGAAATCCAACATCAAACTATTCCAAAGATGATTTCGATTCAAATCCATTCCAATTCAATAATTGGAAATTCTAGTTACTTTTAAAACCCTTTTCAAATTCAATTTATTTATTTAAAAATAAATAGAATTATAATTCTAGTTCAAAACTAGTTCATTTTGATAAAAATCTATTTTTATCTTTTCAAATATGGAGTTTTTCATCCCGATTCTTCCCAAATCAATTCTTATGATTTTACACAAATTATTTCTATTTTTAATAATTTTATCAAGGCCCGTACAGTCGATTTCCATCAACGGCCATCGAACTGCATTTACAACGACCTTTTCCAAATTTGATTTGGACATAATTCCAAATCCAACCGTTAGATTTCAAATTTCTAATATTCGTTAGAAAGCTCTTTTCGATACGAACCCAACGGTTCCAGTTTTAGGAGAATCCGACGGTCGGATCTCTCGCAATATCCATACGAACTCGATGGTCGAAATTCGCGAATTGCCGCGGCGCGGCGCGTTCTATTCAGGCCATTATATATAATATATATATATTATATATATCGTTGATTTCCTTTCAAAACGTATTTTAAAAACCGTTTTAAATTCGTTTTCGAAACGATTTCAACTTCATTTCAAATTCAAACCAAAATTGAATATTTCAATATAAATTCGTTTTAATTTCATTTCAAATCGATTTCAATTCAATTTCAATTTAATTCAAAATTCAATTCATTTCAATTTAATTCGAATTTCAAATCTATTCAATTTAATTCGAATTCATTTTCTATTCAATTCAATTTCAATTCGATTTGAATTCTATTCAATTCAATTTTAATTCGATTTGAATTCCTATTCAATTCAATTTTAATTCGATTTGAATTCCTATTCAATTCAATTTCAGTTCGATTTGAATTCTATTCAATTCAATTTCAATTCGATTTGAATTCTATTCAATTCAATTTTAATTCGATTTTATTTTCTAAAATATTCCATTCGAATTCATTTTCTAAAATATTCAATTATTGAAATCACTTTTCAATATTCATTAAAAAATGAATAAAATCGATATAAATATCATTCACGTCAAAATGGCGTCGATCTAATCAACACGGCTTCATATATTTCTATTTTCAAATATTCTATTTCAAATATCTCTTTTCAAATATTTCTATTTAGATATTCTATTTCAAAACTGGAATGAGGCCCAATCAATTACCATATAATGTTAATTATATGGATTTTCTACAACACATGTATAAAACAACAACGATAAATAATCAACCATCATCCAGAGTGCACCACACAACTGCATAAGCATTAAATATAAATAATTAACGCTTACACAGTCTATCGACTAATCGATCGACATACAGCTAAATATTTAGGATTAGTGTACACCAAATATCATTCCAATACCCGTGTAGGGTTTCAAACAATCAAACACAGATTTTATTTGTGCAGTTGGGCGATGTGTAAAATTTATCGTCCCAATCAATATCAGTCAAATGTGTGTATATAAACAAATCATTCGATTTGTTAATATTAAGTTATTTCATTTCATATACACGTTAAAAATTCTATTTTCAAGTATAAAATAATTTTAACTATGTAAATATCTTATTTCATTTCACATCACATCACACAATCAACTACACATCAAAATCAAACAAACAAGCATACAAGCCGTCCATGGTATGTGGACGACGGGTGTCGGGTGCTACTAAACACCGTCCGCATCCTAATATATATTTTAACTAGAAAATTAAAAGTGAGAAGTTCTCACCGATTCGCTAAACCAAACGCCTCGACTCTTCATATGTAGAAAATCTCCGCCGTTTCTTCTTTCATCACTTTCGTCATCCGTATTCACTACATATATAAAAATCGAATTTTTACTTCGCTATTCAATATATAAAAATCGAATTTTTACTTCGCTATTCAATATATAAATATCGAATTTTTACTATCATCGCTATAAAAAAATCACATTTTCATTTCAACATATATATAACAAAAATCAGATTTTTATTTCGCTATATATATAAAGATAATATTTTTATATTCTCTATTATATAAAAATCATATTTTTATAACTACGCTACATGGATAGAATTCCTATTTTTATACCGCTACTATATAGATAAAAATTCTACTTTTATAATGGCGCTCATATAATAAAGATCAAATCTTTACTATCTATATAATATAAAAATCGTATTTTTATACTCTCTATCTCATAAAAATCATATCTTTAATCTCTACATATAATAAAAATCATATTTTTATTCTTTATATATTATAAAAATCATATTTTTTATTCTTTACTTCATATAAAATTATATTTTTATTCTCTACTATATAAACATTATATTCTTCCTATGAACAAAAATCATAACTTCACCAAATAAAAATCGAATCCTCGTCTTCTATATATAAATAAAAACCATTTCTTTATATTTTATACATAAATAAAGATCCTTCTTCATATGAAAATATTATAACTTTATATAAATTAAAATCCTTAGCTTTATATAAATTAAAAATCTGAAATTTACACAATATTATTTATATTAAAAACTGAAATTAAAAACAATATATAATAAAAAAAACTAAAAAGGAGGACTTACAATTTGAGTTTGGGGAGAGGAGGGTGCTGCTGCGTTCACCGGAGGGGGCGCCTTGGGGTCAGGGTGGAGGGAAAGGGGGCGGAAGAATTGGGGGTCTTGATTTCGGAGTGTGGTAACGGGAAGGGTGGGGCTCGAGGTCAGTCGACGCGGTGGCCGGAGCGGGGGGTGGGGGGGGGGGGGTGCGATGCTAGTTCGACGGTCGGAGGTCTGAATAAGGGTGGTGGCTGCGCATTTCACGACAGTGGGGAGGGGGTTTGAAATCAGAGAAAGGGAGGGGAGGTTTGCCAATGCGAGGAGGAGGGGGGTAACCATTGGCGGCGGCGGCGCCTGAAAGGGGGGCGCGAGGGGGTCAACGGCGGGAGTAAGAGGATGATCGGGTTTTTATATTTATTATATATATTTTTTAGATCTGTCTGGGAGAGAGAAGGAACCAAGGAGGGGGGAGCTTTATAATATAATTAATTATTTAATTAATTTAATTCTCCACAAAGTTGACTTTTCATTCGAAACCCAATTCGAACCCAACGACTGTCGATTCTAGCTATTTGCCCCCATTCTAAACACAATGGGATATGTATCGCAGGCTGATTCGATCGTTTTGATCAGTTTCCGCTAAATTTAAAATATAAATTTATATATTCAATTTTAAACGTACATTTCAATTTATCGGGGTCACATACAGACTCTAAAAATTCCCGAAAAACATTTTCTAGCTTCGTATTGACGATACGGTCCTAACAAAACTAATTTCGTCAAATTCTGAGAGCGTTTGAAAAATGGCCATTTTCCAGTTGATTAAAATCAACTGAAACTGGTCAAACGCGTTTTCTTTTGCCACGCTCACATATTGATTCGAAAATATACGAATTTTGAAACCTAGCAATTACTTGACATCATGGATCCAACAAAAGTAGTTTCGTTGAATTCTGAGGTCGTTTGCAAATTGGCCATTTTTAAGGGCCAGAATTCCATAGCGACTATTCTGAATTTTCAACTGGGCATAACTTTTTATCCCTGCTATGAAATATCAATTTTTCGGATTCGTTGGAAAGATATTCTCAATTAGATTCAAATATTTTTTGTTTCACCAAAATCCTGTTTATTTTGCACTCGGTACATTCATTTGAATTTTGAAATCGAATTATCGAACTACCGCGCCATTTTCAATTCCTTTTATAATTATAAATAATTATTTATATTCTAACGTCGAGCTATACAAATATATACGTTCTAATTCCATTCAAACTAAATTTTTCGTCATTATTATTTAAAATAATTCATTTTAAATAATCAAAATTTACTAAAATTGCCTAAATAAAATTTTTAAATTGGCTCGGATTTCCGGGTTATTACATCGCCACAATGTTATCTGTTGATTGTAGAGCAATAACGAACTCAAGTGAGTAATTTTATAGGAACATAGTTTTGTTCACAGAGGACAAAAATGTTGAAAAATTAAATTACATTTCTTTATTTGTTCTTCTGCCCGTTTATAGATGCGGAAATGTGCCTATTCGTCGATAGGTTTCAATCTGAGTGGTTGCTACTATTGGAAATGTTGTGACTCTTTACGAAGAGGTGCAACTATTTCGTACATTTGATTTTGAATGGACAGAACTATAAACTATTCAGTCTGAACAACTAAACCAATATAGACCAACTGCCAAGTGTCTCTAAAACGTTTCAAATGCTCATTCGCCTACATCATGAAAGAGAGTGCGTGCGGAGTGGTGCGCACCACCCACTAAGATGGTTTTACTTTCACATGTCTCTTTGTCTCATGGAAATTATCCACATCTTAGTATATAAACACAAGATGTCGGACTATTCATATTGCAAGGCATTTAATGTCTCCTACTTCACAATGAATTGCTCATTCATTTCTAACCCGTTCTTTAGTAGAGGGGCAAGTTGGTTTGTTTCTATTATCGTAATTATTGTAAGCATCCTCTTGTGTATTCTTGGGAACTGATGATTTTTTTGAATTGATGAGTTCTCGGAGGTGTTGATATGCCATGTAGTGGGTTGACTAACCCTTTGGTGCGCATCATCGGATCTTTTTTACAATGCGTGGACCTTATCCGGATATGTTGTATGAGTGCTAATTTGGACCAAAACCCTAGCGTAATTGGTTCTTTTCCTGATTGTAGTGGCAGAGTCAGTGCAAACCGTCTCTCCAAATCATGTTGCAGATTTGGGCAAGGGCTTCAATATCACTATTCTCAGGTTTTAAGCTTCTAGTTTTACCTAGATCGTAATGTATCTAAGTTAAGGCCCATGCCAGTAGTCCATTATTTAATGTTTATGTAGTGTGATTCATATGTGTATAGATCATTGTAAATAACTTATTCCGAACCTGAGGAATTTGTAAAATTTACCAGATAGTTACCATAATGGACATCTAATTTGAAAGTAAATGATAGGTTTCCAAATTGATTTTATCTGATTAAGAAATTAATAGAAAGTAGGTTTGTATCCATAGATTAAACAAAGAAAAGAGTGTTTGTGCTTTTCTTCTGATCATTGCAGTATTTGGTTTGGAAGATAAGCATATTATTGTGATTTCTTCTCTTTTGTTGTGTGATGTTCTAATTTATGCAGTTGATTATCTAAACCATTGACTACAATATCCGTTCATGATGGGGAAATACTATTTTCTTTGTTTTTGTTGGAACAAGAATCACTTTTTTCGTGATCCAACACAAGAACTTCCATTGGAGTTGGTAATTGCTTCCCCATTTTTCTCAAATATCCAAGTGTAGGGTTAAACATATATGCGCACATACATATACATATAATATCCAAAAAAAATGATTTCTACTTCAAATATTTAATTAATTTTAAATATATAAGCTTTGTTATTAAAATATATGTAATTTATATTTATATATACGGATTATTTAGATAATTTAATTATGAGTTAAATATTTATTAAGTGGATTTAATAACTGTATTGAACTCCTTGTAATTACTAAGTTATTTTGATGAACTTACTTTGTAAATTTATTTACAATAATGAATGGTTCGAATAAATGACACAAAAAATATAAATAAAATTACTTTTTTTATTGTAGTATTTTTAATTGAAATTTGTAGGATTTTTGTACAATTTTTAGCTTGGAATATGTATAAATTATAGTTTAACGATTTTCTACAAATAAAGGTATTTTTAAGATTTTATAGACTAAGTTAACTAATGTATAATGTTTATTATTTTATGATCATATTGCATTTTTGTGCAAGATCGTATATTTGTTTTGCCATTTATGGTTAGTACGCGAAAGTAATTCTATGCAGCGATGTGCTAGAATATTTGTATAACTCGAAGTCAAACACTTAGAAAATTCAGTCCACTTTACTTTTTTCCCTTTTCACTTTTCGTTTCCTCACTTCCTATAAGCTATGAAAATTAAGTTTACTTCTCAAAAGATCTTTAAAAATAATTCACTCAATAAAAGAATTGATCTTGTATTGGGATGATCCATGAATCTATATGTTTTTATGGCATGTGATGTGGTTTTGAGAAGCTTGATAATGTTGCCTAGAACTAGATTTTAGGTTTTTAGGGTAAAAATTGGAAAAGTAGAGGATTGAATAGTATTTTGTGGTGTCGAGGAGAACCCATGGTAGTGATTAGAGATGACATAGACATGTTTGGAGCGGTGCAACATGATTAGGTCACAGATATTTCTACCTAGGTCATATTTTTCTTGAGTCATTCGAATTCGAAGTCAAAGAGTGGGATGTGAAGATCTCGTATAGTAGAGCGCAATGGAATCGACTAGAGTAGATGGTGTTGTTGGGGAAAGTTTCCCAAAAAACGCCTGGAGAATAAAACCCAGCCTTGCGGAAAAACAAATAGGAACGGATTGATGGTGATGCAAAACAAACAATAGATAGTCACCAACAAAACAATCACAGATCAAGCAATAAAAGAAAGAACACAAGAAATTTATAGTGGTTCCACTAACGTCTTGTTAGTGTATGTCCACTTGGGGAGAGGAGATTTTATTCCTTTTCTAAATAAGAAAATATTACAAGACTGATAATAGAGAAGAAGAAGAAATTAAAGTCAAGAGATAGGAAGTGCTACATTTGTAAGAAACCAGGCTATTGGAAGAGAGATTGTCCGGACTTAAAGAATAAAACTAAAGCTGGAAATTCATCGGTTGTAGTGGAGAAATTTTTGTCTGATGACTTGTTGACAGCGGTAGTATCAGATGTATCAGACCATTGGGTGCTAGATACGGGGGCATCTTTTCATATGACAACTAATTATAATTATTTCAATTCTTTTAAAAGAAATAGAGGGAAACTGATTCTTATGGGAAATGATGCTAGTTGTAGAGTCATAGGGGAAGGTACTGCGCAGATTCGCATATATGATGGGGTAATACGCACCTTGACAGGTGTCCATTATGTTTCAGGTTTTTGGAAGTCAATGATATCTCTTGGGCAGTTGACATCCAAAGGATACAAGGTGACTATTGATAAGGATAGTCTAAGGGTTTCTAAGGGTGCATTTGTAGTGACGTAGAGAGATATGCTTTATAATTTGTATCACTTGAGGGGAAGCACTGTACTTGGAGAATCAAGGGTTGGAGTCTATAGTTCTCGTAGAAAAGATGTCAAAGCTAGGCATACGAGAAGAGACTTTGAGTTTCTGCATAGGCAGAATATGATCAAAAGGGAAAGCTTCAATAAGGTGAGATTTTGCCAAGAGGATGTACTTGATAACCGGAAGAAGGGATCGTCTGAAGTTGGTCAGAGATCAAAGGAGAATGCAGTGGATATGCATAAGTCTTTCCAGACTGCGAAGTTTGAGCGTTGCTCGCGCTGGAATCGCTTATCGAAATGCTAGGTGCCACGCATGGCACAGTGTGGGGGAGAGAGTTGAGATGGTTCATGGAGATGTTTGTTTTCATGGTGAAGATTGATAGGTCTTAAAAGAAGGGGGTACTTTGAACACTTTGTTGGCAGGCGGTAGCATTGCCGGAGTTTGTTGACAAAGTGCAATGGGTGATGGCCATGCTCATTGGGGGAAGTGACAATGGTGTCTTGTCCAAGAATATGCTTAGAGTAAGAGGATGTAGGTGGACTTGGTATGCTTTCAAGGGAATATAGTATCAAGGTGGAGATTGTTAGAATTTATGATATAATATTCCGTTTGCAGAAGATTTGGAAGATATTATTGATTATGGTGATACAATATTTCCATTTAGAGAAGATTTAGGAAATATTGTTAATTTGAGTAATATAATACTTCCAACTGCAGAAGATTTGGAAGATATCAGAAAATTTATTGCCCCTTTTGTAAAATTAGATAGAGCAATAAATTACCTTCATAAGTGAAAGAATATGAAGAAGTTTCTTTTGGGATATTGAAGTAAGGAATTAATTCTCTGATTGGAGAATTAATTAGGCATTGATTTATAACCATAAATCAATTACTTCAACCCCAAATATTAATCATTATATAAGGATAGGGATTAGGTAAATGTATCGAATATCTCTCAAAGTTGTATTTCTTCTTCTTTTTCTCTATTATCAGTCTTGTAATATTTTCTTATTTAGAAAAGGAATAAAATCTCCTCTCCCCAAGTGGACGTACACTAACAAGACGTTAGTGGAACCACTATAAATTTCTAATGTTCTTTCTTTTATTGCTTGATCTGTGATTGTTTTGATGGTGACTATCTGTTGTTTGTTTTGCCTCACCATCACTCCGTTCCTATTTGTTTTTCCGCAAGGTTGGGTTTTATTCTCAAGGCGTTTTTTGGGAAACTCCCACCCCAACAGGTGTTTCATAGAGAAACGAGAGAGAGGGGTAGGAGAAGTGGTGGTTGTTTTTTGATTGTTTGTGTCCATTGGTGCACGAATGTGCAGGTTTATAAGAGGAAACAAGAAGGCGTGTTAGTGGGGGTAATTAATTTTAATAGTTAATTAAGTTATTAGTTGATTTAATTAACTCAAATCCTTATAAATTAATATCTTTCTCATATGAGGTCAGATTCAAACGTGGTTAGTTGCGTTGGACATGTAGGACATTGGCTATGCATTAGAGATGATTTCATCCAATTTGGAGCATGTGCAATTTTATGCTAAAATCGAACGTTGTTTGGTTTGGACAAAATTAAAACTTGGAAGCATCAATTGGAATTTCTGTTGTGTTTACCTAACTTTAAATAAATGATATGACATCTATGTTGCTGTAATTATTTTTTAATGCTTATACGATAGTATTTTTATTATTGTTTGACTATTTTTATGAAATTTGACACTAATTTATAAGCAGAGAACATAAATAACCATTATTTTGTAGGGAATGAAAGTAAGAGAACATTAAGTGTCATAATAAACAAGCGGCTATGGAATGCTTCCAAAAATGTACATGCATTTGTGTAATTTACATGAACTTTTGTAGAGAGATCCTAAGAGGTTTGTTGCCAATACTAATTTAATTATAGCTTGTATTATTTATATCAATGTTTGGTTGAAATATTTGTGACATACTGTTTGATCTATGTGAGTGGCATATAGTGAATATCGCTATATCGTCACTGATGAATTATCATCCCTTTGAAAATCTTTCTATTGATCTCGTATTTGGGTTTTTACAAAATAAGAAAATTAATTAATCATTTTAAATAATAATGTTCGAAATTAGTTAATCATCTTAAGTATGATGCTTTGAAATTAATTAATCATTTTAAGTAATGATGTAAAAAATTAGTTAGTCAATTTAAATAATGATGTTTTAAAATCAGCTAACCATTTTAAATAATGATGTTTCAACGTTGATTAATCATTTTTAATAATGACGTTTTAACAATAATTAATGATTTTATTAATGATGTTTAAAAATTGATTAATCATTTTAATAACAATCTCTAAGGGTAACTAATCACTTTAATAAACTATTTAAAGTTCATTAGTTATGTTAATAAGGATATTTAACGTAAATGTATCATTTTAGATAATGATGTTTAAAAGTTAGTTGATCATTTTAAATAGTGATGTGTAAAAGTTAATTAATCATTTTAATAAATATTCTTAAGATTAATTAGTCATTTTGATGAATGATGTTTAAAGCTAATTAATTGGTTTAAATAAGGATTAATTGACAAGAATAATCCGAAGTTTAACCTGTCCGCCCATATTAATCCCAAGATTGCGTTATTCAAGAATAATCCCAAGTTTAGGGGTCTCTTCCCAAATTAATAAAGGTGTTTAAAATTAATTATCTTATTCGATAAAGGTGTTTAAAATTAATTATCTTATTTGATAAAGGTGTTTAAATTTTATTAACTATTCTTTTTAAGTACTTAGAATTCTGAGTAGTTTCCTCTTGGGATAATTAATGTGGTTTCAAATTTTATAAAATAATTATGTTAATTATCTCACTAGATGACTAACATTGTTTTTACTTTAAAAAGCATTTTAGTTAATTTATTATTCTTCTAGAAAAATAAATATTGTTTGAAATTCATAAATGATAGTTTATAAATGAGAAAATACTTTTAAAGGGATATTTTTTAAACTGTTTACACATATTTTTGATGTGAAAACCAAACGTCATTTCGGGTTTTAAAAGTTTAAATACATAAAGGACAAGAAATTTTATTTCTGTAAATGATATCTGTAACGTCCCGTATTTTTACGGTAAAATAATTAATTAATTTAATTATTTAAATAGTGATTTAGAGATTTAAATGGTTGTATAATTAAATAATATTGAATATTTAATTAATATAAATAAAAGAATAATATATTTAATTCCAAAATAGTCGGAAATAGTGGGATTCACAATATTGTGTGAATTGGATTATTTATAAGATATAATTCATTTTAGAATTGAATTTTAATGATGAATATATTATTTAAATGACAGTTGAACGTATAAATTATATTAGAACTATAATCGAGCTCGAAATGGCGAGGCAGTTCGTAATTTGGCGATTCGAACTTCAACGGAATATATAGAATTTGTTTTAAATGGATTTCTGTAAAACAAGAAATGTTCGGAGCTGGTGAAATATATTTTTCTAATGGAAGAGAAAAATCGAGATTTCGTCGTGTAGATTGTGAGTTATGTCCAAATAAAATATTCAAATAGTCACTATGGATTTGTTTATATATTATAACGATTTATTTATATTATAAATGGATTTTTAATATAAATGGAATATCGATTTAACCCGGATTTGAAATATTGAGTTATAAACCGAGACAGGTATATTTTGGAGCTAGATAATATTTTGTGCGAATATATACAATAATATTAATTTATTAATATTAAATTAAATTTTTTTAAACATAATATTTAAATGAGTTTATTTAGCGGTTTAAAAATAGTCATTTTTGCAAACAACCTTCGTTTTCGACGAAACTAATTTTGTTGGATCCGGAATATTAAATTATTGTTAGATTTCAATTTTCGTGATTTTTGGAATCAATATGTGGCCGTACGGGATTTTAATGTGAAAAATAGTTGATAATTTGACTTTAAAAATACGCTGTGTGAGCAAACAGACTCGGAATTCGATGAAACTAGTTTCGTTGGGTCTGTAATGTCGAATCGTAGCTACATGCCCATTTTCGTCGAAATTGGATATTGTATGTGATCATAAGGATTTTTAAATGAGAAATGCAAACAGCGATACAATAAAATTATTATAAAAATAGAATATAAAAAATATTATACTTCCCCATAAATACTCTACTTCACCTTAACCCTAATTTACTCCCTTTGACAGCCAAATACATTCACTGCCTCCATGTTCTAAAACAAAACGTGAGGAAGAGATATTCATAAAAATTCCTATAATCCAAATAAAACGTTATAAATCGAAGTGTATATATACTAGTACTCATATTAACCTATACTTCGATCTGATATGGCATTCAACAGGATTTGGAACAACTTTGTTTGCAATATGTAAACACAGCTCGCGCCATTTTTGTCTAGGATTGATGATTGTTGGAGCATCGATGGTTGGAAAATAGGGTAGATTAGTGTTCGTTGAAGAAAATGGAGCTTGTTGGCAAATTTTGGAGTGGGATGGTGGCACAAAAGTTCGCACGTCTGCCCTATGCTCGCGTGAAGACCTTATCAACGTGATTTCAGTCATGAGTTAGAGTTTGGTATTTTTGGGTGGAGATGAAAGAGAATATGGAGGAGATTGTGATGGTGGTTTCTATTTGAAATTCCATGGAGTGACGAGAGGATGGTTTGAGGTGGAAGAATCAACAATGGAGGAGGATTACTGGAGCGACATTTTCATGTTTTGGAGGAGGAAAAACAGGCTGGTTTGGGTATTGGAAATTTGGTATGGGCCTTATTTTAATAGTGAGCCCACTTAGAAATTAAAATGTGAAGTTTTTATTTAATTTAAGAATACTTGAACTTGTTAATCTTATATCTTGCGCATATGGTATCATAATTTCGAATGGTCTGATCCGTCGGGATTGTATGGACGGGGGCTACGCAAAGGAACTAACTGGGAATGAATTGGAGCTCGTTACAGTTTACAATGAAATAAATTGTCTGTATGAATCAACCGAAAGTTACCGTTATTTAACGATGATCGTCCAATGTGAGTAAATCTCACTAACTCTGCACAGTTAATATTTTTATAACATATTTTCAGAATTGAGAAATGATGGTTGATTGCTGTGTGTTGACTGTTTGGATGAACTGCTAGTTAATTGGTTGAAATTATAGATGAAGTAATATATATATATATATATATATATATATATATATCGTTAATCAAATATTATTAATTCTGTTTATCAGAATATTTCATATTGAAATGAAATTGATGTTAATTATATTGTTTAACATCTGTGGATGGAGGGAAACAGGTTGGAGGGATCTAACTGGATTCCTCAATGTTTATAATACTGTTTGTTTTCATATATTGTGATATATGATGTGCTATATAATCTATGATTGATTATAATGGCATTGGTTTTTTTAATTGTTATTTTAAATACCATAAGTGATACTGGAATGTATAAAGGGAATTTTCGAAGTATATATTGAAATAAAATATTATTTGGAAAACAAATAGAATTATAAAAGGAATTATTTGGAAAACAAATAGAATTATAAAAGGAAATATTTAAAAAATAAATAGAATTTTATAAAAGGAATTCTTTACAAAATAGATATAATTTTATAAAAGGAAATATTTATAAAATAAATAGAATTTTATAAAAGAAATATTTATAAAATGAATAGAATTTTATAAAAGGAAATATTTGTAAAATGAATAGAATTATAAAAGGAAATATTTATAAAATAAATAGAATTTTATAAAAGAAATATTTATAAAATAAATAGAATTTTATAAAAGGAAATATTTATAAAATAAATAGAATTATATAAAAGAAATATTTATAAAATGAATAGAATTTTATAAAAGGAAATATTTATCAAATGAATAAAATTATAAAAGGAATTATTTCGGAAATAAATAGAATTATAAAAGGAAAATGGCTATATATAAAAGAACTATGAGATGATGGGTTTAAAGGAGATTTTTAAATAGAAATCTATTTTAACAGATAATGTAATGACCAGGATTTTCAAACAGTTATTTTAAATATTTAATATGGTTTTAAATATTGAATCGATAATGTAAATGGATATTTATATAGAATTTATCAATTTATAATCAAATATAATTTAATTCGTGCATATCGAATTATCATAAACCGTAAATAATTGAAACCGAAGTTAAAAACTGAATCGAAACAATTCAGATGATCAACATTAATTGTATTTGAATATAGGCGATAATAAAAATAATTTATTACTAGCGAATTGAATAGTTCTATATTTAAAATGATATATAGGTTGAAATTAAATTTCAGAATATATACTGTTCAGTTCAGAATAGTGTTATAACATCGGAACGATGGTCGGTACGCTAAAATAGCGGTTCACGATTTTTAATTGTGAAGCCTGAGATATTTATAATGGATAAGATCGAAATCGAATCGAAAATCAAATCGATATCTATTTAAAAAGGATAAAAATCTCTTTATTTCAAATCGCATTTAATAGAAATCAAATCGAAATTAATTACATAGTATCTTAACCTACCATACTATTCCTTTTACAGTAAGTATTCTTCGTTATTTATATCGCGACATCCTCTTCCTCTTTTCATTTGTTTTTCTGAGAATACCAAACTCTTCGAAATAAAAATCACACCTTGCTTCAATACTAAATCAAAGCCGCCCTTTTGTAAATCCATTTCCTCCATTCCCAAATTTTAGTTAGAAGCCACACCTTTTATTTCTGTTCGATGAAAAGAAAAAGGGGAGATGGTTCGCGATTAAAATCTGAGATCAACAGGTTGAGTCGACACCAGGAGTGAGCGCGCGATGGCGATTGAGTTCGATTAGAAGAGGCTAGAAGAGTTCGTGCAAATACTGTAGTAGGCGATTGTCGCGAGTTGCCGGTGTTGAAGTCGCGATGTCTTCTGGGGAGTGGACGATGGCGCTGTGAGGTTGAAGGGGGTGCGATGTTGACTGTCGCCTATATCCGGAGTCGCAATTTCTGTAGTAGCGATTTAGGGCTCGACAGTAATAAGGGTTATGGTCTACTGTTGGTAGCATAGGAGGAAGGGTTTGACGTTGGTTTTGAGGCAGCTATAGTGAAGCAAATTTCGAATGGTGCAATGTTGTAGGGATTGAACAGTGGATATGAGGTTCATCAAATGTGAAGTGAAAGCCAGGGTATGGAGCGATTTAAAATCCCGATGCCTGCATTTGTTTTCAGAAAGAAGATGTTCGAATTTATCACAGTAAAGAAGCAAGGTTTAAAAGAATAATTAAGGTAAATGGAAACTAACTTAATTTTATTTGTTAATCAAATTAGTTATCCTATATAGTTATAAACCGTTAGCTTATAAAATACATCTCTTTTGCATAAGTCAACAGAATCGAACCAAACATGCATTGATGGGTTCGTATCGACGAACAAGAGGATGAAGCGGAAATGGATCCAAATTATTTGAGATCGTGGAATTTTCATTGGAATTAAATACGCTTTGCAATTTCCATCGAAATGAACTCATCAACGACAAAAAAAAATCAATGTGAGTAATCTCACTCATATTTTATTTAGAATTGTTTTTATTAGTTAAAAATAATTGTTTGTTAGTTGTTTGCTTGCATTGAAATTTTATGGTCGCTATATTAAATATATATTAGTTATATAGGATTGATGTTTGTGGCTATTTGTAACAACCCGAAAATCTGGGCCAGTTTAAAATTTTTATTTTGGCAATTTTAGCGAATTTGGATTATTTAAAATGAATTATTTTAAATAATATCGACGAGAAATTTATTTTGAATAGAATTCAAACGTATATATTATATACGTCGTCGTTAGAATATAATAATTATATATAATTATAAAAGGAATTGAAAATGGCGCGGTAGTTCGATAATTCGATTTCAAACTTCAATTGAATGTACCGGGTGCAAAACAATCCGGATTTTAGTGAAACCAAAAATAATGGAATCTAATTGTGAATATCTTTCCAATGAATCTGAAAAATCAAAATTTCATAGCGGGAATCAAAAGATATGTCCAGTTGAAAATTCTGAATAGTCGCTATAGAATTCAGGCCCTTAAAAATGGGAATTTTGCAAGCGACCTCGAATTTCGACGAAACCAGTTTTGTTGGGTCCGTAATGTCAAATTATTGCTAGGTTTCAAATTTCATAATTTTTCGAATCAATATGTGAGCGTGGCAAAGGAAAACGAGTTTGACCAGTTTCAGTCGATTTTAATCAACTGGAAATTGGCCATTTTTCATACGGTCTCAGAATTCGACGAAACTAGTTTTGTTAGGACCGTATCGTCAATACGAAGCTAGAAAATATTTTTTTGGAATTTTTCAAGTTAGTATGTGACCCCGGTAAATTGAAACGCGCGTTTAAAATAGAATATATAGAGTTATATTTTAAATTCAACGAAAACTGATCGTAACGGTCGAATCAGCTTGCGATACATATCCCATTGTGTTCGGAATGGGGGTGAAACGCTATGGACGACAGGTGGTGGGCCTCGTTTAGAGGTCGTATGTAAAAGTCAACTTTTTGAATTAAATAATAAATTAAATAATATAAATTTTATAAACCCCCCCTCACTTCTTCTTCACGATTCAGTTTTAAAGAAAAAAAATAAAAAAAATAAAAAGGGGAATCGGCCTTCATCTAGACCGCGCCGCCGCATCAGGAGCCCGCCGCCTGAGGGTCCCACCACGTCGACGCCCCCCTCCAGTCAGCCGCCATCTCCAGGCCGCTCTCCCTCTTCCTCTCGAGCACCGCGACCCCTCCCTCGTGAAACCCTAGAACCCATCGAAGCCGACCTCGCTCCGCCGTCCGATGGCCAACGCCACCACGAACCCGCGCCCTCCCCTTCTCCTCTATCTCGCGCAACCCTCTCCTTCGACGAGCCTCGCTTGAGCAGCCTCCAATCCACCCAACTCCGACGCCTATACCCCTGCCGTGCCCTCCCTCCTCTTCTGTCTACACAAAAACGCCCCCTCTCTCGAAATTCCAACTGTAAGTGTTTTTATTTATTTATATTTATAGTTTTTAGTTTATATATATATATATATAAAAGATAGATTTAGTTTGTACTCATAGAAAAGAATTGATTTTTAACATGGAAAAGAATAGATTTTTATTTATAAAGATATGAACTTTATTTGATATATTAGCAATTAAAAATGATAGGATTTTTGGCATAGTAAAAATTGGATTTTTAAAATATATCCTTCATACAAAAAAAAATTAGATTTTTCCGTCTGTAAAAATTAGATTTTTATTGGAATAAGGTTAAGATTTTGAGCAGTATAAAAATAAAAAAATTTATCTATACGGTAGCGTAATAAAATAAAATATGATTTTTATATAAGGAAGAGGTAGAAAAGATTTTTATTCAATTAAAAATATGATTTTTATATTTTTAAAGTATTAAAAATATAATCTTTACTATATAGAAGATGTAAAAATATGATTTTTGTTTATGTAGAGAATTAGAAACATCATCTATATATGTGTAGAAAAATGAAATTGTGATTTTTTATAATGATATATTTTTATAAAGGCGAAATCTTTATTTTCGTAAAGGCGAAATCTTTATTTTTATAAAGGCGAAATCTTTATTTTTGAAAAGGCGAAATCTATATTTTTGAAATGGAATTTTTATCTATAGAATAGCATAGTAAAAATTCGATTTTTATATATTGAATAGCATAGTAAAAATTCGATTTTTATATATTGAATAGCATAGTAAAAATTCGATTTTTATATATTGAATAGCATAGTAAAAATTCGATTTTCATATATTGAATAGCATAGTAAAAATTCGATTTTTATATATTGAATAGCATAGTAAAAATTCGATTTTTATATATTGAATAGCATAGTAAAAATTCGATTTTTATATATAGAATAGCATAGTAAAAATTCGATTTTCATATATTGAATAGCGAGATAAAAATTCGATTTTTATATAGGTAGTGGATACGGGCAACGAAATAGACGAAAGAAAAGCACGGTGAAGATTTCCTACCCATGAAGAATTGCGTCATTCAGTTTAGCGAAAGGGTGAGAACTTCTCACCTTTCAATTTAATTATTCTAGTTATATATGTATACTAGGATGCAGACGGTGTTTAGTAGCACCCGACACCCGTCATCCACAGACCATGGATGGCTTGTTTGTTTAGTTGTTTGGTTGCATAAATTAGTTAGATGATTTGATTGAAATTTGAATTGGTTGGTGAAATGAAATTGATTTGATTGATGTGTGAATGGCGTGGGCCTTCACTAGACCGGGGATAAGGCTAGGCCTCGTCCCGTTTCTAGTATCATGTCGTTATGCCGCCGAAATTTTCTAAAATATGTTAGAAAAATAAAAATATCATTTTTATTGTGTAAATAAACTGAGTAGAAATTCATGTGTTGAAATAAAATATTTTATCGTTAAAAATATAATTTTAACGTGGAAGTGAATAAAATAAAATATTCATTTGCAAACCGGACGGTTTGTTTATGTACACCTATTTGAAGGACATTGATTGGGTCGATAAATTTTACACATCACCCAACTGCATAAATAAAATCTGTGTTTGTTGATTTGAAACCCCACACGGGTGTTGGGATGAAATTTGAAGTTCACTCATCCTGATTGATTAAATATGTCGATCGATTGATTGACAGGCTGTTACAAGCGTTAGATATCTATATTTGATGCTTATACAGTGTAGTGCACTTTGGATGATGGTTGATTATTTATCGTTGCTATTATATACATGTGTTGAATGGAATCCATATAATTAACTTTATATGGTAATTGATTGGGCCTCATTCCAATTTAGAAAATGAAGAATATCAATATAAAATAAAGGTTCATGTGTTGACAGTACTCATCCGTTGAGATTAGTCATGTGTTGAACGAAATATTTGAAATAGAAATATTTGAATAGAAATATTTGAAAAAGAAATATCTGAATAGAAATATTTGAATAGAAATATTTGAAAAGCAATATTTGAAATAGAAATATTTGAAATAGAAATATTTGAAAAAGAAATATTTGAAATAGAATATTTGAAAATAGAAATATATGAAGCCGTATTGATTAGATTGACGCCATTTTGACGTGATCGATATTTATATCGATTTTATTCATTTTATAATGAATATCGAAAGTGATTTAAAAATCTGATATTTTGAAAAGAATTGAATATAAATAAATCCGAATTGAAATTGAATATAAATGAATTCGAATTGAAATGGAATAGAAATGAATTCGAATTGAAATTGAATTGAATTGAAAACGAACTGAATTTGAATTAGAAATCAATTTGAATTAGAAATCAATTTGAAATGAATTTAAAATGAATTTAAATTGGAATATTCAATTTTGATTTGAAATTGAATATGAAGTTGAAACCGTTTTGAAAATGAATTTAAAACGATTTATAAAGCACGTTTTGAATTGAAATCGACGAAGTATATATTATATATATATTATATATATAATATAATGGCCTGAATAGAACGCGCCGCGCCGCGGCAGTTCGCGAGTTTCGACCATTAACTTCGAACGAATATTACGGGAGATTCGACCGTCGGATTCTCCTGAAACCAGAACCGTTAGGTTCGTATCGAAAAGAGCTTTCTAACGAATATTAGAAATTTGAAATCTAACGGTTGGATTTGGAATTATGTCCAAATCAAATTTGAAAAAGGTCGCTGTAAGTGCAGTTCGATGACCGTTGATGGAAATCGACTGTACGGGCCTTGATAAAATTATTAAAAATAGTAATAATTTGTGTAAAATCATAAGAAATGATTTAGAAAGAATTGGGATGAAAAACTCCATATTTGAAAAGATAAAAATAGATTTTTATCGAAATAAACTAGTTTTGAACTAGAATTATAATTCTATTTATTTTTAAGTAAATAAATTGAATTTGAAAAAGGGTTTTAAAAATAACCAGAATTTCCAATGATTGAATTGGAGTGGATTTGAATCGAAATTGTCTTCGGAATATTTCGATGTTGGAATTCGTGATTATACGGACGTTGTTATGGAAATTTGAAAGATATATATTTATATCGTTATTTCCAATACGACATTTGTTAATCGTAGAATTTGATATTGAATATAAGCCGATATATTTTCTATTCAGAGCCTTGTATTGAATATCAAATGTGATTTGGGTTTGTCGAGAATGGTGTCTTCATTAACACTGTTCTTGAACCCAGTTGAGAAAAGAATAAATCTTTTTATTTAGATTTAATGAAGTGTACCAATTAAACAATATTTAATTGGAATTGAGTTGATATTGATTCTTGGGTTTATCGTGAATGGTGTTTTTAAATAACACTCGTTCTTTAACCCGATAATTAATGGAAATGTGATTTTGGGTTTATCGTGAACCGTGTTTTAAATGACACTGATTCTTTAACCCAGTCACAGATTAAAACTAAGTGGAGTTTTAATGAATCTTTAATTAGATTGAAAAGATCGAGAATGGAGTATTACCAGTTTTACTCCAGGCGATAGTTAAATCTTTAATTAGATTTAGACGTGAAATGGTAATTGAATTTACCGATAACACCGTGGTGTTAGATATGAAGTATGACCAGTTTTACTTCATGGGATGAATAGGTTGGGATTGGGAAATTAAAACAAATGGTTACTTCGGTAAGGTTCGTTAATCTCGACTAGTTGAATCGAAATTCAAAAGAAGATTAAAGAATAAGTTCAAGGAATTTATCTTGGATAAAATTAATGGGAACCTTTCCCTATGAATGTGAAATTTAGAAACTAACTGTCGGTTAGCTAAACAGAATGGTTTTCTGGATATTGATCTAATGTTGGTTTCGGCCTTCGGGGTTAATATTTAGGGAATTATTCTCTTGATTAATTTACGGTTAGTGATTGATGAATTGGAATGAGGCATATGTTGTGTTTGTGTAACACTTTTATAATATATACGCGAGTTATTCGGGAAGACCGGGTTTATCCCATTCTGAATAACTGATACGACGATAAGTCAAAGATGAAGATGGTGGTCGAAGACCGGAGGTCTTCACGTCGTTTAGTGATTACTGATGATCTTGATTGGGCTGTACACTCAAGGAGATGGAAACAGTTGGTGATCGTCCAGACGTACTTGGAGATCGATGGATATGCGGGGTACTAGGTGCCTCCGGTTTCGTTCAGACCCAGAACGAACTTGTAAATGGACTGTGTGTCTGACATTGGATTTTAGTCCGTGTGATTGATCTCTATTAAATATATATCTGTTTGGCGGTGGAGAATTTATTCTCTTGCTTAACGCCCTTCTCCGAGAGGTACGAGCTCAGGGGTTATATATTGATGGATATCAAACGCATGGAGTGAATTGCCTGTGTGGCATGCCTAAGTGGCAATTGATCGAGGCTTCTGTTGAAAAGCAAAGTCTTGTGGTTGATGATCGAAGCACGGCCTTTGTGGCGTAGCTTTGTGTAACGTTTGCTTCGCGAGTTTCGCACCCCGGTTGTGAACCAAAAACGGGAGAGGACATCAAGGAGGGCATGCGTTTCTTTCTAGCTAGGGTGGTGTCAGTGACCTACCAGCCCTGGCATTTATATACTTTTCACCTGTGTGGTTGTTGCTGTTGCGAGGCGCCTCGGTTAGATCGGACGATCCGGGTCCGATGGAGTCATTCGTTGGCTCATTTACGCCCCAAAGGGCGGGGAAACGTATTGTTCAGGCACTATAATCCACATCGGTGGACCGGCCCTGACGATCCATGGGGCAGTTGCGGCTGTTCCTGAGGCTCGGGCTAGAGAGTCTCGAATCGGTAGAGGACGATCCCTGGCCTCGGTTCACAGACGGAAATCCAGTTTCCAAATACGTGACTTTGCGATTTTGATTGTATAACCTATATATGGCGACATAGTGGTATGGGGCATTCATGCCGCCTATGATTGATACTTATGATTTGAAGTTGTTTTATACACTATACACTTATAATAGTATCAAATGATTTGTTTTAAACGTATCAAGCATTCTTGGCTGTTATAAGGGAAAACCCTATCCTTCGGCTTGCGTTGCTTTGTGTGATGGGAACTAGGTCTTATAATAGCTTCATTTTTCCTTATTTAGCATTGCGCTGTTTGTTTTATGCACCGGTATTCTTGGGAGGAAACCCGTTCCGTGTTATACGGCGTGGTCCCTTGATTTACCTAACTTTAAAATAAAGATTAATAACTGTTTTAGTTCTCACACCAGTCACATGACTAACCTGGAGTTTATTGTTTTAACCTAAACTCTGAGTGCCCCTATTTTGACACGGGCAGCTAGTAGTTTTGGTTTTGCAGATGTATATTCACAGGATCCTGGTTTACAGCTGGAACGATATCCGGAAAGCTTTGTATCCGTATATCTCTTCTAGTTGTGTATTGTATTATTTTCCGCTGCGATGTATTTAAATGTAATTTAAATATCTGATAATTCTGTGTAATATTTATTTGTTTATACTCTGTATATTCTTGTATTCTGATGCATTGTTGTAATATACAATGAAATGTTCTTCCGTGTGCGTTCTGTTGTGGCTTGTTCTCGAACTATCCGCTCTTTCCCTTCTCTTCGGAGATCGGGGAAGTTCGGGTCGTTTCAGCGTGGTATCAGAGCTTTGGTTTACAAAGCTCAGAGAACAAGGCACATTAGAACCATATGAAAGAATTCATCAGATATTGGATTAGCAATATCCAATGGAATGACTCGTTAGAGATGGGATCAGTAGTATCCTAGAACGAATGTGGAGAGTATATTTTTCAAATGAAAACAATTCTATTTTGAAATTTAAATTGTTTTACACGTATTTGAATAATTTATTTATATTGATTTTGGACAATTCAGTATATAAAGAATTTGCTTATATGCCTTGCAAACGTATATTCAAAGTTTTAATATATTGGATAGATATAGCATCACACTCTAGTCGCCCGGAGATGATATTGATGATAGCGATCGCATCATCAACATTTATGTTCGAGTTTCGAAGGTGGGATTTCTATATATTTCCATTAGACTGGTGTGAGAACCAAAACTAGATAGTGCTTATTGTTGTGATTTAGCATCAAAAATCTGATTTTTGACTATGTATCAAAATTATGAATTTGAAACGTTAATCCACTAATTGATTGATGTTTGTGTTGTTTGTTTATTTGTTTGCTAATTTTGAACCATATAGCCTAATTATATCAAATATTGAACGATATTGAAAATTGGTCGCATATGCTTGCATATATGTACTTACATTGAACAGGTCATAGCAAAGAGGATAGAGCAGAAGAATAAAATTTGTTTGCCCGACAAATAGGTACATGTTTGCTATATAATTTACTGTTTTGTTTGGGTGATGATGATTTTATGAGCCTATTGGCTAGCCGCTTGGCTTTTTCTTTTTCTTTTTGAGATCAGGAGGCCTATATGGCAATTTCGGGATTTTCCCGTGGCTCCCGGTGCAGGGGAGGTTATGGCGAAATTTTTCGAAAATTTAGGGTGTTAGCCAAATTTTTGAAGAATTTTGAAAATTCTCAGAAACTGAAAAGTTGGAGAATGGAAGCCAGATCGAACGTAGAGTGGATTAATCAAACCACTTCCGACTTTGTTCCTTTTCGGGGACGAAAAGTTTTAAGTGGGGGAGATTGTAACAACCCGAAAATCTGGGCCAGTTTAAAATTTTTATTTTGGCAATTTTTGCGAATTTGGATTATTTAAAATGAATTATTTTAAATAATATCGACGAGAAATTTATTTTGAATAGAATTCAAACGTATATATTATATACGTCGTCGTTAGAATATAATAATTATATATAATTATAAAAGGAATTGAAAATGGCGCGGTAGTTCGATAATTCGATTTCAAACTTCAATTGAATGTACCGGGTGCAAAACAATCCGGATTTTAGTGAAACCAAAAATAATGGAATCTAATTGTGAATATCTTTCCAATGAATCCAAAAAATCAAAATTTCACAGCGGGAATCAAAAGATATGTCCAGTTGAAAATTCTGAATAGTCGCTATAGAATTCAGGCCCTTAAAAATGGGAATTTTGCAAGCGACCTCGGATTTCGACGAAACCAGTTTTGTTGGGTCCGTAATGTCAAATTATTGCTAGGTTTCAAATTTCATAATTTTTCGAATCAATATGTGAGCGTGGCAAAGGAAAACGCGTTTGACCAGTTTCAGTCGATTTTAATCAACTGGAAATTGGCCATTTTTCATACGGTCTCAGAATTCGACGAAACTAGTTTTGTTAGGACCGTATCGTCAATACGAAGCTAGAAAATATTTTTCTGGAATTTTTCTAGTTAGTATGTGACCCCGGTAAATTGAAACGCGCGTTTAAAATAGAATATATAGAGTTATATTTTAAATTCAACGGAAACTGATCGTAACGGTCGAATCAGCTTGCGATACATATCCCATTGTGTTCGGAATGGGGGTGAAACGCTATGGACGACAGGCGGTGGGCCTCGTTTAGAGGTCATATGTAAAAGTCAACTTTTTGAATTAAATAATAAATTAAATAATATAAATTTTATAAAACCCCCTCGCTTCTTCTTCACGATTCAGTTTTAAAGAAAAAAAATAAAAATAAAATAAAAAGGGGAATCGGCCTTCATCCAGACCGCGCCGCCGCATCAGGAGCCCGCCGCCTGAGGGTCCCACCTCGTCGATGCCGCCCTCCAGTCAGCCGCCATCTCCAGGCCGCTCTCCCTCTTCCTCTCGAGCACCGCGACCCCTCCCTCGTGAAACCCTAGAACCCATCGAAGCCGACCTCGCTCCGTCACCCGATGACCAACGCCACCACGAACCCGCGCCCTCCCCTTCTCCTCTATCTCGCGCAACCCTCTCCTTCGACGAGCCCCGCTTGAGCAGCCTCCAATCCACCCAACTCCGACGCCTATAACCCTGCCGTGCCCTCCCTCCTCTTCTGTCTACACAAAAACGCCCCCTCTCTCGAAATTCCAACTGTAAGTGTTTTTATTTATTTATATTTATAGTTTTTAGTTTATATATATATATATATAAAAGATAGATTTAGTTTGTACTCATAGAAAAGAATTGATTTTTAACAGGGAAAAGAATAGATTTTTATTTATAAAGATATGAACTTTATTTGATATATTAGCAATTACAAATGATAGGATTTTTGGCATAGTAAAAATTGGATTTTTAAAATATATCCTTCATACAAAAAAAAATTAGATTTTTCCGTCTGTAAAAATTAGATTTTTATTGGAATAAGGTTAAGATTTTGAGCAGTATAAAAATAAAAAAATTTATCTATACGGTAGCGTTATAAAATAAAATATGATTTTTATATAAGGAAGAGGTAGAAAAGATTTTTATTCAATTAAAAATATGATTTTTATATTTTTAAAGTATTAAAAATATAATCTTTACTATATAGAAGATGTAAAAATATGATTTTTGTTTATGTAGAGAATTAGAAACATCATCTATATATGTGTAGAAAAATGAAATTGTGATTTTTTATAATGATATATTTTTATAAAGGCGAAATCTTTATTTTCGTAAAGGCGAAATCTTTATTTTTATAAAGGCGAAATCTTTATTTTTGAAAAGGCGAAATCTATATTTTTGAAATGGAATTTTTATCTATAGAATAGCATAGTAAAAATTCGATTTTTATATATTGAATAGCATAGTAAAAATTCGATTTTTATATATTGAATAGCATAGTAAAAATTCGATTTTTATATATTGAATAGCATAGTAAAAATTCGATTTTCATATATTGAATAGCATAGGCAAAATTCGATTTTTATATATTGAATAGCATAGTAAAAATTCGATTTTTATATATTGAATAGCATAGTGAAAATTCGATTTTTATATATAGAATAGCATAGTAAAAATTCGATTTTCATATATTGAATAGCGAGATAAAAATTCGATTTTTATATAGGTAGTGGATACGGGCAACGAAATAGACGAAAGAAAAGCACGGTGAAGATTTCCTACCCATGAAGAATTGCGTCATTCAGTTTAGCGAAAGGGTGAGAACTTCTCACCTTTCAATTTAATTATTCTAGTTATATATGTATACTAGGATGCAGACGGTGTTTAGTAGCACCCGACACCCGTCATCCACAGACCATGGATGGCTTGTTTGTTTAGTTGTTTGGTTGCATAAATTAGTTAGATGATTTGATTAAAATTTGAATTTGTTGGTGAAATGAAATTGATTTGATTGATGTGTGAATGGTGTGGGCCTTCACTAGACCGGGGATAAGGCTAGGCCTCGTCCCGTTTCTAGTATCGTGCCGTTATGCCGCCGAAATTTTCTAAAATATGTTAGAAAAATAAAAATATCATTTTTATTGTGTAAATGAACTGAATAGAAATTCATGTGTTGAAATAAAATATTTTATCGTTAAAAATATAATTTTAACGTGGAAGTGAATAAAATAAAATATTCATTTGCAAACCGGACGGTTTGTTTATGTACACCTATTTGAAGGACATTGATTGGGTCGATAAATTTTACACATCACCCAACTGCACAAATAAAATCTGTGTTTGTTGATTTGAAACCCCACACGGGTGTTGGGATGAAATTTGAAGTTCACTCATCCTGATTGATTAAATATGTCGATCGATTGATTGACAGGCTGTTACAAGCGTTAGATATCTATATTTGATGCTTATATAGTGTAGTGCACTTTGGATGATGGTTGATTATTTATCGTTGCTATTATATACATGTGTTGAATGGAATCCATATAATTAACTTTATATGGTAATTGATTGGGCCTCATTCCAATTTAGAAAATGAAGAATATCAATATAAAATAAAGGTTCATGTGTTGACAGTACTCATCCGTTGAGATTAGTCATGTGTCGAACGAAATATTTGAAATAGAAATATTTGAATAGAAATATTTGAATAGAAATATTTGAAAAAGAAATATCTGAATAGAAATATTTGAATAGAAATATTTGAAAAGCAATATTTGAAATAGAAATATTTGAAATAGAAATATTTGAAAAAGAAATATTTGAAATAGAATATTTGAATATAGAAATATATGAAGCCGTATTGATTAGATTGACGCCATTTTGATGTGATCGATATTTATATCGATTTTATTCATTTTATAATGAATATCGAAAGTGATTTCAAAATCCGATATTTTGAAAAGAATTGAATATAAATAAATCCGAATTGAAATTGAATATAAATAAATTCGAATTGAAATGGAATAGAAATGAATTCGAATTGAAATTGAATTGAATTGAATTGAAAACGAACTGAAATTGAATTAGAAATCAATTTGAATTAGAAATCAATTTGAAATGAATTTAAAATGAATTTAAATTGGAATATTCAATTTTGATTTGAAATTGAATATGAAATTGAAACCGTTTTGTAAATGAATTTAAAACGATTTACAAAGCACGTTTTGAATTGAAATCGACGAAGTATATATTATATATATATTATATATATAATATAATGGCCTGAATAGAACGCGCCGCGCCGCGGCAGTTCGCGAATTTCGACCATTAACTTCGAACGAATATTACGGGAGATCCGACCGTTGGATTCTCCTGAAACCGGAACCGTTGGGTTCGTATCGAAAAGAGCTTTCTAACGAATATTAGAAATTTGAAATCTAACGGTTGGATTTGGAATTATGTCCAAATCAAATTTGAAAAAGGTCGCTGTAAGTGCAGTTCGATGACCGTTGATGGAAATCGACTGTACGGGCCTTGATAAAATTACTAAAAATAGTAATAATTTGTGTAAAATCATAAGAAATGATTTAGAAAGAATTGGGATGAAAAACTCCATATTTGAAAAGATAAAAATAGATTTTTATCGAAATAAACTAGTTTTGAACTAGAATTATAATTCTATTTATTTTTAAATAAATAAATTGAATTTGAAAAAGGGTTTTAAAAATAACCAGAATTTCCAATGATTGCATTGGAGTGGATTTGAATCGAAATTGTCTTCGGAATATTTCGATGTTGGAATTCGTGATTATACGAATGTTGTTATGGAAATTTGAAAGATATATATTTATATCGTTATTTCCAATACGACATTTGTTAATCGTAGAATTTGATATTGAATATAAGCCGATATATTTTCTATTCAGAGCCTTGTATTGAATATCAAATGTGATTTGGGTTTGTCGAGAATGGTGTCTTCATTAACACTGTTCTTAAACCCAGTTGAGAAAAGATTAAATCTTTTTATTTAGATTTAATGAAGTGTACCAATTAAACAATATTTAATTGGAATTGAGTTGATATTGATTCTTGGGTTTATCGTGAATGGTGTTTTTAAATAACACTCGTTCTTTAACCCGATAATTAATGGAAATGTGATTTTGGGTTTATCTTGAACCGTGTTTTAAATGACACTGATTCTTTAACCCAGTCACAAATTAAAACTAAGTGGAGTTTTAATGAATCTTTAATTATATTTGAAAAGATCGAGAATGGAGTATTACCAGTTTTACTCCAGGCGATAGTTAAATCTTTAATTAGATTTAGACGTGAAATGGTAATTGAATTTAACGATAACACCGTGGTGTTAGATATGAAGTATGACCAGTTTTACTTCATGGGATGAATAGGTTGGGATTGGGAAATTAAAACAAATGGTTACTTCGGTAAGGTTCGTTAATCTCGACTAGTTGAATCGAAATTCAAAAGAAGATTAAAGAATAAGTTCAAGGAATTTATCTTGGATAAAATTAATGGGAACCTTTCCCTATGAATGTGAAATTTAGAAACTAACTGTCGGTTAGCTAAACAGAATGGTTTTCTGGATATTGATCTAATGTTGGTTTCGGCCTTCGGGGTTAATATTTAGGGAATTATTCTCTTGATTAATTTACGGTTAGTGACTGATGAATTGGAATGAGGCGTATGTTGTGTTTGTGTAACACTTTTATAATATATACGCGAGTTATTCGGGAAGACCGGGTTTATCCCATTCTGAATAACTGATACGACGATAAGTCAAAGATGAAGATGGTGGTCGAAGACCGGAGGTCTTCACGTCGTTTGGGTGATTACTGATGATCTTGATTGGGCTGTACACTCAAGAAGATGGAAACAGTTGGTGATCGTCCAAACGTACTTGGAGATCGATGAATATGCGGGGTACTAGGTGCCTCCGGTTTCGTTCAGACCCAGAACGAACTTGTAAATGGACTGTGTGTCTGACATTAGATTTTAGTCCGTGTGATTGATCTCTATTAAATATATATCTGTTTGGCAGCGGAGAATTTATTCTCTTGCTTAACGCCCTTCTCCGAGAGGTACGAGCTCAAGGGTTATATATTGATGGATATCAAACGCATGGAGTGAATTGCCTGTGTGGCATGCCTAAGTGGCAATTGATCGAGGCTTCTGTTGAAAAGCAAAGTCTTGTGGTTGATGATCGAAGCACGGCCTTTGTGGCGTAGCTTTGTGTAACGTTTGCTTCGCGAGTTTCGCACCCCGGTTGTGAACCAAAAACGGGAGAGGACATCAGGGAGGGCATTCGTTTCTTTCTAGCTAGGGTAGTGTCAGTGACCTACCAGCCCTGACATTTATATACTTTAAACCTGTGTGGTTGTTGCTGTTGCGAGGCGCCTCGGTTAGATCGGACGATCCGGGTCCGATGGAGTCATTAGTTGGCTCATTTACGCCCCAAAGGGCAGGGAAACGTATTGTTCAGGCACTATAATCCACATCGGTGGACCGGCCCTGACGATCCATGGGGCAGTTGCGGCTGTTCCTGAGGCTCGGGCTAGAGAGTCTCGAATTGGTAGAGGACGATCCCTGGCCTCGGTTCACAGACGGAAATCCAGTTTCCAAATACGTGACTTTGCGATTTAGATTGTATAACCTATATATGGCGACATAGTAGTATGGGGCATTCATGCCGCCTATGATTGATACTTATGATTTGAAGTTGTTTTATACACTATACACTTATAATAGTTTCAAATGATTTGTTTTAAACGTATCAAGCATTCTTGGCTGTTATAAGGGAAAACCCTATCCTCCGGCTTGCGTTGCATTGTGTGATGGGAACTGGGTCTTATAATAGCTTCATTTTTCCTTATTTAGCATTGCGCTGTTTGTTTTATGCACTGGTATTCTTGGGAGGAAACCCGTTCCGTGTTATACGGCGTGGTCCCTTGATTTACCTAACTTTAAAATAGAGATTAATAACTGTTTTAGTTCTCACACCAGTCACATGACTGACCTGGAGTTTGTTGTTTTAACCTAAACTCTGGGTGCCCCTATTTTGACACGGGCAGCTAGTAGTTTTGGTTTTGCAGATGTATATTCACAGGATCCTGGTTTACAGCTGGAACGATATCCGGAAAGCTTTGTATCCGTATATCTCTTCTAGTTGTGTATTGTATTATTTTCCGCTGCGATGTATTTAAATGTAATTTAAATCTCTGATAATTCTGTGTAATATTTATTTGTTTATACTCTGTATATTCTTGTATTCTGATGCATTGTTGTAATATATACAATGAAATGTTCTTCCGTGTGCGTTCTGTTGTGGCTTGTTCTCGAACTATCCGCTCTTTCCCTTCTCTTCGGAGATCGGGGAAGTTCGGGTCGTTTCAGCGTGGTATCAGAGCTTTGGTTTACAAAGCTCAGAGAATGAGGCACATTAGAACCATATGAAAGAATTCATCAGATATTGGATTAACAATATCCAATGGAATGACTCGTTAGAGATGGGATCAGTAGTATCCTAGAACGAATGTGGAGAGTATATTTTTCAAATGAAAACAATTCTATTTTGAAATTTAAATTGTTTTACACGTATTTGAATAATTTATTTATATTGATTTTGGACAATTCAGTATATAAAGAATTTGCTTATACGCCTTGCAAACGTATATTCAAAGTTTTAATATATTGGATAGATATAGCATCACACTCTAGTCGCCCGGAGATGATATTGATGATAGCGATCGCATCATCAACATTTATGTTCGAGTTTCGAAGGTGGGATTTCTATATATTTCCATTAGACCGGTGTGAGAACCAAAACTAGATAGTGCTTATTGTTGTGATTTGGCATCAAAAATCTGATTTTTGACTATGTATCAAAATTATGAATTTGAAACGTTAATCCACTAATTGATTGATGTTTGTGTTGTTTGTTTATTTGTTTGCTAATTTTGAACCATATAGCCTAATTATATCAAATATTGAACGATATTGAAAATTGGTCGCATATGCTTGCATATATGTACTTACATTGAACAGGTCATAGCAAAGAGGCTAGAGCAGAAGAATAAAATTTGTTTGCCCGACAAATAGGTACATGTTTGCTATATAATTTACTGTTTTGTTTGGGTGATGATAATTTTATGAGCCTATTGGCTAGCCGCTTGGCTTTTTCTTTTTCTTTTTGAGATCAGGAGGCCTATATGGCAATTTCGGGATTTTCCCGTGGCTCCCGGTGCAGGGGAGGTTATGGCGAAATTTTTCGAAAATTTAGGGTGTTAGCCAAATTTTTGAAGAATTTTGAAAATTCTCAGAAACTGAAAAGTTGGAGAATGGAAGCCAGATCGAACGAAGAGTGGATTAATCAAACCACTTCCGACTTTGTTCCTTTTTGGGGACGAAAAGTTTTAAGTGGGGGAGATTGTAACAACCCGAAAATCTGGGCCAGTTTAAAATTTTTATTTTGGCAATTTTAGCGAATTTGGATTATTTAAAATGAATTATTTTAAATAATATCGACGAGAAATTTATTTTGAATAGAATTCAAACGTATATATTATATACGTCGTCGTTAGAATATAATAATTATATATAATTATAAAAGGAATTGAAAATGGCGCGGTAGTTCGATAATTCGATTTCAAACTTCAATTGAATGTACCGGGTGCAAAACAATCCGGATTTTAGTGAAACCAAAAATAATGGAATCTAATTGTGAATATCTTTCCAATGAATTCGAAAAATCAAAATTTCATAGCGGGAATCAAAAGATATGTCCAGTTGAAAATTCTGAATAGTCGCTATAGAATTCAGGCCCTTAAAAATGGGAATTTTGCAAGCGACCTCGGATTTCGACGAAACCAGTTTTGTTGGGTCCGTAATGTCAAATTATTGCTAGGTTTCAAATTTCATAATTTTTCGAATCAATATGTGAGCGTGGCAAAGGAAAACGCGTTTGACCAGTTTCAGTTGATTTTAATCAACTGGAAATTGGCCATTTTTCATACGGTCTCAGAATTCGACGAAACTAGTTTTGTTAGGACCGTATCGTCAATACGAAGCTAGAAAATATTTTTCTGCAATTTTTCTAGTTAGTATGTGACCCCGGTAAATTGAAACGCGCGTTTAAAATAGAATATATAGAGTTATATTTTAAATTCAACGGAAACTGATCGTAACGGTCGAATCAGCTTGCGATACATATCCCATTGTGTTCGGAATGGGGGTGAAACGCTATGGACGACAGGCGGTGGGCCTCGTTTAGAGGTCGTATGTAAAAGTCAACTTTTTGAATTAAATAATAAATTAAATAATATAAATTTTTTAAACCCCCCCTCGCTTCTTCTTCACGATTCAGTTTTAAAGAAAAAAAATAAAAATAAAATAAAAAGGGTAATCGGCCTTCATCCAGACCGTGCCGCCGCATCAGGAGCCCGCCGCCTGAGGGTCCCACCTCGTCGACGCCCCCCTCCAGTCAGCCGCCATCTCCAGGCCGCTCTCCCTCTTCCTCTCGAGCACCGCGACCCCTCCCTCGTGAAACCCTAGAACCCATCGAAGCCGACCTCGCTCCGCCGCCCGATGGCCAACGCCACCACGAACCCGCGCCCTCCCCTTCTCCTCTATCTCGCGCAACCCTATCCTTCGACGAGCCCCGCTTGAGCAGCCTCCAATCCACCCAACTCCAACGCCTATACCCCTGCCGTGCCCTCCCTCCTCTTCTGTCTACACAAAAACGCCCCCTCTCTCGAAATTCCAACTGTAAGTGTTTTTATTTATTTATATTTATAGTTTTTAGTTTATATATATATATATATATATATAAATAAATAAAAGATAGATTTAGTTTGTACTCATAGAAAAGAATTGATTTTTAACATGGAAAAGAATAGATTTTTATTTATAAAGATATGAACTTTATTTGATATATTAGCT
Organism: Allium sativum; assembly: GCA_030737875.1. Taxonomy (NCBI): domain Eukaryota; kingdom Viridiplantae; phylum Streptophyta; class Magnoliopsida; order Asparagales; family Amaryllidaceae; genus Allium; species Allium sativum. The sequence goes on along the minus strand of CM060909.1, from coordinate 803,942,194 downwards.
ATTAAAAATGATAGGATTTTTGGCATAGTAAAAATTGGATTTTTAAAATATATCCTTCATACAAAAAAAAATTAGATTTTTCCGTCTGTAAAAATTAGATTTTTATTGGAATAATGTTAAGATTTTGAGCAGTATAAAAATAAAAAAATTTATCTATACGGTAGCGTTATAATATAAAATATGATTTTTATATAAGGAAGAGGTAGAAAAGATTTTTATTCAATTAAAAATATGATTTTTATATTTTTAAAGTATTAAAAATATAATCTTTACTATATAGAAGATGTAAAAATATGATTTTTGTTTATGTAGAGAATTAGAAACATCATCTATATATGTGTAGAAAAATGAAATTGTGATTTTTTATAATGATATATTTTTATAAAGGTGAAATCTTTATTTTTATAAAGGCGAAATCTTTATTTTCGTAAAGGCGAAATCTTTATTTTTATAAAGGCGAAATCTTTATTTTTGAAAAGGCGAAATCTATATTTTTGAAATGGAATTTTTATCTATAGAATAGCATAGTAAAAATTCGATTTTTATATATTGAATAGCATAGTAAAAATTCGATTTTTATATATTGAATAGCATAGTAAAAATTCGATTTTTATATATTGAATAGCATAGTAAAAATTCGATTTTCATATATTGAATAGCATAGTAAAAATTCGATTTTCATATATTGAATAGCATAGTAAAAATTCGATTTTTATATATTGAATAGCATAGTAAAAATTCGATTTTTATATATAGAATAGCATAGTAAAAATTCGATTTTCATATATTGAATAGCGAGATAAAAATTCGATTTTTATATAGGTAGTGGATACGGGCAACGAAATAGACGAAAGAAAAGCACGGTGAAGATTTCCTACCCATGAAGAATTGCGTCATTCAGTTTAGCGAAAGGGTGAGAACTTCTCACCTTTCAATTTAATTATTCTAGTTATATATGTATACTAGGATGCAGACGGTGTTTAGTAGCACCCGACATCCGTCATCCACAGACCATGGATGGCTTGTTTGTTTAGTTGTTTGGTTGCATAAATTAGTTAGATGATTTGATTAAAATTTGAATTTGTTGGTGAAATGAAATTGATTTGATTGATGTGTGAATGGTGTGGGCCTTCACTAGACCGGGGATAAGGCTAGGCCTCGTCCCGTTTCTAGTATCGTGCCGTTATGCCGCCGAAATTTTCTAAAATATGTTAGAAAAATAAAAATATCATTTTTATTGTGTAAATGAACTGAATAGAAATTCATGTGTTGAAATAAAATATTTTATCGTTAAAAATATAATTTTAACGTGGAAGTGAATAAAATAAAATATTCATTTGCAAACCGGACGGTTTGTTTATGTACACCTATTTGAAGGACATTGATTGGGTCGATAAATTTTACACATCACCCAACTGCACAAATAAAATCTGTGTTTGTTGATTTGAAACCCCACACGGGTGTTGGGATGAAATTTGAAGTTCACTCATCCTGATTGATTAAATATGTCGATCGATTGATTGACAGGCTGTTACAAGCGTTAGATATCTATATTTGATGCTTATACAGTGTAGTGCACTTTGGATGATGGTTGATTATTTATCGTTGCTATTATATACATGTGTTGAATGGAATCCATATAATTAACTTTATATGGTAATTGATTGGGCCTCATTCCAATTTAGAAAATGAAGAATATCAATATAAAATAAAGGTTCATGTGTTGACAGTACTCATCCGTTGAGATTAGTCATGTGTTGAACGAAATATTTGAAATAGAAATATTTGAATAGAAATATTTGAGTAGAAATATTTGAAAAAGAAATATCTGAATAGAAATATTTGAATAGAAATATTTGAAAAGCAATATTTGAAATAGAAATATTTGAAATAGAAATATTTGAAAAAGAAATATTTGAAATAGAATATTTGAAAATAGAAATATATGAAGCCGTATTGATTAGATTGACGCCATTTTGACGTGATCGATATTTATATCGATTTTATTCATTTTATAATGAATATCGAAAGTGATTTCAAAATCCGATATTTTGAAAAGAATTGAATATAAATAAATCCGAATTGAAATTGAATATAAATAAATTCGAATTGAAATGGAATAGAAATGAATTCGAATTGAAATTGAATTGAATTGAATTGAAAACGAACTGAAATTGAATTAGAAATTAATTTGAATTAGAAATCAATTTGAAATGAATTTAAAATGAATTTAAATTAGAATATTCAATTTTGATTTGAAATTGAATATGAAGTTGAAACCGTTTTGTAAATGAATTTAAAACGATTTATAAAGCACGTTTTGAATTGAAATCGACAAAGTATATATTATATATATATAATATAATGGCCTGAATAGAACGCGCCGCGCCGCGGCAGTTCGCGAATTTCGACCATTAACTTCGAACGAATATTACGGGAGATCCGACCGTTGGATTCTCCTGAATCCGGAACCGTTGGGTTCGTATCGAAAAGAGCTTTCTAACGAATATTAGAAATTTGAAATCTAACGGTTGGATTTGGAATTATGTCCAAATCAAATTTGAAAAAGGTCGCTGTAAGTGCAGTTCGATGACCGTTGATGGAAATCGACTGTACGGGCCTTGATAAAATTATTAAAAATAGTAATAATTTGTGTAAAATCATAAGAAATGATTTAGAAAGAATTGGGATGAAAAACTCCATATTTGAAAAGATAAAAATAGATTTTTATCGAAATAAACTAGTTTTGAACTAGAATTATAATTCTATTTATTTTTAAGTAAATAAATTGAATTTGAAAAAGGGTTTTAAAAATAACCAGAATTTCCAATGATTGCATTGGAGTGGATTTGAATCGAAATTGTCTTCGGAATATTTCGATGTTGGAATTCGTGATTATACGGATGTTGTTATGGAAATTTGAAAGATATATATTTATATCGTTATTTCCAATACGACATTTGTTAATCGTAGAATATGATATTGAATATAAGCCGATATATTTTCTATTCAGAGCCTTGTATTGAATATCAAATGTGATTTGGGTTTGTCGAGAATGGTGTCTTCATTAACACTGTTCTTGAACCCAGTTGAGAAAAGATTAAATCTTTTTATTTAGATTTAATGAAGTGTACCAATTAAACACTGATTCTTTAACCCAGTCACAGATTAAAACTAAGTGGAGTTTTAATGAATCTTTAATTAGATTGAAAAGATCGAGAATGGAGTATTACCAGTTTTACTCCAGGCGATAGTTAAATCTTTAATTAGATTTAGACATGAAATGGTTATTGAATTTACCGATAACACCGTGGTGTTAGATATGAAGTATGACCAGTTTTACTTCATGGGATGAATAGGTTGGGATTGGGAAATTAAAACAAATGGTTAATTCGGTAAGGTTCGTTAATCTCGACTAGTTGAATCGAAATTCAAAAGAAGATTAAAGAATAAGTTCAAGGAATTTATCTTGGATAAAATTAATGGGAACCTTTCCCTATGAATGTGAAATTTAGAAACTAACTGTCGGTTAGCTAAACAGAATGGTTTTCTGGATATTGATCTGATGTTGGTTTCGGCCTTCGGGGTTAATATTTAGGGAATTATTCTCTTGATTAATTTACGGTTAGTGACTGATGAATTGGAATGAGGCGTATGTTGTGTTTGTGTAACACTTTTATAATATATACGCGAGTTATTCGGGAAGACCGGGTTTATCCCATTCTGAATAACTGATACGACGATAAGTCAAAGATGAAGATGGTGGTCGAAGACCGGAGGTCTTCACGTCGTTTGGGTGATTACTGATGATCTTGATTTGGCTGTACACTCAAGAAGATGGAAACAGTTGGTGATCGTCCAGACGTACTTGGAGATCGATGGATATGCGGGGTACTAGGTGCCTCCGGTTTCGTTCAGACCCAGAACGAACTTGTAAATGGACTGTGTGTCTGACATTGGATTTTAGTCCGTGTGATTGATCTCTATTAAATATATATCTGTTTGGCGGCGGAGAATTTATTCTCTTGCTTAATGCCCTTCTCCGAGACGTACGAGCTCAGGGGTTATATATTGATGGATATCAAACGCATGGAGTGAATTGCCTGTGTGGCATGCCTAAGTGGCAATTGATCGAGGCTTCTGTTGAAAAGCAATGTCTTGTGGTTGATGATCGAAGCACGGCCTTTGTGGCGTAGCTTTGTGTAACGTTTGCTTCGCGAGTTTCGCACCCCGGTTGTGAACCAAAAACGGGAGAGGACATCAGGGAGGGCATGCGTTTCTTTCTAGCTAGGGTGGTGTCAGTGACCTACCAGCCCTGACATTTATATACTTTTCACCTGTGTGGTTGTTGCTGTTGCGAGGCGCCTCGGTTGCGAGGCGCCTCGGTTAGATCGGACGATCCGGGTCCGATGGAGTCATTCGTTGGCTCATTTACGCCCCAAAGGGCGGGGAAACGTATTGTTCAGGCACTATAATCCACATCGGTGGACCGGCCCTGACGATCCATGGGGCAGTTGCGGCTGTTCCTGAGGCTCGGGCTAGAGAGTCTCGAATCGGTAGAGGACGATCCCTGGCCTCGGTTCACAGACGGAAATCCAGTTTCCAAATACGTGACTTTGCGATTTTGATTGTATAACCTATATATGGCAACATAGTGGTATGGGGCATTCATGCCGCCTATGATTGATACTTATGATTTGAAGTTGTTTTATACACTATACACTTATAATAGTATCAAATGATTTGTTTTAAACGTATCAAGCATTCTTGGCTGTTATAAGGGAAAACCCAATCGTCCGGCTTGCGTTGCATTGTGTGATGGGAACAGGGTCTTATAATAGCTTCATTTTTCCTTATTTAGCATTGCGCTGTTTGTTTTATGCACTGGTATTCTTGGGAGGAAACCCGTTCCGTGTTATACGGCGTGGTCCCTTGATTTACCTAACTTTAAAATAAAGATTAATAACTGTTTTAGTTCTCACACCAGTCACATGACTGACCTGGAGTTTATTGTTTTAACCTAAACTCTGGGTGCCCCTATTTTGACACGGGCAGCTAGTAGTTTTGGTTTTGCAGATGTATATTCACAGGATCCTCGTTTACAGCTGGAACGATATCCGGAAAGCTTTGTATCCGTATATCTCTTCTAGTTGTGTATGGTATTATTTTCCGCTGCGATGTATTTAAATGTAATTTAAATCTCTGATAATTCTGTGTAATATTTATTTGTTTATACTCTGTATATTCTTGTATTCTGATGCATTGTTGTAATATACAATGAAATGTTCTTCCGTGTGCGTTCTGTTGTGGCTTGTTCTCGAACTATCCGCTCTTTCCCTTCTCTTCGGAGATCGGGTAAGTTCGGGTCGTTTCACTATTATATATATATATTGGTGATTGGATAGTTCCCGCAGTACCATTAGCGGATGCCCGCGGTATTATTAGCAGATGACCTTATACACCCCACGCTATGATAGTGGATGACCTTCTATACCACGATATCCTGCCATGAAGCAGGATGGGTATTATTTCTATTGGCTAATGTCTGTGGATGTAGGAAAACAGGTTGCAGGGATCCAACTGGATTCCTCAAAAATATTATTATTTGTTCGTTCCACATATATTATCATATATGATGTGTAGATTGAAAATTGATTGATTTGATTGTTTAAATATCACTGGGGCCAAAATATTGATATATAAAAATATCGTAAAAAGGATATCTGAGATTCAAAAGGGGAAATCTATTTTTAGAAATAGAATTTGAAATTTTAATGAGCTATAGAAAGATATGTACTTGTTTGAATAAATAAAACAAGTATTGAATTTATAAATAGTGTTTATAAATTAAATAATACAGGAATTGAAGTGATGAATTTATAAATGATGTTTATAAATTAAATAAAACAGGAAATTTAAGTAAATTTATAAACGGTGTTTATAAATGAAATGGAATGATTTTCATTGGATAATCAGGGAATTGAATTGAACTGAATTTATAAACGGGGCTTATAAATGTAGTGGGAAAAATTATCATTTGATAATTTGAATATTTAAATTCAAATGCGAGTTTAAAAATAGAAATGGGGAAATCGTTTTAAAGAAATAAACGATGGATTTTATTCTGATGTTCAGAATATAAATTGAACTAAAATAAATCCGTAAGGATTTATGGTTTGAATTCGATTAATTAGAATTTATTTAAATAGAAGTTAAATTGAATATGAAAATAAATTGGGTGTTATATATATAAGTTATTATAAATAAAAATTTCCAAAATAAGATTTTGGTTTTAAATAGATTTCGAAATAGACTTGTTTAAATATATAAAACAATGAAATTTATAAAATGGTGTTTATATATATATAATGAATTAATTATCAAGAGATAATTTGAATATTTAAATTCAAATATGAATTTGAAAATAGAATTTGAAATCATTCGAAAGGGAACAACAGGTTTTATTCCGCAATTCGAAATATCAAAGGAATGGAGTTTCAAATAGAAATTTGAAAGGGAACTTGTTTAAATATATGAAACAACGAAGTAGAATTTATAAATAGTGTTATAAATTTGGTGAAATAAATTATCATTTGGATAATTTAAACCATTGAATTCAAATAGGTATTTAAAAGTAAATCGGGAAGTGTTTTGAGACAAAACGATTGATTATATTTCGGAATTCGGAATATAAGCTGAATTGAGAAGAATTCAACGGGTTTATAATTGAAATTCGATTATATCGAATTTTATAAATAATTTATTTATAAAAGGAATTGGAATTAAATATAGAAGATCGAAGTATAAATAAATATATTACCGAGTAAGGAAAAATTGACAATTATAGATAATCGAAATTGTTATGTTGAATTGGGAAACTGATTTGATATATACTAAAAATATATCAGAATGGAGTTGAATTTATTATAAACGAAGTTTAAACATTTATATTAAAATATAATTAAAACTAACTCGCCGCAGTGTGGCAGTTCGTAAATTGGCGTTTCGAACTTCAATTCAGTATATAGAACTCAATTTAAGTCGGATTTCTTTGAAACAAGAATCGTCAGGACCATTGGAATAATAGTTTTCTAATGGAAAAGAAAAACCTGGATTTTGTCGAATAGATTTTGAGTAATGTCAAAATCAAATTTTCAGAAAAGCAGCGCCATAACCATTATAAAACCATAACGGTTTATTTAAATAAATAATGGAATTTTAAGTAAATAAAATCCGAATTTCCATTAGAAAAATCCAGGCATGGGTTGTAAAATAAATATGAAGTCAAGTTGTGTAAATGAATCTGATTTTTTTAAATAAAAAATCAGATTTTTAATTATTGAATAGAAATGACTAATTTGAATAATAATTAGTAAATGGATTTTTGAATCGAAATTGGGCGTTGGATAAGTAAATGAGGTTTAAGAATTTATATTTGAAACTGAATATGAAACTCGAGTTGAAAATGGAATTAGATTTTGTTTTAAGTAAATTAAAAACATATCTGGAAGTGATATGTTCAATTAAAATGATGAAATGGGCAAAAGAGCTGATTAAAGAGTAAATTAACGAATTGAGTTAAAATGACCAAACTGATTTGAAATAAATTAGAAATGGACGCATATGTGTTAACAGGTATGGGATGAAGAGAATGAAGTTTATAAATTTAGTGCCCGACAAAAAGGTACATGTTTAAATTCCATATGAGGTTTTATGCGCCGAATCGGCATGCCACTTGGCTTTTTGATTTTCTTTTTGAATGGAAAGGGCCTAGAGAGGCGAGATAAGGTTTGAACTATCGACCGGTACAAAGGAAGTTATGGCAAAATTTTCTAAAAATTTAAGGAGTTAGAATATTTTTAAGAAAATTTGATAGTTAGAAATCAATGTATCGATATATATAGAATTCGATAAGTAAATGAACTTAAAAATAGAATATTATAACAAAAAGGAAATCTATAAAATAGATTTTTTTTAAAATAGAAAGAGAAGCGTATACTGCTTTAGAAATGGAAAATTGGTTTAATATGGTGTTGATTATTCGAGTTAGCGGTCTTGTCTGTTTTGAATTTAATAATATTTTCAATCAAGGTATGAGAGGTAATTATACCCCAACTCGATTGATTTCATTATTAGCTGATAAATAGCAAGATTCAGTCTCAAAGAGAAATGTTTAAAGAAATTTAGTCGAATGCAGTATTTTGGGTTGTTGTAGCGATGTTTTACATAACATTCATTTTAACCCAAGGAAGTGAAATTTTGGAAAAAAAATAATAAATATTTCCTAAGTATAGAAATGAATTTTTGTGAATCGGAGAAGTATTTGGAATATTTTTGTAACGACCCAGCAGATTTCAGCCCCGAAAATCGACATAAATACCCTTATCGTACTCATGCCGACCTTCCAACACCGAAACACTGGAACGGTTATAGAAAGAAATTAGAGGGTGAGATACGAAAGAAAGAAAGTTAGAATAGAAGAAGAAGAAGAACCAACACAGAGTCTCACATCGCAGCGGAACAAAATATAATACAGAAATAAATCTTTACTGAAAGCTTTAAAATACTTACAATATCAGAGTACAACACACAGCTGGACAGTTTTGATAATCTGTCATCATATACACAACGAAATAAATACTATATTTCATATGTCTGAATCATCTCCAGCTCGTCTCTGGACTTCTCAGTACCTGATATTCTGAACCTGTACACCTCGGGCTAACCCGAGCATTTACAAAACACCGGGTCAGTCTGGTGAACTGGAGTGAGAAAAACTCGCACAGCATTAAGGGTATCACACAACTTGACTTTAAAGTTAAAATCCTTTCGAAAGAAAAAGATAATCGTAAGACCAAATCCACACATAAACACGGACGGTTTTTACCTTACGATAACCCAAAACATTTTTCGAAATCAATATCTTCTTTGATATTATAATAGTGTCTAAATACAAGTAAATATCAATCTAGTGGAACACTTGCATCTCACGCTCCACGTATATATATACAAACAAAACCGTGGGCACTTATTGGAAATTGGATTCCGGCGTTGACAAGGTATGGGACCACATGCCGCTCGTGTATCTCTAGAGGCGAATACACTGGGTTCAACAAGAACATCTTGCAACCCGACCCTCACATGACCGACCACTCATTTCGCTTGAGTGTATCGAATGTATATCACCAACGGTTGGACTCAAACCACCGTTTCCCGAATGGATAGAATCGATAAAGAAAGAAACAAAAGGAATTTCTCTAGATAGGTGATTATACACCCTAATGGGAGCGACCCACATAGCCATGCTGCCTGCCCGATTTCTGTCATTTCCCGGTTGATGAGGCTTGAAGTCAGAACACATCTTTTCATCATACACTTTGAATGCCACATCGTCAGATCCGCCAAATCACACTGATTGACGTCCACAAAAATACTCTAGTCTATTTGGCTAGAGAATAGCCATTTCTCCGCCATCAACTATGTACGTTTGGAGAAATCAACGCATGTAATTGCTTTGGAAATACTCTGTCAGACATCCGTCCATACAAGTCATCCAGGAACAGGATGAACCGAAGGTACTCTCCTACTGCATCCAATATAGGAATCACCCCATGGATCAGTAGCGATCGTCCTTGCCATTCACAGATCCCAACCACGACAAAACCCCAATATATCTCCGGCGCGAATCAGAGATTTTAAGTGGTTCTTCCGCTTCATGAAGATCTATGGTCTTCACATGCTCCATCTCGATCGTCGCTTGATCTCTTCTTTATATTCGTATTTGTTGGTTGGAATGGTTTTCGAATATACATTTGATCCCGGTCTTTCCATACCAACAATCGTAAGGGTCAGACTTGATAGTCGGTTATTTAACTATCAAGTAAACATCCATGAACTCACAAAAATAGATCCACTGGTCTAGTATTCAGCATCACGGCCTCTTAAATTAAAATTAACTTGAATATTTCTAACATTGGGAAAGTATTTCACTTATCACTTTATATATAGTGGTATTTGCAAAAACATTTCATTTTGATATAACGACACTCAATATTCAATTTCCATTATTTATTATAACATTCCCTTTATTATAACTGAGAAATCATTTCAATCTACTATTCGACGTTACGCCAACTCCTCTGTATTCCTTACTTGGAAAAAAATATCAAATCCTTATTCATATAGAATAAACCATTATATATCTTATTCCTTTACTCTTCGAAATTTTACCAATCTCCTTTTAATTCCATGACTAGGGAGATATCAACTCATATCATTTCCGTTACTTTGGAAATCTTATCACACACTCTCGCCATTACCAACTAGTATCATCCTTGGATAGTCCCGAAGTCGTTCAAGTTGGGGTATTGTAATTACCTCTCAGACCTTGATCAACAACGTTCTTATCTTCAGATAAATACGAGTCGTAATTCAAAAACCCGATATTAATATTTCAATTCCTATTTCCAACCCCGTTTTCCAAGCTCACATTAAAATCCCTTCCTCTATATCTTTATCCCCCTTTATATCTAAACCCTTTATATCTTTATCCCCGTTTTCTTAATTCAAACGTTAAGTAAAATTTTCATTTAACCCATCATATTCGTTTAGAACCCCTTTTCCTTTATTATAAAACCCGGATTCAAAAGTAAATTTGTTCATAACTTCTTTTCGAAAACTCACTTGGTCAATTCAACATAACCATTTCTTTAGCCCATTCTAGTTAATTCCTCTTTTTACATTAATTTAAAATAAATTTAAATAACTCCTTTTGATCATTCACGATTAATCAAATACCTAATCACTATGTTATTTCCTGCTCTTTATTAAAAATCCTTATCGACATAAGAATTCATTTTATAAAACAAGTTTCATAATTTCTATATAAACTTTAAATAAATAAATAATTATATATTTATTTCCTATTTAAAATAACCTTTCACTGTAATAACTTTCAAATCCTATTTCCGTTATAGAATATATTTATAACTCAAATATTATCGATTCACTATCGATAAAATCCATATTTTATAAATCGATTGATTTATAAGCCAGGTGATGCCAATTACCCTGCCAATTCTATACATTGGTGAACATCAGAGTAGATATTGAAATAGGGTTCAACGACCATCAATCATTCGTACATTCTGATTTAACTGATAAATTTCTATAACGACCATCAATCAAATAACAGACCATTCAAACAATTCAAACAATTTTAAACACGTTTTATAAACGTGACCAGTCAGGGGAAATTATTTTATTTGGGTCAACTCAAAATAGTGGGTATTTTCCTGGAATTAAACGACCGTTTAATTTCCTTTGTCGAATCAACAATATGTATATAACCAGCAAACAACCAACCACCAATATTCAGAACACGTAAAACAAAAATCCAATTTATATAAAATATAAACGGGAAGGGCTGAGTGAGTTTAACTCACCTTGGTTTTTGGTTTGTTGATGAACAGTCTGTTTTAATCAAATTAAACTGACGTTTAATTCGAATAAAATTTCCTGTTACTTCAGATCCGGCCCAGACCTGCTCCATCTCGAAGTACTCGTCTCCACGGTCCCAACGCAACTGACCGTGCGTAAATTTGAGATCGTATGTCCGAGACATCGTATAAACAAGTTTTATAAACGATTAAATTTAAAACATAAATTTTCTTTAAAATAAAAATTTGGGCCTTACCTTCAAACTACCGGCCCAAATCCATTACCCGCTCCCCTTAAAAACCCTAACCCGTTCCCTTTGACCATTCACACAGCCACCTCCCCAAAATCACGAACCCTAATCCCTCTTTTCTATCCTCCATCAATTCGCTTATGGCGTCGCAATCCCCTTCCGTGGTCAACCGCTGCGAGCAAGCCCTCCACCATGGCTTCGCCAGTCAAACCCCCCTCTCCCAGGCCTACGGCGGACCCTAAACAACCCAAGAAGTGTCCTCCGTTGCACTAATCCCCCTTCAAACCAAGCTAAGTTTTCTTTTCACTTGTTTTCTTTATTTGCTATACTACTTTGCTTTGATATTGCGTATGGTTTCGAATGGGGTTTGAATTTGTTTACTATGTTGGTTCGGTTTGCATTTGGGTGATGAAACACTACTGCTTGTACACATATTTATAGTTGGGTTTTTGATTGGGATAAGATCAGTGTCTATCACCATCTACGAGTTGTTATTTCAACCCAGATTCAAATCTTAGGTTAGATTTTTGGCTCAGATTTTTGTCTAGGGTTCTAGCACATGTTAATCCGTTCGAAATGGATTCTGACTGTGTAGATCAGATGAAAAAAAATATGTATACATTTTACTTGTTTGATTGGCCGTATATAGGCATATCTGTTTTTGTGCGATCTATCTTTGTACTGTTTTCTTTCAGTTAATCTTTGGTAGAGATTTGATATATTTAAACATATAAATTTATCAATTCCTCTTAGCTGTGTATGTACTGTTTTGGGCCATCCCTACACTTGTTCTTAAGCTATATATATTTCACTGTTCTTGAAAGAACAGGACATGGAAAGATAGTTGAAATGAATATATATATTTATTTATTTATTTATTTATTTCAGCTGTTAGCTGTGTACTGTCTATTCCATTCAGTTGTTTCTTCCACTGTTTTATTTTATTGCCTCATGAAGATTTTTTTTGAATTGTCATAAAGATTCCTTGCTTGGATTTTCAATGTATATAACAGTGGATTCATACCTAGATTTTCTGTATTCATACATGTGGGTTTACTGTTGGATTTTGGCCATACAGATTTTGTTTACTGTACTTATAGGATCTATGTATTAATTGCACAAATGTCTAGTTCCATCACCTACACAATGTATGTTTTCAGTTCGGCTATGGTATGGTCTTATCTTGTTAGCTGTTCATCACCTTTTCTTTGCTGCTCCTACCCCCTAACTCTTTAGCTGTTCATTGAGATACATAGGATCTGATATATGTATCTCCATAGATTTATTTATTCTTAGTTGTTCATTCACTTAGATGTATGAATATATGCAGTTGTACATTGAACTTGATGTATAAAATATATATATACACATATCTTTAATTGATGTTTCATTTTAGCGGTTTTGATTTTATCTATTTTTTATTTATATTGTTTATGCTGTTATGAGATTATCCCTTCTTATGGGTTTTCTTCTTTCTTTTCTCTTTTCGCAGATCAACAGCTGATCGAGGTGGATTCACTGGTTCGGCGCAAAGAAAGGAAAAACATGAAGAAGTTGATGTTGATTTTCTTTCTCTTTTTTTTATTTTTCTTTTCTTTTTTTTTCTTTGTTGAACTTGTACTGTACAAGATAGAATTTTTGAACTTGTATTGTGATTTTAATGTAAGTAAATGCTAAAACCATTTGTTGATGTACATGTTCAGTTTACATGTTAATGTGTTCCACGTATCGTACCTATTATTTCAATTATACAGTCATTTGCATCTCATACTTTTAACGATCTTCATTTCGTGCTTTTGATGAGTTTGATTTCGATGGTTGGTTCTTATACTTTCAGTTTCTTTAATTATTTTTTTTGCCTCATGATTTCGATCGTTTGTATCCAATGTTGTAAAAAAAACTAGGTAAACGCTAAGCAGTCAATATAAGCCATAGATTAACCAATCAACATACACAAGTATAAATCATGGTTCGCTTAGCTCTTATTTCCTACTTCCATGTTCAAATGTATAATATTATAATTTGCAAAACACCAACTGTAATGCTAATGTATAAGTCAATGTATATATTCAAGAGTTTAGTTATAAATCTAATATAACATTTGTTAAAATATAACTAAATTTAAACGACTAAATTAACGAAAATAAATAAATAAATATCACTGTATTTATTGAACAACCTCTTCGACATCAAACCGTATAGAATTCACACTTGACATTAAAATTCTAGTTTTAAATACTATTCCATTTACATAAAAATCTTTTAATATAAATAAATAAATTCGATTAAAATCCATTATATTTCAAATATAATATATAAACAAATTTAAATATTCGAATTTAAATGGCCGAAAAATCTGGGACGTTACAATTTTCCAATTATTAATAGAAGATATTTTCTAAGTATAGAAAATAAAAGATGGCGAAATATGGAAATGTTTCCAAACAGTGTAAGAGACCAAGATGATTATTGAAAATATTTGGTTAACAAATATTGGTAAAGAAATGGAGAGATGATTTAATTAATGAAATATTTATTAAGGGGTCCAATGATTGTTTGATGTTTTGAATGGTTGTTTGTTTTTCTTCGATAGTTAAATAACCCACTATCGAAGTGTTTGCCAATATTGTTGTCAATATGGAGAGACCGGTTAGATTATTATCCGACAACCACTCCGTATTGGCAGTAGCGTTGCGAATCTGATTATATAAAGATAATCGAAGATGGAGTAAAGTGCAAGGACTTTTTCTATTAATAGAAATAGTGACTTCGGTTTTGTTGAATCCCAGAACGAAGGTAAATGGACGAATGTATGACAGAGTATTTCCAATGATCGCATATCTTGGTCTGTATAAATATATATGGTGGCGGAGAATTTATTCTCTTAGCACAATATCCAGAATATATTTATGCAAATCAATTAATGATTAACGGATCTGACAATGTGGCATTCAAAGTGATTTTTCTATCAAGGAATGATAAGAAATCGTAGCCTCAGGCCTCAACAACCGGGAAATGACAAAAATCGGGCAGGCAGCATGGCTATGTGGGTCACTCTTATTAGGGTGTATAATCACCTATCTAGAGAAATTCCATTTGCTTCTTTAATCTATCGATACTGTCCTTTTCGGGAAACGGTTGTTGATCTTAACCGTTGGTGATATACATTCGATACACGCAAGCGAAATGAGTGGTCGATCATGTGTGGGCCGGGTTGCAAGATGTTCTTGTTGAACCCAGTGTATTCCCTTCTAGAGATACACTATCGGTAGGTGGTTCCATACCTTGTCATAGTCAGAATCCAATCTCCAATAAGCACCCTGCGTTTTGTTTTATTTTATATTATATATAGAGTGTGAGATGCAAGCGTTCCACTAGATTGTTATTTATTCAATATAGACACTATTATAATATCACTGGATTTTCGTATCAAAGTGTTTTGGGTTATAGTAAGGGTTTATGTGTGGGCTGGTCTTACTATTATCCTTTCTTTGGAAAGGATTTGAAAGTTAAAAAAATGGTTGAAGTTTACTCACACCAGTCCCATGACTGACCCAGAGTTTATTTTGTTTGTTATCCCTAAACTCTACGGTGCCCAAATTTGTACGGGCAGTCAAGTAGTCGGGATTTTGCAGATTCAGTTGGAGGAGTTTGAAGTAGGAGGCTTCACTAGTTAGCTATAGACTATCATATATTCCGCTGTGTAACATGTTTGTATTTGGAAACAGGTGTTTATAACTGTTCCAGAAGTAGCTGTTGTGCTCTGATGATGGTATGTATATAAAGTTACCGAATTGTATTTCAAAGTATATGTTACCTAATATATTTTATTCGTTCCGCTGTGAGTTTGTTATCTTCGTTTTCTTCTATTCTAATATTTCTTTCTTTCTATTTCTCATCCTCTAACTTCTTTCTAATAATGATTCGTTTTTCTGTGCAGTTTGGGTTGGACGGGTGGTGTTATTAGTCAACTCAGATAGTACGGATTTGCAGGACATTACAGTTGGTATCAAAGCCAGGTTTAGCGAATATCTAGGCTTTGGTGGGGTTGTGCTCATTTGAGATAGGGTCAATAGTACCCTAGAATGACTTGAGTGTATATACGAGAGCGCATATTTGGTAATTGATATAAAATTGTTTTATATTGTGTTGCTAGTCTTTTGAGTGGCTTATGAATTCTGATCGAATCATGAGACGCCACGAAGTCGATAAGAATTTCTAAACACTTGAATAGAGAAATTTGACACAATATTGTTTTAAGTGGGTAAATGAAACAATTCTACCCAAAATTCTATTTTTATATATGAATAATTTTTTGAAGTTATTATAATATATATATGGATGAGTTGATTGTTATTATAATCAAATGAGATTATAAAAATGAATTGGTTATATATAACCAAATATAAATTGTATAAGAATGAAATATACAAATGAGATGAACTTGAATTGGATTCAACCCAGAATTTGGAATTTAAATCCTGGGAAGTTTGAAAATATTTTCTGAAGTATATTAGAACAATATAGCTTTGTGTTTGAAGGATTCTAAAAAAAAACCAATTTTAATGGATTTTAAAAAAGTAATAAAGCACTGAACTCACATCAGTAGCTGGGAAATAATTCTGATGATGACTATAACATCATCAGTGTTCATTTTCGAGTTTCTAAGTGATGAATTGCTACCTTAGAAAAGTTTTTGATGGAAATTTGTTTGAAAGAAAACAAGTTGTTTTTGGAAAATTCAAATGTTTTGAATTTGTGATGGATAATACATATGTGTATATATTTATATAATTTCAAAAGGATTTGAAATGAAAAACTCAGGTATTTGAATTCTGGAATTTAAATTTAACTTAAGCAAGTTAAATGGATCAAAGTAAATGAATTGACTAGAATCAATTTGAATAGATTTGAATGGAACATGAATTGGATGTGAAGATATTGAATCATTCAGATTAAATGAACGTAAGCCTATATGGTGTGGAATGTGAATGAAAACAAAAGTTTTGTTGGAATTAAACTTTGTTGAAATAAAGAGTTGAGTTCAACATAAATGAGTTTTGAAAAGTTAATGGGTTTGTAGCATTTTTCTTACCTTAGTAATTTCGAGAACGAAATTCTTTTAAGGGGGGGAAGAATGTAATGACCCGAATTTTCGAACAGTTATTTTAAATATTTAATATGGTTTTAAATATTGAATTGATAATGTAAATGGATATTTATATAGAATTTATCGATTTATAATCAAATATAATTTAATTCGGTATATCGAATTATCATAAACCGTAAATAATTGAAACCGAAGTTAAAAACTGAATCGAAACAATTTAGATGATCAACATTAATTGTATTTGAATATGGCGATAATAAAAATAATTTATTACCAGTGAATTGATTAGTTCTTAATTTAAAATGATATATAGGTTGAAATTAAATTTCAGAACATATGCTGTTCAGTTCAGAATAGCGTTATAACATTGGAACGACGGTCGGTACGCTAAAATAGCAGTCCACGATTTTTAATTGTGAACCCCGAGATATTTATAATGGATAAGATCGAAATCGAATCGAAAATCAAATCGATATCTATTTAAAAAGGATAAAAATCTCTTTATTTCAAATCACATTTAATAGAAATCAAATCGAAATTAAATACATTGTACCTTAACCTACCATACTATTCCTTCTACAGTAAGTATTCTTTGTTATTTATATCGCGACATCCTCTTCCTCTTTTCATTTGTTTTTCTGAGAATACCAAAATCTTCAAAATAAAAATCACACCTTGCTTCAGTACTAAATCAAAGCCGCCCTTTTGTAAAGCCAATTCCTCCATTCCCAAATTTCAGTTAGAAGCCCCACCTTTTATTTCCGTTCGATGAAAAGAAAAAGGGGAGATGGTTAGCGATCGAAATCTGAGATCGACAGGTTGAGTCGACGCCAGGGGTGAGCACGCGATGGAGATTGAGTTCGATTAGAAGAGGCTAGAAGAGTTCATGCAAATATTGTAGTAGGCGATTGTCGCGAGTTGCCAGTGTTGAAGTCGCGATGTCTTCTGGGGAGTGGACGATGGCGCTGTGAGGTTGAAGGGGGTGCGATGTTGACTGTCGCCTATATCTGGAGCCGTGATTTCTGTAGTAGCGATTTAGGGCTGGACAGTAATAAGGGTCGCGGTCTACTGTTGGTATCATAGGAGGAAGGGTTTGACGTTGGTTTTGAGGCGGCTACAGTGAAGCAAATTTCGAATGGTGCAATGGTGTAGGGATTGAACTGTGGATACGGGGTTCAACAAATGTGAAGTGAAAGCCAGGGTATGGAGCGATGCAAAACCCTGTTGCCTGCATTTGTTTTCAGAAAGAAGACATTTGAATTTATTACAATAAAGAAGCCAGGTTTAAAAGAATAATTATGGTAAATGGAAACTAACTTAATTTTATTTGTTAATCAAATTAGTTATTCTGTATAGTTATAAACCGTTAGCTTATAAAATGCATCTCTTTTGCATAAGTCATCAGAATCGAACCAAACATGCACTGATGGGTTCCTATCGACGAAAAAGAGGATGAAGCGGAAATGGATCCAAATTATTTGAGATCGTGGAATTTTTATTGGAATTAAACACGCCTTGTGATTTCCATCTAAACGAACTCATCAACGACAAACAAAAAAAATCAATGTGAGTAATATCACTCATATTTTATTTAGAATTGTTTTTATTAGTTAAAAATAATTGTTTGTTAGTTGTTTGCTTGCATTGGAATTTTATGGTCGCTATATTAAATATACATTAGTTATATAGGATTGATATTTGTAGCTATTATATATATTGGTGATTGGATAGTTCCCGCAGTACCATTAGCGGATGCCCACAGTATCATTAGCGGATGACCTTATACGCCCCACGCTATGATAGTGGATGATCTTTTATACTACGATATCCTGCCACGAAGCAGGATGGGTATTATTTCTGTTAGCTAACGTCTGTGGATGCAGGAAACAGGTTGGAGGCATCTAACTAGATTCCTCAAAAATATTATTATTTGTTTGTTCCACATATATTATCATATATGATGTGTTGATTGATAACTGAGTGGTTTGATTGTTTAAATATCACTGGGGCCAAAATATTGATATATAAAAATATCGTAAAAAGGATATCTGAGATTTAAAAGGGGAAATCTATTTTTAAAAATAGAATTTGAAATTTTAATGAGCTATAGAAAGATATGTACTTGTTTGAATAAATAAAACAAGTATTGAATTTATAAACGGTGTTTATAAATTAAATAATACGGTAAACTGAAGTGATGAATTTATAAATGATGTTTATAAATTAAATAACACAGGAAATTTAAGTAAATTTGTAAACGGTGTTTATAAATGAAATGGAATGATTTTCATTGGATAATCAGGGAATTGAATTGAACTGAATTTATAAACGGATTTTATAAATGTAGTGGGAAAAATTATCATTTGATAATTTGAATATTTAAATTCAAATGTGAGTTTAAAAATAGAAATGGGGAAATCGTTTTAAAGAAATAAACGATGGAGTTTATTCTGATGTTCAGAATATAAATTGGACTAAAATAAATCCGTAAGGGTTTATGATTTGAATTCGATTAATTCGAATTTATTTAAATAGAAGTTAAATTGAATATGAAAATAAATTGGATGTTATATATAAGTTATTATAAATAAAAATTCCAAAATAAGATTTTGGTTTTAAATATATTTCGAAATAGACTTGTTTAAATATATGAAACAAGGAAATTTGTAAAATGGTGTTTATAAATATAATGAATTAATTATCAAGAGATAATTTGAATATTTAAATTCGAATATGAATTTAAAAATAGAATTTGAAATCATTCGAAAGGGAAATGGAGTTTCAAATAGAAATTTGAAAGGGAACTTGTTTAAATATATGAAACAATGAAGTTGAATTTATAAATAGTGTTATAAATTTGGTGAAATAAATTATCATTTGGATAATTTAAACCATTGAATTCAAATAGGAATTTAAAAGTAAATTGGGAAGTGTTTTGAAACAAAACGATTGATTATATTTCAGAATTCGGAATATAAGATGAATTGAGAAGAATTCAACGGGTTTATAATTGAAATTCAATTATATCGAATTTTATAAATAATTTATTTATAAAAGGAATTGGAATTAAATACAGAAGATCGAAGTATAAATAAATATATTACCGAGTAAGGAAAAATCGACAATTATAGATAATCGAAAATATTATGTTGAATTGGGAAACTGATTTGATATATATTAAAAATATATCAGAATGGAGTTGAATTTATTATAAACGAAGTTTAAACGTTTATATTAAAATATAATTAAAACAAACTTGCCGCAGCGTGGCAGTTCGTAAATTGGCGTTTCGAACTTCAACTGAGTATATAGAATTCAATTTAAGTCGGAATTCTTTGAAACAAGAATTGTCAGGACCTTTGGAATAATAGTTTTCTAATGGAAAAGAAAAACCTGAATTTCTTTGAATAGACAAAATCAAATTTTCAGAAAAGCAACGCCATAACCATTATAAAACCATAATGGTTTATTTAAATAAATAATGGAATTTTAAGTAAATAAAATCCGAATTTACATTAGAAAAATCCAGACATGAGTTGTAAAATAAATACGAAGTCAAGTTGTGTAAATGAAACTGATTTTTTTAAATAAAAAAAAATCAGATTTTTAACTATTGAATAGAATTGACTAATTTGAAGAATAATTAGTAAATGGAATTTTGAATCGAAATTGGGCGTTGGATAAGTAAATGAGGTTTAAGAATTTATATTCGAAATTGAATATGAAACTTGAGTTGAAAATGGAATTAGATTTTGTTTTAAGTAAATTAAAAACATATCCGGAAGTGATATGTTCAATTAAAATGATGAAATAGGAAAAAGAGCTGATTAAAGAGTAAATTAACGAATTGAGTTAAAATGACCAGACTGAGTTGAAATAAATTAGAAATGGACGCATATGTGTTAACAGGTATGGGATGAAGAGAATGAAGTTTATAAATTTAGTGCCCGACAAAAGGTACATGTTTAAATTCCATATGAGGTTTTATGCGCCGAATCGGCAAGCCACTTGGCTTTTTGATTTTCTTTTTGAATGGAAAGGGCCTAGAGAGGCGAGTAGAGGTTTGAACTATCAACCGGTACAAAGGAGGTTATGGCAAAATTTTCCCAAAATTTAAGGAGTTAGAATAGTTTTAAGAAAATTTGATAGTTAGAAATCAATGTATCGATATGTATAGAATTCGATAAGTAAATGAACTTAAAAATAGAATATTATAAACAAAAAGGAAATCTATAAATTAGATTTGTTAAAAATAGAAAGAGAAACGTATATGTGTCTTAGAAATGGAAAATTGGTTTAATATGGTGTTGATTATTTGAGTTAGCGGTCTTGTCTGTTTTGAAGTTAATAATATTTTCAGTCAAGGTCTGAGAGGTAATTATACCCCAACTCGATTGATTTCATTATTAGCTGATAAATAGCAAGATTCAGTCTCGAAGAGAAATGTTTAAAGAAATTTAGTTGAATGCAATATTTTGGGTTGTTGCAGTTCGTTTTAACCCAAGGAAGTGAAATTTTGGAAAAATAATAATAAATTTTCCCTAAGTATATAAATGAATTGTCGTGAAATAGAGAAGTAATTGGAATATTTTCCAATTATTAATAGAAGATATTTTCTAAGTATAGAAAATAAAAGATGGCGAAGTATGTAAATGTTTCCAAACAGCATAAGAGACCAAGATGATTATTGAAAATATTTGGTTAACAAATATTGGTAAAGAAATGGAGAGATGATTTAATTAATGAAATATTAATTAAGGGGTCCAACGATTGTTTGATGTTTTGAATGGATGTTTGTTTTTCTTTGATAGTTAAATAATCGACTATCGAAGTGTTTGCCAATATCGTTGTCAATATGGAGAGACCGGTTAGATTATTATCCGACAACCACTCCGTATTGGCAGTAGCGTTGCGAATCAGATTATATAAAGATAATCGAAGATGGAGTAAAGTGCAAGGATTTTTTCTATTAATAGAAATAGTGCCTTTGGTTTCGTTCAATCCTAGAACGAACGTAAATGGACGAATGTCTGATAGAGTATTTCCAATGATCGCATATGTTGGTCTGTATAAATATATATGTTAGCGGAGAATTTATTCTCTTAGCATAATATCCAAAATATATTTATGCAAATCAATTAATGATTAACGGATCTGATAATGTGGCATTCAAAGTGATTGTGCTATCAAGGAATGATAAGAAATCGTAGCCTCGGGCCTCAACAACAGGGAAAAGACAAAAATTGGGCATGTAACATGGCTATGTGGGTCGCTCCCATTAGGGTGTATAATCACCTATCTAGAGAAATTCCATTTGCTTCTTTAATCTATCGATACTGTCCTTTTCGGGAAACGGTTGTTGATCCCAACCGTTGGTGATATACATTCGATACACTCAACCGAAACGAGTGGTCGGTCATGTGTGGGCCGGGTTGCAAGATGTTCTTGTTGAACCCAGTGTATTCCCCTCTAGAGATACACTATCGGCAAGTGGTTCCATACCTTGTCATAGTCGGAATCCAATCTCCAATAAGCGCACTGCATTTTTCTGATTTTATATTATATATGGAGTGTGAGATGCAAGCGTTCCGCTAGATTGTTATTTATTTGATTTAGACACTATTATAATATCACTGGATTTTCGTATCAAAGTGTTTTGGGTTATAGTAAGGTAAAAACCATCCATGTTTTTGTGTGGGCTGGTCTTACTATTATCCTTTCTTTGGAAAGGATTTTGAAAGTTAAACAAATGGTTGAAGTTTACTCACACCAGTCCCATGACTGACCCAAAGTTTATTTTGTTTGTTTTCCCTAAACTCTTGGGTGCCCAAATTTGTGTGGGCAGTCAAGTAGTCAGGATTATACAGATTCACTTGTAGGAGTTTGAAGTAGGAGGCTTTACCAGTTAGCTATAGACTATCATATATTCCGCTGTGTACCATGTTCGTATTTGGAAACAGGTGTTTATAACTGTTCCAGAAATTGTTGTTGTGCTCTGATGATGGTATGTATATAAAGTTACCGAATTGTATTTCAAAGTTTATGTTACCTAATATATTTCATTCGTTCCTCTATGAGTTTGTGATCTTCGTTTTCTTCTATTCTAATATTTCTTTCTTTCTATTTCTCATCCTCTAACTTCTTTCTAATAATGATTCGTATTTCTGTGCAATTTGGGTTGGACAGGTGGTGTTATTAGTCAACTCAAATAGTATGGATTTGCGGGCCATTACAGATAAATGGAGAAGATTAATTTATAAATAATGTTTTAAAAATTAAGAAAAATATTTATCATTGGATAAATTGAATATATAAGGCTGAATTTATATTGAGGAGTAGAAATCGGTTTTAACACTGATATTTTAAAAAGAAATTGGACTTAGCATTTATAAAGGGAATTATAAATGAGACTCCAAGTGTTAGAAGTAAAAAGGGAGATTTTGTATAATTACTTCAATAAATAGAAGTATAAAATAGAATTTGGAAATGGGATATTATTTTAAAAATACAAAATCAAACTGATTAATTATATAAAAGAAACTTTATTCACATTCGATGTGAATAATGGATTATAATAAATATTTTATAAATTAAAACATTTATAAGGAAAATTGGGTTTTGAAATAGGAATTCAAACGGGAATTTGAATGAGATAGGGAATAGAGTTAAATCGAATATTAGTTATTTGAATAGAGGTAAAATCAAATATTATTTATTCGAGTAGAGTTAAATCGAATATTAGTTATTCGAATAGAGTTAAATCGAATATTAGTTATTCAAATAGAGTTAAATCGATTATTAGTTATTCGAATAGAGTTAAATCGAATATTAGTTATTCGAATAGAGTTAAATCGAATATTAGTTATTCGAATACAGTTAAATCGAATATTAGTTATTCAAACAGAGTTAAATTGAATATTAGTTGTTCGAATAGAGTTAATCAAATATAAGTTATTTGAAGAGAGTTAATCGAACATAAATTATTCGAAGAGATTTAATCGAATACTAGTTTATTGGAAAGGGAGTTATCGAATAGAGTTTATTCAAATGAGAGTTATCGAATATAATTTATTCGAAAGAGAGTTATGCATTGAAATTCGATTATATCGAATTCGGGAAAGTATTATTTACTTTTAGATTTTTAATCAAGATTTATTTATTTATAAATAAATTGTTTATTTAGTTAT
Organism: Allium sativum; assembly: GCA_030737875.1. Lineage (NCBI taxonomy): Eukaryota > Viridiplantae > Streptophyta > Magnoliopsida > Asparagales > Amaryllidaceae > Allium > Allium sativum. The sequence continues at coordinate 803,918,208 of CM060909.1, read as the reverse complement.
TAAGTTCAATTAAGAAACAAAAGTTACATTTTTAAGTTAGATATTTTGGAAGTACGGATTATAACGCTATCGTTATAATAAATGTTTTTCATAAAAGAATTTGATTTGTAAGCTGAATCCGAGAGTTGCGTAAGCACTGATTTGATAAGAAGATAAGAAATGAAGTTAAGGAAATTAGAAACTGACTGGAGATAAGTTATATTTAACAGCTTTCTAGGTATCGATCTGATGTTGGTTTCAGCCTTCGGGATTGATATTCAGGGAATTGTTCTCTTACTGGTTTACAGTTAGAGACTGATAGATGTGGGAAGATAATGATGCGTAAATAAGAAATGGAAATGTTTTCCAATGTTAATAACGTATATTTTCTAAATTTAGAAAATAAGGATTTACGAATATGGGGAAATGAATAAATTAATGATAAATTAATTTAAAGGGAAAAATGTTGATTGATGATTGATCGATAAAATTTCCATTTGGAAATAAGATTATTGTGTTTATGGATGTTTTCCTTTGATAGTTAGATAACCAACTATCAAAGTTTTGACCATTTTTCCGTTGTCAACACGGAGAGACCGGGACAAGATTTATTATCTGAAAACCACTCAAGATGAGCATTAGCGTTGCAAATCAAATATAATGAAGATAATTGAAGACAGAGTTTATGCAAGGGTCATTCTGGGAAATCCTAGGTTGAAATTGCCTAAGATGGGTTTACAAAATAGTGCCTTTGGTTTGTCCAATCCCAGGACAACCTGTATGAAAGAATGTCTGACAGAGTATATTATCGCGTAAGTTGATCTCTTCAAACGTATTTACATTTGGTGGCGGAGGAATTATTTTCTCTTAGCTGTATACCCATGGTATTTTTGGAGAAATCAATTTTTGATTTGGCGGGTATGATGATGTGGCATTCAAAGTGAATAAATGTGTGATCTGTCAGAGATGAGCGTGGCCTTAAGCCTCACAACAAGGAAATGGTATAAAATCGGGTAGGTCGCATGGCTAAGTGGTTAGCTGCGAATTAGGGTGTATTGTCACCTGATCTACAGAAATTCCATTCACTTCTATAATCTATTTCGATGCTGTCCCTTTCGGAAAACGGTTGCTGATCCCAACCGTTGGTGATAATACAGTCAGTACACTCAAGCGAAATGAGTGACCGATCATGTTTAGCTTGGGTTACAAGATGTTCTTGTTGAACGTGTATTCCTCTCTAGAGATACACTGCCGGAAGGTAGTCCCATACCTTGCCAATTGGAATTCATTACCCAATAAGCGCCCGCGGTTTTTGATTATATATTATGTATGTGGAACGTGAGATGAAAGTGTTCTGCTAATGATTATTTAGTTGTGGTTGATAGACATTATTGTAATATCAAAAAAAATTGATATAAAGATTATCGTTTCTTTCAAAAGGATTTTGAAAGTTAAATCAAATGTCTGGATTCTAATAAGGGAAAAACCCGTTCCGTTTTATACGGCGTGGTCTTATGAGATATCGTTTATTTTCTCAAAACTGTTTTAAATTGTTTACTCACACCAGTCCCATGACTGACCCAGAGTTTATTTTTTTTTGTTTTACCCTAAACTCTTGGGTGCCCAAATTTACACGGGCAGTCAAGTAGTCAGGAGGTATAGATACACTAGATGGATCTTGGAGCAGGAGGCTTCAACAACATTTTCTAGATATTTTTTATTTTCGCTGTGATGTAAGTGTTATACTCTAATGATGATATGTATATACAAATGATAGATTTGTATTTCAATGTTATGTTGTATACAATATTTTATTCATTCTGCTGTGAGATTCGTGTTACTCTGATTCTGTTGTTATGTTCATCTCTTTCTATTCTAATTTTCTATCTTATCTATTCTCACCCTCTAATTTCTTTCTATTAATGACCTGGAATGTTCGATGCCTGAATAATTTACATGGGTTTTATTCTGGGTTGAAAATCCTGGTTCGTTACAGTGGTATCAGAGATGAAGGTTAAGTAATTACCTTGGCTCTGTGGCGTAACTCGATAGAGATAGGGTTAGTAATACCCTAGATTGAGTTGTGTTTATATATACAAGAGAGTGTATTTGTAGATTTTATAAAATGGTTTTGTAAGGTAGAGATTTATTAGTTTAGTTGTTTATGAGTTCCGGTCGATCAGTTTGATCCATTGTATCGGTAGGAGTTTCTAAACACTCGAATACGATGAACCGACATAGTATGTTTTGAAAAGAGGGTAAATGAAATAATTTTACTCCAAATATATTTTGATATAAAGATAATATTTATATTGGAATTATTATAGTATAATTGATGTGATGGTTATTATTATAACAGGATTAGATTAAAAGTAAAATGGTTATGTAAATAACCGATCCGAATTCATATAAGCATGATGTATGAAACCAGATGAATTAAATTTGAAATTAAAATCAAAATTGGAATTAAAATTCCTAAAATGTTGGGAAAGTATTTATAAATGTATTGAATTAAATATATGAGAAATTTAAGATCCTGGGAGAATTTAAACTTTTTTACAACCATCGTGAAGGATATTTTGAAATAATTTCAAAATGGAAGTGTTTAAAAAGGGTTTTGAAAAGTGATATAGTATTGAACTCACTTCAGTGGCTGGGAAATAATTCTGATGATGCTAGCCACATCATCAGTGTTCATTTATGAGCTCATAAGTGATGGATTACTACCAAATATACCGTTTCGAATTATTTTGGGAAAGGAAGTTGTTTTGAATCGCGAAAGGGAATAATTGATTTTAGAAAAAGCTAAGCTGTTTAAAAACTTCGAGGAGATAGATTATTGAATTAAAACAAATTAAAAAGGGATTTGCGAAAGCAAATTGAAATCGAATTAAAGATTAAGTGGAATTTGAATTGGCTTAGAATGGTATCGAGAAAAATGGATTTATGAGATAGGAATTTGAAATGATATTGGATTGGTGGGATAAGAGTTTGGAATTAAAGATAGAACTTGAATTTGAAATGGAAATTCGACTTGGATATAAGCGAATGATTGGATTTGAGGATAAAAACTGAATGGGGTTTGATCGGGATGGCATGGATATATGCTGGATTGGTAACAATTGAAAGTGATATAGTTGATATGATCAACAAAAAGGTGCAAGTTTATATTTCATATGGGTATGAAATTTTTATGAGCCGACTTGGCGAGCCACTTGGCTGTTTTATTTTCCTTTGGATTGGAGAAGGCCCAGATAGGCGAGTTATAGTTGTACCGATTGAGCCGTATAAGGAAATACTGGTGAATTTTTTTGAAATTTCAAGGTTTTAGAAAATTTTCAGGATTTTTGAAAATATTCGTTAATAGAAATGAATTATTATTTAGTTGAAATTAATTGGTTCAGTTGAAGCTGAAATATAAGAAGTAAACAAATAACTTTTAACCTAGTTAACAGGGTTTGCTTCTACCTTAGCAATCTCGAGGACGAAATTAATTTAAGGGGGGAAGAATGTAACGTCCCGCATTTTTATGGTATAATAATTAATTTATTTAATTATTTAAATAGTGATTTAGATTTAAATGGTTGTTTAATTAAATAGTATTGAATATTTAATTGATATAAATAATAGAATAGTATATTTAATTAGAAATACGATTCACAATATTATGTGAATTGAATTATTTATAATATTTAATTCTTTATAGAATCAAATTATAATGATGAATATATTATTTAAACGATAGTTGAACGTATAAATTATATTATAACTATAATCGAGATCGAAATGGCGCGACAGTTCGTAATTTGATGATTCGAACTATAAATGAATATACAGAATCTGTTTTAAATCGATTTCTATGAAACAAAAAACGTTCGGAGCTGGTGAAGTATATTTTTATAATGGAAGAGAAAAATCGAGATTTCTTCGTGTAGATTGTGAGTTATATCCAAATCAAATTTTCAAATAGTCGCTATGGAATTGTTTATATATTATAATGATTTATTTATATTATAAATGGAATATCGATTTAAACCGGATTTGAAATATCGAGTTATAAACCCAGACAGGTATATTTTGGAGAAAGATAATATTCTATGTGAATATATACGATAATATGAAATTATTAATATTAAATTAAATTGTTTTTAAATATATTAATATTTAAATGGGTTTATTTATAGCTTTAAAAATAGTCATTTTTGCAAACAACCTCCGTTTTCGATGAAACTAATTTTGTTGGATCCGGAATATTAAATTATTATTATATTTCAATTTTTGTGATTTTTGGAGTCAGTATGTGGCCATACAGGATTTTAATGTGAAAAACAATCGATAATTTGACTTTAAAAATACGCTGTGTGAGCAAACTGACTCGGAATTCGTTGAAACCAGTTTCCTTGGGTTCGTAATGTCGAATTGTAGCTGCATGTCCATTTTCGTCGAAATTGGATATTGTATGTGATCATAGGGATTTTTAATGAGAAATGCAAACAGAGATACAATAAAATTAATATAAAAATAGAACAAAAAAAATATTATACTTCCCTATAAATACTCTACTTTGCCTTAACCCTAATGTACTCCCTTTGACACTCAAATACATTCACCACCTCCATATTCTAACTGAAAACGTGAGGAAGAGATATTCATAAAAATTCCTATATTCCAAATAAAATGTTATAAATCAAAGTGTATATATACTATTACTCGTATTAACATATACTACGATCTGATATGGCTTTCAATAGGGTTTGGAACAATTTTGTTTGCACTGTGTAAACACGGCTCGTGCCATTTTGGTCTAGGGTTGATGATTGAGGATTGTTGGAGCATCGATGGTTGGAAGTGAGGGTAGATTAGTGTTTCTTAAAGAAAATGGAGCTTCTTGGCAAATTTTGGAGTGAGACGGTGGCATAAAAGTTCGCACGTCTGCCCTATGCTCGCGTGAAGACCCTGTCAACGTGATTTCAGTCGTGAGTTCGAGTTTGGTATTTTTGGGTGGAGATAAAAGAGAATGTGGAGTAGATTATGATGGTGGTTTCTGTTTGAAATTCGATGGAGTGACGAGAGGACGGTTTGAGGTGGAAGAATCAGCAATGGCGGAGGGTTACTGGAGCGACATTTTCACGTTTTGGAGGAGGAGGAAAAACAAGCCAGTTTGGGTATTGGAAATTTGGTATGGGCCATATTTTAATTTTGGGCCCACTTAGAAATTAAAATGTGAAGTTTTTATTTAATTTAAGAATACTTTAACTTGTTAATCTTTTATCTTGCGCATATGGTATCAGAATTTCGAATGGTCTGATCCATCGGGATCATATGGATGGGGGCTATGCAGTGGAATAGACTGGGAGTGAATTGGAGCTTGTTACAATTTATAGCGAAATAAATTGTCTGTCTGAATCAACTGACAGTTATCGTTATTTAACGTTGATCGCCCAATGTGAGTGAATCTCACTAACTCTGCACCATTTATATTTTTATAACATATTTTCAGAATTGATAAATGATGGTTGATTGCTGCGTGTTGACTGTTTGGATGAACTGCTAGTTAATTGGTTGAAATTATAGATGTAGTGATATATATATATATATATATATATATATATATATATATATATATCGTTAATCAAATGTAATTGATTCTGTTTATCAGAATATTTCATATTGAAATAAAATTGATGTTAATTATATTGTTTAACATCTGTGGATGTAGGGAAACAGGTTGGAGGGATCCAACTGGATTCCTCAATGTTTATAATACTGTTTGTTTTCATATGTAGTGATATATGATGTGATCTATAATCTGTGATTGATTATATTGACATTGGTCTTTTTAATTGGTATTTTAGATAACTGGAATGTATAAAGGGAATTTTAGAAGTATATATTGAAATAAAATATTATTTGGAAAACAAATAGAATTATAAAAGGAATTATTTGGAAAACAAATAGAATTATAAAAGGATTTATTTGGAAAACAAATAGAATTTTAGAGGAAATATTAATAAAATAAATAGAATTTTATTAAAGGAATTCCTTATAAAATAAATAGAATTTTATAAAAGGAAATATTTATAAAATACATAGAATTTTATAAAAGAAATATTTATAAAATTATAGAATTTTATAAAATATATATTTATAAAATGAATAGAATTTTATAAAACGAAATATTTATAAAATAAATAGAATTATAAAAGGAAATATTTATATAATAAATAGAATTTTAGAAAAGAAATATTAATAAAATAAATAGAATTTTATAAAAGGAAATATTTATAAAATAAATGAAATTTTATAAAAGAAATATTTATAAAATGAATAGAATTTTATAAAAGGAAATATTTATAAAATGAATAGAATTATAAAAGGAATTATTTGGAAAATAAATAGAATTATAAAAGGAATTATTTGGAAAATAAATAGAATTATAAAAGGAAATTGGCGAGATATAAAAGAACTATGAGATGATGGATTTAAAGGAGAAGATAAATGCAGAAGATTAAATTATAGATAATGTTTTATAAATTAAGTAAAATATTTATTGTTGGATAAATTGAATATATAAGGCTGAATTTATATAGAGGAGTAGAAATCGGTTTTAACACCGATATTTTAAATAGAAATTGGACTTAGCATTTATAAAGGGAATTATAAATGAGACTCCAAGTGTTAGAAGTATAAAGGGAGATTTTTTATAATTAATTCTATAAATAGAAGTATAATTAGAATTTGGAAATGGGATATTATTTTAAAATTACAAAATCAAACTGATTGATTATATAAAAGAAACATTATTCACATTCGATGTGAATAATGGATTAAAATAATTTTTTTATAAATTAAAATGTTTATAAGGAAAATTAGGTTTTGAAATAAGAATTCAAATAGGAATTTGAATGAGATAGGGATTAGAGTTAAATCGAATACTAGTTATTCGAGTAGAGTTAAATCGAATATTAGTTATTATAATAGAGTTAATTCGAATATTAGTTATTCGAATAGATTTAAATCGAATATTAGTTTTTCAAATCGAGTTAAATCGAATATTAGTTATTCGAATAGAGTTAATTGAATATAAGTTATTCGAAGAGAGTTAATCGAATATAAGTTATTCGAAGAGAGTTAATCGAATACTAGTTTATTCGAAAGGGATTTATCAAATAGAGTTTATTCGAAAGAGAGTTATCGAATATAGTTTATTCGAAAGAGAGTTATGCATTGAAATTCGATTATATCAAATTCGGGAAAGTATTATTTACTTTCTGATTTTTAATCAAGATTTATTTATTTATAAATAAAACTGTTTATTTAGTTATTTAGTTAAATTAAGGAATAAAAGTTATATTTTTAAGTTAGATATTTCGGAAGTATGGATTATAACGCTATCGTTATAATAAATGTTTTTCATAAAAGAATTTGATTCATAAGCTGAATCCGAGAGTGGCGTAAGCAATGATTTGATAAGAAGATAAGAAACATAGTAGAGGAAATAAGAAACTGACTGGAGATTAGTTATATTGAATAGCTTTCTAGGTATCGATCTGATGTTGGTTTCGGCCTTCGGGATTGATATTCAGGGAATTGTTCTTTTACTATTTTACAGTTAGAGACTGATAGATGTGGAAAGATAATGATGCGTAAATAAGAAATGGAAATGTTTTCCAATGTTAATAGCGTATATTTTCTAAATTTAGAATATAAGGATTTACGAATATGGGGAAATAAATAAATTAATGATAAATTAATTTAAAGGGGAAAATGTTGATTGATGTTTGATCGATAAAATTTTCATTTGGAAATAAGATCGTTGTGTGTATGGATGTTTTCCGTTGATAGTTAAATAACCAACTATCAAAGTTTTGACCATTTTTCCGTCGTCAATATGGAGAGACCGGGATCAGATTTATTATCTGAAAACCACTCTGTATGGGCATTAGCGTTGCGAATCTAATATGATGAAGATAATTGAAGATGGAGTTTATGCAATGGTCGTTCTGGGAAATCCTAGGTAGAATTTGCCTAAGATGGGTTTACAGAATAGTGCCTTTGGTTTGTCCAGTCCCAGGACAACCTGTATGGAAGAATGTCTGACAGAGTATATTTAATAGATCGCGTAAGTTAATCTCTTCAAACATATTTATGTTGGGGTGGAGGAGGAATTCGTTTCTCTTAGCTGTATACCCGTGGTATTTTTGGAGAAATCAATTTGTGATTTGGCGGGTATGACGATGTGACATTCAAAGTGAATAAATGTGTGAGCTGTCAGAGATGAGTGTGGCCTCAAGCATCACAACCAGGAAATGGTATAAAATCAGGTAGGTCGCATGGCTAAGTGGTTAGCTGCCAATCAGGGTGTATTATCACCTGATCTAGAAAAATTCCATTCATTTTTATAATCTATTTCGATGTTGTCCCTTTCGGGAAACGGTTGTTGATCTCAACCGTTGGTGATAATACATTCGGTACACTTAAGCGAAATGAGTGACTGGTCATGTTTAGCCTGGGTTACAAGATGTTCTTGTTGAACCCGGTGTATTCCTCTCTAGAGATACACTGTCGGAAGGTAGTCCCATACCTTGCCAGTTGGAATTCATTACCCAATAAGCGCTCGTGGTTTTTGATTATATATTATGTATGTGGAACGTGAGATGAAATCTTTCTGCTAATGATTATTTAGTTGTGGTTGATAGACATTATTATAATATCAAAAGAGTTTTGGTATAAAGATTATCATTTCTTTCAAAAGGATTTTGAAAGTTAAATCAAGTATTTTGGATTCTCATAAGGTAAAAACCCATTCTGTTTATACGACGTGGTCTTATGAGATATCGTTTATTTTCTCAAAACTGTTTAAATTGTTTACTCACACCAGTCCCATGACTGACCCGGAGTTTATTTTGTTTTGTTTTACCCTAAACTCTTGGGTGCCCAAATTTATAAGGGCAGTCAAGTAGTCAGGATGTACATATACAATAGATGTAAGTGTTATATGATGATATGTATATACAATAACATATTTGTATTTCAAAGTTATGTTGTATACTAAATTTTATTCGTTCTACTTTGAGATTCGTGTTACTCTGATTCTATTGTTATGTTCATCTCCTTCTTCTATTCTAATTTTCTATCTTATCTATTCTCACCCTCTAATTTCTTCCTATTAATGATCTGGAATGTTCGATGCCTGAATAATTGACATGGGTTTTATGTTGATTTTCTAGGTTGAAAAACCCCATTCGTTACAATATCGCTTATATGACAAGGATTTAGTCATACTCTTAGCACTAAACGTCAAGGTATAGAACCATTCATGTCCTAAAAGTTAAAGTTGTTGCCAACTTAATGCCTAGAGATAACGCCACCTTAACTTGCTTATTTTCATTTTCTATCGAGCGATAGTACAGGTTTGTAATCGACGAGTAGCGATCAGAGGATATAATTTAGTTTTCATATATGGTCATTTTATTATTTCAGTAGCTGATTTATTGATTATTGATTCAGCTTTTTTCTTTGTGTGACATTGATTTAAAGATGATTTGTTGCTCTTTTGGGTATTGACATAATATTCTAGAAGTGACTAAAACCAAAAAGCCAGTGGATGTTGAGCTATATGTGGTTGCTCCTATTAGGATTTATTCGCATCTTCCCTAGATTGGATTTAACAGTGTGCATGTAAAGATGTGAAATAATCGAATATTTGATAAGGTTGGAAAGGTGCAATTCATACATTTATGAGAAATTCACAAGATAACGATTTCATCAAATGATTTTCTAGAGATACACTTCTAGTAAGAGGGCATAGCCTTCTAGTTACTGTTGGAAAACTTCGTTTTTCCTTATTACTGGTTCAAGTCATTGAATATTTTCCTAATTGCATCCAGGGTCGAATGGATCTCTTCTTGACGTTTAGTTTTCTATGTCTATTCGTAGATCTAGATTTTGACCTTGTTTATGCCCATTCTTTCAAGTTTGTATTTTTTTTATTTGTATTCATTCATTCCTGTATGGAAGTTGTTCTTATAAGCTAAAAACTCATTTTGCATTTAGCGACATGATCTCACAATATTATTAAATGTTCGTTATATTTTTAAATTTCTCTCACGTTGGTTTTCTAGATTGACCCAGATGTTATTTCATTATAATGCTTGGGTCGGACTGAGTATTTTTTGAGGTCAACTTAAAAGCTAGATAGCTCTTGGTGAAGAGATGGAGGCTTAACAATAGTGTTTTGTTTTCCACTGTAATACATTGTATTGCTATTGGCAATTGTATGTTTAAAAGATCATAACCGTTCAACTAATGAGGTTCGTTTTCAACTCTGATATACCATGTATTTTAGAGTGATAGTTTTTACTATCTCTGTTTTATTATGTATTGTTGTTTGCTGTGAGTTATCTTTCTACTGTTCTTTTTCTTTTTACCCTAACAATTTGTCTTTCTATGATTAGATGTTCAATATTAAGATACAATAAATTAATAATTTGCAAACTTTCAATGGTCGGAAAGGTGGATCGTTACACATATTGAATTTCAAAAGCATTCTTTTATGTTCCATGAATTGTCAACTTGAAATAAAATTTTCACATTCTTGAATTGAAAAAGAAGGTTGTAAGTAATACCCAAGTTGATTAGATTATATAGTAATTCTAGATTTGTTCGTTAAATAACATATGCTAACAAATTGGAACAACAAGTTATTATAAATTAGGTTGGGATTCAATAGTATTTTAATCCATTTAAATGTAGTGCATTGCAATGTAAATTTCTATATTATCCATTTTTCGGTTAAAAGTGTTTAGTTTGAAATAAAAATATATATGGTCAAAAAAAGAGATGTACAAAATAAGGATTTTACATATTTTGTATTGTTAATTTCAATAACGATAGAAAATATTATTCTTTGTAATTCCAAACACGACGCAATTCATCTTTAGGTATTTTTTGGTAAATTAAAATGCATTTCCTTTTAAGAAGATGTAATTTCAATGCATTAAAATAAACCGAAGTAATTTAAGTGGTGATAATGATGGTAAATTAATTATGAACTTAATATATGCAGTTTAAGATATGTTGAAAACAAACAATAAGGAAAGAAATAAAAAGCATTGTGGAATTAAGAGGATATAATAATCAAAGAATGGTAATTAATGGTAGAAAAGGCGCAGTAAGCTATATTTAATCGCGTTAAGTGGAAGTTAAAACATTAAGAGATATTTAATATATTAAAAAGAAGTTGTAAATGACATTTAGCAATGTTAATAAACACTAAGGAAGTTATATAAAAGTAATTAATTAACGTTATCAGTTTAACATATGAGGCAAAGTGATAAACAAATATATATATATATATATATAGCATCAAATATAGATTAGATTTACATGTCAAACCTTATACTATCGATAGTTCAAATATGCACTATTGTCCAATAACTACTTACATTATGTCTAAAGAAGGAGAGCACGAATACAGTCTTACATAATGGCTCATCCAATGCACCCGTGCTTATTTCTCAATTGTTGAGGAAAAATGCTTCTATTAACTGCTTCGAGGCCCATAGTGTGCGGACTTCCATGAGTACTGAGCTACATCTATTTTGATTTTTATTTCCTATAGACTACTTGTTTCCCAATATTGGCGACTTCCCATAGGGCAATTGCCCAAGAATAATGTTTAACGCTTGGAACTCCTAATAGGACCAAGTTACTCAAATAGTGTTCCTTCCTGTGCTACTCAAGAGTTATAGGTTGTTTGTAATCAAACATCGCAAGATTAAGTTCTTTTGAGTCTATCTACTATAACTGAAACTAAAAAAAGTGTGTTGTAGCCCGTTTAAATAAACTAGGTGTGATTGTAGTCCGTAAATTAACTAGTGATCTTGTAGCTTGGTTAAATCAAGGGAGCGCCCTGTGCTCGAAAGCAGGTAGTGGTGGACCTCGTGGCCATTGAAATCGAGGATTATGGTTGAAGATTATTATTGAAAAGAAACTTGCATCAACCAAAAGTTGTGTAGGATTGAATGTAGGGTAACCCCGAAATAATATAAAAATCCAGTGTATTCTTTCCTTTTACTGATTTTTATTGTTATCTGCATCTGTGCTGGATTCTGTGATCATTATTATATCCGTGATTTGTATTACATTCTGTATAACACAAAAGGATCTCAATAATTTTATAAAATCCACAAAACGCTATTAACCCCATTCTAGTGTTTAGTTTGCCTTAAGATCCTTAATCCGCATTCCCCAATAATCTATTACTATGCCTTTTACGAGGGTGGCACCTAGAGAACAGTGAGATTTAGAGGTGCAAGTGAATGATCTTTTCATTAAGGGGTTCATTCAAAGAAGCATATTTGAGTGGGGGCATCAGCTATTTTTGCGACCAAGGCTAATGGATCATTGAGATTGTGTTTGGATTATGAAGCCAAGGTGTTTTTTCCGAACGGATTTGGCAACAGGATTTTACCAACTAAGACTGGACAGGATAGTAGGTCAAAGGCTGATTTTAGACACCTTTCAGATTATATAAGTTGTTGGAGATGCAGTTTAGATTGACTAATGTGCCAGCATATTTTGTGGATCTTATAAATCGAGTTTTCAGAGATCAGCTGAATAAATTTATGCTTGTATTCATGGACGATATATTTGTAACACCACTTGTTTTCTGTAAACATTACAGTAACGAATTAAAGAATAATCAATTTTAGATTTAAGAATTAAGGGAAACGGGTTACGAAATTGCGTTCGTCTCGGAATTCTGCTTGAGATAGAGTCCGAGTTTGCATAAAAAGGAATCCGTATGAAGGAGTTATGACCTTCAGAGGATTTAGAATTTAAATAAACAGCTCAGAATAAAGTTCAGAAAATTCAAAATTTAAAATCAGAAGCAGATGTGGGCTGGGTGGGAAATTTCCCGCCCAAGGCCAGGTCGACCAGGGGGACGACCTGCCCCCATACAGGTCGACCTGGGGGTCGACCTCCCCCTTGGGTCAGATCTGAAATTTGACGTGTTTTCTCCTATGACGAATTGTTGTGTCATTAGGGCTTGTGTGGCACGTTCTGGTTGGTGCTCTTAGGTTTGATTGGCTTTGATTTGCTCTGGGTTAATCCGACGACTCCTATTAAATCAAACTTCTGTATAAGCAACCTAAATCTAAACCCTAAAGCCACACAAAAATATTCCTAAGGCCGTCATGCTGTTAGTACTCAGCCTAGAATAACAACCATTCTCTTTCAACTAGAAAGCAAAGTTAGGAATTACAAATCAAGTCTAATTCAACTAAGATAATTCAACGTCTACAACAAAGGAGAGCTATTCAATTTCAAAATACAGATCCCATAACTCAAGACTAGCCTCCATTTTTGTAAGTCCAGTTATCATTTAGACCTAAACGATATTAGAATTGTGACTAAATAACTGGATGTAGAACATCGCCTAATGTAAATCTATGTCTATCCTTTTTGTTAAAACTGAATTGATTAAGACCATGACTCTTATCATGTTTGTGATCATGTTGTATGTAATATAATGATAAATGCTAAATGCTTTGCAATGAATCCGTATGTTGTATAATTCGTCAATGACATTATGTTGTATACTTTGGCGATGACATAAATTAGCGATGACATATAATAATTTGGCGATGGCATATCATATTGTGTAATTTGGTGATGACATACCATATTGCATAATTTGGAAATGGATATCATATTGTGTAATTTGGCGACGACATTCCATATTGTATAATTTGGCGATGGATATCATATTGTGTAAATTGGCGATGACATACTATGTTGTATAATTTGGCGATGACATTTCATGTCGCATGATTTGTAATGACACCTATATGTTGTATGTCAATTTGGGAATTTTATGCAAGTTCAACCATGATCACATATATGACCAAAACTACATGTTAATATGATTAGGTTCATGTTAGATTTGATCCAACTAATTTGCAAAGTTCACAATTACATGCCTAGTTTTAAGTTTATGTAGTTCTATGTAAAGCCCCTATTTCATGATTCATGTTAAGTAGATCTAAATTTGCAAGTTCATAATTAAATGTATATTGTTCTATGCCATATTCATATGATACATGTGTAGTTAGATCCATATTGTTATGATGTTGGAATTATTACATGTTCCTCTTTTTCCCATTTGTGTATAAGTTTGGCTATGTATCGAGCCTAACATTTTACGTGATTTATGCGAACGTTTAACGGGGGTAACGTTGGGAAAAAATATTAAATTACATATAATTGGCATAATTGGCTCATGAACATGTAAATGTTTTATGGCATAAAGTGGTATAAATTTTTATACCTAAAATTATGAACTTGATATAAAGGGAAAATGGGGCTTGACTTGAGTGACAATAATTTACATATAAATATAAAGAGGTAAATATGTAAATTTAGAAAAGATGAATATGCCTAACCCGAGGTTAGATTGAGTTGCGGTGTAAGACTGCCCGGAACCGCCCGGCACATCCAGCAACCGTAACAATATATATCTAATGTGGGAGGTTAGTGCATCGAGCCCAAAGGAACCCGAGGTTAGACTGAGTTGCGGTGTAGAACTGCCCGGACCCGACCGGCACATCCAGTAACCGCAAAAATACATGTCTAATGTGAGTGGTTGGTGCTTTAATAAATGAATTAAAGCTAAGTCAGGAATGGTAGGGTTAAGTTAATTAAGGCAACACTTAAACAATGCAACATGTTAACTAAACTGATGGGTGGGGTTAGGTTAACTTGGACACTTAACCCATTTAACATGACCCTGAACTAGGCAGGGTGGGGCATGATTACTGGGCTGATTATAAGCGGTCAAAACAACGGCGGTTGGTGCGTCAGTGTAGGTTCCAACAGAGTACGGGCGTGCACGTACTCCGGAGTGGAAAAAGCAGGCACTGGGCATCAGTAGTTATACACTGTGCATCTTGAATCGTGTCGGGTTGCCACCAATAGGATTTGATACACCCCATGGTGGGACCAACACAGGTATCTACAATCGAGCTGGACCGTAGGACACAAGTAGTAAATGCGTGCGAGTATGAGCCGATCAATGAAAAGGGCTCACTGGGTTTGAACTCATGATAATGGTTGAAATATCTAGTAGGTGCAGAGAATATGGACATGAGTGCAATAGTATGATTAGTTTATCTTACCTTGTTTACCTTGCCTTATCCTATGTTACCTTATTTCCTTGTTATTGTCCTGTGTCCAGCTTATTCAAGTCATGGTTCTCTTATCAGTTTACATGCTGAATAATCACTGGACTTATGAGACTTATGTCTGACCCATTTTTCTTTCGCTCTCTTTTCTTCCGTTCCCCCCAAGGTACCCAGGGAGGGAATAGCTCAACTTAATTTGGACCATTCATCTTTCCAAGCTTGAAGACTCTGTGATGTATAGCTTAGAACGTATTATCTATGGCTATGGCTTTGGACACACTACTACTTGGGGATTTATGCAGTTTTATTGTGTTTTATGCTTCTTTATGTAAAAATCAAGATAGAGATTTTGATGTAATGACTTGGAAGTTGATTTGAAATAGTTTGCTATAACGTTTTGTTATGAACCACGTTTGAAATAAAGTTAGTTTTTCCACTGCTTACATATGTCTGTCTTGTAAACTATTTGTGTCTTTTACTTATAATGCTCCACTAAAGTTAAGGCATTCCCTTTGTGAGTGACTTTAACGGAGGTGGGGTGTTTCACTTGGTATTAGAGCAAAGGTTCACCAGATCAGATAAATTTTTTGAAAACTGTTTTTCAAAAAGAAGTTTAAGGAAGCAATTTTCAAGAAAAAGTGTTTTATTTTAAAAAGGCATAATTCCCCAAAGCCATATGCTCTATCTTTCTATCCTTTGTTTTGAATCTTTCTTTTTTCGTTTCAGCATGTCTGGGGATCTTAACCTTCCAGAGGGCGTGCCGGTACCTGGCTGGTTCAGAAGGTACCTAGAGACTAGGGCTAATGCCGTACGCCCAGCAGACGTTCCTCCTCCCCTAGCTGCTGCGGTTCCTCCTCCTCCTCCTCCTCCTCATGCAAATGATTTCTCAAAAATATGTAGGGACTTTCGAGCCATGGGTGGAAAGAACTTCAATAGAAATGAATCCTTCGTGGAAGCAAGAAACTGACTCAAAGAAACTGAGGATTTGTTTAATATCTTCGAAGTGGATGATAGACAGAAGATACAGTTGGCCGTATGGTTGCTCAAAGACGAAGCTTCCTATTGGTGGGAAGTCACTAACGCTGAAAGATCAGTTGAAATTTGGATGGATTTTAGAATGAGGATTGAAATGAAATTCTTCTCACAAGCTGAACGAAGCCTACAGATGGAGAAGTTCTTAGCTCCCAAACAAGGGAGTATGTCGGTCAAGGAATACGTTAACCAATTCAATCAGCTGGCTAGGTTCGGATTGGAGTTAGTGAGCACTCCACATAAGAAGGCTCTCCGCTTTGTTAAAGGATTGAATGAGCCACTGCACAGTGTAGCTATGTCCCGTATACCTATGGGTGCGACTTATGAGAGACTAGTGGACATGGCACTATTACAAGAAAAAGATAAGGTTGGCAAGAAAGAGAAAAAGGCGAAAGTACCTCAAGATAAGAAAGGGGAAGGATCACAAAGCAAGAAGACATATTCCAAGAAGGGCGGGAAGAACAACAAACCCCGTGACAAGAGGAAGTGTAATTTTTGTGGCATTTCTGGACATCTGGTTAAGGACTACAGGAAGAAGAAAAGGAAGATGGGTGGCTGTTTCCATTGCGGCGAGACAGGACACATGGTTAGGGACTGTCCAAGAAAGCAAGGGCAAGGGCAGAGAGTTGGATCTACTTCTAGAGGGCAGTCATGGCACCTCCGCAAGAACGAGGTAGAAATGTTTCTGTTAAGAGTTTAGTTTATCTTTTTGATCATCCTGTTCGTACACTCTTTGACTCTGGCGCACCGCACTCTTTTATATCTACTGCTTTAGTTGAATCTCTACACCTAGACACCAGTTTAGTAGAGGATCCCTTGGTTGTTTCAAATCCAATTGGGGGCTCAACTTATTTGTCAATGATTTGTTAGGATTTGGAAATTTCTATACTAAGTGTGGGGTTTAGATGCAATGCCTATGTTTTGGGCTTCACGGGCTATGGGTTGATTCTAGACATGGATTGGCTATCTAGTAATGGTGCCATCCTTGATTGTGAAAGGAGAGTGGTTAGACTCATGACTCGCCTCGGTAACACTCTCGAAATTTCTTGTAATCCCATGAACTCTGTTATGCTTAGCTATCTAGAATCTCTTGATGCGTCTATTGAGAATTTGCAGTCTGTTAGAGTAGTCCGTGAATACTCGGATGTCTTTGAAGAGGTGAAGGGGTTACCTCTAAAGCGGGAGATAGACTTCCGCATATACCTCGTTGATAATGCAAAACCCGTTGCTTTACCCGTTACACACATGGCTCCAAAGGAGAGGAAAGAACTCAGCAAGCAAGTTAAAGAGTTGCTTGAGAAGGGGTTTATAAGGCGGAGTATTTCTGAATGGGGTGCTCCGGTAGTGTTCGCAACTAAAGAGGACGGTTCGCTTCACCTATGCGTTGACTATCGGGAGCTAAACAAGCCGACCAAGAAGAATAGGCACCCACTTCCAAGAATAGATGACTTGTTCGATCAGCTTGTAGGTGCATCGGTTTTCTCCCAACTAGATTTGGCTATCGGGTTTCATCAGCTAAGAGTGGCTGAAGACAGCATTGATAAGACCGCGTTCAGAACTCCGGATGGTTTCTTCGTGTGGCTTGTCATTCCTTTCAGCCTGACAAATGCACCCGCTTACTTCGTTGATTTGATGAGCAGGGTGTTCAGGGAGTTCCTCAATAAGTTTGTGGTGGTCTTCGTAGATGACATTTTGATTTTCTCAAAGAGTGAGGAAGAGCATGCTCAGCATTTGAAAGAATTTATGGATACTCTTTGAGCACATCAGTTGAAAGCCCAATTCTCCAAATGCCACTTCTAGAGAGAGGAAGTAAGATTTCTTGGAAATGTGGTATCCAAGGAAGGGTTAGCTGTGGACCACGCAAAAGTAGTTGCGGTGTAAGATTGGAAGGTTCCACGGAATGCGACCGAAGTCCGAAGCTTCCTCGGGCTAGGGGGCTTTTACCGAAAGTTCATCAAAGACTTTGCGAAAATCTTAGCCCCGCTTACAAAGTTGACCAAGAAGAACCTAGATTTCAATTGGGATTTGGATTGCGATATTGCTTTCCAACGATTAAAGAGAGCTCTAACAACAGCCCCAGTTCTGACATTGCCGGATGGGAGCAAGATGTTTACCGTATACACGGATGCATGTGGTACGGAACTAGGTGTTGTCTTGATGCAAGAAGGGAAGGTAGTAGCTTATGGAGGCAAACAGTTGAAAGTACATGAGAAAAACTACCCAACCCACGATCTAGAGTTGGCTGCCATTGTCTTTGCGCTTAAGTCTTGGCGCCAGTATCTCCTAGGTGAGAAGTTTGAATTGTATACTGACCATAAATCGTTGAAGTAACTTTTCTCGCAGAAAGATCTTAACTTGAGGCAGCAAAGGTGGATGGAATTCTTGGCATCCTACGATTTCGATATTTCCTATACCCTTGGCAAGGGAAATAAAGTAGCAGACGCCTTGAGTAGAAAAAGCTGACCTTAAGCCCTCTCTTTTTGAAAGGCAAAGCTTGGAGTACATAGCCAATTTTGACTTTAGACCCTCCATCGATCATGTGACTATCTTGTTAGCATCACTAGAAGTGCGGCCTACTCTTCTGGACTCATTAGGAACCGCGCAATGTGAAGACCCTCAGCTAGTTGATGTGATGGATAAGCTAATTAGGGGTGAGACTTCTAGTCACCTCAATAGATACTCCATTAATGATAAAGGTTGGTTAAGGCGGGATGGAAGGCTATGCATCCCACAAGCAAGGGATTTGGTGAAGAAGGTTCTCGAAGAGGCACACCATTCCAAGTTGACCATACACCCAGGTGGAGATAAGATGTATAAAGACGTAAAATGGGTTTTCTTTTGGAAAGGCATAAAGAGTGATGTAGCTAAATTCTTCGCTAAAAGTTTGATATGCCAGCAAGTCAAGGCGGAGCAAAAGAAGCCTGGTGGTTTGCTGCATCCTCTAGAAGTCCCACAGTGGAAATGGGATAGCATTTCAATGGAGTTTATTGATGGGCTGCCTAGGTCAAGAAGGGGCAATACCAGTATTTGGGTAATAGTGGACATGCTCACAATAAGCACTCACTTTATACCCGTTAAAAGTAGGAGGACTGCCTCATCTTTAGCATCCATTTATCTTAAAGAGATAGTTCGACTCCATGGGATACCCTCTAGTATTGTGAGTGACCGAGATCCTATCTTTATGAGTGAGTTTAGGAAGAGATTGCAAGAGGCTGTAGGCACACAAATATGCTTAAGCACGGCCTATCACCCCCAAAACGACGGTCAGACGGAGAGGGTGAACAGGGTATTAGAAGACCTCTTGAGATTATGCATTCTTGATTTTGGAGGAACATAGGAAGATCATCTTCCTTTGGTGGAGTTTGCCTACAACAATAGCTACCAAGCCACCATAGGCATGGCACCCTTCGAAGCTTTATATGGAAGACCATGCCGATCACCAGTTTGTTGGTGGGAGTCTACAGACAAGCTCATACTTGGACCAGACATGATTAGAGAAACTTCAGAGAAAGTGGACTTGATACGAAGAGGAATGAAGACTGCCCAAGATAGACCAAAGTTCTACGCAGATAAAAGAAGGACCGACCTTGAGTTTGTGGTTGGGGACATGGTTTTCCTTAAAGTATCTCCTTTGAGGAACGTCATTCGCTTCGGATCCGCAGGAAAGTTGGCACCAAGATTTGTAGGGTCATTTCCTATCATTGAGAAGATTGGGAAGATGGCTTACAGAGTAGAGAGGCCCGAAAGATTGGCTGGAGTTCATAATGTCTTTCACGTTTCTCAGTTACGGAAGTGCTTACATGAGTCTGCGGATGTAGTGGAACCAAGCATATTAGAGGACGTAGAAGTAGAATGAGAGGCGACTGTGAGAAGAGTTTCAACTCGTATCTTGGGTATAGAAATAAAAAAGCTACGCAACCGCGAAGTCAAACTTGTTAAAGTTCAATGTAGTGACGCTGAGGAAGATGCAACTTGGGAGACTGAGGCCAAGATACGCGCAGCTTACCCTTTCCTTTTTTAGGGTACATCTTTGATCTCTTTTCCTTAAGTTTGTTCATGCTCGTATCTATCTTTTTAGTATTTTCCTTAGTGCTATTCCCGATCCTTAAGTAGAAACCAATGGATGCAAACATGTATTTGAAACATGTTATGATTGATGGTTGCAAGTGGTTACAAGTGATTGCTAGTGGTTGCTCGTGGATGCATATACACACATTAGGTGTTAGATTGGCTCAGTCACTTGCATATTGCATATGCATATATGTACTTGTATATGATTGAAACTTGATGTGTTATCATGTTGTTGTTGCATTTGTATGAATGATTGTGCACTCATGTAGAAAGTATGATTAGGGATGATTGCATACATAATGGACTCATGGCACCGACATGACTTGCATTAAGGAGGTCAACTGAATCAGTAGACTACCTGATTTTGCATTAGATAAGGACTGTACACACACTGCATATGATCATAAAGCATTAAAAGTCTTTTAAGGACAATGGACGCCTGTGTTTGATGGATGAGTAGATAGACGATTGGATGGTAGGATATACGTTCTCCTTGACTCAAAGATTTCGGGGACGAAATCCTTTAAGGAGGGGAGAATGTAACACCCCGTATTTTTTTAAACATTAAAGTAACGAATTAAAGAATAATCAATTTCAAATGTAAGAATTAAGGGAAACGGGTTACGCCATTGCATTCGTCTCGGAATTCTGCTTGAGATAGAGTTCGAGTTTGCATAAAAAAGAATCCGTATGAAGGAGTTATGACCTTCAGAAGATTCAGAATTTAAATAAACAGCTTAGAATAAAGTTTAGAAAATTCAAAATTTAAAATCAGAAGCAGAAGCGGGCTGGACGGGAAATTTCCTGCCCAAGGCCAGATCGACCAGGAGGTTGACCAAGGGGTCGACCTCCCCCCATACAGGTCGACCTGGGGCTCGAACTGGGGGTCGACCTCCCACTCGGGTCAGATCTGAAATCTGACGTGTTTTCTCCTGTGACGAATTGCTGTGTCATTAGGGCTTGTGTGGCACGTTCTGGTTGGTTGTCTTAGGTTTGAATGGCTTTGATTTGCTCTAGGTTAATCTGACGGCTCCTATTAAATCAAACTTCTATATATGCAACCTAAATCTAAACCCTAAAGCCACACAAAAATATTCCTAAGACCGTCATGCTATCAGTACTTAGCCTAGAATAGCCGCCATTCTCTTTCAACTAGAAAGCAAAGTTAGGAATTACAAATCAAGTCTAATTCAACTAAGAGAATTCAACGTCTACAACAAAGGAGAGCTATTCAATTTTAGAATACAGATCCCAGAACTCTAGACTAGCCTCCTTTTTTGTAAGTCCAGTTATCATTTAGAACTAAACGATATTTGAATTGTGACTAAATAACTGGATGTAGAACTTCGCCTAATGTAAATCTATGCCTATCCTTTTTGTTAAAACTGAATTGATTAAGACCATGACTCTTATCATGTTTTTGATCATCTTGTATGTAATATAATGATAAATGTTAAATGCTTTGCAATGAATCCGTATGTTGTATAATTCGTCAATGACATATTATGTTGTATACTTTGGCGATGACATAAATTGGCGATGATATATTATAATTTGGCGATGGCATATCATATTGTGTAATTTGGTGATGACATACCATATTGTATAATTTGGCGATGGATATCATATTGTGTAATTTGGCGACGACTTTCCATATTGTATAATTTGGCGATGGATATCATATTGTGTAAATTGGCGATGACATACTATGTTGTATAATTTTGCGATGACATTTCATGTCGCATGATTTGTAATAACACCTATATGTTGTATGTCAATTTGGGAATTTTATGCAAGTTCAACCATGATCACATATATGACCAAAACTACATGCTAATATGATTAGGTTCATGTTAGATTTGATCCAACTAATTTGCAAAGTTCACAATTACATGCCTAGTTTTAAGTTTATGTAGTTCTATGTAAAACTCCTATTTCATGATTCATGTTAAGTAGATCTAAATTTGCAAGTTCATAATTAAATGTATATTATTCTATGCCATATTCATATGACACATGTGTAGTTAGATCCATATTGTTTTGATGTTGGAATTATTACATGTTCCTCTTTTTCCCTTTTGTGTATAAGTTAGGCTAGGTATCGAGCCTAACATTTTATGTGATTTATGCGAACGTTAACGGGGGTAACGTTGGGGAAAAAAATATGAAATTACATACAATTGGCATATTTGGCTCATGAACATGTAAATGTTTTATGGCATAAAGTGGTATAAATTTTTATACCTAAAATTATGAGCTTGATTTAAAGGGAATGTGGGGCTTGACTTGAATGACAATAATTTACATATAAATATAAAGAGGTAAATATGTAAATTTAGAAAAGACGAATATGCCTAACCCGAGGTTAGATTGAGTTACGGTGTAAGACTGCCCGGAATCGCCCGACACATCCAGCAACTGTAACAATATATATCTAATGTGGGAGGTTAGCGCATCGAGCCTAAAGGAACCCGAGGTTAGACTGAGTTGCGGTGTAAAACTGCCCGGACCCGACCGGCACATCCAGTAACCGCAACAATACCTGTCTAATGTGAGTGGTTGGTGCTTTAATAAATGAATTAAAGCTTAGTCAGGAATGGTAGGGTTAAGTTAATAAAGGCAACACTTAACCAATGCAACATGTTAACTAAACTGATGGGTGGGGTTAGGTTAACTTGGACACTTAACCCATTTAATATGTTGACTAGGAAACCCTAGTAATGGGGACCCATGTCAGTAGTAACCCACATAGATGTATCATGGTACCCTGAACTAGGCAGGGTGGGGCACGATTACTGGGCTGATTATAAGCGGTCAGAATAACGGCGGTTGGTGCGTCAGTGTAGGTTCCGACGGAGTACGGGCATGCACGTACTCCGGAGTGGAAAAAGCAGGCACTGGGCATCAGTAGTTATACACTGTGCATCTTGAATCGTGTCGGGTTGCCACCATAGGATTTGATACACCCCATGGTGGGATCAGCACAAGTATCTACAATCGAGCGGGGCCGTAGGACACAAGTAGTAAATGCGTGAGAGTAGGAGTCGATCAATGAAAAGGGATCACTGGGTTTGAACTCATGATAATGGTCGAAATATCTAGTAGGTGCAGAGAATATGGACATGAGTGTGATAGTATGATTAGTTTATCTTACCTTGTTTACCTTGCCTTATCCTATGTTACCTTATTTCCTTGTTATTGTCCTGTGTCCAGCTTATTCAAGTCATGGTTCTCTTATCTGTTTACATGCTGAATAATCACTGGACTTACTAGACTTATGCTTGACCCATTTTTCTTTCACTCTCTTTTCTTCCGTTTCCCCCCAGGTACCCAGGGAGGGAATAGCTCATCTTAATTTGGACCGTTCATCTTTCCAAGCTTGAAGACTCTGTGATGTATAGCTTGGAACCTCTTATCTATGGCTATGGCTTTGGATACACTACTACTTGGGGATTTATGCAGTTTTATTTTGTTTTATGCTTCTTTATGTAATAATCAAGATAGAGACTTTGATGTAATGGCTTGGAAGTTGATTTGAAACAGTTTGCTGTTAAAAAATTTTATGAACCATGTTTGAAATAAAGTTAGTTTTTCCGCTTCTTATATATGTCTTTCTTGTAAATTATCTGTGTCTTTTACCTATAATGCTCCACCAAAGTTAAGGCATTCCCTTTGTGAGTGACCTTAATGGAGGTGGGTTGTTTCAATATGTGTTTACTCCAGGACCGAGGAAGAAGACAATACGCTTTTGGGAATCATTTTGGAAAATCATGCAGAAGCATCGATTGTGTGCTAAGTATTCGAAGTGTCACTTCTAAACAAAGAAAATGAGATTCTTGGGTTGTGTCATATCGGATAGTGTAACACCCCGTAATTTTGTTAATATAACTATTCACAAATTAAAGAATAACTAATCTCAGACGTGAGAATTATGGGAAACGGGTTGCGCCATTGTGTTCGTCTCGGAATTCTGGTTGAAATAGAGTCCGAGTTTGCGTGATTTGGACTTTGTATGAAGGAGATATGGCCATCGGAAGTTTCAGAAAATTCAAAATTCAAAATTCGAAGTCAAACAGGCCAAGCGGGAAATTTCCTGCCCAGCACCCCAGGTCGACTGGGCAGTCGACACCCCCAGGACCAGGTCGACTGCGCAGTCGACTTGGGTGTCGACCTGGTCAAGTCGGCCAGGTTTTGGCAGAGCCCAATCTTGAGCTGCTGATGTGTCTTTAGGGTTGAGTTGGCTAATTTAACGGTTCAGGTTAGTTCTGAGTTGATCTGACGGTCTAAATAAATCCTAAACTCTATATATACCTAGGTAGTCTCTCACTCTAAAATCACATGAAAAATAGAATAGCCGCCGTCATGCCATCGCCATGGAACTCAGTGTAGCCGCCGCCAACTAAGAAGGAAGAAAGCTAATCAAAACTCTAATTCTACTCAACTCTAAAGCAAATCAAGACTCTCTTTCTTTTCTAATAGTGAGTATGATGATCTTAATAAGATTATTAGCAAACTAATTAGATTAAGATGTGATATGGATCATAAGAAAATGATGTGAATTGTCATATATGTTGTTGTAAACCTTATGCTATCATGTATGATGTAAATCCTATGTTATGTGATGATGATATCCTATATGTTGTAAATCATGCTATGATGATATTATATATGTTGCAAGTTTCTATGCTAAGTTGCGATGTTACAAAGCCATGATGTTATTATGTTGTAGTTAGATTATGAATCATGATGTTGATTATATATATTTGGGCTATGATGATTCACATGATAAATCACATGTACCTATGCAAGTTTAGATTTATTAGTATGTATAATCTCACATATTGTATGACATCTATTTAGATATAGAATTATGACATCTATTTAGATTTAGAATTATGCTATGACATGTGTGATTTCTATGTGTTAGATGCTAGTTCACACCATCATTATGTTGCATAAACCACATAAGCAAGTTTATACATGAACTTGGGTTATGATCATATTATGTAAGTTGTGACATTTAACCAAACATGTTGACACCTTTAAATCCATGACATGTGTAGTTTTATGCAAGTTTCACCCCTATTATGATTAGATCTATTTTATTTGTCTATATGTTGTGATAATTTATCTTTGTGCTATGAGTTAGACTATTCGAGTCTAACATATATTTTGCATTGAATAAGCGAACGTATAACGTGGGGTAGGGATAATATTAAGGATTTAATATTAAGAAATTGGGGTGCAATTGATATGATTTTGCATACCATAAGTTGATGGCCATAATTGAGTCAATTATGGACATCATTAAAATTGGAATTAATTAATGATTTGAATAGAGATATATTTAAAACTGGGGTAAAAGATTATAAGTGTTAATCAATGCTTAGGACATGAGGTTGGACTCGTTTGTGACGTAAAACTGCCCGGACCCGCCTGGCGATTCCAGTAGTCACAAATGTCAGCCCAATGTGAGAGGTCCTAGGCCCAAATTAAAGCATAACAGTTGTAAAGACACGAGGTTAGACTCTTTTATGGTGTAAGACTGCCCGGACCCGCCCGGCGAATCCAGTTGCCATAAATGCCAGTCTAATGTGAGAGGTCTTTATGAGGTTATGGCCTGAATGAATTAAGAAATACTTAACCAGATAAACATGTGAAGTGGGACATGGGGGTTAAGTAGGTGCCTTGGGTGGCATGAGGAATCTTGTGGGTGCCTTTAGTGGCATTTGAAATACGATTAGTAAGACTTAACCAAACAAACATGTAAATGAACATGACTAAGAAGAGGGTTAAGTGGGATATACTAGTGGGGACAAGCTTAGGTGGATAGCTTGTGGTAAGTAATTGGGGGCCCATTTCAACCAGTAACCCAAACGTATCTTTGTGGGCTCGACCCAAGTCGAGGACGGGACACGCATATTGGGCTTGACTATAAGAGGCCAAAAGGGTTAGCGGTGGCAACGCAAGTCCAACGGGTTTCATATGCGTGTGTGGACCCGGGCTGGTGGGTAAGACGTTGTTGCATCATGTAGGTTAAGACGTTTTGGCCACTTTAGGGGAGTGATACACCACACTGTGGGACCAGCACGGGTATCTACGAGTAGGGAGCCGATCGAAAGTGGGTAGTGGGGTACACCTAGCGGAGACAGGGGCAGGCGGCACCTATGTAGTCAGCTAGGGGTACACAAAGCTATTTATATAATTTCTAAGTTCGGTGAGTGGGATCAACCTTTAGGGTGGCTGGTGTGGTGCAGTGTAGTAATTATTCGTTAGTAGTTAGGTGTGCCTTTAACGTTATCTTTATCTGCTCTTCCATACCCAATAGTTCATAGACATTTCCTTGTTTTCCATCTTATGCCTTAGTCTAGTTATTTTGATAATAGTGTTGTTAGAATTATCATACTCGCCAGACTTTATGTCTGACCCCCTCTATTTCTATCTTTTCCCCCTCCAGGTCCTCAGGGTGGACCCAGCTCTAGTGGAGTCTGATTGAATTGCTTATTCTCTCTTTTGGAAAGCTTGGACCGCTGAAGTAAAGTCCAGCTTGTTATCTTCTTTAATGGCTATTTATGTAATGGGATTATGTATTTTGTTTTATCAAGATGGATATTGTAATTGACTCTGATTTATGGTTTTATGATGTAACAAACATGTTTAATTTCCGCTGCAACGAAATAAAGTTTTAGAATTCAAAATACTACTTATTATCTGTCTTGTTGTAATTTTTCTGTTCTATATTCACTTAAAACCTTCATGGAAGTTATTGCATTCCCTTTGTGAGTGACATTAATGGATGTGGGGTGTTACACGTGGTATCAGAGCTTAAGGTTACCAGAACAGATAAATTTTTTAGAAAAACTATTTTTCTAAAGTATTTTTGGAAGAAGTGTTTTCAAAAACATGTCTTGATGAGTAATTTAAAGAGGAAAGTTTTTATGAGAAACATAATCCCCAATAGCCATATATCTTTATCTTTCGAATTCTCCATTTTGAATCTTTCCTTTTTCGTTTCAGCATGGCTGAAGATCTTAACCTTCCGGAGGGTGTAACGATACCAGGATGGTATAGGAGGTTATTAGAGGCTAGGGCCGCTGCAGGTCCAGCCAATGTTCCTCCACCACCAGTTGCACCCGCTCCTCCTCCTCCTCCTCATCCAACTCCTTGCGTTGATACTTTTGCAAAGACGTGCAAGGAATTTAAGGCTATGGGTGGAAAACCTTTTCAAGGGTCAGAAACGTTTGTGGAAGCTAGAGATTGGCTTAAGGAGGTGGAAGAATTGCTAGAAATCTTTGAAGTAAAAGAAGGGAGGAAAGTCAAATTAGCAGCTTGGTTAACGAAGGGAGAGGCCTCGTTTTGGTGGGAAGTCACTAATGGGGAGCGTCCTGTTGATTCTTGGGCGGATTTCAGATGTAGGTTTGAGGCAAAGTTTCTCTCAAGGGCAGAAGAGAATCTATATATGGAAAGGTTCTTGACATTAAAGCAAGGAAGCTCATCAGTGAAAGAATATGTCAACAAATTTAATTAGTTAGCAAGGTTTGGCTTGGACTTAGTGAACACGCTGGAGAAGAAGGCTCTGAGGTTCGTTAAAGGCTTGAATAAGCCATTGCAGGGGTTGGCTATGACCCACATCCCTATGGGGGCCACCTTTTGAGAAGCTAGTAGACATGGCACTCATGCACGAGGAGAAAGGCCCTAATGCTAATAAGGCACCCGAGAAGAAAGGGGATCAGAAGAAACCACAACAGCAAAACAAGAAGGGTGGTAAAGACAATAATGGAAAAGGAAAGAAAAGATGCTTTAGCTGTGGGACACCAGGCCATCTCAGCAAGGATTGCAGAAAGAAAAAGAAGACTGGCTGTTTTCACTGTGGTGAAGCGGGACATCTAGTGAAGGACTGCCCAAAGAAGGGGCAGAGGGCAGGGTCTACCTCGGGAGGACAGGTGCAGGCTCTTATGGCACCAGGGCAGGAAAGGGGACAAGTTCAGGCTCTCGCGGTCCCACCGCTGCAAGAACGAGGTAGAACCATTTCTGTTGAAAGCTTAGTTTTTCTGTTTGATCATCCTGTCCGTACCTATTCGATTCGGGCGCATCGCATTCGTTTATCTCTACATCATTAGTTGAATCACTGTACTTAAATACCAGTTTAATAGAGGATCCCTTAGTTGTTTCGAATCCAATTGGGTGCTCAGCTTATTTGTCCATGATATGTTTGGATTTGAAAGTTTCTATACTTAGCGTTGAGTTTAGATGTGATGCTTATGTTTTGGGCTTCACGGGCTATGTGCTAATTTTAGGAATGGATTGGTTATCCAGAAATGGGGTCGTTCTTGATTATGAAAGGAGAGTAGTTAGGCTCATGACTCGCCTTGGCAACACTCTCGAAATCTTTTGTAATCCCATAAATTCCGTTATGCTAAGCTATCTAGAATCACTTAACGCGTCGGTGGAAAATCTACGATCTGTTAAAGTAGTCCAAGAATATTCGGATGTATTTGAGGAGGTGAAGGGCTTGCCTCCGAAGCGGGAAATTGATTTTGGAATATATCTTGTGGATAATGCAAAACCAGTATCTTTGCCAGTACGCCACATGGCTCCTCGTGAAAGGAGGGAACTCAATAAGCAAGTGAAGAAGTTGCTTGAGAAGGGGTTCATAAGACGAAGTATATCGGAGTGGGGTGCTCCAGTAGTATTTTCCACGAAGGCGGATGGGTCCCTTAGACTTTGTGCGGATTATAGAGAACTTAATAAACTTACTAAGAAAAATAGACACCCACTGCCGAGGATTGATGATCTCTTCGATCAGTTAGTTGGCGCCTCAGTGTTTTCGCAGTTGGACTTAGCCACTGGTTTCCATCAGTTGAGAGTGGCTGAGGATAGCATTGACAAGACTGCCTTTAGGACTCCGGATGGTTTCTATGAATGGCTAGTGATGCCCTTCGGTTTGACAAACGCCCCCGCATACTTTTTTGATTTGATGAGTAGGGTGTTTAGGGAGTACCTTAATAAATTCATGGTGGTCTTTGTAGACGACATCTTGATCTTTTCTAAGAATGAAGAAGAGCATGCCCAACATCTTAGGGACGTGTTGGAGACTCTACAAGCACATAACCTTAAAGCTAAATTTACTAAGTGTCACTTCTGGAGAGAGGAAGTGCGATTCTTAGGGCACGTGGTTTCCAAAGAAGGGATAGCTGTGGATCCCGCGAAGGTGGTGGCCATCCAAGATTGGAAGGTCCCTAAAAATGCTACCGAAGTAAGGAGTTTCTTGGGGTTGGCTGGCTACTATAGGAAGTCTATCAAAGACTTCGCAAAAATATCAGCTCCATTGACACGCCCGACGAAGAAGAACCTAGTCTTCGCGTGGGACGTAGATTGTGATGATGCGTTCCAACGTTTAAAGAGAGCTTTGACCTCAGCTCCAGTCTTAGTGCTGCCAGACGGAAGTAAGCCATTTACTGTTTATACCGATGCTTGTGGGACAGGTCTAGGCACAGTCTTAATGCAAGAGGGAAGGGTAATAGCCTATGGTTGAAGGCAGTTAAGGGTGCATGAGAAAAATTACCCTACACATGACCTAGAGTTAGCCGCAATTGTTTTCGCGCTTAAGTCTTGGCGTCATTACCTTCTTGGCGAGAAATTCGAATTGTTCACTGACCATAAATCTTTAAAATACTTATTCTCTCAGAAGGACTTGAACTTAAGGCAACAAAGGTGGATGGAATTCTTGGCGTCCTTCGACTTCGAAATAGCATATACCCCTGGCAAGGGTAACGTGGTGGCATATGCCTTAAGTAGGAAAAGGCTGTCCTAGAGTCCATTGTTTGTTGAACGACGAAACTTAGAATTCATCTCTATGTTTGATTTTAGACCTTCCATTGACTTTGTACCCGGTTTGCTAGCATCCTTGGAGGTCAGACCTACGCTTTTGGGACGGATTAGTGAGGCACAGCGAGACGACCCACAGTTGGTTGAGTTAGTGGAGAAGCTCAAAAGAGGGGAGTCATCAAGCCATCTCCGTAGGTATACCCTAGATGATAAGGGTTGGTTACATAGGGATAGTAGACTTTGTGTACCTCGAGACGAAGGTTTGAGGAAGGCTATTCTTGACGAAGCACATCATTCGAAGATGACCATTCATCTCGGCGGGGACAAGACATACAAAGACATGAAGCGAGTTTTCTTTTGGGCCGGTATGAAGAGGGATGTGGCCGAGTATGTTGCTAGATGCTTGGTGTGCCAACAAGTAAAAGCAGAGCAAAAGAAACCCGGTGGGTTGCTTCACCCATTGGAGGTTCCACTATGGAAGTGGGATAGTGTCTCGATGGATTTTGTGGATGGATTACCAAGATCAAGGAAGGGTAATACGGGGATTTGGGTTATAGTAGATAGACATACTAAAAGCACCCATTTCATTCCCGTGAAGAGTAAGAGGACTGCTTCGTGGTTAGCTTCAGTATACGTTCGAGAGATAGTTCGTTTGCATGGTGTTCCTTCTAACATAGTAAGCGACCGTGATCCTATCTTTACTGGCGAATTTTGGAAGAGCTTGCAAGAGGCGGTAGGGACTCAGTTATGTTTGAGCACCGCGTATCATCCTCAGATGGACGACCAGACTGAGAGGGTGAATCGTATTCTAGAGGACCTTTTGAGGCTATGTTTCCTAGACTTTGGGGGTACATGGGAAGAGCATCTTCCATTGGTGGAGTTCGCATATAATAATAGCTTTCAGTCCAGCATTGGCATGGCATCTTTCGAAGCTCTTTATGGAAGACCTTGTCGTTCACCTACATGTTGGTGGGAATCTACGGATAAGATCTTACATGGGCCCGATATGATTAGAGAGACTTCGGAAAAGATCGACTTGATTCGAAGGAGGATGAAGACGGCGCAAGATAGGCAGAAATCTTATGCAGACAAAAGGAGGACAGATCTTGAGTTTGATGTTGGGGACATGGTCTTTATCAAAGCGTCTCCATTACGGAATGTTGTTCGCTTTGGGTCCTTTGGGAAATTAGCACCAAGGTTTGTAGGGCCGTTTCCTATTAAGGAGAAGATTGGACAGATGGCATATAGAGTGGAGTTGCCTGAGAGACTTAGTGGTGTACACGACGTATTCCATGTGTCACATTTGAGGAAGTGCTTGCACGAGACCGCGGAAGTGGTAGAGCCGAGCTTGCTTAGAGAGGTGGAGATAGAGCATGATGCGACAACTCGACGAGCTCCTACATGCATTCTTGGGTCGGAGATCAAGAAGCTGAGAAATCGAGAGGTCAGACTAGTCAAAGTGCAATGGGGAGATGATGAGAGCAACGCTACTTGGGAGACAGAAGAAAAGATGCGTTCATTTTACCCTTTTCTTTTTGAGGGTATGTCTTTTAATTTCTCCTTTATTGGTTAGCTTGTACTTATCTTATCTTTAGTATGTCCTCTCGCTAGTATCTTTGACCTTTAGTTAGAGAAATCCTATGGTTGAAACATGTGTTTGAAACATGTTATGTATGATGGATGCATAGTGGATGCGAGTGTTTGCTAGTGGTTGCTCGTGGATGCATATACACACACTTTAGGCACTAGATCGGCTCAGTCACTTCATATTGCATATTGCATATATATGGATGTATTTAGTAAAATGGATGTATGAGGATTTTTTTTATCATATGGATGCTGCATTCAGATGATGATCGTGCACGCATATAGAGATAATATGTAGCATTAAGGAACTTTTGCATACATAATGGACGCATGGCACTATCATGATTTGCATTAAGGAGGTCAACTGAATCAGTGGACCGCCTGATTTTGCATTAGATATGGACATATACACTCAATGTGCATTTAAACATGAAAGCATTAGAAGTCTATAGGGACAAAGGATGCCTGTGTTTGATGGTTGAGTAGATGGACGATTGGATGTTAGGATATACATTCTTCTTGACTTGAAGATTTCGGGGTCGAAATCCTTTAAGGAGGGGAGAATGTAACACCCCGTAATTCTGTTAATATAAATATTCACAAATTAAAGAATAACTAATCTCAGATGTGAGAATTGTGGGAAACGGGTTGCGCCATTGTGTTCGTCTCGGAATTCTGGTTGAAATAGAGTCCGAGTTTGCGTGATTTGGACTTCGTATGAAGGAGATATGGCCATCGGAAGTTTCATAAAATTCAAAATTCGAAGTCAAACAGGCCAGGCGGGAAATTTCCCGCCCAGCACCCCAGGTCGACTGGGCAGTCGACACCCCGAGGACTAGGTCGACTGCGCAGTCGGCTTGGGTGTCGACCTGGTCAAGTCGGCCAGGTTTTGGCAGAGCCCAATCTTGAGCTGCTGATCTGTCTTTAGGGCTGAGTTGGCTAATTTAACGGTTTAGGTTAGTTCTGAGTTGATCTGACGGGCTAAATAAATCCTAAACTCTATATATACCTAGGTAGTCTCTCACTCTAAAATCACATGAAAAATAGAATAGCGCCGTCATGCCATCGCCACGGAACTCAGTGTTGCCGCCGCCAACTAAGAAGGAAGAAAGCTAATCAAAACTCTAATTCTACTCAACTCTAAAGCAAATCAAGACTCTCTTTCTTTTCTAATTGTGAGTATGATGATCTTAATAAGATTATTAGCAAACTAATTAGATTAAGATGTGATATGGATCATAAGAAAATGATGTGAATTGTCATATATGTTGTTGTAAACCTTATGCTATCATGTATGTTGTAAATCCTATGTTATGTGATGATGATATCCTATATGTTGTAAATCATGCTATGATGATATTATATATGTTGCAAGTTTCTATGCTAAGTTGCGATGTTACAAAGCCATGATGTTATTATGTTGTAGTTAGCTTATGAATCATGATGTTGATTATATATATTTGGGCTATGATGATTCACATGATAAATCACATGTACCTATGCAAGTTTAGATTTATTAGTATGTATAATCTCACATATTGTATGACATCTATTTAGATCTAGAATTATGACATCTATTTAGATCTAGAATTATGCTATGACATGTGTGAGTTCTATGTGTTAGATGCTAGTTCACACCATCATTATGTTGCATAAACCACATATGCAAGTTTATACATGAACTTGGGTTATGATCATATTATGTAAGTTGTGACATTTAACCAAACAAGTTGACAACTTTAGATCCATGACATGTGTAGTTTTATGCAAGTTTCACCCCTATTATGATTAGATCTATTTTATTTGTCTATATATTGTGATAATTTATCTTTGTGCTATGAATTAGACTATTCGAGTCTAACGTATATTTTGCGTTGAATAAGCAAACGTATAACGTGGGGTAGGGGTAATATTAAGGATTTAATATTAAGAAATTGGGGTGCAATTGATATGATTTTGCATACCGTAAGTGGATGGCCATAATTGAGTCAATTATGGACATCATTAAAATTGGAATTAATTAATGATTTGAATAGGGATATATTTAAAACTAGGGTAAAAGATTATTAGTGTTAATCAATGCTTAGGACATGGGGTTGGACTCGTTTGTGACGTAAAACTGCCCGGACCTGCCCGGCGAATCCAGTAGTCACAAATGTCAGCCCAATGTGAGAGGTCCTAGGCCCAAATTAAAGCATAACAGTTGTAAAGACACGAGGTTAGACTCTTTTATGGTGTAAGACTGCCCGGACCCGCCCAGCGAATCCAGCTGCCATAAATGCCAGTCTAATGTGAGAGGTCTTTATGAGGTTATGGCCTGAATGAATTAAGAAATACTTAACCAGATAAAGATGTGAAGTGGGACATGGGGGTTAAGTAGGTGCCTTGGGTGGCATGAGGAATCTAGTGGGTGCCTTTAGTGGCATTTGAAATACGATTAGTAAGACATAAGCAAACACACATGTAAATGAACATGACTAAGAAGAGGGTTAAGTGGGATATACTAGTGGGGACAAGCTTAGGTGGATAGCTTGTGGTAAGTAATTGGGGGCCCATTTAAACCAGTAACCCAAACGTATCTTTGTGGGCTCGACCCAAGTCAAGGACGGGACACGCATACTGGGCTTGACTATAAGAGGCCAAACAGGTTAGCGGTGGCAACGCAAGTCCAACAGGTTTCATATGCGTGTGTGGACCCGGGATGGTAGGTAAGACGTTGTTGCATCGTGTAGGTATAAGCCCTGCATCCTTAGGTTGTATCGGGTTGCCACTTTAGGGGAGTGATACACCCCACTGTGGTACCAGCACGGGTATCTACGAGTAGGGAGCCGATCGAAAGTGGGTAGTGGGGTACACCTAGCGGAGATAGGGGCAGGCGGCACCTATGTAGTCAGCTAATGGTACACAAAGCTATTTATATAATTTCTAAGTTCGGTGAGTGGGATCAACCTTTAGGGTGACTGGTGTGGTGCAGTGTAGTAATTATTCGTTAGTAGTTAGGTGTGCCTTTAACGTTATCTTTATCTGCTCTTCCATACCCAATAGTTCATAGACATTTCCTTGTTTTCCAGCTTATGCCTTAGTCTAGTTATTTTGATAATAGTGTTGTTAGAATTATCATACTCGTCAGACTTTATGTCTGACCCCCTCTATTTCTATCTTTTTCCCCCTCCAGGTCCTCAGGGTGGACCCAGCTCTAGTGGAGTCTGATTGAATTGCTTATTCTCTCTTTTGGAAAGCTTGGACCGCTGAAGTAAAGTCCAGCTTGTTATCTTCTTTAATGGCTATTTATGTAATGGGATTATGTATTTTGTTTTATCAAGATGGATATTGTACTTGAGTCTGATTTACGGTTTTATGATGTAACAAACATGTTTAATTTCCGCTACAATGAAATAAAGTTTTAGATTTCCAAATACTACTTAATATCTGTCTTGTTGTAATTTTTCTGTTCTATATTCACTTAAAACCTCCATGGAATTTAATGCATTCCCTTTGTGAGTGACATTAATGGATGTGGGGTGTTACAGATAGGGACTAGCGATGGCTCCGCTAAAATTACAGCAATTCAGTATTAGGATCGACCTAAGAATGCAACATATGTTAGGATTTTTGTTGGTTTAGCTGGATATTGTTGACATTTTATTAAGGACTTTTCGAAGATAGCTGCACCATTGATTGGATCGACATGAAGAATTAGGTCTTCGCATGGGATGCGAAATATGAGCATGTTTTTGTGGTTTTGAAAGAGAGAATGATGAGTTCTCCTGTATTAGTTATTCTAAGTGGGAACGATGAGATGGTTGTGTATACCAATGCATGTGGTACTGGACGGAGCGGTACTAATGTAGAAAGACAAAGTGGTAGTTTATGTGATTGGACAATTGAAGCCGCATGAAAGGAATTAACTAACTCACAATTTAGAGTTTGAAATGATAGTGTTTGCTCTTAATATGCGTAGGCATTATTTTTTAGGATTTAGATTTGATCTATTCACAAATCATAAGTCATTGACATATCTTTTCTCCCAAAAGGATTTGAATCTATGACAGCAATGGTGGTTGGAGTTTTTAGCATCGTATACTTCAGGGATAGCCTCTACTCCAGAGAAAGGAAACGCAATGGCCAACACATTGAGTCATGCGAGGTTAGGAGCTATGTTTACTGAATAGAGGCACCATGAGTATTTGGCCAGATTTGATTTCATGCTTCACCGTGAGTTAGAGCCTGACATGTTAGATAGTTTGTTAATTTGGCATACTCTAATCGAAAGGATTGGCGAAAGCCAAAAGTGAGATTCTAAGCTTGTATAGATCATTTAGGGATTTTAAATGAGAGTTTCCTCCTAGGAAATGAAGAGTTACGAAGTCGATCAAGATGATCGGCTTCGCAAGGTTGGAAGAATGTTGTTCCAGGCATAGATGGATTGAGAAATGAGTAACTAAGAGAATGTCATCGCTCTAAGTCGACTATTCATCCTGGTGATAACAAGATGTATCGAGATATATAGAGAGTTTACTACTGAAAAGGTATGAAAGGGGATGTTGGGAGATTTATCTCGAAGTGTATGAGTTGTCAGGCTGTTAAAGCCGAGCAAAAGAAGCCGAGTGGATTACTGTAGACATTGGAAGTCACTACGCAGAAGTGCGGACAAGTATCGATGGATTTTATTAACGGATTACCGAGGGTTAGGGCAAGGAATGATGGTATGCATTATTGTGGATTGCTTGACCAAAAGCGCAAGATTTATTCCTATCAAGTCTACTAGGATGACATCTAAATTAGCTGAGTTATATATAAAGTGGACGGTTCGATTTTACAGAAGACTGAAGAGTATTGTAAGTGATCGAGACCCCTTGTTTACCAGTGGATTATGAAAGACTTTGCAAGAGGCATTGAGAACCGAGATATGTATGAGTACATCTTATCATCCCGAAACTAATGGTCGGACTGAGAGAGTCAACTGGGTATTAGAAGTCTTCTACGAGCTTGTGTATTGAATTTTGGAGGATCATAAGAAGACCAACTATACCTAGTTGAGTTTGCTTACAACAACCATTATCAATCGAGTATTAGTATAGCACCGTATGAGGTATTGTATGATAAACCATGTAATTCACATTCTTACCGGTTAGAGACAGGAGAAAAATTGGTACTTGGATTAGAAATGACAAGAGAAACGACGAATATGATTGAGATCGTTCGACAATGAATGAAGGCAGCCCAAGACTGCCAGAAAAGTTATGCCGATAAAAGAAGAAATGATTTGGAATTCTCAGTAGGGAATTTGGTATCTATTAAGATTTTTCCTCTAAGGAGTACTTTTTGATTTGGAAGAAAAGGCAAGTTAGCTCCGAGATTAATTGGGTCATTTCCGATTATTGAGTGTAATGGGAAGCTTTTTTATAAAGTGGAATCACCTAGGAAGGTGGCGAGTATGAACAATGTTTTTCATGTGTAGTATCTGCAGAATATTGTGCACAACCAGAGTTTGATTATATCTCTACATCATATTGAAGACTTAGAGCCGGAAATGTAACGAACCGACCAATTCCCGATCATAATTATCAACAATAATACCATGTCAACTAATTAAGCACCAGAAATTCACCAGATCATTAATAGAAAGAAGTTAGAGGGTGGGAAATAGAAAGAAAGAAAGTTAGAATAGAAGAAGAAGAAGACCATAAATACAACAACATCATCGTAAACACGAATCTCACAATGGAACGAATAAAATATATTATATAACATAACTTTTGAAATACAAATATGTCTGTACATACATAGCATTATCATAGTACAACACATCACAATGGAAATAAATAGTAGTTATCTAATGCTGAATCCTCCTGCTTTAATCCCTTCCTAGTATTTGTAAAATCTCGACTACTTGATTTCCCATACAAATTTGGGCACCCAAGAGTTTAGGGTAAAACAAAAAAAAACTCTGGGTCAGTCTGTGACTGGTGTGAGTAAACTCCAACCATTTGGTTTAACTTTTAAATATCCTTTTGAAAAGAAAGGATAATCATAAGACCGATCTACACATAAACACAAATGGTTTTAATCTTACGGTAACCTGGAACGTTCTTTGAAATCAATATTATTCTGGTATAAGTCCTACTTAAATAAATATCAATCTAGCAGAACGCTTGAACCTCTCACTCCACATACATAGTATACAAACAAAACCACAGGGCTCTTATTGGAGAATGAGTTTCCAAATATGAGAAGGTATGGAACCACCTTCTGATAGTGTACTCTAGAGAGGAATACACTAGGGTTCAACATGAACATCTTGCAACCTAGGCCACACATGATCGTCCACTCACTTCTCTTGAGTGTTCCGAATGTAATATCACCAACAGTTGGATCAACAATCGTTTCGAAAGCATAAAGCAGCGATTGAATAAAGAAGAAAATGAATTTTTCTTTAGATCAGGTAACAATACACCCTAATGGGAGCGACCTACTTAGCCATGTTGCCTGCCCAATTTTTGTCATTTTCCGGTTGTGAGGCTTGAGGCCATGATTACCTTTTTAACACCACAACATCATTCATTTTGAATGTCACATCGTCAAACCCACCAAATCATTAACTGATTTCCCTAAAAATATCATGGGCATAAAGTTAAGAGAAACGAATTCCTCCGCCACCAATGTAAATATGTTTGAAGAGATTAATGGAGATGACCTGCTAGGCATACTCTATCAGACATTCGTCTATACAAGTTGTCCTGGGAGTGGACAAACCAAAGGGACTATCCTACCAATCCATCTTACGTAATTTCTACCTAGGATTAATAGAACAGCCCTTGCACTTTACTTCGTCTTTAATTATCTTTAGCATATTTGATTCGCAACGCTTACACCCATACGGAGTGGCTTCCAAATAATAAACCTGATCCTGGTCTCTCCGTTTTGACAACGAAAAATATAAAATGGCCAAAACTTTGAAAGCCGATTATTTAACTATTAAAGGAACATCCAAACAACTAATGATCCTATTTCCAAATGGAAATTCTATTGATCAAGCAACAATCAACATTTAGCCCTTTATATTAATTTCTTATTAACTTATCATTTCCCAATTCCCCTTCAATATCTTTACCCAGATATTTCTCCAAACTCGTTTAGCCTCTCACGATTCTTGGAAAAACATTTCCATCTATCATAACTATTTATTTTCTATATTCCAGAAAATATCTCTTTTTAATGTCGGAAAACATTTCCATATATTCACAAATAGTTAGTTTCTATATTTAGAAAATATACATTATTAACTTTGGAAAACATTTCCATTTCTTATTCACGCATCCTTATTCTTCCACATTTATTAGTCCCTAACCATAAACTAGTAAGAGAACAACTCCCTAAGTATCAACTTCGAAGGCCGAAACCAACATCAGATCGACACCTAGGAAGCCATTCAACTCGGCTAATCTCTTATCGATTTCTAATTTCCTTAATTTCCTTTCCTAACTTCTTATCAACAAAATCATTTCATTTTTTTATGCTTAGAAAACATTTCCGATTATATTTAGAAAAAGTTTCCAAAATACATTTATATTAATTTAAACGAAT
Source organism: Allium sativum (assembly GCA_030737875.1). Lineage (NCBI taxonomy): Eukaryota > Viridiplantae > Streptophyta > Magnoliopsida > Asparagales > Amaryllidaceae > Allium > Allium sativum. Next base: position 803,878,936 of record CM060909.1, on the reverse strand, counting down.
ATTGTATAAAAACATAGTTACAACCACTTAACCTACCAAATTCCCATTTACTAATTGTATCACTTACCAATCTTTACTACCAAACCTTAATTATTCCTTAGTTAGAAAGGAAATCAATCAAGTTGGGTTATAATTACCTCTCAGACCTTGACTGAACATCATTCGTAACTTCGAAATAGACAAAGTTCAAAACTTAAATCTTAAAAAACACTGCTTACGCGACTCTCGAATTCAGTTTAAGAATCCACTTCTTGTATGGAAAGCAATGATTATAACGATAGTGGTATGACCCATGCTTCTGATATATTAAATCTTAAAATATAACTTTTATTCATTAGTTTGAATAAATACAATATTAACTAATTAATTAAGTAAATAAATGAATCTTGATTAAAACGTAAAGTAAATAGTACTATTTTGAATTCGATATAGTCGAATTTCAATGTATAACTCTCTTTCAAATATTCTTAATTCGATTAACGTTCCGAACTTTGGAATAAATTCCCATTTCAGGTTAACTCAGTTTCCATTTTTATTCTAAATTCCCCTTTGAATTTATCACTCCTAATTCTTACCAATTTCTCTTAAAACCGTCCAAATTTGCAAAATGTTTACTTTAACCTGTTATTCGGTTTAAAATGTGAATATTATTCCCTTATCGAAATCCAGACTTATTTTATCAAATCAAATCTTGATTTTATTTGTAAATACCATCACAGGTTGAAATTCCGTCTATGGAGTCATTTTATAACTTTTCATCCACATTCCACTTTATTATCAAACCTCGTTTACACGTCAACTTCCTAGTTGATTTTGTCTAGTAAGTTTATAATTCAATATCACCTTCATATCCAAATATAATTTATTTATTTTGAACCAAATATAAATTTCCTTGTCAAGTTCTATTTTATATAACATTTAATTTCCAATATAAATTATTTTTAAAACATTCGACATAGTCGAATTCTAATTATAAATCCTTATGGATTTATTTCACTTCCATTCACATTTCGAACATCGAATTTAATTTCAACATTTCCTTTTGGACTTATAATTTCCCTTTTAATTTATTCTTGAATTTACATTTCCAATTTATCCAATGATAATTATTCACTTCATTTATATACATCGTTTATAAATTAAACCACTTGTTTTTGTTATTAAAAACAAGTTATTGTATTCTAGCACATTTGAAATTAAATTTCTGTATCCGAAAAATAGTTTTTCCTTTTTTACAAAACCAAATTCATTTTCTTTTTATTCAAAGTATATTTTTACGGTATTTAAATACTAATTATTTTAGGGCCAATGCTATTCAAGCGTCTAAACACAATAAGTCTATTAGCAAATATCTATCATAATATATGAAAACAAACAATAATAATTTTAAGGAATCCAATTGGATTCCTCCAACCTGTTTTCCTGCATCCACAGATGTTAATCAACGTAGACAACATAAATTTCATTTCAATACGAGATATCAAAATAAATAGAATCAATATTTGACCAACGATTTATATATATAACTATATCTATAATTTCAACTAAATTATTTATAATTTATCCAAACAACCATCACACATCATTTAATCAACATTTATCAATTATAAAATATGTTTATAAAATTATAAAACTGGATAGAGTTAGTGAGTTTACTCAAATTAGTCATTAATCATTGAATAACGATTAACAGTCGATATATCTAATCAGGTGTTTAATTATACCATAACTTGTAACGAGCTCCAAATCGCTCCAAATCAATTCCATTGTGTAGCCTGCATCCATATGATCCTAACGGATCCTTTAAAAAACATGGCCCAGACCCTTTAAAACCCACTCCCTCCACCTTGTACAGTACCCTTCTTCCTAAAAACATTATGCTCCATTGCTTTAGCCATGGTTGTGGTTTTTGTTGATCCCTCCTTCCATTTCACTCCACAAATTCACAAACCACTACCACCACTCTTCTTCTCTCCTCGCGTTCTACACAACCATCCTCATCATAAACAACTCGAATGGCCCTTTCGAAATGCGTCATCATCCCAGGTTCACACACCCCAGCGATACGTGCAAACCTTTTTTCGTTGAAAATTTCCAAAAACTTGCCACAATGTGCGTTTACACCCAGGATCACCAAGATACGCTTCGTTCACCTTGATATCCCCTCCTCCGCTGGCGATAGGCAGCCCTAGCTACTACTGTTCATTATCGATCATCAGAAAATGGACATCGCACCGTATAAAATTATGTAGGAATGAAGCTCTTAAACTCATGATTGCGAAAATATAAATTTCGAGATTTTAGATGGAAGAATGGATTTGTTTTGATTTTTCTAACGATTTTTTTCTCATGATTTTATATCCTGAAGCCATAAAATGAGGCTGCTTATGTTCATATATATAGGATTGCAAAGCTTGGCAGCCACGTATTAGGCTTGGTAGGTCTGCTGGTTTGAAAATTGGCTGCTAACGGAGACATCAATGCAATAGAAGGAAAGCTCTTTGTAGGTTGGCTGTAGTACAATAGGTTGCTTGCTTCAGTTGGAAGGAATATAGTTTCATGTACAGGAAGGTTCAGCCAATTAGTTTATACATTTTTATTCATACAATTATTTTAAACTATTGCTATTACTGCTAAATGTTATATATTTGCGCGATTACATACGAACTCCAAATGTGATGAAAATTGTAATATTATAATAGTTTAATATTATTGACACGATGGAACTGGTTTAGTCTAATTCCGAATATGTTTGTAAAATTTCCTTTATAATCTCAAACGGTTAAATAATACATGTTTAAATGGTACATGTCACAAAATGAATCCAATTGACCCCAAACTTGAAATTTTATAATAATTAATCACTATGGATTTAATAAAATTAGTTTCTTTGAAAACATAGGTCGTTTGGAATTTGGCTATTCTTAATGTGACGGCCCGCCCCGCACCAGCCGACATTTCCAATGAAACGCACTGTGCCGACGTCCAACCAGCACGTGACGGTCATCAAAAGAAAGGAAAGGGAAGGAATTTGAAACTATGTATCATCATAGAACCTCTAGTATATCTCACAACGCATGGAACAAAATATAATAATAATATAACTTGATATAAAATAGGCGAGATAGTGCATAAGCTGAAAACTAAACCAACATAGTAGCGGAAAGATTTAAAATACAGCTCATGATCTAAACCATCGTTATTCCAATTTTTAAAACTGTCTCTAAAGCAAAATAGGAAGGTACACTACTAATGCCCAAAGTAGTGACTAGCAACAACACAGGGAGAATATATCAGAATAATACATGTAAGCCTCCTGCTCATCTCGGGATAACTACTTGTGCATAACCAGCTAACCTGTCTCTAGTCTTCTCGTTTAGGAGCACCCAGAGTAATAAGAAGAGATATAAAACTCTGGGTCAGACAAAAGTCTGGTATGAGCGATAAGCAGTAAAAACGGAACAATAACAGGTATACATAACCATACCTGAACCTGGACCTGCAACCAAAGACTTAGCACAACAGGATGTACAATACTCTAAGGTGACACTAACACATGGTGTGAAAATAATGGGGTGGGGTTGTGCATGTCATGGTGATAGCAAACATCAAACATAGCAATCATCCTCACATCTCTCACTTAGTGCGTAAAGTATACGATATCAACCACTTTGATCACCAAATTCTTTGTTACGATCACTCTGCCCCATGGAGTCATGACGGCTCCATTGCACTGATCCATAACCACTAATACTTTGCTATGTCCACTCTGCCCCATGAAGTCATGACAACTCCACTGCACTGGCTCATAGCCTTGCTAAGATCACTCTGCCCTATGAAGACCTAACAACTCCAATGCACTGATCCATAGCCTAATCCGACTCTCAGTGGTGAAACAAAGTTATGGATGTCGACAACTCCTTAGCACACATCCCATAGCAAAATCCAATCATGAAGTTCACTCACTGGTTCCCATATGGATCCTGAGTTACAACTCCTCATTTGGACTACCTTTACATCTCGGGTTTTGGTCATTATCCCGTTCGCACTTCAGTTTCCACTTGTTGTCCATGCTCGAAGATCAACTCGTGATCCCCCTGGTCATCGGCTCGTGATTCAATCTTTAGCTCGTGGCTCGTGGCGTCGTACTCCACTCGTGATGGCCTCCGGTTCATGGCTTACAGTCCCCTGGTCGTGACATTCTGGTTCGTGGTCAAGTCTCCAGGCACGTCTCGTGGTGAGGAGTGCTTCACGGTTCGTTGACGTGGTCTCCTGACTCTGGTTCGTGGTCCTCAAAGTGGAGCAGCTCGTGGAGTGTGGTCAGCTCGTGAAGGGATGTTCACGATCGGGGTTGGGTCGCATAGGTGCTTCACGAACGGAATTTAACCAATTTCCTGCTCTCTTCCAGTAAGCAATTTACGCCATACGATGGCGTTTTCGACCGTTCTAACTTTACTAAGCAATCATAAAGCATTCCAAACAGTCATAGTAACATGTATAATCAACCATAAACACCAAAACAACAATATGACATGTTTATATTGATCAATCATACCCAAAACCCATGTTTTCCCCTTAATCATGTTTAACCATAAATAATGATAAGATTAGCAAAACTTATCCAAATTATTCCAAATTTCTATCAGAGTCCTAAAATAATATTTAAGAATTTTGCAAATTTTTCTAGATTTTTCTGAGCCAAAATTTCGCTAATTATCACTAATCACCTATAAATAGCAGTAATTAGTGAAAAACAATGCAAATCACTCACCTTAGCCACAAACGAATTATAGATCTGAACTTCTCTACTGTTTTGGGTCGAATTCCTATGCAACACAGCAGCTTCAACTCTGATTTGGTGTTGATTTTCCTTGATTTGGTGTTGATTTTCCTTGATTTTATGTTGATTAGGCTAATATATGCTTAAACGGTGATTTGGGGGTGATTCAGAAGGTGGAGGCCATTGCTAGGGTTCAAAGAATTAAAGTGGCGGCCGTAAAAACTGAAATGAAATGTTTTTCTTAACCCTATCAGCCCTCTCATAACCCTAATCCCGAAATGAGTTATGGGCCTAGCTGCTAATCACTGTAATTAGTCCCGGTTAAGCTGTTTTTCACCTTCCAAACCTTATTTCAGCCATATCTCCCAAACGGTAAGTCTGTTTGATCAATGTGACCACTCTACGGAAAGGTAAACCATCATCTGAATCCAATGCAATGATTTTAAGTCAAATCTTCTTACTAATCAAAAGTTATAGGCGAAACAAGATTTGTTAGGGGCAAAACGGTCATTTAAAAAATCGGAAAAAATCATGAACATCGGAAATGACCCCAATAGTCGTTCCCCAAAGTTACACAATAATACGACTTCATAGGAAAAAGAAATAAATATTCTATGATCGTACGATATGTAGAATGCGGGTCGTTACACTTAAATTCCATATTAAAACCGATATAATATAAATCGATTCTAAAATAAAATAATCTATTAATAATAAAATATTATTATCTTTTATATCCAAACAATATATATAGCTTCAAAATAATCTTATCTCGATTTAAACTCAATATTTCCGTTTTTAAGTTAAAACGATATCCAGTCTATTTAAAATTTGATTTATTTTATTAAATAAATCGTTATAGTTTATAAACGATTCCGATTTATTTTATTAAATAAATCATTATAGTTTATAAACGATTCCATAACGACTTTCTAAAAATTTGATTTGGACATAACTCACAATCTATAATATAAAATCCCCATTTTCTCTTCCATTAGAAAAATATAGTTCAATAGATTTGAACGTTTCTTGTTTCAACTAATTCCGACTCATAACAAGTCCTGTATATTTAGTTAAAGTTCAAAACATAAGATTACGAACTACTATGACGTTACGAGCTCATTTTCAATTTAATTATAATTTATTCATTCAAACCTTGTTTAAATAATAAATTCGTTATCACAACACAAATCCAAACACCATAAGATTTCTTATATTATCCAATTCACGTAATATCGCAGATTCAATTATTTTCGATTATTTTGGAAATAAATATATTATTCCACTATTTATATTAATTACATATTCAAAATATTCAATTCAAGCTATTTAAATTACCAAACCACTATTTAAATAATTAAATAAATTAATTTTTCAATAGCTAAAAATCCGAGATGTTACATTCTGTTTGCGAACAAATTAATAACTGTAACAATTGTTTAATTCGTTCGGATTTCCTAAACAATAAGCGTTGTTGTAAAGGGTGTCGAACTCTGGGACCAAAAATTATTTTACTAATAAATCCAGTCAAGTTATTTCGAAATTTTGATTGTTTGAAAATAACAGAAAAAAGAGTTTTTAATAATAAATGAAAACAATTAGGGAGCAATGACATAAACTAGATTAATATGAATTAATAATCAAATAGATTAGTACAGATCTAATTCATGTTTCTATCACAAACATGAATCAATGATAATTAGGTTTCTAGAAGCAAATAGGTGAATAACGACAAGTATAGCCTATGCAGGAGCTAACCTTTTAAACGACCATAGGCTATCAGGACAGATTCACTATTTTATTTCTAAAACCCTAAAAGTTAGATCTAAATCTGATAAGCGTTAGATCGAACTCGAATATACCCTTTGAAGGAGCATAGCTCTTAAACGACACAGAGTATGAAGGTTTAGATCTAACCCTTGGTTCAGATCTAGATATATATAATAAAGTCCTAATCTTTTTTGGCTGTGTGATTCATATTGAATCTAATCTAAGCGTCATCACCTCCTAATTAAAGGGTATTAGCTAGACATAGCTAAATGAGAAATGGGGAAAAAGAAAATAAACAACATAAACATAAATATAATAAAATAACAACTAAGAAGAGAAGGAGAAGAATAGTTTTATTCCAGAGAAGAGTTATAGAATAAAACTTAGTGTAATTCTAAATGAAAGAGATACAATGTATTTATAGTTGCTATAGCCAAGACTAGTGGCCAATTACACAATATGGGACAAAAACCCTTTTCCCAAATAACAAATAAACCAAATAGCAAAATGTGAACGCGTGTGAATGGACATGCAAATGTCATAGCTTGCGGGCGTCAAATGGCATGAACTTCAATTGTTTTGAGCATGAATAAGAACTCCATAACATCCGAGACAAGCGATCATTATGAAAAGCATTGAATCTTGACTTTAAAATATGCAACAGAAGGTGGTGAACAACAACATTTCTTTAGGTCTTCAAGCTTTAATCCAGATCTAAAACTCAACAATCTTCTTACATCAATTCTTCAAGCTTTTCAACATTTAAGTGCATCTATCCATTCATCGTAAATAATATGAAAACACAACTATAAATACACAGTATCAATTATCTTAAAGAGAAAACAAGATAAATAAGGGACAAAATATACACATTTAGGTGTATATCAAATACTCCCACACTTATCCTTTTATTCATCCTCGAATAAACTAAACTAAGATATGTCACACTTTCGTAGGAAACACGATTGCATTTTGCGTATGCAACAAGCCATTAGAACCCTAGGTGTCCCTAGTAGGATGAGTGTTGTCTCATGAGGGATATCAGTGGATACTACCCACAAAATCCAAAGCACCTTATGTATGCGGATTAATCAAATAATATATTTAAGGTTTTTCATGTTCCAAGGATTTTACCTAACTTCAATAAAGTCCAAAATTGTCCATCCCATAATTGGTGCAACAATGAGTAAATTTTTTCAAGCCGAATCATAATTCCATGATAACACTGTAATTGCCTTGAAGGTTAAGAGCGTGGTGTTAACCGAAGTCGACAATGTGCACCCAATTATTTATTCTTTTTTTTTGAATAATTTTGCACCAGTGTAACTGTAATGTATTGGATGTGAGTTATGCATAGATGAAGGAGAATTTTTGTAAGTTCTAAAAATATTATAGATAAGAGGGCAAGTGTTTTAGTTGAACTTCAAGCTATAAAAGATAAAATAACTCTAAGGCACATATGGACGTTTTGTTTCCTTTCATCTCCTCTGCTACAATCCTCACTTCTAAATACAGTATAATGGATGTGAATGGAATGGAAATGAATGCTTTATAGTCAAGAATGATGAATGACTATTTTATTCTTGGAGATTTTGTCTTTATTGCATTTTTTTCCTTCTTCCTTTTTTTTGATGAATGATGAGTGGAGATGGAATGATACCATATTATTTCATTTGATTCCTCCTGTACTAAGCGAACCATAACCAACACCTCATGAAAGGAAAATTTTGTGCCCTAGTTACTCTATTTCTATAACCCTAATTCAACACGCATGTCTGGATTGATGTTATATAAAAAGATGAAAGGAAAGATAAGCAAAGTTTCATAAGATAGATAACCCATATAAAATAAGATATGGTATATGGTTATCCTACCTTAAAACAAGTATGGAGTGGGTAGTGTAATATTGGTATAAAAAGTAACGTTTTTAACCTTTAAACAAAAGGTTCTTAAGTATACCAATATAAGAAAAAAACTTGCCGAAACATGAATGTAAATCAACTAAAACTTGGGTTTGAATAATGTGGGGGTATCGAAGAAGAACGCTACAATGAGTCATTTCTCCTTAAGTGGGCCAAGTGGAATTTAGAACTTACAAAGTTGAAAATTCGAGTGATAAGAAATATTATGCATGAAAACACACTCAGAAAATCCAACAAATGTAGGTGCAAAATCATTTTTATTTGATTTGATTTTTTTTGACTATTTTTACTTGAACATTCTAACTTGTATAACAAGAGTTGACACGCTTACTCCAGATCCTGACTGATGTCTGCACAGTCTAAAGCTAGCATCTTAAAAAGACACATTACGACTCAATGAGTAAATAATTTTCATTCCCATCACCCAATAATTCAAGTTATCAAACAAGAACGAAGGTGTTATTTATGAATTTTAAGTTAGTCCTTGTTCAACGAATGACCTAGTTCATAAAATTTGATCGCTGATGTAATGTAGACCCCCTTCCCACACTTGAGTGTGACTGTATCCTCACAGTCGTTATTTAGACATATCTTAGTGAGAGGAAAAGAAAATAAGATAATATTTACGTATGTACAAAAGAGTGTTAGTGCGTCTTACCGATTGTAATGTGGCTCATGGAGGACCATGAGCTCTTCCTCTTGGTTGGGTACTAGTTCCAAGTAAGATTCAAGGCGTTGACCATTGACCTTATAGGATGATCCATCAGTTGCATTCTCAATTTCTACCGCACCATACGAAAACCGGTTCGTACAGTGTAAGGTCTTGTCCATCTAGATTTTAACTTACCCGGAAATAAATGTAATCTTGAGTCATACAACCGAACTTTTTGACCTGGCATGAAAGTTTTACGTAAAATTGATTTATCATGAAACACTTTCGTTTCATCCTTATAAATTCAGTCGTTTTCATTGGCATCATTTCGAATTTTATTAAGTTGAAGCTTCCTAAGTTCACCTGCTTGCTCTAAGTCTGGATTTAGAGTTTTTACTGCCCATAATGCCCTATGTTCTAGTTCAACTGGCAAGTGACATGGCTTACCAAAAATCAACCGATAAGGGGACATACCTAAGTTTGTTTTGAAAGCGGTGCGGTAAGCTCAAAGGGCATCGGTTAACTTTTGGGACCAATCTTTACGATTTCGATTCACAGTTATCTCAAGGATTTGTTTAACCTGCCTATTCGATACTTCAACTTGCCCACAAATTTGAGGATGGTAAGGAGTGGACAACTTGTTGGTTATCAAATACTTTCTCATGAGGTCTTTAAAAGAACGATTGCAGAAGTGTGTTCCGTTGTCGTTGATTATTGTGCGAGGTGCGCCAAACCAAGAAAAGATGTTTTAATTTAAGAAGCACACAACAACCTTATTATCTTTTGTTTTGCATGGAACAGCTTCGACCCATTTAGAAATATAGTCAACGACCAAGAGAATATAGTTCCCAAAAGAACTAGGGAAGGGTCCCATGAAGTTTATACCTTAAACGTAAAAAAAATTCGACTTCTTGAATGGGGTTTAGTGGCATCATATTTCTTTTACCAATTTTTCCTAGGAATTGACATCGATTACAAATTTTGCGAAAATCGTAAGCATCTTTGAAAAGACTAGGCCAGTAGAAACCTGATTGGAGAACCTTTTCAGCTGTCTTTTTGGGATCGAAGTGACCACCACAGGCTTGGTTGTGACAGAAAGAGAGGACACTGCAAGTTTCAGTGTCAGGAACACACCTTCAGAGGATTTGGTCAGGACAGTATTTGAAAAGATAAGGGTCGTCCCAGAAAAAATGTTTCATTTTGGAAAAGAATTTGTGTTTATCCTTCTTAGACCAAAAAGTAGGGGTCTGCTTGGTAACTAAGTAGTTGACAATGCCAGCGAACCAAGGATCAGTGGATAAAGAAAAGAGCTGTTCATCTAGAAAATTCTCGTTGATCGGAAGAAAAGAAGATGAAGCATTTGGAAGCCAAGACAAGTGGTATCCAATAATGTTGTGGGATCCTTTCTTATCCTTTATGGTAATGTCAAATTCTTAAAGTAGAAGGATCCAACTAACAGGACGAGCCTTAGCATCCATTTTAGAGAAAGGGTACCTAAGTGCGGAGTGATCGGTGTGAACAATGATGTGTGAGCCAACTAGATAAGGTTTACATTTTTCTAGAGCGAAAAAGATGGCCAAAAGTTCCTTTTCAGTGGTCGTATAATTGATTTGAGCATCGTTCAAAAGTCTTACTTGCGTAGTAAATGATAAGAAGAATATTATCGATATGTTGTCCTAAGATAGCGCCTATAGCGAAATTCGAGGCGTCATAATAATTTCAAAAGGAGAGCACATGATAGGGGCAGAGACAAGTTCATTTTTGAAGATGCTCAAAAGATGAAACACAGTTAGAATTGAAGTCAAAAGGAACATCCTTACCAAGAAGATTAGTCAAAGGTCGATTGATTTTGCTAAAATCCTTTATAAAGCGACAGTAAAAGCCAGCATAACCTAAAACAGATCGGATGTCCTTAATGGACTTGGGAATGGGAAGGTTAGATATAACCTCGATTTTGGCTTTGTCTACTTCAATTCCTTTATTAGAAATGACATGCCCTAAAACAGTGCCATGTTTGACCATGAAGTGACATTTTTCCCAATTAAGAGTTAAGTGTTTATCTTTGCAATGGTTAAGAACAAGATCAAGGTGATGTAAACACTCATCGTATGAATTCCCAAAGATGGAAAAATCATCCATGAAAACTTCCAAAAATCACTCAATCATATTAGAAAAAATCTAATCATGCACCTCTAGAAGGTTGCAGGTGGATTACAGAGACCAAAAGGCATACGACGGAACATAAATGTACCGAATGGACAAGTGAAAGTGGTTTTATCTTGGTCCTCAAGAGTGATTGGGATTTGATTATAGCTCGAGTACCCGTCAAGGAAACAGTAGTACTCGTTACCGGCTAGTCATTCTAACATTTGATCGATAAATGGTAGAGGGAAATGATCCTTACGTGTTGCAGCGTTAAGTTTCCTATAATCATTACAAACACGCCAAGCCATCTGGGTGTGGGCTGGGATAAGCTCAATAGCTTCGTTTTGGACCACAGTTATCCCTGATTTCTTAGGTGCAATATGAATCGGACTAACCCATTAACTATCAGAAATCAGGTAGATGATTCCATTGTCAAGACATTTAAGGATTTCAGCATGAACTGCTTCTTTCATGATGTGGTTTAGTCGATGCTAGGGATCACGAGTGGGTTTTGCATCATCTATAAGGTGGATTGATGTTGGACTACCGAAGGACTAATCCCCTTAATATCAGCCATAGACCAACCAATTGCTTCCTTATTTTTCTTAAGGATGGGAAGGAGCAATTATTCTTGCTCTCTAGTAAGGTCAGAAGTGATAATGACAGGAAGAGTTTCATTGTCTCCTAAGTAAGCGTAATTAAGATGACTGGGAAGCACTTTGAGTTCGGATTTGAGAAATGAATCAACCGAAGAAATTTGTTGAGGGATAGACTCTGTTGTTAGAGGCTCGACAAGATTTGATTCAGAGACATTTTTGCGGATATCTTGAAAGAAAGTTTCATAATTCGTTCAATTTTGTTGTTCAAGTGGTCGAGCTCAGGTTTATTATCGTGGACCTCATGGATTTCAGAAAACTGGTCCACATCAAAGGTAGGAGAGTTTTCTATTCTGAAAATGTTTAGTTTGATGGTCATGTTACCGAAAGAAAGTTTCATAGACCCATTTCTGTAGTTGATAAGCACATTAAAGGTTGATAAGAAGGTTCATCCTAAAATCAAAGGGATCTGGATTGCAAGATTGCTTACCTGTTGAGTTTCTAGGACAATGAAGTCAACTGGAAAGATGAATTCGCCTACTTTTATCAAAACATCCTCGATTTCGCCCATAGTTCTCTTAATTGAACGATCAGCAAGCTGGAGGGTAACCTTGGTGGGTTCCAGTTCTCCTAGTCCTAATTGGCGGTAGACGGAATATGGAAGAAAGTTAACACTAGCACCTAAGTCTAGCAGGCATCTATCGATTTTCTTGTCCCCAATGGTACATGAAATTGTGGGGCAACCAGGATCATTGTATTTCGCTGGCGTTGATTGGGACAAGACTTCGCTTAGAGTTGCCGCTAGAAACACTTTATTAAGTACATGTGTATGACATTTTTGAGTGCGCAAATCTTTTAGAAATTTAGCGTATTGTGGAACTTTTTGTATAATATCTAAAAGAGGAATGTTCACTTTACCTTGCTTAAATATTTCAAGGATCTTTTCTAGCTGATCTGTCTTTTTCCTAGGTCGGAGTCTTTGAGGAAATGGAGCAGACAACTCAATAGGTTGGGCTACTTGAGTTTGAGGATGGTCCTGATCAGAAATTGGCTCAGTGTTTTGATCCGAGTTGGTCAAATTTTTGGTAGGGTTTGGAATATCGTCAAGTAAATCATTTGGGTTGACCATATGGTTGTCAATATTTTTGCCTGATCTAAGAGTCATGACCGCATTCAAGTGAACAACGTTTGAATCTTGAATGATGTGAATTTGGTTGGAGTTTGAATTTTGTCCTCTAGGGTTTTGGATGGGTTGACTTGGAAACGTACCCATTTCCCTTTCACTTAATCTAGAGTTAATTGAGACATTTGATTTTGAAGTTCACTCATTTGTTGATTCGTGTTTTTCTTGTATGAGTGTAACGAGTTTTTATTTTCAATACTTTGCTCAGTCATCTTCTCTAATAGTTTACCCACCTTAGATAAACTCCTCTCAATAGTGGAAAGGCGATTTTCATCTTGGGGTGCGACCGTTTGATGAGATTTGTGAAAGGCGCCTGGTTCGAATTGTACTGATTTTGCCTAAAGGGATTCTTCAAAGCATTGTTCAGAAATGCTTGATTCGAAGGTCTATTCATCAGGGGGTTATTTGGACCATAAGAAAGATTTGGGTGGTTTTTGGGTCCGTTGAAAGCATTCACTTGCTCAAGGGACTGGGGACACTCACAGCCATATGATGACATATGTGACACATGGCTTGGGAAATGTTATTAGACTGAGTGTGTGTTCTAAAAACGTTCAGTAATGCATTTTCAAGAGCCTTAGAAGAAGAGGATTCAATAGAATTACAACTGGAACGCGATTAAAGAGATTTTTCATTGGTTCGTTCCCATTGTTTTGATTTTTCTGTTAACTCATCCAGAAATTCCCAAGCTTCTACGTCGATTTATTTTACGAAATTGCCCTGGCACATAGACTCTAACATTTGCCTAGATCTGTTATCGAGTCCATTGTACAAAGTTTAACATAACGACCATGTTTCGTAACCATGATAGAGACAACTTAAAAACACTTCTTTAAATCTTTCGAAATATTGCCAAAAAGATTCCCTCCTTTTTGGTGAAAATTAGTGATTTTGTTTTTGACTCTAGCTGTTTTTTCTGGAGGGTAAAACTTTTTAAGGAAAATTGCTATAAATTCTTTCCATTTTCTTATCGAATTCAGAGGCCAGCTGAGGAACCAATTTTCTACGGAGTCTGTTAGTGCGAATGGAATCAAACGCAGTTTAATACCACCCTCTCATAATTGTTGTAATTTAAAGGTTACACAAGCTTATTCAAATTTCATTAAGAAACTTTATGGTTCATCATGAGAAAAATTACCGAATTTGGGGAGGATGCTTATCTGACTCGATCGGATTTCGAAGTGGTTACCCACAAGATCGGGTAACTGAATGCAAGAAGGGACAATAGCTCTTTAGGGAAGGAATCTGTCCATCAGGGTAAGACGTGTGGATTCGTTAGTCATTTCTAAGGATTATTCAAGTAATATGGGTTTTGGGGAAAGAGAAAATGTTTGATTCGAACTAAACGACGGGATTCTTGGTCACAGATCCAGGTTTGCATGCACCAGAAAGAAAGAGAAAAGAGTTCGCCAAAGAAATTTTGACAAAGAAGAAGTTCGGAAAGAGGTGAGAGAGAGGAAATTTTTAAAAAAATGGGAGTTTTTTGAAAATTACAACCTACAGAACTAACTAGGGCTAAAGAACAAAAAAATTAAAAGATTTTTTTCATTTTTCAAATTTTTTTCTTTTTTGAGGAGTTTGATTTTTTTTAATTGCAATTCACAAAACAATCAGACACGCAGAAATTAGCTACAATAAAAATTTCTGTCCTTAGTAGCTCCTAACTGAAAATTTATAAACCTAATAATTTTAAACTACACAAGTAACAAGTCTCACCCATATCGGGACAGGATTTATAAGTGCACCACGAATCACCGTAGCAATGCAACTGAAGTTTTAAGAACCTGATTGAGTTCGAAACTATACCCTTTCTTAGACACTTAGAGAGTTAGCTAGTATAGTCCTAAGTATTAAGAAAATAAATTTTACCCTAATTGAGCACGTGACACCCATAAGTCTAGAGTCTATAATTTTTATTTATTAATGCATCTTTTTCCAAGTATGAATGCAATTTTCTGGGCCAAGGGAGGGTAATGACTTCACTACCTTATGTGAATTGGGTTGTGCCCATAACAGAATGAATAAAGATGCAGAAATAATAATCATAGAAATTAAAAGATTTTACAAGCAAGCCGTTGCCCCTGTAGAAGATTTTTACAAGCAATTTCTATATTTTTCAAGCAGCAGCAGTCTCTGTAGAGTTTAGAAAATACTAACTTAGAACTGCAGTCCGTCCAATGAAACTAAGTAGTGCTAGCGCGTTCACACCCCACTTGGTGTGCAACCGCTCCAATAATTCAAATTCTGCTAATTGCAAAAATACTAACCTATAAAAAATACTAAACTAAATAAGATAAACAAAAACTAAAAAAAAGTGTTAAATCACAAAGGACAATCAAATAATGGATGGAAGTATATGGCACACAGGGAAAGAAATAACTAACCCAAGATCTTTAAATCATACACACTCAACAAAATCGTTGAACGGTCGCAATCTTAAGCTCTTTGGTCGATCCGTTCAATATGGCTTCATCCAAAAGGAATCAGTCCATGGTCAACAAATTAAACAAAAGGAAATGATCACATCCCCCTTTATTCTCTTAGAAACCAATATGCAGTCACATATCCTCTGGGTTTTTTTAACAAATCGTGCCACAAAAAATTGGAAACAAATCGCCTCCTCTTTCTCTTCTATTTTTCTCGACTTTTCAAATTTTTGGTTGGATTTGGGTATCGCGATGGTGCGATTTGAACAGTTTTGAAGAGCTGTCGACTAGGATGAATCGAGGTTCGAGTAAGCAAGTTGATTTGGGTATCGCATTAGGAGATTTAGGGCTTCCTGTTTTGAAAAGAGGGCTCGGCGATGGATTGAAGGCTGATGCGATTTGACTGAAGATTGGGGTTGTGTGCGTTGTGAAGGTGATTGACTTGGTGGTGATCAGGAATATGGATTGTGTTGTTTGTGGGTTTGTGAATTCACGTTGGTCTAAGATGGAGGGACACTAGTTTTGTTCGTGAGGAGGATCGACAGACGTGTAGTGGGGTTGAGTTAAAGGCGAAGGAGAGGGAGGCTGAATCAGTGCGATTCAGCTGGAGTACGATGGTGAATTGAGGAGTTTGCTAGTAGTTTTGTGGAGTGGTAGTATTGCAGCAAGGACTGGTTTTGTGGTTGTTTTGAAATTGCAGGGTTGATGACTGTGGTTGGTTGTTGGAAAGATGGTGAAGTTACTACGATTATGCGAGATGTGGGTGTCACATAGGGGCCGATGTTTGGGGTAACAGTGCGGTTGTAATGGAAGTGTGATGGGTATTGCGTGAGGGGTATTGGCTATGATGACGGTATGGAAAGACTTGGGTTTTAAAACAAAGCATCCACAACAAGTTCAGTTCTGGGATGGTGATGGCAGAAGCTTGGTGTTTATCGGAGACGTGATAGAGGGTGGAAGAAGAAATGTACAGCAAGGAGAGAAAAATTGGAAAGATTTTTTATTAATTTTAAATTGTAGAAACTTGGAAAAGAAATAAATGAAAGGGGGAAAAGAAATAAAATAAATGAAAGGGTTTTAAAACTTGAAGTACGTGTTTTTTTTCTCTTGTCCTTGAGATTATGGTATCAATAATTTAATACCAAATCTTCTAAGCAAAATTTTTTTCTATATATGAAAGAAAACAAAAGCAAGAAATAAAATAAAAAGTATTTTTGTGTGTTTTTTTAATGGAAAGAAATAAAAATATAACCCGAAGGGTTTACAAATAAAATTATTTTGATCCCCGGCAACGATGCCAAAATTTATTTGCAAACAAATTAACAACTATAAACAATTGTTTAATTCGTTCAGCGTTCCTAAACAACAAGGGTTGTTGTAAAGGGTGTCGAACTCTGGGACCAAAAATTATTTTACTAATAAATCCAATCAAGTTATTCCGAAATTTTGATTGTTTGAAAATAACAGAAAAAAATTGAGTTTTTAATAATAAATGAAAATGATTAGGGAGCATTGACATAAAATAGATTAATATGAATTAATAACCAAATAGATTAATACAGATCCATATCATGTTTCTATCACAAACATGAATCAACGATAATTAGGTTTCTAGAAACAAATAGGTGAATAACGACAAGTATAGCCTATGCAGGAGCTAAGCTCTAAAACAACCATAGGATATCAGGATAGGTTCACTATTTTATTTCTAAAACCCTAAAAGTTAGATCTAAATCTAGTAAGAGTTAGCTCTTAAATGACACAGAGTATGAAGGTTTAGATCTAACGCTTAGTTCAGATATAGATCTATATAAATAAAGTCCTAATCCTTTTTGGCTATGTGATTCATATTGGTTCTAATCTAAGCATCATCACCCCCTAATTAAAGGGGATTAGCTAGACATAGCTAAACGAGAAATAGGGAAAAAGAAAATAAACAACATAAACATAAATAAAATAAAATAACAACTAAGAAGAGAAGGAGAAGAATACTTTTATTCCAGAGAAGAGTTATAGAATAAAACCCAATGTAATTCTAAATGAAAGAGATATAATGTATTTATAGTTGTTATAGCCAAGACTAAGTGGCCAATTACACAATGTGGGACGAAAACCTTTTTTCCCACATAACAAATAAACCAAATAGCAAAATGTGAATGTGTGTGAATGGACATGAAAATGTCATAGCTTGCGGGCATCAAATGGCATGAACTTCAATTGTTTTGAGCACGAATAAAGGACTCTATAACATCCGAGACAAGCGATCATTATGAAAAGCATTGAATCTTGACTTTAAAATATGCAACAGAAGGTGGTTGAACGACAACATATCTTTAGGTCTTCAACCTTTAATCCAGCTATAAAACTCAACACTCTTATTACATCAATTATTTAACTTTTCAACAATTAAGTGCATCTATCCATTCATTGTCAATAATCTGAAAACACAACTATAAATACACAGTATCAATTATTTTAAAGAGAAAACAAGATAAATAAGCAGATAAAATATACCCATTTACGTGTATATCACATTCCTTTCCCCTTAAAAGAATTTCGTCCTCGTAACCCACTTGGTTGAGAACTTACATTCCATATCTCCTCAACTCAGTTCTTAACAGAACTTTTAATTCTGTTTATCTCTATTAACATGTCCATCATTTTTGGATAGTCCATTATCACATTCTTATATTCAATCCATATGCTCTCCTACATATTTGCACATCTATTCAAATTGATTTGAATTCAATTTATTATTTTTAGTATTTCACTTTAAATCTTATTAACCAATTATGGTTTCTTATTTCAATTACAATTGACAAGTCGATTTCTAATTATCAAAAAAATTCTTAGAAATTTTCTAGCTCTCTAAATTTTTGGAAAATTTTTCCAGCGTCTCCTTTGCATGGCTTAATTGGTACAACTACAACTCACCTTTGTAGGCCTCTCCAATCGAAAAAGAAAATCAAAAGGCAAAGAGGCTTGCTAAATAGTCTTATAACTCATCAAAATCATATGTAATATAATCTTGTACATTTTTTGTCGGGAATTCAACTTTATCTCTTCCATTTGCTACCAATTCAACATATACAAATAAATTCCCAATTGATCTCCAATCAGTTCATCCTCAAACCCAATCATTTGCTTATACCTAAGCCAAATTCTACTTCAATTTCAAGTTCCATTCTCAAACTCTTAACTTACCAATCCATTATGCTTAACCAAATTAAGTTCCATTCCCACGCTCCATTAACTAATTAATTTCTCTAATCAGTCGTCTTCTTCTCAAAATTCAAAATATGATTTTTATTTCAAAAAACAATCCATTTACTCACCTGAGTCCAATTATATCCCAAAATCCAATTTTACTCAATATCATTCTATTTCAACTCAATTCTTAACTTGCCTTAGTTAAATTTCCATTTTTATTTTCTTTTACAAATTTCTATTTATTTTTTTTAATTCAAACAATCTCTTCCTGAGAGTTTTTAAATAGTTTAGTTTTTTCTAAAATCAAATATTCCATTTCTGAATTCAAAATAACTTATTTTCTCAAAACAATTCAAAGCAATATCTTTGGTAGCAATCCGTCACTTAGAAACTCAAAAATGAACACTGATTATGTGTCCAACATCATCAGGGCTATTTTCCAGTAACCCGAAGTGAGTTCAATACTATATTACTTTCAAAACTCATTTCATAAACACTTCCATTATGAAATTACTTCAAAACATATGTCACAATACTTGGAAAAGATTTCCAAATCTCCCAGTATCTTAAAAATTTACATATATTTAATCCAAAATTTATTTTCAAACATTTTCAAAGTTTCTAGAGTTTTTATTTCCAACTCCGGTTTAAATCCGGATTTAATCCATCTGCTTTTATATATTACACTTATACGAGTTCTGATTGGTTATTTATAACCATCTCAATTATAATTTTATTCGATTATAATAACAACCAACACATCCAATATACTATAATAATTCTAATATATACACTTTCTTTATATCAAAATATACTTTGGGTAAAATTATTCCATTTACCCCTTTTTCAAAACATACTGTGTCGATTCATCGTATTCAAGTGCTTCGAAACCGCTATCGCTAGAGTGGGTCATACTGATCAACCAAAATTCAAAATCCACTCAACAAACACAATATAAAACAATTTTTGTAAAATTAACAAGTATGCTCTCCCATATATACATTCAACTCAATCTAGGATATTACTAACCCCATATCTTTTGAGTTACGCCACAGAGATAAGGTTATCACTCAACCTTCAGCTCTGATACCCCATTACGAACCGACTAATTCCTGATCCTGATTATTGACACTAATACCATGTCAACTAATCAAGCACCAGAAATTTACCGGATCATTAATAGAAAGAAGGTAGAGGGTGAGAAATAGAAAGAAAAAAGTTAGAACAGAATAAGAAGAACATAAATACAACAACATCAGAGTAAACATGAATCTCATAGCTGAACGAATAAAATATATTATATAACATAACTTTTGAAATACAAATCTGACTGTACATGCATACCATTATCATAGTACAATGCATCACAATGGAAATAAATAGTAGTTACCTAACACTGAAGCCTCCCGATCCATGCCCTTCCAAGTATCTGTAAAATCCTGATTACTTGGCAACCCATACAAATTTGGGCACCCAAGTGTTTAGGGTTAAAAAAAATTAAATTTGGGTTACTCGTGGGATTGGTCTGAATAAACTCCAACCATTTGGTTTAGCTTTGAAAAATCCTTTTTAAAGGAAAGGATACTCATAAGATCGATCCACACATAAACACGGATGGTTTTAATCTTACGATAATCCAAAATATTCTTTAAATCAATATTATTCTTATATTATAATAGCGTCTATCTCAAATAAATATCAATCTAGCAGAACGCTTGCATCTTACGCTCCTCATACATAGTATACAATCAAAACCATAAGGCTCTTATTGGAGAATGAGTTTCCAACTATGGCAAGGTATGGAACTACCTTCCGATAGTGTATTTATAGAGAGGAATACAATGGGGTTCAACAAGAACATCTTGCAACCCAGGCTACACATGACCGACCACTCACTTCTCTTGAGTGTTCCGAATGTATTATCACCAATGGTTGGGATCAACAACCATTCTGAAAGCATACAACAATGATAAAATAAAGAAGAAAATGATTTTTTTTCTATAGATCAGGTGACAATACATCCTAATAGGAACGACCCACTTAGCCATGCCTTCTTCCCGATTTTTTTCATTTCCCAATTGTGAGGCTTGAGGCCATACTTACCTTATTAACACCACAACATCATTCACTTTGAATGCCACATAACACCACAGCATTATTCACTTTGAAGGCCACATCATCAAACCCACCAAATCATTAATTGATTTCCCCAAAAATATCATGAGGATAAATGTAATAGAAACGAATTCCTCTGTCACCAACGTAAATGTGTTTGAAGAGATCAATGGAGATGATATGTTAGGCATACTTTGTCAAATATTCATCCATACAAGTTGTCTTGGGACTGGGCAAACCGGAGGCACTATCCCATCAATCCATCTTAGGCAATTTCCACCGAGGATTAACAGAACAACCCTTGTGCTTTACTCCATCTTCAATTATCTTCATCATATTTGATTCACAACACTTATGCCATTACATAGTGGTTTTTAGATAATTAACCTGATCCCGGTCTCTACACATTGGCAACGGAATTATAAAATGGCCAAAACTTTGATAACCGATTGTTTAACTATCAAAGGAACATCCAAACAACCAATGATCCTGTTTCCAAATGGAAATTCTATTGATCAGGTAATAATCAAACATAGCCCTTTAAATTAATTTCTTATTAATTTATCATTTCCCAATTTCTCTTCAATATCTTTACCTAGATATTATCCAAACTCGTTTAGCCTCTCACGATTCTTGGAAAAACATTTCCATCTATCATAACTATTTATTTTTTATATTCTAGAAAATATCTCTTTTTAATATCAGAAAACATTTCCATATATTCAAAAATTCTTATTCTCTATATTTAAGAAAATATACATTGTTAACATTGGAAAACATTTAAACTTCTTATTCATGCATCACTATTCTTCCATATTCATCAGTCCCTAACCGCAAACTAGTAAGAGAACAACTCCCTAAATATCAACCTCGAAGACCAAAACCAACATCAGATCGACACTCAGGAAGCCATTCAACTCAACTAATCTCAAGTAAGTTTCTAATTTCCTTAACATCATTTCTTAACTTCTTATCAACCAAATCATTTCATTCTTTTATGCTTAGAAAACATCACCAAATATATTTAGAAAACCTTTCCGAAATTCATTTATATCGATTTAAATGAATGTTGTATAAAAACATCATTACAACCACTCAACCTACCAATTGCTCATTAATTAATCATATCTCTAACCAATCTTTACTACCGAACCTTAACCTTAGTCAAAAATGAAATCAATCAAGTTGGGGTATAATTACCTTTCATACCTCACCATAACATCATTCTTAACTTCAAAATAGACAAAGTCCACAACTTAAAACTTAACAAACATTGCTTACGCAACTCTCGAATTTGGTTTAAGAATCCACTTCTTTTACGGAAAGCAATGATTATAACGATAGTGTTATAACATGTTAGACCAATAAATGGCACTAACACCCAATATGATAGATTTCATACAGCATAATCGAGAATAATCATCAAAAAGCACAGAAAAAGCAATCGACATACGAAATTTATAGTGGTTCGGCATTAACGAGCCTACATCCACTTTATAGTTTCTCATTTCATTTAGAAATTACAATTGCAATGAATATAGATACTCAAGCATTCGATTATAATAAATTTCTCTCTCTCAATTCACTAGTTTCATTACAAAAGAGGATGATTGCATGTAGTAGAGCGGCGGCTATGGCCTATTTTTTCCACATTCAGGTATTTATAAGCGTGGGAAGGCTGCCTGGGTAGGCGGGTCGGATGTGACACGTGGCGGGCTCATAGGAAACCTCGGAGGTAGTGGAGAATGTGGGGAAAGGCTCTTTAGTTCGTGGGATAACATTTGTATAGAAATCTAGTTTAATGGGCTAAAGAATCAGTTCATGGATGACGTGGCATAATTGTTTTAGAGCAGCAGGTACAGGGCGGATCAGATAGGGGTACTCTGATCTGATCCGAAAAGGGGATCTGATCCGATCCAATTCGAAAGGGGGGATCTGATCCGATCTGAAAGGGGAATCCGATCCGGTAACATTTGCATAAACAGTTCAAGTTTTCCAACCTTCTATCACTCCATCCAAGTGATCGTCAATCAATGTAAGTTCATACTCAAGTCCCTGGCTTTGGGTAGCCTAGTCACAAAGCAGACTAACATTTTGCCCCCCAAAGTACATCTTATCACAGATGAGGTGTGCTTTGAATAAGTCGAGCTAAATCTTTTTGGAACATCATCCACCCTTGAGGAGGCTTTATTAGATTGTTGTGTCTTATTGAGTAGTTCCATCATATGGATTTTTCTGTATAATGGCTTGTCATATATCGCACTACTTCCGTTGATGCTTATCGGGACAAATTCCATGGCTAGAGTGGTCAAGATGATCAAGTGATCTTGGACCTTGTCGAATCAAGAGGTTGAATTCCTTCATCATAAGTCATGTAGGATCATTGGCTCCCGTGTAAGATCATACATGCATAAGTTAATTCCACAAGATGCCATCTTCCTATGCAAGTCAAGTGTATTATTGAGTCAGGCTTTCTTTTATGTATAAGTCAATGTATGAAACAGTCATCCAAGTCATAGGGTAGTATCGGAATCTATAGGCTTTAAGCTAGCATCTGGACCATTGGGATAGAGTGCATCAGAATTGGCATATGAATATGTCATTTGTGCTTGGATTTGGACTATCTCGATATCAGGATATTAATCTAGGGCTCCACGATCACATCGAATTGTAACAGTAAGGCATCCATGATCACTTCAGATCGTTTTATAATCCCGTGATCACATACGAGTCATTGCGATATGTTGTTGAAAACATGCAAGCCAACATATGGTAAGATCGTCACAATCATAAGACAGCAGAGGAGTTTATCACACTCTCCATTTGATGCAGTTGCGGATCAAGTCTTTCGATTCATGCTTGATCTATTAGTGTGATCACTTGGATGGTTAAGATGGATCATGTCATATTCCAGAGATATAGTGTATATGTTCTGAATCATGCATTGAGTCATGGTCACGTTCAAAGTCAATCTGTCTGTTGAAGGTGATGCCCCCAGAATCAGTGGAGGACGAGCGAAGTTAGTGCTTATTACCACAACATTAGTGGGGGTTGGGCCAGATCAATCATACATCCAGTCTTCTAGCTTCTATTCTTTCTTTCATCGCATCGGGTTAGGGCTGCATGTTCAACAATCTTAGTTGACTCATGTCGTTCTGTACTCTTTCTCAAGTCGTCAAGAGTTGGAGTTGTATACGTGAATGGTCCAATCACACTCGCGTTGTTGTCCTCCCATCTCTTTAGTTAGAATGCGAGGATTGCCTCATCGGGTTTCTACGAACTTAGTTATTCTCATTGGATCAGTCGCAAGGTTGAGTAAATTCATCCAATGCAAGTAGATGAAAGTCATTATGTAGTTACTCGAGCCCCTCTGTTCATGCTTCAGCATAATCCGAATTGGCCATCGCAGTCTTGTTGAGTCTACCTCTCATGCTTGGTTAAATTAAGCTTGATAACCAAGATCGCGGGCTCGATTAATGAAATTGGTTCTTTTTGTACGTTCCTGTTAGTCTTTTCGGGGCTTTTCTTCTATCTTCATCATTTAAAGAATCGAATGGTCCTCCATCCTTTGTAACGATAACATTGAGACCATCCATATTAACGTTGGTATCATATGGTTGCATGAACCTGTCTGATTCAGAGGTGAATTCGCCAAGGCCTCCTGGTGGGTCTCAATACAGAGAGACTTTGAAGTCAGTGTTATCCAGAATACTAGATACTGCTGCCATTAACATCATAGATGGTTTAGATCAATTTTCCGATGCCACTACGGCGTCGAATCTTTCCAAGAATGAATGTAGGGTATCATCGGACCTCTATTTGATTGAAGTGGGTAACATGACGTTCTTGGGTCGAGAGATGTGGACCTTTGACCGCTCAATGAAGTTGGTGACCAAGTCATTCTAGCAGTTGATCGATTTAGATAAATGCCACCAAAATTGTTTAGCAACAATGTAAGTCAAGTGTCAGAAATGGTTTAAAGTGTGGGGGATTGCTGAAGTCCTTGTTTTCTCATGTGAAAGAGTTTTGATTAACGTTGCTCACTCCGCCTTTGAGGTGTGCCACTTCTGGCGAAGCATCAATTAACGTCATCATTCTGGCCTTCATTCTTTGAGAAGTTGTTGCCAATTATCCAATTTAGGGTTGACGTCCCCAACATGAAGTCTTGAAGTGGGTGGGAGCCGGTCTCTGGCTTCTTGGTTCCGTATATTTAATAATCGTCAATCAGGCTTATGTCCTTTAATTCTGGATGGTGATCCGCTGCTCGGATGTATGCGAGTTAGTCTTGAGAAGTCATTCTTTTATTTGCAGTCTAGGACCTTCCAGAACTCCAATGATAGTAAATGTGCATAAAGTTAGCGGATAGTCGAATTACGTTACTCGAAACTTTTATCCCATGCCCCCATCTACGGTGGTTTTTCTATGCGGTGAGCATCAAATCCATTTCTTATCTGAATTCATACTTCCTTATTAAGTCAAGAGTTGGAGTTTGATACAAAATAATTTGTTCGTGTCCAACTCATGTTAGTCTATGGTCTCTTATCCAAGCTCTGAGGATCAGAGTCGGGTGGAAATAAGGTCAAATTATAGTCACTTCGAATGCTTCCACTTGCCCCCTGCATTATTGAATGGGGAAATTCATGTTGAGTTTGAGTTGGATTTGAAACATTTAACTGAATTGGAGCAGGGGTTGGTCGGACTCCGCTTAAGTTTCCAATGGGTCTTGCATTGTTGTCGTTTTCATCCAAAATGTTATGGCTATAAGTTGCAAGGTGCACATGTCTCGGAGGAGGTTGATTGTTGTTTCCATTTGTTCTAGAGTCTCGTTCAATCTGAGCCATGGAGAAGGGAGTGTTTGAGCCAAGTTCGTTGTCGATTGAATTCCTATTGTGCTTTCTCTAGGGAGTAAGTCGTAACTGCTCGGCCATCCATCTATCCGAGTAAAGAAGTTATCCATCATTTTCTGTCGCTGTCGGAGAAGTTCATTTTGCCGAACCATCTTGGTTCTCAATTCAGCAAAGGCACTATCCATTTCATATCTAGTCTGATATGCTGAGGGATCACCACGAGAGGAAATCTTCTGATTTCCTTCATTCATAGCACCTCCTACGCAAACGTCCTCAGCATTGAACAAGGTTCTATCTTCCTTCTTCTTAACCTTTGAGTCGGATTATCAAAGAATCCGTTTCTTTTCAAGCTATAAGTCGAAGCAATGGCATGCCCCTTTGTCCAAAGCCTTTCAATCAAGAAGTCGGTCGGGACTTAGCAAAGGACGTTCATTCTGCATCCGCTTCTCAAGCGGCCTATCAGGATCAAAACATAAGTTAGACACAAATAGAGAAGTTACGCATTTGTAAGTACTTTTAGTAGTTATGCCCCTAATCCAGGTGTAATGGCGAAAGATTGGTAGTTGTATCACATCCCTTTCAAATTTGGACATGGATGCATGGAAAAGAGACATTGCTTTCAAAGCGTAAGTGATTGAGTTATCCAAGTGCTTGAGTTATTGCATTTTCCATTCAGTGTACTTGCTTGGTGGTAATCATCGTTGCACTTGAGATATCACTGCCAAGGCCTCCTTTTGGTAATTGCCTTAGGTCATATGATATATTGTTGAACGATCTATATCAAGGCCTATTTCCGATCGTTGCCTTGAGTCACTTGGGAAGTCTAGCACTATGCATCAGCGCCAGCCTTTTGGTTGGGTTCCTCTGCTTGTCTTCCACTGGCCTGTTGTGGTTGTTGCGAGTACGACCCTCGCGTTCTTATCCCGTTATCTTGTACAAGCCTGCATTCTGTAGTTGAAGCCATGTTCTTTTATTGTCACAAACTTGCAGGTTTATTACATATTTCAATAAAATGCACTTGTAATCTAATTATTACTAAACTAATTAATAAATAATAAACCAGATCACAATCAAATAAGGGTTTCAATCCAGCATCCCTACAAACAATAATTCTTGCAATAAAAAATTATTACTAAACTACATAATAAACAAAAGGGGGTGTGATGTATATGTGTGTGCCCCTAATCAATCTTGAATAAAGTGTCTGTCCAGGGCTTGTTCGGGATTAATTAGGATCAACATTATATTAACCCCAATCCTTCAAGGGGGAGTACGGCTCAACTTTCAGTCTTGCCACCAATCCTTCAGTGGGTTAGGAGCCTATTGTCTTCGACACTTGATCTCAGTACCTTTATACTCTTATGTTGTATGGCTAGGTTAGAGTGTAGTCAAGGCGGTCTTTAATCGTAGTGCACCACCATGCCCTGAGGACGCCATCTTCACGTCCTTTATACTCTTTCTCGGATCATGAGAGTTAGAGTGGTGGATATCGTCTTCCCATCCTTTATACTCTTTCTCGAATCATGAGAGTTAGAGTCATGGATCGAGTGGTCTTTAATCTTTGCACGCTCATCACACTCGTCCCAGGTCTATACTTCTATCCAAGCTCTGAGGATTAGAGTTAGTCGGGAAAACAGTCGGATCACATTTGCTAAGGCTTTGCGTTCCTCCGATCAATCTATGGGAGGAGTGGTCGGCACCAAACTTGGGTACTTGCATCATTCATATCGCATGAGTCAGTCATGCCAATAACTCAGAAAGCATATAAAAGTAAATTGTATGATTGAGAAGTAGGCATATCAAGGGGTAGTGCTGCCTCCTTTATTTGGACTCATGTAATCTGGTAGCGTTCGACATAGGATTGAGTCATGTAGATGGTTCAATCTGGAATTGGTTTTTGAGTTTGAATTGCAAAAGTAATTGCACAATTATATTGAGCTCTGGCACGTGTGAGACAAGGAGTGGATTGTCATCTCGAATCTACCTTGAGCTATACAACTTCTCTTAGGCGGAGGGCGTGGCTTTATAAACGAGTAGTTCAGTCAGGCTCGTTATGGTACTGCTCCATAACTTTATACGCGGGTGTTAGAAGTCTGATCGGCATCAAATCCTAAGTACCTACACCATCCACATATTAATTCATCTTAGTTAATTACATCAATAACTCGTAAAACATGCAAATATAAGAGTCATGGTTAAAGAATAATCCTATTAAAGGAATGAATATCATTCTGTGTGAAAATGGCATTGCTTTCTCTTTGCAGGTCCATTTTGCCTTACCTCGTCTCTGCTAGGGGATGGCTGCCAAAATCTTTAGCTGATGATGAACATCTTTTCAAACCGTCATGAGACAGTGGTCCCAAGAATGAACAGACCTTGATCGGGGTGTTGGAGCGATAAAAGCAATTAGGCAGATACTGTAAGCGAATGACAAGGTCTCATCTCCCTTGAATTGCTTTCTTGCCCTAATGCCAAGGGCAAGGATTGAGTGTCAGGGAGTTGTGTCTGTACCATTAATGGTAGTATATCATCACATTGGCGCTAGGATGGTAGTCTGCAAGAGAACAATGGATCCATGCTTATAGAAACTTTGCACTTTTGTTTGATCATTCAGGGCAGTGAATCAGCAATGAGACTTATTGATGTCAATCTTGGGACAACCTTCCAAGGAAATAAGCAATGTTTCCTTGCATGTCATATCTTTAGGCATAACAAACAATGGCACGCCTTTCATTTCTCCTTGCCGAAAGCATTCCCTGCTGCAGGAAGTTCTTTATGGGGGTCTCTCTTAAATGGTTCAGCAGGTTCTGAAAGGCTTCAATACAATTCATGGTCTAGGGATGCATTTTTTGGTAGCTTTGGAAATGAATATACACAGTGTTGCCACCTTCCCTACCAAGCTTTGAACATCTTTAATTCTTTGTGGCTCTTGAATGTTCCTGACTACAGCAATCTGGTCAGGATTGATTTCGATTCCGCTTGAGCTAAATATGAAGCCAAGATGCTTCCTTGACGCAATGCAAAATAAGCATTTCAAAAGGTTTAGCTTCATTCCATAGTGTCGAAAGGTACTAAACATCTCTGCCAAATCTGAAACATAGTTGGTTGATCGCTTGGACTTCACAAGCATATCATCTACATAGACTTATATCGACTTTCCAATTTGATCGTGGGACATACGATCCACTAAGTGCTGATATGTTGCTTTGGCATCCTTTAGTCTGAAAGGCATTACCACATAGCAGTATAGTCCAAGGTTTGAGTTAAAAATGGTATGTTCATGTTCAAGCACGTGCATAAGAATTTGATTGTAACCCGAATATGCATCATAAAAGGTAGAAGTTCATTGCCAGCTCTCGAATCTACTAGTTGATCAATTCTAGGTAACAGGAGGCTGTCTCTAAGGCTAGCCTTATTCAAATACTAAAAATCGATGCATGCATGCCACTTCACATTTTCCTCCTTAACAAGTACAGAGTTTGATATCCAGTCGGGATATGTAGAATCTCTAATGAATCCATTATTTCTCAGTTTCTCTACTTCTTTGAAGGCAAACGACCTCTCCGGGATCAGCGTACGCCTCCTTTGCTTAATAAGAGGATACTTCTAGTTTATGTTCAATACAAGACTCATAATCGATGGTGAGACCCCACTTATGTCAACATGGGCCCATGCAAATGCTTCTAGATTGGATCGTAGAAAATCTATCGGTTCCCTCGTCCGGAGATGCTCCAAACGAGATCTGATTTTCAAGACCTTTGCCAGGTCATCGTTATCAATTAGAATATCCAAAGTTGCTTCACTAAGTGTCGCCCATTTGCATACCAAATTTTCCTCCTCTCTGGGATCTATGTCTTCGGACAGGTAATCGGGCGACTCCTTTCGCGATGCTTCCTTTACTTGTTATGCCATACCTCTTTTGTAGAAGGAGAAGCATTCTTAGGTTCCATGCCATCTCCATCGTGTAGCATCTTCCATTCTTCCAAATAGTAGGTGCTTTCAGTAATTTATTACATGGACCATTCACACTCCAGCTTCGGTCGGGAATTTTAACAACAGACACCAAGATGCAATGTAAGCTTCGAATTCTACTAGGGATAGTTGCATGGTTGTTGATGAGCAGTCAAGTTGCTATCATTTGAGTAAGGATCCATAGGTCCCATCATGGCCTACAGCGGCTCAACTGGAGCCTAACTCTGGGAAACAAAGTATGTTGATTTATCCCCTATCTAGCGGAAATCAATCGTCATTGATGCAGTTGATAACAGATAGGTATTGAAAAGGTTTGCTAAGTTCTTCAGGAAGGGAACTGTAGGATATTTTTATTTCATCACGTCACACAAGTGAAATGTAGCTTTGTAGTGTTAGGATCCTTAGTCGCTTTCTGGTAACCCATCATTAAGAACCATCGTTGTTAAGATCAACCGAGTCATCTTTGGAAAAGTGCCCGTATTGCTCCATATCAATGTCATTCAAGATTCAGCTTGTTGAACAAGTTTGATTCACGTCAACCAGGTGGTCACTATAAGAATAACATCAATTGCATTGGTGAAGTCTATACACCATCAAAACCTTTAGAGAGGAGGTTAAAAGGAAACAATCTTTCTCCTGTACACAGCCATAGTTAGCATGTCGAATTTGTTCAAGAGCTCCTCACATTGAATTACATTGGTAAATAGAGGTCATGGATTCTAGAGGAATCCTTGTTGTTGCCATTTTGTTGTGATATTCTCTGATTATCCGTCTAATCTTTATTAACAAGCTTTTATGACTATTGTTGACCAAAATATATGCCGAGCCGAAGGTGAGCCGTCAGCGGGTCCGCTATAGGGGTCCGGGGCCCCACAGTACCGGCGGCGATCGACCTTGGAGCCTTTTCTGAAATGATTATAAAAATGTATTTTTTCCTGAAAACAGCTGTTTTGGGGTGAGTCGAATCGTGCCTTCAAGTTGCAGTTCGGAGATATCTTCACGTTGGGTTGGATCGGGTTAGTTCTTCTGAGCTAGATCAGAGCATCCTCAGCTGGCCAGTTCGGATGCCACTCCGGATCGGATCAAAATTTGGTCTTCGAGCCAAGGTATGGCTATATAGGGTCAGGTCGACCCCGATCCGATCCGATATATCCGACCCGCTACCAGTAGAGAAATTGACATTTCAACTTTCCACTGACTTTATCAATCCGAGACACTTTGAGTCGATTTCCACCAACTAGAATTCTCTGATCGGTTTCATCTCTTTGTGAAGTTTGGATGTTCCTATCTCTTCTTGGAGCTGTAGTAAACAAACTTGCTGAACTCGTTGGAAATTTCGAAAGTGATGAGAATACGGATTATCTCTTTGGACTTGGTGATCCAAACAGTAGATAAATAATTCAAAAATATAACAATCTTCATTTATCAGTGAAAGCACCAAAATGCTAGACCAAAAAATGGCACTAACACCCAATATGATAGATTTCGTATAGCATAATCGAGAATAATCATCAAAAAGGACAGAAAAAGCAATCAACACACGAGATTTATAGTGATTCGTCGTTAATGAGCCTAAATCCACTTTATAGTTTCTCATTTCATTCAGAAATTACAATTGCAATGAATATAGACACTCAAGCATTCGACTATAATGAATTTCTCTCTCTGAATTCACTGATTTCACTACAAAAGCGGATGATTATATGTAGTAGAGACGCGGCCATGGCCTATTCTTTCAATAGAGATGCCAAAAGTCCCCTGAAATGGTTGCGAATTCAGGTATTTATAGGCGTGGGAAGGCTGCCTAGATAGGCGGGTCGGATGTGACACGTGATGGGCTTATAGGAAACCTCAGAGGTAGTGGAGAATGTGGAGAAAGACTCTTCAGTTCATGAGATGACATTTTTATAGCAATCCGATTTAATAGGCTAAAGAATCGGTTCATGGATGACGTAGCATAACTGTTTTAGAGCAGCAGGTATAGGGCGGATCGGATAGGGGGTACTCCGAGCCGATCCAAAAGGGGGATATGATCTGGTCCGATCCAAAAGGGGGGATCCAATCCGATCTGAAAGGGGGGATCCGATCCGATACGGGGGACCCGATCCGATGCAAAAGGGGGGATCTGATCCAATCCGAAAGGGGGATCCGATCTAGTGACATTTGCATATACAATTCAAGTTTTCCAACCTTCTATCACTCCATCTAAGTGATCGCCAATCTATGTAAGTTCATACTCAAGTCCTTGGCTTTGGGTAGCCTGGTCACAAAGCAAGCTAACATAACCCATGCTTCCGAAATATTAAATCTTAAAATATAACTTTTATTATTAGTTTGTATAAATAAAATATTAACAGATTAATTAAGTAAATAAATAAATCTTGATTAAAACGGAAAGTAAATGGTACTTTCGAATTATCTCTATTTGATAACTCTCTTTCAAATAACCTCAATTCGATTAACATTCCTAACTTTGAAATAGATTCCCATTTTAGGTAAACTCAGTTTCCATTTTCATTCTAAATTCACCTTTGAATTTATCACTCTCAACTCCTTAACAATTTCTCTTAAACCATTCATATTCGCAAAACGTTTACTTTTAAACTATTATTCATTTTAAAATGTGAATATTATTCACTTATAGAAATCTAGACTCGTTTTATCAAATCAAATATTGATTTTATGTTTAAATGCCATTACAGCTTAAAATTCTGTCTATCCAGTCATTTTATAACTTTTCATCCACATTCCACTTTATTATCAAATCTCGTTTACACTTCAACTTCCTAGTTGATTTTATCTAGTAAGTTTATAATTCTATATTGCCTTCGTATCCAAATATAATTTATTAATTTTGAGCCAAATATAAATTTCCTGGTCAGGTTCTATTTTATATAATATTTAATTTCTAAAAATTTATTATTTTTAAAACATACGACATAGTCGAATTCTAAATATGAATCATTATGGATTTATTTCAATTCCTTTCACATTTCGAACATCGAATTGAATTTCATCATTTCCTTTTAGAATGATTTATAATTTCCAATTTAATTCATTCTTTAATTTACATTTTCAAATTATCTAATGACAATTATTCCCTTCATTAATAAACCTCATTTATAAATTAAACCACTTGTTATTATTATTAAAAACAAGTTATTATATTCTACTCATTCAAAATTAAATTTTTATATCGAAAAAATAGTTTTTTCTTTTTTAAAACATAGATTCATTTTCTTTTTATTTAAAATATATTTTTACGGTATTTAAATACCAATTATTCTAGGGCCAATGCTATTCAAGTATCCAAATACAACAAGTCTATCACAAAATATCTATCACATCATATATCACAATATATGAAAACAAATAGTAATAATTCTGAGAATCCAGTTGGAACTTCCTAGCCTGTTTTCTTGCATCCACAGATGTTAATCAATGTAGACAACATAAATTTGATTTCAATATGAGACATCAAAATAAATAGAATGAATATTTAACCAATGATATATATATATATATATATATATATATAACTATATCTATAATTTCAACCAATTTATTTGCAATTCATTCACACGACCATCACACAACATTCAAACTACATTTCATGAGAGGAGGCTTCCTGACTTGCCTCTGCAGCGTATGTGTCAAGTGCATCGGCGGGTGTAGGTCGGGAGGATGGGGCATCCTTCTTCTGCTTGTTTGCCATCATTCGCTTTAGAAATTGCTGAAGGCGGTCGGAGGTCGTAGGGTATGTCTGGTGCGTGCCCCCTTCCTGGCGCACCAAAGTGTTGACGTCAAAAATTGGTCACCATTGACAGTCAATCCCCAATCATGCGTATAACACACGAATAACAATCACAGAGTACAGAAAGTAAAGTAAAGTAAAGACGGTGAACATACACAGAATTTTATAGTGGTTTAGCAAAATTGGTGCCTACATCCACTTTATATGTATTGATTTGCTTTTATTACAAGTAAAAACTGATTTCTTTTTGAAGAAATTAGGAGATGAGAAATATGAACAAAAAAAATACTTGTGTTTGAGTTAGATGAGAGCTGGCTATTTTTAGAGTTAGCTGTGAGTTTCTTTCAGAGAATCCCACATCGTTTCTATTTTGGGGAAGGAGGTATTTATAGGCCAAGGCGTGGGCCAGTTTGGAAGAGACGCGGTACACTACTTTCTCGGTGCTTGGACACATGGAGCTTGATTCGAGGGTATATTTGCGGCGGTGGGACCCAGTCTACTGCTGAGTAATAGTACCTTGAGAGTTGTGGCTTGCATGGTACCCAAGATGTGGCGTATCAAAAGTAGAGCTTGGACTGGGAGTGTTGACCGCCTTTATTGCCTTAAGAATCATACTAAGCAATAAATGACTCATCTAATATTTCTAGGTTGATTCAGGGATATCCGATTGATCCGATCTTTAAGGAGATAGTTGACTCGGTCGGCCGGGAGAGCTATTATGCCGCTGCTTGAAGGAGACTGGCTCGAGCCGAATCTTTCTTTGGTTTCTGGAATAGAGGTCGTTTGTTGGGACCAGTCGGTACTGAACAGTGAGTCTTTCGACATTAGGCTTTGATCCAT
The DNA here is from genome assembly GCA_030737875.1 of Allium sativum. Lineage (NCBI taxonomy): Eukaryota > Viridiplantae > Streptophyta > Magnoliopsida > Asparagales > Amaryllidaceae > Allium > Allium sativum. Next base: position 803,844,724 of record CM060909.1, on the reverse strand, counting down.
TGAACTGTGACAAATTTTGCCTAAAAGTTGGTCAACGGTAATATTACGAACTACCACAACGTTACAAGCTAGTTTTAAAGTTAATCAGAAATTATACATTCAAACATTGTTTAAATAATAAATTCGTTATTATAACACGAATCTAAACTCAATTAAATTTCTTATATTATCCAATTCACATTCAACTATTCGAAACTAAATATATTATTCCACTATTTATGTTAATTAAATATTCAAAAATATTTAATTCAATCTATTTAAATTACCAAATCACAGTTTAAATAATTAAACAAATTAATTATTCAATAGCTAAAAATCTGGGACATTATAGGAAGTTTCTGAACCTCGTAAGGTGCTTTGTGTTGTTGAGAATAACATGAAACAACTTATGATGAAGGTTGTTAAGTTAGGAATAGAAAAGAGATTGAGGACGACCCATCTAGAAATCTTTGAGTGTTATGTCGCATATATCATATCTTACATGTATCGTTGTGACTTATACTATTAGGTTCTGCATGCTAGGGTACAATTTTGGTTGCATGGATTGTTGGAGCAAGATTGGATGATAGATTGGCTACTCATGGATGGTTGGCATGAAGAATACTTTGTTTTCTCGTGTTTGCTTAAGATTTTGGGGGCGAAATTCCTAAAGGTGGGAGAATGTAATGACCCATATTTTACGAATAAAAGGATCATAAAATATTTCTATTTAAATCTTTAGTGGTCTTATCATTCTCAAATTTTAGTATGTTGTTCATGGGGATGTGACACATCTCCATGACTTTTACTAAATCATTTTGTAGCCAATTAACCCCTGTGATTTTCTATTGTAGCTATAAATTTTGTTTGGGACCGAATCAAGTGCTGAAATTGGTCTCATTGGATCGATATGGTGGTTGGCTATTCTATAGAGTTGTTAGATTAAAGATTTGGCTCAGTGGTATAGTAGTAATCATTGTATTAAGTTTTTATTTCTACTGACCAGGTTAATTAGAAGCTAATTGGTTGATTAGTGATCCCATTAGGCTAATGAGCTGAGATTATAAATAGGGGGTTTGAGGAGAGAATTATGGTCCTTTTCCTTATTCCACATAGTAGGGTTGAGCGGTTGAGAATCTTTGGTTCAACCTAATTCCCCTAAACCTTAATTTCTTCCCTAATCATTCTAAGTTGCATCTAAAGGTAAGATATACATAAAGCGAGATTGAATCTCGCTACTTGCATCGAATTCAGTGGTTTTCTTAATTGTCTATTTGTTGTCTATATTTGTTTTCATCCCTATTGCATCAGATCTAAATTTTGATGAGTGATAGAGATCTCTAGCATGCTTACTACATATTATGTGTTGATTAGTTTAATCAAACACCACAATTGCTATTTTTAAACAAAAACTACATCCTCAAGTTTAATTCAAATCTAAATGCCCTAGGATAAACTAGTTTGATCATATATTATGTAATTCGCTAGTTCCATCATGTTTTATATGTGTTTAATATCGAATTACGTAAGATTTTTGATTATTATGATACAAATCATATTTGTATGTGTTCATATGACTGTTCATGTTTGAAATTGGATGAATTGTTGTTTTATTGGTTGATTTATACATTATATGTGATCTGTTTATTTAGAATTGCATGTCGTAGAACATAGAATCAAATAATAAGGCAAATCGGAGGTCCGGATGATCAGATTAAGACAAAAAACATAGCAGGGGAGCTCTGGAGGACGTCGAGATTGCACTTAGAAATTTTTAGGTGAAAATATTTGAAGTACATGGACTAGTACCGATCCATCATGGATGGTCGAGGGAAGACGAAACTTCACGCATGACTTTCTGGGGTCTATAGCGGGTCATATGTAAAGTTTGAAGTGAATTAGATGGGTCGAAGTGCAAACATTTGAATGCTTTGGGGTGGAGTTAGGCTATAAGATTGGACCCGAGGGATATATTCTAGGCAATGAATGAAGTGGTTCAACATGTAGCCAAAAAATGGCTATGTTTATGGACCGATATCGATCCATAAGGGATGTCCTAGGTTGTAACACCCTCACTCTGGTATACTTGTCTAGAAGCGGTGATGCCAAAAATAAGCCATGGTGTAAATAGAATAGTATCACAAATTAACAAAAGCTTATCGGAATATAAAATCATTCATAGTACATGATTTTAAATGGAAGAGCTGTTATACAATCATCCCATCATAGATTATGGTTACAAAGATCCAAGAGATTAGTCATTAAATAATTATACATAGGGATACATAAAGAGAAAATATACATAATAAAAATATTCACTTCAAAGCATCCAACTAACCATCTAGACCTAAAAAGTTTTAAATATAGCATTATGAGCAACACAAACCTAGTGAGATAGCTATTTAAGCTTAGTATTCACATCATTTCTTAATGAGTAGTTTTATAGCTTCATCGTGATTCTTTTCTTCAAAGGTTTCATCAATCCAAAGTTTAAAACAAAAATCAAGAAAGACTTCGAGATATTAAATCAAACAAATTTGTGATAACTTCATTTCATCAAAAACCCATAATTTATCAAATATAGTTATGAATCTAAACCACACCCTCGACTTGGTCTAGATGTTAGGATATATTATCCTGTTGCGGTCGGCATGCCGTCACTAAGTAGGGATGTACTCTACTCGGCTCAATACCAACATATTGTAATAGTGCACTACCTAAGATCTATTGCCTACTGCACCCCATCGAAGAAATATAATTAATAAAATGTATCTTATAAGTAATCTTAAATTACTTTTCAAATTCATATTTTTAAGGGTTTAAGATAAAAACAAAAGTACCTCAAAATTATTCCAATCTATGTTAAAAAGGACGTCAAATCCACATCATAAAAGTTTAAAATCTAAAGAAAAGATAGCATTGAAAAAGCGCTATAAAATGTTTCAGCATCAATAAAAATAAAGCTGCAACATTTAGAAAACGTTTTGAAAAGTTCTGGCCATATTAAGAGTGTTTTAGAGAAAAGACAGTGTTTAATAAATGGTATGACAAGTTCTAGGTGGTTTATAATGATTTTAGGCTTAGAATAGCTATCTACAGCATTTTAGGCATGCTATGAAAAGTTTTGTTCATTTTAAAGTACTTTATAATGAATTCAGAGAAAAGACAATGCTTCAAATATGCTACAGAAAGTTTTGGGTAATTTATAATGGTTCAAAACAGATACTGCAGCTTTCCAGATGCGCTGTGAAAATTTCTGAGCTCGTTAGAATACTTCATAAGTATTTCAGAAAAAGCAGCACTTCAGAAATGCTATAAAAAGTTCTGTTTTGACACACTTCAGCGGTAGAAACATTTAAAAAGTGTTTCAAATTACTAAAATTCATATTTTCAACCAATTTCTCGGCAAAATGTTTGATGTTATTTCTCTATGATAAAAATAGTTTTCGACTTCAAATTTTTTAAAGTAAGAAGCTTTCTTAGTCTACTTAATTATCATAAAAGGAAATCCTTAAAAAAAAAATTGATTTAATTTAAAAAATTAATATCATGAGCCATTTTTTACATGTCCGTTTCAAGCAGATTTTTACCTGACTTTGCGTCCAATTTTCAGGTGCACAAACGATCGAAATAGAAAAAGTGGCCGAAGACAAAGTTGTAGGCCTTTAAGTTAGCTTTCCAAATCAATAAAGAAATCAAATTTCATAAATTATTGCAAAAGTTATGGTCAAAATACCGAACGTAATTTTCATGGGTTCAAGTCCAATAATTCATTCTTAAATTTCACAACTTCTCTTCAAAATATGAAATGAATACATGAACTTAAATAGTTTTTCTCACCTTGTACTCGTATCTTGATCTTGTATGTATCCTCTTGGCTTCTCCTAAACTTCTCCCCTTTATCTTATCTTATTTTTGTTTTGTGAATGCATGAAAAGAAGTGAACATTTCCACCCTTTATATAGTAATTTTTAAGGCTAGTTTGGTAAATTAGTTTTGGACACTTGTCCACCTTATCTTCATGCAAGCTTTAGGGTTTAGACACATGCCTCCTTATGTGTCTTTAGATGTTTCTATATGTAAACACCTAATTGGTTTATGTGTCTTTACCTCCTTAATTTCATGACATGTGCACCGTTCATTTTATGACACGTGTCCCTATTATTTTAAGCCATTTATCATATTCTAGAATATATTTACACATACCATTTGTCTTTTATTTATAAACTATTTGTTATGTATATATTTATACACATATGTGTGTGTGTTTATTATACTTAAATGTTTGTATCGGATCAAATTAAAATATTCAAAATTTCTAGAAATTTTTCATACCCGGATTTTTTTTGAGTTAGGATGTTACATAGGATGAGAAGAAGGGGTCTTCAAGAGTGTGATAATGGTCTTTGTTGGTCGATGGCATCTACAGAATGGAAGTTATTGTCAAAGTGATGCTGATTCTTCGATTGTGAACTCAGGAGAGAGTGGTCAAAGGAAAATGTGATAGGTAGCTCAAAGTGGGAAGTGTCTGTGATTAATGGACTGACCCGGGTGAGACTCGAGATAAATGACAAAGTTGTGGATAGCTCATGCAATTGGAAGCACCAAGGAGTAGCAGATGATTCGAAGGGTTTAAGCAGACTTAAAACGAGGGTATCATGGAGACGTCGATCAAGATCTGGAAGATCGAATATCCTGACTAACTCCATAGTAGTACCTAGTTGCTGGACACTTGGATCTTGAAGGCAAACGTGTTGAAGTATAGGTTCAGAAAACACGGTAGTTCGACTGAATCCGAGGTTTCCATTACCCCTTAATGGATGGAAACAACCAGTCATTCAGATATCAATGCATTCAAGGCTTTAGTCGTTGATAACTAGGTTATTTTTTATTATGGATGTTATGGTTGCATGCGTGTTCTCTTCTATTTTTCTAGGTAGCTATCACCATAGGATACTGAGAAGTGGGGATTGAGAAACCTATTCTTACTAGTGTATACTTCCTGTGTTTGACTGGCATAGTTAATGAGATTATTATGTACTAACTCTTCACTTGTAGAGACATGTCAGGTAAGACTTGAACTATACATTATCTTATTATCCTATGTTGCTGTAAATAGTCTTTTATCGCTCATATCAGATTATTGTATGGCTCAAGGTTTTATTTCTCTTCTTTCTACCTTGGGATGTTTATCGACGATACCGATGAGTAGACTGAGTAGCAGGTGATAGGTTTGGTGACAATGTTGTTGTGCGACAACAAGTTGGAGGCTTGCCTTTTACTATTCTTACTATATAGTTATTTGGATGATTTCTGTTGTTTTAGTTTTTAGATACTCTAATGAGGGATGTAGTTTGAGGCCTGATGTATTAAGATATTTAGTTAATGAGATGTTTTGTACTTGATATTCTGAGATTTTATGGAGATGAAATTTCCTACTTTGTTATGCTTCACTACTATATTCTGTTATTTATTCATTATTATATATTATTCATGCGCTGTGAGTTATACGACATGATAAGTTTTGGTTTATTTTCCTTGATAATCGTCGTATATCGATCTAACATGTCATGCAGCACACTTTTCCTATAATTTACTGTAGGAGATATGAGGTGGTCCTCACACGCACATACGTTAGGACCTAAAATAGAGCCACATTCAATTCATTATTCATCACAAATTCTTTATTTAATTGGACCTAATGCCAAATTTTAGACTGTGATTTTAGCTATAATAGTCGACCGTAGATTGCCAAAAATCGACAACTGCTGAAGATCGCTACTGATTGACTGAAAGCAACCCTTATCGACCATACATGGTCATTCAACTTATTTATTTCTATTTCTACTTAATTTATATTTAAATTTTATATCAGTTCCTATCTTCAGTTTTCCATCATGATCAGCAGTAACGGTTAATCCAAATCTATTTAATTAGCCCTGGTTCACTTTTTAATTTCTCAATCTCATATTAATTCAAGGTCCAAATTTGAGTTTTATAATTTTACATGTTCAATTGATCATTCTATTGTCAAATTATGATTTAAATAAAAAAATATAATTTAATAGACTATAATTATTAAAAAATTAATTTTAAGTGCATATTCAGTAAAATAATTTAAAATTAACCGATTTAGTCACTTTACTAAAACCTTGCCTACTCATATTAGCCTTAAGATAGATCTAACAAAGTGTGGCCTCCAATCGATAACACTTCTCTAAATATCCTAATCAATTGTCTTCTTGCTCAATCTTGCTCTTTGACTTAGTCTAATTTGAGTTTAATTTGGAGTTTGATGTTTAATTTGAGAGTTGGGGAAAGTGGTTAAGTTTTAATTAGACCAATATCTTTTTAATGAGATTCAGAAATTAAGATTTGGTTTAGTGTCTCATTTATAGAGTTATCCTCACCAACCATCAATTATAAATCGAATACACGTCCAAATCAATCGTTCTTTATTTCGTGTGTACGATGATCATTTGGAGTGTTGAAACATGTTAAAAATAACTTGATTCGTATGTGAATTGGTCAATCGCGTCTGTAGCTAGTCGGCTTGGCTCTATTGAGACTTATCCCTACTCTATTGAAACTTATTCCTATATTTTTCTAACTTTTGTTTATTTTTTCTACGGTTCATGATTCTCTTATAGTAACTGTGGTTACAGTAATTTACATATGAAAATTGTCTAGAAAACTAACATAAACACAATAGAGCAAGTCTCACTGCTAATTGTGGATAATTTTGAAAGTTTTAATTCAAAATCCTTATTAAATTTTTTATTCCTCTTATTTATTTTAGAACAATTCTGGGATATTACTTTCTCCCCTCAAAAGGATTTCATCTCGAAAATCTCTAAGGATGAATAAATGCAACTTACATCCCGCAAAAATATATTCATCCACCCATCTATCATCCATGGCGATCATAGTCCATTATATTTCCAATGCAGTATGTGTATATGCAATGTGGAATGCATATAAACCTAACTAACATAAAAAATAGTTCTTATATGGATTCGTTTGACCTTTTGTTTATATAAGAGTGCTCGTACTATGCATCCAAATGTATTCAAAATTCTAATGATAAACCGATATTATATATCAACATTCATTCGTATGACCATATGCAACGTCATATGGATAACTCCATATGTAATACCAAATCAACATATAATATGCATATGATATAAGTGTGTGCGCATATAGAACCTACTATCCTAACTTGTAGAAATGCTATCAATTGCATCCATATACATCTATTAGCAACTCTCACTCATAAAATGTAATATTGACATGCTTACCATCATCTCTATCATATAAAGGTCTCTACCTAAGATGGTATATTCTTTCTAAGTTTTAACATATAAGGTTTCCAAAGAAAAATAAAAATTTATGATGTATAGTAAAGAGTTGTACGTGGGAAGGTCGAATATTTTCCTAGGGCTCTCATGTAATCTCAATAGTGTCTTCTCCTCACTGAACCTTGACTAGTTATAGCAAAAATTTCTATGTACCAGGCTATAGGATATTGATAGGTGCACAACGAGTCAGTGACTCACACTCGACATTAATCTCGTCTAACCACTCGACATAACAGTTGCGGTGAAATAACGCGATCACTTTCGCAAGTGCGAAACATGAGGAAAAAACCATGCACTCCAACCAACTTCTCGACAAGCTCAACACTATAAGCTAACTTCCTAATATAAAGTACAACCAAAAGGGTTCAACGGACCTTGGTGCTAACTTTGGTGTCGTGCCAAATCTCATCACATGCCTCAGCGATGGAACTTTCACAAAAATCATGTTCTTCACTACGAACTCCAACTTTAAGAGCCTCCTATCTACATAAAACTTATACCTGTATTAGGTAGTCTTTGTTCTTCTTCAAATCAGTTTCAACTTTTTGGACATTTCTCTAGCCATATCTAACCCTAGAATGTGCTTATCCATTGTGTCCTAAAAACATGATAATGATCTACAAATCTATATTATGAAGCCACAAACACAACCATCCTAATGCCAGACTAATAACTTTTACTGTAATTGAAATCAGCCGATGGTACATGATCCATTCATGAACATCCAAAGTCAATGACATAAGTCTACATAAAATGCTCTAAAATCTACTTTACACTCTCTATATGCTAGTCAGTCTGTAGATAATATGTTGTAATCAAGTGCATCTTAGTCCCCAAAGGTTCCTGTAAATTTCTTCAAAACTCACTGTTGAAAAGCATGTCTTGGTTGCTAACTATAATAGTAGGAACTTCATTTATTCTAACAACCTTTTTTTCATGCAAATCTACAAATGATGCTAATACCCTAATACTACTTACTAGAATGAAATGAGTACAATTAGTCTATTTATCGATTATGACACAAATGCAATCATTCCTTTTCCTATTCCTTGGTAATCCATTAATAAAGCGCATATAAATTCTCTTTGCTTCCATTGAGAAATATCCAATGACTTTAGTAATCCTCTATGGTTCTTTGCTCCGCTTTGGAAAGTTAAACACCTAGCTACATACTTCACCACTTGCCTCTTCATACCATCCCACAAGAAAATCCTCCTCATGTCTCAAAACATATTATCCCCATCGAAATGAATGGTCTTCTATAATGGAGTAACTGTAACGACCCGTATTTTTTCTGGTTGATTATTTAAATTATTTTATTTTTTTAAATATCGATTTGATTTAAATAACCTTATTTAACCATTTTATTTTTGAATATGTTATTTAAATAAATAACATAGTAATATTTTATTTCAAATTATTTGGAAAAATGTTGAATTTACAATATAGTGTGAACAGACAGTTTAAAGGGGTGGCAACGCAGACCGGACGGCGGTGGTCCGACGGTCTAAATCGACCGGTGGTGGTGCGATTTTGGGTTCAAAGGGGTTTCGGTTGAGTGCAGTTTTCAGGAATGGGAGGCGGTTCTGGGTGGCAGCGATTCGGTCTTGGGGGGATTCGAGGCACTGCGGTTCTATTACGATCGGAGGTGGGGGATCTGGTGGTCCACGGCGAGCTCGGGGGTCGAAGTTTGTCATCTTGTTTATTCCCAGGCAAGAACGAAGATGCTGGTAATCGGGATTTCGTGATATCAGGGGAGGAAACAACATGCTACAATAGTAGCCTTGCTGACGTGGAAATTCAATTACAAAGGTAATTAAGGTATGTTAGGATAATTAAATTTAATTAAGTTAATTATAAATCTATATTATCCAATTTAAATCGTAATATTGAAATGGCGATAACTAATTCATACGTTGACGGAATTCAACGTAACAGGATCTGTTGGGATCGCAGAGACGGGATCTAGGTGATTGCACTGACTGGGAGTCGACTGGACGCAGTTGAATTTTCAGTCAATTTTAAATGCTTGTTAAAAATTAAATGGAACAAACAACGCTACAACCGTCAATTGAAACAACTGGTGAGTTAATTCTCACACTTTTCTGGACTGCTATGATGTGATAAATCCATATAAAAATACAAATTGGTTGACTAGCTGCTTTGGTTGCTATTGGTTGGTTTAATGATTGTTGTTAACTATATTATCGTCATTTATTTATTTAAAATTTTCTATTTTTGTTATAATAACCCATGCTGTAGAGAAGAACAGGTTGGAGGGATCCGACCGGATTCCTCAAAATATTTTGTTTATTTTATACTATTTATCTATGAACTAATTGAACCCCAATCGACATTAAACCCTGTTCAGATAGTGATGGTTGAATGGATGTTAATTACTGTTGTGTTTTTTTAAATCCATTGACGGTCTGATTAAGGGGTTGGCAATGAGGGTCTAAAATTTACTGTTTAAAGATATTGTTCTACCATCAGGCGAATTAACGCAATATTTAGTTATAAATTTATGTTATAACTAATTTGAAGTTTTAAATTTATTTTATATAAGTCAAATAAAAATGGGAATTTTATAAATATATTTATATTTAAATCAAAATTTATAAAAGGGATCATTAAATGTTTTCTATAACATATTTTATGTCATGTTCTGAATGGAAATTCTGAAACTAACAAACAAGTTAGAAATAATGGAATAATTGTTATATAAACAATTAAGTGATGTTTTAAAATTAATCAAGTTATTTAATTAATTTAAAAGGGAAATGGAAATGGGAAATCAGTTAATAGTAACTGATATGTATGGTTGGAGAAAAATCAACAGTTCTAATTGGAAATTGACAATTGGATCAATTTGATCTAAATAAATCAAATCAATAAGTTTGATTGAATATTCATTAGAATTTAACAAATGGTGTTAAATGATAGTTAGTCTTCGATTAACTATATTATATAGTAATTATCAAATTGTTTAGTGATAAATAAAGTTATTTATTTAATAAGATTTTAAAGTGATAATTATTCTATTTCTTTGATAATATCAAAGTTGACTATTTTAACATAGTCAATATTAAGTTAATAATTATTATTGTAATTAATTGTAATTAAAGAGATGATTTTTAATCAGAATTTAATTATGAAGCGATTTAGTGGGTGAGTTTAATTATTAAGATTCGAACTAAATTTGCGATATTCAATATGGAGTAAAGTTTTTATCGAGACAAAGCCAAAAGGGTTAAAATAAACTTATCAGAGTTTATGTAGTTTTCTATTTAAAGTAGAATTTAGAGACATGTATATAATGTTTTAAAAGATTGTGTAGTTAATAGTGGAGTTAATAATAGTTTAGCTAAATTAAGTAAGCGCGTTAAGATTGGAATATGATTTCCAAAAGGTAGTGTGATATTAGAACCATGTTTTGAATGGTAAATATAGTTGGGAAGTTTACTCGATGAAGTAAAAAGAATCTACGTGTAAAGTGGTTTTCAAATCAAAGGAAATGGTTTTTAAAACCATAATAAGTGGGAATGGAAATGGAATAACGAATGTTTAACTGGCAAACTACTATTATCTTAAGATGAGAGCGTCGTTGGTCAAGGTCTGAGAGGTAATTATAATACCCCAACTTGAACGACTTCGTTATTATTGAGAGATAGTATTTGTTGTAATAGATTGGAAAGTGATTATCGAGTTAACTATGATTTATAAAATTTATCATTTATTTAAATAACCTTTTAAATAAATTAACTATGCTAGTTTCCGTAATCGAAAAGATAACTACTTTTATTGCATAACAATTAAAGAGAGTGTTGATAACTGGAATTTCTTTTATTTAAAACAAAGTAAAAGATTTTGGAAGGATTCGAAGTTAAATTCAAATTATATAAACAAAGTTGTAAACAAGGGGTTTTAACCAAGATAATGATTTTAAAGACAGAGTTCCCTTAGAGTTGGTTTAAGTGAAATGTTTTATTTGATATAAAGGAGGATTTTGACAATTAAACCATGTCGTTGTTTAAATAGAAATATAACGATATTTCCAGTGACAAAGGAAATAAAGAGTGAAGTTTGGAATTCGTTATTCCAAAGAAAATATGGCAATGTTAATTGAAAGATTTTGAATACAAATAAGAAAACAGTAAGCTTTAAAGTAAACGATGTATATTTTAACATCGTCAGACCCAAGTCGAAGAATGAATCTATTAAATACCTTTTGAAATAAGAATATATAGGGATTTTCCAAATAAAAGGAATGGAAAGGATTTAGCGAATATATAGCAATGTTTTGAAATAAAGGAATGAATAGAGTCTGGTAAATAAAGATACACTATTGTTTTTCAATATAATGAGAATAATGGGATTTGATGAAAGAAGGTGAAATCGATCATAAGGATCGGTGGAATAGCTTTAAATGAAATATGTCATTATAAAAGACCTGAGCTGCCAACGTACTGAACAACATCATTATGATTTGACAGTTAAAACACCGACTATCAAATGAATTAGTTTTGGACCCTTTTGGTGTCTTGTTTCGAAGAGACCGGGATGGGAACTAGACCCAAAACCACTTCGAATCAACTGTGCGAACGCGAATAACATGAAAGAGATAGAGATGGAGTAAATTGAAGATTGTTGATATTTATAAAATGGAAGGGTTGCTTATAATCTCTGGTTTAGCGGCAGAGGTATACTGTGACTCTGTCGTGGTTAAAATCTACGGATTCGCAAGGACTACTCGCTACTGATCTATAGGGTGATTCCTAGGATGCAGTAGGAGGGTGCCTTCGGTTCATCCTGTTCCTGGATGACTTGTATGGACGAATGTCTGACAGAGTATTTCCAAAGGGATCACGTACGTTGACTACTTCAAATGTACCAAGTTGATGGCACAGAAGGGAAGCTTCTTTAGCCTAACAACTAGAGTATTTTTATGGAAATCAATTAAGTGATTTCTGGAGGATCTGACAATGTGGCATTCAAAAATAATAGAGATATACTGTTCTAAATGTAAGCGTAACCTCTAGCCTCATCAACCGGGAAATGGCATAAAATCGGGTAGGCAGCATGGCTATGTGGGTCGCACCCATTAAAAGGGTATATCATTACCTGATCTGGAGAAATCATATTCCTTCGGTTGTCCCTTTTTATTTTATATGTTTGCTATCGGTTCGGTTGGCTGGCCCCCAACCATGGTAATGATATATTCGGTACTCTCAAGAGAAATGAGAGGCCTTTCATGTGTGAGCCGGCTTGCAAGACGTTCTTGTTGAACCCCAATGTATTCATCTCCGGAGGTACATTGTTGGAAGGTGGTCCCATACCTTGCCATAGTTGGAATCCATTCTCTAATACGAGCCTGCGGTTTTGTTTGTATACTATATATGTAGAGAGTGAGATGAAAGCGTTCTGCTAGATTGATATTTATTTGTGGTTGATAGACATTACTATAATATCAGAAAAGATAGTGATTTCAAAACTGTTTTGGGTTATAGTAAGGCAAAAACCGTCTGTGTTTATGTGTGGACTGGTCTTACTATTATTCTTCGATTTTCAAAAAGGATTTTCAATGTTAAACAAATTGTTTGTGCTGTGAATTTACCACTGAAAGTATTCCAGACTGACCCGATGAATTTTGCTTTGCTTCAAATGTGCTCGGGTCAAACCAAATATGTTTACAGGTTAGGTTTCGCTGGAGTTCAGGAGCTAGAAGCAGGAGGCTTCACCGTTAGTTATATAAAGTGTATTTCCGCTGTGACAGATATATGTTGTACTCTGATGATCGGTATGTATATATATAGTTTCTTTTGTATAAAGAGATTTGATATTATATTTTTTTCGTTCCGCTGTGAGATTCTGATGTGTTCTTCTTTTTCTTCTATTCTAATATTTCTTTCTTTCTTTCCTCATCCTCTAACTTCTTCCTAGTAACAATCCAGTGTTTTCGATGCTTGAATAGTCAACATGGTGATTTTATGTCGATTTTCGGGGTCGAAAATTCTTGGGTCATTACAGTAACTGTACTAGTACCACATCCACTTAATTTGCACAATGAGGAACGTAAATCCTGCTATCCTCCTCAACCATCCTCTTCAGTTTATAACATAATGCCTTAGACGACTCGACGACGACTCTTCTATACCAATCTGATCTAGGATATTAGCTAGTTCAACATCCTCTCCTTCCTTAGATCTAGTGTGCTATATTAATGTTGGATAAACATCCAAAGTTGTTATTAATCAAAAGGTAACATTTGGTGATGTTTTGAATTCAAATGTAGAATATACTCCAAATGTTTCATAACGATCAATTATTGAGTTCTTCCATGGCTAGAAGGTAAATATTCTCATAAGAGATGGTAATAGTAGAAAACTGTGATGTTTCAAGAGGTGCTCCTTTTTAGTTTACTTTATCTCTCTTTCCTTACATCATATGTTCTTTGAATTTTGCCGTAACCTTCATTTTTAAGGGACTTTATGGTTTGCTTCTTCTTTGAGGATGATTGAATACTTCTTTCCACTTCTCAATACGATAGCTGAAGTTTTTTTATTTCTCTTTCAAAGAAATATTCATTTCATGGAGTTGAATTCCCTCATCTTCTTAAAAAGATTATCCTTTTAATTTTTGTTTCCTAAGGCAAAGATCAATGTAGATCCTATATGAAATGAGTTAGCGCTCCATTTGTGTGGATTATAAGCACTTATTAGTCTATTCTACTCCTTTGTTATTTGAAGCAATTTAACATTTAATGTTTGTTCCTTTAGAATTTGAGGTTTGAGAGTTTGGAAGGTTGGTCTAATATGCATCTCAAAGAATCCTTGTTTTGAAAAAATCATTATTCAAGTGAAGCTGGAAGAGTTATTGAATGCCATATGCTTAAAAGTGAAGAGTCTTCTAAACACTAAATATGTTGGTAGGTTCTTACAGGCTTTTGACGACGCAGATGATATCTGACCTTTCATTTTAGTACCGAAACAGTCAACGAATTTCCCAAGAAATGTTTAATAAACGAGACTTTGTTAATGAAGGTCTGAATTTTACTAGTGTAAGTGTTAACACAAGGTGACACTTGGTTCTCTTAAGGTGAGAGTTGTGAACAAAATTGGATTAAGCTTGGGAAAAGTTCACACCAAAGTCATAAGAAGTCATGTCCAAACAAATTTGTAAGAGTACTCAATAGTTCAATCTTGTACAAGTCAATTTTATTATGTAGCTATAAAATATACAAGTCCTTAATGTAAAACCACAGGAATATCCAATTTGATTTAAGGTTACAAAGTGAAAAATCTAATAGATTAATAAAAAAGAATCAACCCCCTCTATTATTCCCCTAGATCACATTTATATGTGAAGATAAGCAACATATAGCTTGGATTTGACATCGCTAATCTTTAATGTCAACATAAAATATTTTTAGCAAGCTTAATATCGATTGTAATCATGTTGCATGGTCTTTTATAGAGATGAGGCTTGGCTTCCATATTGTATGATAACACTCTTGCTTTATTATGTCCATAAAAGAGAGCAACATACTTCAATATTTAATGAAGTGTGACATCAATATTATGTCAATTGAAAGTTGTCATAAGAGAATAATGGCATGAAACGGTAATGATGCAGGGGATGTCATAATTGACTCTGAATCACATTGTTGGAGTTACATCGACAATATTCTTGTATATGACATCGACATACAATGCATTAATGCAAGCTACATAGAAGATACACAACATTCACAAGGTGTAACAACCCGTAAAATCTGGGCCAGTTTAAAATTTTATTTTGGCAATTATAGCGAGTTTTGATTATTTAAAATGAATTATTTTAAATAATATCGACGAGAAATTTATTTTGAATAGAATTCGAACGTATATAGTATACGCGTCGTCGTTAGAATATAAATAATTATATATAATTATTTATATAGAATTGAAAATGGCGCGGTAGTTCGATAATTCGATTTCAAACTTCAATTGAATGTACCGGGTGCAAAACAATCCGGATTTTAGTGAAACCAAAAATAATGGAATCTAATTGTGAATATCTTTCCAACGAATCCGAAAGATCAAGATTTCGTAGCGAGAATCAAAAGATATGTCTAGTTGAAAATTCTGAATAGTCGCTATGGAATTCAGGCCCTTAAAAATGGACATTTTGCAAATGACCTCGGATTTCGACGAAACCAGTTTTGTTGGGTCCGTGATGTTAAGTTATTGCTAGGTTTCAAATTTCATAATTTTTCGAATCAATATGTGAGCGTGGCAAAGGAAAACGCGTTTGACCAGTTTCAGTTGATTTTAATCGACTGGAAATTGGCCATTTTTCAAACGGTCTCAGAATTCGACGAAACTAGTTTTGTTAGGACCGTATCGTCAATACGAAGCTAGAAAATATTTTTCTGGAATTTTTCTAGTTAGTATGTGACCCCGGTAATTTGAAATGTACGTTTAAAATTCAATATAAAGTTTTAAATGTAAATTTAATGGAAACTGATTCAAACAGTCGAATCAGCTTGCGATACATATCCCATTGTGTTCGGAATGGGGGTAGAACGCTATAGACGACAGGCGGTGGGCCTCGTTTAGAGGTCGTATTTGAAAGTCAACTCTTTAGGATAAAATAAATTAAAAAAAAAAAAAAAAAAAAAAAAATTTCTCTCCCTTAAAACCTTTTGGCCCCCCCCCCGATCATTCTTCTGTAAAGGATAAAAAAGAAAAAAAAAAAAAACCCCAGACATCGTCGAACTTCCGCCGCCGCCCTCCTCTCAGCGCGCCGCCACTGGCGCGACAACCCTCCCCCAAGTCAACCTCCGGCGCCGCTTCCTCCCACTAGCCGCAACCCCCGATCGAACCCCCCTCTCCTCCGCAGTCCCCTTTCCCCCTCGAAATAGCCGACGCAACCCCTTCATCCCCCCCCCCCCCCCCCGCGCCACCGCACTGGAAGCCGCTCCACCCCTCCTCCTCCCTCTTCGTACAATAACAGTAAGTTTTTTTCTTAATTTCGTTTTTATTTTAATTCTTTAAAGCATTTAAAAACTGATTTGTATTCATTTTAAAACTGATTTTTTATTCATTTTAAAACTGATTTTTATTCATTTTAAAAACTGATTTGTATTCATTTTAAAACTGATTTAAGGAAAATATAAAATCAAAATTTTAAAAGTAATTTGAAACTGATTTTTGAAAGGTGAAAACTTTTAATTTAAAAAGGTGAAAACTTTTAATTTAAAAAGGTGAAAACTTTTAATTTAAAAAGGTGAAGACTTTAATTTAAAATGGTGAAAACTTTTAATTTAAAAAGGTGAAGACTTTAATTTAAAATGGTGAAAACTTTATTTTTATAAAGGCGAAATCAATATTTTTGAAATGAGATTATTGTCTATATATTAGCGGAATAAAAATTCGATTTTTATATATTGAACTTTGAAATAAAAATTCGATTTTTATATATTGAACTTTGAAATAAAAATTCGATTTTTATATATTGAACTTTGAAATAAAAATTCGATTTTTATATATTGAACTTTGAAATAAAAATTCGATTTTTATATATTGAACTTTGAAATAAAAATTCGATTTTTATATATTGAACTTTGAAATAAAAATTCGATTTTTATATATTGAACTTTGAAATAAAAATTCGATTTTTATATATTGAACTTTGAAATAAAAATTCGATTTTTATATATTGAACTTTGAAATAAAAATTCGATTTTTATATATTGAACTTTGAAATAAAAATTCGTTTTTATATATATAGTGGCCTTGGGCAACGAAGGTGACAAAAAGGCGAAACGACGAAGACTTCTGCAAAAGAAGAGTCGAGATGGTTGGATAGCTAAAAGTGAGAATTTCTCACCTTTCTATTTTATTTCTAGTTATATATATATACTAGGATGCAGACGGTGCTTAGTAGCACCCGACACAATCGTCCACAGACCATGGACTTGTTTGTTTGACTGTTTGGTGATTGATTGCGATATTGGTTTGAATGTGGTTTGTGGTGTGAAAAATCGAATCGATAAATTGGTTAGGATTAGACGTGCGCCGTTATAAGGCGAAGGAGTAAGGCTAGGTTAGATCCTTACTTCAAAGTTTGTGGTTTGCATAACGAATTGATTTGATTGATGTGTGAATGGCGTGGGCCTTCACTAGACCGGGGATAAGGCTAGGCCTTGTCCCGTTTCTAGTATCGTGCCGTTATGCCGCCGAAATTTTCTAAAATAAGTTAGAAAAAAAAAAATAAAAATAGCATTTTATTTAACGAATGAACTGAATAGAAATTCATATGTTAAAATAAAATGTGTTACCGTTAAAAATATAATTTTTAACGTGAATGTGAATAAATAAATATTCATTTACAAACCAGACGGTTTGTTTATGTACACCTATTTGAATGACGTTGATTGGGTCGATAAATTTTTCACATCGCCTAACTGCACAAATAAAATATGTGTTTGATTGTTTGAAACCCCACACGGGTGTTAGGATGAAATTTGAAGTTCACTCATCCTGATTGATTAAATATGTCGATCGATTGATTGACAAGCTGCTATAAGCGTTAAATGTCTATATTTGATGCTTATACAGTGTAGTGCACTTTGGTTGATGGTTGATTATTCATCGTTGTTGATATATACATGTGTTGTAGAAAATCCATATAATTAACATTATATGGTAATTGATTGGGCCTCATTCCAGTTTCAAAAAAAAAAAAAAAAAAAGAAATATTTGAAATAGAAATATTTGAAATAGAAATATTTGAAATAGAATATTTGAAAATAGAAATATGTGAAGCCGTGAGGATTAGATTGACGCCATTTTGACGTGAACGATATTTATATCGATTTTATTCATTTTAAAATGAATATTGAAAAGTGATTTCGAAATCGAATATTTTGAAATGAATTGAAATCAAATATTTTGAAATGAATTGAATAAAACGATTTCGAAATGAATTGAAAATAAAACGATTTCGAAATGAATTGCATTGAAAACGATTTCGAAATGAATTGAATTGAAAACGATTTCGAAATGAATTGAATTGAAAACGATTTCGAAAAGAATTGAATTGAAAACGAATTGAAATGGATTCAAATTGAATTGAAATTTGAATTGAATAGAAATGAATTTTGAAACGAATTTATAAAGAAGAATTCAATTTTGATTTGAATTGAAAAGGAGGTTGAAATTGCTTTTGAAACGAATTTAAAACTATTTATATAATTCGTTTTAAATAGAAATCGACGAAGTATATATTATATATATTATATATATAATATAATGGCCTGAATAGAACGCGCCGCGCCGCGGCAGTTCGTGAATTTCGACCATTTATTTCAAACGGACATTGCGGGAGATCCGACCGTCGGATTCTCCTAAAACCGGAACCGTTGGGTTCGTATCGAAAAGAGCTTTCTAATGAATGTTAGAAATTTGAAATCTAACGGTTGGATTTGGAGATACGTCCAAATCAAATTCGAAAAAGGTCGCTGTAAGTGCAGTTCGATGGCCGTTGTTGGAAATCGACTGTACGGGCCTTGATAAAATTATTAAAAATAGTAATAATTTGTGTAAAATCATAAGAAATGATTTGTGAAAGTTTGGGATGAAAAACTCCATATTTGAAAAGATAAAAATAGATTTTTATCGAAATGAACTAGTTTTGAACTAGAATTATAATTCTATTTATTTTTAAATAAATAAATTGAATTTGAAAAGGGTTTTGAAAATAACCAAAATTTCCAATGATTGCATTGGAGTGGATTTGAATCGAAATTGTCTTCGGAATATTTCGATGTTGGAATTCGTGATTATACAGGTGTGGTTATGGAAATTTGAAAGATATATATTTATATCGTTATTTCCAATACGACATTTGTTAGTCGTAGAATTCGATATTGAATATAAGCCGATATATTTTCTATTCAGAGCCTTGTATTGAATATCGAATGTGATTTGGGTTTGTCGTGAATGGTGTCTTCACTAACACTGTTCTTGAACCCAGTTGAGAAATGATTAAATCTTTTTATTTAGATTTAATGAAGTGTACCAATTAAATAATATTTAATTGGAATTGAATGAATATTGATTTTTGGGTTTATCGTGAACAGTGTTTTAAATAACACTTGTTCTTTAACCCGATAATTAATGAATGTGATTTGGGTTTGTCGTGAATGGTGTCTTCACTAACACTGTTCTTGAACCCAGTTGAGAAAAGATTAAATCTTTTGATTTAGATTTGATGAAGTGTACCAATTAAATAATATTTAATTGGAATTGAATGAATATTGATTTTTGGGTTTATCGTGAACAGTGTTTTAAATAACACTTGTTCTTTAACCCGATAATTAATGGGATGTGACTTTGGGTTTATCGTGAACCGTGTTTTAAATGACACTGATTCTTTAACCCAGTCACAGATTAAAACTAAGTGGAGTTTTAATGAATCTTTAATTAGATTGAAAAGAATCGAGAATGGAGTATCACCAGTTTTGCTCCAGGCGATAGTTAAATCTTTAATTAGATTTGAATGTGAAAT
This sequence comes from Allium sativum, assembly GCA_030737875.1. Lineage (NCBI taxonomy): Eukaryota > Viridiplantae > Streptophyta > Magnoliopsida > Asparagales > Amaryllidaceae > Allium > Allium sativum. Next base: position 803,824,832 of record CM060909.1, on the reverse strand, counting down.
TTAGAAACTAACTGTCGGTTAGCCAAGCAGAATGGTTTTCTGGATATTGATCTGATGTTGGTTTCGGCCTTCGGGGTTAATATTTGGGAAATTATTCTCTTGATTAATTTACGGTTAGTGACTAATGAATTGGAATGAGGCGTATGTTGTGTTTGTGTAACACTTTTATAATATATACGCGAGTTATTCGGAAAGACCGGGTTTATCCCATTCTGAATAACTGATACGACGATAAGTCGAAGATGAAGACGATGGTCGAAGACCGGAGGTCTTCACGTCGTTTTGGGTAATTACTGATGATCTTGATTGGGCTGTACACCCAAGAAGATGGAAACAGTTAGTGATCGTCCAGACGTACTTGGAGATCGATGGATATGCGGGGTACTAGGTGCCTCCGGTTTCGTTCAGACCCAGGACGGACTTGTAAATGGACTGTGTGTCTGACATCGGATTTCATTCTGTGTGACTGATATCGGTTGCATAGGATGGTTTGCCTGTGTGGCATGCTAAGATGCAAATGATCAAGGCTTCTGTTGAAAAGCAAAGTCTTGTGGTGATGATCAAAGCACGGCCTTTGTGGCGTAGCTTTGTGTAACGTTTACCTCGCGTGTTTCACACCAGGTATGAACCAAAAACGGGAGACGGACCTCAGGGAGGACTTGCGTTTCTTTCTAGCTAAAAGTGGCGTCAGTGGTTTTACACGCCCTGACGAGTTTGACTTATGTGGTTGTTGCTGTTGCGAGGCGCCTCGGATTGATCGGTCGTTCTCGAACCGATGGAGTCATTCGTTGGCTCGTTTGCGCCCCAAAGGGCGGGGAGACGTATTGTTCAGGCATAATAATCCACATCGGTGGACCGGCCCTGACGATCCAGGGGGCAGTTGCGGCTGTTCCTGAGACATGGTAGGCTAGATTGTCTCGAATCGGTAGAGGACGATCTCTGGCCTCGGTTCATAGACGGAAATCCAATTTCCAAATACGTGACTTTGCGGTTTTATTTGTAAACCTATATATGGCGACATGATATATGGTACCCATGCCGCCTATGATTGATACTTATGATTTGAAGTTGTTTTATACAATATGCACTTATTATAGTATCAAATGATTTGTTTTAAACGTATCAAGCATTCTTTGGCTGTTATAAGGGAAAACCCTATCCCCCGGCTTGCGTTGCATTGTGTGATAGGACCTGGGTCTTATAACAGCTTCATTTTTCTTTATTTAGCATTGCGCTGTTTGTTTTATGCACTGGTATTCTTGGGAGGAAACCCGTTCCGTGTTATACGGCGTGGTCCCTTGATTTACCTAATGATTTAGAATAAAGATTAATAACTGTTTTAGTTCTCACACCAGTCACATGACTGACCTGGAGTTTATTGTTTTAACCTAAACTCTGGGTGCCCCTATTTTTGACACGGGCAGCTAGTAGTTTTGGTTTTGCAGATTTATATTCACAGGATCCTGGTTTACAGCTGGAACGATATCCGGAAAGCTTTGTATCCGTATATCTCTTCTAGTTGTGTATTGTATTATTTTTCCGCTGCTATGTAACTTATTGTTAATCTCTGATATTTCTGTGTAATATTTATTCATTTATACTCTGTATATTCTTGTAATCTGATGCATTGTTGTAATATACGATGAGATGTTCTTATGTATGCGTTATGTTGTGGCTTGTTCTCGAACTATCCGACGCTTTCCCTTACGGGGAAGTTGCGGGTCTTTACACGTGGTATCAGAGCTTTGGTTTACAAAGCTCAGAGAACAAGACACATTAGAACCATACGAAAGAATTCATCAGATGTTGGATTGGTAATATCCAATGGGGATGACTCGTTAGAGATAGGATCAGTAGTATCCTAGAACGAGTGTGAAGAGTATATTTTTCAAATGAAAACAAATTTTGTTTTGAAAATTTAAATCAATTATTCGTATCTGATTATCTATTTATATTGAATTTGGACAGTCCAGTATATATATAGTCTTTGCGTATGCGTCTGATCCACGTGTATTTGAAGTTTTAATATACTGGATAGATATAGAGCCACACTCTAGTCGCCCGGAGACGATTCTGATGATAGTCTAGACATCATCAGAATTGGTATTCGAGTTTCGAAGGTGTGATTTTCTATATATTTCCATTAGACTGGTGTGAGAACCAAAACTTATATAGCTAGATTTATTTGTTGTGATTTGGCATCAAAAATCTGATTTTTGACTATGTATCAAAGTTATGAATTTGAAACTCTAATTCACTAATTGATTGATGTTTGGGTTGTTTGTTTAATTTTTTGATAATTTTGAACCGTTTAGCCTAATTATATCAAATATTGAACGATATTGAAAATTGGTCGCATCTGCTTGCATATACATATATATCTTTGAACAGGTCATAGCAAGGAGGCTAGAGCAGAGAATAAAATTTGTTTGCCCGACAAATAGGTACATGTTTACTACATAATTTCCTGTTTTGTTTGGGTGATGATGATTTTGTGAGCCTATTGGCTAGCCGCTTGGCTTTTTCTTTTTCTTTTTGAGATCTGAAGGACCGGGGAAGCTATTTGAAATTCCCCGATGCTCCCGGTGCAGGGGAGGTTATGGCGAAATTTTTCAAAAATTTAGGGTGTTAGCCAAATTTTTGAAATTTTGAAAATTCTCAGAAACTAAAGAGTTAGAGAATGGAGGCCGAATCGAGCGTAGAGCTGATTAATCAATCCACTTTCGACTTTGTTCCTTTTCGGGGACGAAAAGTTTTAAGTGGGGGAGATTGTAACAACCCGTAAAATCTGGGCCAGTTTAAAATTTTATTTTGGCAATTATAGCGAGTTTTGATTATTTAAAATGAATTATTTTAAATAATATCGACGAGAAATTTATTTTGAATAGAATTCGAACGTATATAGTATACGCGTCGTCGTTAGAATATAAATAATTATATATAATTATTTATATAGAATTGAAAATGGCGCGGTAGTTCGATAATTCGATTTCAAACTTCAATTGAATGTACCGGGTGCAAAACAATCCGGATTTTAGTGAAACCAAAAATAATGGAATCTAATTGTGAATATCTTTCCAACGAATCCGAAAGATCAAGATTTCGTAGCGAGAATCAAAAGATATGTCTAGTTGAAAATTCTGAATAGTCGCTATGGAATTCAGGCCCTTAAAAATGGACATTTTGCAAATGACCTCGGATTTCGACGAAACCAGTTTTGTTGGGTCCGTGATGTTAAGTTATTGCTAGGTTTCAAATTTCATAATTTTTCGAATCAATATGTGAGCGTGGCAAAGGAAAACGCGTTTGACCAGTTTCAGTTGATTTTAATCGACTGGAAATTGGCCATTTTTCAAACGGTCTCAGAATTCGACGAAACTAGTTTTGTTAGGACCGTATCGTCAATACGAAGCTAGAAAATATTTTTCTGGAATTTTTCTAGTTAGTATGTGACCCCGGTAATTTGAAATGTACGTTTAAAATTCAATATAAAGTTTTAAATGTAAATTTAATGGAAACTGATTCAAACAGTCGAATCAGCTTGCGATACATATCCCATTGTGTTCGGAATGGGGGTAGAACGCTATAGACGACAGGCGGTGGGCCTCGTTTAGAGGTCGTATTTGAAAGTCAACTCTTTAGGATAAAATAAATTAAAAAAAAAAAAAAAAAAAAAAAAATTTCTCTCCCTTAAAACCTTTTGGCCCCCCCCCCGATCATTCTTCTGTAAAGGATAAAAAAGAAAAAAAAAAAAAACCCCAGACATCGTCGAACTTCCGCCGCCGCCCTCCTCTCAGCGCGCCGCCACTGGCGCGACAACCCTCCCCCAAGTCAACCTCCGGCGCCGCTTCCTCCCACTAGCCGCAACCCCCGATCGAACCCCCCTCTCCTCCGCAGTCCCCTTTCCCCCTCGAAATAGCCGACGCAACCCCTTCATCCCCCCCCCCCCCCCCCGCGCCACCGCACTGGAAGCCGCTCCACCCCTCCTCCTCCCTCTTCGTACAATAACAGTAAGTTTTTTTCTTAATTTCGTTTTTATTTTAATTCTTTAAAGCATTTAAAAACTGATTTGTATTCATTTTAAAACTGATTTTTTATTCATTTTAAAACTGATTTTTATTCATTTTAAAAACTGATTTGTATTCATTTTAAAACTGATTTAAGGAAAATATAAAATCAAAATTTTAAAAGTAATTTGAAACTGATTTTTGAAAGGTGAAAACTTTTAATTTAAAAAGGTGAAAACTTTTAATTTAAAAAGGTGAAAACTTTTAATTTAAAAAGGTGAAGACTTTAATTTAAAATGGTGAAAACTTTTAATTTAAAAAGGTGAAGACTTTAATTTAAAATGGTGAAAACTTTATTTTTATAAAGGCGAAATCAATATTTTTGAAATGAGATTATTGTCTATATATTAGCGGAATAAAAATTCGATTTTTATATATTGAACTTTGAAATAAAAATTCGATTTTTATATATTGAACTTTGAAATAAAAATTCGATTTTTATATATTGAACTTTGAAATAAAAATTCGATTTTTATATATTGAACTTTGAAATAAAAATTCGATTTTTATATATTGAACTTTGAAATAAAAATTCGATTTTTATATATTGAACTTTGAAATAAAAATTCGATTTTTATATATTGAACTTTGAAATAAAAATTCGATTTTTATATATTGAACTTTGAAATAAAAATTCGATTTTTATATATTGAACTTTGAAATAAAAATTCGATTTTTATATATTGAACTTTGAAATAAAAATTCGTTTTTATATATATAGTGGCCTTGGGCAACGAAGGTGACAAAAAGGCGAAACGACGAAGACTTCTGCAAAAGAAGAGTCGAGATGGTTGGATAGCTAAAAGTGAGAATTTCTCACCTTTCTATTTTATTTCTAGTTATATATATATACTAGGATGCAGACGGTGCTTAGTAGCACCCGACACAATCGTCCACAGACCATGGACTTGTTTGTTTGACTGTTTGGTGATTGATTGCGATATTGGTTTGAATGTGGTTTGTGGTGTGAAAAATCGAATCGATAAATTGGTTAGGATTAGACGTGCGCCGTTATAAGGCGAAGGAGTAAGGCTAGGTTAGATCCTTACTTCAAAGTTTGTGGTTTGCATAACGAATTGATTTGATTGATGTGTGAATGGCGTGGGCCTTCACTAGACCGGGGATAAGGCTAGGCCTTGTCCCGTTTCTAGTATCGTGCCGTTATGCCGCCGAAATTTTCTAAAATAAGTTAGAAAAAAAAAAATAAAAATAGCATTTTATTTAACGAATGAACTGAATAGAAATTCATATGTTAAAATAAAATGTGTTATCGTTAAAAATATAATTTTTAACGTGAATGTGAATAAATAAATATTCATTTACAAACCAGACGGTTTGTTTATGTACACCTATTTGAATGACGTTGATTGGGTCGATAAATTTTTCACATCGCCTAACTGCACAAATAAAATATGTGTTTGATTGTTTGAAACCCCACACGGGTGTTAGGATGAAATTTGAAGTTCACTCATCCTGATTGATTAAATATGTCGATCGATTGATTGACAAGCTGCTATAAGCGTTAAATGTCTATATTTGATGCTTATACAGTGTAGTGCACTTTGGTTGATGGTTGATTATTCATCGTTGTTGATATATACATGTGTTGTAGAAAATCCATATAATTAACATTATATGGTAATTGATTGGGCCTCATTCCAGTTTCAAAAAAAAAAAAAAAAAAAGAAATATTTGAAATAGAAATATTTGAAATAGAAATATTTGAAATAGAATATTTGAAAATAGAAATATGTGAAGCCGTGAGGATTAGATTGACGCCATTTTGACGTGAACGATATTTATATCGATTTTATTCATTTTAAAATGAATATTGAAAAGTGATTTCGAAATCGAATATTTTGAAATGAATTGAAATCAAATATTTTGAAATGAATTGAATAAAACGATTTCGAAATGAATTGAAAATAAAACGATTTCGAAATGAATTGCATTGAAAACGATTTCGAAATGAATTGAATTGAAAACGATTTCGAAATGAATTGAATTGAAAACGATTTCGAAAAGAATTGAATTGAAAACGAATTGAAATGGATTCAAATTGAATTGAAATTTGAATTGAATAGAAATGAATTTTGAAACGAATTTATAAAGAAGAATTCAATTTTGATTTGAATTGAAAAGGAGGTTGAAATTGCTTTTGAAACGAATTTAAAACTATTTATATAATTCGTTTTAAATAGAAATCGACGAAGTATATATTATATATATTATATATATAATATAATGGCCTGAATAGAACGCGCCGCGCCGCGGCAGTTCGTGAATTTCGACCATTTATTTCAAACGGACATTGCGGGAGATCCGACCGTCGGATTCTCCTAAAACCGGAACCGTTGGGTTCGTATCGAAAAGAGCTTTCTAATGAATGTTAGAAATTTGAAATCTAACGGTTGGATTTGGAGATACGTCCAAATCAAATTCGAAAAAGGTCGCTGTAAGTGCAGTTCGATGGCCGTTGTTGGAAATCGACTGTACGGGCCTTGATAAAATTATTAAAAATAGTAATAATTTGTGTAAAATCATAAGAAATGATTTGTGAAAGTTTGGGATGAAAAACTCCATATTTGAAAAGATAAAAATAGATTTTTATCGAAATGAACTAGTTTTGAACTAGAATTATAATTCTATTTATTTTTAAATAAATAAATTGAATTTGAAAAGGGTTTTGAAAATAACCAAAATTTCCAATGATTGCATTGGAGTGGATTTGAATCGAAATTGTCTTCGGAATATTTCGATGTTGGAATTCGTGATTATACAGGTGTGGTTATGGAAATTTGAAAGATATATATTTATATCGTTATTTCCAATACGACATTTGTTAGTCGTAGAATTCGATATTGAATATAAGCCGATATATTTTCTATTCAGAGCCTTGTATTGAATATCGAATGTGATTTGGGTTTGTCGTGAATGGTGTCTTCACTAACACTGTTCTTGAACCCAGTTGAGAAATGATTAAATCTTTTTATTTAGATTTAATGAAGTGTACCAATTAAATAATATTTAATTGGAATTGAATGAATATTGATTTTTGGGTTTATCGTGAACAGTGTTTTAAATAACACTTGTTCTTTAACCCGATAATTAATGAATGTGATTTGGGTTTGTCGTGAATGGTGTCTTCACTAACACTGTTCTTGAACCCAGTTGAGAAAAGATTAAATCTTTTGATTTAGATTTGATGAAGTGTACCAATTAAATAATATTTAATTGGAATTGAATGAATATTGATTTTTGGGTTTATCGTGAACAGTGTTTTAAATAACACTTGTTCTTTAACCCGATAATTAATGGGATGTGACTTTGGGTTTATCGTGAACCGTGTTTTAAATGACACTGATTCTTTAACCCAGTCACAGATTAAAACTAAGTGGAGTTTTAATGAATCTTTAATTAGATTGAAAAGAATCGAGAATGGAGTATCACCAGTTTTGCTCCAGGCGATAGTTAAATCTTTAATTAGATTTGAATGTGAAATTTAGAAACTAACTGTCGGTTAGCCAAGCAGAATGGTTTTCTGGATATTGATCTGATGTTGGTTTCGGCCTTCGGGGTTAATATTTGGGAAATTATTCTCTTGATTAATTTACGGTTAGTGACTAATGAATTGGAATGAGGCGTATGTTGTGTTTGTGTAACACTTTTATAATATATACGCGAGTTATTCGGAAAGACCGGGTTTATCCCATTCTGAATAACTGATACGACGATAAGTCGAAGATGAAGACGATGGTCGAAGACCGGAGGTCTTCACGTCGTTTTGGGTAATTACTGATGATCTTGATTGGGCTGTACACCCAAGAAGATGGAAACAGTTAGTGATCGTCCAGACGTACTTGGAGATCGATGGATATGCGGGGTACTAGGTGCCTCCGGTTTCGTTCAGACCCAGGACGGACTTGTAAATGGACTGTGTGTCTGACATCGGATTTCATTCTGTGTGACTGATATCGGTTGCATAGGATGGTTTGCCTGTGTGGCATGCTAAGATGCAAATGATCAAGGCTTCTGTTGAAAAGCAAAGTCTTGTGGTGATGATCAAAGCACGGCCTTTGTGGCGTAGCTTTGTGTAACGTTTACCTCGCGTGTTTCACACCAGGTATGAACCAAAAACGGGAGACGGACCTCAGGGAGGACTTGCGTTTCTTTCTAGCTAAAAGTGGCGTCAGTGGTTTTACACGCCCTGACGAGTTTGACTTATGTGGTTGTTGCTGTTGCGAGGCGCCTCGGATTGATCGGTCGTTCTCGAACCGATGGAGTCATTCGTTGGCTCGTTTGCGCCCCAAAGGGCGGGGAGACGTATTGTTCAGGCATAATAATCCACATCGGTGGACCGGCCCTGACGATCCAGGGGGCAGTTGCGGCTGTTCCTGAGACATGGTAGGCTAGATTGTCTCGAATCGGTAGAGGACGATCCCTGGCCTCGGTTCATAGACGGAAATCCAATTTCCAAATACGTGACTTTGCGGTTTTATTTGTAAACCTATATATGGCGACATGATATATGGTACCCATGCCGCCTATGATTGATACTTATGATTTGAAGTTGTTTTATACAATATGCACTTATTATAGTATCAAATGATTTGTTTTAAACGTATCAAGCATTCTTTGGCTGTTATAAGGGAAAACCCTATCCCCCGGCTTGCGTTGCATTGTGTGATAGGACCTGGGTCTTATAACAGCTTCATTTTTCTTTATTTAGCATTGCGCTGTTTGTTTTATGCACTGGTATTCTTGGGAGGAAACCCGTTCCGTGTTATACGGCGTGGTCCCTTGATTTACCTAATGATTTAGAATAAAGATTAATAACTGTTTTAGTTCTCACACCAGTCACATGACTGACCTGGAGTTTATTGTTTTAACCTAAACTCTGGGTGCCCCTATTTTTGACACGGGCAGCTAGTAGTTTTGGTTTTGCAGATTTATATTCACAGGATCCTGGTTTACAGCTGGAACGATATCCGGAAAGCTTTGTATCCGTATATCTCTTCTAGTTGTGTATTGTATTATTTTTCCGCTGCTATGTAACTTATTGTTAATCTCTGATATTTCTGTGTAATATTTATTCATTTATACTCTGTATATTCTTGTAATCTGATGCATTGTTGTAATATACGATGAGATGTTCTTATGTATGCGTTATGTTGTGGCTTGTTCTCGAACTATCCGACGCTTTCCCTTACGGGGAAGTTGCGGGTCTTTACACAAGGGTCAATGCCAATGAGCAACAATATTCATTCTCCCTTTATAAATTGATGGTGGCATTAATAAAGCTTGGAATTAACAATGTAATATGGATGATATCGACAGATCATTAGGTGCTAGTGATACCGATAACACTTGCCTTCGCCACTTCTTTAAAGAGATTCATCCATGCCTATAAGTGATACCAATTCATAACTATGTTAACATACGGGATTAATAAAGATTGATAGGGTAGAATCATGATATAAATGTCACAAATGCCCCTATTTTTATTCATGCTCACTTCTTTAGCACTAGTCATCGATATGGTATCACATTCATATTGCATATTGACACTTTCGACATCAAATATAGTGATAATAGTAGGTTATTGTGTTTGCGAGTAGGAAGTTGAAGATCCATCGAAAGAACAACTTAATGCATTATTTTGAGTTAGAAACTATACTTTTTCACTTAAGTCTTGGAGGCATTATCTTTTAGGGTAGAGGTTTGATCTATTTACAGATCAAAATTTCTTAAAATACTTGTTCTTTAAAAAGAACTTGAACTTGAGATAGTAGAGATGGATGTAGTTCCTAACATCTTATGACTTTGATATTTCATACACCCTAAGATAAAGTAATGTAGTAGAGGATGCTTTAAGCAAACAGAGAGAAATATTGGGTCCTCAATTCTTGCAGTGGAGAGAAGGGACCGAAGAACAAAAGGAATCTTAAAATAATATACTGTTGTTATCATCACATTAACATACATGAAACAAATTAATACTAAAGCTTGGAAGCCTTAATCGATAATTTTCTAGGTCAAGGAAAGCTTACTAAGTTTGTGAAGAAACAACAAATAAACAAAGAAGCATTTCTCAAGTGTATCTATTGGACTAATTATAAAAGAAGTATAATATCTTCTTAATAATGTAAAAGGACCTTGTCTTTTACCAAAGTGGACAAGGAAAATAACCTGTTATAAGTAAGTCAGAGTAAGCCTTTGTTTCCATCCAAAAGAGCTAAACCAAACAATCTACAAGCTTTTAAAACCTACTTATGTTGTTTGTTTGAAGAACAACTTTATTCATACCTACAAAGGCTTGTATAAGGACAACCTAGAGGAAGATCAGAGTAAGCCTTTGGTTCTATCGGAAATGGACTAACTAAAGCACTACCAAGCGTTAGCTTTGTTATCAAAGGCCTCACGTAAGCGTCTTCCAGAGGGAGATCGGGGGTGACTCTAGCATCGCTTAAGATGACTGCCCAAAGTGCCATATTAGCCTTTAGTGCTACCATCAAAGGCCTCACTAAAGTACCTCTTAGAGAGAGTTTAAGTGAATCTTTGGTTTTTCCCAAGATATCTACCCAATGTTTCGGACCTAGCTTCAGTGCCATCATCTAAGGCCTCACTAATGGTCATAAAATTCTTCGATCTTGCTCAAGATAACTGCCCAAAGCACTAAACAACCCTTGAGTACTCATTGCATCAAACTTACTAAAGCACCTCCAAGCATGAGGTTAAATAAAAACCATAAAATGGAAATAAGAAATCCTTTCCAATTTGAGGTCATCACCTAAAGACGGCGACCAAGATACTAGTCAGTTCAAGAAATCTACCAAGATAATTTTCCAAAGCACATAGTACAATCCATAGAAAGAAGTAAAGTTCCATCTTTGATTATTATTATCAGGTATGGATTTTTGGTATCCTATTAATACCGCTGGATATGATTTTTGGTTCTTTTTCATTACTACGAGACATAATTTCTAGTAATTTATTCTTATTATCAGATATGGATTTCTAGTCCTTTGCTATTATTTCTAGATAAGATTACTTGTCCTCTATTCTTATTTTTAGATATATGTTCCTTTTCTTTATTAATATTGCTATATAAGATTTCTAGTATACTATTTTTATTGCCAGGTAGTATTTTTGGTCTTCTTTTATTATTGTTAGATAAGGGTTTTTGGTTTTCTAATTCTTCTTCTTCTATTATTATTATTATTACTATTTTGGCAAGGTCAGATGGTTTTATAGTGGTTCATCCACTTTTCATTACAACAAGTAATAAATACATGAAATTTCAGGAGTCAGACAGAACGCCTAACTGTGAGGGACTAGTTTTGAAGTGGCCAGATAACTAAGTACAAAAACACAAAAGAACAGGAGTTAGACAAGCTTTTCAAAACTACTATACATCAAGAGACCACTAATCTCCTTTATCATTACTGATGTCAGCATCGGTACCCGGATCAATGACATGCCTAACATTGGTGAAGTACGTCGCAAAAAGCAGATCATAATCTCATGAAAGAGGGGAGTACATGCACTTTCTATCGCAAAAATAAAGTAAAAGCATCTCTCAATTGCTTTGACTATCTTCCCCACAATTTGACAGAGAAATTCCATTGTCATCTATATGATATTTGATGTCCCATGTTTTGATGTACTTGCCTATGTACTTATTAAATTTATTGGCTAGAGGATGATACTTCATCTCTGAAGCCTCATGGACCCACGAACTATCTTCAGAATCCTAGAAATTATCCTGAACTTTACGACTGACTGTGGAAGAAGAAACTAAAGCATCAAAAGTAGGCACAGAAGGAACAATCAATGTGACTGGATCAGAAACAATAATTTCTGGAGCAATGACAATATCAACCTCCTCCACAGATGATAGAACCTTAGGTATCCATCTCAAATTCGGTCTAGGAAGTGGGTATCTAGTAGGAAAAGTCACTGATCTATAAGAATAGACAGAAGAAGTATGACCAAATAAATGATAGGAAGTGCATATGTCTGGTTTGAACATCAACTTCCATGTCAATGTATCGACGATCCTAACCTTTAGCATCAACGATAAAGGTTGGTTAGGGGTGATTTCAATCAATGCTTTAGCAAAAAGAAGACTTTTACGAGATTCTATTATGGCATCAAAGCATTTGAACTCTCCAATAAGGCTCGTAAGCTAGTATAGGCCAATCAATGGCTGCATAACTGACGGTATGTTACTAAATGTAGCATGGAATAGATCTAATATACTCTCTAATATTCTAAATACCACGACACAAGGGGTGACAATAAAAAGTTTCCCATTAATAATAAGAAAACGTTTTTTTTTCAAAAGCTTTAAATCAATCATCATAATTTAAGAAATGAAAATATAATAAGATTTTCGAAGTTGAACATGTAGCTTACCCCCGGGCTTCCAGGCATGCATACATTGAAGGCAGACCTTACTATAAGACACTGAAATATCCAACAAGAAACCAACTAAGTGATCTGACCAATAACTAATTCCACTATGTGTAGCTTCGCAGTCAAAACATTACAACAATCACTGACCTCAGTAATAAATGTACTAAGGAATGTAGGTTGTAACGACCTTCCTTTTCGATAGCTTCGAGTTGGTATTAAACTAACTTAAAGCGTTCAAAATAGCAGATTGTTATTTCTTACAGGGTTTAACAGAATCAAATCATAGAGTCATAGAATATAATATCTTGCGGTGGATTTTATATATATAATAGTATCTGACTTACAAATTTTTATACAACGAAAATTTAGTGTATATATTTATGTCATACAAAATGATAGAAACAAACGAGCCAAGGAGGGCATCTTCACAAATCTCTAACTTCGTCAGTCACAAAACCTAAGGTTTAACACTCAGTTTCCCTGAGCATTTATGCAATACATAAAAACACTCGAGTCATGATTAACTTTATTCAAATAAATAAACTTACATAAAAATATAAAATATAATGGTCCTAAACTTTATAAGAAGTTCTAAATTTTTGAATATGTCAAATTTGTCAAATAATCACTGTCAGCAAAGTTGAATTTTCAATGCAAGGAAAATTATACCCCCATACTAGTGTATCAATATGCAAAACGGGCAATACATGGGTATGTTTCCTTACAACAGGAAATCTTGGTTAGTAACTACATATATACATGATCCCATTTACGGGTATTGTAACGACCCGCATTTTACGTATCGGAGATCGTAAAATATTTTTATTTAATTCCCTGAGCGTTGCATCATTCTCATATTTTGATATGTTGTTTATGGGGATGTGAGACATGTCCATAATTTTTTCCAATTTTATTTGTGACCATTTTGCCCATGTCAGTTTTGTACAGGGTATAACTTTTGATTGAGATCGAATCAGGTGCTGAGACTGATTTCAATGGAAAGGAAATGATGTTTCTGATTTCGTAGAGTGGTCATATTAAAGATTTGGTTTAGAGGTCTGGGAGAAATGGCTGTTTTAGTATTACACAATTTTTGTCCAGGATAACGGGTAATTAGTGAGCTGATTTGTGGGGCCTGCTAAGGCTTGGGCTGCTGGCTATAAATAAGGGGTAGAGGCATGGAGAATAGTTTTGTTTCCTCATTTCTCTCATTTGGTTGAGCTCGTTGTCCTCCTTGCTTAATCAAATATCTCTCTCCTCCATTAAAACGTAGATCGAGATTATAAGATCGAAGATCAACATCGAAGAAAGGTAGTTCGCATCAAAGTGATTGATTCAAAGGTCATTATTCATCATTCCTCGCTGTCCGAAATTGGAGATATTTGATTTCAAGCTAATTTGGAGTGTTGGTGAGTGATAAGCATCTCTCGCACGGATTCAATCGAGTATATGACTTGTTTGATCTTATATTCATCATTTCAAGTTATTTTCATATAGATCTAATCGATGTAAGTATAATTTCGATTCCAAACACCATAGGGTCCAATCTAGAAATTTATAAAAGGTAATTTCATATGCTAACCCTATGATTAGATCCATTTATTGATTTGATGAATTGTTTAATCGTTGCTTTAATGATTGTTGAGTATTTGTTATTGATTTGTTGACAACTGCATGGTTTGTTGATATTTTGTTGATTGAATCATTATTGAAAAAGTTGAAATTGAATTAGTTTTTAGTATGAAATCAAGTCGTATTCATGTGTGAAACTGGTTGGAGTTTTGGGTGCGCAACATTTATGGATCGGGCAATTTCATTGTATGAATTGGGCAAAAAGTATTGTATGGATCGAGCGAAAACCAAGTGCCAGAGTACCAAGTACCAGTTTATGGATCAGACTAAATTCCAGAGTACTAGAGTACCAGAGTACGAAGTGATAGAGTACCAAGAACCGGTTTACGAATCGGGCTAAATGCCAGAGTACCTGATACCAATTGCCAGAGTACCTAGTACCATTTTATGGATCGGGATAAATGCCATATGTAACACCCCGTGAATTCTATAACCGTGAAATTCACAAATTAAAGTATAATTAATTTCAAATCAAAGAATTAAGGGAAACGGGATACGCCGTTGTGTTCATCTCGGAAAAATACGCGAAATAGAGTCCGAGTTTTCGAAAAACGGAATCCGTATGAAGAAGATATGGCCTCCGGAAGTTTCAGAATTTAGGTTAAAATTCAAACAGATGAAAACAGCTCAGAAAACAAGTTTAAAATTCAAAATCGGGCCCAATTGGCCAGGGCGGGAAAATTCCCGCCTAAGGCACCCAGGTCGACTTGGCAGTCGACCTGGGCTAGCCAGGTCGACAGGGCTGTCGACTGGGCTGTCGACCTGGCCCCAGAGCCAGGTCGAACCCAGCCCACCCTGGCTGGCCTGGTCTGTGTTTGGCCGATTTTCTGAGCCTTGCCTTGTCAATAGGGCTAGGTGTCAGCTCCTGATTGGTCTCTCTTTCGAATGAATGGCTACGATTAACCCAAGCTACATCGATGGTCCTAATCAGTTCATAAACTCTATAAAAATGACCCTAGACTCTACCTAATCTATTCATTCAAAAATAAGAATGAGGCCATCATGCTGCTGAGGAACGACTAGGAGTAGCCACCAATTTGAGAGACGATTAGGAGACAAACTCTAAAGCAAAAAGCAACTACAAGTTAAAAGTAAACAAATCAAATCAACGCCTACATTAAAGGAATAGCATCTCCAAATCCAGAATTCAGATTCCTGAATTGAAGAATTCGTCACACGATTGTAAGTAGAGTACTATTCCGATGTGAATAAATAACTGTGTTTGATTTGTGTAAAATGAGAATTACACTTGATTTGTGGTGATAGTAATTCATATTTGTGCGTTGCTATGATTCTAATCGATTTGGAATGTTTTATAACGATTGGATATTCGCAAGTATGTAATTCATGATAAAAACTACATGTTTGCGGTAGTTTATTTGAGATTTATGCAAGTATACGATTGGATATTCGCAAGTATGTAATTCATGTTGAAGCTACATGTTTGTGGTTGTTTAATTGAGATTCATGCAAGTATGTGGTTTTGCTACTATGCCAACATAATGTATATTTTTGTAAAAAAATCACTTTTTGTGTAATTGGATCAAATTTGGGGTTTTATGATTCATATGAAATTTTGTTAGAATTGGCATCATGATTCTATGTATAAAACCATACTTTTGTATTAGAAACAAAAGTAAGCCTCTTTGTGAACTTATGTTGATTTTATAAATATGACTAGGCTATGTTTGGTATTATGCCTAATTGAAAAACATGTTAGGCCTATATTGTTAACAAGAATTATATGATAATATATGTGACACATAGCCAAGTTAGATTTACATTCCAATTGCAAGTTTGCATGAATAAAGTAAAAACCATGATTTCATGTTTACGAATATTTATGCCATGATTACATGAATAGATCAAAAACCATCATTTCATGTTTGGGTATATTTGTGCCATGATTATGTGAATAGATTAAAAATCATGATTAAGTTGGAATAATTCTAGTTGAACTATACTTTTGTATTAGTTACAAAAGTAAGCACCTTTGTAAACATATAGTAATTTTATAAACATGATTTGCTTATGTTTGACATTATGCCTAAGTAAAAATATAGGTTTATGTTGTAGTTAAGACTATGTTTCAATAATGATATCTAATTTAGTTAGATTCTTAACTTAACTGCAAGTTTACATGGTTTGACTCATGTCACTTATGCTTTATGACCAAAGTATATGTTACCACAATGCAAGTACACCAGTTTCTATTTTGTAGTTCCAACGTTATGTTGCAAGTTCATTCGTTCACATTCCCCTTTTTTGTGTATATAATCACGTTTTAAGCCTCCCCTTTTTCACGTGGCTAAGTTGGGCTTAAAAAGGCTAAGCCCAACATATATTATAATAAACGAACGTATTAAACGGGGGAAATAGCGTTGGGCCAAATTAATTAATAAATGAAAATATAAAAGTAGAGGGGCCCAAATTCAAGAATGGGTTGGGCCCATGATTGGTGTAAACCTTTACACCATTAGCTTAAATTGATTTTGAATAATGGGCCGCAAATATTTACATATAAAAAGAAGAAAGACAAAATATGTAAATGTAGAAAATACGATGTGTTTAACCCGAGGTTGGATTGAGTTGTGATGTAAACCTGCCCGGAACCGCCCGGCTGTCCAGTAGTCACAACAATACCTATCCAATGTGGGTGGTTAAACATTGAGCCCAATAAGGACCCGAGGTTAGACTGAGTTGTGGCGTAAGACTGCCCGGACCCAACCGGCAATAGGCAGCCACAACAATACCTGTCTAATGTGAGAGGTCAAGGCTTTAATAAGACAATTAAGGCTGAGTCAGGATTGATAGGATTAAGTAAATTATATTAATACTTAATCAAGATGGAACATGCTAAACTAAACAGACTGATTGGGGGTTAGGTTTATAAAACACTTAACCAACTTAGCATGTTGGCTAGAGATAGAAAACCTAGTAGCGGGGGACCCTTTTCAGCAGTAACCCTATAAGGTGTATCATGATACCCTGAAACTAGGTAGGGTGGGGCACGATTACTGGGCTGATTGTAAGAGGTCAAATCGACGGCGGTGGTGCAGCAGTGTAGGTTCTAACGGGGTGTGGGCGTGCACTCACTCCGGCGCAGAAAAATAAGGCACTGGGCACCAGTAGCATACCTGTGCATTCTAGGATTGTGTCGGCCCGCCACCATGGGACTTGATACACCCCATGGTGGGACCAGCATAGGTAACTACAACATCGGGGGCCGTAAGACACATGTAACTATGCGAGTAGGAGCCGATCATCATAAAATGGATCACTTTACCCTGATTATGGGGTGCCTGTTGGGAACTAGTTTATATGGGTACAGAGATTAATATGGGGTACGATAGTATATTCGACCCTAGACAACTTAACTAATTATATGATGCTTTCCCATTTCTAGTTTATACTTATCATACCCAGTTCTTTATTCATAGACTGAATAGTCTTAGACTTACTCAGGCTTTATGTCTGACTCTACTTTTCTTTCGTCTTCTTTTCTTCCGTTCCTCCCCCCCCCAGGTCCATAGGGAGGGAATACCGCAGCTTGACCAGCCTTCTTATCCAGCTTGAAGAGAAAGAATGTATTGCTTGGATCCTTTCGTTTTGGACTATGGCTTTGGACAACAACTATGGGACTTTTGCAGTTTATTTATGTTTTCTTTATGCTTCTTTAAATAATGAAATCAAGACAGTTATGAAGATGTTATGTTTTTTGAAGTATTGTAAGACAATTATGGTATGTTGTTGTAACACATATCTTTTATGAAATAAAAGTTGTTGTTTTTCCGCAGTTTAAAAATATGTGTTCTTATATTCTGTCTTGTATATCTGTGACTTATACTTATAAACCTCCACCAAAATTAGGGCATTCCCTTTGAGAGTGACCCTAACGGAGGTGGGGTGTTTCACTTGGTATCAGAGCATAGGTTTGCCAGATAGGATAAAAAGTTTTGAAAATTTATTTTCAAAAAGGAAATTTAAAGAAGCATTTTTTTAAGAGATAAAATATTATTTTATTTTAAAAGGCAAAGTCCCCCCAAAGCCATAGGTACTATCTCTTATCCTTCGTTTTGAATCTATCCTTTTTGTTTCAGCATGTCCGAAGAACTTAACTTGCCAGAGGGTGTACCAATACCTGGTTGGTTTAGACAGTTCTTAGAAGCAAGGGCCACTCAGCCAGGTCCTACCGTTCCTCCTCCCCCAGCTGCAGGAAATCATCCAGCTGCAGCAGCACCTCTTCCTCCACCTCCTCCATGGGGAAACACATTTGCTAAGATATGTAAAGATTTTAAAGCTATGGGAGGAAAGGATTTTCATGGAACTGAGTCCTTCGTGGCAGCTAGAAATTGGCTGAAAGAAACCGAGGACTTATTCATCATCTTTGAGGTAGAAGATAGACAGAAAGTACAACTGGCAGTATGGCTACTAAAGGGCGAGGCTTCCTACTGGTGGGAAGTCACTAATGCAGAAAGACCAGTGGAGACATGGGAGGACTTTAGGGCAAGGTTTGAGGTTAAATTTCTCTCAGATGCGGAAAGGAGTTTGCAGTTGGAAAAATTCTTGTTTCTTAAGCAAGGGAACAAGGCAGTCAAAGAGTATGTTAATCAGTTCGATGAGCTGGCTAGGTTTGGGCTGGACCTAGTCAACACCCCGCACAAGAAGGCTCTCCATTTCGTCAAAGGGTTGAATGAGCCATTACACAGTTTGGCCATGACCCATATACCCATGGGAGCCACGTATGAAAGGTTGGTACAAATGGCATTGCTAAACGAAGAGGATAAGGGCAAGAAGGAGACAAAGGCAGAAAGCTCTCAAGGGAAGAAAGAGGGTTTGCAGCCTAAAAAGACAGACTTTAAGAAGGGCGGGAAAGGCAACAAAGAGAAGAGGAAGTGTAATTTCTGTGGCAAAGTGGGGCACTTAGTGAAAGATTGCCAGAAAAAGAAGGCCAAGGAGAATGGTGGGTGCTTTTCTTGCGGTGAGACAGGCCACAGGGCTAAGGACTGCCAAAAGAAACGAGGACAGGGGCAGAGGGCTGGATCCACCTCAGGGGCACAAGTTCATGTGCTAGAAGCGCCACCTCTGCAACAGCGAGGTATAAATACTTCTGTAGAAAGTGTAATTTATCTTTATGATCACCCCGTTCGCACTTTATTTGATTCTGGCGCATTACACTCCTTTATCTCGTCTACTTTAGTAGAATCTCTGCACCTAAAAACTAGTATGG
Organism: Allium sativum; assembly: GCA_030737875.1. Taxonomy (NCBI): domain Eukaryota; kingdom Viridiplantae; phylum Streptophyta; class Magnoliopsida; order Asparagales; family Amaryllidaceae; genus Allium; species Allium sativum. The sequence goes on along the minus strand of CM060909.1, from coordinate 803,805,485 downwards.
TAGAGGACCCCTAATTGTTTCAAATCCAATTGGGGGCCCAGCTCATTTGTCTATGATCTGTTTGGGATTGAAAATTTCTATTCTAAGCGTAGAATTTAAATGTAGTGCCTTTGTTTTGGGCTTTTCGGGATATGGTTTGATTTTGGGCATGGATTGGCTATCCAGTAATGGGGCCATCCTTGATTGTGAGAAAAGGGTTGTTAGGCTCCTAACCCAGCTCGGTAATACTTTGGAAATTTCTTGTAATCCCTCGTATGCGGTTATGCTTAGTTACCTTGAATCGCTAGATGCCTCTGTTGAAAATTTGCAATCAGTTAAAGTGGTCCGGGAATATCCGGATGTCTTCGAAGAGGTGAAGGGATTGCCTCCAAAGCGGGAGATAGACTTCCGCATATACCTTGTAGATAATGAAAAACCCGTTGCGTTGCCTGTTAGACACATGGCTCCACGAGAAAGGAAAGAGCTCAGTAAATAGATTAAAGAGCTTCTAGAAAAGGGGTTCATTAGGAGGAGCATTTCAGAATGGGGCGCTCCAGTGGTGTTCGCTACAAAGGCGGATGGTTCACTCCGTCTATGTGTTGACTATAGGGAGCTCAATAAGCTAACGAAAACGAATAGGCACCCTCTCCCTAGAATTGACGATTTGTTTGATCAGCTTGTAGGAGCGTCTGTTTTCTCCCAACTCGATTTAGCGACCGGTTTTCATCAGCTAAGGGTGGCTGAAGATAGTATCGATAAAACGGCATTCAGAACCCCAGACGGCTTCTTTGAATGGCTTGTCATGCCTTTCGGCTTGACAAATGCACCTGCTTACTTCGTGGACCTGATGAGTAGGGTATTTAGAGATTTCCTCAATAAGTTCGTAGTGGTCTTCGTAGACGATATCCTTATCTTCTCAAAGAGTGAAGAGGAACATGCTCAGCACTTAAGGGCAATCATGGAAACTCTGCGAGTCCATCAGCTAAAAGCCAAATTCTCCAAATGCCACTTTTGGAGAGAAGAAGTGAGGTTCCTTGGGCACATAGTATCTAAACAAGGGTTAGCAGTGGACCCTGCTAAGGTAGTGGCGGTACAGTACTGGAAGATACCAAGGAATGCAACTGAGGTCCGAAGTTTTCTAGGACTAGCAGGTTTCTATCGAAAGTTCATAAAGGATTTTTCGAAAATCTCGGCTCCGCTCATGAAATTGACCAAGAAGAATCTAGCATTCAATTGGGACTTGGATTGCGAGTTTGCATTCCAGCGACTAAAAAGGGCTCTTACAACAGCCCCAGTTTTGACGTTGCCAGATGGAAGCAAGATGTTCACTGTTTATACAGATGCATGTGGGACAGGGCTGGGCGCCGTCTTAATGCAAGAAGGAAGGGTAGTAGCTTATGGCGGGAGGCAGTTGAAAGTGCACGAAAAGAACTACCCGACACACGATCTTGAGTTAGCTGCCATCGTCTTTGCACTCAAGTCTTGGCGACACTATCTCCTAGGTGAGAAGTTCAAACTTTACACTGACCATAAATCGTTGAAATATCTTTTCTCGCAGAAAGATCTTAACTTGAGGCAACAAAGATGGATGGAGTTTCTTGCCTCGTACGATTTCGAGATCTCCTACACTCCGGGCAAAGGCAACGTAGTGGCAGACGCGTTGAGCCGAAAGAAATTGACCCTAAGCCCGCTGTTTGTTGAAAGACAAAGCCTAGAGTTTATAGCCAGCTTCGACTTTAGGCCTTCCTCCGATTTTGTACCAGGCTTGCTAGCATCTCTCGAAGTGCGCCCGACTTTAGTGGACTCAATAGGGACAGCACAACGCGAAGACCCTCAGCTTGTGGAAACGATTGATAGGCTAATTAGGGGTGAGACTTCAAGTCACCTCAACAGATACTCCATCGACGATAAGGGTTGGCTAAGGAGAGACGGAAGACTATGCGTCCCACAGACAACGGATTTAGTAAAGAGGGTTCTCGAGGAAGCACATCACTCCAAGATGACGATACACCCAGGCGGAGATAAAATGTACAAGGACATAAAAAGAACTTTCTTCTGGAACGGCATGGAAAAGGACGTGGCAGAATTCGTTTCTAAGTGTATGGTGTGCCATCAGGTTAAGGCGGAACAGAAAAAGCCTGGCGGTCTGCTACATCCTCTAGAGGTCCCGCAGTGGAAGTGGGATAGCATCTCAATGGACTTCATCGATGGGCTGCCTAGGTCTAGGAGAGGCAACACTAGCATTTGGGTAATAGTGGATAGGCTTACTAAAAGCGCCCACTTTTTACCTGTCAAAAGTAAAAGAACTGCCTCATCCCTAGCATCTCTTTACCTTAAGGAAATCGTTCGACTCCATGAATACCATCCAGCATTGTTAGTGACCGAGACCCTATCTTCACCAGTGAGTTTTGGCGGAGTCTGCAAGAAGCAGTAGGAACGCAGTTATGCTTGAGCACAGCCTATCATCCCCAAACCGACGGCCAAACAGAAAGAGTAAACAGAGTTTTGGAGGACCTTTTAAGACTGTGCGTCCTTGACTTCGGAGGGACATGGGAAGACCATCTTCCTTTGGTGGAATTTGCCTACAATAACAGCTATCAAGCAACCATCGGGATGGCGCCCTTCGAAGCTTTATATGGAAGACCGTGCCGATCACCCACTTGTTGGTGGGAGTCTACTGATAGGCTCATACTTGGACCAGATATGATCCGAGAGACTTCAGAGAAAGTAGACTTAATACGAAGAAGGATGAAGACGGCCCAAGACAGACAAAAGTCCTACGCCGACAAGAGGAGAACCGACCTTGAATTTGAGGTTGGGGACAGAGTTTTTCTTAAGGTATCTCCGCTAAGGAACGTTGTTCGTTTTGGAACCACAGGAAAGCTAGCACCAAGGTTCGTAGGGCCATTCCCTATCATCGAGAAAATTGGGAAAATGGCCTATAGATTAGAGCTACCCGAAAAGCTAGCCGGAGTTCACAACGTTTTTCACGTTTCACATCTCCGAAAATGTCTACATGAGTCTGCTGAAGTGGTAGAGCCAAATATCCTAGAAAAAGCTGAAGTGGAGTGCGAAGCAACCGTGAGGAAAGTTCCAACTCGCATATTAGAAACGGAAGTGAGGAAGCTACGCAACCACGAAGTCAAGCTCGTCAAAGTTCAGTGGAGCGACGTCGAGGGAGACGCGACTAGGGAAACTGAAGCTAGAATACGCACTGCCTACCCTTTTCTTTTCGAGGGTACATCCTTGATCTTTCTTTTTTCCTTAAGTTGCGCTTTTATCTATCTTTTTAGGTATATTTCCTCGGCCTTATCTTTTAGGTAGAAACTCTTTGGATGAAAACATGTAATTGAAACATGTTATTGATGATGGTTGCAAGTGGTTGCAAGTGATTGCTAGTGGTTGCTCGTGGTTGCATATACACACACAATCTAGGTTTTAGATCGGCTCAGTCACTTCATATTGCATATGCATATATGTTTGCATTCGTATATGGTTGAACTTTAATGTGTTATCATATGGATGTTGCATTTGTATGAATGATTGTGCACTCATGTAGAATCATGAATAGGAAAATTTGCATACATAATGGATTCATGGCACTTACATAATTCTCATTAAGGAGGTCAACTGAATCAGTAGACCGCCTGATTTTGCATTAGATAAGTACACGCACACTTCGCATACGATCATGAAGCATTAGAAGTCTTTTAAGGACATTGGATGCTCGTGTTTGATGGATGAGTAGATGGATGATTGGATGTTAGGATATACATTCCTCCTAACTTGAAGATTTCGGGGACGAAATCCTTTTAAGTGGGGGAGAATGTAACACCCCGTGAATTCTATAACCGTGAAATTCACAAATTAAAGTATAATTAATTTCAAATCAAATAATTAAGGGAAACGGGATACGCCGTTGTGTTCGTCTCGGAAAAATACGCAAAATAGAGTCCGAGTTTTCGAAAAACGGAGTCTGTATGAAGAAGATATGGCCTCCGGAAGTTTCAGAATTTAGGTTAAAATTCAAACAGACGAAAACAGCTCAGAAAACAAGTTTAAAATTCAAAATTGGGCCCAATTGGCCAGGGCGGGAAAATTCCCGCCTAAGGCACCCAGGTCGACTTGGCAGTGGACCTGGGCTAGCCAGGTCGACAGGGCTGTCGACCTGGCCCCAGAGCCAAGTCGAACCCAGCCCACCCTGGCTGGCCTGGTCTGTGTTTGGCCGATTTTCTGAGCCTTGCCTTGTCACTAGGGCTAGGTGTCAGCTCCTGATTGGTCTCTCTTTCGAATGAATGGCTACAATTAACCCAAGCTACATCGATGGTCCTAATCAGTTCATAAACTCTATAAAAATGACCCTAGACTCTACCTAATCTATTCATTCAAAAATAAGAATGAGGCCATCATGCTGCTGAGGAACGACTAGGAGTAGCCACCAATTTGAGAGACGATTAGGAGACAAACACTAAAGCACAAAGCAACTACAAGTTAAAAGTAAACAAATCAAATCAACGCCTACATCAAAGGAATAGCATCTCCAAATCCAGAATTCAGATTCCTGAATTGAAGAATTCGTCACACGATTGTAAGTAGAGTACTATTCCGATGTGAATAAATAACTGTGTTTGATTTTATAAATATGACTAGGCTATGTTTGGTATTACGCCTAATTGAAAAACATGTTAGGCCTATATTGTTAACAAGAATTATATGATAATATATGTGACAAATAGCTAAGTTAGATTTACATTCCAATTGCAAGTTTGCATGAATAAAGTAAAAAAAACCATGATTTCATGTTTAGGAATATTTATGCCATGATTACATGAATAGATCAAAAACCATCATTTCATGTTTGGGTATATTTGTGCCATGATTATGTGAATAGATTAAAAATCATGATTAAGTTGGAATAATTCTAGTTGAACTATACTTTTGTATTAGTTACAAAAGTAAGCACCTTTGTAAACATATAGTAATTTTACAAACATGATTTGCTTATGTTTGACATTATGCCTAAGTAAAAATATAGGTTTATGTTGTAGTTAAGACTATGTGTCAATAATGATATCTAATTTAGTTAGATTCTTAACTTAACTGCAAGTTTACATGGTTTGACTCATGTCACTTATGCTGTATGACCAAAGTATATGTTACCACAATGCAAGTACACCAGTTTCTATTTTGTAGTTCCAACGTTATGTTGCAAGTTCATGCGTTCACATTCCCCTTTTTGTGTATATAATCACGTTTTAAGCCTCCCCTTTTTCACGTGGCTAAATTGGGCTTAAAAAGGCTAAGCCCAACATATATTATAATAAACGAACGTATTAAACGGGGGAAATAGCGTTGGGCCAAATTAATTAATAAATGAAAATATAAAAGTAGAGGGGCCCAAATTCAAGACTGGGTTGGGCCCATGATTGGTGTAAACCTTTACACCATTAGCTTAAATTGATTTTGAATAATGGGCCGCAAATATTTACATATAAAAAGAAGAAAGACAAAATATGTAAATGTAGAAAATACGATGTGTTTAACCCGAGGTTGGATTGAGTTGTGATGTAAACCTGCCCGGAACCGCCCGGCTGTCCAGTAGTCACAACAATACCTATCCAATGTGGGTGGTTAAACATGGAGCCCAATAAGGACCCGAGGTTAGACTGAGTTGTGGCGTAAGACTGCCCGGACCCAACCGGCAATAGGCAGCCACAACAATACCTGTCTAATGTGAGAGGTCAAGGCTTTAATAAGACAATTAAGGCTGAGTCAGGATTGATAGGATTAAGTAAATTATATTAATACTTAATCAAGATGGAACACGCTAAACTAAACAGACTGATTGGGGGTTAGGTTTATAAAACACTTAACCAACTTAGCATGTTGGCTAGAGATAGAAAACCTAGTAGCGGGGGACCCTTTTCAGCAGTAACCCTATAAGGTGTATCATGATACCCTGAAACTAGGCAGGGTGGGGCACGATTACTGGGCTGATTGTAAGAGGTCAAATCGACGGCGGTGGTGCAGCAGTGTAGGTTCTAACGGGGTGTGGGCGTGCACTCACTCCGACGCAGAAAAATAAGGCACTGGGCACCAGTAGCATACCTGTGCATTCTAGGATTGTGTCGGCCCGCCACCATGGGACTTGATACACCCCATGGTGGGACCAGCATAGGTAACTACAACATCGGGGGCCGTAAGACACATGTAACTATGCGAGTAGGAGCCGATCATCATAAAATGGATCACTTTACCCAGATTATGGGGTGCCTGTTGGGAACTAGTTTATATGGGTACAGAGATTAATATGGGGTACGATAGTATATTCGACCCTAGACAACTTAACTAATTATATGATGCTTTCCCATTTCTAGTTTATACTTATCATACCCAGTTCCTTATTCATAGACTGAATAGTCCTAGACTTACTCAGGCTTTATGTCTGACTCTACTTTTCTTTCGTCTTCTTTTCTTCCGTTTCCCCCCCCCCCCCAGGTCCACAGGGAGGGAATACCGCAGCTTGACCAGCCTTCTTATCCAGCTTGAAGAGAAAGAATGTATTGCTTGGATCTTTTCGTTTTGGACTATGGCTTTGGACAACAACTATGGGACTTTTGCAGTTTATTTATGTTTTCTTTATGCTTCTTTAAATAATGAAATCAAGACAGTTATGAAGATGTTATGTTTTTTGAAGTATTGTAAGACAATTATGGTATGTTGTTGTAACACATATCTTTTATGAAATAAAAGTTGTTGTTTTTCCGCAGTTTAAAAATATGTGTTCTTATATTCTGTCTTGTATATCTGTGACTTATACTTATAAACCTCCACCAAAATTAGGGCATTCCCTTTGAGAGTGACCCTAACGGAGGTGGGGTGTTTCACCATAGTACCAGAGTACCAAGTTCTCGAGTACCGAGTACCAGTATATGGATCGGGCTAAATGCCAAAGTGCCAGAGTACCAAGTGCCAGAGTACCAAATGCCAGAGTACCAAGTATCAGAGTACTAAGTGTCAGAGTACAAAGTACCACTTTATGGATCAAATGCCAGAGTACCAAGTACCAGTTTATGGATCAAGCTAAATGCCAGAGTGCTAGAGTATCAAGTGCCAGAGTGCCAAGTGTCAGGGGATGGATCAGGCGGAATTCCAACCATGGATTGGGCTAAATGCCAGAGTGCCAGAGTACCAAGTGCCAGGGGATGGATCGGGCGGAAATCCAACCATGGATCGGGTTAAATTCTAGAGTGCCAGAGTACTAAATGCCAGAGTGCCAAGTGTCAGGGGATGGATCGGGGGCAAAACCCAAACATGGATCGGGCTAAATTCCAGAGTGCCAAAGTACTTCGTGTCAGAGTACCAAGTGCCAGAGTGCTAAGTTCCAGGGTGACAAGTTCCCGGGGATGGATCGGGCAGAAATCCAACCATGGATTGGGCTAAATTCCAGAGTGCTAGAGTACCAAGTGTCAGAGTACTAATTGCCAGAGTTGGATTGGGCTAAATGCCAGAGTGCTAGAGAACCAAGTGCCAGAGTATCAAAAGGCTGTAAAAGGCAGTTTAAATGCTATGCTTAGTTTTTCATAGCAAAGTAGCTGGAAATGCTATGAAATGTAATATCGACCAAACGATGCATATTTTGGGTCGACAATGGTCATGCCTTCGATGCGAATTCAAGGAGGAATGTTCAAAGTGTTTTAAATAGTTCGTTGATCGATGAAATGCAACAGAAGTGAAGACGACTCAATGACGTTGAGTTTGTGGATAATGGATGCTTAAGAAGGCGCTTGAGTTATGGATAGTCGCTAGTGATGACGACAAGAGTTATGAAGGCCAAGAAATTATCGTTGTCGTAGGTTCTAGAGGACTCAATGCAGGGGTATAATAAGGATGCCTAAAAGACTGGTTGAATGGTCGAGTACCATAGGCAATCACGATGGGCCTAGAGACATGAGTCATGATGACATATAGAGTTTTTGCTAGAACCGGGTTTACCATTAGCTCTTGACAAATGGAGTGTCGTAGCCAGTTATGCGATTAACGATGGTTTCAAAGCAAGATTGGCAGTGATCTCCAGAGTCATAGATGATGATTTTTTTGCTTGTATCATCTTGTGTAGATTATTCTATGTCGAAGGAGACATCTCTTGGGTGTTTGTTTGATGTTGGTTTAGGCCTTCGCGGCTTGTGCTTGGGAGATCTTGATATTGGTTAGGATGGTCCACACTTGATAACTGACTGCCATGAATGTATTGTTTGTTTCTACTTGATTGTTGTAAAGGCTATCACTGTCGGATGTAGAGAAGAAGGATTTGGATTCTTCTCAGTTGATATTGGTAGATTAGTTGATTAACTGCCTATTCTCATATACTTTTTGATGATGTTAGATAGTTGTTTTATCGCTCATTAAGACTATGGTCTGACTCAAGGTTTTATGTTTCGTCTTATTACCTAGGGCTGTTCATCCAGTTGTGGATGGTCAGACTGAGTAGTAGGTGACAGGTAGTAAATCTTGATGAGGACGATGCTGCTGAGCGATGATGAACAAGCGGCTGGCATATTACTTTCTACTATCTACTATTATTGTGTTCCGCTATTTTATGTATTCTCTGAGTGACTTGTAGTGAGACACATTGTACAGAATTTGATGTTGTATCCAATTGATGTTTGGATAATTCATGATGAAATGGAAGTTAAAATTCTGCTCAATTCTGTTTCATTTTTATTGCTTGTTGTATATGTTCTATTATATTTTATCCTAGCACTCTGAGTTATACGACAGGTTCCTCTTGTGTTGTTCTACCTTGATGATCATCTGTAGCTGCCTGGTACGTCTTTCAGCGTAGTATTCCTCTTGTTAAGTGCAAGAGTTATGGGCGGTTGTCACATTTGGTATCAGAGCTCTGGTTATCGATTTTAGCCAAAGTTCAAAGATGTAATTACATATGAGAGACGTATTTGTAAATTTCAGATGGATGTATAATATATATTAATGTATAGTATAATAACGTTTGAACTCCATTTGCAGTCTTTCTCGTGTGTGGACTAATCATTCTATTTTTCAGATTTAGAATGAGTCGTCGAGACATACTACTAGGGAGGAGACTGTTCCTATTGGGGGTAATAGCGGTATACCAGATTACTCAGCTATGTTCGAGGCCATGATGGCAACGATCATGAGAAGGGTACCCGCTCAGGAGACAATTGCGGTAGATTTAGGAGTTCTAGTGCAAGTACCTAAGGAGGTGGACTTCGCAAAGTTATGCAAAGCCTTCACTACTCGAGGAGGGAAGCCATTTAAAGGGACGAAGCTGATTATAGATATTCAAGGGTGGCTTGAAACTTGCATTCAAATTTTTGGAGACTTGGGAATTGATGATGCGACTAAGAGGAAGCTTGCATCGAGACAGCTATAGGGAAGAGCTGTGGATTGATGTAACTCTATCACTCTAGAGAATCTAGAAAATGAGATTTCATGGGTGCGATTCCAATTTAAGTTTGAGACAAAGTTTATCTCTACCATTCAGAAGTCTTTTTTTAAGAGGTTTGTCGAGCTTAAGCAGAATGGACGACTAGTGCTGGAGTATGTTTTTTATTTTAAAGCCTTATCAAAGTATTCCTGCTCATATGTCGAGACTCCTTATCAGAAGAATGATAAATTTGCCATGAGTTTGGATAAATACCTAGGGAATCAACTAGTGGATCATCTAAATGATACTTATGAGAAGATCATCGAGAAATATCTAAGGCATGAGAGTTTGTTTCCTATGAGGCTATTGTTGCAACTAAGAAAGAACTAAAACCACGGCAGGGTGATAATAACAAAAGGAGGAAGCAACAACAACAAAAAGGGAAGGATTGTCAGAAGAAGCAGAAAGGCGAAGGGAATTGCTGTAACGGCTAGTAGAAGGGCCATTTTTCAAAGGATTTCAAGAATTCGAAAGATGAAAGGAATTGCCACAACTATGACAAGCCTGGGCATCTCAAGAAGGACTGTCCAGAATAAGTTAAGGGAAAGCAGATTGTGAAGGCGTATGCTTTGGAAGTTGTTCCATCGTCTTCAAGGGCTCCTACGGTAGAAGAGAAATGGAAGAGTTTCATCGTTCAAGGTATTCTTTCCATTAGAGATGTTTTAGTTTGTATGTTTTTTGATACAGGAGTGTCACATTCTTTCATTTGCAATGAGCTTGTATGCTGCTTAAGTTTGGAACCCAAGATTTGCAATAGAAATTTTGTCGTGACTAATCCAGTTGGGGGTTCATCCTATTTGCGTATGATTTGTCATGGTCTAGTGTTGTCGAATCATGGTTTCTCCTTTGTGTGTGATTGCTTTGTTTTGAACTTCACTAAGTTTGGGATTGTTTTTGGTATGGACTGGCTCAAGAGTATGCGACAAAAGCGAATTGCGAGAAGCTAGAGGTGACATCCGTGAATTTGGAAGGACGAATGGTTGTGATTTGATGTAAGCCCAAAGTTGGTATCTTCATAGCTATTTATATTCACTTGTGATTCCACGAGAAGACTTGTCATCGGTGCCAATCGCAAGTGAATTAAATGATGTCTTTGACGAGGTCAAAGGATTGCCGTCGCATCGCGAAATTGAATTCAGAGTCAATTTGGTCGAGGGTGCTAGACCTATCGTCATGCCTCTTGGGCGAATGGCGCCTAAGGAATAACGAGAATTATAGGTGAAAGTACGTGACCTTTTGGGAAAAAGGTTTATTCAGAGAAGTGTATCTGAATGTGGTGCACCAGTTGTGTTTGCAACCAAGGTAGATGGATCTTTGAGATTGTGTGTGGACTATCGTGAGCTGAACAAGGAGACCAAGAATAACAAGTATCCATTGTCAGGGATAGATGACTTGTTCGATCATCTTCACGAGGACAAGGTGTTTTCTCAGATGGATTTGGCAACGAGATTCCACCAGTTGAGGGTGGCAAAGGATAGTGTGCCAAAGACTGCTTTTAGGACACCTTTCGGTTTTTTCGAATGGTTGGTGATGCCATTTGGGTTGACTAACGCGCCAGCGTATTATGTGGATCTTATAAATAGGGTTTTCAGAGACTAATTGAACAAGTTTGTGGTTGTGTTCATGGACGATATTCTAGTTTTCTCCCAGAATGAGGAAGAGCATAAGATGCACTTGCGAGTTTTTTGGAAATCTTGTGAAAGCATCGGCTGATAGAAAAGTTTTTGAAGTGTCACTTCTGGAAGAGCGAAGTGAGCTTCTTAGGCCATATTGTTTCTAGAAATGGAATAGCAGTTGACCCCGCTAAGGTGACAACAATCCAGGACTGGGACAGACCTAAGAATGCGACGGATGTTCGCAGTTCCCTTGGGTTGGCGGGATATTATCACCGTTTTATAAAGGATTTCTCCAAGATAGCTACACCATCAACGGGAGTGATGAAAAAGAATCAAGTTTTCACATAGGATGCGAAGTGTGAGCAAGATTTTGGAATCATGAAAGAGAGACTGACAAATGTTCCTGTTTTGACGATTCCAAGTGGGAATGAAGAAATGGTAGTATACACCGATGCAAGTGGTAGTGGAAATGGAGCAGTGCGGATGTAGAAGGATAAGATTGTGGCTTACGCGAGTCGATAGCAGAAGCCGCACGAAAGGAATTCGAGGTCGATCAAGATGGTTGGCTTTGCAAGTAAGGGAAATTTAGCACCAAGGTTCGTTGGACCATTTCCGCTAGTCGAGCGGATTGGAAAGCTCGCATATAGATAGGATTTACCCAAGAGTACGTCGAATGTGCACGATTCGAATATGGTCGTATCTCCGGAACAATACGAAGACTTGGAAGTCGAGTCCATAGTCACGAGACCTAGTAAGCCGCTTCGCGTTGTGGGGAATGACACGAAACAGCTTAGGAGGAAGACAGTTAAGCTAGTCAAGGTACAATGGAGTGAGGATAATGACAATTGTACATGGGAAACAGAAGAGAATATGAAGACAATCCATCCACAACTCTTCGTCGATATGACCCATTAATGTCATGCTACCTTACACCATTGTAACTTGTACTAGTGTCATTAGAATTCCATGTTCTAGGATAAAGCTATATATGTATGGATTGATGGATGCTAGTTTGGATGGTAAAATGGGCTTCTTGTGGATGATAGGCATGCAGAATTGCTTTGGTTGCTTGTATTTGTTTGGAATTCCGAGGGTGAAATTCCTAAAGGGGGGAGAATGCAATGACCCACATTTTACATATCAGAGGATCATATAATATTTTTATTTAATTTCCAAGGGTATGTTCATTCTCATATTTTGATATGTTGTTATGGGGATGTAATACATGTCCATAATTTTTACCAATTTTATGTGTAACCATTTTTCCCTGTTAGTTTTGTATAGGGAATAACCTTTGATTACGGTCGGTTTCATTGGAAAGGAAATGATGTTTTTGATTCTGTAGCGTGGTTACACAAAGATTTGGTTCAGCAGTTTGGAAGAAATCGCTATTTTAGTTTTACACGATTTCTGTCCAGGCTAATTGGTAATTAGTGGGCTGATTTGTGGGGCCCGCTAAGGTGGGCCGTTGGCTATAAATAGGGGGAAGAGACATGGAGAATAGTTTAGTATCTTCATTTCTCTCATTTGGTTGAGCTCGTAATCCTTCTTGCTCAACCAAATATTTCTCTCCTCCATTAAAACATAGATCGAGATTAGAAGATCGAAGATCAACATCGAAGAAAGGTAGATCTCATCAAAGTGATTGATCTGAAGGTCGTTCTTCATCGTTCTTCACTGTTCAGAAATGGATATCTTTGATTTCAAGCTAATTTAGAGTATTGGTGAGTGATAAGCATCTCTCACACAGATTCAATCGAGTATATGGCTTGTTTGATCTTATGTCCATCATTTCAAGCTATTTTCGTATGGATCCAATCGATATACATATGATTTCAATTCCAAATACCATAGGATCTAATCTAGAAACTTATAAAAGGTAATTTCGTATTCTAACTCTGTAATTAGATCCATTTATTGATTTGATTAATTGTTAAATCGTTGCTTTAATGATTGTTGACTATTTGTTATTGATTTGTTGACAATTGCGTGATTTGTTGATTGAATCATTGGTGAAAATGTAGAAATCGAATTGGTTTTTGAGTATAAAATCAAGTCATATTCAATTGTGAAATTGATTGGAGTTGTAGACGTGCAACATGCATGGATCGGTCAATTTCATTATATGGATCAGGAAAAAAGTATTGTATGGATCGGGTAAAAAGTATTGTAAGGATCGGGTAAAAAGATTGTATGGATCGGGAGAAAACCAAGTGCCAGAATACCAAGTACCGGTTTATGGATCAGGCTAAATGCCAGAGTACTAGAGTACCAAGTGCAAGAGTACCAAGTACCAATTTACGGATCGAGGTATATGCCAGAGTACCAAGTGCCAGAGTACAGAGTACTAATTTATGGATCGGGTTAAATGCCAGAATACCAGAGTACCAAGTACAAGTTTATGGCTCGGGTTAAATGCCAGAGTACACAGTACAAAGTGCCAGAGTACCAAGTACCAGTTTATGGATCGAGCTAAATGCCAGAGTACCAAGTGCCAGAGTACTAAGTACTAGTTTATGGATCAAGCAAAATGCAAGAGTACCAGAGTACCAAATGCCAAAGTACCAAGTACTAGCGTACCAAGTACCAGTTTATGGATCGGGCTAAATTCTAGAGTACCAGAGTACCAAGTACCCGTTTATGGATTGGGCTAAATGCAAGAGTGTCAGAATACCAAGTACAAGAGTACCAAGTGCTCGAGTGCCAGAGTACTAAGTGCAAGAGTACCAAGTGCCAGAATGCCAAGTGTTAGGGGATGGATCGGGCGAAAATCCAACTATGAATCGCGCTAAATGCCAGAGTGCTAGAGTAATAAGTGCCAGAGTGCCAAGTGCCAATGGATGGATCGAGCAGAAATCCAACCTTGGATCAGGCTAAATGCCAGAGTGCCAGAGTACCAAGTGCCGGTGTGCCAAGTGCTAGAGTGCCAAGTGGAAGGGGATGGATCGGGTGGAAATCCAACCGCGGATCTGGCTAAATGCAAGAGTACCAAGTTCCAATGTACCAAAACGTTGTAAAAGGCAGTTTAAACGTTGTTCTTAATTTTTCATAGTGAAGAAGCTGGAAATGCTATGAAATGTGATATCGAGAAAATGATGCATATTTTGGGTCGATTATGGTTATGCCTTCGACGCGAGTTCAAGGAGTAATGTTACGTCCGATGAAATGCAACGGATGTGAAGAAGATTCAAATACGTTGAGTTTGTGGATAATGGATGCTCGAGAAAGCACTTAAGCTATGGATAGTCGCCGATGATAATGACTAGAGTTACGAAGGCCGAGAAACCATTATTGTTGTAGGTTCTAGCGGACTCTAAGCAGGGGTATAATAGGGATGCCTAGAAGACCGATTGAATAGTCGAGTACCCTAGGCAGTCATGATGGGCCTAATGGTACAAGTCACGATGGCGTATGGAGTTTTTGCTAGAACCGGGGTTAACATTAGCCCTTGACAAATGGCATGTCGTAGCCAATCATGCGATTAACGATGGTTTCAAAGAAATATTGGCAGTGATAGCCAGAGTCATGGATGACGATTGTTTCACTTGTATCTTCTTATGTAGATTATTTGATGTCGAAGGAGACATCTCTTTGGTTCTTGTTTGATTTGGTATAATCCTTCGGGGCTTATGCTTGGTAGATGTCGATATCGATTAGGATGATTCTATGCTTGATAACTGATGCCATGAATGTATTGTTTGTTTCTACTTCATTGTTGTAAAGTCTATCACTGTCGGATGTAGGAAAGACGGGTTTGGGTTCTTCTCGGTTGATGTTGGTATATTAGTTGATTAATCTGCATACTCTCATATACTTTATTGATGATGTTAGATAGTTGTTCTACCGCTCATTAAGACTATTGTCTGACTTAAGGTTTTATATTTCCTCTTATTACCTTGGGTTATTCATCCGGTTGTGGATGGGCAGACTGAGTATCAGGTGATAGGTAGTTGATCTTGATGAGGATGATGCTACTGAGCGATGACGAGAAGGCGGCTAGCGTATTATTTTCTACTATCTATTATTGTTGTGTTCCGATGTTTGATGTATTCTTTGAGTGACTTGTAGTAAGGCACATTGTATAGAATTTGTGTTGTATGCATTTGATGTTTGGATAATTTATGATGATATAAAAGTTAAAATTCTACTTAATTCTATTTCACTATTATTGCCTGTTGTATATGTTCTATTATATTTTATCTGTGCGTTGTGAGTTATACGACAGGTTATGCTTGTGTTATCCTACAGTGATGATCGTCCATAGCTGCCTGGCACGTCTTTCAGTGTTGTATTGCTCTTGTTAAGTGCAGGAGTTATTGGCGGTTGTTACAGGTATATATACATATATATACACATACACAAACTGTCACCCATATATATAAATAGTCACAACTTCCACGACACACTGTGGGACTCATATGCAGTTTAATATTCATATCAAAAAATACATATATACACATAAATGTGTATGTATATATATATATAAAATAATAATAATAATAATAAAACGTGGATGTGCAACAAGTAAGAATTAAAAAATTACTAACTTTATAAGTGATAGAAGGGCATAGTCAAAACAATATGTAGGTTCAAGTTATAAACAAATCAAGGTAAATGTATGTTCAATTTTCAACAAGGTAAACTCATAGTTTTAGGTTTTACAAAACACAACAAGGGTATAAATATGTGTATTTCAGGTTGAAAAATGGAAAAGATTACATGAACCAACACATGTCCATGTTCAAGAAAATAGATTCAAGTATGAGTGTCCAAATAAATGTGCAGGCCACGCCATGGTGCATGCCATAGCCAGTAATAGGAACAAGTATTCTATGTTCCAATTTGCTAAAAAAATAAGTTACAAACACAGACAGGTCATTAAGTAAAATGTGAACATGAATTAGATTGATGATGCATGTACCCATTTTGAATAACATGTTAGGATGTTCACAAAGGACGTATGCTATTTATGTGTATACCACCAAGCATGACAACATAATATATGATTATAAAGGAGGACATCGCAATGTGCACAAGTTTGTACTAGGTATGCATATACTATGCAATAAATAAAATATGAAATTAGGAAAGTATGTACAAAATACAAATAAAAATAAGCGCATTAATTCTGATTTAGGCCTTAGGCAAAACAAAAACACCTAAGAGGACAAGGACAGGCCAATAGGAAGGACAAGGAAGGCACATGATTCATTTCAATGACTTGAACCAAACCAAGATTTAATTAAGAATAAGTGCCATAGTAAAGAAATGGAACTGTACCTTCGGATATCAAAATTTTATGTGTTTATTTGAAAGGTGTTCTTATGCTTGTCCAACTATCAAAGTACATGGATATGAAAACTAGTGCAACAGCAAGTTAGGGTATATGTACCCTTTCATGTTCAGGTTTTTTTTGACAGTACAAGGATAATCAACAATCAAGAAAAATGAACATGATTAGGGTCGTGGCAAGGTCAAATTATAATTATGCAAAAAAAACAAACAAACAAAGCACAAACCAACCACACAAAGGCAGAAAATGTGAACATGGAAGCAACGTAGGGTGTCTTATCTTTCTTACAGGCTATTGCAAATGAAAAAACATATACCACATTATATATATATATATATATATATATATATGGGTGTCAATGCAAAATTATACATGCATATAAATGCGTATATACACATGCTTTTACCATACATACATATATGGTTCAGTGAACAAGCACGATACATGTATACACATCCATGTACATGCATATACATATATATATATATAATATAAATGCGTAGGTGCATGGATCGAACAAAATGAGAAAAATATGTTGTAAACAACCATACCAGTGAAACATGGAAAATTTAGTGTATCACAAAAGGTTTTAAGTCTAAGAGCATGTTATGCCCAAGATATGGAAACCACAACAGGTGATCCAAAGTCCTATGAACATAGTCGGCAAGTCATGGCTCATGACAAGCAACACAAAACGAGTGTTCATGGTCATAGAGGGAACATCCGGGTATATGGTGGAGTACAACTCAAGTTATGGTATGAAGATAGTAAGGACCAAGGTGGGCACAGTGCACCATGAGAGGGGTTAAATACAAAACAAATCATACCAATTTTCACAAGCCAATTGCAAAAATAAGGCATGTACACATACATCCATGGCTAGGCATGACAATATATATAGAAGACAACAAAATATCGATTGCCATGGGCAGCAAATACCAAGACAGTATTCCCAAACAAGTTAGCTTTCCATATAAAGAAAAAATGCACGAGTTTAATAGTGCAATGGCAACAAACCCAAGGCATCGATCATCAAAGCAATTTAACATTTTAACATCAGCAATATTAACTACCCTTTTTTAATTTTTATCGAGGTTGAAAAACTTGAATATAATTAAATTGTGAGGAATTTAAACTTTAATCAGTGGGGTGGACATGGTAGCGGGTGCAGCGTCAGGCATGGTCGAAGCTGCAAGGGGTGGTTGGGCCACAATGCCCGGGATATTGACGGTGATTTGGAGAAGTCGGAAGCCTCCGGTGGTGGCATGAGGCGAAGGCTGGGAATTCGATTTGATGAGACCGCGATTCATATGGAGGAGGAGGATCGAAAAATGATTTTAAGGAAAAAAAATCAGCTGGTAAAATAAAATAAGGAGGAAATTGGTTTTTTCTTCAACTGAAATAACAAGGGAAGGAAAGAAAGAAAATGGGACAGTAGAAACAAATGAATGAGTGGAAAAAGTTAGAATATTGAGGACAGTTGTAAATTCAATATGGAGAATACTTACAAGGGTAAAGTTGAATTTAATTTTAAGTTACAAGTGTACAATTTGTTGTTTGTCTGCTTTTTCTTCTTCTTATTTTACTTTCATTAAAATGAAGAGAAATTTATGAGAGTGCACCTACAAGAGAAATACATATTAGATACAGAATTAAGATAATGTTATTCGTTCTTCTTAGGATTAAATCTACTATCTATAATTTAAATTCACTAAAATTCTAACAATGTTTTCATTCATATAATTTATTCAATTTTAAGAATCAACATTATAAAAATCGATTTTTCGCTTATTTTAAACAAATTTAAAATAAACTATATATTTTTATTATATATTACCAAATAAATACATACATTTAAATTTTCATTCCTAAACCAAGTTCGAAATTTATATATATATATATATACATACATATATATATATTGTCTTCTAAAATTTAAAAAGAAATCTCAAGTATAAATATTTGTTTTAGCATTAGATTTTAAATTAGCTTCATATTTGTATGCCAAATTACTGGGCCGTAACAATTGACCCTACTTCAAGTGTTTCATCCTAAAAAATGAGAGGTTGTTAAAAAATTACTTAGGTATATCCTAACTTATATAAATTTTACTAAGCTTGAAAACAAAATAAATTATTAGGTTCTCAAAACTCAAAATTTTCGTGTACATAAATTTTCCAAAAACTCTTTTTATTAAAAATTGAATTTACTAAAACTTATATTTGGACAAAAAAATTTGCTCTTGAAAAGGAACACGTTAGGAAGATTAGTGTTTTGCTATAAAATAGTAAGTTTAGAAAACATTTAAAACCTTAAAGTAATTTCTTTAATCTTGAAATACCGTTTTCATTTCAAGCCACTGAAATACTATATATTTTATATCAAATCATACTTAACAAAATTCCAATACACATAAAAAAATTCTTAGGTTAAAACTTATTTTGAAAACAAGTTTTAGGTTTAAAGCTCAGAAATTTATTCAATTTGTTTTTAACTTACATGGTCCATTTATTATTAAATTAATTTTTTATAGAATCCTTTACAAAATTTTGATTTACAAAACTTAAGTTTAAACTTAAAATTATCACGTTGGAAATTTTAGAAAGAATAAAATAAGAAAATTGGTATTTTATTATATTTCAAAGCTATGGACTTTCAAAACATTTATAACCCTCTTCCTTAGTTTATTAGGTTGGAGTTGTATAAGTTTTAATTTCAGATTATTGATTTGTTATTTAAAGTTTGAAAATACGCGATAACTCGAAGCTTAACAAGTTAATCGTCGTTCGTATAGACATAGACATATGCTGGCCAGACACATGATTAAAATCTCTAAGTACATAATATACTTATTTTAGCTCCTAGTGAAAATACTTAAAAACTATTAAAATAGATATGGAAAGTACGTTCCTTATGGATCACAGTTACGTGGTGGTTCTGCTACTATCCAAGTAGAATCTCTTGTAAGAATAGGTATCACACCCCTTGAATTTCACCATGATTGTTTGCAATAGATCGCAGTGGCGTGGTGGTTACGCTACTATCCCAACAGAGTTGCTTGTACTACAGCCATCATGCCCCTCGAATTAGGGATGGTAGTGGGGCAGGTCTAGGGTCCAAACCCACTTGACCCGCCCCTATTTTGACCCATTCAGACCCGCCCTATAGGGTCTTCGGGGTGGATAGACCTGCGATTCGTTTTTAAAGGTCCGGGTCTAGGTTCGGGCCTGGGGCACGGCTAGCTCGCCCCAACCCAATCCGCATGATTGAAATATCATTAAAAAACTTTATAACTATAATTATCACTAGTTAATCTTCATAAGTATACATGGTTATAACTAGGGGTGTAAACGGGTCGGACCGGACCGAACAAAGGTGTGTCCAAGCTCTGTCCTATAAGAATTCAGACGGACACGGACCGGACATCATATAATCTCGGACCGAGTCTGACAATGGGCTGTCCTGTCCGATATAGCCTTGGATAATAGAAAACATCGAACATTTTAGATCGGACCAAACACTATTGTGTTCAATCTCTGTCTTATAAGAGAATCGGATGGACACGGACCAGACACCTTGTAGCTTTGGACCGAGCCGGACAATGGACTGTCCTGTCCGATATACAACCCTATTTATAACTTGAATATTATATTCTTTCAATCAACAAACTATAAATTTTTACTAGTATTAAGTTGCATCATTGAAAATCATACAATAACAAATGCATACATTTTGAACTATTGTCTTACAACTAATTTTATTATATTCTCTTATCATTGTGAACACATTATAATATGTATATAATTTATCATTTGGTGATAAAAAATATATGTATATAAATTTGTGTACATTATAATAGAATATGCACCGGGTCGTGGGGCGGGTCTACCCTGACCCGTACAGGTTTCGGGAACAGGGCAAAATTCCAGACCCGCACCAGGTCTGCGGGGTGGGTCTGGGGCAGGGTTTAAAAAGCCCAGGTTGGGTCTAGGTCACGAGAAACCCGCCCCGTTGCCATTCCTACCTTGAATTTCACTATGGCATCTGGATCGTAGTTACTCAGTAGTTACGCCACTATCCTAGTAGAATCGCTTGTACCATAGGCATCACGCCCCTCGAATTATGCTAGAACAAATCAATCATAATATATCAAGCATGATCTCGCTGAGTGAGTTTCTAACTTCAATGGAAAATCCAATCAATAGAGTTCCAATGTAGTTATGGTTTTCAATGGACCCGCGGTCCAAAACGCCACCTATCGCGTAAGCACACACTTGAAGGTTCTTTACCATATCTTTGGTTTTGAAAACATATGATACTACATACATATTATCATTTCATGTTTCGCATATATCTCACTTATATAAATGTCAATTTACATAAGATTTTCTTTCCAAATCATGTTTCCAAACATATCTTTCTTATATAAATTCCATAATATAAGATTTCTTTTCATATCAATTACCTTCCAAATCAATAATTTTATAATAACTCCATTCTTATATAAATAATATATATATATATATTTCAAAAACTTCATATCAAATATTCAAAATCAAAGATTCTCGAAAATTCCATTTCAAAACTAATTCAATTTTGATTTCTTGATCGCTTTGGATGTTCAATATCATTTCAATTTCATATTCACAAATCAATCCATTATTAAAACTTCATATTCGATTTGGATTAGAGATCCCCAACATTGTTATTCAATTGAATATTTACATTCGATCATTTCAGACTTAAATTGCTCGGATAAGAAATATATATTTTTATCTAAAATAGTTAAATTATAAACAAAATTGTTTAATAAAATAGTAAGCTGGATATAAAATAGGTTTGAATAAAGTAAATAGGTTTTTGGAAAATTAGGTTTGAATAAAATTTAGATAGGTTTTAGTGTAAAATAGTTTAAATAAATTAGATAGGTATGATAAAATAGTTTTGAATAAATTAGATAGGTTTTGGAATATAATAAGTTTGCATAAATTGTTCGGAAAAAAAAAATAGGTTTGGTAAAGAATAGTTAAATAAGATAATTAAGCTTATATACAAAGTAATTTAAATAAGACAGATAAATTTAATACTTAATCAAAATAAAATAGTGGTAAAACATATTATATTTGAAAAATAAAGAATACTAATTTCAAGAAGTAATCCAATCCAAATTAGTTATCCAAAATTTTAAAATTTTAGTTTACATTGATTCCGACGTCGAAGTTAAACTCAAGTTTAACTTGAGATTCAATTGGTAACACTTCAAGTGTTCAAGTTAGATCATAACTAAAATTCCCATTTGAATCCTCAACTTCGATTTTATTTGAAGTTTGAATTCTATATTCATTCCATATCATTAGTCTTAACCCAACTTCCAGATTTCCAAATATTAAGTTTATCACTTAAATCGATTCCTTACAAGTTAAATTTTTACCATTTGGATTATTAAACCCTTAAACTTAATAAATCCCCATGTTAATAAACTCAAATTTAAATTCAAACACCATTTAAATCTCGCATTTATCTTCAACTTTCAAAATAACCAAACTAAATTTCAATTAACTAAAACCATTCATTGAATTAGTTAAGTTAAATTTATACCTTCAAACTAAATAATTTAAAATATTAATTTAAGCTTGAAATACAAATTCAATATCAAAACCAGTTTGATTCATAAAGTTAAGCTCGTAAAAAATATTTTTTCTCCTAGACATTACTTTGTTAAAATATTTTTTAAAACAAAAATCTCATTAAAACATTTCAAAGATTTCATAATTATAAAATTTTGATTATTTCTATTTTAGATATTCTAAATGCTTTGAGCTATTTAGATTATACTCAATTTGAAACTAAAATATTGCTAGCAATGCTTGGATTATTCAAAGTTTCAAAAAAATTAACTTTCCATTCAATAATTAGAACCAAGACATATCTTCAAGATGTACAATTACATTATCCTAATACATAGGATTATCATTCAACTAAACTAGAGAATCACTCCTGATTTTCTTTCAATCATTCGAATATATACATATTTGTACATCAACCCATGCTTCAAAAATCAGATTTGTTCGATCAGGATAAACAAGTAGCAAGGCTACCAAAGTGGTCTCCCCCACTTTAAAACTCGAGAATGAATTCAATGATGTAAAATTATCATCGAAATTATTTTCTAGTGACAAAAGTGGGTTTTCCATTCATATATTTTTCTATTTGAAAACATTTTGGAAAAATCACTTGAAACATTTCTATTCGAAAATACTTTTTTTTTTGCAAAGCCAACTAGTTTTTATAGTGACCACAAACACTTATTATTATAACCAATAATAATTACAAATTAATATAGGAGGATGTGAGTAACCAACCTACTACAAATCAGTTTTTAAGGTGGACCGTCCACAAGACAGCTATACAGTTTTAAAGTACAGGAGTTAGACTTAATTATCTAGGCTACAAGAATATCCTACTCCATGCAGGGAGTTCATTGCAATTTGACAATGCAAGAAGTAAAAGATTGCATAAATAATTATTTTATAGAAAGTAACGACCAAGTCACCACTGTAGGACCTTACAAAGTTAATATGACAAGTGACGTGTTTTGACACTGCACGAAAAGCATAGGCAAGGACCTATACCATTATTCAGCATGACTTCAACTGTGTCAAACCGCCACATCAACAATGTACATCACATCCCAGAAAAATTGTGATCCCTCCGATCAATTTTACAATACTGCCTCACCTTGATCTTCAACTCCAAAGTGGAAATAACCCGGCAGCAATGCAAAAAACAGCCAGACAGCCATGCAAACTTGTTTCTATGACTTAACAAAATATCATGAGCTCCACATCAAAACAAATTCAGTACAAAAGCTTAGCCTACCAATATGCAAGGTAAAGACAGGTGACATCCAAGTATGTCACATGAGTTGAAACGTATCCAGGGAGACCCAAGAATATCACCAGTTAGTCCATCTAAAGAAGAACGAATGAGGAGGGATATGTTTCAGCCAACACAATACCAGCAACGTTGAGAGCATAGCTTCACCTGTGTTGCTCAGAGGTCGACTGAGAAGTAGTAACAAGCACGCCATAGCACATCCACCTAGGATAAAACCAACGACATTTCCAAACAGATTACATATGTTAGATAACAGCATACACCTAACACCAAATAGCAAGATCCAAAATCAAATAAGCTTAGTCACCAACAACCAACACTTCCCTGCATCCAACTTAATACTAGCAAGCACTACACTATATATGCAAATTTGGCACACGAGGATGCAGAGATTTGATAATGCTTTTAGCCGTATAAATTTGATACTACTCATAGCTGTATCGAATTTCCTCGTAGTGATTCGAACCTCCCAAAAAACGTAAGATCTAATTGTACATCTACAAATATCCGGATCAGTACATTTGATACAGCTTTTAGCCGTATGAAAACCATATCAAAATTTCCCCTTGCTATTTTCTTTCTGGCACCATCCTGTTTTGACACTTCGAAACTTTCAGCCGGGTTCTTCCCTCTTTTTAATTACCATGGTGACTGAAAACCCAATTTAGGATTTTGGTACTTGACACACCATCTTCCTTTGTCAATAAACCATCCAGCGCTGTCCATCTTGCTGGTCAGCTCGCGCTACCTTTAGGTGACCAACGAACCTTCAGTCCACCGATGTATGTCTTTCTCATCGCCAATCTGAATTTGGATTAAATCAATTTTAATTTTAATTTGAATTGGGTTTAAATTGGTTTTAATTTGAATTTCCATGCCTTGATTCAAAAACATGAATGATAGATATGTCCATGTCCTTGTCTACCTCGAATTCATGCTTCTATAGTGTTATTAAGTTTAAATTGGGTATTTTCAGACAATTTTGTAATGTTTCATATATTCGTGCTCTAATTCATGCTGCTATGTTGATTGAACCTGAAAACTGCCTATGGTTGGCTAGATGTTAGGATTTCTAACTGATAAGAACAATTACTAAACTTAGTCTTCTTTTTCGCTGCTACAATATATTGTATGTGACATCAACTTGTTTGAAAGGCTTTAGCCATGTGCACACTAGACTTGTTGTGACTTCTTTCTTTACCCTTTTTGCTGCATGCTTATGTACAACCATTTTATGTTGTGCACGTTTACTTGTGTTGTTCCACTTACACTATTTATCATGATGTTGGAAACTTGATACTGGCTTGATCAACCCTGTGTTTGTGCACTGTCATCTTGTTAATATTTAAACCATTTACACTATTTATCACTTGAGTTATTCATGTGTCTATGTTAGTATTTGAACCTGGCCTGCTTTGTTGACTGAGTACTATTTTGTTGTTCCTTAAGCTACGTGTCTTGTTCATAGTCTTGTACATTTTGTCCTTGACCAAGAGTAACCAGGGATGATCAATGATGTATCTCTATTCTATCTGTTTACTTGTACACTCGTATACTACTATGGCATTTTTCACCTGAGTTGTTAAGCTTGTGCTTGCTTGTTTGTGGTTTATGCATGTGTCAACACTGTTGGCTATTTGATGGCTTGCCCTGTGCATGCTTGGCCATTGTCCTTGGTCTTGAATCACCTTTTTCCTATTGTACTTGGCATTGCCGCACCATTTTCCATTGTGTTGTGACACTGTGTCATGTTGTGTTTGTTGCTATGCACAACCTTGCATATGTGCATTGTATTGCTTGATTTATCTTCCATGCTTCTTTTATATGTGCACGTAATTTGATGCATCTCTGATTCATTTGTATTTTGCTCTTGGTATGCCAATTTTGTGTGTTGTATATGTATATTCTGACTAATTATATTTCTAATGCAAATTAGGTTGCAAGTATAGATGAAGATGACGCATGTCTATTCTGGTTAAGAATTTACTGGGTGATCCACCAGTGAAGCCTCACCAAGCTAATGGTACGTATTTTAGCAACTTCGGTGACCACTCTCCGCTTTTCAACATCGTCGATCGACCACTTCAATCCATCACTAATCCATTTACCAAGCTGAATGTTTAACTTTCAGTTGGTTAAGAATTATTGGGTGATCATCAACGAAGTTGATGCATTTTAGCTCACGCCTCGGGTTTAGGTATTCATGCTAACTTATGCATTCAACTAAGCGCCAGGACTAGCAAAGGTGATAACATCAAGTACCAAATGCTTTTTCCTAAGGTTTAGTGAAGCAGCATATGACACTTGATATTATCCCCTTTGCTAGTCCTAGCGCTTATTTAAATGCATAAGTTAGCATGAATTCCCGAGCCCATGGCGTGAGCTAAAATGCATCCAATTGGTTGATCACTAGTAAATTCTTAACCAGCTAAAAGTTAAACCTTCGGCTTGGTGAATGAATTAGTTGTAGATCGAAGTGGTCGATCGTCGAAGTTTAAAAGTGGAGAGTGGTCGCCGAAGTTGCTAAACCGAGTTTACCTTCTTTATTGTAATGTAATTATGAAACACATTATATATGAAACAGTATGTATCTTCTTTATTGTAATGAAACAGTATGTATTTTCTTTATTGTGATGAAATGGTATGTATCTTCTTTATTGTAATTTAATGAAAGAACATGTATCTTCTTTATTGTAATGTAATGAAATATTTCATACAATTGTTATGTTTACTGTTATAATTTATCAAATAGAGTTTGCATGATATTTAATAGACTTTTGTATATATTCACATCTATAGATAATTTAGATACAGTTTATATTCATATATGTTGAAATAATTTAAATAGCTTAAAACTGTATGTTATTTGCATTGAGAAATGGTTTATAGCCATATCTATTTAAAATTTAGGTACAACTAAGAGCCGTATCTTATTTTGCTTTTGATATGGCTTATGGGCATATCTAATATTTAAACATGCCATTTTGATATGGCTTATAGCCGTGCCTAAGTGCATGGCCTAAAACACAGCCTAATTTGCACATTTGTTGTAATGAAGGCGAAATCGGCAACAACGTTGAATATCAAGCTACGCATTTTATTCCAACACAACCATTTCAGCAAGAAATGGATATCGAACATTTTCACGCTTGCTCACCAAGCAGAGACATAGTATGACTTCCCTAAGCAGCCTGGTAAATTAAGAAAAGAGGAAGACATGTCAGGCTTGAGAAATAAGGAGTCGCGTAAACAAAAAAACAGCAAGAAGTAACTGCTACCATATATTCTCCATGTTGTTCTCAATACTCCCAACACCAAACAAGTTGAAACTACGACCAGATAAAACCAAATCCACTATTGTAACCAGCTTAGTCAATCTAACAAATTCCAAGCCATCACCAATCCTCCTGGATTGGGCCATACTACTTGGGACATAAATCCACCTTGTTGTTTATTGCTCGAACTCGCATGGATACCTCAAGTAGCACATTATAGGATGTCATACAATTGGTCATTACGAGATAAATTGTGACAGAAACAACAGAGGCCTGAAGAGACCCGAAAGGGCCACAATGCCTTGGAGAGGGAGGGAAGTCAGAAAAGAGTAATGGATTAAGCATAGGAGGCACAGATCTGAGAAATTGGGGGTATTAAGTGAGAACGTTTAGATCTTAAATATGAGCATAGCGGTTCAGAATCGCTTCAGCGCAGGCGAAAGCAAGGGGAGCGAAGGTGAATAGAAGAAACATAGGGGACTGGAGAGTAGCTTCATATTCGGAAGAAACGTAGGATATGAAGAAAGGAAAAAAGAAAGGAAACCCTTGTCACCATTAACTTAATCTATTTGAATTGAACCCTCATTTCTATTCAAAATTACTTGCATATACTACTTGTATTATTTTTTCAAAAATTGGAAATCAATTTCAAAAATTTCCAAAATCAAATTCTCAAGTTTTTAGTCAAACGATCTCCTTCGCTAAAACTAAATTTAACTTATTACATAATTTGGCTTCTTTGATTAAATATAATACACATTTCTTTTTAATGGTTTACTGACTAACTTATTAACCTGTTCGTTAGTTAACATTCATAGTATACTATAAACGAAGATACGAACCAACATAACGCTTTAATTATATTCTTCGAAAATCCATAGTTTCTATCATATTTTTCTTAATACCTTCATAAATATAAAGTTGATATTTCCAACATATCTTTGAAAAAATTTCAACAAAACTTCTTACACAACCATTTGTAGATCCTCAAAATACTAGCTATAATATATATATAAACCAATTTGTTAATTCACTTATATCTACACCTATATTTTGTTCACCAACTCGATGACAGGTTTCGAATGGAATTAAGATCTACATCTAAGGAAATCTTATCGAAGAGGGCTATCGGGAAACACGGATCCAAAAAGTAGGGATTTTTAAAAGGATTTAAAATTCAAAATAATTCATATTTCAAAATACGCTCTCTCTAGAGTGATTCTAGTGACGACCTATATAGTTAATGCACTTAGATGTTCTCTAGTGGTGGAGGTGCAAAGAGGTGTAGCAGGTATATAACAGAAGCGCAAAAAGATTCATTAAATGCAAAACCAAATATTTGAAAATTAATTAGTTATTATTATAAAATTATATTTATAGAAGAAACTAATATTAATCGATCTTATATACTAAAATCAAATAATATCATGGTTACGCACACTAGATTTGATGCTGTAATAAATTTCTAACGTAAACTGGGCAGTTATGCCTTCAATTTAGCTCTTTTCGGTAGCTTTACTGAATTTAAAAAATAGTCAAATCAAGCTTTGTATATTAATACTGCTAAAGCGGGTGCTAAAAAGCCTTGATTTAGCGGATGCAGCGGAAAATATTAGGGCTAAAAGCAGATCTACCGTTGATCAGCGCTAAACTGAAATAGCGTAGCAGTTGAAGAGCGCTATAGGCTATAGCAGGGATTTAACTGCGTAGGAAACAATTGCACTCATTCTAGGGTATTTCTACCTTATCTTTAATGAGTTTAAACCCCGTGAGGTAAGGTTTTATCAAACCTCATTCTGATACCACGTTGTAATAACCTTCCTTTTCGACTGCTTCAAGTCGGTAATTAAACCAACTTAAGGCTTTTGAAACATCAGATTATTATAGCTTACATGGTTTAACAGAATCAAATCATAGAGTCATATAATACAATATCATGCGACGGAAATTTTTTATACAATAATATCAGAGATACAAATTTTTATGTCGTGGAAATTTTAGTATACATATTTATAACAAACAAAATGATTGAAACGAACGAGCCAAGGAAAGCATCTTCACGAATCTTTAACTTCGGCAGCAAAAAAGCCTAAGCTGTCATACCCGGTCTTACCCAAGCGTTTATGCAAAACACAAGTCACTCGAGTTAGGATTAACTTTATTCAAATAAATCAACTTCAATAAAATACTAAAATATGATCGTTAATCCTAACTTTTATAAGAAGTTCTAAATTTTCAGATATGTCAAATTCGGCAAGTACTCACTGTCATCAAAGTTGAATTTTGCATGCAAAGAAAATGTACCCCACAAACTAATGTATCAACAGACAAAACGGGCAATACATTGGCATGTTTCCTTACCACTAAAAATCTTGGTGAGTAACTACATATATACATGTGCTCATTCACTAGTATATATACATATACATATACATATATATATACACAAACTGAACCACACACACACACACACACATATATATATATATATATATATATATATATAGTCACAATTTCCAATGGCACAGTAAGGGACTTATATGTAGTTTTAATATTCATATCTAAAAACACATATATGCACATATATGTTTATGTATATACATATATAAAACAAAATGTGGATGTCCACCTAACAGTTCGGATCTTGCAAGAAGTAATAATTCAAAAATTGCCAACTTGACAAGTGATAAAAGGGGACAAGCAAAACGACATGCAAGTTCAGGTTACAAACAAAGCAAGGTAAACGAATGTTTAGTTTTCAATGACGTAAACTCATAGTTTCAAGTTCTATAAAACACAACAAGGGTACAAATACGGGTATTTCAGGTTAAAAAGGGGGGAAAGTGCATGGACCCACACATGTCCATGTTCAAGAAAATAGATTCAAGTCTGCATGGACAAACAAATTTACAGGCCATGCCATGGTGCATGCCACAGCCAGTAATAGGAACAAGTGTACTAGGTTCCAATTTGCTAAACAAAACACAATGCAAGCACAGACATACCGTTAAGTAAAATGAACATGAGTTAGATTAACGATGCATGTACCCATTTTGAATAACATATTGGAATGTGTAACGACCCATATTTTACATATTGACTGGTCCTAAAATAATTATATTTTATTCCCTAGTGGTCGGATCATTCTCATATTTTAATATGTCGTTCATAGGGATGTGATACACATCCATATTTTTTTTTACTAAATTCAAGTATGACCATTTTGCCCTAGAGCTTGTTGTTCGGGCTATAACTTTTGATAGGAAATGAATCATTTGCTGAGATCGATTCCATTGGATTGGGATGGTTGCATATGATTCCGTAGAGTGGTCATATGAAAGATTTGGTTGAGCGGTTTGGGAGGAATCGTTGTTTCAAGTTTCAGCTATTGTTTAGGCAGATAGGTCAGCAGCTAACGGGTTGATCATCCAAGCCCATTAGACCTATCACCAGCAGATATAAATATGGAGACTAGGTGAGAGAACCAGGGTTACTCTCTTCATTCTAAACTTTAGTTCGGGCGTATACAATTCTCCAATTTAACCCGAAACATTATTTCTTCATTTTTTATACAAATTCATCATAGATTGCATCTAGAAGATTGATCATCATCAGGGAAGAGTAGACCATCATCAAAGAGGATTAGATCACATCAAATTGCATTAAACAAGGGGTTTTAGTGTTGTATAGATCTGATCTCATTGAATCTACATCAAATCAAGGACTAGGTGAGTGATATATATCTCTCACACGGAAGCTACGGATTGTATGGGTACATTAGGATCATATCCATATGTTCCATGTTAAAATCCATATATGTTTAACTCAGATTTAGAAACCATAGAAAACATAATTTAATCATATTAATGGGATAATTGTTAATTTAATTATGTTTATTCATATGTTTAGATCCGAATCATGCTAAATGTCATAATTGTGATATGTTTATGTTTAATTGGAAATTGTGCATTGCTGTATGATCATGTTTGCTGAATTTTTGTTTGTTTTGATTGAATTGATTATGTTGCTTGAGTTGTATGTTAGATTGTTTGTCGTAGATCTTAGGATCAAAGAATAAAGCAAATCGGTGATTCAGACGATCGGATTCAAACGAAACTTGGTAAAGGCGCTCCAGAAGATGAGGGAGTGGGGCACGAAAAATATCATGCCAAAATGCATTAAGGGCATGGGTCAGCACCGACCCATAAGGAAGGGTCGTATGGCTCCGATTTTGGTGATTTAGTGAATTTTCATACCATTCGGAGTTTATTTGGATTGGGTCAAAGGCTAATTGCTCGAGATATGGATAAACCGACAGAAGCTTCTATAGGAAGGTCAGAATGCTTGGAAATTGGACCGGAGGGATATACTCAAGGCAAGGATCGATGGTGGTCGACTACTTGGAAAAAAATTCTAAATAGAGGGGTCGGCAACAACCCATGATGGGTCGGCATCGACCCATGAGGAGGACGAATGGGGAGCTGTGGTTTTAAGGGAATGATTATAATGGTTCTCCAGGGTTACTGGTGAAGTTTGGTTGGTAATGGGCTTCATTTGGATGGTGTGCAACTCAAAGACTGATGGTGCTTCGATTGTGAACTCGTGATGGAGTGGTTGAGGCCAAATTGATGTGAAACTGGTCGTGATTCGATATACGTTCCAGTATGATGTTGGATTGACAAAATGTGAGTCAATCATGGATGATAATGGAATGGCTCGAGAAAAGGATTGAGCCGCCGAAGTAAAAGGCTTGGCAAACTTGATGTTCTAAAGAATCATTGGTTATCGAAGTGTTCTGGTGGACTCAAAGTAAAGGTAACGTGGCGACGCCTATTAGGGTCATATTCGAAAGATCGCGTACCTTGGGCAGTTGTGATAGGCCTAGTTGTCGAGAGTGGAAAAGGAAAACATACGAGTCACAATGATGTATGGTATTTTGGCTAGAACCGTAGTTTTCTATTAGCCCTTTTGATCGTTGAAAAGCAAATTCGATAATCAATGGATTCGCGGTTGTGGATGGTGATAGCTAGGATATTGATGATATGGATGTTATGGTTGATTCTATGTGCTTTCTTCTCTGTTGCCTCTAGGTATGCTATCACCGTAGGTTGTCGAAGATAAGCGGGATCAGGGTTGTCCTTTCCTATTCCTAATATAACATGTAGTGGATGGTTTTCGCATGTTAATTTGATGGTTGCTGGGCAGATCAGGATGTTGATCCGCCTATACTCATATTATCATATGTAATTGTTGCTAGGTATTTTATCGCTCATTAAGACTGTTGTTTGACTCAAGGTTTTATGTTTCCCTCTTATTACCATGGGATGTTCATCAATGTTGTTGATGAGTAGACTGAGTAGCAGATAGCAGGTTTGGTGCCGGCGTTGCTGTGCGGAGACGAGCAGGAGGCTGGCGTATTATTACTACCGACTATTTAGCTATTCCTTCTCTATTTCCGTTGTATGTTGATGGCTACTGAGACTCTGAGGATGTAGTGAGCCATATTGTATTCAAAGATTCATGCATCGAGATGTATTGTATTTAAGATTCTATGGTTTTATGGAAATTTGATACTTTATTCAGTTGTGCTTCATTACTATATCCTATTGTATATTTTATTATTATATATTATCCATGCACTGTGAGTTATACGACATGATCATTTTCGAATTATTTTACCCTGATGATCATCTTGTATCGGTCTGGCATGACATATAGAGCACCTCTTCCTTAGTTTGGTGCAGAAGGTACGAGGTGGTCATCACATTTGGTATCAGAGCTTTGGTTAACCGATTTTACCCAAAGTTCGCGAACATAAATGCGCATGAGAGACGTATTTGTAATTTCATTTGGATGATTACTATATTATATAAAAAGTAAAATATAGTAGGTTAGTAAGTAATTGAAACACCAATGCGGCTTTCTCTAATGTTAATTGACTCTCGTTTCAAAGTAAGGATGAGTCGACGAACTTCGAGACACGCTGCTAGGAATAAGCTAGCGACTGGAGGGGTAGGCAACGATAGCTAGTCGGGAGCTGCAACTGCTATGCATGTTTATCCTTCTATGTTTGAGGCCATGATGGCATCGATCATGAGGAGGATGCCCACTCTTGGAGTGGTAGTAGATGGCAGTGTTCTGATGCAGGCTCCTAGGGCAGTGGATTTCACTAAGTTGTGCAAGGACTATACTCTGAGTGGCAAGCCGTTTGTTGGAAAAGAACCAGTGGTTGAAGTTTAGAATTGGTTGGATACTTGTGTTCATATTTTCGAAGATTTAGGGATTGACGATGCAACTAAGACGAAGCTTGCATTGAAGAAGCTGCAAGGACGAGCGATGGATTTGTTGAACTCTATTACTTTGGAGACTCCGGAGGACCAGATCACTTAGGATCAGTTTAAAACTAAGTTTAAGGAGAAGTTAATTTCTACGGATCAGAAATGGATGTTGTTTAAGAGGTTTGTTGAGCTTAAGTAAGGAGTTCGACTAGTGTTTGAGTATATGGTCGATTTTGAAGCTCTATCTAAGTATGATTGTTTGTATATTGAGACTTCTTATCGTAAGAACGAGAAATTTATTTTGGGATTAGATGAGAACATTAAAAAGAAATTGATCAACCATATTGATGACTCAATTGAGAAATTGGTTAAGAAGGCTTTAAGGAAGAAGAGTTTCTTTCCGCAAAAGGTTAAGGCTGAAAAGAAGGATTAAAAACCATAGCAAGGTGGTGATAATAAGACAAAGTGGAATGGTAAAAGGAAACATCAACAATAAGGGAAGAATGGTCAGAAGAAGCCAAAGGGCGAGATTACTTATTTTAACTATCAATAGAAGGGCCATCGATTGTAAGAATGAGAAGGTGGAAAAGAAGTGCTTTAACTGCGATAAGCTAGGTCATATGAAAAAGAATTACCTAGAAACACCAAAGGATAAGCAGGTTGTGAGGGCGTATGCTTTGGATGCTATTACGTCTTCCTCAAGGGGTCTGACTACTGAGAATAAGGGGAAGAGTGTTATTTTGCAAGGTACGCTTTCTGTCAAAGGTGTTTCAGTTCGAGTTTTGTTTTATATTGGAGCATCACATTCTTTTACTTGTAATGAGCTTGTATACAAGTTAGGTTTAGAACCTGAAATTGTTGATAGACCATTAATCGTGACTAATCTAGTAGGGGGTTCATCTAGTCTTTGTATCCTTTGTCGTGGTCTAGTTTTGTCGAGCCATGGTTGCTCTTTTGTATGTGATTGTTTTTTTTGAATTTCACTAGATTTGGAATTATCTTGGGTATGGACTAGCTCAAGAAATATGTGGTTATTGTGGATTGCGAGAGGCTAGAGGTGATGATGGGAATGTGGAAGGGCGAATGATTGTGATATGTTATCTACCAGAGGATGGAGTCCTGGTTAGCTTTTTATATTCGCTTGTGATTCGACGGGATGGATTGTCATTTGTGTTATTCGGACGAGAGTTTCCTGATGTGCTTGATGAAGTCAAAGGGTTGCCACTGCATCAAGAGATCGAGTTTCGAGTTGATTTAGTGGATGGAGCAAGACCTATTATTATACCTCTTAGGAATATGGCATCTAAGAAACAAGGAGAGTTAGAGGTGCAAGTGAACGACCTTTTGAGTAAAGGGTTCATTAGGAGAAGTGTACCAAATGGGGTGCACCAGTTGTATTTGCGGCCAAGGCTGATGGATCGTTACGATTATGTGTAGATTATCGTGAGTTGAATAAGGTGAGCAAAACGAACAAGTATCCATTTCCAAGAACTGATGGCTTTTTTGATTGGCTTCACGAACCCAAGGTGTTTTCCCAAATTGATTTGGCAACTGGGTTTCATGAATGGTTGGTGATGTTGTTTGGATTCAATAATGCGCCAACATATTTTGTGGATCTTATGAATCAAGTTTTCAGGGATTAGTTGAACAAGTTAGTACTTGTGTTCGTTGATGACATATTTGTTTACTCAAGGGAGCGAAAGAACACAAAATGTACTTGAGAATCATTTTGGAAGTATTACGGACATCAGTTGAGAGCTAAGTTTTCTGAATGTCACTTCTAGAAGGAACAAGTAAGGTTTTTGGTTTATGTCGTATCGAGACAAGAAATAGCAGTGGATCCCGCTAAGGTAGCAACAATCCAAGATTGGGATCGTGATATACACGTAAATGTGTATATTTTATCCGCTTATTTATCTAGTTTTCTATTTAAAATAATTAATATTGTGTATTTATAGCTGTGTTTTCAGATTGTTGATAAAAAGCTTGGTTTATAGCATTTGATGGATAAAGCATGAAGAATTTGCTAAAAAAGAGCGAAGTTGAAATTACTAAAACTTGAAGAACGGTTGCAAATAGAGTTCAGTTGGGTAGATTTGGCTCACTAAAGACTCATGTTACGTTCACGTTAGTCCCTTTGCAAGGCCTCTCAATTTATAGCTGCGTTCACACTAGCTTATGTGTTAGTTGGGCTAATTCTTTAGTCCCACATTATGGAATTTGCCAAGTAGCCTTTGTCGTATCAGCTATAAATACACTTTATCTCATTCATTGTTAAACACACTTAGTTTTATTTTTTAATTCACTTCTTGGAATAAAACTCTTCTCCCTTTTCTCTCAGTTGTTATTTTATTTTATTTCCTTTTTCTCTTCTTCTTTAGCTATGTCTAGCTAACCCCCTTTGATTAGGGGGTGATGACGCTAATAGATATGATTCAACATGAATCACATAGCCAGTAGATGAGGACTTTATATATGTAGATCTGGATCTGAATCAATGGTTAGATCTGAACCTTCATATTCTGTGTCGTTTAAGAGCTATGCTCCTTCACAGGGTATATTCGTGTTCAATCTAATAATTATCAGATTTAGATCTAATTTTATGGTTTTAGAAATTAATTAGTGAATCTGTCCTGATAGTCTATGGTTGTTTAAGAGCTTAGCTCCTGCATAGGCTATGCTTGTTGTTATTTACTTATTTGTTTCTAAGAACCTAATTATTGTTGATTCATGTGTGTGACAGAAACATGAATTAGATCTATATTTATTTGTTGGCTATTGATGAGTGTGAATCTAATCTATGTCATTATCCCCTAATTGCTTTCTCTTATTATATAAAACTCTCTTTTTATTTAATTGCTGTTATTTTCTGGGTTTTCAATCAATTCAAAATCCTGGAATAACTTGATTGGATTTATTAATTAAAATATTTTTGGTCCCAGAGTTCGACACCCTCTACAACAATCCTTGTTGTTTAGGAAAGCCAAATGGATTTTACAGTTGTTTACAATTGTTAAATTTGTTCGCAAACAAATTTTGGCGCCGTTGCCGGGGACCAAAATAATTTAAATTCGTAAATCCTTCGGGTTATTTTTTTTTATAAAAAAAACACATAAATATTTTTTTCTTCTTTTGTTTTCGTTCATAAATAGCAGAAAATTCTTGCCTTGGTTGATTGGGTTTTGAAAATTGGTACCATAATCTTCTAAATAAGAGAAAAAAAATAGTTGTCCAAAGTTTCAATTTCTTTCCATTAGTTTTCGTGATCTCTTTTCTTTTTTTTTCTGTCAAATTTCTTTCCAATTTTCTACAAATTTCTTCCCTTTCTTATTTTTACAAAAAAAAAAATCACATCACTCCAAACCATTCACCTACAAACAACTTCTTCAAATCATTCTACAAAACCACTGCTTCATTACTACATCTTCATTAAGCACCAGTTCACCCTCTCGACCAACTTTCAGCAACCCCTTCTCTGTCATTACCATCCATCCACCAAATCATACCATCCCATAGCCGTCATCACCTTACATCAAGTAACCAGACATCAACTACAAGCCATTGCTTCCAGCGACCACCATTTCCAGTCTCCCGGTATCAATTCACAACACCACCAGACTCCCCTTTCAAAACCCGTACTCCTACAAACTTCAATCACCATAAAGCCATCACATTCAACTTGCCTTCAGCCAAGTCAAAGCCTGAATCCAATCCACAGCCTTTTGTCTTCGCTGCCATCCACTGCCTTCTCAACAATCACCGCCTTCACCTAATCCCATCCACTCACAGACCTCTCCTCCAAAATCTGTGCACAGCGGTCACTGTCTTCCCCAAACCAGTCCATACTCCTCCTTTACAAACCTTTTACCCCTTCTGCATCAATCACCACCCTCCACAACACAGCTCAACTCCTCCCTCACTTCATCGCAAAAGGCAAAAACCTCCACAGCATCCTCTATAAAACACGGCAAAAGCCAAACCATCGCAAAAGCCAAACCATCCCCAACCCAAATTCAAATACCCACGCCCATCCTGTTAACAAACTCCTTCCACTTTTCTTACAACAGCAACTGCTTCCATACCTTCTACGTCCCACGTCGATGACTCCATACCAAGAAACAGACAGTCCACACCAACTCAAACAAACCATATCATTCAGTCAACCCTTTGCCATCTTGTAATCATCAACCTTTCTTCAACCTCCAGACCATACCACTCACCATCCTACCCTAGTCACTTTATCACACAGAAGCCCCTACCCGCTCTTCAACTCCCTTGGTCAATACAACCGCCAGTTTGAAACCAAGAATCACAGCCTCCATTGAAAATCGCCAACGTTCAAAACCCAACACTTCACGTTCAATTCCGTGAACCAATCACCCCAGCGTGCTTTTCACCCTTCTCAAAGAGCAGCAACCGCCTAACCATCAACACACACAAAATCCATCAAAACCCAATTCAAAACCTTGGATCGCAAGACCCAAAGCTGATCCGAAAAGAAAATACACAATCGCACCCAATAATTGAACTCCCTCCTCCTCTGACAAACATTCCCAAATCCCCTGAACACCCATTTCCATTGAAAAATCCCAAATCCCATTGCTGCTACCAATCCAACGTCACTTCCGCCG
The DNA here is from genome assembly GCA_030737875.1 of Allium sativum. NCBI lineage: Eukaryota > Viridiplantae > Streptophyta > Magnoliopsida > Asparagales > Amaryllidaceae > Allium > Allium sativum. The sequence continues at coordinate 803,768,047 of CM060909.1, read as the reverse complement.
CCATCGCAGAATCTCAGACCATCGAATACCCAAATCGATTTCGAATATTATATAAAAAAAGGGAGAAATTCTTTCGATTTTGCTGTGATAATTTCCTGAGAGAGAGGGCGTGAGTTGTGGCTTTGCTGTTGAGAATTTGTGGCTAGGTTTTAAGAATTTGTGGGCATTATATTTGTTTACTTTTGGGCCTAGCTTGGGTTCTGTTTTTAGGGATTGTCTTAGTGGGCTGCTATTTGTTTTTGTTTATTTTCCTTAGTTTAGTCTAGTTTAATCTAGTTTTTATTTTTATTTTTATTGTGTCTTTCTCTTAAAAAAAATCCCCATTCTTTTGTTTTAAATTGTTCTTTAGTTTTAGTTTAATTTCCAAAAAAAAGTTTGAGAAATTTTTCGAAAACAGGTACAACAGAAATTAGAAAAAGCACTTCAAGTGGGGTGTGAACCCGTGCCGCAGCGCAGTCAAACATTAATAGAAGGCGAAACAACAATAAATCTACGGACGATTCAGATGGGTTGGAGCGGTTGCACACCAAGTGGGGTGTGAATGCGCTAGCGCTACCCAATTGCACTGGACAGACTGCCGATCCAGGTGAGATTTTTTCTAAACTCTACAGGGACTGCTGCTGTAAATAAAGAAAAATATATAGAAATTGCATGTAAAAATTTTCTGCAGGTACCGCGGTTTGCTTGTAAATTTTTTATTTTTGCAATTTATTATTCTGTGTTTGTTCTATGACTGAATATTTTGCCTGTTAATGTCTGGTTTAAAATTTTAAAATGAACGTGGGATTAATTGAAAAGTTTATTTTTGAAATCGAATCGAGGATTCCCCAAAGCTCATAGGATAAAATGTTCGTTAAATTGACAATTAGGATTGATACTCTCTGAGGTGTCTAAGGAACGGTAGAGTCTAGAAGTCAAATAGGTTCTTAAACCTTCAGTCGTGTTTCTACGGTGATTCGTGGCTCACTGATAATCCCTGTCCGAACCTGGCCTAGATTTGTATTCATATAATCCAAAGTTGTTAATTTTAACATATTTTTTAAGAGCTTTCTTGAAAATGTCTCAATTCCCTTATTCCTACGGATTTTACGATAGTTGTGAAAATCAATATAATCCATATAATTTTACACCAAATTCATATGGATATTTTAATAACAACTATTGTACAAACAATTTGGATTTTACGCCACCAACTATTCAAAACTTTCAAGATAATCCCGATTGTACGCCACCAAATTTTCAAAATGATGATCAACCCTCAGCTCTTGAAACACATGTTGAATCTTTACTTGAAATGAGCATACAACAAAATGAAGAAATAAATGAATTGTGTAAATTATACATGTGCAACAATTCAAGTGAAAGCTTTCAAAATAATCAAAATTCGATTTCACCTCCAAATTCAAATGATTCTGATTATAACCCTTGTCAATTCAATTTTGAACTCCAAAATGAATTTCAAATTCGAAATCGAAATGTGAATCACTTTTCAAATGATTTTGGCAATGGGAATAATTTCAATTGTGGTGCTACTGAAAACTTTTGTTCTCAACAATTTCAAACTGAAAACTCTCGTGTAAATAACTATAAATTTGATTTTGTTGAGCAAACGAATGAAATTAACGACTACTTGAAGTTTCGTGAGAAACAAATCCAAATCCGAATGTGTGACGAATCAAACGATAATCCACCTTTGCCCACAATTAATGATTTTCAACTGACAACTTTTGAAATCGATGAAAATCTCAATGAAGTTGTTGAAAGCTCTGTGATTGATTTGAATTTAAATTCTCTTAAAAACAAAGACGTCAATCTTCAATTTGATCTTCCTCTCTCAAATTCTGAAAATTTTGAAAATTTAGCAACTTTAGATTATCAATCTGAAAGAAATGATGCAGTTGGTAACAACTGTTTGAGTGAGGACGACATTGATGAGCGAAAACTTCTTGAACTGATTGATGATAACGTGGTTGGGTCTGACATTGAAAATGAAACATTTGAAAATCTTGAAATTCTTGAGGTTGACAACAACGAAACTGCTGAATGTGATGTTAAACACAATGACAATTTTTCTGAAACTGTTGAAACCCCTTGTGACTTGATCGTTTCAACTGAACCTCACTGTGATCACTTGTTTTTCAATGATAAATTTCTGCAGTATATGAACTCCTTCTGGAATAACACTGTTTTTGAGAAAACACGATTTCGAAATTGACTGAAAATTCATTTGTTTGGTTTTGACTTTAGGTTTATGAATGAACCTTTAATTAACAAAATTTCAAATATCAAAGCAAAACCGAAAAATATTTCTCAAAACAAGTGTGGGGGTGAGGGTGATGCACACGTCTCTCAATTTATACATCATCTGAACAAATCAAATTTTGCTTTTGAAACATTTACTGAACCCCAGCTCGATGAACTCACTTTAGTTGCTATAGGAATTCAATTTGATTTTAGGATCAAGTGTAAGCTCAAAATTTTAAAATTAGCAACTCAAACTTTTGAAAAAACAAAATTTGGTTTTCCAAATCTGACACGTAACATAAAATCCTTTATGATTTGGTTTTCAGTACTTCAGCTGTATATCATAATCTTAATGAGGCTGATCCATTGGTCCATTGTGGACCGGTTCATCTATTCGATGACTGCGTATTTTCTGCATGTGTACCCGGTAAGCCGTGCTGACCCTCTTATTTTATTTCCCTTTCACTAAGATATGTCTAATTAACGACTGTAGGGACGCAGTCACACTCAAGTGTGGGGGGAATTTACATTACATCAGTAATCAAATTTTATGAAGTAGATCATTCATTGAACATGGATTAGCTTAAATTCATAAATAACACCTTGGTTCTTGTTTGATAAGTTGAATTTTTGGGTGATGGGAATGAACATTATTTATTCATTGAATTGTAATGTGTCTTTTTAAGATGCTAGCTTGAGACTGTGCAGACGTTAGTCGTGTTCTGGAGTAAGCGTGTCAGCCCTTATTATACATGTTAGAATGTGCAAGTAAAAATAATCAAAAATAATAATAATCAAATAATGATGATTTTGCACTTACATTTGTTGGATTTTCTGAGTTTGTTTTCATGCATAATATTTTCTTTTCCACTCAAATTTTCAAATCATAAGTTCTAAAATCCACTTGGCCCAATTAAGGAGAAATGACTCATTGTAGCGTTCTTCTTCGATACCCCACATTATTCATACCGAAGTTTTAGTCGAATTACATCCATGTTTCGACAAGTTTTTCTTATATTGGTATACCTAAGAACCTTGTACTGATTTATTTTCAAAGGTTCAGAAACGTCACTTTTTATAACAATATTACATTACCCACTCCGTACTTGTTTTAAGGTAGGATAACCATATACCACATCTTATTTTATATGGGTTATCTACCTTACGAAACTTTGCTTATCATTCCTTTCAGCTTTTTGTATAACATCAATCTAGACTTGTGTGTTGAATTAAGGTTATAAAAGTAGAGTAACTAGGGCACAAAACTTTCCTTTCATGAAGTGTTGGTTTAGTAGAGGAGGAATCAAATGAAATAATGTACGGTATCATTCCATTCCATCTCCATTCATCATGCAAAAAAAAAGGAAAAAAATGAAATAAAGAGAGAGTCTCTCTGAATAAAATAGTCATTCATCATTCTTGACTATAAAGCATTCAATTCCATTCCATCCACATCCATTCTACCGTACTTGGAAGTGAGGATTGTAGTAGAGGAGATGAAAGGAAATAAAAATGTTCATATGTGCCTTAGTATTACTTTATCATTTGTAATTTGAAGTTCAACTAATACACTTGCCCTCGTATCTAGAATATTTTTAGAACTTACAAAATTCTCCTTTTTCTATGCATAACTCACATCCGATACATTACAGATAGATTGGTGCAAAATTATTCCAAAAAAAAAAGAATAAATGATTGGGTGCACATTGTCAATGTGTAGAACTTTGGTTGACACCACGCTCTTAACCTTCAAGACAATTACAGTGTTATCAAGGAATTATGATTCAGCTTGAAAAAATTTATTCATTTTCGCACCAATTATGGGTTGGACAATTTGGGGCTAAACCGTTATTATTGAAGTTAGGTGAAATCCTTGGAATATGAAAGACCTTAAATATATTGTTTGATTAATCCGCGTACACAAGACGCTTTGGATTTTGTGGGTAGTATCCACTGAAAACCCTCACGAGACAACACTCGTCCTACTAGGGACACCTAGGGGTTTAACGGCTTGTTGCAAATGCTAAATGCAATCGTGTTCCCTACGAAAGTGTGACATATCTTAGTTTAGTTTATAAGAGGACAAATAAAAAGATAAGTGTGGGGGTATTTGATATACACGTAAATGTGTATATTTTATCCGCTTATTTATCTAGTTTTCTATTTAAAATAATTAATATTGTGTATTTATAGCTGTGTTTTCAGATTGTTGATAAAAAGCTTGGTTTATAGCATTTGATGGATAAAGCATGAAGAATTTGCTTAAAAAGAGCGAAGTTGAAATTACTAAAGCTTGAAGAGTTTAAAGCTTGAAGAATGGTTGCAAATAGAGTTCAGTTGGGTAGATTTGGCTCACTAAAGACTCATGTTACGTTCACATTAGTCCCTTTGCAAGGCCTCTCACTTTACAGCCGCGTTCACACTAGCTTATGTGTTAGTTGGGCTAATTCTTTAGTCCCACATTATGTAATTTGCCAAGTAGCCTTTGTCATATCAGCTATAAATACACTTTATCTCATTCATTGTAAAACACACTTAGTTTTATTATGTAATTCTCTTCTTGGAATAAAACTCTTCTCCCTTTTCTCTCAGTTGTTATTTTATTTTATTTATGTTCATGTCTGTTATTTCCTTTTTCTCTTCTTCTTTAGCTATGTCTAGCTCATCCCCTTTGATTAGGGGGTGATGACGCTAATAGATATGATTCAACATGAATCACATAGCCAGTAGATGAGGACTTTATATATGTAGATCTGGATCTGAATCAATGGTTAGATCTGAACCTTCATATTCTGTGTCGTTTAAGAGCTATGCTCCTTCACAGGGTATATTCGTGTTCAATCTAACAATTATCAGATTTAGATCTAATTTTAGGGTTTTAGAAATTAATTAGTGAATCAGTCCTGATAGTCTATGGTTGTTTAAGAGCTTAGCTCCTGCATAGGCTATGCTTGTTGTTGTTTACTTATTTGTTTCTGAGAACCTAATTATTGTTGATTCATGTGTGTGACAGAAACATGAATTAGATCTATATTTATTTGTTGGCTATTGATGAGTGTGAATCTAATCTATGTCATTATCCCCTAATTGCTTTCTCTTATTATATAAATCTCTCTTTTTATTTAATTGTTGTTATTTTCTGTGTTTTCAATCAATTCAAAATCCTGGAATAACTTGATTGGATTTATTAATTAAAATATTTTTGGTCCCAAAGTTTGGCACCCTCTACAACAATCCTTGTTGTTTAGGAAAGCCGAACGGATTTTACAATTGTTTAATTTGTTCGCAAACAGATCGAAACAAGAATGTGACGGATGTTAGATGTTTCCTTGGTTTAGCAGGATATTATTGACAATTTATCAAGGATTTCTCTAAGATATTTGCACCATTAACCAGATTGACGAAGAAGAACCTAGTCTTCGCATGGGATGCAAAGTGTGAGCAAGCCTTCGAAATCCTGAAAGAGAGACTGATAAGTGCTCATGTGTTTACTATTCCAAATGGAAATGAAGAGATGGTAGTATATACCGATGCATGTGACACTGGACTAGGAGGTAGTGCTAATGCAATAGGATAGAGTTGTGGCATATGCAAGTCAATGACTGAAGCCGCACGAAAGGAGTTACCCAACTCATGATTTAGAGTTAGCGACGATAGTATTTGCTCCGAAGATTTGGAGGCATTATTTTTTGGGAATTAGATTTGAATTGTTTATGGACCATAAGTCGTTGAAGTATCTCTTCTTCTAAAAGTATTTGAATCTTTAGTAGCGATGATGGTTAGAGTTCTTGGCGTCGTACGACTTTGGTATAGCCTACAATCTAGGAAAAGGTAACACAATGGTCGATGCGTTAAGTAGAAGGCATGCAAATTTGGGAGCCATGTTTTCGGAATGGATACATCTCGAGTATATGGACGGATTTGATTTTAGACCTCATTGAGAGTTGAACCCGAGATGTTAGCAAGCTTGTCGACCAGAACGACTCTAACATAAAGGATCGGAGAAAGCCAAAAGTGAGATGATAAGCTTACGGAAATCATTCAAAGGATAGAGATGAGAGTAGAACCATAGGTGGTTAAGGATTTCGAAGTCTGTCGAGATGGTTGGCTTCGTAGGAGTGGACGATTGGTTGTTCCTGACATAGATGGATTGAGAGATAAGGTTTTGAGAAAATGTCATCACTCTAGATTGATGATACATCCAGGAGGTAATAAGATGTATCGAGACATGAAGCAAGTTTACTATTGGGAAGTTATGAAATGGGATGTCGGGAAATTTATCTCGAAATATATAAACTATCAGTTGGTTAAAGCTGAGCAGAAAAAGCCGAGCGGATTGTTACATCCATTAGAGGTTCCTACGTGGAAGTGGGAGCAAGTGTCGATGTATTTAATCGATGAATTACATAGGAAAAGGAAAGTAAACGATAGTATCTGGGTTGTTATGGATTGCTTGACCAAAAGCGCAAGGTTTATTCCTGTCAAATCAACTAAGACTGCATCGAAATTGGCTGAATTATATCTTAAATGGATATTTCAATTCCATGGAAATCCGAAGAATATCATTAGCGATCGAGATCCATTATTTACCAGTGAGTTCTGGAAATGTTTACAAGAAACATTGGGAATCGAGCTATGTATGAGTACTGCTTATCATCCCCAGATAGATGGTTAGATTGAAAGGGTTAATCAAGTATTGGAAGATATTCTAAGGGCTTATGTATTGGATTTTGGAGGATCATGGGAGGACTATTTGCATTTAGTCGAATTTGCTTGTAATAACAGTTACCAGTCGAGTATTGGGATGGCACCATTTTAGGCGTTGTATGGAAGGTCGTGCAATTCTCCATCTTGTTGGTAGGAAACTGGCGGGAAGTTAGTACTTGAGCCTAAGATGATAAGAGAAGCGACATATATTACTGAAATCGTTCGGCAACGAATGAAGATACCCCAAAATCATTAGAAATGTTATGACGATAACCGACGCAACGATTTGGAATTCTTAGTTCGAGATATGGTGTTTGTTAAGATTTCACCTCTAAGGAATTCCATTCGTTTTGGGATGAAAGGAAAGTTAGCACCAAGGTTTGTTGGACCGTCTTTGATTATCGAACGTATTGGGAAGCTCGCTTATAGATTGGACTTATCTGAGAAGATGACGAGTGTGCATAATGTGTTTCATATATCGTTGCTTCGGAAGTTCATGCACAACTCGTGGTTACGGTATCTGCAGATCTGCTTGAAGATTTTGAAGTCAAACCCGAAGTTTCTAGGGCTAGTAAGCTACTTCGCGTCGTGGGGAACGACACAAAACAACTTAGAAGGAAGGTTGCTAAGCTAGCCAAGGTACAATAGAGCGAGTACGATGACGATTCCACATGGGAAATGGAAGAGAGTATGAAGTCGATCCATCCAAAACTCTTCGAGTGGTATGTCTCATATATCGTATCTTACTTATACCATTGTGTCTTGTACTATTAGAAGTTCCCCATTCTAGGATAAGATTCTTGGATGCATGGATTGTTGGATGCTAGATTACAAGGTAGATTGGCTAGTCGTGGATGGTAGGCATGCGTATTAACTTTTTGGTTCATGTTTGCTTGGGAATTCGGGGGTGAAATTCCTAAAGGGGGAGAGTATAATGACTCGTATTTTACATATCGACCGATCGTAAAATAATAATTATTTATTCCCTAGTAGTCGGATTATTCTCATATTTTAATATGTCGTTCATGGGGATGTGAGACAAGTCCATGATTTTTACTCAATTCAAGTATGACCATTTTACCCTTGAGCTTGCTGTTTGGGCTATAACTTTTGGTAGGAATCGAATCAGGTGCTGAGATCAATTCATTGGATTGGGGTAGTTGCTTACAATTCCGTAGAGTGGTCACATGAAGGATTTGGTTCAGCGGTTTGGGAGGAATCGATATTTTAAGTTTCAGCTGCTATTTAGGCAGACTGGTCAGCAGCTAATGGGCTGATCAGCCAAGCCCATTAGAACTATCACCAGAAGATATAAATAGAGGGACTTCGGGAGAGAATTAGGGTTACTCTCTTTAATCTAAACTTTAGGTTGGGCATCTGTGATTCTCCGGTTCAACCTAAAACCCTATTTCTCCACCCTTTTCATACAAATTCATCATAGATGGCGTCTAAAAGATAGATTTTCATCAGGGAAGAGTAGATCATCATAAAAGAGGATTAGATCACATCAAATCCAAGGTGTTACAGTGCTGTCCAAATTTGATCTCGTTGAGTTTACATCAAATCAAGGATTAGGTAAATGATAAATATCTCTCACATGGAAGCTATGGATTGTACGGATAAATTAGGATCATATCTGTATGTTCCATGTTCAAATCACCTTAGATCTGATCATATATGTTTAACCCAGATTTAGAAACTCTAGGAAACATAATTTGATCATATTAACCAGATAATTGTTAGATTAATCATGTTTATTCATATATTTAGATCCAAATCATGATAGATCTCATAATTGTGATATATTTATGTTTTAATTGGAAATTGTGCAAGTTTGTATGATCATGTATTGTTGTTTGTTTTGATTGAATTAATTGTGTTGTTTGAGTTTTATGTTAGATTGTCTAACGTAGATCTTAGGATTAAAGAACAGAGCAACTAGGTGTTCAGATGATCGTATTCAAACGAAACTTGGCAGAGGCGCTCTTGAAGACGAGGGAGTGAGGCATGAAAAATATCGTGCCAAAATGCACTAAGTGCATGGGTCAACACCGACCCATGAGGATGGGTCGTATGGCTCCGATTTTGATGGCGTGGCATCGTTGTTGATTTAACAGAGTTACTGGTGAATTTTCATGCCATTCAGAGTTTGTTTAGATTGGGTCGAAGGTTGATTGCTTGAGACATGGATAGACCAACAGAAGTTGCTACAGGAAGGTCTGAACTCTTGGAAATTGGACCGGAGGGATATACTTGAGGCGAGGATCGATGGTGGTCGACTAGTTAGCAAAAATTTGCTAAGTAGATGGGTCAACATCAACTCATGATAGGTCGGCACTGACCCGTGAGGAGTACAAATGGGGAGCTATGGTTTCGAGAGAACGATTATGATGGTTCTCCAGGGTTGCTGGTGAAATTTGGTTGGTAATGGACTTCATATGGATGGTATGCAATTCAAAGATTGATGGCGCTTTGATTGGGAACTCGTGATGGAGTGGTTGGGGCCGAATTGAAGTGAAACTGGTAGCGATTCGATATATGGTAAAGTATGATGTTGGAAAGAGAGAATGTGAGTCAATCATGGATGATAATGTAACGTCTCAAGAAAAGGATGAGTGGCCGAAGTGAAAGGCTTAATAGATTTGATGTGCTAAGAAATTGTTGGTTATCGAAGTGTTCTAGCGGACTCAAAGTAGGGGTATCATGGGGACACCCACTAGGATTAGATTCGAAAGATCGCGTACCTTGGTCAGTCATGATGGGCCTAGTTGTCGAGAATGGAAAAGGCAATCATACGAGTCACAATGGAGTATGGTAGTTTAGCTAGAACCGTGGTTTTCAATTAGCCCGTTTGATCGTTGAAAAGTGGATCTGATAATTAATGGATTCACAGTTGTAGACAGTGATAGTTAAGATATTGGATGATATGGATTTTATGGTTAATTATGTGCGCTTTCTTCTCTATTGCCTCTGGGTAGGCTATCATCGTAGGTTGTCGAAGAGAAGCGGGATCAGGGTTGTCCTTTCCTACTCCTAATATGACATGTGGTCGATGGTTTTCACATGTTAATTTGATGGTTTTTGTGCAGATCAGATAGTTGATCTGCCTAAGCTCTTATTATCCTGTGTAACAGTTGTTAGTTATTTTATCGCTCATTAAGACTGTTGTCTGACTCAAGGTTTTATGTTCCCTCTTATTACCATGGGCTGTTCATCATTGTTGTTGATAAGCAGACTGAGTAGCAGGTAGCAGGTTTGGTGCCAATGTTGCTGTGCAGAGACGAGAAGGAGGCTGACGTATTATTACTACCTACTATATAGCTATTTCTTCTTTATTTCCGCTGTATGTTGATGGTTATTAAGATTTTGAGGGATGTAGTGAGGCATAATGTATTCATATATTCATGTATCGAGATGTATTATACTCAAGATTCTATGGTTTTATGGAAATTTGATTCTCTGTTCAGTTATGCTTCGTTACTATGTCCTATCGTATATTTTTTTTATTATATGTTATCCATGTGCTGTGTGTTATACGACAAGTTCATTTTTGAATTATTCTACCCTGATGATGGTCATGTATCAGCCTAGCACGTCATATAGCGCACCTTTTCCTTAGTTTGGTGCAGGAGGTACAGGGAGATCATCACAGGATGCACATAAAGGACGTATGCTATTTATGTGTAAACCAACAAGCATACAACACGATATATAATTACAAGGAAGGAATATGGCAATGTGCATAGGTTTGTATTAGGTGGGAATATACTATGCAATAAATAAAATATGAAATATAGTTTAGGAAAGTATGTACAAAATAAAAATAAAAATAAATGCATTCATTCATCTTAAGGCATCCGAAAAAACGAAAAAAATCTATGGAAACAAGAACATGCCAATAGGAAGGCACAAGGAAGGGACGTGATTCATTTCAATGTCTTGGACCAAATCAAGATTTAATTACGAATAAGTGCCATAGTAAAATAAAATGGAACTTTGCCTTTGGATTTCGAAAATGAGTTCATTTGAAAGGTGGTTTTATGCTTGTCCGGATATCAAAGTACTGGGATACGAAAATTAGTGCAACAACAAGGCAAGGTATATGTACCCTATCATGTTCAATTTTTTTTTGATAGTGTAAGAATAATCGACAATCAAGCAAAATCAACAAGTTTAGGGTCATCGCGAAGTCAAATTATAATTGTGCAAATGCACAAAGCACAAAACAACCACACAAAGGCAGTAAAACGTGAACATTGAGGCAACACAGGGTGTCTTATCTTTCTTACAGGCTATTGCAAATGAAACAGCATAGAGCAAAACACATACATGCATATATATGTGGATATTAATATAGTGCATACTGATTGACATAGAAATGTGTTTTATTTTATGCTCTTATATCTTATCTTTTGTATATAAATAAATATTACTTGGGTATTGTTTTGTTACTTTTACAGATATTCCAACCCAGCCCGCATGCAACCAAAAAAGTAGAGAAATAGAGATGAAATTGATATATATTTACATTTTGAAGAATTGTAGATAAAGGTCTCACATCTAGTTGCTGTTGGACAAAAAAAAAGGATTGATAACAAGGCTTTGCACATCACAAATCAATGAAGAAGTGTCAAGGAAACAAGAGGAAAAGAGAAAAGGCCCAAATTTGCTTTATTTATCAAAGGCCCATTTATGTTTCTCATTGTAAACTAATTAGTGATGTAATGACCAGGCCCATTTATCATTAGGGTTAGGGTTAGGGTTTGGCTATCTACCCTATATATACCCTTGTAATATCATTGTAGCCACCATCCTATTTTCTATTCCATCACTCCATTAATAAAAGTTCTTTTTCCTCTTTTATTTTCTAGCATTTTTCTATTTTCTTAGCGATTAGTGTTGTCTACACGATTAGATTCGGTAGAACACCAATTGTATTTTACACTTTTTGTTAGTGATTAGTCGTTTGATTAGTTTCAACGACAATCCTAATTTACTTTTTGTTTTTCTTCTTTTCCTGCAATTTTACTTTCTGCATTTTATTTCTGTTTTGCATTTTAATTCCCAATTGATAATTGTGATTTGACCGTCGGTTCAATTAGATTTGTTCTGAGTTGGATCACAGTTTCAATTTTTATTATTTTCAAAAACCAACCTCGAAAATCGTCTAACTCGCCCAAGAGATTAGATAAATAATTTGATTTAATTCACCTCCCTGTGTTCGACCTGTATGCTACACACCTGTATGCTTGCAGAATTTATTACAAATGTCGCGCTTTTCTAATTCATAGAGTAGCGTCGATCAAGTTTTTGGCGCCGTTGCCGGGGAGGTAACGATTAAATTTTATTATTTATTTAATTTTTGATTCGTGTTAGCTTTTATTTTATTTTTTATTTTATTTTCTTCTGTGTATATATATAAAATCTTGATTAATGATTTGGTATATCAATTCTTTTGGTGTTATCATCCATTAAGCAAGAGAAAAAAAATTACCATTTTTTCTCAAATTTCTTTCTATCTTTCCTCTGCCTTAATTGTCAAATTTCTTTCCCTCCTGACCTTCTTTTTACAATTTGATTTCTTTCCCTAAAAAAACAAACAAAAAAATCTTGTCAAATTCTGTTTAAATTCTTTCTTTTTTTCTCTCTCATATATTTCTCCTTTCTCTATCCCCTTCTCTGTTTTCAATACATTTTTTTTAATAAAAAAAATTTCCAAATAAAAAAAAGTTTTTATTTGTTTTCTTGTGTATAGATATAGGAAAAAAAATCTTGACTGATTGATTTGGTATTATATACTGTAATCATCTAAATCAAGAAAAAAAATCATGCCAATTTTTGTTTAGTTTGTTTCCCCTTCTCCCATCTATTTCTTTCCTTTCCTTGTACATTTTTTTCTTCTTCTGTACAACTCTCAAAAAAAAAAAAACAACTTTCAATTTTCCTTTATTCTTTCCATCTTTCCAATCATTTACATTCTTTTTATTTTTACAAATTTCAAAAAAAAAAAAAAAGATTCCTCTTTTAAATTATTTTTTTCCTTTCTTCTTTTGTCCTTCTTGTTCTCAATACATTTGATTTCTTTTCTTCTCTTACAAATTTCCTTTCTTTTCAAAAAAAAAAATCCACTTTTGATTTCTTTCCTCTTTATTCCTCCTTTCCAATTTTCAATACAATTACTTCTCATTCTTCTTTTACAAGTTCAAAAAAAAAAACTTGCCATTTTTCTTTTGTTTCTTTCCTGTTTTCAACCTCTTTCCCCTTTCTTTCATTTATTTGTTTCCCTCTTGCAAATTCATTCCTACTTTAGACAAATAATAATAATAAAAAAAAATAGAACTTGCCAAATTCTCTTGATTTTTTTTTCCTTTTCATTTTTGTTTTTCTTTTATATTTCTTTTTTTTCTTTCCCTCTTCATCTATTCCTTCTTTCCAATTTTTACTTTATTTTTATTGTTCATTATTGTTGTACATTTAATTTGCCAAATTTTATTTAATTGGTTTCCATTTATTCCTTCCTTCCTTTTACTTCTTTCCAATTGTCAATACACTGGTTTCCATTCTTTTACAACAACAACCAAAAAAAAACTTGCATTTTTTAATCGATTGCTTTCTAATTACAACTCTCTCTCACTTCCTCTAATCTTTCTTTCCATCTTTATACCACCTTGTTGATTTTCACATTTTTCTTTTCTCTTTCCTTTTCTTTTTATTTGTTTCCATCTTTTGTCTACAATTTTCCAAAAAAAAAAAAACTTTTGCATTTTCTTCTCTGTCTACGTTGATTTCTTTCTTGTTTTTGTCTGCTTTTATTTCTTTCCTCCATTCCTTCTACCCTTCCTCTCTACTCAAAAAACCTTGTTTTTTTTCCTTATTGCCTTCCTTTTTTTCATTTTTTTCCCTTTTTTGTTTTTCTTTTCTCATTCATTTCTTTCCCTTTCTTCTTGTTCAAATTTTCAAAAAAATAATAATAAAAAAACTGCATTCTTTTCTTTTTATTTATTTCTTTCCAATTGCATTTCTCATTCACCTCCTACAATCTCTCTTTCCATTATTTCATTTATTTCTTTCTAGCTCTCTCCTTCATAATTTTTTTTTTCTTTTCTCTCTTTTATTTCTTTTGTTGATTTTGCTACCTTTCTCTCTCTCTCTCTCTCAAAAAAGAAGAAGAAGAAGAGGTGAAATTCAAATCAAAGGCCAAAGGAAGGAAGGAATTCAAGCAACGAACAAGGATTCAAAGGTCAACGGATTTGCAAATAATGGATTTCAATCATTAATACTGCTCAATTTTTCTGGACAGATTGCCATACACCGCTGTAATATTTTCTAAACTCTACAGGTGCTTTGCTGCAAAGAAAAAATATAGAAATTGTGTGTAAAAATCTTCTACAGGGACAGCGGCTTGCTTGTACAAATTTTTTATTCTGCTATTGTTCTGTGACTGTTCTGTGATTGAATTTTTCTTAATCTGTTTAGTTAGGAATTATTTTCCATAACTAAAATCATCACGCTCGTCGTTTTTCAATAATAAAACTTGATTTGATTTTCAAAATAATATAATTGAAAAGTGGTGTTTTGCGAAGTTGACTGTCTCATATAATTGGATCGCGGATATATAGTAGTTCAATTTATTGAACTATTAGCAAAAGAGGTTGCATACTACCCGTAAAACATTGGTCGTATCCCTTAGTATTTATACTATACGTGAACGACCATAAGCCCCTCTTCCCCCTTCCAATTGAGTCAGTTAATTAATAGAGCACAACTCATTCTTTTATACTATTTTGAACTAAGAATAATTTCTATCTTCTGTTGATTTCATTCAAATGTCTGATTCAAAAAAATCATTGAGGGAAATGTGGGATAATAGTCGAAGTAGACGTGCGCTTGAAGAGTATGAGTACGAATTACAACTCATGAGGCAAGATTTTCCAAAATTTCGTGAGTCCAATGTCAACAATTTTCAAAATTTTCCAACTGACCAACATTTTCAAAATCATAGATATAATCGAAACGACGATTTCAATTTAAATTTCAATAACTTCGATTATGGGCCACATCCACATCAAAACGGTTTTGAATCGCAACGTACCTTTGATCAACATCAATATGGGGTTGGAAACCAATTCAAAAATAATTTTGAAAATGATTTTCAAATCGATCAAAATTTTCAAAACTACGACCCATATCCACATCTTGAGAATGACCAAAATTGGAATTTTCCCACCAATTTTAACAATTTTGGTTACGAATCTAATTTTCAAAATCAAAATGATTTCCAAACTCAATTTCAATTTTCTGAAAATTCAAACTATTTTGAAAATCAAGAAATCCAAAGCGAGAGCTCTCAAAACAACGACTCTGAAGAATGTAATTTTGATGAGAGGGCAGAAAGGCTAAATAAAAAGATGGATGAACTTCTTTGTTTAATGGCGTTTTATAAAGAACAACAAGAGCAACAAAATCAAATTCAAACAAGCCTTGAATCAGAATATAATTCAACTCTTAGTGACAACAAAAATTTTCAAATAACGACTTTTGAAATTGAGAATAACCATCTAAATGAAGTTGTTCACAATTCAGCAAGTGATTTGGACTTCAATTCTTTTCAGGAAAAAGATGTAAGTTTAGATTTTGATTTTCCTCTTCTGGGCTGCGAGGAACTTGAAAATTTTGAAACTGAACAGAATAGAAATGTTGAATTTTTCGAAAACTCAAAATTGGAAAAGGATTTTAACGAACATGAATTCTTTGGATTGTATGAGGAAGAGTTGCCAAATGAGGAAGAAATAGATTCACATCATGAGTTCGAAAATTTTAACTTTGAGAAAATTTCAAACGAACTTGAAACTATCAGTGTCGAAAATACGTTGTCAGTTAATGATGAGAAATGTGATCACATGGTCTTGAACGACACTCAGATTTCAAATTTCACTGAATTTATATACGATCACAAATTTTTGAACAATTACACTGATAAATTTGTTGAGCACATGAATTACTTTTGGAATGTTGGCTTGATTGTAAAACTTCTTGTTAGGACGACCCTGAACATTCATTTACTGGACTATAAATCGAGGTATAAAGATGAGATGGTTTTAAAAAACCTTTGCTTATTAGAAATCATGCCTAGACATAGTGGGAACGGGACTCATCGAGCTAGAACCAAGTGTGGGGGAAAAAGATGGTGGCATTCATTGCATCGCAAACACATATATCATTGTACATATGATCCATTCTTACATATAGTTAGACTGCATTTCATTCTACAAATAATTTTACATCTCATTCACCTTTGGGTGCGATCTTTTAAATTTAGGAAACGTTCACAGTGTGGACACTGTTTAGTTCTGGTGTGGGGGGAGTCTGCATTGAATTCAATTTTTTTTTTCTTTAATTTTTCCTTTTCATTTTTCATGCATTTAGATAGGACCATCATGCATTCTATATTGTACGAACATACCATAATTTTTTTTTGGAAAATACGACTCATTTTAGATTTGATACAACAAAATAAGTTAAGGATTATTAATCAGTTGATAGTATTTTTTCTCTCAACTATGTTCGAACTTGAAATATAATGAAAAGTTTAATTTTGAGGGATAATAGTGTAACCGGTACATAGGGAGATTCTTAGGTGATGGCCATGAAATCTATTCTATATTGTAGACTTTGTTTAAATAAGTGGAGGACTTAAAATACTTATATTGGCTTTTCGAATCTTTAAAACTAAGTTGTGTTAAGTTGAATTCGCGTAACTCTCTTCTGTGCTTATATTTTCAATAATAATAATAATATTCCAAGGGTATCCAACATTGCTTGTATATCAAGCGTTGGTGTGCAAACCCGCCAAGCTCTATCCGACATGTTGTTGACAAAGTCAGCGTTGGAATATCTTGGTCTCATTTTATGAGATTGGACACCTAAGGATTACCGACACGTTGTTGACAAAGTCAAAGTCGACCTGCACAATCCGCCAAGCTCTTTACCCACTCTCCGTTAGTCCGCGAGGCAGTGCATGGGTGGTAAACCTTGGTCTTTTTAGTTAGGTGTATGTACTTAATCATAAATTTTAAAATTTTATAGAATAAAGAATAAGCGATGATGCCCAAACACTTCTTGACCTTATTGATTTGACTAGCCATACATGAGAAAATTAGAATACCACTTTACAAACTGTGCCAAGCAAACTAAGAATTTATTTCATGGCTGCACTATGTTATCGACTGAACCAACTGGCCAAACTAGAATTTAACATTTGAAAACTTGATTTATATTGAAAATTTGTGACAAGTTGAGGTATCTAAAATAAAATCAACTGATCAGAAATTGTTAACTTAATTTGTTGAACCACTTTCCTGAAACAAGTCTTGTTTTCATTTTTTGTTTTTATTTTGCATATGTCCATTGCATTCATGTAGTTTCATTAGAATCATAGCATACTGCATTTGGATTTTGTGGGTAGTATCCGTTGAAAACCCTCACGAGACACCACTCTTCCTACGAGGGACACCTAGAGGTTTAACGGCTTGTTGCATGCGCTCAATGCAATCGTGTTTCCTATGAAAGTGTGACCTATCTAGTTAGTTTTCCATTTTCTTTTTACTCGAGGACGAGTAAAAGATAAGTGTGGGGGTATTTGATTGACATAGAAATGTGTTTATTTTATGCTCTTATATCTTATCTTTTGTATATAAATAAATATTACTTGGGTATTGTTTTGTTACTTTTACAGATATTCCAACCCAGCCCGCATGCAACCAGAAAAGTAGAGAAATAGAGATGAAATTGATATATATTTACATTTTGAAGAATTGTAAATAAAGATCTCACATATAGTTTCTGTTGGACAAAAAAAAGGATTGATAACAAGGCTTTGCACATCACAAATCAATGAAGAAGTGTCAAGGAAACTGTGAAAACCCGTAACTTCCCCGTAAAGGAAAGTGTCGGATAGTTCGAGAACAAGCCACAACAGAACACATACAGAAGAACATTTCATTGTATATTACAACAATGCATCAGATTACAAGAATATACAGGGTATAAATGAATACTACACAGAAATATCAGAGATTTAAATTACATTTAAATACATAGCAGCGGAAAATAATACAATACACAACTAGAAGAAGATATACGGATACAAAGCTTTCCGGATATCGTTCCAGCTGTAAACCAGGATCCTGTGAATATAAATCTGCAAAACCAAAACTACTAGCTGCCCGTGTCAAAATAAGGGCACCCAGAGTTTAGGTTAAAACAATAAACTCCAGGTCAGTCATGTGACTGGTGTGAGAACTAAAACAGTTATTAATCTTTATTTTAAATCATTAGGTAAATCAAGGGACCACGCCGTATAACACGGAACGGGTTTCCTCCCAAGAATACCAGTGCATAAAACAAACAGCACAATGCTAAATAAAGAAAAATGAAGCTGTTATAAGACCCAGGTCCCATCACACAATGCAACGCAGTCGAGGAAAGGGTTTTCCCTTATAACAGCCAAAGTATGCTTGATACGTTTAAAACAAATCATTTGATACTAATAAGTGCATAGTGTATAAAACAACTTCAAATCATAAGTATAAATCATAGGCGGCATGAGCGTCCTATGCCACTATGTCGCCACATATAGGTTTACAATCAAAACCGCAAGACGACGTATTGGAAGTTGGGTTATCATTTATGGTATGAACCGAGGCTAGGGGCAAGATCCTCACCGATTCGAGACGCTCTAGCCCGTGTCTCAGGATCAGAGCTCGAGTGACCCTCGGAGCGACAGGGCCGGTCCACCGATGTGGATTAAAATTCCTGAACACTGCGTTTCCCCGCCCTTTGGGGCGTAAGCCTGGCCCGTCAGCCGACCAGAAGCATCGGCCGAAACCGATATCACGAGGCGCCTCGCTTTTCAGCAAGTAATAATAAGTAACATCCACATGAGTCAAACTCGTCAGCCAGTTCAAGCACTGACGCCACTCATAACTAGAAAGAAACGCATGCCCTCCCTGAGGTCCGTCTCCCGTTTTTGATTCATACCGGGTGTGATACTCGCGAATCAACGTTACACAAAGCTACGCCACAAAGGCCGTGCTTCGATCATCAACCACAAGACTTTGCTTTTCAACAGAAGCCTTGATCATTTGCCACTTAGGCATGCCACACAGGCAATTCACTCCATGCGATTGATATCCATCAATATATAACCCCTGAGCTCGTACGTCTCAGAGAAGGGCGTTAAGCAAGAGAATAAATTCTCCGCCGCCAAACAGATATATATTTAATAGAGATCAATCACACGGACTAAAATCCAATGTCAGACACACAGTCCATTTACAAGTCCGTTCTGGGTCTGAACGAAACCGGAGGCACCTAGTACCCCGCATATCCATCGATCTCCAAGTACGTCTGGACGATCACCAACTGTTTCCATCTTCTTGGGTGTACAGCCCAATCAAGATCATCAGTTATCACCCAAACGACGTGAAGACCTCCGGTCTTCGACCACCGTCTTCATCTTCGACTTATCGTCGTATCAGTTATTCAGAATGGGATAAACCCGGTCTTTCCGAATAACTCGCGTATACTTTAAATAAGTGCTACACAAACACAACATACGCCTCATTCCAATTCATCAGTCACTAACCGTAAATTAATCAAGAGAATAATTCCCCAAATATTAACCCCGAAGGCCGAAACCAACATCAGATCAATATCCAGAAAACCATTCTGCTTAGCTAACCGACAGTTAGTTTCTGATTTCACATTCATAGGAAAAGGTTCCCATTAATTTTATCCAAGATAAATTTCTTGAATTTATTCTTTAATCTATTTTTGAATATCAATTCAAAACTAGTCGGGATTAGCGAACCTTACCGAAGTGATCATTTGTTTTAATTTCCCAATCCCAACCTATTCATCCCATGAAGTAAAACTGGTAGTACTTCATATCTAACACCACGGTGTTATCGGTAAATTCAATTACCATTTCACGTTCAAATCTAATTAAAGATTTAACTATCGCCTGGAGCAAAACTGGTGATACTCCATTTCGATTATTTCAATCTAATTAAAGATTCATTAAAACTCCACTTAGTTTTAATCGTTAACTGGGTTAAAGAATCCGTGTCATTTAAAACACGGTTCACGATAAACCCTAAGTCACATTCATTAATTATCGGGTTAAAGAACAAGTGTTGTTGAAAACACTGTTCACGATAAACCCAAAAATCAATATCAATTCAATTCCAATTAAATATTATTTAATTGGTACACTTCATTAAATCTAAATAAAAAGATTTAATCTTTTCTCAACTGGGTTCAAGAACAGTGTTAGTGAAGACACCATTCACGACAAACCCAAATCACATTTGATATTCAATATAAGGCTCTGAATAGAAAATATATCGGCTTATATTCAATATCAAATTCTACGATTAACAAATGTTGTATTGGAAATAACGATACAAATATATCTTTCAAATTTCCATAACACCACCTGTATAATCACGAATTCCAACATCGAAATATTCCGAAGACAATTTCGATTCAAATCCACTCCAATGCAATCATTGGAAATTTTGGTTATTTTCAAAACCATTTCAAATTCAATTTATTTATTTAAAAATAAATAGAATTATAATTCTAGTTCAAAACTAGTTCATTTTGATAAAAATCTATTTTTATCTTTTCAAATAGGGAGTTTTTCATCCCAATTCTTTCTAAATCATTTCTTATGATTTTACACAAATTATTACTATTTTTAATAATTTTATCAAGGCCCGTACAGTCGATTTCCATCAATGGCCATCGAACTGCACTTACAACGACCTTTTTCGAATTTGATTTGGACGTATCTCCAAATCCAACCGTTAGATTTCAAATTTCTAATATTCGTTAGAAATCTCTTATCGATACGAACCCAACGGTTCCGGTTTTAGGAGAATCCGACGGTCGGATCTCCCGTAATGTCCGTTTGAAATAAATGGTCGAAATTCGCGAACTGCCGCGGCGCGGCGCGTTCTATTCAGGCCATTATATTATATATATAATATATATAATATATATTTCGTCGATTTCTATTTAAAACGAATTATATAAATAGTTTTAAATTCGTTTCAAAAGCAATTTCAACTTCCTTCTCAATTCAATTCAAAATTGAATTCTTCTTTATAAATTCGTTTTAAAATTCATTTCCATTTAATTCAAATTTCAATTCAATTTGAATTCATTTCAATTCGCTTTCAATTCAATTTGAATTCGTTTTCAATTCAATTCATTTCGAAATCGTTTTCAATTCAATTCATTTCGAAATCGTTTTCAATTCAATTCATTTTGAAATCGTTTTCAATTCAATTCATTTTGAAATCGTTTTCAATTCAATTCATTTCGAAATCGTTTTCAATTCAATTCATTTTGAAATCGTTTTCAATTCAATTCATTTCGAAATAGGTGTACATAAACAAACCGTCTGGTTTGTAAATGAATATTCTATTTTATTCACTTCACGTTAAAAATTATATTTTTAACGATAAAACATTTTATTCCAACATATGAATTTCTATTCAGTTCATTCTTTAAATAAAATGATATTTTTATTTTTCTAACACATTTTAGAAAATTTCGGCGGCATAATGGCACGATACTAGAAACGGGACGAGGCCTAGCCTTATCCCCGGTCTAGTGAAGGCCCACGCCATTCACACATCAATCATATCAATTTCGTTCAATTTTGACTTATATTGAATTCTGTATATTCATTTGAAATTAGAAATCGAATTTTCGAACTACCGCGCCATTTTCAATTCTATTTATAATTATATATAAATATTTATATTCCAACGACGACGCGTATAATATATACGATCGAATTCTATTCAAACTAAATTTTTCGTCGATATTATTTAAAATAATTCATTTTAAATAATCAAAATTCGCTAAAATTGCCAAAATGAAAATTTTAAACTGGCCCAGATTTTCGGGTTGTTACAGAAACAAGAGGAAAAGAGAAAAGGCCCAAATTTGCTTTATTTATCAAAGGCCCATTTATGTTTCTCATTGTAAACTAATTAGTGATGTAATGACCAGGCCCATTTATCATTAGGGTTAGGGTTAGGGTTTGGCTATCTACCCTATATATACCCTTGTAATATCATTGTAGCCACCATCCTATTTTCTATTCCATCACTCCATTAATAGAAGTTCTTTTTCCTCTTTTATTTTCTAGCATTTTTCTATTTTCTTAGCGATTAGTGTTGTCTACACGATTAGATTCGGTAGAACACCAATTGTATTTTACACTTTTTGTTAGTGATTAGTCGTTTGATTAGTTTCAACGACAATCCTAATTTACTTTTTGTTTTTCTTCTTTTCCTGCAATTTTACTTTCTGCATTTTATTTCTGTTTTGCATTTTAATTCCCAATTGATAATTGTGATTTGACCGTCGGTTCAATTAGATTTGTTCTGAGTTGGATCACAGTTTCAATTTTTATTATTTTCAAAAACCAACCTCGAAAATCGTCTAACTCGCCCAAGAGATTAGATAAATAATTTGATTTAATTCACCTCCCTGTGTTCGACCTGTATGCTACACACCTGTATGCTTGCAGAATTTATTACAAATGTCGCGCTTTTCTAATTCATAGAGTAGCGCCGATCACATACACGCATATAAATTCATGTATACATATGATGTTACCATATATACATATATATAGTTCAATGCACAAGCACAATACATATGTACACCTCCATGTGTATATATATAATATAAAAGTGCAAGTGCATTGGTCGAACAAAACAAAAAATGTGTTGTAAACAACCAGGCCAGTGAAACATGGCAAATTTAGTGTAGCATAAAAGGTTTCAAGCCTAAGAGCATGTTATGACCATGACATGAAAACCACAACAGGTGATCCAAGGTCCTATGAACATAATCAACAAGTCATGGCTCACAAGCAACACAAAAGGAATGTCCATGGCCATGGCCGGAACATCTGGGCACATAGTGCAGTACAACTAAATTTATGGTATGAAGATGGCAAGGACCAAGGTTAGCATAGTGCACCACAAGAGGTGTAACACCCTACCTCCGTTAAGGTCACTCGCCAAGGGAATTCCTTAACTTCGATGGAGCGTTTAAGGTAAAAATGCAGATAAATTACAAGAAAGACAAATAAAGCAGCGGAAAATAAAGTCATTTTATAAACAATGTGGTTCAGTCAAGCTTTTACAACGATTGTCTCAATCATACTTAAAAGTAATACATAGAACTTCTGTCTTGTTTTAAAAACTTCAAAGTATAAAAGAAACACACAAAAAATAACAATGATATTCCCCAATAAAGCATGAACCAGCCATAGCAGTGGAAGAGAGAGTCCAAAGCAATACATCGACTATCTCCGTTCTTGGAAAGAAAACTGAGCTAAGTGGTAACATTTCCTCCCTGTGAACCGGGGGGTAAGAAAAGAGGCGAAACAAACTAGGTCAAACATAAGTCTGGTAAGTCCAGTGACTTTCAGCATGTAAATAGGTAAAAGCATCATGACATGAATAAACTGAATATAAGACAATACTGTGATAACAAGGATAACAAGATAACATACGATTAGCATAGATATGATAAGGCAAGATAAACTGAATACGCTTCTACTCTAATTTCTTCTTCGCTACTACCTTGTTATTCTGATTTTTATATCTTTGCATCGCCTAACTAGTGTCACAACTAGTAATCTGTGTAAAATGATAATATTACAATGTGATCCCAATCCCCGCAATTATGGTAGCCTTCAGGTGTACATCTAGTATGGGGATCTTACCTCAATCAACCTAATTGCCATGAAGATGTTAGATGTACCCTTACTACCCTATCGATCAGCTCCCTACTTGTATTAATGTTCCATGTGTCTCTGTTAATCGGCCCTCTCTTGCATGAAGATACCCTGTGAAGGTCCCACCATAAGGTGTATCAATCCTTATGATAGCAACCCGACATGATTCAAGATGCACAGTGTATAACTACTGGTACCCAGTGCCTGCTTTTTCCCACTTCGAAGTACGTGCACGCCCGTCAACTGTCGAAACCTACACTGACGTACCCCCTGCCGCTATTTTGACCACTTATAATCAGCGCAGTATTCATGCCCCACCCTGCTTAGTTTCAGGGTACCTTGATACATCTATGTGAGTTACTGCTGAAATGGGTCTCCGTTACTAGGGTTTCTTACTAGTTAAGTTTGTGGGCCTATATTTACTAATATTACCCACCAACCCGATATATACTTAATCCTCCCACTGATTCAAACATGTTTACTTATGGTTAAGTTTATGGGCCTATATATACAAATATTACCGACCTACACGAGATGTACTTAACCCTCCCACACATTATGTCATATTGGTTAAGTGTTGTCCATTCATGTTAACTTAACCCACCCACTCATCATGTCATGTTGGTTAAGTGTTTCTTATTAACCCTTCTCACTCGTCATGTTTGATTTGTTAAGTGTTTCCTATTAACTTAACCCCGTTCATTCATCATGTTATATTGGTTAAGTATTTCCCATTAACTTAACCCCATTCGTTCATCAAGTTACATTAGTCAAGTGTTTCTTATTAATTTAACCCCACGCGTTCATCATGCTGTATTGGTTAAGTGTCATCAATCAATTCAAGTTAACTTAACCCACCCACTTGTCGTGTTACGTTGGTTAAGTGTTGCCTTCTTGTGTTAACTTAACCCTTTCCATTCATTATGTTATATTGGTTAAGTGTTGTTTTCTTGTTTTAACTTAACCCTACCCATTCATCATGTTATATTGGTTAAGTGTTTCTTATTAACTTAACCCTACTATCTTGTCTAATTAACATGTTATAACGGTTAAGTGTTCTAAATTTACTTAACCTCACCTTCTTATCTAATTAACATGTTATAATGGTTAAGTGTTCTAAATTTACTTAACCCCATTTTCTTATCTAATTAACATGTTATAACAGTTAAGTGTTGCCTTAGTTAACTTAACCCTACCATTCTTAACATGTCTTGTTCATTAGCATTAATTGATTTATTAATGCAACAACCTCTCACATTAGATTTATTAATGCAACAACCTCTCACATTAGAACATGCCAATGAGATTTCTATGCAAGAAGTAAAAAAAGCAGTTTTGTCTATTCACGATGACTCAAGTCCTGGACCAGATGGCATGAATTCCAAGTTCTACAAACTGCATTGGGAGATTTTAAAGTGTGATTTACTAATGGCCATGAATGATATTTTTAAACCTACCAAGCTTCCAAATGGTTACGATTATACTTTCATTACACTCATTCCCATGAATGACAAGCCCATAAATATAACTCACTATATGCCAATATCATGCTGCTATGTATATTATAAAATCTTTTCTAAAATCATGTGTAACGGAATTAAGCCCTTCCTAACTCACCTAATTTCTGAAAGTCAGTGTGGATTTATACCTTGAAGAAATCTTGGTGATAACATTCTTTTATCGCATGAGCTTCTAAGGGATTTCAAAAAAAAGGGAGTCTCTAAGTTTTGTGTGAAAGTAGACCTTCAAAAGGCCTATGACATTGGTTAACAGAGGACTAATATGCTATTTATTCACATGTATGGGCTTTCCAATACACTTTGTAAATATAGTTTATGAGTGTACCTCTAATCCTAGCTTCTCTATTCTTTCCTAGGGTATACCTAAGGGTTTTATCCCCTCTAACGTGGAACTCGCCGGGGGATCCTTTTTACCCTTACCTATTCACAGTTACCGTGCAGATTTTCTCATTCATGATGGAAGAGGCTTTTTCTATGAACCAATATCAACCAATTTTTGGTTTTAATCCAGTTATAACTCACCTACTCTACGAAGATGATCTGATGATATTTGGAAAATCCTCTGCTATGAATGCTTCCACATTACGCTCAGTGTTCAGAAATTGAGTATTCATGCTGGTCTCAATGTTAATGAATCTAAAACCAAGATTTTCTTCAGTTCATGCAGCTGTAATACACAAGAAATTAAAGATATATTATCATATGATGTGGGTCGGTTACCTATCAAGTATCATGGTGGGCCACTTTTCTCTACTCATTTACACTATTCAGAATGTGATGCATTGATCCATAGAGTTCAAAACAAATTAGAAGCATGGCAATAAAAATTACTAAGCTTAGTTGGCAGAGCTGAACTTATTCATACGATGATAACTCCCATCATTATTTAATGGCTATTTGTGTACCAAATCCCTGAGTCACATTGGACAAATTACAAGTGATCTATGCAAATTTTTCTAGGGAGATTCAAAGCATAAGGTAACACGACAATAATTGTGTAGGCCTAAGTCTGAAGGGGGAGGTTGGTTTTATTCTTATCTGATTTAAAGAAAGCTGCATACAATAAATTGTTATGGAACTACTTTTCTAAGAACAACTAATGGTGCAAATGGATGTAATGATATTATTGTCATAACAAGCAATTCTGGAATATGCATATTGATAATAATGCATTGTCGACCTTGAAATCAATGCTTCATTTGCGTACAACCACTTCACAACTACTTAATAAAATGATAGTAAATGGAAGACATACCTCTTTATGGTTCGATCCTTGGGTTAATTTCAAGTGCGTTGTTGATCTTCTTGCCATCCATAGATTTCAGTCATTCGCATGAAACAGTTAACATGATTCTTCAATAAACTTCTATTGATCATTCTCTTCATCCTACCACCAAAGAAATAGCTTCTGAATTGGGATATGTTTCTGTTTTCCCTGATAGACATGAGGACTTCTATCGATGGCATGATGGTCCTCACTTTTCTTTTCATGTAGCGTGGAACAAGGTGAGAAGTAGGGGAATTATTAATCCTATTTACAATGTCATATGGCACTCTAAGAATAGAAAAAGAATGGCTTTTATATCCTATCTCACAAAGCTGGATAGGATCAACACGAGGACCAAACTACATCGATTCGGCATAGTATCAAACACACTGTGGTCGTTGTTAGATAAGCAAGAAGAAACTTCTCAACATTTATTCTTCTCATGTGATTATTCCTCCTTCATTTGGGCATCACTGAAGCGAAGATTAAATCTTTAACCAATTATTCTATATTCCATTGACGATGAGGCTAACCTACTTCTATCTACATTTCGGCATAAGATCAAATTCGTGATATAGTGTTCGGTGTGATAACCACAACTGTTTGTTTTATTTGGCAGGAGAGGAATTCTCGTGTGTTTTCTAACAAATCAACTCACTTCTCCATAAAGCTTGCGCGGATTGAAAGAGAGATTTATTTTTTTGGTTCGAGGTGATGGTAGCAGTTCCTCCAAAACAAATTTTAATTCTATGTTTCTTCGGCAATGGAGGATTGAACTCCTCGATACCGGTTAGTAGGAAGACGAGTTTGAAGGAGATTAGAGATGGGCCGTGGGCCTTGTTGGGTTTTCATTTGTTTGTAAACTTGTATTTTTTAATTTTATTATTTATTTGTATATGATTAATACCAACTCATGTATTATTAATATGTGGAACTTATATGTACTCTTTTCCCTTGTAAAATACCCAGTAGGGGGGTTACAAGGTTTTGACGAGGCATATAAGGAAAACATATGATTGGTATTTAATAAAAGCGTACCAATTTTCAAAAAAAAATATGATATACTTTTTCCCCCTTGGTTAACATAAATTATGAATATAAATAATTGAAATTTCAATTTTTTTAACAAAAACATAATAACTAAATTTATTTACTTATTTTTTTTTTATTTACGTGTGGAACCTAAGACTTCACTCAAGTCATTGCTTGTCGGTCTTAGTAAACCCCACGGGTAGTGATATACCCCGATTTTTCAACGCCTTCACACTACCTAGGTAGTCACCCCTAGAAATTGGCAGAGGTGGCCCTCGAACCTGAGACCTATGTCTCATCCCAATTCGCCCACCTCTGACCAACTGAGCTAGGAGTGTCGGGTTTTATTTACTTATTTTTCAATTATTATTTATTTAGAATAAATTTTTTTAATGACAAAGAATCCAATTTACGTACCAATTTTGGAAAGAAAAAACATCATATATGTTTTTAGTGATATACAATTTTAGAAAACAAATATTGCGTGTATATTTGTATGTAATGAAATTTGAACTTTAAAATGAAAAAAAAAATCTTTGTATTAAATCCTAAATTTATTTATGAACACGAATGTAAAACAATATAAGAAAATTTAGAAGAAGCCGGAAAATAAATGTAATAGTTATTAAATGTTGATATTTAAAGGTAAAATGACATCATTGTAATAATTAATATATAATTGTCGAAACTTTAAAGTATGCAGACTTGAAATAAGAATTAGCTTTACCATTTTGATAATATAAATGTGATACACATGTTGAGTTGTCATTTTTTAGAACTATTAGACCAGTTTACAAATATTTGTTCTTTGTTGTTTATCTGAATAGATTTAACCTAAGATCACTTAATTAATTTTTAAATATGTACTTAATTGTCAAATAGTATAAGAAAACATGAAAGAAATGTTTACATACTAAAATTTATTAAATTTGTTATTTTAATGTAAAATAATAAAAGAGGGAACCAACATAAATATTGTTATAATTACAATAACGAATAAATATTGAAGTTTTTAAATAAAATATCTACAGACAGTAAAGGGGAGAATGAAGAATTTCTAAAGTTAATAAAAGAGCAATTTTCTGGAAAAGTTGACTGTTTTTGTAATTGTCGCACAAATTATTATTATAATTAAATATAATTGCAATAATATTCGGTTTTTAAGGTGGACCGTCGACCGTATACTACATTTATAGTGGGTCGTCCACCTAAATTATAACACCCCGTAATTTTATAACATTAAAATTCACAAATTAAAGTATACTTAATTTTTAGAAAAGAATTAAGTGAAATGGGTTGCGCAGAGAAATGTATATATATTGATATATATATAAAAATTAAAAATTAAATAAATAAATATGTGAAAAAGTTCAAAACGGCGAATTGGGAGGGGGAATAATCGAACCGGCCCATTTTTGAGGTCGACCCGAGCCCTGCTGGGTCGACTAGGGGTTAATCCAGGGTGTTTGGCTGTCAACCCGTGGGCCAATTCGCTCAAATGCAGATTTTGCATTTGATTGGTTCTCATGGTTCAGGGTTAATCTAATGGTCCTAAATAACTTCCTACACCTATAAATACATCCTAATGCTAACCCTAAACCTAATTAAAATAGAATAGTTACCGTCGCCATGGAAATCAATGGAGCCGCCGCCAACTAAGAAAGAAGAAAAGCAAATTCAATTCTAATTCTCTCAACCCTAAAGCAAAGCAAAACTCTCTCTTTTCTTCTCTAATTTGTGAGTATGATGATCTTAACAAGATTATTATCATTTTAATTAGGTTGAGTTATGAATGGATTATGAGTAGATGATGTGAATTATCATATATGTTGTTGTAAACCCCTTTTGCTATCATGTATATTGTAAATCCAATGTTATGTGATGATATCTTATATGTTGTAAATCATGCTATGATGATGTTATGTATGTTGAAAGTTTCTATGCTAAGTTGTGATGAATCATACATATTAGAAAGGCCATGATGTTACCATCTATGCTAGTTAGTTCGTATTAATTAAATCATCATGTTTGGGTTATGTTGATCTATATGACAAGTCACATATGCAAGTTAGATTGATTAGAAAAGTTATGAACATATGCCCAGACATCTATTATGACATCTAGAATTATACTATGACATATGTGATATCCTATGCTAGTTCACACCATCATTATGTTGCCTAAAAACCCCATATGCAAGTTTATGTATAGATTTGGGCTATGATCATATCATGTAAATTGAGACATTTAACAAGTTGACACCTTTTGATCCTTAACATGTGTAGTTTATGCAAGTTTCACCCCAATTATGATTAGATTTATTTTAATTGTCTATATGTTGTGATAATTTATCTTTGTGTTAGGTGTTAGACTATACAAGTCTACCCTATATTATGCGTTGAATAAGCGAACGTATAAGCGTGGGGTAGGGGTAATATTAAGGATTTAATATTAAAAAGTTGGGGTGCAATTGATATGATTTTGCATGCCATAAGTGGATGGCCATAATTGAGTCAATTATGGACATCATTAAAAGTTGACTTAATTAATAATTTGAATAGGGAATTATTAAAATTGGGGTAAAAGATTTTAAGTGTTAATCAATGCTTAGGACACGAGGTTGGACTCATTTGTGACGTAAACCTGCCCGGACCCGCCCGGCAAATCCAGTGGTCACAAGTGTCAGCCCAATGTGAGAGGTCCTAGGCCTAAACTAAAGCATAACGGTTGTAAAGACACGAGGTTAGACTCTTTTATGGTGTAAGACTGCCCGGACCCGCCCGGCAAATCCAGCTGCCATAAATACCAGTCAAATGTGAGAGGTCTTTATGAGGTTATGGCCTGAATAAATTAAGAAATACTTAACCATATAAACATGTAAGGTGGGACATGGGGGTTAAGTAGGTGCCTTGGGTGGCATGAGGAATCTAGGGGGTGCCCTTAGTGGCATGTGAAATACGATTAGTAAGACTTAACCAAACACACATGTTGTAATGTCCCGCATTTTTATCGGTTTGTATTTGAATATTTAAATCAGTTTAAATATTGAATTTGTAATATAAGTGGATTCATATATTAATTAAAACGAAGTTGAACGTATAAAAATAGATATTAAATATAATCGAGCCGTAATATCGCGGCAGTTCGTAATTTGACGTTCTGAATTTCAACTGAGTGTACAGAATTCGTTATAAGTCGGATTTCTGCGAAACAAGAACGGTCAAATCCGTTGAACAGTATCTTTCCAACGAAAGTAGAAAATGGAGATTTCGTCATATTTATTGCAAGATATGACCAATTCAAATATTCGAAAAGTCGCTATAGAACCGTTTATCGACCATAACAGTTTAATTGATATAACTAGATATCGGTTGCAAATCTGGATAAAACTCTTTTGAGGCGTAGTGATAATTTAATTTTTAGAATTTTACTGTAATTTTTAATTAATTAAATACGCAACTTTTTATTTGGAGTATTTTGCACCCTTAATCAACATTTCGGGATTTCACAGAAAAAGTTAACCTACCGATATTATTATATTTTTGAGATCGTAACACCTCGCTGAACGCAACTGTACTTTTATTTCTGTCCATAGCCGTTCGTACTTGAATGGAGTTTTATATAGCAGGGTATCCTTAATAAATTAAGATATACAATAAAATACACATATTGGGTTCCTTAGCAGCAAAGAAATGGATACAACAAGCGACGTGAAGCATGAATTATCACATCACCTGTCGGCCTATCCTACCTAAACGCTAAGAATGTGCAGACAGTAAGGGAGAACGTGTAGACTAAATACCTTGCCGACCAAGACATCAGGCAACAATGCAAAGGCTTCAAATCAAGCAGACCTACTCTACCCTCTACACCCTAATCCTTGCGTCCCAAGCTGTTTATTCCGTGGAGTCCAAGCCGCTACAATCTATAAAAGCACGCAAGCCATTCATCTTTGCTTCAGTAAAACTATAGTGGGTTTCCAATGGCCTCCGCAAACAAAAATTAAAACAAATAAATTTCCTCACTAAAAAGCTCAAACTCTCACATACGAAACGCTTAGTACCGCTCATCGTTTCATGAATTACTTCAAGGGGGTTCGCATGCGGTTATGGGGATTGGATGTACAGGAGCCGCATGAATCATTTTGGTGAGATGAAGTGGTGATGGAGTGCGAAGGCTCGGAAGGAGAAGTAGCACCGTGTGTTGTGGACGAGTTTGATGAAGTAAAGGTGAAGTTCAGACGTGAGCTGATGATGGAAGGAAGTGCGACGAAGGAGGGTCACGGATCTTTGTTTTGAAGAAACTAAAGATATGGGAGTTGGAGTTTTTGCAGACGGTGGGAGTCCCGTACGTAGTTGATGGCAGAGTTAGTTCTGTGTATTATGGGGTTTGCGGAACACATGTTCGAAGCAGTACGAGGTCAAAAGTGAGAGAAGTCATGCGTACTGGTTTGGTTCCTAAACCGAAGTGATGTGGTGATGGAGCGTTCAAGGGCGAAGGCTCAAGCGTTGCTAGTTTTGGTTTAGCTGAGTAGTAGTAAAGTGGAAGAAGCTTGCGGTTTGTCTTGTTATTGAAGTAAATGGATGAAGTAGGTGCCAGTTTTTACTTAGGAGAAAGATGTTTGCATATTTTATTTTTGCGAGGCTAACGGGGTGTTTCTCTGTCATCGTGGGTCAGAGAACTGGGCGTAGGAAACAATGATGAACTGACCGAGTTTGGACTTGAGCAAAACAAGTAATGGGACGAATTCAAATGGTAAAGCCCAACGAAGTTTAAACTAAGTCTTATTTAATTTAAATATACATCTTAGTTTATAAATTAAATATTTAGCACATATTTTGTCAGTTGCACGAACAGACTGATCCGTTAGGATCATACAGATGAGGACTACGTACAGGAATTGGTGTGGAGCGTTTTGAAGTTCGTTTGAATTGTGGCAGATTAAAGCGCCTGATATAATCAACAAACGCCAATCACTATTTAACGGTTAACGCGCCAAGGTGAGTAAATTCACTAACTTTGTTTTATTTAAAATATTTTATTTATATTTTAAATAATGGTTGAATGCTGTGTGATGGTTGTTTAGGCAGATTATGGTTAAATTGATTGAAATATTATATATCGTTGCATATGTACCCATCACCGGTTGGATATTGATTCCATCAGTATGGAGTCAGTGATAATTGTTTGACTAACATTTGTGGATGCGGAAACCGGTTGGAGGAATTCAACCGGATTCTTCAATATTTATATGTACTGTTTATGCACTGCTTGAACTGTGTTGAATGAAAGTTCAACGTTGTGTTGATTTAGTAAATAAACGATATTGATTTAGAAAGTGGCAACAGTCGACCATAAACACATCGTTTTGTTAAGAAATTGGTTGACCGTCAAGCAAACCAACGAAGTTCAATTATAAAAATTTTATCTTTATAATTGAAGCGAAATTATAAATTATAATAGAAGTTCTATTATAAACTGGTATTTTTAATACCGTGAGTTAGATATAAATTGATCCGAGTTTAAATAGGAAGAATCGATTATTATTATTTTTCTAAATAACAGAAATTGAAACTTGGTTAAACAAGGAGGCGATAACTTGTTTTAAGTATATCAAAAACAAGTAGTCGATTTTAAAGATGCTTATGAAATAAAGTATAATTCTATGTTTGGAGTATGATCGTATTTGAAATAAGGGTAGTAAAACGAGTCTAGATTCCTATTGCGAAATGATATTTTAATAAAAGTGAATAGTGGTCAGAAAGTAAAACATTTTTTAAGTAGATATTTCTATTTGTGTTAAACTAAATTGATCTGATTAACGAGAAGTTTAGAAATGGAGTTTTGAAATGTTTTCCCAACATTAATAATGTGTATTTTCTAAAAGTACAGAAAATAAGAAAGGTAAGGAAGATGGAAATGTTCCAGATATTTAATAAATGTATATCTTCTAGAATGTGGGTGAACAAGTGCTATAATATTTGGAAATGGGTTTTTCCAAGAAGTATGAGGTTAAACAGTTTTGGAAATATCTAGAAAAATATGAATAATGAAATATTAGAAAGTGCCGAGATTGGGAAATGGTTGGATGGATGTTTATTTTCCCTTTGGTAGTCAAAACACCGACTATCAAAGATTTTTGTAACGAAAAGAGATATCAAGATTTTTGTAACGGAAAGAGATGTCAAGAATTGGTAACAGAAAGAGGTGTTGAGATTAATTATAAAGTGGAATATAGTAGCATATTGCAAGTCTCAGAACTATAGCAGTAAAGTAACGCTGTTGACCAGGCTTAAGCGTGACTGTTATGTCAAGATTAGTTATAAAGGGATATAGCAGCGTATAGCAAGTTTGAACTGTAACGATAAATGAAACGCTGTTAACCAAACTTAAGCGTGATGTTTATATACAGTAGCACTTCCTAGGCAAGGAAACAGCTTGGTTTGAAATTCACTTATTCAAAAGTAATAAGTAATGACGTTTGTCCAAAGAAATATAAGAACGAACGTTAAATAAAAAAGTGCCTGTGATTTGTGTGATATTGGTTGTACATTGAATGGATGTTGTTTTACTTCGATAGTTAAACAACCGACTATCGAAGTGTTTTGACCATCGTTGTCTATACGGGAAGACCGGTTGGATATACTATCTGAAACCACTCCGTATAGGCATAAGCGCTGCAAAATATGCTGAAGGAAATGGAAGACGAGGTGAAATGCAAGGGTCGTCCTGTTCAGAATGGTGCTTTCTGTTTGTCCAGACCCAGGACAACTTGTATGGATGAATGCCTGACAGCGTATTCTTAGAAGATCACCTAAGACGTTCTTTTCAAGATATTACGTCTGGTGGCGGAGAAATTCGTTTCTCTTGGCTTTTATACCCGTAATATTTTGGGAAGATCAACTAGTGATTTGACGGGTTTGACGATGTGACATTCAAAGTGAATGGTGATCAACTGTTCTGAAGGTAGACGTAGCCTCTAGCTTCACAACCGGGAAATGACAAAAATCGGGCAGGCAGCATGGCTATGTGGGTCGCTCCCATTAGGGTGTATAATCACCTATCTAGAGAAATTCCTTTTGTTCCTTAATCTATCGATTCTGCCCATTCGGGAACGGTGGTTTGAGTCCAACCGTTGGTGATATACATTCGATACACTCAAGCGAAATGAGTGGTCGGTCATGTATGGGTCGGGTTGCAAGACGTTCTTGTTGAACCCAGGTGTATTCGCCTCTAGAGATACATCATCGGAAGGTGGTCCCATACCTTGTCATAGTTGGAATCCAATCTCCAATAAGCGCCCTGCGGGTTTTTGATTTTATACTATGTATGTGGAGCGTGAGATGCAAGCGTTCTACTATTTGGTTATTTATTTGATTAGACATTATTATAATATCACTGGATTTTGATATCAATAATGATTTGGATTATAGTAAGGTAAAAACCGTCCATATTTTATGTGTGGACCGGTCTTACTATTATCTTTTCTTTCAAAAGGATTTTCAAAGTTAAGCCATATGGTTGGAATTTACTCACACCAGTCCCATGACTGACCCAGAGTTTATTTTGTTTGTTTTCCCTAAACTCTTGGGTGCCCAAATTTGTACGGGCAGTCAAGTGTTTCAGGCTTTACAGATGCACTTGGAGGAGCTTGAAGAAGGAATCTTCAATGTTGGTTATTTAGAGTTATCTCCGCTGTATGAAATGTTATGTGTACTCTGATGATGGTAAGTATATATGTACAAACCAGATTTGTATTCCAAAGTTATGTTATATAATATATTCGTTCCGCTGTGAGATTCGTGTTTACTCTGATTCTGCTCAGTTGTGTTCCTCTTCTTCTTCTATTCTATTCGTTCTATCTTTTCTATCTCATCCTCTAATTTCTTTCTATTAATGATCCGGTATTTTCGATGTCTGATTAATTGACATGGTGTTTATGTGTCGATTTTCGGGTCGAAAATCCCTGGGTCGTTACAGTGGTATCAGAGCATAAGGTTAAGTGATTACCTTGGCTCTGTGGCGTAACTCAATAGAGATGGAGTTAACAATACTCTAGATTGAGTTTCAGTGTATATATATGAGTGCGTATTTGTAAATTGATGTAAAAACTGTTTTATATTGTGTTGATTGGTTTGGCGAGTGGTTTATGAATTCTGGTCGATACTGGATTGCAAACTGTGTCGATAGGGGTTTCTAAACTCTTGAACAGAGTAATTCGACACAGTATGTTTTGAAAAGAGGATAAATGAAATAATTTATCCAAAAATATATTTTGATATGAAAAAGTATTTATATTGGAGTTATTACAATATATATATATATATATTGAATGTGTCAGTCATAATTATAATCGAATAAGGTTATAATTGAATTGGTTATAAATAACCAATTAGAATTCATATAAGTATAATTCAGGTGAATTGAATCTGAATTTAAAACCATAATGGGATTTAAACTCTGGAAATTCGGAAAGGTATTGTACATGGATATGAACTGTATATATGGAAATTCTAAAATCCTGGGGAGATTTTAAATGTTTTCCAAGTATTGTTAAAGATATTTTGAAATAATTTCAAAATGAAAGCATTTGGGAATGAGTTTTGGAAATAATATAGTATTGGACTCACTTTAGTCACTGGAAAATAATTCCGACGATGTGCGCGCCATCATCGGTGTTCATTTTCGAGTTCTAAGTGACGGATTACTACCAAAGATTTTGTTTTGAAATAAGTTGTTCGGAAATTCAAAAGTTTTGAAATGTTATTATCATGTATATATGATTTCAAACTGATTTGAAATGAAAACCCCAGGAATTTGAATTCTGGAATTTAAAATTTACTTATGAAGTATATAAACAGAGAATTTAATAAGTCCAATAAAATTTGAGTTTAATTGAAGCCAAGTGAGTGGAAATCGTACTGGAATAAGGATTTGACTTGGCAAAGTAGTTGAGTTGTGAAATGAGATTGGGAATGGAACCAAACTTGGTTGGGAAGTTTGATTATTTGGAATTGGAATTGAACTGGGGTTTGAAAAAGAAATTTGAGTTGGGATTATTGATTGAGAATAAACTAACTGGAGATCAGTTGGAGATGCATTTGGGTATGTTGAATGGATTGCAAATGAAAGCGAGAAAGTTAGATGCCCGATAAAGGGAGAAGGCCCAGAGTGGCGTAGTACCGAATGAACCGTGCAGTAGAGAGGCTGACGAAAGTCTCCGAAAATTTAAGTGTTAGGAAATTTTCAGAATTTTGAAAATTTTCGTTACAAAGAAGGGAATTAATATTTTGATCAGTTCAGTTGGAACTGAAATTATGAAGTAAACCAAAAGAAATTTTTAACATGTTTACAACAGAAATTGTAGCATTTTTCCTACCTTAGCAATTTCGAGGACGAAATTATTTTAAGGGGGAAGGAATGTAATGTCCCGCATTTTTATCGGTTTGTATTTGAATATTTAAATCAGTTTAAATATTGAATTTGTAATATAAGTGGATTCATATATTAATTAAAACGAAGTTGAACGTATAAAAATAGATATTAAATATAATCGAGCCGTAATATCGCGGCAGTTCGTAATTTGACGTTCTGAATTTCAACTGAGTGTACAGAATTCGTTATAAGTCGGATTTCTGCGAAACAAGAAACGGTCAAATCTGTTGAACTGTATCTTTCCAACGAAAGTAGAAAATGGAGATTTCGTCATATTTATTGCAAGATATGACCAATTCAAATATTCGAAAAGTCGCTATAGAACCGTTTATCGACCATAACAGTTTAATTGATATAACTAGATATCGGTTGCAAATCTGGATAAAACTCTTTTGAGGCGTAGTGATAATTTAATTTTTAGAATTTTACTGTAATTTTTAATTAATTAAATACGCAACTTTTTATTTGGAGTATTTTGCACCCTTAATCAACATTTCGGGATTTCACAGAAAAAGTTAACCTACCGATATTATTATATTTTTGAGATCGTGACACCTCGCTGAACGCAACTGTATTTTTATTTCTGTCCATAGCCGCTCGTACTTGAATGGAGTTTTATATAGCAGGGTATCCTTAATAAATTAAGATATACAATAAAATACACATATTGGGTTCCTTAGCAGCAAAGAAATGGATACAGCAAGCGACGTGAAGCATGAATTATCACATCACCTGTCGGCCTATCCTACCTAAACGCTA
Organism: Allium sativum; assembly: GCA_030737875.1. Classification (NCBI taxonomy): domain Eukaryota; kingdom Viridiplantae; phylum Streptophyta; class Magnoliopsida; order Asparagales; family Amaryllidaceae; genus Allium; species Allium sativum. The sequence continues at coordinate 803,730,252 of CM060909.1, read as the reverse complement.
AGAATGTGCAGACAGTAAGGGAGAACGTGTAGACTAAATACCTTGCCGACCAAGACATCAGGCAACAATGCAAAGGCTTCAAATCAAGCAGACCTACTCTACCCTCTACACCCTAATCCTTGCGTCCCAAGCTGTTTATTCCGTGGAGTCCAAGCCGCTACAATCTATAAAAGCACGCAAGCCATTCATCTTTGCTTCAGTAAAACTATAGTGGGTTTCCAATGGCCTCCGCAAACAAAAATTAAAACAAATAAATTTCCTCACTAAAAAGCTCAAACTCTCACATACGAAACGCTTAGTACCGCTCATCGTTTCATGAATTACTTCAAGGGGTTTCGCATGCGGTTATGGGGATTGGATGTACAGGAGCCGCATGAGTCATTTTGGTGAGATGAAGTGGTGATGGAGTGCGAAGGCTCGGAAGGAGAAGTAGCACCGTGTGTTGTGGACGAGTTTGATGAAGTAAAGGTGAAGTTCAGACGTGAGCTGATGATGGAAGGAAGTGCGACGAAGGAGGGTCACGGATCTTTGTTTTGAAGAAACTAAAGATATGGGAGTTGGAGTTTTTGCAGACGGTGGAAGTCCCGTACGTAGTTGATGGCAGAGTTAGTTCTGTGTATTATGGGGTTTGCGGAACACATGTTCGAAGCAGTACGAGGTCAAAAGTGAGAGAAGTCATGCGTACTGGTTTGGTTCCTAAACCGAAGTGATGTGGTGATGGAGCATTCAAGGGCGAAGGCTCAAGCGTTGCTAGTTTTGGTTTTAGCTGAGTAGTAGTAAAGTGGAAGAAGCTTGCGGTTTGTCTTGTTATTGAAGTAAATGGATGAAGTAGGTGCCAGTTTTTACTTAGGAGAAAGAAGATGTTTGCAGATTTGATTTTTGCGAGGCTAACGGGGTGTTTCTCTGTCATCGTGGGTCAGAGAACTGGGCGTAGGAAACAATGATGAACTGACCGAGTTTGGACTTGAGCAAAACAAGTAATGGGACGAATTCAAATGGTAAAGCCCAACGAAGTTTAAACTAAGTCTTATTTAATTTAAATATACATCTTAGTTTATAAATTAAATATTTAGCACATATTTTGTCAGTTGCACGAACAGACTGATCCGTTAGGATCATACAGTTGAGGACTACGTACAGGAATTGGTGTGGAGCGTTTTGAAGTTCGTTTGAATTGTGGCAGATTAAAGCGCCTGATATAATCAACAAACGCCAATCACTATTTAACGGTTAACGCGCCAAGGTGAGTAAATTCACTAACTTTGTTTTATTTAAAATATTTTATTTATATTTTAAATAATGGTTGAATGCTGTGTGATGGTTGTTTAGGCAGATTATGGTTAAATTGATTGAAATATTATATATCGTTGCATATGTACCCATCACCGGTTGGATATTGATTCCATCAGTATGGAGTCAGTGATAATTGTTTGACTAACATTTGTGGATGCGGAAACCGGTTGGAGGAATTCAACCAGATTCTTCAATATTTATATGTACTGTTTATGCACTGCTTGAACTGTGTTGAATGAAAGTTCAACGTTGTGTTGATTTAGTAAATAAACGATATTGATTTAGAAAGTGGCAACAGTCGACCATAAACACATCGTTTTGTTAAGAAATTGGTTGACCGTCAAGCAAACCAACGAAGTTCAATTATAAAAATTTTATCTTTATAATTGAAGCGAAATTATAAATTATAATAGAAGTTCTATTATAAACTGGTATTTTTAATACCGTGAGTTAGATATAAATTGATCCGAGTTTAAATAGGAAGAATCAATTATTTTTTTTTCTTCTAAATAACAGAAATTGAATCTTGGTTAAACAAGGAGGCGATAACTTGTTTTAAGTATATCAAAAACAAGTAGTCGATTTTAAAGATGCTTATGAAATAAAGTATAATTCTATGTTTGGAGTATGATCGTATTTGAAATAAGGGTAGTAAAACGAGTCTAGATTCCTATTGCGAAATGATATTTTAATAAAAGTGAATAGTGGTCAGAAAGTAAAACATTTTGTAAGTAGATATTTCTATTTGTGTTAAACTAAATTGATCTGATTAACGAGAAGTTTAGAAATGGAGTTTTGAAATGTTTTTCCAACATTAATAATGTGTATTTTCTAAAAGTACAGAAAATAAGAAAGTTAAGGAAGATGGAAATGTTCCAGATATTAAATAAATGTATATCTTCTAGAATGTGGGTGAACAAGTGCTATAATATTTGGAAATGGGTTTTTCCAAGAAGTATGAGGTTAAACAGTTCTGGAAATATCTAGAAAAATATGAATAATGAAATATTAGAAAGTGCCGAGATTGGGAAATGGTTGGATGGATGTTTATTTTCCCTTTGGTAGTCAAAACATCGACTATCAAAGATTTTTGTAACGAAAAGAGATATCAAGATTTTTGTAACGGAAAGAGATGTCAAGAATTGGTAACAGAAAGAGGTGTTGAGATTAATTATAAAGTGGAATATAGTAGCATATTGCAAGTCTCAGAACTATAGCAGTAAAGTAACGCTGTTGACCAGGCTTAAGCGTGACCAGGCTTAAGCGTGACCATTCATCCCGGCGGGGACAAGATGTACAAAGACATGAAGCGAGTTTTCTTTTGGGCCGGTATGAAGAAAGACGTGGCCGAGTATGTCGCTAGATGCTTGGTGTGCCATCAAGTAAAAGCGGAGCAAAAGAAACCCGGTGGGTTGCTTCACCCATTGAAGGTTCCACTATGGAAATGGGAAAGCATCTCAATGGATTTTGTGGATGGATTACCGCAATCGAGGAAGGGTAATACTGGAATTTGGGTTATAGTAGATAGACTTACTAAGAGCGCCCATTTTATTCCCGTGAAGAGTAAGAGGACTGCTCCATGGTTAGCTTCTGTATACGTTGGAGAGATAGTTCGTTTGCACGGTGTTCCTTATAGCATAGTGAGCGACCGCGATCCTATTTTCACTAGCGAATTTTGGAGAAGCTTACAAGAGGCAGTAGGGACTCAGTTATGTTTGAGCACCGCATATCATCCTCAGACGGACGGCCAGACTGAGAGGGTGAATCGCATTCTAGAGGATCTGTTGAGGCTATGTATCCTAGACTTTGGGGGTACATGGGAAGAGCATCTTCCATTGGTTGAGTTCGCATATAATAATAGCTTTCAGTCCAACATTGGTATGGCACCATTCGAAGCTCTATATGGACGACCTTGTCGTTCACCTACATGTTGGTGGGAATCTACGGATAAGATCTTACTTGGGCCCGATATGATTAGGGAGACTTCGGAGAAGATCGACTTGATTCGAAGGAGATTGAAAGCAGCGCAAGATAGGCAGAAATCTTATGCGGATAAGAGGAGGACAGATCTCGAGTTTGAAGTTAGGGACATGGTCTTTGTCAAAGTGTCTCCATTACGAAACGTTGTTCGCTTTGGGTCCGTTGGGAAATTTGCACCAAGGTTTGTAGGGCCGTCTCCTATTAAGGAGAGGATTAGACGGATGGCGTATAGAGTGGAGTTGCCCGAGAGACTTAGTGGTGTACATGACGTATTCCATGTGTCACATTTGAGGAAGTGCTTGCACGAGACCGCGTAAGTGGTAGAGCCGAGCTTGCTTAGAGAGGTGGAGATAGAGCGTGATGCGACAATTCGACGAGCTCCTACGCGCATTCTTGGGTCGGAGATCAAGAGGTTGAGGAATCGAGAGGTCAGACTAGTCAAAGTGCAATGGGGAGATGATGAGAGCAACGCTACTTGGGAGACGGAAGAGAAGATGCGTTCACGATACCCTTTTCTTTTCGAGGGTATGTCCTTTAATTTCTCCTTTATCGCTTAGCTTGTACTTATCTTATCTTTAGTATATCCTCTCGCTAGTATCTTTGACCTTTAGTTAGGATAATCCTATGGTTGAAACATGTGTTTGAGACATGTTATGTATGGTGGATGCAAAGTGGATGCAAGTGTTTGCTAGTGGTTGCTCGTGGATGCATATACACACACTATTAGGCACTAGATCGGCTCAGTCACTTCATATTGCATATTGCATATATATGGATGTATTTAGTAAAATGGATGTATAATGGTTGTATTATCATATAGTTGCTGCATTCGGGTGGATGGTTATGCACACATATAGAATTAATATGTATCATTAGGAATCTTTTGCATACATATTGGACGCATGGCACTATCATGAATTGCACTAAGGAGGTCGACTGAATCAGTAGACCGCCTAATTTTGCATTAGATATGGACATATACACACACTGTGCATATAAACATTAAAGCATTAGAAGTCTTTTAAGGACAATGGATGCTGGTGTTTGATGGTTGAGTAGATGGACGGTTAGATGGTAGGATATACATTCTTCTTGACTTGGAGATTTCGGGGACGAAATCCTTTAAGGAGGGGAGAATGTAACACCCCGTAATTTTACAACATTAAAATTCAAAAATTAAAGTATATTTAATTTTTAGAAAAGAATTAAGTGAAATGGGTTGCACAGAGAAATGTATATATATTGATATATATATATATATATATAAATTAAAAATTAAATAAATAAATATGCGAAAAAGTTCAAAACAGCGAATTGGGAGGGGGAATAACCGAACCGGCCCATTTTTGAGGTCGACCCGAGCCCCGTTGGGTCGACTAGGGGTTAATCCAGGGTGTTTGGCTGTCAACCCGTGGGCCGATTCGCTCAAATGCAGATTTTGCATTTGATTGGTTCTTATGGTTCAGGGTTAATCTAATGGTCCTAAATAACTTCCTACACCTATAAATACATCCTAATGCTAACCCTAAACCTAATTAAAATAGAATAGTTACCGTCGCCATGGAAATCAATGGAGCCGCCGCCAACTAAGAAAGAAGAAAAGCAAATTCAATTCTAATTCTCTCAACCCTAAAGCAAAGCAAAACTCTCTCTTTTCTTCTCTAAATTGTGAGTATGATGATCTTAACAAGATTATTATCATCTTAATTAGGTTGAGTTATGAATGGATTATGAGTAGATGATGTGAATTATCATATATGTTGTTGTAAACCCCTTTTGCTATCATGTATATTGTAAATCCAATGTTATGTGATGATGATATCTTATATGTTGTAAATCATGCTATGATGATGTTATGTATGTTGAAAGTTTCTATGTAAGTTGTGATGAATCATACATGTTAAAAAGGCCATGATGTTACCATCTATGCTAGTTAGTTCATATTAATTAAATCATCATGTTTGGGTTATGTTGATCTATATGACAAGTCACATATGCAAGTTAGATTGATTAGAAAAGTTATGAACATATGCCAAGACATCTATTATGAAATCTAGAATTATACTATGACATATGTGATATCCTATGCTAGTTCACACCATCATTATGTTGCCTAAAAACCCCATATGCAAGTTTATGTATAGATTTGGGCTATGATCATATCATGTAAATTGAGACATTTAACAAGTTGACACCTTTTGATCCTTAACATGTGTAGTTTATGCAAGTTTCACCCCTATTATGATTAGATTTATTTTAATTGTCTATATGTTGTGATAATTTATCTTTGTGTTAGGTGTTAGACTATATAAGTCTACCCTATATTATGCGTTGAATAAGCGAACGTATAAGCGTGGGGTAGGGGTAATATTAAGGATTTAATATTAAAAGGTTGGGGTGCAATTGATATGATTTTGCATGCCATAAGTTGATGGCCATAATTGAGTCAATTATGGACATCATTAAAAGTTGACTTAATTAATAATTTGAATAGGGAATTATTAAAATTGGGGTAAAAGATTTTAAGTGTTAATCAATGCTTAGGACACGAGGTTGGACTCGTTTGTGACGTAAACCTGCCCGGACCCGCCCGGCAAATCCAGTGGTCATAAATGTCAGCCCAATGTGAGAGGTCCTAGGCCTAAACTAAAGCATAATGGTTGTAAAGACACGAGGTTAGACTCTTTTATGGTGTAAGACTGCCCGGACCCGCCCGACAAATCCAACTGCCATAAATGCCAGTCAAATGTGAGAGGTCTTTATGAGGTTATGGCCTGAATGAATTAAGAAATACTTAACCATATAAACATGTAAGGTGGGACATGGGGGTTAAGTAGGTGCCTTGGGTGGCATGAGGAATCTAGGGGGTGCCCTTAGTGGCATGTGAAATACGATTAGTAAGACTTAACCAAACACACATGTAAATGAACATGACTAAGAGGGTTAAGTGGGATATATTAATGACAAGCTTATGTGGGTAGCTTGTGGGGGCCCGTTTCAACCAGTATCCCAAACGTATGTTTGTGGGCTCGACCCAAGTCGAGGACGGGACATGCATACTGAGTTTGACTATAAGAGGCCAAAACGGGGAGCGGTGGCAACGCAAGTCCAACCGGTTTCATATGCGTGTGTGGGCCCGGGCTGGTCGGTAAGACGTTGTTGCATCGTGTAGGTATAAGCCATGCATTCTCAAGCTGTATCGGGTTGCCACTTTAGGGGCGTGATACACCCCACTATGGGGCCAGCACGGGTATCTACGCGTAGGGAGCCGATCGAAAGTGGGCAGTGGGGTACACCTAGTGGAGATAGGGGCAGACGGCACCTGTGTAGTCAGCTAGGGGTACGTAAGGCTATTTATAAAGTTTCTGTGTGAAGCAAGTGGGATCAAACAATAGGGTGACTGGTGTGGTGCAGTGTAGTAATGTGCGGTGCTGTGTAGTAATGTGAGGTGCAGTGTAGTAATGTGCGGTGCAGTGTAGTAATTATTCGTTAGTAATTAGGTATGCCCTTACCATTATCTTTAACGTTATCTTAAACGTTATCCTTATCTGTTCATTCCATACCTAATAGTTCATAGACATTTACTTGTCTTCCAGCTTATGCCTTAGTCTAGTTAACTTGATAATAGTATTGTTAGAATTATCATACTCGCTAGACTTTATGTCTGACCCCCTCTATTTCTATCTTTTTTCCCCCTCCAGGTCCTCAGGTTGGGCCCAGCTCTAGTGGAGTTTGATTGAATTGTGTAACAACCCGAAAATCTGGGCCAGTTTAAAATTTTTATTTTGGCAATTTTAGCGAATTGTGATTATTTAAAATGAATTATTTTAAATGATATCGACGAGAAATTTAATTTGAATATTATTCGAGTGTATATATTATACGCGTCGTCGTTAGAATATAAATATTTATATATAATTATAAATAGAATTGAAAATGGCGTGGTAGTTCGATAATTCGATTTCAAACTTCAATTGAATGTACTGGGTGCAAAACAATCCGGATTTTAGTGAAACCAAAAACATTAGGATCCATTCGTGAATATCTTTCCAACGAATCCGAAAAATCAAGATTTCATAGCGGGAATCAAAAGATATGTCCAGTTCAAAATTCTGAATAGTCGCTATGGAATTCAGGCCCTTAAAAATGGAAATTTTGCAAACGACCTCGGATTTCGACGAAACCAATTTTGTTGGATCCGCAGTGTCAGATTATTGCTAGGTTTCAAATTTCATAATTTTTCGAATCAATATGTGAGCGTGGCAAAGGAAAACGCGTTTGACCAATTTCAGTTGATTTTAATCGACTGGAAAATGTCCATTTTTCAAACGGTCTCGGAATTCGACGAAACTAGTTTTGTTAGGACCGTATCGTCAATACGAAGCTAGAAAATATTTTTCGGGAATTTTTCTTGTTAGTATGTGGCCCCGGTAATTTGAAATGTACGTTTAAAATTCAATAAAGGATTTAAATGTAAATTCAACGGAAACTGATCGAAACGATCGAATCAGCTTGCGATACATATCCCATTGTGTTCGGAATGGGGGTAATACGCTATGGACGACAGACGGTGGGCCTCGTTTAGAGGTCGTTTGAAAAAGTCAACCCTTTTGAAAATAAAATAATAAAATAGTAATATATAAAATTATTTTCAATTAACCCCCCCCCTTATCAGTTCATTTCGAAACCCGATAGAAAAAAAAACGGAGAGGCATAGGGCGACGGAGCCCTAATCCGCCGCCGCTGGAGGCGTGAGCTACACCACCGATCATCCGACCGCACCCACCCCCTTACCCTCTCAGTCGCGACCGCCTGAACACCCCCACCTCCATCGCGAGATCCACGAACGCAACGCCCCCCAAAACGCCTGCCGCCCGCCGCAGATGGCCTCCGCCCCTCTCCCTCCTCCCTCACGAACCCGCGACCACCTGACACCCCCCCCCCCCCCCCGGACCTCTGGCAATGGCCCCATCCTCCCATTTCCACTGTAAGCTTTTCCTTCTTTTGTTTATTTATTTTCTTTATTAATAACATGGTTTAAAAATCTGAAATTTGTATAAAATACATTGTTTTTAAAGAATATAACACGGTACGAAAATTTGGTTGGTTTTTATAAAAAAAGTATGATCTTTATTTCATACGAAAGCTATAATTTTTATGGTTTAAAAGGAAAGTTTATATTTTTATGAAGTTAAAGATGAGATCTTTATAGATGTAGCAAAGTGGTAAAGACTAGATTGTTGAAATGGAAAAAAATTCGATTTTTTTTATATATTGAATAACGAAGTAAAAATTTGATTTTTATATATTGAATAACGAAGTAAAATTTCGATTTTTATATATTGAATAACGAAGTAAAATTTCGATTTTTATATATTGAATAACGAAGTAAAAATTCGATTTTTATATATTGAATAACGAAGTAAAAATTCGATTTTTATATATTGAATAACGAAGTAAAAATTCGATTTTTATATATTGAATAGCGAAGTGAAAAAGTGATTTTTATATATATAGTGGCTACGGGCAACGAAGGTGATAAAAAGGTGAGGACGATGAAGAATTCTATAAAAGAAGAGTCGAGATGATTGGATAGCTATCTGTGAGAATTTCTCACCTTTCAATTTCATTTTCTAGTTATGTATATATACTAGGATGCAGACGGTGCTTAGTAGCACCCGACACAATCGTCCACAGACCATGGACTTGTTTGTTTGATTGCAAAAATTAGTTAGATTATTTGATTGAAATTTGAATGGTTTGGTGAAATGAAATTGATTTGATTGATGTGTGAATGGCGTGGGCCTTCACTAGACCGGGGATAAGGCTAGGCCTTGTCCCGTTTCTAGTATCGTGCCGTTATGCCGCCGAAATTTTCTAAAATAAGTTAGAAAATAAAAATACCATTTTATTTAAAGAATGAACTGAATAGAAATTCATATGTTAAAATAAAATGTTTTATCGTTAAAAATATAATTTTTAACGTGAATATGAATATAGTGAATGTGAATAAATAAATATTCATTTACAAACCGGACGGTTTGTTTATGTACACCGATTTGACTGACATTGATTGGGACGGTAAATTTTACACATCGCCCAACTGCACAACTAAAATATGTGTTTGATTGTTTGAAACCCCACACGGGTGTTGGGATGAAATTTGAAGTGCACTCATCCTGATTGATTAAATATGTCGATCGATTTATTGACAGGCTGTTATAAGCGTTAGATATCTATATTTGATGCTTATACAGTGTAGTGCACTTTGGTTGATGGTTGATTATTTTTCAATGCTATTATATGTGTGTAATGTATGAAAATCAATATAATTAACATTATATGGTGATTGATTGGGCCTCATTCCAATTTAGAAAATAAAGAATAATATAAAATAAAGGTTCATGTGTTGACAGTACTCATCCATTGAGATTGGTCATGTGTTGAACGAAATATTTTGATAATAACAACTATTTTGAAAAACAAATATTTGAAATAGAATATTTGAAAATAGAAATTTATGAAGCCGAGTTGATTAGATTGACGCCATTTTGACGTGAACGATATTTATATCGATTTTATTCATTTCGAAATGAATTGAATTGAAAACGATTTCGAAATGAATTGAATTGAAAACGATTTCGAAATGAATTGAATTGAAAACGATTTCGAAATGAATTGAATTGAAAACGATTTCGAAATGAATTGAATTGAAAACGATTTCGAAATGAATTGAATTGAAAACGATTTCGAAATGAATTGAATTGAAAACGATTTCGAAATGAATTGAATTGAAAACGATTTCGAAATGAAGTGAATTGAAAACGATTTCGAAATGAATTGAACTGAAAACGATTTCGAAATGAATTGAATTGAAAACGATTTCGAAATGAATTGAATTGAAAACGATTTCGAAATGAATTGAATTAAAAACGAATTCGAAATGAATTGAATTGAAAACGATTTCGAAATGAATTGAATTGAAAGCGAATTGAAATGAATTCAAATTGAATTGAAATTTGAATTGAATAGAAATGAATTTTAAAACGAATTTATAAAGAAGAACTCAATTTTGATTTGAATTGAAAAGGAAGTTGAAATTGCTTTTGAAACGAATTTAAAACTATTTATATAATTCGTTTTAAATAGAAATCGATGAAATATATATTATATATATAATATAATGGCCCGAATAGAACGCGCCGCGCCGCGGCAATTCGTGAATTTCGACCATTGATTTCAAACGGACATTACGGGAGATCCGACCGTCGGATTCTCCTAAAACCAGAACCGTTGGGTTCGTATCGAAAAGAGCTTTCTAACGAATGTGATAAATTAGAAATCTAACGGTTGGATTTGGAATTATGTCCAAATCAAATTTGAAAAAGGTCGCTATACGTGCAGTTCGATGGCCATTGGTGGAAATCGACTGTACGGGCCTTGATAAAATTATTAAAAATAGTAATAGTTTGTGTAAAATCATAAGAAATGATTTAGAAAGTATTGGGATGAAAAACTCCATATTTGAAAAGATAAAAATAGATTTTTATCGAAAAGAACTAGTTTTGAACTAGAACTATAATTCTATTTATTTTTAAATAAATAAATTGAATTTGAAAAAAAGGGTTTTAAAAATAACCAGAATTTCCAATAATTATATTGGAATGGATTTGAATCGAAATTGTCTTCGGAATATTTCGATATTGGATTTCGTGATGATACAGATATTGTTATGGGAATTTGAAAGATATAGATATATATATCGTTATTTCCAATATGATATTTGTTGGTCGTAGAATTTGATATTGAATATAAGCCGATATATTTTCTATTCAGAGCCTTGTATTTAATATCAAATGTGATTTGGGTTTGTCGTGAATGGTGTCTTCACTAACACTGTTCTTGAACCCAGTTGAGAAAAGATTAAATCTTTTTATTTAGATTTAATGAAGTGTACCAATTAAATAATATTTAATTGAAATTGAATTGATATTGATTTTTGGGTTTATCGTGAACATTGTTTTAAATAACACTTGTTCTTTAACCCGATAATTAATGGAATGTGATTTTGGGTTTATCGTGAACCGTGTTTTAAATGACACTGATTCTTTAACCCAGTCGAAGATTAAAACTAAGTGGAGTTTTAATGAATCTTTAATTAGATTGAAATGATCGAAAATGGAGTATCACCAGTTTTGCTCCAGGCGATAGTTAAATCTTTAATTAGATTTGAACGTGAAATGGTAATTGAATTTACCGATAACACTGTGGTGTTAGATATGAAGTATTACCAGTTTTACTTCATGGGATAAATAGGTTGGGATTGGGGAATTAAAACAAATGATTACTTCGGTAAGGTTCGTTAATCCCGACTAGTTGAATCGAAATTCATAAGATGATTAAAGAATAAATTCAAGAGATTTATCTTGGATAAAATTAATGGGAACCTTTCCCTATGAATGTGAAATTTAGAAACTAACTGTCGGTTAGCCAAGTAGAATGGTTTTCTGAATATTGATCTGATGTTGGTTTCGGCCTTCGGGGTTAATATTTAGGGAATTATTCTCTCGATTAATTTACGGTTAGTGACTGATGAATTGGAATGAGGCGTATGTTGTGTTTGTGTAACACTTATTTAAAATATACGCGAGTTATTCGGAAAGACCGGGTTTATCCCATTCTGAATAACTGATACGACGTTAAGTCGAAGATGAAGATGATGGTCGAAGACCGGAGGTCTTCACGTCGTTTGGGTGATTACTTATGATCTTGATTGGGTTGTACACCCAAGAAGATGGAAACAGTTGGTGATCGTCCAGACGTACTTGGAGATCGATGGATATGCGGGGTACTAGGTGCTTCCGGTTTCGTTCAGACCCAGAACGGACTTGTAAATGGACTGTGTGTCTGACATTGGATTTTAGTCTGTGTGATTGATCTCTATTAAATATATATCTGTTTGGCGGCGGAGAATTTATTCTCTTTCTTAACGCCCTTCTCTGAGACGTACGAGCTCAGGGGTTATATATTGATGGATATCAATCGCATGGAGTGAATCGCCTGTGTGGCATGCCTAAGTGGCAATTGATCGAGGCTTCTGTTGAAAAGCAAAGTCTTGTGGTGATGATCAAAGCACGGCCTTTGTGGCGTAGCTTTGTGTAACGTTTACTTCGCGAGTATCACACCCGGTATGAACCAAAAACGGGAGACGGACCTCAGGGAGGGCATGCGTTTCCTTCTAGCTAAAAAGTGGCGTCAGTGGTTTTACACGCCCTGACGAGTTTGACTTATATGGTTGTTGCTGTTGCGAGGCGCCCCGGATTGATCGGTCGTTCTCGAACCGATGGAGTCATTTAGTTGGCTCACTTACGCCCCAAAGGGCGGCGAAACGCATGTTCAGGGTTTAAGTTTAATCCACATCGGTGGACCGGCCCTGTCGCTCCAAGGGTCGATGCGTTCTGATCCTGAGACTCGGGCTAGACAGTCTCGAATCGGTTGAGGACTAACTTTTGCCTCGGTTCATAGATGGAAATCCAATTTCCCAATACGTGACATTTGCGATTTTGATTGTATAACCTATATATGGCGACATAGTGGTATGGGGCATTCATGCCGCCTATGATTGATACTTATGATTTGAAGTTGTGTTATACACTATGCACTTATTATAGTACAAAATGATTTGTTTTAAAACGTATCAAGCATTCTTGGCTATTATAAGGTAAAAACCCTATCCTCCGGCTTGCGTTGCATTGTGTGATGGGAACTGGGTCTTATAATAGCTTCATTTTTCTTTATTTAGCACTGCGCTGTTTGTTTATGCACTGGTATTCTTGGGAGAAAACCCGTTCCGTGTTATACAGCGTGGTCCCTTGATTTACCTAACTTTGAAAATAAAGATTAATAACTGTTTTAGTTCTCACACCAGTCCCATGACTGACCTAGAGTTTATTGTTTTAACCTAAACTCTGGGTGCCCCTATTTTGACACGGGCAGCTAGTAGTTTTGGTTTTGCAAATTTATATTCACAGGATCCTGATTTACAGCTGGAATGATATCCGGAAAGCTTTGTATCCGTATATCTCTTCTAGTTGTGTATTGTATTATTTTCCGCTGCGATGTATTTAAATGTAATTTGAATCTCTGGTATTTCTGTGTAATATTTATTCATTTTTACTCTGTATATTCTTGTAATCTGATGCATTGTTGTAATATACAATGAAATGTTCTTTTATATGCATTCTGTTGTGGTTTGTTCTCGAACTATCCGACACTTTCCTTTACGGGGAAGTTACGGGTTTTTACAAATTGCTTCATCTCTCTTTGGAAAGCTTGGACCGTTGAAGTAAAGTCCAGCTTGTTATCTTTTTAATGGCTATTTATGTAATGGGATTATGTATTTTGTTTTTATGAAGATGGATATTGCACTTGGTTATGATCTATGGTTTTATGATGTAACAAACATGTTTAATTTCCGCTGCAATAAAATGAAGTTTTAGATTTCCAAGTACTATTTACTATCTGTCTTGTTGTAATTTTTCTGTTCTATATTCACTTATAACCTCCATGGAAGTTAATGCATTCCCTTCGTGAGTGACATTAATGGACGTGGGGTGTTACATAAATCTATTCTAGATTATAGTATAAGAGTTAGCTAAATACTAGACTACTATATCCATCTCCACTTAGGGAGCATTTCATACAGGTCATGCATGTTACAATCACATATGTCTTAACAAAGATACCTTAGCTAAAACAACATTCCCACTGCAAAGCAGTATACAATGACATAGGGACTAACCCTGAAATAACATAATACATCAATAACATATACATAGGATCTTGTAAGAGCAGTAAACAAGTACTCTGTAGCAACTGAGAGACAATGCCTAGAGCCACAGTATACTCAACTGCAGCAGCCTATATAGGACAAACCGACATAGTGACAAGAAAAGAGAGCTGGAAGACACCACATTAAAAGTGGTGACATACTATCCAAACCCCGAATTTATGTGAGCAGTGTACATACGTATATCACGTAGCCGAACTGCAGTATGGTGGCACATAAAGAACCACGACCTACAGCGAGCATCATCACCTCCCTAATTGACTTTGACATTCAGGCTAGCCAAAAAGAACAGTGAACAATTAAAAATGTCCTGCGACAAGATCGGAAAACCAAATACACCAAAGTGGTCGGTCATGGGTAGTCAGAGGCTAGCACTTGAAAGCTATCATTAAAGCTCGCGTCCATTGCGAGAGAAACAACAAGCTAAACAATGTAAATGTTGAATGGTGCATCAAAGTTGTACCACATCGGGAAATACTGAACTAAGATCCTGGATATAAACTAAGATGTTCCTCATCACATTGCCAATTGGTTTTGTGATAATAAGGGGATTAAAAAATTCTAACATGGTATAAGAGCTCAGGATTTCAATAGAATTGAAGGTGATGAGAAAGTGCATCACAAATCGAAGAGAAAGTGCTTCGATCTCAAAAACTTTGAAGCAAGGGGGTATGTTGAATGGTGCTTCAAAGTTGTCCCACATCGGGAAATACTGAACTAAGATCCTGGATATAAACTAAGATGTTCCTCATCACATTGCCAATTGGTTTTTTGATAATAAGGGGATTAATAAATTCTAACAGTAAATACCAAATAACAATATGACATAAAAAATATACCATGGTAACTGACTTGAAACAGTTTACAAGGGTGGGGAAGATTGCAAACTGAGGAGCACCAACGCTTCAAAAAGTAGATCGGAGCACAGCTTCCCTTGTTGGCAGCTCAGAACAAGGTGTTGGAAGTTAAAAGCATGTCTCTCCCCCAAGACTAACCAATCAACCAAAGAAAATCAGAAGAGCACACAGAACACAGATCCAAGGAGAGAGAAATTAGGGTAGAATGGAGGTAAGGACTTCAGATCTGACGAAAATAAAACTGGGTTCAATTAAGCTGCTATGCAGACGAAGAAAAGTAATTTGGTGGAGGAAGAAAATATCTAAAGTGACGAAAGTGGTGGTGGAGGAGACAGTGAAATTTGAAGGGAAGAAAAGCGAAGTGAGAAAGAAAGTGGGAAGTAACTTGTCGTCATTAACATTAGCTCTAACTGAAATGAAGTCAAAGCGAATTTCTTTTGCTTTTGAATATTGAATTGATGGAGGGCAAAAATCACTTATTAGTATGAAGGTTAAGGCATGCGCGTTGCGCGTGATGATAAGATATGTTTCACGCGTGAATTGTTTTTCTATATATTACATATGATTCATATTTAAAAGAATAATTTCAACAAATATTTAACCATAATTTTATGTTGAAATCATATGTACTTAATTCAAATTTTTATTTCTAAGTTGTAACATTTAATTTTTTTGTTTGCTTGAATTTTTATTTATACATTTAATTAACACACAACAAATTTGTAAATGATGTTTTTTTGTTAGATTTTATTTTTAAGAATTGAGATATATTTTGAATTTGCAAAGAGGTTTAATCATAGAATCATATTTTTAAGCATGAAGTGATTTTTTAAAATTGTAAAGAATTTTAACCGCTGTATTCTATTTTTAAAGGATATTAACATTTATTAATATTTATAGAGATGTAGTTTTGATAGTTTACGTTAGGAGCAAAAAAGTGTGACATTAAAGATATTACAACTATTAATAAATATTAAGGTTAGTTTTTTTCTGGAAATATAGTGTTAAGTTTTAAATTCAATAAAATATTTTTTGAGAATTTAAGCTGAATAAAGATAATGTAGTGAATCAAGGACAGAGTTTTAAAAGGTTATTCTTTAATATTAATTAATAGATTATTCTTAGATAAGATTATTGATCTTCTTCTACAATTTCTACATAAGGATTTCTAGTCTTCATCTATTTATTTTAAATGTTTTTATGGTCTTCTGTTATTATTTTTTAGATGTAAATTTTTGGACTTCTATCATTATTATCATAAAAGTATTTTCGGGCTTATTTATCATTTTCTAAATGTATTTTTGGACTTTCATTATTGTTATCATCATCGTCTTTATTATTATTATTATTATCATATAATGATTTCTGATCTTAATATATTATTTCTAAATGGGTTTTCTAGACTTCTATTATTGTTAAATAACGAACTATGGTATTCTTTCAGTTATCTCTGAATGAAATTTTTTGTCTTTAGTTATAATTATCAGATGATCTTCTATTAGTATTTCCAGATAAGGATCTAATCTTCAAATTTTATTGCTAGATATGGATTTTTGGTCTTGTATTTCTATAGTTAGATAAAAGTATTTAAGTTTCAATTTTTATTTCGTAAAATGATTTTGGTCTTCTTCCGTTGCCGTAAAATACGGGTTTTTGGGTATCTATTAAGAGGAATTTTCTGATTGTCTATTATAGACTCTGTATTGACTTTCTGGACATTAAATTTTTCCATATGATTTTACAAACGACTATTATTATTTAATGAAATTTTATATTTTCTATTTGTCATTCATCAAATGATTTTTTTTTATATGCATGATATTCTGTCACACTAAGATAATTTCTTGAGCCTCTATCTAAAATGTTATTTTGGTTGAGAAGTCTTCCATCAGGATAATCTATGTAACGACCTAGGAATTCTGACGTTTAAAATATAAACTAAATTAATATTTAATGTAAAATAAATATTTATATTTGGAATTTTGTCTATTTTAAACCAAATTTAAGTGAATCCTTTCCATGGATTTATAAACATTTTAAACGAGATTTGCATTCCTAACCGATTCGAATCTTTAACGTTAGGATTCCCTTGTTGTTTTAATATGAACGTTATAGAAAACAAGAGCTATTACTGTTATTAATTTAGTTTGTAATTTAATTAAGAAGTGAATTATTTTACTGTTGATCTCGTAATTCGGTTTAAGTAGAAAAATATATGCTCATATTTGAAATTCAAGTAGAACATGGACTTTTATTTATTCTGAATGTAGTATTCACTTTTAAAATGAAAACGCATTTGTAAATATAATATTAATATAAACGTTTTGTCAAAGTTTTACGATAGTAACAAACACCGAGTCGGTCGAATATTTGAAAATTTGACATTTCGCCAGAATAATGTTATTACAAAATTTTGAGTCTGAAATGTGACGATGGAAATAAAGATCAACTTTGAAATAAATTTTGCAAATAATAAAGAAATGATTTATTGATTTCGGAACGGATATAGACATGCTTACAAATTTAAAATTGCTAAATTATTTTAAAGTTGTTTGAAATTGTTAAGCATAAATTTAGTTCGTAATTTATGAACCGGAATCCAATTTTATCTTGAACAAGATTGCGAAATATAGAGTTTGAAATTTTTTTTTGTTCGTTTATTTTAGTCGAGTAAAACATTAAATTTCTAAGCGGGAATAGTCGGAAGACGGGTAATGTAATCAAAACAAAGAAAAATCATGGAACAAAATATGTACGTTATTGCGTTCGCGTTAATTTAATTTATTTAGAAGTGTTGAAATTTTAAAACGACCAACGTTGTTTGTCAGTCCGTGTTTTACCTAACGTTCGCATATCGTTTGCAAGTAATAAATCAAGTTTTCCTCCCTTCAGAGAGATATAATGTGCAACAAAATCTGATAGAAATTTGGTCTAAGATATGGTAACAGTACTTAGAGATATTGTGCTGAGATGTGGTTGCCACCTACCTTTGCTTTGTTGTGTGTTTCAACACTTGTCCTTGCTCCTATGATTTGTGTTCCACGTGTTGTTCTCTCTCCTGCTTTGTTCTTTTCGTTGTGTTACAAAATGAGCCTACCCTTCTCTCTGTCACTCCCCATAAACAATGCCTCTCTGTTTTTTTTGTTTCAGCTGATAAATTTCTTCCATCCTCAAAATCAAATTATTCCCAATGTTGCACCTTTCTTCCTCCTTGCCATTAGTTTATTCCTTCAACAAATTACCCTTCTTCACTAAATATGTTTGGCCTCTCTATCCCACGCCCTGCTCACCGCACTCGCGCGCCGCCACGTCCACCAGCTCCACTTACCTTGCAGTCCCCTCCTGTTCTCTCCCCTCTTCCATGTAAAAACGGTTCAACCACTTCACCATAAACACATTCATCTTCCACCACACTTCCAACATTTCATCTCCACTACCTTGCCCATCATGTTTGATACCCTCACCAAAGCTCAGCCACCGCCGACAACTGTCATTCCATCTCAGACCGTACCACGAACCACTGGCCTCACTTCTTCCTCCTCACACTTTAAACCCGCTACTTCACCTTATTCAGCCTTCCCCTTACAAGCTTCAACGGTCATGTCACTTCCAATCATCGCCACCGCCACACTTCAGTCAGCGCCATCTTCCTTTTCCACTCCACCACCTCCGGCAAGCCTCAGACTGCCGCCAGTCGCTTGAACAGCCGCTTACTTCACCAAAGTCCATGTGAAAAGTCCTTCTCCCTCACTCAAAACCATAGCTGCCTCCTTGTTTCTCACGATTTCCCCATACCAGCACCACCATACCACCTCCAGGCACCTCAGCCACCGACCAACACTTCCAGACCCCGCTACTCTTCTTCACGTAGCTCATCCCATCTTCTTATCCTTTACGGTCGCCTTCCCTTAAGAACAGCATGCAAGCATCCCATCCCACCACCTTTTCTCTTTCTCCACCCCAGTGCCATGTCAGCAAGGCCGATGCCCGCTCAAACACCTAGCAGCTCCACTGTCCCTGTTTTATACACTCATAACACAAAGTCCCAGTCTTCCGTGTGCATTAAAACATAGTGTTGAAGAATATTTATAAATATATATACGCATTAGTGGACAAGTAGTGGGCGACGTCGGTGAAAAGAGGTACGAGATCATCCGAGGCTTGTCGCAATGGATACGGAGCGTTGACGGTGAAGAATTGGAAGCAATATTGGTGAGAACATTAATTTAAATTTTATTTTATGAGTAGAAAACGCTATTATGATTTATCGATCAGTTAACGATTTATAGATTACTTATGAATTGTTGATGTGATGGTTGATGCATGTTTGGAAATTCTAAATTGAACACTATGTGTTAATTAACGTAACACTTGCGCATAAATTTGATGGTTGTTTAATTATTACAATGTTGATGGATGAACTCGTGTCCATATGGATTGATTTTTTTTGTATCACACACCCTGTAGTTGTGGAGTATATGGGGTCAATTTAAATCTCCTTCTTATGTGAATAACGATTATTTAAGTAATAAAAACAAAAAGTCAATTAATGAATTCAAAGTTTAAATGATTTGGAAATCTAAGCCATGAATAGTTAAAACGATTTTTCATAAAAACGAAATGATTTGGTAATGTCTTAAAATGGGTTTTGGACCCTCGATATTTAAACAACTTTTGAAATTTATTTAAAAAAAAATTGATTTTTGAGTTACATTAGTTTACATAAACGTTTGGTTCATTTTTGTCCAAAAGTTTCAAAATTAATTATAAGAATGATTTGACTTGTACAACTAAACATCGGTTTATATAAAAGAAAAACACTTGGTTCCATTATTTTAAAGACCATTTGTAAGCTTTAAAAAGAATTAAACAAATTTAGGAATATTATATTAAGTTTTAAATGGAAATTTGAAATACGGTTTTAATTGAAATTACGAAAACCTTAATTGTGAATTTGAAAAGGCAATTCATATTTTTAAACCGTTATCAAATGCGTGAATACAATGACGACATCTCTTTCAATAACATATATATATACACCGAAACTTTCTAGGATGGCAGAGAGGATAGTGTCTAAGGCTAGGATTTGGAAAATACAGTTTCCTGCTCTCCTTGGCTTTCCTTAACTGATCCGACGGATGGGATGGTTAAGTCAAAATATAATTTGAATTTTAATTTGTAACTATTTGAATTTAGAGTAAATTGGAATTTAATTCAATAAGCGCTGCATAGCTACCGTTCGTGAATACCGATTTCTCAATTGCAAACAACTATAGCCTGAATTGTCTAAATCGGATCGACATGAAACAAGAAACGTTAAATTTCTATGCCCGACAAATTTTGAATAAGAATGAGATTTTCAAATTCTGACATATGGTTTTCAAGTTATGCTTAAACAAAATTTGAAAAGATCGCTATACGTGTAGTTCGGCAACCGTAATAAGAAATCGAATCAAATGGGTTTATTAGTTATTAAAGATTAAGGAATTTTTTTGATAAATCATATTTAAATGATTTGAGTGAAATGTTTGAACTTTGAACCATTTTGAACCTATTTGATTTAATAGCACTTTGAGTAGCGTTTTATCATTTCCTAGAAAATGACTTGGTTTTGAGATTTATGAACCAAGAACTATTATTCAAACCGTAAAAAAAAAGGGTTTTTGAAATATTTTTGGAAGGTTTTAAAGTGATAAATATTTGTGTATGAAACTTTAAATCCGAATTTAGATTTGGTGGTTGAGAAGACGAATGGAAATGATAACAACGAATAAAGGAAATTTGAACATGGGATTTGTAAAGAAGAAACAAGATGGTAATGAAGTTTAAGAAATTTGAAATGAATCCAACCTTATTCCTAATTAAATTGGTAATGATTGGGAAGGAGATTTGGATTGAAACCATGTAATCCATGGCTATTGTTTTAAGTGCTTATTATTTGGAAAGACCGGGATCAGATGAAAGTCTGAAAACCATTCCAAGTAATAATTCGATGTTATGAAGAAATTCAAGATTTGAGAAATGACAAATAAAGACCAAGAATCTTTAGATTATTCGGATGGATTGCTAATGTCTCGAATTGGGCTATATACCTGATACGAGGTCACAAGTGGTATGAAGTCTGAGTACATTTGAAGATTTTTGGATTATTGTTTCGTTCAAACCCAGAATGGACTTGTATGAATTGTGTGTATGACATTGTAATTGACTGCATAACACTAATTTCTATTATTATATATCGTATATGTGGCAATAAATTATTCCCGTCTCTAAGATATACGAACTTAGAGGTTATGTATTGATACAAATCAGTGACATGTTGTGAATTGACAATGTGGCATACTCGAGTTATGTAATGAGCATATAATGATCAAAGCATGGCTTATTGAAGCCTAGCTTTGTGTATATCATGACATCGACAAACCTCACATCTCGGATTGATGAGAAACTAGCGGTTAGGTTGTTTATATATACATAGTCTGTGTTGAAAGCTGCGGCGGTGGTACCACTTGTGAACTTGGGGGAATTGGGTATGTTCGGTGTTCGAGTTTGGATGAAAACCGATGATTTACCTCGCGATTTGTAGTTGGTGTCCGAGTGTGGATGAAAACCATGAGATACACTTCTCTCGTATTCCTGATTGATCTTTCGCTCCATGAATCATCAAGTTGGAAACCCAAATCTCCAATACGCGACCTTACGGTCTTATTTGTATACCTATGGCGACATAGTAGGATGGGGTACTATGCCGTCTAAGATTGATACATTTTTTTCGAAGTTGTTTTCTACACTATGCACTAATAATAATATAAAAGAGGATTTTTCACATATGAATGCATTTTTGGTTATCATAAGACAAAACTCTCCCATTTTGTGTGTGCTTGCATTGTGTAATATAGGACGAGCTTATAATAGCTTCATTTTCTAAAAGTCATTGCGAATTTATATGCACGGGTATTCACATGGAGTAAACCCGTTCCGCATTAGTGGCGTGATCCGGTAAATTTCCCAATTTTAAAATAAACCCTAAAAACAACTTTTTTATGTTCTCACACCTGTCCTATGACTGACTTGGAGTTTATTGTTCCTCCCCAAACTCTGGGTGCCCACTAATTTTCACACGGGAAGCTAATGGTTTAGTTTTATAGTTATAGATCCTTGGAGCAAGATTCCAAGCGTTATCTGAGTTGGAGCTTCAAGCATAGCTGGAGTTTTCCGCTATATCGTTTTGCTCTTCGGGTAAGGGTTATTTGTTTCCACTGTTATATGTTGTAACTCTTATATTCCTTGTAACTCTGATATAATATTTTTGAAATGAAATGAAAAGCTCTGTTATTTTGTTCAAATATGTAAGTACCTATAACAATCTGTCTTTGTGAACGGTTTAAGTTGGTTTAATTACCAGCGAGAAACTGGGAAAAAGATAGGTCATTACATTTGTGGTATCGAGTACACGTAAAATCGGAGCAACTTTTATTCGGGCAAAAAGACGGGTTCTCAAAAGAATTTATCGAAACACGTAAATGTAAAATCAGAGTAGCACAGTGGAAGCGTGGTGGTATTTTGAAAGAAATGTTTCCGGATATTTTTGAATAGTTGAATAAGGTAACTTTTCAAACAAGATTTGATATTTGAAACAAGAATGAATAAAATTCATATATCTCGGGATCCAAATGAATTTAAAAAGAAAGGTTATTCGATTATATGAATATGACTTCTAAAATATGGAATCAAACTCTTGAAGTAAATATTATGAGAATACGAAAAATTATTTGGAAATCTTGGAATTGTTTGAAACGATTTGAAATTTGATCTAAAGGAAGTTAAAATGATTATGATGTATAACGATTTTCTGAAACTTTAGAAGTAGAAAGGCTTGAATTTGCACGATTCAAATTTTTGAAAAGTTATTAGGGAAATCGTGTTAATCAACGTTGATTTCCAACCATTGAAAAGAAATTTCATGGTAATATAAATCTATTAGAAAGATCAACTTGTGTACCATTGTTGGAAAGAATGTTCGAAATAAATGATTTGAAAGGTTTGAAATGTTTGAATAAGATCGTGATTTCAAAGATAAGAAAACATAAGTTGTATGTTTGAAAGTTGAAAGTTGTATTATTGAAATTTGATTTTCAACCATTTGGATATGATAAATGGTTTATGAAGTAAAAGGAATTTCGACGACTTGAACCCCGATATTTTGAAATATTTAAAACAACAAAACTATGGTTAAAAGTACTTGTAAATTATGGTTCCAAAATGATTTACAACTTCGGGATATGAAATTATTTGGGTTATTCGAGTAACCCGTGAACAAAACCGAGTTGCGATTGGACTGCGTGCGATGGGTGGTACTCAGTAGCCCTGTCATGTGGAAGAACTTCTCAAACTTGTAATATATAAGTTGATTAGAATTCATTAGAATGTTGAGATTTTGAAAGCGAATTTAGTTTTGAAATCCCGAAGTGAAGTATGATTCTCTATATGAAAGAAGTATCTAGTATTTCAATGATTTAGAATGAAAACGAGATTCTAAATTCGGAGAAATCATTTTGAGGCTTTCAAATGTTTTGAAATATAGTAATTTATATTGCACTTTAATTTAACTTATCTAATTTATTCATTTTACTTAACTTATCATCTCACTAAACTACAATATTTTGCATTTGTACCTATGATTTATCTATTTCAAGTTCTTTTACCTATATTATTTTACTATTTTTATTTGTAATATCTATTTTCTATCAAGTTTGCTAAATTGTTTATATTTAACCACTTTATTGTTACCTTTAAGGCTATCTTATATTAAACTCTTTGAATTTTATGCTTTAATCAAAACTACTTACTTCAAAATAACTTTACCGCTTTAAACTACTTTTATTTAGATTATTCTGTACTTTGAACATAGCTTTCTTTTACATTACATAGCAAACTTCCTTATTTAGTTTTATACAATGGAAATGGGTTGTCAGTATTGGTATAAGATCTATTCCCATGTTCTGATCTTTCCATTTTACGTACCTATTTCTTAGGGAAAGCCCCGAGCCGGCTTTCTTAGTTAGGGCTAGGTTCAATTTTCAGGAGGATAGATGGGGCGATTCAGGTGAGATCCAATGTAGATCTAACTTTCTATTCACTCGTAGGATCCGGTCGGTCCGGGTAGGGGGGGGGGGGGGACCAAATTAATATACTAAAGGGCTTGATTTAAGTTTTGCTCAAATATTAGTTTTGATATAAGAAGTTTAATCTATTAAGAACCTTTGGATAAATTTTCAAGCTTATTAGGAATTGTAAAGTATTTTGATTAAATAAGATTTATTCATATGATTGGTCTTAATAAATTTTATAAATAATATTTATTTTACTTAAGCATAATTTTGCATCTCTCCTTTTCAAGGACAAAAAGCCTTAAGTGGGGGAGAATGTAACGACCTAGGAATTTTGACATTTAAAATATAAATTAATTAAGATTTAACATAAAATAAATACTTATATTTGGAATTTTGTCTATTTTGAACAATATTTAAGTGAACCCTTTCCGTGGATTTATAAACATTTTAAACGAGATTTACATTCCTAACTGATTTGAATCTTTAACGTTAGGATTCCTTTGTTGTTTTAATATGAACATTATAGAAAACAAGAGTTATTACCGTTATTAATTTATTTTGTAATTTAATTAAGAAATGAATTATTTTACTGTTGGTCTCATAATTCGGTTTAAGCAGAAAAATATTTGCTTATATTTGAAATTCAATTAGAACATGGACTTTTATTTATTTTGAATGTATAATTCATTTTTAAAATGAAAACGCATTCGTAAATATAATATTAATATAAATATTTTGTTAAAGCTTTACGATATTAACAAACACCGAGTCGGTCGAATATTTGACATTTCGCCAGAATAATGTTATTACAAATTTTTTGTCTCAAATGTGACGATGGAAATAAAGATCAACTTTGAAATAAATTTTGCAAATTAATAAAGAAATGACTTATGATTTCGGAACGGACTTAGACATGCTTACAAATTTAAAGGATTATTTTAAAGTTGTTTGAAATTGTTAAATATAAATTTAGTTTGTAATTTAAGAACCGGAATCAAATTTTATCTTGAACATGATTGCAAAAATAGATGTAACAACCTGCATTCTATGCATCAGAGGATCGTAAAATATTTATTTCATTTTCATACGAAGTCATATGGTCATGTAACTTTGGGGAACGACTATTGGGGTCATTTCCAATGTTCACGATTTTTGCCGGTTTTAAAATGACCATTTTGCCTCTAGCGAATCTTGTTTTGTCCATAACTTTTGATTGGTAAGGAATTTTGACTTGAAACCACTTCCGTTGGATTCGGATGATGTTTTAGCTTTCCGTTGAGTGGTCACATTAGCCAAACGGACTTAACGTTTGAGAGATATGGCTGAAATAAGGTTTAGAAGGTGAAAAACAGCTTAACCGGGCCTAATTAAGGTGATTAGCAGCTAGGCCCATAACTCATTTCGGGATTAGGGTTATAGAAGGGCTGATAGGGTTAGGAAAAACATTTCATTTTAGTTTTTACAGCCGCCACTTTCATCCTTTGAACCCTAGCAATGGCCTCCACCTTTTAAATCACTCCCAAATCGCCTTTTAATCACTAATTAAGAAGATCTGCATCAAATCAAAGCAAATCAACACCAAATCAGAGTTGGAGCTGCTGTGTTGCAT
Source organism: Allium sativum (assembly GCA_030737875.1). Lineage (NCBI taxonomy): Eukaryota > Viridiplantae > Streptophyta > Magnoliopsida > Asparagales > Amaryllidaceae > Allium > Allium sativum. The sequence goes on along the minus strand of CM060909.1, from coordinate 803,704,551 downwards.
AGGAAAACTCCCCAAAGTAGTAGAGTTTCAAATCTAAAGTTGTATTTGTGGCTAAGGTGAGTGATTTACATTGTTTTTCACTAATTACGGCTAATTAGGGGTGATTAGTGATAATTAGCGAAATTATACATGATACAATTCTGGAAAAATATGTAAAAATGCTTAAATATTATTTTAGGGCTTTGATAAAAATTTGAGTTAATTTGGACATGTTTTGCTAATCCTATTGTTAATACATGATTAAGGGGATTAAGGGGAAAATCATGCTTTTTGGGTATGTTTGATTTAAAATGACCTATATGCTTGATGTTTTGATCTTTTTAATTGAATCCATATGTTATTACAGTTGTTTGTGATGTTTTATGATTGATTAGAAAAGTTAGGATGGTTGAAAGCGCTGTCGTATGGCGAATATGGACGATATATGCCCGTTGGAAAGTGTGCAGGGTTTCGGATCGGGTCGGGTTGTGGGGTTCGGGTCAGATCGGAGAACTGAGCAGAGAAACCGAACCGGATTGGAACCTAGCACAGGAGGAAGCTGGGCAAGAAGGAAGGCCATTCACATAGAGTGGGAGTTGGTTTGGATCAGAAGCGAGGGCGTGGGGATCAGATCGGAAATGGTGAGGACGAACCGAACCGAGGCTGATGCAATCAAACTGATACGAGTTGGAGGATGGCACCCGAACCGAACCAAATGAGAGACCCGAACCAAACCGATGAGGACTGGAGTACTATGCATATTAACCAAGGTGTGGGCTATGAGCACCGAACCGAACCAGGTATGGAGTATCGAACCGAACCAGATGTACACTTTTACTTCTATGCGACAACACTTTTGAAGACCAACTCCAATTCGACCAAAACCCGAGATGCAAAGGAAGTCTACATGGGAGGTTATTACTCAGGATCCAAATGGGGATCAACGAGTTAACTTCACAAGTTGGACTTTGTTGTGGGATGTGTGCAAAGGGATTATCGATGTCCATAGCTTTGACTCACCATTGAGGAACGGATTATTGGCTATGGATCAGTGCAGTGAAGTTGTCATGACTTCATGGGGCAGAGTGATCGTAGCAAGGCTATGAGCCAGTGTAGTGGAGTTTTCATAACTCTATGGGGGCAGAGTCGACATAGCAAAGGATCAGTGGCTATGGATCAACGCAGTGGAGCTGTCACGACTCCATGTGTAACACCCCGTGAATTCTATAACCGTGAAATTCACAAATTAAAGTATAATTAATTTCAAATCAAAGAATTAAGGGAAACGGGATACGCCGTTGTGTTCGTCTCGGAAAAATACGCGAAATAGAGTCCGAGTTTTCGAAAAACGGAGTCCGTATGAAGAAGATATGACCTCCGGAAGTTTCAGAATTTAGGTTAAAATTCAAACAGACGAAAACAGCTCAGAAAACAAGTTTAAAATTCAAAATCGGGCCCAATTGGCCAGGGCGGGAAAATTCCCGCCTAAGGCACCCAGGTCGACTTGGCAGTCGACCTGGGCTAGCCAGGTCGACAGGGCTGTCGACTGGGCTGTCGACCTGGCCCCAGAGCCAGGTCGAACCCAGCCCACCCTGGCTGGCCTGGTCTGTGTTTGGCCGATTTTCTGAGCCTTGCCTTGTCACTAGGGCTAGGTGTCAGCTCCTGATTGGTCTCTCTTTCGAATGAATGGCTACGATTAACCCAAGCTACATCGATGGTCCTAATCAGTTCATAAACTCTATAAAAATGACCCTAGACTCTACCTAATCTATTCATTCAAAAATAAGAATGAGGCCATCATGCTGCCGAGGAACGACTAGGAGTAGCCACCAATTTGAGAGACGATTAGGAGACAAACTCTAAAGCACAAAGCAACTACAAGTTAAACGTAAACAAATCAAATCAACGCCTACATCAAAGGAATAGCATCTCCAAATCCAGAATTCAGATTCCTGAATTGAAGAATTCGTCACACGATTGTAAGTAGAGTACTATTCCGATGTGAATAAATAAATGTGTTTGATTTGTGTAAAATGAGAATTACACTTGATTTGTGGTGATAGTAATTCATATTTGTGTGTTGCTATGATTCTAATCGATTTGGAATGTTGTATAACGATTGGATATTCGCAAGTATGTAATTCATGATAAAAACTACATGTTTGCGGTAGTTTATTTGAGATTTATGCAAGTATACGATTGGATATTCGCAAGTATGTAATTCATGTTGAAGCTACATGTTTGTGGTTGTTTAATTGAGATTCATGCAAGTATGTGGTTTTGCTACTATGCCAACATAATGTATATTTTTGTAAAAAAAATCACTTTTTGTGTAATTGGATCAAATTTGAGGTATTATGATTCATATGAAATTATGTTAGAATTGGCATCATGATTCTATGTATAAAACCATACTTTTGTATTAGAAACAAAAGTAAGCCTCTTTGTGGACTTATGTTGATTTTATAAATATGACTAGGCTATGTTTGGTATTATGCCTAATTGAAAAACATGTTAGGCCTATATTGTTAACAAGAATTATATGATAATATATGTGACACATAGCCAAGTTAGATTTACATTCCAATTGCAAGTTTGCATGAATAAAGTAAAAACCATGATTTCATGTTTAGGAATATTTATGCCATGATTACATGAATAGATCAAAAACCATCATTTCATGTTTGGGTATATTTGTGCCATGATTATGTGAATAGATTAAAAATCATGATTAAGTTGGAATAATTCTAGTTGAACTATACTTTTGTATTAGTTACAAAAGTAAGCACCTTTGTAAACATATAGTAATTTTATAAACAAGATTTGCTTATGTTTGACATTATGCCTAAGTAAAAATATAGGTTTATGTTGTAGTTAAGACTATGTGTCAATAATGATATCTAATTTAGTTAGATTCTTAACTTAACTGCAAGTTTACATGGTTTGACTCATGTCACTTATGCTTTATGACCAAAGTATATGTTACCACAATGCAAGTACACCAGCTTCTATTTTGTAGTTCCAACGTTATGTTGCAAGTTCATGCGTTCACATTCCCCTTTTTGTGTATATAATCACGTTTTAAGCCTCCCCTTTTTCACGTGGCTAAGTTGGGCTTAAAAAGGCTAAGCCCAACATATATTATAATAAACGAACGTATTAAACGGGGGAAATAGCGTTGGGCCAAATTAATTAATAAATGAAAATATAAAAGTAGAGGGGCCCAAATTCAAGAATGGGTTGGGCCCATGATTGGTGTAAACCTTTACACCATTAGCTTAAATTGATTTTGAATAATGGGCCGCAAATATTTACATATAAAAAGAAGAAAGACAAAATATGTAAATGTAGAAAATACGATGTGTTTAACCCGAGGTTGGATTGAGTTGTGATGTAAACCTGCCCGGAACCGCCCGGCTGTCCAGTAGTCACAACAATACCTATCCAATGTGGGTGGTTAAACATGGAGCCCAATAAGGACCCGAGGTTAGACTGAGTTGTGGCGTAAGACTGCCCGGACCCAACCGGCAACAGGCAGCCACAACAATACCTGTCTAATGTGAGAGGTCAAGGCTTTAATAAGACAATTAAGGCCGAGTCAGGATTGATAGGATTAAGTAAATTATATTAATACTTAATCAAGATGGAACATGCTAAACTAAACAGACTGATTGGGGGTTAGGTTTATAAAACACTTAACCAACTTAGCATGTTGGCTAGAGATAGAAAACCTAGTAGCGGGGGACCCTTTTCAGCAGTAACCCTATAAGGTGTATCATGATACCCTGAAACTAGGCAGGGTGGGGCACGATTACTGGGCTGATTGTAAGAGGTCAAATCGACGGCGGTGGTGCAGCAGTGTAGGTTCTAATGGGGTGTGGGCGTGCACTCACTCCGGCACAGAAAAATAAGGCACTGGGCACCAGTAGCATACCTGTGCATTCTAGGATTGTGTCGGGCCGCCACCATGGGACTTGATACACCCCATGGTGGGACCAGCATAGGTAACTACAACATCGGGGGCCGTAAGACACATGTAACTATGCGAGTAGGAGCCGATCATCATAAAATGGATCACTTTACCCTGATTATGGGGTGCCTGTTGGGAACTAGTTTATATGGGTACAGAGATTAATATGGGGTACGATAGTATATTCGACCCTAGACAACTTAACTAGTTATATGATGCTTTCCCATTTCTAGTTTATACTTATCATACCCAGTTCTTTATTCATAGACTGAATAGTCCTAGACTTACTCAGGCTTTATGTCTGACTCTACTTTTCTTTCGTCTTCTTTTCTTCCGTTTCCCCCCCAGGTCCACAGGGAGGGAATACCGCAGCTTGACCAGCCTTCTTATCTAGCTTGAAGAGAAAGAATGTATTGCTTGGATCTTTTCATTTTGGACTATGGCTTTGGACAACAACTATGGGACTTTTGCAGTTTATTTATGTATTCTTTATGCTTCTTTAAATAATGAAATCAAGACAGTTATGAAGATGTTATGTTTTTTGAAGTATTGTAAGACAATTATGGTATGTTGTTGTAACACATATCTTTTATGAAATAAAAGTTGTTGTTTTTCCGCAGTTTAAAAATATGTGTTCTTATATTCTGTCTTGTATATCTGTGACTTATACTTATAAACCTCCACCAAAATTAGGGCATTCCCTTTGAGAGTGACCCTAACGGAGGTGGGGTGTTTCACTTGGTATCAGAGCATAGGTTTACCAGATAGGATAAAAAGTTTTGAAAATTTATTTTCAAAAAGGAAATTTAAAGAAGCATTTTTTTAAGAGATAAAATATTATTTTACTTTAAAAGGCAAAGTCCCCCCAAAGCCATAGGTACTATCTCTTATCCTTCGTTTTGAATCTATCCTTTTTGTTTCAGCATGTCTGAAGAACTTAACTTGCCAGAGGGTGTACCAATACCTGGTTGGTTTAGACGGTTCTTAGAAGCAAGGGCCACTCAGCCAGGTCCTACCGTTCCTCCTCCCCCAGCTGCAGGAAATCATCCAGCTGCAGCAGTACCTCTTCCTCCACCTCCTCCACGGGGAAACACGTTTGCTAAGATATGTAAAGATTTTAAAGCTATGGGAGGAAAGGATTTTCATGGAACTGAGTCCTTCGTGGCAGCTAGAAATTGGCTGAAAGAAACCGAGGACTTATTCATCATCTTTGAGGTAGAAGATAGACAAAAAGTACAACTGGCAGTATGGCTACTAAAGGGCGAGGCTTCCTACTGGTGGGAAGTCACTAATGCAGAAAGACCAGTGGAGACATGGGAGGACTTTAGGGCAAGGTTTTAGGCTAAATTTCTCTCAGATGCGGAAAGGAGTTTGCAGTTGGAAAAATTCTTATTTCTTAAGCAAGGGAACAAGACAGTCAAAGAGTATGTTAATCAGTTCGATGAGCTGGCTAGGTTTGGGCTGGACCTAGTCAACACCCCGCACAAGAAGGCTCTCCGTTTCGTCAAAGGGTTGAATGAGCCATTACACAGTTTGGCCATGACCCATATACCCATGGGAGCCACGTATGAAAGGTTGGTACAAATGGCATTGCTAAACGAAGAGGATAAGGGCAAGAAGGAGACAAAGGCAGAAAGCTCTCAAGGGAAGAAAGAGGGTTTGCAGCCTAAGAAGACAGACTTTAAGAAGGGCGGGAAAGGCAACAAAGAGAAGAGGAAGTGTAATTTATGTGGCAAAGTGGGGCACTTAGTGAAAGATTGCCGGAAAAAGAAGGCCAACGAGAATGGTGGGTGCTTTTCTTGCGGTGAGACAGGCCACAGGGCTAAGGACTGCCCAAAGAAACGAGGACAGGGGCAGAGGGCTGGATCCACCTCAGGGGCACAAGTTCATGTGCTAGAAGCGCCACCTCTGCAACAGCGAGGTATAAATACTTCTGTAGAAAGTGTAATTTATCTTTATGATCACCCCGTTCGCACTTTATTTGATTCTGGCGCATCACACTCCTTTATCTCGTCTACTTTAGTAGAATCTTTGCACCTAAAAACTAGTATGGTAGAGGACCCCTTAATTGTTTCAAATCCAATTGGGGGCCCAGCTCATTTGTCTATGATCTGTTTGGGATTGAAAATTTCTGTTCTAAGCGTAGAATTTAAATGTAGTGCCTTTGTTTTGGGCTTTTCGGGATATGGTTTGATTTTGGGCATGGATTGGCTATCCAGTAATGGGGCCATCCTTGATTGTGAGAAAAGGGTTGTTAGGCACCTAACCCAGCTCGGTAATACTTTGGAAATTTCTTGTAATCCCTCGTATGCGGTTATGCTTAGTTACCTTGAATAGCTAGATGCCTCTGTTGAAAATTTGCAATCAGTTAAATTGGTCCGGGAATATCCGAATGTCTTCGAAAAGGTGAAGGGCTTGCCTCCGAAGCGGGAGATAGACTTCCGCATATACCTTGTAGATAATGCAAAACCCGTTGTGTTGCCCGTTAGACACATGGCTCCGCGAGACAGGAAAGAGCTCAGTAAACAGATTAAAGAGCTTCTAGAAAAGGGGTTCATTAGGAGGAGCATTTCAGAATGGGGCGCTCCAGTGGTGTTCGCTACAAAGGCGGATGGTTCACTCCGTCTATGTGTTGACTATAGGGAGCTCAATAAGCTAACGAAAAAGAATAGGCACCCTCTCCCTAGAATTGACGATTTGTTTGATCAGCTTGTAGGAGCGTCTGTTTTCTCCCAACTCGATTTAGCGACCGGTTTTCATCAGCTAAGGGTGGCTGAAGATAGTATCGATAAAACGGCATTCAGAACCCCAGATGGCTTCTTTGAATGGCTTGTCATGCCTTTCGGCTTGACAAATGCACCTGCTTACTTCGTGGACTTGATGAGTAGGGTATTCAGAGATTTCCTCAATAAGTTCGTAGTGGTCTTCGTTGACGATATCCTTATCTTCTCAAAGAGTGAAGAGGAACATGCTCAGCACTTAAGGGCAATCATGGAAACTCTGCGAGTCCATCAGCTAAAAGCCAAATTCTCCAAATGCCACTTTTGGAGAGAAGAAGTGAGGTTCCTTGGGCACATAGTATCTAAACAAGGGTTAGCAGTGGACCCTGCTAAGGTAGTGGCGGTACAGGATTGGAAGACACCAAGGAATGCAACTGAGGTCCGAAGTTTTCTAGGACTAGCAGGCTTCTATCGAAAGTTCATAAAGGATTTTTCGAAAATCTCGGCTCCGCTCACGAAATTGACCAAGAAGAATCTAGCATTCAATTGGGACTTGGATTGCGAGTTTGCTTTCCAGCGACTAAAAGGGCTCTTACAACAGCCCCAGTTTTGACGTTGCCAGATGGAAGCAAGATGTTCACTGTTTATACAGATGCATGTGGGACAGGGCTGGGCGCCGTCTTAATGCAAGAAGGAAGGGTAGTAGCTTATGGCGGGAGGCAGTTGAAAGTGCACGAAAAGAACTACCTGACACACGATCTTGAGTTAGCTGCCATCGTCTTTGCACTCAAGTCTTGGCGACACTATCTCCTAGGTGAGAAGTTCGAACTTTACACTGACCATAAATCGTTGAAATATCTTTTCTCGCAGAAAGATCTTAACTTGAGGCAACAAAGATGGATGGAGTTTCTTGCCTCGTACGATTTCGAGATCTCCTACACTCCGGGCAAAGGCAACGTAGTGGCAGACGCGTTGAGCCGAAAGAAATTGACCCTAAGCCCGCTGTTTGTTGAAAGACAAAGCCTAGAGTTTATAGCCAGCTTCGACTTTAGGCCTTCCTCCGATTTTGTACCAGGCTTGCTAGCATCTCTCGAAGTGCGCCGGACTTTAGTGGACTCAATTGGGATAGCACAATGCGAAGACCCTCAGCTTGTGGAAACGATTGATAGGCTAATTAGGGGTGAGACTTCAAGTCACCTCAACAGATACTCCATCGACGATAAGGGTTGGCTAAGGCGAGACGGAAGACTATGCGTCCCACAGACAAGGGATTTAGTAAAGAGGGTTCTCGAGGAAGCACATCACTCCAAGATGACGATACACCCAGGCGGAGATAAAATGTACAAGGACATAAAAAGAACTTTCTTCTGGAACGGCATGAAAAAGGACATGGCAGAATTCGTTTCTAAGTGTATGGTGTGCCAACAGGTTAAGGCGGAACAGAAAAAGCCTGGCGGTCTGCTACATCCTCTAGAGGTCCCGCAGTGGAAGTGGGATAGCATCTCAATGGACTTCATCGATGGGCTGCCTAGGTCTAGGAGAGGCAACACTAGCATTTGGGTAATAGTGGATAGGCTTACTAAAAGCGCCCACTTTTTACCTGTCAAAAGTAAAAGAACTGCCTCATCCCTAGCATCTCTTTACCTCAAGGAAATCGTTCGACTCCATGGAATACCATCCAGCATTGTTAGTGACCGAGACCCTATCTTCACCAGTGAGTTTTGGCGGAGTCTGCAAGAAGCAGTAGGAACGCAGTTATGCTTGAGCACAGCCTATCATCCCCAAACCGACGGCCAAACAGAAAGAGTAAACAGAGTTTTGGAGGACCTTTTAAGACTATGCGTCCTTGACTTCGGAGGGACATGGGAAGACCATCTTCCTTTGGTAGAATTTGCCTACAATAACAGCTATCAAGCAACCATCGGGATGGCGCCCTTCGAAGCTTTATATGGAAGACCGTGCCGATCACTCACTTGTTGGTGGGAGTCTACTGATAAGCTCATACTTGGACCAGATATGATCCGAGAGACTTCAGAGAAAGTAGACTTAATACGAAGAAGGATGAAAACGGCCCAAGACAGACAAAAGTCCTACGCCGACAAGAGGAGAACCGACCTTGAATTTGAGGTTGGGGACAGAGTTTTTCTTAAGGTATCTCCGCTAAGGAACGTTGTTCGTTTTGGAACCACAGGAAAGCTAGCACCAAGGTTCGTAGGGCCATTCCCTATCATCGAGAAAATTGGGAAAATGGCCTATAGATTAGAGCTACCCGAAAAGCTAGCCGGAGTTCACAACATTTTTCATGTTTCACATCTCCGAAAATGTCTACATGAGTCTGCTGAAGTGGTAGAGCCAAATATCCTAGAAAAAGCTGAAGTGGAGCGCGAAGCAACCGTGAGGAAAGTTCCAACTCGCATATTAGAAACGGAAGTGAGGAAGCTACGCAACCGCGAAGTCAAGCTCGTCAAAGTTCAGTGGAGCGACGCCGAGGGAGACGCGACTTGGGAAACTGAAGCTAGAATACGCACTGCCTACCCTTTTCTTTTCGAGGGTACATCCTTGATCTTTCTTTTTTCCTTAAGTTGCGCTTTTATCTATCTTTTTAGGTATATTTCCTCGGCCTTATCTTTTAGGTAGAAACCCTTTGGATGAAAACATGTAATTGAAACATGTTATGGATGATGGTTGCAAGTGGTTGCAAGTGATTGCTAGTGGTTGCTCGTGGTTGCATATACACACACAATCTAGGTTTTAGATCGGCTCAGTCACTTCATATTGCATATGCATATATGTTTGCATTCGTATATGGTTGAACTTTAATGTGTTATCATATGGATGTTGCATTTGTATGAATGATTGTGCACTCATGTAGAATCATGAATAGGAAAATTTGCATACATAATGGATTCATGGCACTTACATAATTTGCATTAAGGAGGTCAACTGAATCAGTAGACCGCCTGATTTTGCATTAGATAAGTACACGTACACACACACTTCGCATATGATCATGAAGCATTAGAAGTCTTTTAAGGACAATGGATGCTCGTGTTTGATGGATGAGTAGATGGATGATTGGATGTTAGGATATACATTCCTCCTAACTTGAAGATTTCGGGGACGAAATCCTTTTAAGTGGGGGAGAATGTAACACCCCGTGAATTCTATAACCGTGAAATTAACAAATTAAAGTATAATTAATTTCAAATCAAAGAATTAAGGGAAACGGGATACGCCGTTGTGTTCGTCTCGGAAAAATACGCGAAATAGAGTCCGAGTTTTCGAAAAACGGAGTCCGTATGAAGAAGATATGGCCTCCGGAAGTTTCAGAATTTAGGTTAAAATTCAAACAGATGAAAACAGCTCAGAAAACAAGTTTAAAATTCAAAATCGGGCCCAATTGGCCAGGGCGGGAAAATTCCCGCCTAAGGCACCCAGGTCGACTTGGCAGTCGACCTGGGCTAGCCAGGTCGACAGGGCTGTCGACAGGGCTGTCGACTGGGCTGTCGACCTGGCCCCAGAGCCAGGTCGAACCCAGCCCACCCAGGCTGGCCTGGTCTGTGTTTGGCCGATTTTCTGAGCCTTGCCTTGTCACTAGGGCTAGGTGTCAGCTCCTGATTGGTCTCTCTTTCGAATGAATGGCTACGATTAACCCAAGCTACATCGATGGTCCTAATCAGTTCATAAACTCTATAAAAATGACCCTAGACTCTACCTAATCTATTCATTCAAAAATAAGAATGAGGCCATCATGCTGCCGAGGAACGACTAGGAGTAGCCACCAATTTGAGAGACGATTAGGAGACAAACTCTAAAGCACAAAGCAACTACAAGTTAAACGTAAACAAATCAAATCAACGCCTACATCAAAGGAATAGCATCTCCAAATCCAGAATTCAGATTCCTGAATTGAAGAATTCGTCACACGATTGTAAGTAGAGTACTATTCCGATGTGAATAAATAACTGTGTTTGATTTGTGTAAAATGAGAATTACACTTGATTTGTGGTGATAGTAATTCATATTTGTGCGTTGCTATGATTCTAATCGATTTGGAATGTGGTATAACGATTGGATATTCGCAAGTATGTAATTCATGATAAAAACTACATGTTTGCGGTAGTTTATTTGAGATTTATGCAAGTATACGATTGGATATTCGCAAGTATGTAATTCATGTTGAAGCTACATGTTTGTGGTTGTTTAATTGAGATTCATGCAAGTATGTGGTTTTGCTACTATGCCAACATAATGTATATTTTTGTAAAAAAAATCACTTTTTGTGTAATTGGATCAAATTTGGGGTATTATGATTCATATGAAATTATGTTAGAATTGGCATCATGATTCTATGTATAAAACCATACTTTTGTATTAGAAACAAAAGTAAGCCTCTTTGTGAACTTATGTTGATTTTATAAATATGACTAGGCTATGTTTGGTATTATTCCTAATTGAAAAACATGTTAGGCCTATATTGTTAACAAGAATTATATGATAATATATGTGACACATAGCCAAGTTAGATTTACATTCCAATTGCAAGTTTGCATGAATAAAGTAAAAACCATGATTTCATGTTTAGGAATATTTATGCCATGATTACATGAATAGATCAAAAACCATCATTTCATGTTTGGGTATATTTGTGCCATGATTATGTGAATAGATTAAAAATCATGATTAAGTTGGAATAATTCTAGTTGAACTATACTTTTGTATTAGTTACAAAAGTAAGCACCTTTGTAAACATATAGTAATTTTATAAACATGATTTGCTTATGTTTGACATTATGCCTAAGTAAAAATATAGGTTTATGTTGTAGTTAAGACTATGTGTCAATAATGATATCTAATTTAGTTAGATTCTTAACTTAACTGCAAGTTTACATGGTTTGACTCATGCCACTTATGCTTTATCACCAAAGTATATGTTACCACAATGCAAGTACACCAGCTTCTATTTTGTAGTTCCAACGTTATGTTGCAAGTTCATGCGTTCACATTCCCCTTTTTGTGTATATAATCACATTTTAAGCCTCCCCTTTTTCACGTGGCTAAGTTGGGCTTAAAAAGGCTAAGCCCAACATATATTATAATAAACGAATGTATTAAACGGGGGAAATAGCGTTGGGCCAAATTAATTAATAAATGAAAATATAAAAGTAGAGGGGCCCAAATTCAAGAATGGGTTGGGCCCATGATTGGTGTAAACCTTTACACCATTAGCTTAAATTGATTTTGAATAATGGGCCGCAAATATTTACATATAAAAAGAAGAAAGGCAAAATATGTAAATGTAGAAAATACGATGCGTTTAACCCGAGGTTGGATTGAGTTGTGATGTAAACCTGCCCGGAACCGCCCGGCTGTCCAGTAGTCACAACAATACCTATCCAATGTGGGTGGTTAAACATGGAGCCCAATAAGGACCCGAGGTTAGACTGAGTTGTGGCGTAAGACTGCCCGGACCCAACCGGCAACAGGCAGCCACAACAATACCTGTCTAATGTGAGAGGTCAAGGCTTTAATAAGACAATTAAGCTGAGTCAGGATTGATAGGATTAAGTAAATTATATTAATACTTAATCAAGATGGAACATGCTAAACTAAACAGACTGATTGGGGGTTAGGTTTATAAAACACTTAACCAACTTAGCATGTTGGCTAGAGATAGAAAACCTAGTAGCGGGGGACCCTTTTCAGCAGTAACCCTATAAGGTGTATCATGATACCCTGAAACTAGGCAGGGTGGGGCACGATTACTGGGACGATTGTAAGAGGTCAAATCGACGGCGGTGGTGCAGCAGTGTAGGTTCTAACGGGGTGTGGGCGTGCACTCACCCCGGCGCAGAAAAATAAGGCACTGGGCACCAGTAGCATACCTGTGCATTCTAGGATTGTGTCGGGCCGCCACCATGGGACTTGATACACCCCATGGTGGGACCAGCATAGGTAACTACAACATCTTGGGCCGTAAGACACATGTAACTATGCGAGTAGGAGCCGATCATCATAAAATGGATCACTTTACCCTGATTATGGGGTGCCTGTTGGGAACTAGTTTATATGGGTACAGAGATTAATATGGGGTACGATAGTATATTCGACCCTAGACAACTTAACTAATTATATGATGCTTTCCCATTTCTAGTTTATACTTATCATACCCAGTTCTTTATTCATAGACTGAATAGTCCTAGACTTACTCAGGCTTTATGTCTGACTCTACTTTTCTTTCGTCTTCTTTTCTTCCGTTTCCCCCCCAGGTCCACAGGGAGGGAATACCGCAGCTTGACCAGCCTTCTTATCCAGCTTGAAGAGAAAGAATGTATTGCTTGGATCTTTTCGTTTTGGACTATGGCTTTGGACAACAACTATGGGACTTTTGTAGTTTATTTATGTTTTCTTTATGCTTCTTTAAATAATGAAATCAAGACAGTTATGAAGATGTTATGTTTTTTGAAGTATTGTAAGACAATTATGGTATGTTGTTGTAACACATATCTTTTATGAAATAAAAGTTGTTGTTTTTCCGCAGTTTAAAAATATGTGTTCTTATATTCTGTCTTGTATATCTGTGACTTATACTTATAAACCTCCTCCAAAATTAGGGCATTCCCTTTGAGAGTGACCCTAACGGAGGTGGGATGTTTCACCATGGGGCAGATTGATCGTAGCAAAGGATTGGGTGGTCAAAGTGGTAGATATTGTATGCTTTACGCATTGAGTGAGAGATGGGATGATAGTTGCTATGTTTGATGTTTGTTAGCACCATGTCATGCATACCCCCCTCCCCATCATTTTTACACCATGTGTTAGTGTCACCTTAGAGTATTATACATCCTGTTGTGCAAACTCTTTGGTTGCAGGTCCAGGTTCAGGTATGGTTATGCATACATGTTATTGTTCTGTTTTACTACTTATCGCTCATACCACACTTTTGTCTGATCCAGAGTTTTATGTCTCTTCTTATTACTTTGGGTGCTCTTAAACGGGCAGACTAGAGACAGGTCAGGTGATTATGCACGAGTAGCTGTAACGGAGATGAGCAGGAGGCTCCCACGTATGATATATATATATTCTCCCTGTGTTGTTGCTGGTCATTAATTTGGGCATTAGTAATGTACCTCTTTCTTTTGCTTTAGAGACGTATTTCAAAGTTGTAATAATGATGTTTTGGATCATAAGTTGTATTTGATTTTCCGCTGCTATGATGGTTCAGTTTTCAGCTTATGCACTGTCTCGCCTGTTTTATGTAAAGTTACGTTGTTATTATATTTTATTCTATGCGCTGTGAGACATTCTACAGGTTCCTTGTTAGTTCAAATTCCTTTCTTTTCCTTTCTTTGGCGACCATTCTGTGCTGGTTGGGCATCGACATAGCGCACTTCATTAGAAATGTCGGCTGGTGCGGGGCGGGCCGTCACACTTGGTATCAGAGCTCTAGGTTTGCGTAGTTAACCTAGGGAAAGACACCAGGGAGAGATAGTATACGTATATGAGAGCTCGTATTTGTGATATTTTAGTTTTCAAAAGTTATATATATACTATTAGTATATCTAGGGATGAAGTCGCACTACACAGGCACCACTGAAGGGATGGTTAATTGTTTTCTTCTTACAGATTGAACGATGAGCCAATATACGAGGAATACTAGTTCAGGAGCCAATAATATGAATACTCCTGATATGAGGACGATGTTCACTGATTTCATGAGAGAGATGCTTAAGGATGTTCAGAGGGAAGCTCCTAATGCTGCAAATGGTGGTGGGCAACGGTGCAGGCGCCTACGGCCGATTTTGCCAAGCTCTATAAGGACTACACTAGTCTTGGTGGGAAGCCGTTCCACGGAACGGAATCGGCTATAGAAGTTCAAGATTGGCTTGATAGTTGTGAGCGTATCTTCGAGGATCTGGGAATCGAAGACGCGATAAAGAGAAAGTGAGCATCCCGTCAACTTCAAGGACGGGCTATGAATTGGTGGAATGCTATTAAGGCAGCCGCTCCTGAGGATCAAGTTACATGGAATCAATTAAAAGCTCGCTTCAGTGGCAAGTTTATCCCAGCTGCCCAGAAGTCAGAATTGTTTAGGAAGTTCTTGGAGCTTAAACAGAATGGTAGGGCAGTCTCGGAATATATTGCTGAGTTTGATACTTTATCGAAGTATGGATTATCCCTCATTGACACTCCTGAGAAGAAGAATGAGAAGTTCATAACAGGCTTAGATCAGTAATTAGGAGAAAGGCTTATAAACCATATTGATGAGACTTTTGAATCGATTGTTGGGAAAGCATTAAGATCAGAGAGCCTTTATCCTAAGCCCAAGTCTGAGTTTGTTGTTACATCTGCAGGGAGCCAAAGCTGCAAGAAAGTGGTGGAGGTAAGAATAATTCTCAGAATAAAAGGAAGCAGAGTCAGACCAAGGATGGTCAAAAAAAGAAAGATAAGAAAGATGTTGAGTGCTTTAGCTGTGGCAAGAAGGGCCACTATGCCAAAGAATGTCGAGCAAAGCCAGCGGACAGGAAGTGCTTCAACTACGGCCAAGTGGGACATCATAAGGATAAATGTCCGCAACCTCCTAAAGAGAAGCAGATTGTGAAAGCATATGCTATTAATGATGTTCCTTCTTCGTCGAATGCCCCAACTGCAGCGGAGAAAGGAAAGAATGTCGTCATTGAAGGTATGCTTTCTGTTTATGATGTTCCTGTTCGAGTATTGTTTGATACCGGGGCTTCCCGTTCCTTCATATCTAGTGACCTGGTGGATAGGTTGGGATTGGAACCCGAGATAGTCGATAGGCCTTTAGTTGTGACGAACCCGATTGGTAGTTCGACTAGCCTTAGCAAGATTTGTCGAAATTTGGTCTTATCGAGTCATGAATGTATGTTTTCTTGTGATTGCTTTGTTTTGGGCTTTACTGGGTTTGGCATTATTTTGGGAATCGATTGGCTCTAAAGATATGGGGTGGTGATAGACTGTGAGGTATTTTCGGTGACTATTAGGGCGGATGATGGACGGAGGGTACTGTTTGGTGGCCTACCTAGTGATGAGGTGATGGCTAGTTTTCTGAATTCCCTCGACATCCCGCAGGATGAGTTATCAAGGGTTCCCATTGCTGGCCAGTATTCGGATATCTTCGAGGAAGTGACCGAACTTCCACCACACCGAGAGATTGAGTTCCATATTGATTTAGTGAAATATTCTAGACCTATAGTGATGCCACTTCGTCGTACGGCACCAAGGGAGCAGCGAGAGCTCGGGGTGCAAGTAAGTAATCTTTTTAAGAAGGGATTTAGCACCAGTTGTATTTACTACCAAGGAAGATGGTTCCCTTCATTTATATGTGGACTATCGCGAGTTGAATAAAGTGACTAGGAAGAATAAGTATCCTCTTCCATGGATAAATGATTTGTTTGATCAACTGAAGGGAGCAATAGAGTTCTCCCAGTTGGACCTTGCGATAGGATTTCATCAGCTCCGAGTAGCAGCTGAGAGTATTCCTAAAACGGCATTTCGGACGCCGTCTGGATTCTATGAGTGGTTGGTCATGTCATTCGGGTTGACCAATGCACCGGCATATTTTGTGGATCTTATGAATAGGGTATTCAGGGATCAATTGAATAAGTTTGTTCTTGAGTTCGTGGACAATATACTTATTTATTCGAGGATAGTAGAAGAACATAAGGAACATTTGAGAGAAGTGATGGAGGTGCTGAGAAAACACCAATTGAAAGTGAAGTTTTCTAAGTGTCACTTCTGGAGAGGGAATTGAGATTCTTGGGCCATGTTGTTTCAGAGAATGGTATTACTGTGGGCATGCGAAGGTGGCTATGGTACAAGATTGGTCTATGCCCAAGAATGCAACAAACGTGAGAAGTTTCTTGGGGTTAGCTGTATATTATCATAAGTTTATCCATGACTTCTCCAAGATAGCGGCACCGTTAACCCAGTTGACCAAGAAGAATCAAGCTTCCGTTTGGGATGAAAGGTGTGAAAATGCATTCAAGAGTCTAAAGGAAAAGTTGATGCGTGCGCCAGTGTTAGTCATTCCTAAAGAGAATGAAGAGATGACAGTATACACGGATGCATGTGGTACCAGACTAGGTGTTGTATTGATGCAAGGAGGTAGGGCTGTAGCTTATGCTAGTCGACAGCTGAAACCGCATGAGAAAAGATATCCTACCCATGATTTGGAATTGGCAGCGATCGTGTTCACATTGGAGATGTGAAGACATTATCTCTTGGGAGAAAGATTCGAGCTGTTTACCGATCATAAGTCATTAAAATACCTCTTCTCTCAGAAGGATCTAAATCTCCGATAGAAGAATGGTTAGAATTCTTGGCTTCCTATGATTTCGATATTGCATATACACCAGGAAAGGGCAATGCGATAGCTGATGCATTGAGTAGGAGACATGCCAGTTTAGGGGCTATGTTTCTTGAGTGGAAGCAACTGCAGTATATCGCAGGGTACGATTTCAGACCAAAGTGCGAATTGGATCCAGAAATGCTAGCAAGTTTGACGATCAGACCCACTTTGATTGAGCGGATTAGTTCCAGTCAGAGGGACGATCCTACCCTATTGGAAATCATCTCTAGGTTAGAGATGGGTATCGACGAGGAGATAAACAAGTATGGGCTTGATCGGGATGGATGGCTCAGAAAGAATGGGAGGCTAGTTATGCCCAATGTTAATGGATTGAGAGATGAAGTGCTTAGATAATGTCATCACTCAAAACCGATTATACATCCCGGTGGTAACAAAATGTATCGAGACATGAAGTAGACCTACTACTGGGAAGGGATGAAAAGAGACGTTGGGAAGTTTATATCCAAATGCATGAATTGCTAGCTAGTTAAAGCTGAGCAAAAGAAGCCTAGTGGTTTGTTATAACCGTTGGAAGTTCCGGAATGGAAATGGGAACAAGTCTCAGTGGATTTCATTGATGGGTTACCAAGGACTAGATCGGACCATGATAGTATTTGGGTGATTGTGGACCGATTGACCAACAGTGCAAGGTTTATACCTGTCTAGTCGAATAGAACGGCAGCTAAGCTAGCGGAACTATATATGAAGTGGGTAGTGAGATTTCATGGAGTACCCAAAGGCATTGTGAGTGACCGAGATCCGTTGTTTACTAGTGGGTTTTGGAAGAGCTTACAGGAAGCTTTAGGGTCAGAATTACATCTCAGTACCGCGAACCACCCTCAAACCGACGGTCAGACAGAGAGGGTGAATCGTATATTGGAGGATCTCTTGAGAGCTTGTATATTGGATTTTGGAGGGTCATGGGATGACCATTTGCATCTGGTTGAATTTGCATATAATAATAGTTATCAGTCTAGTATTGGTATGGCTCAATTTGAAGCTTTATATGGAAGACCATGCAACTCACCATCATGTTGGTTAGAAACCGGTGAAAAGTTTGTGCTTGGGCCAGATGTGATAAGAGAAACTTCAGACAAGATCAGGGTTATCCAACAGAGAATGAAGGCTGCTCAAGATAGGCAGAAGAATTATGCTGATAAGAAACGAAGAGAATTGAAATTCTCCTTTGGCGACTTGGTGTTTGTCAAGATTTCTCCGTTAAAGAGCGTGATTCGATTTGCTAGGAGAGGCAAGTTTAACACCAAGATTTGTTTGTCCATTCCTAGTTCTTGAACAAGTTGGAAATTTAGCATATAAAGTTGAATAACCTGACAAGATGGCGGGAGTTCACAACGTATTTCATGTTTCCCAGTTAAGGAAGTTCGTGCACGACCTCGATATGACTATTTCACCGGATCAGTTGGACGACATCGAAGTAGAACCCGAGGGGGTTGGGAACCGCAAGCCGATTCGTATTGTCGAGCATGATACGAAGCAACTTTGAAGGAAGGTGGTGAAACTGGTCAAGGTTCAGTAGGGCGAGAATAAAAATGACTGTACTTGGGGAACAGAGGAGAGTATAAGGGAATCGTATCCAAAACTCTTTGTCTGCTAAGATTTTAAATTGCGATTTAGTTATTCTACATGCTAGGATAGACGTGATGTGTTTGTAATGTATGTTTGATTGTTTGTAAATGGCTGTTAGGCATGCGGGACTCGTTGTATGCTTTAATTAGGAAATTTTGGGGAAGAAATTTCTTAAGGGGGGAGAATGCAACGACTCGCATTCTACACATCGGAGTATCGTAGAATATTTGTTTCATTTTCATACGAAGTCATATGGTTGTGTAACTCTGGGGAACGACTATTGGGGTCATTTCCAATGTTCACGATTTTTGCCGGTTTTTAAATGACCATTTTGCCCCTAGCGAATCTTGTTTTGTCCATAACTTTTGATTAGTAAGGGTTTTTGACATGAAACCACTTCCATTGGATTTAGATGATGTTTTAGCGTTCCATAGAGTGGTCACATTAGCCAAACGGGCTTACCGTTTGGGAGATATGGCTAAAATAAGGTTTAGAAGGTGAAAAACAGCTTAACCGGGCCTAATTAAGGTGATTAGCAGCTAGGCCCATGACCAATTTCAGAATTAGGGTTATAGGTGCGCCGATAGGGTTAGGAAAATCATTTCATTTCAGTTTTAAAGCCGCCACTTTCGTCCTTTAAACCCTAGCAATGGCCTCCACCTTCTAAATCACTCCCAAATCGCCTTCTAATCACTAATTAAAAAGATCTACATCAAATCAAGGCAAATCAACACCAAATCAGAGTTGGAGCTGCTGTGTTGCATAGGAAAACGCCCCAAAACAGTAGAGTTTCAGATCTAAAGTTTTATTTGTGGCTAAGGTGAGTGATTTGCATTGTTTTTCACTAATTACGACTAATTAGGGGTGATTAGTGTTAATTAGCGAAATTATACATGATAAAATTTGGGGAAAATATGTAAAAAATCTTAAATATTATTTTAGGGCTCTGATAAAAATTTGAGTTAATTTGGACATGTTTTGCTAATCCTATTGTTAATATATGATTAAGAGGATTAAGGGGAAAATCATGATTTTTGGGTATGTTTGATTTAAAATGACCTATATGCTTGATATTTTGATCTTTTTAATTGAACCCATATGTTGTTACTGTTGTTTTTGATGTTTTATGATTGATTAGAAAAGTTAGAATGGTTGAAAACGCTGTCGTATGGCGAATATGGACGATATATGCTCGCTGGAAAGTGTGCAGGGTTTCGGATCGAATCGGGTTGTGGGGCTCGGGTCGGATCGGAGAACTGAGTAGAGAACCAAAACGGATCGGAACCTAGCACAAGAGGAAGCTGGGCAAGAAGGAAGGCCATTCGCATAGAGTGGGAGTTGGTTCGGATCAGAATCAAGGGCATGGGGATCAGATCGGAAATGGTGAGGACGAACCGAACCGAGGCTGAAGAAATCGAACTAAGACGAGTTGGAGGATGGCACCCGAACCGAACCAAATGAGAGACCCAAACCGAACCGATGAGGACTAGAGTACTATGCATATTAACCAAGGCGTGGGCTATGAGCACCGAACCGAATCAGGTATGGAGTACCGAACCGAACCAGATGTACACTTTTACTTCTACGCGACGACTCTTTTGAAGACCAACTCTAATTCGACCAAAACCCGAGATGCAAAGGAAGTCCAAATGGGAGGTTGTTACTCAGGATCCAAATGGGGATCAAAGAGTTAACTTCACGAGTTGGACTTTGCTGCGGGACATGTGCAAAGGGGTTATCGATGTCTATAGGTTTGACTCACCACTGAGGAACAGATTATTGGCTATGGATCAGTGCAGTGAAGTTGTTATGACTTCAAGGGGCAGAGTGATCGTAGCAAGGCTATGAGCCAGTGTAGTGGAGTTGTCATAACTCCTTGGGGCAGAGTGGACATAGCAAAGGATTAGTGGCTATGGATCAGTGCAGTGGAGCCGTAACGACTCCATGGGGCAGAGTGATCGTAGCAAAGGATTCGGTGATCAAAGTGGTAGATATTGTATGCTTTACGCACTGAGTGAGAGATGTGAGGATAGTTGCTATATTTGATGTTTGCTATCACCATTTCATGCACACCCCCTCCCCATTATTTTTACACCATGTGTTAGTGTCACCTTAGAGTATTATACATCCTGTTGTGCTAACTCTTTGGTTGTAGGTCCAGGTTCAGGTATGGTTATCTATACCTGTTATTGTTCTGTTTTACTACTTATCGCTCTTACCAGACTTTTGTCTGATCCAAAGTTTAAGTCTCTTCTTATTACTCTGGGTGCTCTTAAATGAGCAGACTAGAGATAGGTCAGGTGATTAAGCACGAGTAGTTGTACCGGAGACGAGCAAGAGGCTCCCACGTATGATATATATATATTCTCCCTGTGTTGTTGCTGGTCATTACTTTGGGCATTAGTAGTGTACCTCTTTCTTTTGCTTTAGAAACAAAATTTCAAAGTTGTAATAATGATGTTTTGGATCATAAGCTGTATTTGAATTTCCGCTGCTATGATGGTTTAGTTTTCAGCTTATGCACTGTCTCTCCTGTTTTATGTCAAAGTTATGTTATTATTATATTTTATCCCATGCGCTGTGAGACATTCTACAAGTTCGTTGTTAGTTCAAATTCCTTTCTTTGGCGACCGTTCCATGCTGGTTGGGCATCGGCACAACGCACTTCATTGGAAATGTCGGCTAGTGCGGGGCGGGTCGTCACAATAGAGTTTGAATTATTATTTTTTATTTGTTAATTTATTTTGGTCGAGTAAAACATTAAATTTCTAATCACGAATAGTCGAAAGACGGGTGACGTAATAAAAACAAAGAAAAATCATGGAACAAAATATGTGCATTACTGCGTTCGCGTTAATTTAATTTATTCAAAAGTGTTGAAAATTTAAAACGAGCAACGTTGTTTGTCAGTCCGCGTTTCAGCCTAATGTTTGCATATCGTTCGCAAGTAATAAATCAAGTTTTCCTCCCTTTGAAGAGATATTGCATGCAAAAATATCTGATAAAAATCTAGTCTAAGATATGGCAACAGTACTTAGAGATATTGTGTTGAGATGTGGTTGCCACCTGCCTTTGCTTTGCTGTGTGTTTCAGCACTTGTCCTTGCTCCTCTGATTTGTGTACTACGTGTTGTTCTCTCTTCTACTTGGTTCCCTTCGCTGTGTTACAAAATAAGCCTACCCTTCTCTCTGTCGCTCTCCGTAAACAATGCCTCTCTATTTTTTTTATCTCACCTGATAAATTTCTTCATCCTCAAAATCGAATTATGCCCAACGTTGCTCCTTTCTTCCTCCTTACAATTCGTTTATTCCTTCAGCCAATTCCCCTTCTCCACTAAATCTGTTCGGCCTCTCCATCCCACGCCCTGCTTACCTCACCTGCGCACCGCCACGTCCACCAGCTCCACTTACCTTGCAGTTCCCTCCTGTTTTCTCCCCTCTTCCACGTAAAAACTTTTCAACCACTTCACCATAAACACATTCACCTTCCACCACACATCCGACGTTTCAGCTCCACCGCCTTGCCCATCACGTCTGCATACCCTCACCAAAGCTCATCCACCGCCAGCAAATATCAATCCATCTCAGAACGTACCGCGAACCACTGGCCTCACATCTTCCTCCCTACTCTTTAAACCCACTGCTTCACCTTATTCGGCCTTCCCCATACAAGCTTCAACTGCCATGTCACTTCCAGTCACCGCCACACTTCAATCAGCGCCATCTTCCTTTTCCACTCCACCACCTCCGGCAAGCCTCAGACTGCCGCCAGTCCCTTAAACAGCCGCTGACTCCACCAAAGTCCACGTGAAAAGTCCTTCTCCCCAACTCAAAACCATCGCTGCCTCCTTGTTGCTCACGATTTCCCTATACCAACACCACCGTACCACCTCAAGGTGCCTTAGCCACCAAACAACACTTCCAGACCCCGCTACTCTTCTTCACGTAGCCTATCCCCTCTTCTTATCCATTCAAAAATGGTTGGCTACCCTTAAGAACAGCACGCAAGCAACCCATCCCACCACCTTTCCTCTTTTTCCACCCTAGTGCATGCCAGCAAGGCCGACGCCCCCTTAGACACCCAGCAGCTCCACTATCTCTCTTTTGTACGCTCATAACACAAAGTCCCAGTCTTTCGTGTGCAGTAAAACAAAGTGTTGAAGAATAAATATATATATATATATATACATACATGCATTAGTGGATAAGAAGTAGTTGTGACGTCCATGAAAAACGGTACGAGATCATCCGAGGATTGTCGCAGTGGATACAGAGCGTTGACGGTGAAGAATTGGAAGCAATATTGGTGAGAACATTAATTTAAATTTTATTTTATGAGTAGAAAATGCTATTATGATTTATCGATCAGTTAACGATTTATGGACTACTTATGACTGGTTGCTATTGTGATGGTTGATGCATGTTTGGAAATTCTACACTGAACACTAAGCGTTAATTAACGTAACGCTTGCGCACAAAATTTGATGGTTGTTTAATTATTGCAATGCTGATGGATGAACTTGTGTCCATATGGATTGATTTTTTTTTTGGTATCACACACCCTGTAGTTGTAGAGTATATGGGAGTCGATTTGAATCTCCTTCTTATGTGAATAACGATTATTTAAGTAATAAAAACAGAAAGTCAATTAATGAATTCAAAGTTTAAATGATTTGGAAATCTAAGCCATAAATAGTTAAAATGATTTCTCATAAAAACGAAATGAGTTGGTAATGTCTTAAAATGGGTTTTGGATCCTCAAAATTTAAACAAGTTTTGAAATTTATTTAAAAGAAATTTGATTTTTGAGTTACATTAGTTTACATAAACATTTGGTTCATTTTTGTCCATCAGTTTTGAAATTAATTAGAAGAATGATTTGAGTTGTACAACTAAACATTGGTTTATATAAAAGAAAAACACTTGGTTCCATTATTTAAAAGACCATTTGTAAGCTTTAAAAACAATTAAACAAATTTAGGAATATTATATTAAGTTTTCAATGGAAATTTGAAATACGGTTTTAATTGAAATTATGAAAACCTTAATTGTGAATTTGAAAAGGATTGGACAATTCATATTTTAAATCGTTATCAAATGCATGAATACATTGAGGACATCTCTTTCAATAATATATATATATATACCAGAACGTTCTATGACGATAGAGAGGATAGTGTCTAAGGCTTGGGTTTGGAAAAAAACAGTTTCCTGCTCTCCCTGGCTATCCCTAACTGATCCGACGGACGAGATGGTTAATTTGAAATTTAATTTAGAACTATTTGAATTTGTAGTAAATTGGAATTTAACTAAACAAGCGTCGCATAGCTACCGTTCGTGAATACCAACTTCTCAATTGCAAATAGCTATAGCTTGAATGTTCAAAATTGGGTCGACATGAAACAAGAAACGCTAAATTTCTATGAACGACAACTTTTGAATAATAAAGAAATTTTCAAATTCCGATGTATGGTTTTCAAGTTATGCTTAAACAAAATTTGAAAAGATCACTATACATGCAGTTCGGCGACCGTAACTAGTAATCAAATCAAATGGATTTATTAAGTTATTAAAGATTAGGGAAATTTTTGATAAATCATATTTAAATGATTTGAGTGAAAGGTTTGAACTTTGAACCATTTTGAAACTATTTGGTTTAATAGCACTTTAAGTAGTGTTTTACCATTTCCTAGAAAATGACTTGGTTTTGAGACTTATGAACCAAGAACTATTATTCAAACTGTAAAAAAAGGGTTTTTGAAATATTTTTTTTAAGGTTTTAAAGTGATAAATATTTGTATGTGAAACTTTAAATCCAAATTTAGATTTAGTGGTTGAGAAGACGAATGGAAATGATAACGATGAATAAAGGAAATTAGAACATGGGAATTGTAAAGAAGAAACAAGATGGTAATGAAGTTTAAGGAATTTGAAATGAATCCAACCTTATTCTGAAATAAATTGGTAACGATTGGTAAGGAGATTTGGATTGAAACTATATATTCCATGGCTAATGTTTTAAGTGCAGTTATTATTTGGAAAGACCGGGATAGGATGAAAGTTTGAAAATCATTCCAAGTATTAATTCGACGTTATGAAGAAATTCAAGACTGGAGAAATGATGAATGAAGTCCGAGAATCTTTAGATTATTCGGGTGGATTGCTGATGTCTCGAATCGGGCCATACACCTGATACGAGGTTATAAGTGGCATGAGGTTTGAGTACATTTAAAGATTGTCAGATTATTGTTCCATTCAGACCTAGAATGGACTTGTATGGATTGTGTGTCTGACATTGTAATTGACAGCGTAGTACTGATTTCTGTTATCATTTATCGGATATATAGCAATAAATTATTCCCGTCTCTAAGATATATGAACTTAGAGGTTATGTATTGACAGATATCAGTGACATGTTCTGAATTGACAATGTGGAATACTCGATTTATGTAATGAGAAAATAATGATCAAAGCATGGCTTATTGTAGCCTAGCTTTTTGTATACCGTGACATCGACAAACCTCACACCTCAGATTGATGAGAAACTGGCGGTTAGGTTGTTTATATATACATAGTCTATGTTGAAAGCTGCGGTGGTGATACCACTTGTGAACTTGGGGGAATTGGGTATGTTCGTTTCCGAGTCTGGATGAAAACCAGTGATTTACCTTGAAATTTGTAGTTGGTACCTGAGTCTGGATGAAAATCGTGGGATACACTTCGCTCATGTTCCCGATTGATCTTTCGTGCCAGGAATCATCAAGTTGGAAACCCAAATCTCCAGTACGTGACCTTACGGTTTTATTTGTATACCAATGGCGACATAGTAGGATGGGGTACTATGCCGTCTAAGATTCATACATCTATTTTTGATGTTTTTTCTACACTATACACTAATAATAATATATTAGAGGATCTTCACGTATGATGGCATTTTTGGTTATTATAAAACAAAACTCGCCCATTTGGTGCGCGCTTGCATTGTGTGATGTGGGACGAGCTTATGTTAGCTTCATTTTACAAAATTCATTGCGAATTTATATGCATAGGTATTCATATAGAGTAAACCCGTTCTGCATTAGTGCCGTGGTCTGGTGAATTTCCCAACTTTGAAATAAACCCTAAAAACAACTGGTTTATGTTCTCACACCAGTCCCATGACTGATCTGGAGCTTATTGTCCTTCCATAAACTCTGGGTGCCCATAATTTTCACACGGTCAGCTAGTGGTTTAGTTTTATAGTTGTAGATCCTTGGAGCAAGATTCAAAGTGCTACCTGAGTTGGAGCTTTAAGCCAGAGTTAGAGTTTTCCACTATATCGTTTTGCTTTTCCGCTAAGGGTATATTTGTTTCCGCTGTTATATGTTGTAACTCTGATATTCCTTGTAACTTTGATGTAATATTTTTGAAATGAAATTAAAAGGTTCTGTTATTTTGTTCAAATATGTAAGTACCCATAACAATCCGTCTTTGTAAACGGTTTAAGTTGGTTTAATTACCGGCAAAAAACCGAGCAAAAAGACGGGTCGTTACAATCTAATTATTACCAAGTAGATTATTAGCCTTTACCTTACCATGTTATTAAATAACTTTCTAATCTCTTATGCAAAAAGTTGTTAATATTTAGCAAAAGTATCAATTCATGTAGTTTAGTGGGATCCTAGGATAATTGTTCACAATCTGAATACAAAATTTATAATGAGAAGTTATTACTTGCTAATGTTATATAGATAAGCCACACAAATAATGAATCCAAAGGAAGCACAACAAGGCATCAGATTAAAGGGTGAATGCTGAGACAAAAGCAAAAAATATGTGGTTTCCATTACTCAAGTATAAATTATTACTTATATTACAAGTTGCAGGATTGACGCTCGGTAACATACAAGCACAAAAGAAGTACAAAGATTGGTTTTGAATAAAGGAAAATTCTTGAACCGGATTCCTTACCTAATAGAGAAGAGTTGGTGATATGCTGAATCACGAGAGTCAAAATGTGCCTGATTTTCTTCTCTTTCTTTCGAATAACGTTTATAACATCAGTTGAATCAATGTGAATTTCTATTACCAGTCAAGAGCTTTATTGGATCCCTTCAAAACATATATTCTACCTTTTAAATTTTCAATTTGTTATCAGATAAAGTAATTTTCACATTTCAAGACTTGAAGCTTAGCCTCGTAAGAGTTAAGGCGATCAAAATTTTTGGTATTATACTCCTTATTCATAAATTGAACACACATTTTATTCAAGCTCTTTGGCACCACTTACTGAGTACATTATCATCTAATTTTTTAGGAGGATTTGGTAAGGTAGAGAATTTTCTTTTCCATTCAAAAGGGAAGTTATATGTAGGCTAGATTCACCTCCACTCATGATCAACTCTAAGTATTAACAGTTCACATAATTGTTTAACAGCTCTACATTTAGATATGCTACTTTTGTTGAAGAGTCAGGACTTATGCTTTTGTTTTTTCACGCTAATTAAGTCAAAGTAGTATGACTTCAAGCAGGAAGGTGTATTTCAAATCGATTCAGTGATTCGAAGTAAGGTAGTGCTTCCAAACAGAGGGAAGTAATCAGATAGGATGAGTTCAGGATATGAAATGACTTCAAGTTGGTAATTCTACTAAAACCAACGGAATTTGAGTTGATGCAAAGCGAAGTATCTTCAAATCGATGCAAAGAGAAGTAGCTTATGATTGATTTGAAGTAGGGATGCTTCAAATTAATGCTAAGAAGCTTCATATCAATGCGAAGTGAAGCAACTTCAGACCGATGTGAAGAAAAGTGGCATAGACTATTGTCCAAAGTAAAGTAAATCTTTTTGCGAGGTAAATACTTGAGTGATGCACATCTAAACTCAAAGCAGAATGCTTCAAAACTCGATGCAGTGCGTTCGAAGCGAAGCAAACCTTTAATATATCAAAAGGAAAAAGAAGATTATGTGATCTATAAACGGGTATAATGAGGTCTTCAAGGTCATGTTGATGGTTGTGGTTTGCTGAATACTTTGCAGAGATGGAAATTATGGTTTGATCAAGTTGTGATTCTTTGACTGGAAACTCGGGAATTAGGTTGAATTGAAGTAGCATATGATTGGCAGCTTAGGATGGAACAAGGCAGTAAGACAATGTATTGATTTAACTAAGACTCAAACTTAAGATGGAGTAGTGGATGCTCTTATTATTAGGAGTACTAAGGAATAATTGATAGCTCGGAGTAGTCTAGTTGTTGACTTAAAGTAGGCATATTGCAGGGATGCCCATTATGGCTGGTAGCAATGATCGTGTACCTTGAATCATCTAGGCAAGGAAATCTAGTTGTTATATAGTTGGGTCCTGAAGGCAAATGTGTTGAACATGTGTTTTGAAACTCGAAATAGTGTGTTCAAAGCAAGTAATCCTTTGATTGGTGGAAAATGGTTGTTTCATATGGAGATAAGAGAAGATTATGATATCCATGAAGGGGTATGGTGAGGTCTTCTGGGTTGTGTCGCTAGTTGTGGCTTGTTGGTTATTTCTACAAGGTGGAAGTCATGGCACGATGAAGTTGTGACTCTTTGATTGAAAACTCAAGAATTGTGTTAAATCGATGAATTGTATGATATGTAAATTGAGATGGAATCAGGATAACTGGATTGAGTTAGACTTGAATCTAAGATGGAGTTATGGATGCTCTTGCAATTGGGAGTGCAAGGAATCATTGATATAATGAATTGTTCTAGTTGTTGACTCAAAGTAAGTGTATTGTGGGTATCCTTATTAGGACTAACAATGATAATCGTGTACTTGGATCGCCCAAACGAGGATATATAGTTGTTGGTCATTTAGGTCCTGAAAGAAAAGCATTAAACATATGGATTTCGCAAATATAGTAGTCGAACTAGAACTGGGGTTCTCCTTTAGCGTATGGCATGAGCGAGATAGTCATATAGGTTATCAATATGTTCAAGGATTTAGAAGATGATATCCAGGTTTTGTTTGATGGATGCCACGGTTGTTATGGATGTTTTTTTTCATTCTTTTTGTAGGCTATCTCCTTTACGATAATGAAGTAGGAATTGAGAATAGGAATAGTGAAGGAGCTTTCTTAAATTTTTGTATCCTATTCTGTTTTAGTACCCACCATTGTTGTTTTTTGAGTAACATATATTACTTATTTGCTAACTCTCTGGTTGCAGGGACATGTCATGTATAAAATATAAAATTGTCTAGTTGCATATTATCTATTATAATTTTTGATGGTCTTTGTTGCTCATACCAGACATTTGTCTCATCAGGTTTTATATTTTCTTCTTATTGTCTTGGTTACTCGTTGATGTTGTTGATGTGCAGACTAGATACCAGGTATGGTGATCATGCGGTGTTTTGAAGATTGACTGGGAGGATTAGTGTATTACTCAATATTGTAGATATATTGCTTTTATTATTTTTGTGACACCCCACATTCTTTAATGTCACTCATTAAGAGAATGCATTAAGTTTCGTGAAACGTTATAGGTAAACAGAAACAGAAATATTACAAGATAGATATAAAATAGCAGCGGAATTTAAAATTTTATTAAGCAGAAAACATCATAGTTCAAAACATGGTTACATCATATGTCTGAAATGCATAAAAACCAGTACATCATTAAAACTCCTGTCTTTTACTTAAAACATCGGAGTAAAATAATAGAAGAAGCATAATCCCAAAACATAGCCTTAGTTGAGAGATATGAAATCAAGTCGTAAATCTAAAACAGCTCCAAGCAAGATGAAAGTAGAGTCCTGATCAAGCTTGAGTATCCCACCCTGAAAATCTGAGAGGAACAGAAGAGAAAGAAGAGGAAACAAAATAGGTCAGACATAAAGTCTGGTGAGTCCAGTTACTTTTAGCATATAAATAAGTAAAAGTATCATGACATGCATATAAAGTGGATAAGAGAGATAACATCATAAAAAGGCAGGTATGACAAGGTAAATATGAATAACATGATAGAGTATATTGCGCTTCTTTAGTGCTTTCTCTTTCTCTCTACACCAACACTAGTATAACCAAGATGAGATGATCCCAACAACTATAAGATGGAAGACTTAGGCGTATTTCTAGTGAGAGGTTTTAACCCCATACAATCAACAGGCAGCCTAACATATTGGAGTTACCCCTAAGGATAATAATGGGCTCCTAAACATACCAAAGTCTAGATGTACCCTAATTACTACCCCCAATCGATTATCTCCCTACTCCGTAGATACCATGTACTGTCCCCACAGAAGGATGTATTACTTCCTAAAGTGGTAACCCTTCGTTTTCAGGATGTGCATAATCATATCTACCAATGTCACGACGTCTAAACCACCTCTGCCGGACCCATGCACGCACATGACCCCGTCAGAATGCGCCGCCTACACCACCTCTTCATTTGGATCTCTTACAATCAGCCCAGTAAGCGTGCCCCGACTCCGACCTAGTTCGGAGTACTCGTTTGATACTTATATATGGGTTAATGACTGAAACAGGTCCCACACACAAGATGATACAAGCTTCCCCCTATGCTTGCATCCCCACTAGGTTTTCCACAGGTTATGCCATACCAGAGTAAAATATTCCATAACCCCACAGGTTAAGTTTGTGGTCCTATATATAAATATTACCCACCAACCCAAGATATACTTAACCCTCCCAGTGTTTCATACAATTTTACTTAACCCCTACTCAAGTTAACGTATACAATCTTTATGGATTCAACTAGGTTAAGTATTCAAGTTTTTTACCATATTCATTTATGGTTATAATGTACTAGACCTCCCACATTAAACCTACAACTTGTGGATGCTGGATATGCCGGGTGGTTCCGGGCAGACTTCTTCCACAAGTCGGGCTTAACCTCGGGTCTTAGCAGGTCATGTGTTTATGCACTTAGATGCCTCACATTAGATTCACCACCTGTGGTTGCTGGATATGCCGATTCCACCACAAGTGTAATCTAACCTCGTGTCTAAGCGCAATTACAGTTTTAATTATTGTTATTCTACACATTTCCGCTATTAACCAATTATTCCTATGTCGTTATAGGTTTTCATGCCCCTTTCCCAAGTTATGTTCATAATAACCATATGCCCCAAATTCACATTCATATATTTCATTCAAGTTATGCCCAAATTTCCAATTACAAGTAACGCCCCAATTTTACCGTTTTCCCCTCGTTCCCAATTTTAGTGCATTCGCATA
The DNA here is from genome assembly GCA_030737875.1 of Allium sativum. Taxonomy (NCBI): domain Eukaryota; kingdom Viridiplantae; phylum Streptophyta; class Magnoliopsida; order Asparagales; family Amaryllidaceae; genus Allium; species Allium sativum. Next base: position 803,673,710 of record CM060909.1, on the reverse strand, counting down.
TTTCAGCGGCTTGCCTAGCCTCGAAGGTAGCCTGGATATAAAAATAAAAGGGGAAAAGATGAAGAGAAGAGGACAGGAATAATCACTATCAAGATTGACATATAATGGTAGAAATAGGCGTAAACATATAGTGACATAATGACAAGATAGGTGTATAGGAACAGATCTGATGAACATGTGACAACGGAACTAATTCTAACATAATAGGGACATCATAAAAAGGCATGATAAGATCTAAACAATGAATTGGATCAACTAACAATGGCAGATCTTACATGATAAATAGGTATAGGCTTAGATCTAGTTCATAGTCATGTCAGAATAACATAAATACACAGGTTATAGCAGATCTGATATGATTCAATTAGTCACAGGCTTAGATCCAAGTTATAGTCATGTCAAGATTAACTTTTGATTATTTAGATCTAAAATTAACATAGACTCACTGTGATTGGATTTATAGAAATAGAAAAGGGATTGCTGATGTTGAATCACATATCTCTAAACTTGAATGACTTGATTTCTAAAGAAGAAAAGACTTGATTTAATTTGGGCAGAGGCAACATCTATGAAACGACCCGAACTTCCCCGGTAAGGAAAGCCCAGATTGAATTGATAAAAACACACAAAAGAACGCAAACAAAAGAACAATTCATTGTAAATTACAACAATTCATCAGAATACAAGAATATACAAAGTATAAACAAATAATATACATCAGAAAAATATCAGAGATTACAATACATTACATAGCAGCGGAAAATAATACAATACATAACTGAAGGAGATATACGGATACAAAGCTTTCCGGATATCATTCCAGCTGTAAAGTAGGATCCTGTGAATATAAATCTGCAAAACCAAAACTACTAGCTGCCCGTGTCAAAATAAGGGCACCCAGAGTTTAGGTTAAGAACAATAAACTCCGGGTCAGTCATGTGACTGGTGTGAGAACTAAAACGGTTATTAATCTTTATTTTAAGGTTCGGTAAATCAAGGGACCACGCCGTATAACACGGGACGGGTTTCCTCCCAAGAATACCAGTGCATAAAACAACAACGCAATGATGAATAAAGAAAAGTGAAGCTATTGTAAGACCCATGTCCCATCACACAATGCAACGCAAGCTGGAGGATTGGGTTTTACCATAAAATAGCCAAAGAATGCTTGATACGTTAAAACAAATCATTTGATACTATTATAAGTGCATAGTGTATAAAACAATTTCAATCATAAATATCAATCATAGACGGCATGGGTACCATATATCATGTCGCCAATACTAGGCTCTACAATCAAAACCGCAAATGTCACGTATTGGAAGCTGGATTTCCATCTGTCAACCGAGGCAAAAGATAGTCCTCTACCGATTCGAGACTGTCTAACAGAACGCATCATCCCTTGGATCGTCAGGGTCGGTCCACCGATGTGGATTATTATGCCTGAACACTACGTTTCCCCGCCCTTTGGGGTGTAAATGAACCAACAAATGACTCCATCGGCTTCACATAGTCACCGATATATTTGAGTCGCCTCGCAACAGCAACAACCACATAAGTCAAACTCGTCAGGGAGTGTAAAACCACTGACGCCACTTTTAGCTAGAAGGAAATGCATGCCCTCCCTGATGTCCTCTCCCGTTTCTGGGTCACAACCGGGGTGTGAGGCTAGCGAATCAACGTTACACAAAGCTATGCCACACAGGCTGTGCTTTAATCATCATCCACAAGACTTTGCTTTTCAACAGAAGCCTTGATCAACTACCACTTAGGCATGCCACACAGGCAATTCACTCCATGCGTTTGATATCTATCAATATATAACCCCTGAGCTCGTACGTCTCAGAGAAGGGCGTTAAGCAAGAGAATAAATTCTCCACCGCCAAACAGATATATATTAAATAGAAATCAACCACACAGAATAAAATCCAATGTCAGACACACGGTCCATTTACAAGTTCGTTCTGGGTCTGAACGAAACCGGAGGCACCTGGTACCTCGCATCTCCATCGATCTCCAAGTACGTCTGGACGACCACTAACTGATTCCCTCCTCTTGGGTGTACAGCCCAATTAAGATCATCAGTAATCACCCAAACGACGTGAAGACCTCCGGTCTTCAACCACCATCTTCATCCTCGACACCACGTCGAATCAGTTATTCAGAATGGGTCGAACCCGGTCTTTCTGAATAACTCGCGTATATAATAAACAAGTGTTACACAAACACAACATACGCCTCATTCCAATTCATCAGTCACTAACCTTAAATTAGCAAGAGAATAATTCCCCAAATATTAACCCTGAAGGCCGAAACCAACATCAGATCAATACCCAGGAAACCATTCTTCTTAGCTAACCGACAGTTAGTTTCTAAATTTCACATTCTTAGGGAAAGGTTCCCATTAATTTTATCAAAGATAAATTCTTTGAATTTATTCTTTAATCTTCTTTTGAATATCGATTCAACTAGTTGGGATTAACGAACCTTACCGAAGTAATCATTTGTTTTAATTTCCCAATCCCAACCTATTTATCCCATGAAGTAAAACTGGCCATACTTCATATCTAATACCATGGTGTTATCGGTAAATTCAATTACCATTTCATGTTCAAATCTAATTAAAGATTTAACTCTCGCCTGGAGCAAAACTGGTGATACTCCATTCTCGATCATTTCAATCTAATTGAAGATTCATTAAAACTCCACTTAGTTTTAATCTTCCTGTCTTTAACTGGGTTAAAGAACCAATGTCATTTAAAACACGGTTCACGATAAACCCAAAATCACATTCCATTCTATCAGCCTTTAACCGTAAAATAGCAAGTGAGCAATTCCCTAAGTATTAACACCGAAGGCCGAAACCAACATCAGATCAATACCCAAGAAACCATTCAACTTAACTAATCTCCAGTTAGATTCTGATTTTCTTAACTCAGTTGGGTCTAAGAACAGTATTATTGAAGATACCGTTCACGACAACCCAAAATCACATTCCATTAATTATCGGGTTAAAGAACAAGTGTTATTTAAAACACCGTTCACGATAAACCCAAAAATCAATTCAAATTCAATTCCAATTAAATACCATTTAATTGGTACACTTCATTAAATCTAAATAAAAAGATTTAATCTTTTTCTCAACTGGGTTTAAGAACAGTGTTAGTGAAGACACCATTCACGATAAACACAAATCACATTTGATACTAAATACAAGGCTCTGAATAGAAAATATATCGGCTTATATTCAATATCAAATTCTACGACCAACAAATATCGTATTGGAAATAACGATATAAATATATCTTTCAAATTTCCAGAACAATATTTATATACTCACGAAATCCAACATCGAAATATTCCAAAACCAATTTCGATTCAAATGCATTCCAACTCAATTATTGGAAATTCTGGTTACTTTTAAAACCATTTCAAATCCACCTTATTTATTTAAAAATAAATAAATTATTATTCTAGTTCAAAACTAGTTCATTTCGATAAAAATCTATTTTTATCTTTTCAAATATGGGGTCTTTCATCCCAATTCTTCACAAATCATTTCTTATGATTTTACACAAATTATTACTATTTTTAATAATTTTATCAAGGCCCGTACAGTCGATTTCCATCAACAGCCATCGAACTGCACTTACAGCGACCTTTTCCCAATTTGATTTGGACATAATTCCAAATCCAACCGTTAGATTTCAAATCTCTAATATTCGTTAGAAAGCTCTTTTCGATATAAACCCAACGGTTCCGGTTTTAGGAGAATCCGACGGTTGGATCTCCCGCAATATCCATTCGAAGTTAATGGTCGAAATTCGCGAACTGCCGCGGCGCGGCGCGTTCTATTCAGGCCATTATATATATAATATATATTATATATATAATATATATATTATATATATTTCGTTGATTTCCTTTTAAAACATATTTTATAAATCGTTTTAAATTCATTTTCAAAACGATTTCAACTTCATTTCAAATTCAAATCAAAATTGAATTTTTCCTTATAAATTCGTTTTAAATTCATTTCGAATTGATTTCAATTCAAATCGATTTTTAATTCAATTTCAATTCGTTTACAATTCAATTTGAATTTTAAATTTATTCAATTTCAATTCGAGTTCATTTCTATTCAATTTCAATTCGAATTCAATTATATTCAATTTCAATTCGAATTCAATTCTGTTCAATTTCAATTCTATTCAATTTCAATTCGAATTCAATTCTATTCAATTTCAATTCGAATTCATTTCTGTATATTCGATTTTGAAATCACTTTCAGTATTCCTTATAAAATCGACAAAATTCCCGTTCGTGTTAAAATGGCGTGTAACTACTTAACACGGCTTCACATTTCAATATTCAAAGAATATTATTTTTAAATTATTCGATAATTCTGATCTGGAATCAGACACAGCCAATTACCATATAATTTCAGTTATATGGATTTCATCAAATTCATATATACAACAATGACGATAAACAATCAACCATCATCCAAAGTGCATTCTACACTGTATAAGCATCAAATATAAATATTTAACGCTTATAACAGCCTGTCAATCAATCGATCGACATACAACTAATTATTGGGATTAGTGTATGTCATATATCATCCCAATACCCGTGTGGGGTTTTCAAACAATCAAACACAGATTTTATTTATGTAGTTGGGCGATGTGTAAAGTTTATCGTCCCAATCAGTATCAGTCAAATGTGTGTATATAAACAAATCGTCCGATTTGTTTATATTTATTTCATTTTAAATACACGTTAAAAATTCTATTTTCAACTATAAAATATTTTTAACTATATAAATATTTTATTTCATTTCACATCACATCACACAATCAACTACACATCAAAATCAAACAAACAAGCATACAAGCCGTCCATGGTCTGTGGACGACGGGTGTCGGGTGCTACTAAACACCGTCTGCACCCTAGTATATATTTTAACTAGAAAAAGAAAATTAAAGGTGATAAGTTCTCACTGACAAGCTAAACCAACGCCACGACTCTTCTTAGTAGAAATCTTCGTCGTGCTCGCCTTTTGTCAATTTCGTTGCCCGTAGCCACTACATATATAAAAATCATAATTTTATTTCAATGCTATAAAAAATCACATTTTTATTATGATGTTTATATTTTAAACCAATGTTTATATTTTTAAACATCACATTTTTATAATGCTATTTTCAATATAAAAATTATATTTTTATATTGCTACTTATATAAAAATCAGATTTTAACCATCGTTATATATGTATGTATATATATATATATATACACATATATAAGTCTAATCTTTATCATCGTTTAAAAACCAAATCTTTACTTTCATAAAAATCATACCTTTTTGTTTTTAAAGTTCAAATCTTTTTGTTTTTAAAGTTCAAATCTTTTTGTTTTTAAAGTTCAAACCTTTTAAAGTTCAAATCTTTATATTTTTAAAGTTCATATTCTTTATATTTTATAAAGCTATGCTATTTATATATTTTAAAACAAGGTTATTTATATTTTATAAAACAACTTCATATATATTTTATATAAAAACTACTTCGTATATATTTTATTTACTGAAAAATATTGATGCTAATTGCATTTTTCAAAACAAATTTTTTTATAAGGTAATTTATCAATTAAATAAGTGATAACTCATTCCACACAACCTCGAAGAACCCAAATCGCCTCCGAACTGCTAGCCCCCGCCCTCCCTTTTGGTTGCTCCAACGCTGAACCGTGTGTAGTACGATGGCGACGGCATCGCTCTCGAGCTCGAGCGGAGGACAAGATTGTCTACGATGGAGGAGGAAGTAGAGCAGGCGAATCGGGGCACTCCGTTGGGCGATGAGCTGTGAACGACGGAGAGAGGAGTTTCCTTCGATTAGAGTAGGGAGAGAGAGGGAGGATCGGATGGGGTTGGTCGCGATGGAGGGAAGGTCAGGCGGTGTGCGGTTTCCGTCGATGGAGTGGCACGATGGAAGGGTTCGCAAGTGTTTTTTTTCTTTCTGAATGAAGAACGTGGGGGAGGAGGAAAGGATATAGGGGTTGAGTTTATATAAATATATATATATATATATTATTTTATTTTCTAAAAAGCAACTTTTTATTTCGACCTCGAAATCGAACTCACCGACTGTCGTCTATAGCTAATTACCCCCATTCCGAACACAATGGGATATGTATCGTAAGCTGATTCGATCGTTTCGATCAGTTTTCATCAAAATCAACATATAACTCTATATATTGAATTTGGACGTGCATTTCAATTTACCGGGGCCACATACTAACTAGAAAAATTCCCGAAAAATATTTTCAAGCTTCGTATTGACGATATGGTCCTATCAAAACTAATTTCATCAAATTCTGAGACCGTGTGAAAAATGGCCATTTTCCAATCAATTAAAATCAACTGAAACTGGTCAAATGCGTTTTCCTTCGCCACGCTCACATATTGATTCGAAAATTTATGAAAATTGGAATCTAGCAATAATCTGACATCGTGGATCCAACAAAAGTAGTTTCTTCGAAAACCGAGGTCGTTTGCAAAATGGCTATTTTTAAGGGCCGAAATTCCATAGTGACTATTCCAAATTTTCAACTGGGCATAACTTCTTATCCCCGCTATGAAATTTCAATTTTTCGGATTTGTTGGAAATATATTCTCAATTAGATTCTAATATTTTTGGTTTCGCTAAAATCCGGTTTGTTTTGCACTCGGTACGTTCATTTGAACTTTGAAATCGAATTTTCGAACTACCGCGCCATTTTCAATTCCTTTTTTATATATAAATAAATATTTATATTCTAATGATGATCTATATAAATATATACGTTCGAATTCTATTCAAAATAAATTTCTCGTCGTTATTATTTAAAATAATTCAATTTAAATAATCAAAATTCGCTAAAATTTCCAAAATAAAAATTTTAAATTGGCTCAGATTTCCGGGTTATTACAATCTCCCCCACTTAAAACTTTTCATCCCTAAAAAGGAACGAAGCCGAAAGTTGTTTAATAAACCAACTCCACTTTCATTATGTTTATTACGGCTTAAGTTCTTCAACTTTTCAGTTTCCAAGAACTTTTCAAATTCCTCAAAAATTTGGCTAACACCCTAAATTTTCGAAAAATTTCGCCATAACCTCCCCTGCACCGGGGACTTCAGGATATTTCATATAGCCTCCCATGGCCTTCTTCAATCCAAAAGAAAAAGAAAAGGCCAATCGGCTCATAAAATCATCATCACCCAAACAAAACAGTAAATTATGGTAAACATGTACCTATTTGTCGGGCAAACAATTTTATTCTTCTGCTCTAGCCTCCTTGCTATGACCTGTTCAATGTAAGTACATGTATATGCAAGCAAATGCAACTAATTTTCAATACAACTCACTATTTGATTCAATTGGGCTAAAGGTTCGACATTTAATGAATCAAACAATAATCAAACAACACAACCAGCAATCAATTAGTTGATTAACGTTTCAAATTCGTAACTTTGATATATAGTAAAAAAAATCCAATTTTTGGTGCCAAATCATAACAATAGGCCCTATATAATTTTGGTTCTCACACCAGTCTAATGGAAATATATAGATATCACACCTTCGAAACTCGAATACCAATTCTGATGATGTCTAGACTATCATCCAAGTCGTCTCCGGGCGACTAGAGTGTGATTCTATATCTATCCAGTATATTAAAACTTCAAATACACGCGGATTAGACGTATACGCAAAATCTTTATATACTGGACTGTCCAAATCAATATAAAATTAATAATCAAATACGAATAACTGATTTAAATTTTCAATACAAAATTTGTTTCATTTTTAAAATATACTCTTCACACTCGTTCTAGGATACTACTACTCCCATCTCTAACGAGTCATTCTTATTGGATATTACTAATCCAATTCTGATGAATTATTTCGTATGGTTCTAATGTGTCTTGTTCTCTGAGCTTTGTAAACCAGAGCTCTGATACCAAAATGAAACGACCCGAACTTCCCCGGTAAGGAAAGCCCGGATTGAATTGAGAACAACACACAAAAGAACGCAAACAGAAGAACATTTCATTGTTAATTACAACAATTCATCAGAATACAAGAATATACAGAGTATAAACAAATAATATACATCAGAAAAATATCAGAGATTACAATACATTACATTGCAGCGGAAAATAATACAATACATAACTGAAGGAGATATACGGATACAAAGCTTTCCGGATATCATTCCAGCTGTAAACCAGGATCCTGTGAATATAAATCTGCAAAACCAAAACTACTAGCTGTCCGTGTCAAAATAAGGGCACCCAGAGTTTAGGTTAAGAACAATAAACTCCAGGTCAGTCATGTGACTGGTGTGAGAACTAAAACAGTTATTAATCTTTATTTTAAGGTTCGGTAAATCAAGGGACCACGCCGTATAACACGGAACGGGTTTCCTCCTAAGAATACCAGTGCATAAAACAACAGCGCAATGCTAAATAAAGAAAAATGAAGCTATTATAAGACCCTGGTCCTATCACACAATGCAACGCTAGCCAGAGGATAGGGTTTTACCTTATAATAGCCAAAGAATGCTTGATACGTTAAAACAAATCACTTGATACTATTATAAGTGCATAGTGTATAAAACAATTTCAATCATAAATATCAATCATAGACGGCATGGGTACAATATATCATGTCGCCAACACTAGGCTCTACAATCAAAACCGCAAATGTCACATATTGGAAGCTGGATTTCCATCTGTGAACCGAGGCAAAAGATAGTCCTCTACCGATTCGAGACTGTCTAGCCCGAGTCTCAGGAACAGAATGCATCATCCCTTGGATCGTCAGTGCCGGTCCACCGATGTGGATTATTATGCCTGAACGCTACGTTTCCCCGCCCTTTGGGGCGTAAATGAGCCAACAAATGACTCCATCGGCTTCACATAGTCACCGATATATCTAAGGCGCCTCGCAACAGCAACAACCACATAGTCAAACTCGTCAGGGCGTGTAAAACCACTGACGCCACTTTTAGCTAGAAGGAAACGCATGCCCACCCTGATGTCCTCTCCCGTTTCTGGTTCACAACCGGGGTGTGAGGCTCGCGAATCAACGTTTCACAAAGCTATGCCACACAGGCCGTCCTTTGATCATCAACCACAAGGCTTTGCTTTTCAACAAAAGCCTTGATCAACTGCCACTTAGGCATGCCACATAGGCAATTCACTCCATGCGTTTGATATCCATCAATATATAACCCCTGAGCTCGTACGTCTCAGAGAAGGGCGTTAAGCAAGAGAATAAATTCTCCGTCGCCAAACAGATATATATTAAATAGAAATCAACCACACAGAATAAAATCCAATGTCAGACACACGGTCCATTTACAAGTTCGTTCTGGATCTGAACGAAACCGGAGGCACCTGGTACCTCGCATCTCCATCGATCTCCAAGTACGTCTGGACGACCACTCGCTGATTCCCTCCTCTTGGGTGTACAGCCCAATCAAGATCATCAGTAATCACCCAAACGACGTGAAGACCTCGGTCTTCAACCACCGTCTTCATCCTCGACACCACGTCGAATCAGTTATTCAGAATGGGTCGAACCCGGTCTTTCTGAATAACTCGCGTATATAATAAACAAGTGTTACACAAACACAACGTACGCCTCATTCCAATTCATCAGTCACTAACCGTAAATTAGCAAGAGAATAATTCCCCAAATATTAACCCCGAAGGCTGAAACCAACATCAGATCAATACCCAGGAAACCATTATTCTTAGTTAACCGACAGTTAGTTTCTAAATTTCACATTCTTAGGGAAAGGTTCCCATTAATTTTATCAAAGATAAATTCTTTAAATTTATTCTTTAATCTTCTTTTGAATATCGATTCAACTAGTCGGGATTAACGAACCTTACCGAAGTAATCATTTGTTTTAGTTTCCCAATCCCAACCTATTCATCCCATGAAGTAAAACTGGCCATACTTCATATCTAACACCATGGTGTTATCGATAAATTCAATTACCATTTCACGTTCAAATCTAATTAAAGATTTAACTCTCGCCTGGAGCAAAACTGGTGATACTCCATTCTCGATCATTTCAATCTAATTGAAGATTCATTAAAACTCCACGTAGTTTTAATCTTCCCGTCTTTAACTGGGTTAAAGAACTAATGTCATTTAAAACACGGTTCACGATAAACCCAAAATCACATTCCATTCTATCAGCCTTTAACCGTAAAATAGCAAGTGAGCAATTCCCTAAGTATTAACACCGAAGGCCGAAACCAACATCAGATCAATACCCAAGAAACCATTCAACTTAACTAATCTCCAGTTAGTTTCTGATTTTCTTAACTTAGTTGGGTCTAAGAACAATATTATTGAAGACACCGTTCACGACAACCCAAAATCACATTCCATTAATTATCGGGTTAAAGAACAAGTGTTATTTAAAACACCGTTCACGATAAACCCAAAAATCAATTCAAATTCAATTCCAATTAAATACCATTTAATTGGTACACTTCATTAAATCTAAATAAAAAGATTTAATCTTTTTCTCAATTGGGTTTAAGAACAGTGTTAGTGAAGACACCATTCACGACAAACCCAAATCACATTTGATACTAAATACAAGGCTCTGAATAGAAAATATATCGGCTTATATTCAATATCAAATTCTACGACCAACAAATATCGTATTGGAAATAACGATATAAATATATCTTTCAAATTTCCAGAACAATATCTGTATAATCACGAAATCCAACATCAAAATATTCCAAAACCAATTTTGATTCAAATCCATTCCAACTCAATTATTGGAAATTCTGGTTACTTTTAAAACCATTTCAAATCCACCTTATTTATTTAAAAATAAATTATTATTCTAGTTCAAAACTAGTCCTTTTCGATAAAAATCTATTTTTATCTTTTCAAATATGGGGTCCTTCATCCCAATTCTTCACAAATCATTTCTTATGATTTTACACAAAATATTACTATTTTTAATAATTTTATCAAGGCCCGTACAGTCAATTTCCATCAACGGCCATCGAACTGCACTTACAACGACCTTTTCCAAATTTTATTTGGACATAATTCCAAATCCAACCGTTAGATTTCAAATCTCTAATACTCGTTAGAAAGCTCTTTTCGATACGAACCCAACGGTTCCGGTTTTAGGAGAATCCGACGGTTGGATCTCCCGCAATATCCATTCGAAGTAAATGGTCGAAATTCACAAACTGTAGCGGCGCGGCGCGTTCTATTCAGGCCATTATATATATAATATGTATATATTATATATATTTCGTCGATTTCCTTTTAAAACGTATTTTATAAATCATTTTAAATTCATTTTCGAAATGATTTCAACTTCATTTCAAATTCAAATCAAAATTGAATTTTTCCTTATAAATTCGTTTTAAATTTATTTCGAATTGATTTCAATTCAAATCGATTTTTAATTCAATTTCAGTTCGTTTTCAATTCAATTTGAATTTTAAATTTATTCAATTTCAATTCAAATTCATTTCTATTCAATTTCAATTCGAATTCAATTCTATTCAATTTCAATTCGAATTCAATTCTACTCAATTTCAATTCGAATTCAATTCTATTCAATTTCAATTCGAGTTCAATTCTATTCAATTTCAATTTGTATTCATTTCTATATATTCGATTTTGAAATCACTTTCAATATTCCTTATAAAATCGACAAAATTCCTGTTCTTGTTAAAATGGCGTGTAACTACTTAACACGGCTTCACATTTCAATATTCAAAGAATATTATTTTTAAATTATTCGATAATTCTGAACTGGAATCAGACACAGCCAATTACCATATAATTTCAGTTATATGGATTTCATCAAATTCATATATACAACAATGACGATAAACAATCAACCTTCATCCAAAGTGCATTGTACACTATATAAGCATCAAATATAAATATTTAACGCTTATAACAGCCTGTCAATCAATCGATCGACATACAACTAATTATTGGGATTAGTGTATGTCATATATCATCCCAATACCCGTGTGGGGTTTTCAAACAATCAAACACAGATTTTATTTGTGCAGTTGGGCGATGTGTAAAATTTATCGTCCCAATCAATATCAGTCAAATGTGTGTATATAAACAAATCGTCCGATTTGTTTATATTTATTTCATTTTAAATACACGTTAAAAATTCTATTTTCAACTATAAAATATTTTTAACTATATAAATATTTTATTTCATTTCACATCACATTACACAATCAACTACACATCAAAATCAAACAAACAAGCATACAAGTCGTCCATGGTCTGTGGACGACGGGTGTCGGGTGCTAATAAACACCGTCTACATCCTAGTATATATTTTAACTAGAAAAAGAAAATTAAAGGTGAGAAGTTCTCACCGACAAGCTAAACCAACGCCACGACTCTTCTTATGTAGAAATCTTCGTCGTGCTCGCCTTTTGTCAATTTCGTTGCCCATAGCCACTACATATATAAAAATCGTATTTTTATTTCAACGCTATAAAAAATCACACTTTTATTATGATGTTTATATTCTAAATCAATGTTTATATTTTTAAACATCACATTTTTATAACGCTATTTTCAATATAAAAATTATATTTTTATATTGCTACTTATATAAATCAGATTTTTACCATCGCTATATATATATAAATCTGATCTTTGTCATCGTTTAAAAACCAAATGTTTACTTTCATAAAAATCATACCTTTTTGTTTTTAAAGTTCAAATCTTTTTGTTTTTAAAGTTCAAATCTTTTTGTTTTTAAAGTTCAAACCTTTTTGGTTTTAAAGTTCAAATCTTTTTGTTTTTAAAGTTCAAACCATTTAAAGTTCAAATCTTTATATTTTTAAAGTTCATATTCTTTATATTTTATAAAGCTATGCTATTTATATATTTTAAAAACAAGGTTATTTATATTTTATAAAAACAACTTCATATATATTTTATATAAAAACTACTTCGTATATATTTTATTTACTGAAAAATATTGATGCTAATTGCATTTTTCAAAACAATTTTTTTTTATAAGGTAATTTATCAATTAAATAAGTGATATACCTTTCATCAGCTAACTCGTTCCAGGCAACTTCGAAGAACCCAAATCGCCTCCGAACTGCTAGCCCCCGCCCTCCCTTTTGGTTGCTCCAACACTGAACAGTGCGGAGTACGATGGCGACGGCATCGCTCTCGAGCTCGAGAGGAGGACGAGATTGTCTGCGATGGAGGAGGAAGTAGAGCAGGCGAATCGGGGTACTCCGTTGGGCGATGAGCCGTGAACGACGGAGGGAGGAGTTTCCTTCAATTAGAGAAGGGAGAGAGAGGGAGGATCGGAGGGGGTTGGTCGCGACGGAGGGAAGGTCTGGCGGTGGGCGGTTTCCGTCGATGGAGGGGCGCGATGGAAGCGTTCACAGGGTTTTTTTTTTCCTTTCTGAATGAAGAACGTGGGGGAGGAGGAAAGGATATAGGGGTTGAGTTTATATAAATTTTTATATATATTATTTTATTTTCCAAAAAGCAACTTTTTATTTTGACCTCGAAATCGAACTCAACGACTGTCGTCTATAGCTAATTACCCCCATTCCGAACACAATTGGATATGTATCGTAAGCTGATTCGATCGTTTCGATCAATTTTCGTCAAAATCAACATATAACTCTATATATTGAATTTGGACGCGCATTTCAATTTACCGGGGCCACATACTAACTACAAAAATTCCCAAAAAATATTTTCTAGCTTCGTATTGACGATACGGTCCTATCAAAACTAATTTCGTCAAATTCTGAGACTGTTTGAAAAAAGGCCATTTTCTAGTCGATTAAAATCAACTGAAGCTGGTCAAACGCATTTTCCTTCGCCACGCTCACATATTGATTCGAAAAATTATGAAAATTGGAATCTAGTAATAATTTGACATCGTGGATCCAACAAAAGTGGTTTCGTCGAAAACCGAGGTCGTTTGCAAAATGGCTATTTTTAAGGGCCGAAATTCCATAGCGACTATTCCGAATTTTCAACTGGGCATAACTTTTTATCCCCGCTATGAAATTTCAATTTTTCGGATTCGTTGGAAAGATATTCTCAATTAGATTTTAATATTTTTGGTTTCGCTAAAATCCGGTTTGTTTTGCACCCGGTACATTCATTTGAACTTTGTAATCGAATTTTCGAACTACCGCACCATTTTCAATTCCTTTTATATATATAAATAAATATTTATATTCTAACGACGATCTATATAAATATATACGTTCGCATTCTATTTAAAATAAATTTCTCGTCATTATTATTTAAAATATTTCATTTTAAATAATCAAAATTCGCTAAAATATCCAAAATAAAAATTTTAAATTGACTCAGATTTCCGGGTTATTACAATCTCCCCCACTTAAAACTTTTCGTCCCGAAAAGGAACGAAGCCGAAGTTGTTTAATAAACCAACTCAACTTTCATTATTTTTATTACGGCTTAAGTTCTTCAACTTTTCAGTTTCTAAGAACTTTTCAAATTCCTCAAAAATTTGGCTAACACCCTAAATTTTCGAAAAATTTCGCCATAACCTCCCCTGCACCGGGGACTTCGGGATATTTCATATAGCCTCCCATGGCCTTTTTCAATCCAAAAGAAAAGGAAAAAGCCAAGCGGCTAGCCAATCGGCTCATAAAATCATCATCACCCAAACAAAACAGTAAATTATGGTAAACATATACCTATTTGTAGGGCAAACAATTTTATTCTTCTGCTCTAGCCTCCTTGCTATGACCTGTTCAATGTAAGTACATGTATATACAAGCAAATGCGACTAATTTTCAATACAACTCACTATTTGATTCAATTGGGCTAAAGGTTCGACATTTAATGAAACAAACAATAATCAAACAACACAACCAGCAATCAATTAGTTGATTAACGTTTCAAATTCGTAACTTTGATATATAGTAAAAAAATCCAATTTTTGGTGCCAAATCATAACAATAGGCACTATATAATTTTGGTTCTCACACCAGTCAAATGGAAATATATAGATATCACACCTTCGAAACTCGAATACCAATTCTGATGATGTCTAGACTATCATCCAAGTCGTCTCCGGGCGACTAGAGTGTGATTCTATATCTATCCGGTATATTAAAACTTCAAATACACGCGGATCAGACGTATACGCAAAATCTTTATATACTGGATTGTCCAAACCAATATAAAATTAATAATCAAATACGAATAATTGATTTAAATTTTCAAAACAAAATTTGTTTCATTTTTAAAATATACTCTTCACACTCGTTCTAGGATACTACTACTCCCATCTCTAACGAGTCATTCTTATTGGATATTACTAATCCAATTCTGATGAATTCTTTCGTATGGTTCTAATGTGACTTGTTCTCTGAGCTTTGTAAACCAAAGCTCTGATACCAAAATGAAACGACCCGGACTTCCCCGGTAAGGAAAGCCCTGATTGAATTGAGAACAACACACAAAAGAACGCAAACAGAAGAACATTTCATTGTTAATTACAACAATTCATCAGAATACAAGAATATACAGAGTATAAACAAATAATATACATCAGAAAAATATCAGAGATTACAATACATTACATAGCAGCGGAAAATAATACAATACATAACTGAAGGAGATATACGGATACAAAGCTTTCCGGATATCATTCCAGCTGTAAACCAGGATCATATGAATATAAATCTGCAAAACCAAAACTACTAGCTGCCCGTGTCAAAATAAGGGCACCCAGAGTTTAGGTTAAGAACAATAAACTCCGGGTCAGTCATGTGACTGGTGTGAGAACTAAAACAGTTATTAATCTTTATTTTAAGGTTCGGTAAATCAAGGGACCACGCCGTATAACACAGAACGGGTTTCCTCCTAAGAATACCAGTGCATAAAACAACAGCGCAATGCTAAATAAAGAAAAATGAAGCTATTATAAGACCTCGGTCCCATCACACAATGCAACGCTAGCCGGAGGATAGGGTTTTACCTTATAATAGCCAAAGAATGCTTGATACGTTAAAACAAATCATTTGATACTATTATAAGTGCATAGTGTATAAAACAATTTCAATCATAAATATCAATCATAGACGGCATGGGTACCATATATCATGTCGCCAATACTAGGCTCTACAATCAAAACCGTAAATGTCACGTATTGGAAGCTGGATTTCCATCTGTGAACCGAGGCAAAAGATAGTCCTCTACCGATTCGAGTCTGTCTAGCCCGAGTCTCAGGAACAGAATGCATCATCCCTTGGATCGTCAGGGCCGGTCCACCGATTTGGATTATTATTCCTGAACACTACGTTTCCCCGCCCTTTGGGGCGTAAATGAGCCAACAAATGACTCCATCGGCTTCACATAGTCACCGATATATCTTAGGCGCCTCGCAACAGCAACAACCACATAAGTCAAACTCGTCAGGGCGTGTAAAACCACTGACGCCACTTTTAGCTAGAAGGAAACGCATGCCCTCCCTGATGTCCTCTCCCGTTTCTGGTTCACAACCGGGGTGTGAGGCTCGCGAATCAACGTTACACAAAGCTATGTCACACAGGCCGTGCATTGATTATCAACCACAAGACTTTGCTTTTCAACAGAAGCCTTGATCAACTGCCACTTAGGCATGCCACACAGGCAATTCACTCCATGCGTTTGATATCCATCAATATATAACCCCTGAGCTCGTACGTCTCAGAGAAGGGCGTTAAGCAAGAGAATAAATTCTCAATCGCCAAATAGATATATATTAAATAGAAATCAACCACACAGAATAAAATCCAATGTCAGATACACGGTCCATTTACAAGTTCGTTCTGGGTCTGAACGAAACCGGAGGCACCTGGTACCTCGCATCTCCATCGATCTCCAAGTACGTCTGGACGACCACTAACTGATTCCCACCTATTGGGTGTACAGCCCAATCAAGATCATCAGTAATCACCCAAACGATGTGAAGACCTCCGGTCTTCAACCACCGTCTTCATCCTCGACACCACGTCGAATCAGTTATTCAGAATGGGTCGAACCCGGTCTTTCTGAATAACTCGCGTATATAATAAACAAGTATTACACAAACACAACGTACGCCTCATTTCAATTCATCAGTCACTAACCGTAAATTAGCAAGAGAATAATTCCCCAAATAATAACCCTGAAGGCCGAAACCAACATCAGATCAATACCCAGGAAATCATTCTTCTTAGCTAACCGACAGTTAGTTTCTAAATTTCACATTCTTAGGGAAAGGTTCCCATTAATTTTATCAAAGATAAATTCTTTAAATTTATTCTTTAATCTTCTTTTGAATTTCGATTCAACTAGTTGGGATTAACGAACCTTACCGAAGTAATCATTTGTTTTAATTTCCCAATCCCAACCTATTCATCCCATGAAGTAAAATTGGCCATACTTCATATCTAACACCATGGTGTTATCGGTAAATTCAATTACCATTTCACGTTCAAATCTAATTAAAGATTTAACACTCGCCTGGAGCAAAACTGGTGATACTCCATTCTCGATCACTTCAATCTAATTGAAGATTCATTAAAACTCCACTTAGTTTTAATCTTCCTGTCTTTAACTGGGTTAAAGAACCAATGTCATTTAAAACACGGTTCACGATAAACCCAAAATCACATTCCATTCTATCAGCCTTTAACCGTAAAATAGCAAGTGAGCAATTCCCTAAGTATTAACACCGAAGGCCGAAACCAACATCAGATCAATACCCAAGAAACCATTCAACTTAACTAATCTCCAGTTAGTTTCTGATTTTCTTAACTCAGTTGGGTCTAAGAACAGTATTATTGAAGATACCGTTCACGACAACCCAAAATCACATTCCATTAATTATCGGGTTAAAGAACAAGTGTTATTTAAAACACCGTTCACGATAAACCCAAAAATCAATTCAAATTCAATTCCAATTAAATACCATTTAATTGGTACACTTCATTAAATCTAAATAAAAAGATTTAATCTTTTTCTCAACTGGGTTTAAGAACAGTGTTAGTGAAGACACCATTCATGAAAAACCCAAATCACATTTCGTACTAAATACAAGGCTCTGAATAGAAAATATATCGGCTTATATTCAATATCAAATTCTACGACCAACAAATATCGTATTGGAAATAACGATATAAATATATCTTTCAAATTTCCAGAACAATATCTGTATAATCACGAAATCCAACATCAAAATATTCCAAAACCAATTTCGATTCAAATCCATTCCAACTCAATTATTGGAAATTCTGGTTACTTTTAAAACCATTTCAAATCCACCTTATTTATTTAAAAATAAATAAATTATTATTCTAGTTCAAAACTAATTCATTTCGATAAAAATCTATTTTTATCTTTTCAAATATGGGGTCTTTCATCCCAATTCTTCACAAATCATTTCTTATGATTTTACACAAATTATTACTATTTTTAATAATTTTATCAAGGCCAGTATAGTCGATTTCCATCAACGGCCATCGAACTGCACTTACAACGAACTTTTCCAAATTTTATTTTGACATAATTCCAAATCCAACCGTTAGATTTCAAATCTCTAATATTCGTTAGAAAGCTCTTTTCGATACAAACCCAACGGTTCCGGTTTTAGGAGAATCCGACGGTTGGATCTCCCGCAGTATCCATTTGAAGTAAATGGTCGAAATTCAGGAACTGCCGCGGCGCGGCGCGTTCTATTCAGGCCATTATATATATATAATATATATATATTATATATATTTCGTCGATTTCCTTTTAAAACGTATTTTATAAATCGTTTTAAATTCATTTTCGAAACGATTTCAACTTCATTTCAAATTCAAATCAAAATTGAATTTTTCCTTATAAATTCGTTTTAAATTTATTTCGAATTGATTTCAATTCAAATCGATTTTTAATTCAATTTCAGTTCGTTTTCAATTCAATTTGAATTTTAAATTTATTCAATTTCAATTCAAATTCATTTCTATTCAATTTCAATTCGAATTCAATTCTATTCAATTTCAATTCGAATTCAATTCTACTCAATTTCAATTCGAATTCAATTATATTCAATTTCAATTCGAATTCAATTCTATTCAATTTCAAATCGAATTCAATTCTATTCAATTTCAATTCGAATTCATTTCTATATATTCGATTTTGAAATCACTTTCAACATTCCTTATAAAATCGACAAAAATTCCCGTTCGTGTTAAAATGGTGTTTAACTACATAACACGGCTTCACATTTCAATATTCAAAGAATATTATTTTTAAATTATTCGATAATTCTGAACTGGAATCAGACACAGCCAATTACCATATAATTTCAGTTATATGGATTTATCAAATTCATATATTCAATAATGACGATAAACAATCAACCATCATCCAAAGTGCATTCTACACTGTATAAGCATCAAATATAAATATTTAACGCTTATAACAGCCTGTCAATCAATCGATCGACATATAACTAATTATTGGGATTAGTGTATGTCATATATTATCCCAATACCCGTGTGTGGTTTTCAAACAATCAAACACAGATTTTATTTGTGCAGTTGGGCGATGTGTAAAATTTATCGTCCCAATCAATATCAGTCAAATGTGTGTATATATACAAATCGTCCGATTTGTTTATATTTATTTCATTTTAAATACACGTTAAAAATTCTATTTTCAACTATAAAATATTTTTAACTATATAAATATTTTATTTCACATCACATTACACAATCAACTACACATCAAAATCAAACAAACAAGCATACAAGCCGTCCATGGTCTGTGGACGACGGGTGTCGGGTGCTACTAAACACCGTCTGCATCCTAGTATATATTTTAACTAGAAAAAGAAAATTAAAGGTGAGAAGTTCTCACCGACAAGCTAAACCAATGCCACGACTCTTCTTATGTAGAAATCTTCGTCGTGGTCAATTTCGTTGCCCGTAGCCACTACATATATAAAAATCGTATTTTTATTTCAACGCTATAAAAAATCACATTTTTATTATGATGTTTATATTTTAAATCAATGTTTATATTTTTAAACATCACATATTTATAACGCTATTTTCAATATAAAAATTATATTTTTATATTGCTACTTATATAAAAATCAGATTTTTACCATCGCTATATATATATAAATCTGATCTTTATCATCGTTTAAAAACCAAATCTTTACTTTCATAAAAATCATACCATTTTGTTTTTAAAGTTCAAATCTTTTTGTTTTTAAAGTTCAAATCTTTTTGTTTTTAAAGTTCAAACCTTTTTGTTTTTAAAGTTCAAATCTTTTTGTTTTTAAAGTTCAAACCTTTTAAAGTTCAAATCTTTATATTTTTAAAGTTCATATTCTTTATATTTTATAAAGCTATGCTATTTATATATTTTAAAACAAGGTTATTTATATTTTATAAAAACAACTTCATATATATTTTATTTTAAAACTACTTCATATATATTTTATTTACTGAAAAATATCGAGGCTAATTGCATTTTTCAAAACAATTTTTTTTATAAGGTAATTTATCAATTAAATAAGTGATATACCTTTCATCAGCTAACTCGTTCCAGGCAACTTCGAAGAACCCAAATCGCCTCCGAACTGCTAGCCCCCGCCCTCCCTTTTGGTTGCTCCAACGCTGAACAGTGCAGAGTATGATGGCGACGGCATCGCTCTCGAGCTCGAGAGGAGGACGAGATTGTCTGCGATGGAGGAGGAAGTAGAGCAGGCGAATCGGGGTACTCCGTTGGGCGATGAGCTGTGAACGACTGAGGGAAGAGTTTCCTTCGATTAGAGTAGGGAGAGAGAGGGAGGATCGGAGGGGGTTGGTCACGATGGAGGGAAGGTCAGGCGGTGGGCGGTTTCCGTCGATGGAGGGGCGCGATGGAAGGGTTCGCAGGTTTTTTTTTCTTTCTGAATGAAGAACGTGGGGGAGGAGGAAAGGATATAGGGGTTGAGTTTATATAAATTTTTATATATTGAATTTGGACGCGCATTTCAATTTACCGGGGCCACATACTAACTAGAAAAATTCCCGAAAAATATTTTCTAGCTTCGCATTGACGATACGGTCCTATCAAAACTAATTTCGTCAAATTCTGAGACCGTTTGAAAAATGGCCATTTTCTAGTCGAATAAAATCAACTGAAACTGGTCAAACGCGTTTTCCTTCGCCACGCTCACATATTGATTCGAAAAATTATGAAAATTGGAATCTAGCAATAATTTGACATTGCGGATCCAAGAAAAGTGGTTTCATCGAAAACCGAGGTCGTTTGCAAAATGGCTATTTTTAAGGGTCGAAATTCCATAGCGACTATTCCGAATTTTCAACTAGGCATAACATTTTATCCCCGCTATGAAATTTCAATTTTTCGGATTCGTTGGAAAGATATTCTCAATTAGATTCTAATATTTTTGGTTTTGCTAAAATCCGGTTTGTTTTGCACCCAGTACATTCATTTGAACTTTGAAATCAAATTTTCGAACTACCGCGCCATTTTCAATTCCTTTTATATATATAAATAAATATTTATATTCTAACGACGATCTATATAAATATATACATTCGAATTCTATTCAAAATAAATTTCTCGTCGTTATTATTTAAAATAATTCATTTTAAATAATCAAAATTCGCTAAAATTGCCAAAATAAAATTTTTAAATTGGCTCAGATTTCCGGGTTATTACAATCTAGTTCTCGATTGTTTTAGGTATGGAGAAACAAGAGAAATGGGGTCTTATTTATAGCCTAAAGCCAATGATCCAAGTCAAGAAAGGAATCCAAATTCAGCTGGAAGAATTCTGCCCAGATCTGTCGTAAGGGGCTCGAACCCCCCTTATGTGGTCGACCCATGGGTCGACACCCACCTTATGGGGTCGACCCAGGGGTCGACACCCCCTTGATGGGGTCGGTACCCCTGGGCAGGATTTTTCCCGCTCCCCCTTTTTCTGCGATTTTGAATTATTTTGAACTGATTTTGAATTCTGGGCTTATAATATATATATATATATATATATATATTCTTATGCATATGCAAACTTCAAACCTTAATAACTTCTTCATACAATGTCCGTTTTATGAAAACCAGGTGTCTATTTTAACCAGAATTCTAAGACGAACGCAATGGCGCAGTCCATTTCACTTAATTCTAAACATTTATTTAATTATCCTTTAATTTATCATCTTTAGTGTTGTTAAAATTACAGGGTGTTACATTCTCCCCTATCAAAGGATTTCATCCCCAAAAATCTCCAAGTTAAGAAGAATATATATCCTAACATCCACATCCATCTACTCATCCACCAATCAAAGGCATCCACTGTCCTTAAAAGATTTCTAATGCTTATATGAACATATGCAAAGGTGTGTGCATATGTCCTTATACTAATGTGAAAGATCAGGCAGTCTACTGGTTCAGTCGGCCTCCTTAATGCAATGTATGTTAGTGCCATGAATCCATCATGTATGCAAATAATCCTATTATAACATGTAAGTTCTATATGTGTGCACAATCATTCATCCAAATGTAATATCCATATGATGATACATCCATTTTCATCGATAAAAAGAAGAAAATGCACACACATTCATATGCAGTATGAGAGTGATTGAGCCGATCTAGTGCCTAATGTGTGTGTATATGCATTCACGAGCAACCACTAGCAAACACTTGCATCCATCAAACATAACATGTCTCAAACACATGTTTACATTCATGGGATTCCTACCTAAAGGTCGAAGATTCGATCGATAGTATATACTTAAATGATAGAAACAAGCATGAATAAAAGCTTTGGAAAGGAAGTTAAGAACATACCCTTGAATAGAAAAGGGTACGAAGAGCAAATCTTGTCTTCGGTCTTCCAAGTTGCATCCTCTTGGTTGTCTCCCCATTGAACATTCATCAACTTGACTTCTCTGTTGCGTAGCTTCTTAACTTCTGATCTAAGAATACGGGTAGGAACTCGTCTAACTATCGCCTTCCGTTCCACCTCAACTTCCTCCAATATACTCGACTCAACTACTTCTACGGTATCATGCAAGCACTTCCGCAAATGAGAAACATGGAAAACATCATGGACGTCGGATAGTCTTTCTGGTAGCTTTACTCTATAGGCCATTTGGCCAATCCTTTCTGTTATGGGAAATAGCCCTACAAATCTTGGTGCCAATTTCCCTACAGATCCAAAGTGAGCCACATTTCTTAATGGTGATATGTTAATGAAAACCATGTCTCCCACCTCAAATTCAATGTCAGTCCTTCTCTTGTCGGTGTAGGACTTCTGCCTATCCTGAGTTGTCTTCATTCGCCGTCTGATAAGAACAACCTTTTCGGAAGTTTCTCTAACTGTATTTGGTTCAAGCACAAGTCTTTCTGTAGACTCCCACCATCAAGTCGGTGATCTAGAGGGTCGTCCATATAATGCTTAGAAGGGTGCCATGCCAATACTAGCTTGATAACTGTTGTTGTAGGCGAACTCTACTAAAGGAAGGTGCTCTTCCCAAGTCCTTCCGAAGTCTAGGATACACAATCTTAAATGATCCTCAAGAACTCTGTTCACCCTTTCCGTTTGTTCATTGGTCTGAGGGTGATAAGCGGTGCTCAAACATAACTGTGTACCTAATGCTTCTTGTAAGCTCCTCCAAAATTCACCGGTGAAAATAGGGTCACGATCACTTACGATACTGGAAGGTACTCCATGAAGACGGACTATCTCACGAATGTAAATCGCTGCCAACCATGATGCCATCCTCTTACTCTTAACTGGAATGAAATGAGCGCTCTTAGTAAGTCTGTCTACTACAACCCAGATACAGGTGTTGCCCTTCCTTGATCCAGGCAAACCATTGATGAAATCCATAGAGACGCTCTCCCAACTCCACTGTGGGACCTCTAAAGGACGAAGTAAACCACCTGGATTTTTTGCTCAACTTTGACTTGCTGGCAAATCAAACATTAGGAAACAAACTCCGCCACATCTTTCTTTATCCCAGCCCAAAAGATAACCCTCTTCATATATGTATACATCTTATCACCTCCTGAATGAATAGTCATCTTTCTAAGATGGGCTCCTCTAGTACTGTCTTCAACAAACTCTCAACTTGGGAAACACAAAGTCTTATATCTCGTCGCAACCACCCTCTATCGTCTGTGGAATATCTACTGAGGTGACTAGAAGTCTCCCCTTTACCGAGCCTATCCAAGATGTCCAAAATCTGTGGATCCTCTCGCTGCGGAGCTCTTATCTGATCCATAAGAGTAGGTTGCACCTCCAGTGATGCAAATAAACCAGGCAAAAACTCGGTGGAGTGTTTAAAGTCAAAAGTCAATATAAACTCCAAGCTTTTCCTCTCCAAAAAAGAGGACTAAAGGCCATCTTCTGCCTACTCAGTGCGTCTACCACCACATTGCCCTTTCCAGGAGTATAAGCAATCTCGAAGTCATAAGATGTTAGGAACTCCATCCACCTTTGTTGCCTTAAATTACGATCCTTCTACGAGAACAAGTACTTGAGAGATTTATGATCGGGGTACAACTCGAACTTCTCCCCAAGCAAATAATGGCGCCAAGTCATAAGCATGAATATTATGGAAGCCATCTCTAAATCATGGGTAGGGTATTTCTTCTCATGAACCCTTAACTGTCTACCTCCATAACATACTACCCTTCCCTCTTGCATCAGAACCGCACCAAGCCCTGTACCATATGCATCAGTGTATACTGTAAATACTTTGTTCCCATCGGGCAAGGTTAAGACTGGAGCTGTTGTCAGAGCCCTCTTCAATCGTTGGAAAGCAACATCACAATCTATATCCCACGAAAATGTCAGATTCTTCTTCGTTAACCTGGTGAGTGGGGATGATATCTTTACGAAGTCCTATAATAGCCTGCCATTCCAAGAAACTTCTCACCTCTATTGAATTCTTTGGGATTTTCCAATCTTGAACTGCAACTATCTTTGCGGAATCTACTGCTATCCCATCTTTAGAGACCACATGCCTTAGAAATCTCACCTCTTTTCTCCAAAAATGGCATTTGGAGAATTTCGCCTTAAGTTGTTGTGCACGAAGAGTTTTCAAAACCTCCCTCATATGTAAGGCATGCTCTTCCTCGCTCTTCAAGAAAATTAAGATGTAACGACCCGTATTCTACACATCATAGGATCGTAGAATATTTATTTCTTTCCCATGTGAAGTCGTATGGTCACGTAACTTTGGGAAACATCTACTAGAGTCATTTCCCATGTTCATGATTTTTGTCGATTTTTAAATGACCATTTTGCCCCTAGTTGGTACTGTTTTGGCCATAACTTTTGATTGGAAAGGAATTTTGACCTGAAACCACTTCCATTTGATTCGTTTGATGGTTTACCTTTCCGTAGAGTGGTCATAATAGCCAAACGGGCTTACCGTTTGGGAGATATGGCTGAAATAAGGTTTGGAGGGTGAAAAACTGCTTAACCGGGCCAAATCGGGTGATTAGTGAGTAGGCCCATAACCCATTTCGGGATTAGGGTTATGGGAGGGCTGAAATGAGATGGAGAATCATTCCATTTCAGTTTTCTAGCCTCCACTTATCACCAAGGATCCCTAAAAATGGTCTCCAACCTCTAAATCACCTCCAAATCACCTTTTGGACAAGGATTTGGCTTAGCAACCCCTAATCAAGGAAGATCTTCACCAAAACAACATTGGAGCTGCTGTTTGGCATTGAGATTCGCATCAAATCAGAGAATTATTTCAGATCTTAGTTTATTTGTGGCTAAGGTGAGTGATTTGCATAGTTTTGCACTAACTATGGCTAATTAGGGGTGATTATTGTTAATTAGTGAATTTAATCATTATAAAATTCTGGAAAAATGTTTATAAAATTCGGAATGATGTTTTAGACCTCTGATATGAATTTGAGTTAATTTGGTTAAGTTTTGATAATACTATCATTAGTTTCACCTAAATATGCTTAAGGGGAAATATGGGATTTTGGGTATGGTTGATCCCTTTTTACCTATCATATTGATGTTTTGATGTTTGTGGTTGATTATGCATGTTGCTATGACTGTATGAAATGCTTTGTGATTAGTTAGAATAGTTGGAATGGTCGAAAACGCCGTCGAGGGGCGTAAACAGTCGCTAGAACAGCTGTAGGAATTATGCAGGGATCCGGATTGGATCGCATGCCACGTCCACGATCCGATAATGCCGATCCGATCCGATCACGACTTCGCGAGACGACCCGTGTGGCTTCACGAAGAGGTGACCCGACCCGCCCCTATTTTCCACGATCCATTCCAGCATGGGTGTCACGATCCGCCTGAAGGAACACGTCACGATCTCAGCAAGGTGGCACGACCCGAACCAATGGGTATTCACGATCCGACCCGATCAGAAGGCGCGACCCGACCCGGATGAAGCAACCCGACCCGACCCAAAGTGGTGACGCCGATCTGAACTAGGAGGAGGAGCCACGAGCTGGAGGAACACGACTCGATCCGCAGGGGGTGTTGGCGATCCGAACTAGGCCGATCCGATCCGATTCGATGGTGATGACCAATAACCCGAGATGCGAAGGTAGTCCAAATGGAAGTTAGAGCTCAGGATCCCGGAACCAGTTGGGAACCGATGAGTTCACTTCATGGTTGGACTTTGCTGCGGGACGTGTGCTAAGGAGTTGTCGACGTTCATAACTTCGATTCACCACTAAGAATGAATGATGGGCTACTTATCAGTGCAGTAGGGTCACTATGACCTGAGGGGCAAGGTGATGGTAGCAAGACTACATTATCAGTGCAGTAGGGTCATTATGACCTAAGGGGCAAGGTGATGCGTAGTAAGACTTTGAGCCAGCGCAGATGGGGTGAATAACTCCATGGGGGCAAAGTGGACATAGTAAGAATTAGTAAGACTATGAGCCAGTGCAGTGGGGTTCTTGTGACTCCATGGGGCAAAGTGGACATAGTAAGGATTGGTAAGTCTATGAGCCAGTGCAGTGGGGTTCTTGTGACTCCATGGGGCAAAGTGGACATAGCAAATGATTAGTGGCTACGTTATCAGTGCAGTGAAGCCATTTATGACTTCATGGGGTAGAGTGATCGTAGCAAGGTATGTTGGGTGATCGAAGTGGTGAATATTGTATGCTTTACGCACTGAGTGAGAGATGTGAGGATGGATGCTATGTTTGATTGTTTGCCATCCCTATGACATGCACACCTCCCCCACCTCCGTATCTTTACACTGTTTGATATGGTACCTTAGAGTGTTGTACAGTATGTAGTGCTAACTCTTTGGTTGCAGGTCCAGGTTCAGGTATGTTTTAGTCTACCTGTTATTGTTCACTTTAGATGCTTATCGCTCATACCAGGCTTTATGTCTGACCCAGAGTTTTATGTCTCCTCTTATTACTCTGGGTGCTCACACGAGCAGACTAGAGACAGGTTAGCTGGTGATGCGCGAGTAGCTGATTCGGAGGCAGGCAGGAGGCTTCCACGTATGATATATATATATATATATATATATATTCACATTCTCCCTGTGTCGTTGGTGGTCGCTACTTGGGCATTAGTAGTGTACCTCCTTTATCTTATTTTTGCTTTGAGACAGTTTAAATGTTGTAATAAGCTGTATTTTGGATTTCCGCTGCCATGATGTTTTGTTCTGATTTTCAGCTTATGCACTGTCTCTCCTGTTTTATGTCAAGTATGTTATTATTATATTTTGTTCTATGCGCTGTGAGACATTCTATAGGTTATTTGTATGTTCATTTCCTTCTTCCCTTTCCTTCCGACGACCCGTTCCGTGCTAACTGGACATGTGTACAGCGCACCTTTGGAGTAAATGTCGGTTGGTGCAGGGCGGGCCGTCACACTTGGTATCAGAGCTCTAGGTTGCGTAGTTAACCTAGGGAAAGACACTAGGGAGAGTTAGTACGTATATGAGTGCGCGTATTTGTGATTACTTTGGTTTTCAAAAGCTATGTATATATATACTATTAGTAGTATGAGAATGAAGTCGCACTGCACTAGCACCACTATGGGGTCGTTAATCGTTTCCCTTTTTCAGATTGACGATGAGCCGAGACACGAGGGGTGCTGGTAGAGGGACCAACCAAGGGAATGCCGCTGACATGAGGGCGATGTTTACTAACCTCATGAGAGACATGCTTAGAGAAGTGCAAGGGGCAGTTCCCAATCCCGGAGTTGGTGTTGGCCCAGTAGTGCAGGCGCCTAGGGTCGATTTCGCCAAGTTGTGCAAAGATTACACTAATCTTGGTGGAAAGCCGTTCCACGGAACGGAATCGGCCACAGATGTTCAAGATTGGATGGATAGCTGTGATCGTATCTTTGATGACTTGGGTCTTGAGGATGCGATGAAGAGAAGGCTAGCGTCTCGTCAGCTGCAAGGGCAAGCGATGAATTGGTGGAATGCCATTAGAACAGCTACTCCAGAGGATCAGGTTACTTGGGTTCAGTTCAAGGCTCGCTTTAGCGAGAATTTCATTCCAGCTGCCCAGAAGTCAGTGTTGTTTAAGAGGTTCTTGGAACTCAAGCAGGGTGGCAGGGCAGTTTCTGATTATATTGCTGAGTTCAACACTTTGTCGAAGTATGGACTATCTCTCATTGATACTCCTGAAAAGAAGAATGAGAAGTTCATTACTGGTTTGGATGGATACTTGGGGGAAAGGCTTATCAACCACATCGATGAAACTTTTGAATTGATCATGGGGAAAGCTTTGAGATCAGAGAGCCTTTACCCTAAGTCAAGGACTGAGGCTGCATCTGCAGAAGGGCCAAAGCCGCAAGCAGACGGTGGAGGCAAGAGTAACTCTCAGAATAAGAGGAAGCATGACCAATCTAAAGGTGGTCAGAAAAAGAGCAAGAAGGATGTTGAGTGCTTCAGCTGTGGAAAGAAGGGCCATTATGCTAAAGAATGTCGGGCCAAGCCAGCGGAAAGGAAGTGCTACAACTGTGGTCAAGTGGGACATCAGAAGGATAAGTGTCCGCAACCTCTTAAAGAGAAGCAGATTGTGAAAGCATATGCTATTGATGCTGTTCCTTCTTCGTCGAATGCCCCAACTGCGGCGGAGAAAGGAAAGAATGTTGTTATTCAAGGTATGCTTTCTATTTATGATGTACCAGTTCGAATTTTGTTTGATACTGGGGCTTCCCGTTCCTTCATATCTAGTGACCTGGTAGATAGGTTGGGACTGGAACCCGAGATAGTCGATAGACCATTGGTTGTGACGAACCCGATTGGTGGTTCGACTAGCCTTAGTATGATTTGCAGGAATTTGGTCTTATCGAGTCATGGATGTATGTTTGTATGTGATTGCTTTGTTTTGGGCTTTACTGGGTGTGGCATTATATTGGGAGTCGATTGGCTCCAAAGATACGGGGTGGTGGTAGATTGTGAGGGCTTTTTGGTGACAGTGAGGGCGGATGATGGGCGGAGGGTAGTGTTTGGTTGTCTACCTAGTGATGGGGTTATGGCTAGTTTTGTAAATTCCCTCGACATCCCACAGGATGAGTTGTCAGATGTGCCCGTGATTGGCCAGTATCCGGACGTCTTCGAGGAGGTGACCGGGCTTCCACCACACCGAGAGATTGAGTTCCGTATAGATTTAGTGAAAGATGCCAGACCTATAGTGATGCCACTTCGTCGTATGGCACCAAGGGAGCAGCGAGAGCTCGGAGTGCAAGTCAGCAATCTTTTGAAGAAGGGATTTATTAGAAGGAGTGTCTCCGAGTGGGGAGCACCAGTTGTATTTGCCACTAAGGCAGATGGTTCCCTTTGTTTGTGTGTGGACTATCGCGAGTTGAATAAGGTGACGAGGAAGAATAAGTATCCTCTACCGCGGATAGATGATTTGTTTGATCAGCTGGAAGGAGCAAGAGTGTTCTCCCAGTTGGACCTCGCGACAGGATTTCATCAGCTTCGAGTAGCGGATGAGAGTGTTCCGAAAACGGCATTTAGGACGCCGTCTGGATTTTATGAGTGGTTGGTCATGCCGTTTGGGTTGACCACTGCACCAGCCTACTTTGTGGATCTTATGAATCGAGTATTCAGAGATCAGTTGAATAAGTTTGTTCTTGTGTTCGTGGATGATATCCTTGTTTATTCAAGGACAGAAGAGGAACACAAGGGACACTTGAGGACAGTGATGGAGGTGTTGAGGAAACAACAATTGAAAGAGAAATTCTCTAAGTGTCATTTTTGGAGAAGGGAAGTAAGATTCTTGGGTCATGTTGTTTCCGAGACTGGTATTGCCGTGGACCCTGCGAAGGTGGCTACGGTACAGGATTGGCCTACACCCAAGAATGCGACAGATGTAAGAAGTTTCTTGGGATTAGCTGGGTATTATCGTAAGTTTATCCAGGACTTCTCCAAGATAGCAGCACCGTTGACTCAGTTGACTAAGAAGAATCAGTCCTTCGTCTGGGACGGAGTGTGTGAGGATGCCTTCAAGAGTCTAAAGGAGAAGTTGATGCGTGCGCAAGTGTTTGTCATTCCTAAGGGGAATGAAGAGATGACGGTATACACGGATGCTTGTGGTACCGGATTGGGTGCAGTATTGATGCAAGAAGGTAAGGTTGTAGCTTATGCTAGTCGACAGCTAAAGCCGCATGAGAAGAAGTATCCTACCCATGATTTGGAATTGGCAGCGATTGTATTTGCGCTGAAGATGTGGATACACTATCTCTTGGGAGAAAGATTTGAGTTGTTTACCGATCATAAATCGTTAAAGTATCTCTTCTCTCAGAAAGATCTGAATCTCCGTCAGCAGAGATGGTTAGAGTTCTTGGCTTCGTATGATTTTGATATCGCATACACACCTGGGAAGGGTAATGCGGTAGCCGATGCCTTGAGTAGGAGACATGCCAGCTTAGGGGCAATGTTTCTTGAATGGAAGCAACTGGAGTATATCGCGGGGTTTGATTTTAGACCAAAGTGCGAATTGGATCCAGTCATGCTAGCTATTAGTTTGACGATCAGACCCACTTTGATAGAGCGGATTGGTTCTAGTCAGAGGGACGATCCTAATCTATTAGAAATCATCTCCAAGTTAGAGATGGGTATCGATGAGGAGATGAATGTGTATGGGCTTGATCGAGATGGATGGCTTCGGAAGAATGGAAGGCTAGTTGTGCCCAACGTAAATGGTTTGAGAGATGAAGTGCTTAGAGAATGTCATCACTCAAAACTGACTATACATCCCGGTGGTAATAAGATGTATCGAGACATGAGACAGACTTACTACTGGGAAGGGATGAAAAGAGACGTTGGGAAGTTTATATCCAAATGCATGAATTGTCAGCTAATTAAAGCCGAGCAAAAGAAGCCTGGTGGGTTATTGCAACCATTAGAAATTCCCGAATGGAAATGGGAGCAAGTCTCGATGGATTTCATCGATGGTTTACCAAGGACTAGATCGGGATATGATAGCATTTGGGTAATTGTGGATCGATTGACTAAGAGCGCAAGATTTATACCAGTCAAGTCGACCAGAACGGCAGCCAAGTTGGCAGAATTGTATATGAAGTGGGTAGTGAGATTTCATGGAGTACCTAAAAGCATTGTGAGTGACCGAGACCCGTTGTTCACTAGTGGGTTTTGGAAGAGCTTACAAGAGGCTCTAGGGTCAGGATTACATCTCAGTACCGCATATCATCCTCAGACCGACGGTCAGACGGAGAGGGTGAATCGTATATTGGAAGATCTCTTGAGAGCGTGTATATTGGATTTTGGTGGATCATGGGATGACCAACTGCATCTAGTAGAGTTTGCATATAATAATAGCTACCAATCCAGTATCGGTATGGCTCCATATGAAGCTTTGTACGGAAGACCGTGCAACTCACCATCATGTTGGATAGAGACTGGCGAGAAGTTTGTGCTTGGACCAGATGTGGTGAGAGAAACTTCAGATAAGGTCAAGATCATTCAGCAACGAATGAAAGCTGCCCAAGATAGGCAGAAGAGTTATGCTGATAAAAGGAGAAGAGACTTGAAATTCTCCGTTGGTGACTTGGTGTTTGTCAAGATCTCTCCGTTGAAGAGCGTGATTCGATTTGGCAGGAGAGGCAAGTTGGCACCAACATTTGTTGGCCCATTCCCTGTTCTTGAACTAGTCGGGAATTTGGCATATAGAGTTGGCTTACCAGAGAAAATGGCGGGAGTTCACAATGTATTTCATGTTTCCCAACTAAGGAAGTTCGTCCACGACTCAGATATGACTATTTCACCTTATCAGTTAGAGGACTTCGAAGTAGAACCCGAGGCGGTTGGGAACCGCAAGCCGATCCGTATTGTGGGGCACGATACGAAGCAACTTCGAAGGAAGGCGGTGAAGCTAGTCAAGGTTCAGTGGGGCGAGGACGAGGATGATTGTACTTGGGAGACAGAGGAGAGCATTAGAAAGACATATCCAGAACTCTTTGTCTGGTAAGATTTACTTCGCGATTTAGTTATTCCGCATGCTAGGATAGACTTATTTCACTTGTTTTGCATGTTTGATGGTTGTTTTATGGTTGATAGGCATGCGGGACCTTTGTGTGTGTTCGAATTAGGGAATTTCGGGGGCGAAATTTCTTAAGGGGGGGAGAGTGTAACGACCCGTATTCTACACATCATAGGATCGTAGAATATTTATTTCTTTCCCATGTGAAGTCGTATGGTCATGTAACTTTGGGAAACATCTATTAGAGTCATTTCCCATGTTCATGATTTTTGTCGATTTTTAAATGACCATTTTGCCCCTAGTTGGTACTGTTTTGGCTATAACTTTTGATTGGAAAGGAATTTTGACCTGAACCACTTCCATTTGATTCGTTTGATGGTTTACCTTTCCTTAGAGTGGTCATAATAGCCAAACGGACTTACCGTTTGGGAGATATGGCTGAAATAAGGTTTGGAGGGTGAAAAACTGCTTAACCGGGCCAAATCGCGTGATTAGTGAGTAGGCCCATAACCTATTTCGGGATTAGGGTTATGGGAGGGCTGAAATGAGACGGAGAATCATTCCATTTCAGTTTTCTAGCCTCCACTTATCACCAAGGATCCCTAAAAATGGCCTCCAACCTCTAAATCACCTCCAAATCACCTTTTGGACAAGGATTTGGCTTAGCAACCCCTAATCAAGGAAGATCTTCACCAAAACAACATTGGAGCTGCTGTTTGGCATTGAGATTCGCATCAAATCAGAGAATTATTTCAGATCTTAGTTTATTTGTGGCTAAGGTGAGTGATTTGCATAGTTTTGCACTAACTATGGCTAATTAGGGGGGATTAGTGTTAATTAGTGAATTTAAGCATGATAAAATTCTGGAAAAATGTTTATAAAATTCGGAATGATGTTTTAGACCTCTGATATGAATTTGAGTTAATTTGGTTAAGTTTTGATAATCCGATCATTAGTTTCACCTAAATATGCTTAAGGGGAAATATGGGATTTTGGGTATGGTTGATCCCTATTTACCTATCATATTGATGTTTTGATGTTTGTGGTTGATTATGCATGCTGCTATGACTGTATGAAATGCTTTGTGATTGGTTAGAATAGTTGGAATGGTCGAAAACGCCGTCGAGGGGCGTAAACAGTGGCTAGAATAGCTGCAGGAATTATGCAGGGATCCGGATCGGATCGCATGCCGCGTCCACGATCCGATGATGCCGATCCGATCCGATCACGACTTCGCGAGACGACTAGTGTGGCTTCACGAAGAGGTGACCCGACCCACCCCTATTTTCCACGATCCATTCCAGCCTGGGTGTCACGATCCGCCTGAGGAACACGTCACGATCTCAGCAAGGTGGCACGACCCGAACCAATGGGTATTCACGATCCGACCCGATCAGAAGGCGCGACCCGACCCGGATGAAGCAATCCGACCCGACCCGAAGTGTTGACGCCGATCCGAACTAGGAGGAGGAGCCACGAGCTGGAGGAACACGACTCGATCCGCAGGGGGTGTTGGCGATCCGAACTAGGCCGATCCGATCCGATGGCGATGACCAATAACCCGAGATGCGAAGGTAGTCCAAATGGAAGTTAGAGCTCAGGATCCCGGAACCAGTTGGGAACCGATGATTTCACTTCATGGTTGGACTTTGCTGCGGGACGTGTGCTAAGGAGTTGTCGACGTTCATAACTTCGATTCACCACTAAGAATGAATGATGGGCTACTTATCAGTGCAGTAGGGTCACTATGACCTGAGGGGCAAGGTGATGGTAGCAAGACTACGTTATCAGTGCAGTAGGGTCATTATGACCTGAGGGGCAAGGTGATGCGTAGTAAGACTATGAGCCAGCGCAGATGGGGTGAATAACTCCATGGGGCAAAGTGGACATAGTAAGGATTAGTAAGACTATGAGCCAGTGCAGTGGGGTTCTTGTGACTCCATGGGGCAAAGTGGACATAGTAAGGATTGGTAAGGCTATGAGCCAGTGCAGTGGGGTTCTTGTGACTCCATGGGGCAAAGGACATAGCAAATGATTAGTGGCTACGTTATCAGTGCAGTGAACCCGTTTATGACTTCATGGGGCAGAGTGATCGTAGAAAGGTATGTTGGGTGATCGAAGTGGTGAATATCGTATGCTTTACGCACTGAGTGAGAGATGTGAGGATGGATGCTATGTTTGATTGTTTGCCATCCCTATGACATGCACACCTCCCCCACCTCCGTATCTTTACACTGTTTGATATGGTACCTTAGAGTGTTGTACAGTATGTAGTGCTAACTCTTTGGTTGCAGGTCCAGGTTCAGGTATGTTTTAGTCTACCTGTTATTGTTCACTTTAGATGCTTATCGCTCATACCAGGCTTTATGTCTGACCCAGAGTTTTATGTCTCCTCTTATTACTCTGGGTGCTCACATGAGCAGACTAGAGACAGGTTAGCTGGTGATGCGCGAGTAGCTGATTCGGAGGCGGGCAGGAGGCTTCCACGTATGATATATATATATATATATATTCACATTCTCCCTGTGTCGTTGGTGGTCGCTACTTGGGCATTAGTAGTGTACCTCCTTTATCTTATTTTTTCTTTGAGACAGTTTAAATGTTGTAATAAGCTGTATTTTGGATTTCCGCTGCCATGATGTTTAGTTCTGATTTTCAGCTTATGCACTGTCTCTCCTATTTTATGTCAAGTATTTTATTATTATATTTTGTTCTATGCGCTGTGAGACATTCTACAGGTTCTTTGTATGTTCATTTCCTTCTTCCCTTTCCTTCCGACGACCCGTTCCATGCTAACTGGACATGTGTACAGCGCACCTTTGGAGTAAATGTCGGTTGGTGCGGGGCGGGCCGTCACATAAGATGTCATCAACAAAAACCACAACAAATTTATTTAGCAACTCTCGAAATACCCTACTCATCAGATCAACGAAATAGGCGGGTGCATTCGTCAACCCAAAAGGCATAACGAGCAATTCAAAGAAACCATCTGGAGTCCTAAAAGAGGTCTTGTCTATACTGTCCTCGGCCACCCTCAACTGATGGAACCCCATCGCCAAGTCTAACTGAGAGAAAACTGATGCACCAACAAGCTAGTCAAACAGATCTTCTATCCTCGGGAGTGGGTGCCTGTTCTGCTTAGTGAGTTTATTCAACTCTCTATAATCTACACATAAGCGAAGCGAACCATCCGCCTTAGTTGCGAATACCACCAGAGCATCCCATTCAGATATGCTTTGCCTAATAAATCCTTTCTCAAGTAGCTCCGCTACTTGCTAAGCTCCCTTCTTTCCCTTGGAGCCATGTGGCGCACAGGCAATGCAACTGGCTTTGCACCGTCCACCAAGTATATACGAAAATCGATCTCGTGCCTCAGAGCTAAGCCCCGAACCTCCACAAAAACATCAGGATACTCATGGACTACTGGTACAGATCGTAGAACATCGATAGATGTATCAAGTGACTCTAGGAAATTAAGCATGACAGACCCCTTCGGGTCACAAGAAATCTCGAGGGTCCTCCCATGGCAAGTCAAAAGTCTAACGACCCTCAATCCAGAATGGCACCATACATGGCTAGCCAATCCATCCCTAGAATCAATCCATAGCCCATGAAACCAAGCACATATGTGTCGCATTCAAACTCGATGTCTAGCACAAATATTCTCAAACCCCAACAAATCATAGATAAATGAGTCGTACCACCAATGGGGGTTGAGACAACAATGGGATCCACTACCGTACTAGTACTAAGGTGTAGAGACTAAACTACATAATCAGATATAAAAGAATGTGAAGCGCCATAATCAAAAAGAGTTCTAATAGGATAATTGGAAAGAGAAATCCAATCTTCCACAGAAACTTTCCTACTCTATCTGGAGAACTGTTCACAAGAGCATGCATCTGCCCTCCAGAAGCTCATGCCCTTTGACCTTGTCCTTGCTTCTTCGGGCACTCCTTAGAAAAGTTTCCGACCTCTCCACAATTGAAGCAAGCATTCTTCCATCTTTTGCAATCTTTTACCAAGTGACCCGCACGTCTGCAATTATGTCACTTCCTCTTATCCTTAGCCTTGTCGTTCTTTCCGCCCTTCTTTTGTTATTCTTATTGTTGTTATTGTCCCTTCTTTGGCCATACTTTCTTATTTTGTGTTTCCTCCACCTTAGTTTCTTTCTTTTCGCCTTTGTCTTCCTCATGCTTTAATGCCATATCAACTAGCCTCTCAAAAGTTGCTCCCATCGGAATGTGAGACATAGCTAACCCATGGAGGGGTTTATTCAGTCCTTTAGCAAACTACAAAGCTTTCTTATGTGGAGTACCCACTAGCTCCAACCCAAACCTCTCCAGTTGATTGAATTTGTTATATACTCTTTAACAGTCATGCCTCCTTGCTTGAGTGCCAGAAACCTTTCCATTTGCATGCTTTTCTCAACTTAAGAAAGAAACTTCATTTCAAA
Source organism: Allium sativum (assembly GCA_030737875.1). Taxonomy (NCBI): domain Eukaryota; kingdom Viridiplantae; phylum Streptophyta; class Magnoliopsida; order Asparagales; family Amaryllidaceae; genus Allium; species Allium sativum. The sequence continues at coordinate 803,636,705 of CM060909.1, read as the reverse complement.
CCTATGCCAAAAATCATCCTAAGTCTCTACTGGATGCCCTTCTTGCGTCACTTCCCACTAGAATGAAACCTCATCTTTCAGCAGCCAAGCGGCTAACTGAATCTTCCTACGATCGTCAACTTCAAAAATTCCAAACAAGTCCTCCGTCTCTTTAAGCCAATTCCTTACCTCTACGAAAGTTTTGGTTCCTCAGAATGGTTTCCCACTCATAGCACAGAAATCTTTGCAGATCTTAGAGAAATTATCTACTCACGGGGGAGGAGGATGAGGAACAGAGGGTGTAGCTACGGGAGGCGTTTGCTAGACCACCAGCAGGCGCAGTTGCCTCTAGATACCTATGGAACTGGCCTGGTATCATAATGACCTCAGGAATATTAGGTTCCCCATACATGCTGAAAAGAAAAGGAAACAGATTCAGATAGAGAATCGAAAGATATTACATATGGCTTTGGGGAATATGTTTTTCAAAACAGACTTTTCTTTTGAAAATGCTATCTTTTAAAACCTTTTTGAAAATAAATTTTAAAATCTTTTATTCGATCTGGAAACCTTCAGCTCTGATACCAAGTGTGACACCCCACGTCCGTTAATTTCACTGATTAAGAGAATGCATTAAATTTCACGAAGCGTTATAGGTAAACATAAATAGAAACATTACAAGACAGATATAAAATAGCAGCGGAATTTAAAATTTTACTAAGTAGAAAACATCGTAGTTCAAAATATGGTTACATCATATGTCCAAAATGCATAAAACCCTGTACATCATTAAAACTTCTATCTCTTACTTAAAACATCAGAGTACAATAATAAAAGAAGCATAATCCCCAAAACATAGCCATAGTTGAGAGATATGAAATCAAGTCGTACATCTAAAACAACTCCAAGCAAGATGAAAGCAGAGTCCTGATCAAGCTTGTGTATTCCCATCCTAAGAACTGGAGGGAAACAGAAGAGAAAGAAGAGAAAACAAAATAGGTTAGACATAAAGTCTGGCGAGTCCAGTTACTTTTAGCATATAAATAAGTAAAAGTATCATCATAGGCATACAAAGTGGATAAGAGAGATAACATCATAAAAAGGCAGGTATGACAAGGTAAATAGGAATAACATGATAGAGTATATTGTGCTTCTCTAGTACTTTCTCTTTCTCTCTGCACCAACACTAGTATAACCAAGATGAGATGATCCCAACAACTATTAGATGGCAGACTTAGGCGTACTTCTAGTGAGAGTTTTTAACCCTATACAATCAATAGGCATCCTAACATACTGGAGTTACCCCTAAGGATAATAACGGGCTCCTAAACATACCAGAGTCTAGATGTACCCTAATTCCTACCCCAATCAATCGGCTCCCTACTCGGTAGATACCATGAGCTGGCCCCACGGTAGGATGTATTACTTCCCAAAGTGCCAACCCTTCATTTTCAGGATGTGCACAACCATATCTACTGATGTCACGGCATCTAAACCTCCTCTGCCAGACCCATGCATGCACATGACCCCGTCGGAACGTGCCACCCATACCACCCCTTCATTTGGATCTCTTATAATCGGCCCAGTAAGTGTGCCCCGACTCCGACCTAGTTCTGAGTACTCGTTTGATACCTATATATGGGTTACTGACTAAAACGGGTCTCACACACAAGATGATATAAGCTTCCCCCTACGCTTGCATCTCCACTAGGTTTTCCACAGGTTATGCCATACCAGAGTAAAAGATTGCATAACACCACAGGTTAAGTTTCTGGGCCTATATATAAATATTACCCACCAACCCAAGATATACTTAACCCTCCCATTATTTCATACAATTTTACTTAACCCATACTCAAGTTAACATATACAATCCTTATGGATTCAACTAGGTTAAGTATTCAAGTTTATTACCTTATTCATTTATGGTTATAGTATACTAGACCTCCCACATTAAACCTACAACTTGTGGATACTGGATATCACAGTATCCACGGCGGTTCCGGGCAGACTTCTTCCACAAGTCGGGCTTAACCTCGTGTCATAGCACGTCACATGTTTATACACTTTGACCCCTCACATTAGATTCACCACCGGTGGTCCCTGGATATGTCGGTTGGTTCCGGGCAGACTTCCACCTCAAGTGTAATCTAACCTCGTGTCTAGACGCGGTTACAGTTTCTAATTAATGTAACTCAAGACATTTCCATTATTAACCAAGTATTCCTATGTCATTATAAGTTTTCACTCCCCTTTCCCAAGTTATGTTCATAATAACCATATACCCCAAATTCACATTCATGTATTTCATTCAAGTTATGCCCAAATTTCCAATTACAAGTTATGCCCCGATTTTACGATTTTCCCTCATTCACAATTTTAATGCGTTCGCATATTTCAGCGGCATGCCTAGGCCCGAAGGTAGCCTGGCTATAAAAATAAAAGGGGAAAAGATGAAGGGAAGAGGATAGAAATGATCATACTGTAACGACCCGCATTCTACGCATCGGAGGATCGTAGAATATTTATTTCATTTTCATATGAGGTCGTATGGTCGTGTAACTTTGGGGAATGATTATTGGGGTCATTTCCCATGTTCATGATTTTTGCCGATTTTTAAATGACTGTTTTGCCCCTGGCGAATCTTGTTTGGCCTATAACTTTTGATTGATAAGGAGTTTTGACCTGAAACCACTTCCATTAGATCCGGATGATGGTTTACGTTTCCACAGAGTGGTCACATTAGCCAAACGGACTTACCATTTGGGAGATATGGCTGAAACAAGGTTTGGAAGGTGAAAAACAGTATAACCGTGCCTGATTCGGGTGATTAGCAGCTAAGCCCATAACCCATTTCGGGATTAGGGTTATGGGGAGGCTGAAATCAGTTAGGAAACGATTTATTTTTCATCTTCTCAGCCATCACTTACCTCTCTTCAACCCTAACAATGGCCTCCACCTTCTAAATCACCCCAAATCATTATTTAAGCATATATTAGACTAATCAACGTCAAATCAAGGCAAATAACCACCAAATCAGAGTTGGAGCTGTTGTGTTGCATAGGAATTCGACCCAAAATAGTAGAGAAGTTCAGATCTATAATTCATTTGTGGCTAAGGTGAGTGATTTGCATTGTTTTTCACTAATTGCAGCTAATTAGGGGTGATTAGTGATAATTAGCGAAATTTTAGCTCAGAAAAATCTAGAAAAATTTGTAAAATTCTTAAATATTATTTTAGGGTTTTGATAGAAATTTGGGTTAATTTGGATATGTTTTGCTAATCCTATCATTAGTTATGGTTAAGCATGATTAAGGGGAAAATCACGAGTTTTGGGTATGTTTGGTCCATATGTACATGATTATTCATCGTTTTGGTGTTTGTGGTTGATTATACATGTTGCCATTGCTATTTGGAATGCTTCATGATTGTTTAGCAAAGTTAGATTGGTCGAAAACGCCGTCGTATGGCGTAAATAGATCGTTGGAAAAGTACAGGAAATGGGATTGGATCGGACCCCCGAACCTGCTTGTGAAGTTCCACCTCCGAACCGACCCAATCGTGACACCCTACTCGTGGCCAATGACCACGAACCGACCTGACGCTTTGAAGGAGGCACCACGACCCGTTCACCTGGAGAGCACCATGGACCAGAAGCTCACGACCGATCCGAAGCACCCCGACCCAGTGGAAGAAACACGAACCGATCCGATACCTGGAAGAAGTATCACGAACCGAACTACCCGGGGGAGGACATCACGAACCAATCCGAACTGAAGAGGGGATCATGACCCGAACCGAAGGAGGGGGAAACATGACTCGAACCCAATGACGATTCCGAACCGAACTAAAGACGAGAAGAAGGACCAAATTGATCCAGAGAAGACCAAACCCGAGATGCAAAGGCAGTCCAAATGAGAAGTTGTAACTCCGGATCCATACGGGAACCGACGATTTAACTTCATGAATTGGACTTTGCTGCGGGACGTGTGCAAAGGGGTTATCAATGTTTATAGCTTTGACTCACCACTGAGAGACGAATATTGGCTATGGATCAATGCAGTGGAGATGTCATGACTCCATGGGGAAAAGTGACCGTAGCAGGGCTATGAGCCAGTGCAATGGGGTTGTCATAACTCCATAGGGAAGAGTGGACATAGCAAAATATTAGTGGTTATAGATTAGTGCAGTGGAGCCGTCATGGCTTCATGGGGCAGAGTGATCGTAATAAAGAATTGGATGATCAAAGTGGTGGATATCGTATGCTTTACGCACTGAGTGAGAGATGTGAGGATGATTGCTATGTTTGATGTTTGCTATCACCATGACATGCACACCCCCTCCCCATTATTTTCACACCATGTGTTAGTGTCACTTTAGAGTATTGTACATCCTGTTGTGCTAACTCTTTGGTTGCAGGTCCAGGTTCAGGTATGGTTATGTATACCTGTTATTGTTCTGTTTTTGCCGCTTTTCGCTCATACCAGACATTTGTCTGACCTAGAGTTTTATGTATCTTCTTATTACTCTGGGTGATCCTAAACGAGCAGACTAGAGACATGTTAGCTGGTTATGCATGAGTAGCTGTCCAGAGACGAGCAGGAGGCTTACACATATTGTTCCCATATATTCTCCCTATGTTGTTGCTGTTCACTATTTTGGGCATAGTTTCATGCGCTGTGAGATATAGTACAGGTTCTTTGATGATATATAGTTTCAAATTCCTTCCCTTTCCTTTCTTTTGACGACCGTCCCGTAATGGTTGGACGTCGGCAAAATGCGTTTCATTGGAAATGTCGGCTGGTGCGGGGCGGGCCGTCACACATGGTATCAGAGCTCTAGGTTGTGTAGTTAACCTAGGGAAAGACACCAGGGAGAGATAGTACGTATATGAGAGCGTGTATTTGTGATATTTTGGTTTTCAAAAGCTATATATATATACTATTAGTATATCTACAGATTGGGTCGCACTGCACTGGCACCACTGAAGAGATGGTTAATCGTTTTCTCCTTACAGATTGAACAATGAGCCGATATATGAGGAATATTGGTTCAGGATCCAATAATAGGAATGCTCCTGATACGAGGACGATGTTTACTGACTTCATGAGAGAGATGCTTAGGGATGTTCAGAGGGTAGCTCCTAATGCTGCAAATGGTGGTGGTGCAGCGGTGCAGGCGCCTAGGCCCGATTTCGCCAAGCTCTGTAAGGACTACACTAGTCTTGGTGGGAAGCCATTCCACGGAACGGAATCGACTATAGAATTTCAGGATTGGCTCGATAGTTGTGAGCGCATCTTCGAGGACTTAGGGATCGATGACGCGATGAAGAGAAAGCTAGCATCGCATCAACTGCAAGGACGGGCTATGAATTGGTGGAATGCTGTTAAGGCAACTACCCCTGAGGATCAAGTTACTTGGGATCAGTTCAAGGCCCGATTCAGTGATAAGTTTATCTCAGCTGCTCAGAAATCAGAGTTGTTTAGGAAGTTCTTGGAGCTTAAACAGAATGGTAGGGCAGTCTCGGAATATATTGCTGAGTTCGATACTTTATTGAAGTATGGATTATCTCTTATTGATACTCCCGAGAAGAGGAATGAGAATTTCATAAAAGGCTTTGATCAGTACTTGGGGGAAAGGCTTATAAACCATATTGATGAGACTTTTGAATCGATTGTTGGAAAAGCATTGAGATCAGAGAGCCTTTATCCTAAGCCCAAGGCTGAAGTCGCTGTTGCATCTGTAGAGGGGCCAAAGCCGCAGGCAAGCGGTGAAGGCAAGAATAATTCTCATAATTAAAGGAAGCAGAGTCAGACTAAGGATGGTCAAAAAAAGAAAGAAAAGAAAGATGTTGAGTGCTTTAGCTGTGGCAAGAAGGGCCATTATGCCAAAGAATGTCGAGCAAAGCCAGCGGACAGGAAGTGCTTCAACTGCAGCCAAGTGGGACATCACAAGGATAAATGTCCACAACCTCCAAAAGAGAAGCAGATTGTGAAAGCATATGCTATTAATGTTATTCCTTCTTCGTCGAATGACCCAACTACGACAGAGAATGGAAAGAATGTTGTTATTCAAGGTATGCTTTCTGTTTATGATGTTCCTGTTCGAGTATTCTTTTATATCGGGGCTTCCCATTCCTTTATATCTAGTGACCTGGTAGATAGGTTGGGATTGGAACCCGAGATAGTCGATAGACCTTTAGTGGTGACGAAACCGATTGGTGGTTCGACTAGCCTTAGTATGATTTGTCGAAATTTGGTCTTATCGAGTCATGGATGTATGTTTTCTTGCGACTCCTTTGTTTTGGGCTTTACTGGGTTTGGCATTATTTTCGGAGTCGATTGGCTCCAAAAATATGGGGTGGTGGTACACTATGAGGGATTTTCGGTGACTATTAGGGCGGATGATGGACAGAGGGTAGTGTTTGGTGTCCTACCTAGTGACGAGGTGATGGCTAGTTTTCTAAATTCCCTCGACATCCCGTAGGGCGAGTTATCAGGGGTCTCGTTGCTGGCCTGTATCCGGATATCTTCGAGGAAGTGACCGGACTTCCACCACACTGAGAGATTGAGTTCCGTATTGATTTAGTGAAAGATGCTAGACCTATAGTAATGCCACTTCGTCGTATGGAGCTAAAGGAGTAGCGAGAGCTCAGGGCACTAGTAAGCGATCTTTTGAAGAAGGGAATTATCCGAAGAAGTGTCTCCGAGTGGGGAGCTCCAGTTGTATTTGCTACCAAGGCATATGGTTCCCTTCGTTTATGTGTGGTCTATCGCGAGTTGAGTAAAGTGACTAGGAAGAATAAGTATCCTCTTCCATGGATAGATGACTTGTTTGATCAATTGGAGGGAGAAAGAGTGTTCTCCCAATTGTACGTCATGACATGATTTCATCAGCTTCGAGTGGCAGTTGAGACTATGTCTGGATTCTATGAGTGGTTATTCATGCCATTCGGGTTGACCAATGCACCAGCATATTTTGTGGATCTTATGAAAAGAGTATTCCAAGATCAATTGAATAAGTTTGTTCTTGTGTTCGTGGACGATATAATTGTTTATTCGAGGGCAGAGGAAGAACACAAGGAACATTTGAAAGTAGTGATGGAGGTATTGAGAAAACACCAATTGAAAGCGAAGTTTTCTAAGTGTCACTTCTGGTGGAGGGAAATGAGATTCTTGGGCCATGTTGTTTCAGAGAATGGTATTGCCGTGGACCCTGCTAAGGTGACTACGGTACAAAATTGGTCTATGCTCAAGAATGCAACAGACGTAAGAAGTTTCTTGGGATTAGTTGGATATTATCGTAAGTTTATCCAAGACTTCTCCAAGATAGCGGATGCTTGTGATATTGGAATAGGTGCTGACAGTATTAGTCATTCCTAAAGGGAATGAGGAGATGACAGTATACACGGATGCCTATGGTATTGGACTAGGTGATGTATTAATGCAAGGAGGAAGAGTCGTAGCTTACACTAGTCAACAACTGAAACCGCATGAAAAAAGATATCCTACCCATAATTTGGATTTGGCAGCGATCGTATTAACGTTGAAGATGTGGAGACATTATCTCTTGGGAGAAATATTCGAGTTGTTTACCGATCATAAGTCATTAAAGTATCTCTTCTCTCAGAAGGATCTAAATCTCCGACAGCAAAGATGGTTAGAATTCTTGGCTTCCTATGATTTCGATATTGCATATACACCAGGAATGGGTAATGCGGTAGCCGGTGCATTGAGTAGGAGACATGCCAGTTTAGGGGCTATGTTTCTAGAATAGAAGCAACTGGATTATATCGTTGGGTATGATTTAAGACCAAAGTGCGAATTGGATCCAGAAATGATAGCAAGTTTGACGATCAGACCCACTTTGATTGAGCGGATTGGTTCCAGTCAAAGGGACGATCCTAATCTATTAGAAATCATCTCCAAGTTAGAAATGGGAATCGACGAGGAGATGAACAAGTATGGGCTTGATCGAGATGGATGGCTTAGAAAGAATGCAAGACTAGTTGTGCCCAATGTTAATGGATTGAGAGATGAAGTGCTTAGAGAATATCATCACTCAAAACTGACTATACATCCCGGTGGTAACAAAATGTATTGAGACATGAAGCAGACCTACTACTGGGAAGGGATGAAAAGAGACATTGAAAATTTATATCCAAATGCATGAATTGCCAGCTAGTTAACGCCAAGCAAAAGAAGCCTTGTGGTTTGTTGCAACCATTAGAAATTCCAGAATGGAAATGGGAACAAGTCTCAATGGATTTCATTGATGGGTTACCAAGGAATAGATCGGGCCATGATAGTATTTGGGTGATTGTGGACCGATTGACCAAGAGTACAAGGTTTATACCTGTCAAGTCGAATAGAACGGCAGCTAAGTTAGCGGAACTGTATATGAAGTAGGTAGTGAGATTTCATGGAAAACCCAAAGGCATTGTGAGAGACCGAGATCCGTTGTTTACTAGTGGATTTTGGAAGAGCTTACAAGAGGCTTTAGGGTTAGAATTACATCTCAGTACTGCACACCATCCTCAAACCGACGGTCAAACAAAGAGGGTGAATCGAGTATTAGAAGATCTCTGGAGAGCTTGCATATTAGATTTTGGGGGGTCATGGGATAACCATTTACATCTGGTTGAATTCGTATATAATAATAGTTATCAGTCCAGTATTGATATGGCTCCATTTAAAGCTTTGTACGGAAGATCGTGCAACTCACCATCATGTTGGTTGGAAACCGATGAGAAATTCGTACTTGGGCTAGATGTAATAAGAGAAACTTCGGACAAGATCAAGGTTATCCAACAGCGAATGAAGGCTGCCCAAGATAGGCAGAAGAGTTATGTTGATAAGAGGCGAAGAGATTTAAAATTCTCCGTTGGTGACTTGGTGTTTGTGAAGATTTCTCCGTTAAAGAGCGTGGTTCGGTTTGGTAAGAGAGGTAAGTTAACACCAAGATTTGTTGGTCCATTCCCAGTTCTCGAACGAGTTGGGAATTTAGCATATAAAGTTGAATTACCTGACAAGATGGCGTGAGTTCACAACGTAATTCATGTTTCCCAGTTAAGGAAGTTCGTGCTCGACCCCGATATTTCACCGGATCAGTTGGATGACATCGAAGTAGAACCCGAGGCGGTTGGGAACAGCAGGCCGATCCGTATTGTTGAGTATGATTCAAAGCAATTTCGAAAGAAGACGGTGCAACTAGTCAAGGTCCAGTGGGGTGACAACGAGAATGACTATACATGGGAAACAAAGGAGAGCATAAGGAAGATGTATCCAGAACTCTTTGCCTGGTAAGATTTTAATGACCATTTAGCTATCCCCTTGTTAGTAAACTGCATGCTAGGATAGGCTTGTTATGTTGCTATGTATGTTTGGTTGTTTGTAAGTGGCTGTTAGGCATGAGGGGCCCTTTGTATGTTTTGGTTAAGGAATTTCGGGGGCGAAATTTCTTAAGTGGGGAGAATGTAACGACCCGCATTCTACGCATCGGAGGATCGTAGAATATTTATTTCATTTTCATATGAGGTCGTATGATCGTGTAACTTTGGGGAACGATTATTGGGGTCATTTCCCATATTCATGTTTTTTTCCGATTTTTAAATGACTGTTTTGCCCCTAGCAAGTCTTATTTGGCCTATAACTTTTGATTGGTAATGATTTTTGACCTGAAACCACTTCCATTAGATCCGGATGATGGTTTAGCTTTCCGTAGAGTGGTCACATTAGCCAAACGGACTTACCGTTTGAGAGATATGGCTGAAACAAGGTTTGGAAGACGAATAACAGCTTAACCAGGCCTAATTAAGGTGATTAACTGCTAGGACCATAACCCATTTCGGGATTAGGGTTATGGGGAGGCTGAAATCAGTTAGGTAACGATTTATTTTTCATTTTCTCAGCCGTCGCTTACCTCTCTTCAACCCTAACAATGGCCTCCACCTTCTAAATCACCCCGTATCACTGTTTAAGCATATATTAGCCTAATCCACATCAAATCAAGGCAAATCAACACCAAATCAGAGTTGGAGCTGTTGTGTTGCATAAGAATTCAACCCAAAACAGTAGATAAGTTCAGATCTGTAATTCAATTGTGGCTAAGGTGAGTGATTTGCATTGTTTTTCACTAATTGCGGCTAATTAGTGATAATTAGCGAAATTTTGGCTCAGAAAAATCTAGAAAAATTTGTAAAATTCTTATATATTATTTTAGGGTTCTGATAGAAATTTGGGTTAATTTGGATATGTTTCGGTAATCCTATCATTAGTTATGGTCAAGCATGATTAAGGGGGAAAACACGGATTTTGGGTATGTTTGATCCATATGTACATGATTATTCATCGTTTTAGTGTTTGTTGTTGATTATACAAGTTGCTATTCCTGTTTGGAATGCTTCATGATTCTTTAGCAAAGTTAGATTGGTCGAAAACGCCGTCATATGGCGTAAATAGCTCATTGGAAAAGCGTAGGCAATGGGATCGGATCAGACCCCCGAACCCGCTCGTGAAGCACCACCTCCGACCCGACCTGATCGTGACACCCTACTCGTGGCCAGTGACCACGAACTGACCTGATGCTTTGGAGGAGGCACCACAACCCGCTCACCTGGAGAGCACCACGGACCAAAAGCTCACGACTGATCCGAAGCACCCCGACCCCGTTGAAGAAACACGAACCGATCTGATACCTGGAAGAAGTATCACAAACCGAACCTGTAAAGACCCGCAACTTCCCCGTAAAGGAAAGCGTCGGATAGTTCGAGAACAAACCACAGCAGAACGCATACGGAAGAACATTTCATTGTATATTACAACAATGCATCAGATTACAAGAATATACAGAGTATAAATGAATATTACACAGAAATATCAGAGATTTAAATTACATTTAAATACATCGCAGCGGAAAATAATACAATACACAACTAGAAGTAGATATACGGATACAAAGCTTTCCGGATATCGTTCCAGCTGTAAACCAGGATCCTGTGAATATAAATCTGCAAAACCAAAACTACTAGCTGCCCGTGTCAAAATAAGGGCACCCAGAGTTTAGGTTAAAACAATAAACTCCAGGTCAGTCATGTGACTGGTGTGAGAACTAAAACGGTTATTAATCTTTATTTTAAATCATTAGGTAAATCAAGGGACCACGCCGTAACACGGAACGGGTTTCCTCCCAAGAATACCAGTGCATAAAACAAACATCGCAATGCTAAATAAAGAAAAATGAAGCTGTTATAAGACCCAGGTCCTATCACACAATGCAACGCAAGCCGGGGGATAGGGTTTTCCCTTATAACAGCCAAAGAATGCTTGATACGTTTAAAACAAATCATTTGATACTATTATAAGTGCATAGTGTATAAAACACTTCAAATCATAAGTATCAATCATAGGCGGCATGGGTACCATATATCATGTCGCCATATATAGGTTTACAAATAAAACCGCAAATGTCACGTATTTGGAAATTGGATTTCCATCTATGAACCGAGGCAAAAGATAGTCCTCAACCGATTCGAGACGCTCTAGCCCGCCCCTCAGGACCCAGACTCAGGTGGGCCCTTGGATCGTCAGGGCCGGTCCACCGATGTGGATTAAAATGCCTGAACACTACGTTTCCCCACCCTATGGGGTGTAAGTCTGGTCCGTCAGCCGACCAGAATGCATCGGCCGAAACCGATATAACCGTGGCGCCTCGCAACAGCAACAACCACATAAGTCAAACTCGTCAGGGCGTGTAAAACCACTGACGCCACTTCTAGCTAGAAAGAAACGCAAGTCCTCCCTGAGGTCCGTCTCCCGTTTTTGGTTCATACCTGGTGTGAAACACGCGAGGTAAACGTTACACAAAGCTACGCCACAAAGGCCGTGCTTTGATCATCACCACAAGACTTTGCTTTTCAACAGAAGCCTTGATCATTTGCATCTTAGCATGCCACACAGGCAAACCATCCTATGCCACCGATATCAGTCACACAGAATGAAATCCGATGTCAGACACACAGTCCATTTACAAGTCCGTTCTGGGTCTGAACGAAACCGGAGGCACCTAGTACCCCGCATATCCATCGATCTCCAAGTACGTCTGGACGATCACCAACTGTTTCCATCTTCTTGGGTGTACAGCCCAATCAAGATCATCAGTTATCACCCAAACGACGTGAAGACTTCCGGTCTTCGACCATCGTCTTCATCTTCGACTTATCGTCGTATCAGTTATTCAGAATGGGATAAACCCGGTCTTTCCGAATAACTCGCGTATATTTTAAATAAGTGTTACACAAACACAACATACGCCTCATTCCCATTCATTAGTCACTAATCGTAAATTAATCAAGAGAATAATTCCCCAAATATTAACCCCGAAGGCCGAAACCAACATCAGATCAATATCCAGAAAACCATTCTGCTTAGCTAACCGACAGTTAGTTTCTAAATTTCACGTTCAAATCTAATTAAAGATTTAACTATCGCCTGGAGCAAAACTGGTGATACTCCATTCTCGATCTTTTCAATCTAATTAAAGATTCATTAAAACTCCACTTAGTTTTAATCATTATCTGGGTTAAAGAATCAGTGTCATTTAAAACACGATTCACGATAAACCCAAAATCACATTCCATTAATTATCGGGTTAAAGAACAAGTGTTATTTGAAACACTGTTCACGATAAACCCAAAAATCAATACCAATTCAATTCCAATTAAATATCATTTAATTGGTACACTTCATTAAATCTAAATAAAAAGATTTAATCTTTTCTCAACTGGGTTCAAGAACAGTGTTAGTGAAGACACCATTCACGACAAACCCAAATCACATTCCATTAATTATCGGGTTAAAGAACAAGTGTTATTTAAAACACTGTTCACGATAAACCCAAAAATCAATACCAATTCAATTCCAATTAAATATCATTTAATTGGTACACTTCATTAAATCTAAATAAAAAGATTTAATCTTTTCTCAACTGGGTTCAAGAACAGTGTTAGTGAAGACACCATTCACGACAAACCCAAATCACATTCGATATTCAATACAAGGCTCTGAATAGAAAATATATCGGCTTATATTCAATATCGAATTCTACGACTAACAAATGTCGTATTGGAAATAACGATACAAATATATATCTTTCAAATTTCCATAACAACACCTGTAATATCACGAATTCCAACATCGAAATATTCCGAAGACAATTTCGATTCAAATCCACTCCAATGCAATCATTGGAAATTTTGGTTATTTTCAAAACCATTTCAAATTCAATTTACTTATTTAAAAATAAATAGAATTATAATTCTAGTTCAAAACTAGTTCATTTCGATAAAAATCTATTTTTATCTTTTCAAATATGGAGTTTTTCATCCCAAACTTTCACAAATCATCTCTTATGATTTTACACAAATTATTACTATTTTTAATAATTTTATCAAGGCCCGTACAGTCGATTTCCATCAATGGCCATCGAACTGCACTTACAGCGACCTTTTTCGAATTTGATTTGGACGTATCTCCAAATCCAACCGTTAGATTTCAAATTTCTAACATTCGTTAGAAAGCTCTTTTCGATACGAACCCAACGGTTCCGGTTTTAGGAGAATCCGACGGTCGGATCTCCCGTAATATCCGTTTGAAATAAATGGTCGAAATTCGCGAACTGCCGCGGCGCGTTCTATTCAGGCCATTATATTATATATATAATATATATTTCGTCGATTTCTATTTAAAACGAATTATATAAATAGTTTTGAATTCGTTTCAAAAGCAATTTCAACTTCCTTTTCAATTCAAATCAAAATTGAATTCTTCTTTATAAATTCGTTTCAAAATTCATTCCTATTCAATTCAAATTTCAATTCAATTTGAATTCATTTCAATTCGTTTTCAATTCAATTCATTTCGAAATCGTTTTCAATTCAATTCATTTCGAAATCGTTTTCAATTCAATTCATTTCGAAATCGTTTTCAATTCAATTCATTTCGAAATCGTTTTCAATTCATTTCGAAATCGTTTTCAATTCAATTCATTTCGAAATCGTTTTCAATTCAATTCATTTCGAAATCGTTTTCAATTCAATTCAAAATATTCGATTTCGAAATCACTATTCAATATTCATTTTTAAGATGAATAAAATCGATATAAATATCGTTCACGTCAAAATGGCGTCAATCTAATCAACACGGCTTCATAAATTTCTAATTTCAAATATTCTATTTCAAATATCTCTTTTTCAAAATAGTTGTTATTATCAAAATATTTCGTTCAACACATGACCAATCTCAATGAATGAGTACTGTCAACACATGAACTTTTATTTTATAATATTCTTTATTTTTCAAATTGGAATGAGGCCCAATCAATCACCATATAAAGTTAATTATATGGATTTTCATACAACACATGTATATAATAACATTGAAAATAATCAACCATCAACCAAAGTGCACTACACTGTAAAAGCATCAAATATAGATATTCAACGCTTATAACAGCCTGTCAATCAATCGATCGACATATTTAATCAATCAGGATGAGTGAACTGCAAATTTCATCCCAACACCCGTGTGGGGTTTCAAACAATCAAACAAATATTTTATTCGTGCAGTTGGGCGATGTGTAAAATTTATCGTCCCAATCAATGTCATTCAAATAGGTGTACATAAACAAACCGTCTGGTTTGTAAATGAATATTCTATTTTATTCACTTCACGTTAAAAATTATATTTTTAACGATAAAACATTTTATTCCAACATATGAATTTCTATTCAGTTCATTCTTTAAATAAAATGATATTTTTATTTTTCTAACACATTTTAGAAAATTTCGGCGGCATAACGGCATGATACTAGAAACGGGACGAGGCCTGGCCTTATCCCCGGTCTAGTGAAGGCCCACGCCATTCACACATCATCAAATCAATTCATTTCACCACACAATTCAATTTCAACCAAACAATCTCTAATCTATGCAACCAAACAAACAAGTCCATGGTCTGTGGACGGTTGTGTCGGGTGCTACTAAGCACCGTCTGCATCCTAGTATATATATATAACTAGAAAATGAAATTGAAAGGTGAGAAATTCTCACCGATTGCTATCCTAGCTCCACGGCTCTTCATTTAGAGAAATCTTCAACGTCATCGCATCTTCGTTGCCCGCTTTCACTACCTATGTAAAAATCGAATTTTTCATCGCTATCCAATATATAAAAATCGAATTTTTATTTCCTTTACACATACAAAGACGATATTTCTATATCCTCTATCACATAAAGATTTCGCCTTTATAAAAATAAAGACTTCGCCTTTTTCATATTTTAAAGATTTCTAAATAAAATCATTGCTTTCTAACCTAAAATAAAAATCAGTTTTAACATATATGAAAAATCAGTTTTAACATATATAAAAAAAAAATCATATTTTCAACCCATTAATAATTATTCTCTATATGACTATTTTATAAATATCATGCATAAGCTAAAAATCATATTTTTAACTTATAAAAATATTTTCTTAGTTTTTTTGCTATTTCATATTTTCAAAATCAAGTTCTATTTTATAATTTTCAAACAAAGTTATATATATATATATTTCTAAACAAAATATATGTATATTTTTCTCCAAACAAAGATGTTTATATATTTTTGTTCAAACAAAGATGTTTATATATTTTTGTTCAAACAAAGATGTTTATACTTCTTTAAACAAAGATGTTTGTATATTTTCAAAAACAAGGTATATTTATATATTTTCAAAGCAAAGTATTTTATATTTTCAAATAAAATTATTTTATATTTCCAAATAAAATTATTTTATATTTTCAAAACAATGAATATACATTAAAATCTGATTTTAAACCATTGTTAATGACATTTTTTTAAAATTGAAAAACAAAAGAAAATATGCTTACTGTTAATTTTCTGAAGTCGCCCCAACCCATACCATCCGTTCTCTCTCCTCGCCAACGACAACCAAGGCTACTTGAAGATGATCGGCGGCCCTCCCCCACACCACCGTTCCATCCTCTTCCTTCACTCGAAAGAGGGAGCAGCTCGGTGGTCTTCTCCTCCTGTTCTCTGGCTTCGAATGACGAGGCTTCCAATGGAGCTCCAGGCCACCTCATTCGTCGATACCTTGCCATCGTCGGTCAACGTAACAAGCTCGACGAGCTCGAGAGGCTCTACGTTGAAGACCCTCCGAGATGATGAATGGATCGGCATTTTTAAGGGGATAACAATCGAGGGTTCATGATCGTTCATTAGAAAGGGGGGCATTGGAAGGAGGGTTGACCACGATGGATAATTTTGACCCATCGGTTAGGGTTTTGACTTAGAGATAAGGGCATATATATAATTATTTAATAATGATTTAAATTCGAAAAAGTAGGGTGCTGTATCCGAACTCCAAATCAAACCCAACGACTGTCGCCCCGAGCTGATTACCCTCATTCTGAACACAATGAGCTATGTTTCGCAAGCCAATTCGTCTGTTACGATCAGTTCCGTCAAAATCAAAATATAACTCTATATATTGAATGTGAACGCGCTTTTCAATTTACCGGGGCCACATACGGACTTTAAAAATTCCCGAAAAATATTTTCTAGCTTCGTATTAACGATACGGTCCTAACAAAACTAGTTTCGTCGAATTCTGAGACCGTTAGAAAAGTGGCCAATTTCCAGTCGATTAAAATCAACTGAAACTGGTCAAACGCGTTTTCCTTTACCACGCCCACATATTGATTCGAAAAATTACGAAATTTGAAACCTAGCAATAACTTGACACTGCGGATCCAACAAAACTGGTTTCGTCAAAATCCGAGGTCATTTGCAAAATGTCCATTTTTAAGGGCCTGAATTCCATAGCGACTATTCAGAATTTTCAACTGGACATATCTTATCATTTCTAAAATGAAATCTCAGTTTGTTAACTTCGTTACAAAGATATAGTTATACAGATTCAAATATTTCTTGTTTCGTTCAATTCTGACTTATATTGAATTCTGTATATTCATTTGAAATTAGAAATCGATTTTCGAACTACCGCGCCATTTTCAATTCCTTTTATAATTATATATAATTATTTATATTCTAACGACGACGCGTATAATATATACGTTCGAATTATATTCAAAATAAATTTCTCGTCGATATTATTTAAAATAATTCATTTTAAATAATCAATATTCGCTAAAATGGCCAAAATAAAAATTTCAAACTGGCTCGCATTTTACGGGTTGTTACAATCTCCCCCACTTAAAACTTTTCGTCCCCGAAAAGGAACAAAGTCGAAAGTGGTTTGATTAATCAGCCCTACGCTCGATTTGGCTTCCATTCTCTAACTCTTTAGTTTCTGAGAATTTTCAAAATTTCAAAAATTTGGCTAACACCCTAAATTTTTGAAAAATTTCGCCATAACCTCCCCTGCACCGGGAGCATCGGGGAATTTCAAATAGCTTCCCCGGTCCTTCAGATCTCAAAAAGAAAAAGAAAAAGCCAAGCGGCTAGCCAATAGGCTCACAAAATCATCATCACCCAAACAAAACAGTAAATTATGTAGTAAACATGTACCTATTTGTCGGGCAAACAAATTTTATTCTCTGGCTCTAGCCTCCTTGCTATGACCTGTTCAATGATATATATGCATATGCAAGCAAATGCAACCAATTTTCAATACAGTTCAATATTTGATATAATTAGGCATAATGGTTCAAAATTAGCAAACAAATGAACAAACAACACAAACATCAATCAATTAGTGAATTTAACGTTTCAAATTCATAATTTTGATACATATACAAAAATCATGTTTTTGATGCCAAATCACAACAATGTATTCTAGCTATATAAGATTTGGTTCTCACACCAGTCTAATGGAAATATATAGATATCACACTTTCGTTACACGAAAATAAATACTGGTGATGGCGCGCCATCATCAGAATCATGTCCGGGCGACTAGAGTGTGACTCTATATCTATCCAGTATATTAAAATTTCGAATACGCGCGGATCAGACGTATACGCAAAATCTATATATACTGGATTGTCCACATCAATATAAATAGATAATCAAATACGAATAATTGATTTAAATTTTCGAAACAAAAATTTGTTTTCATTTTCAAAAATATACTCTTCACACTCGTTCTAGGATACTACTGATCCCATCTCTAACGAGTCACTCTCATTGGATATTGTTAATCCAATATCTGATGAATTCTTTCGTACAGTTCTAATGTGCCTTGTTCTCTAAGCTTTGTAAACCAAAGCTCTGATACCAACTGTGAAGACCCGCAACTTCCCCGTAAAGGAAAGCGTCGGATAGTTCGAGAACAAACCACAGCAGAACGCATACGGAAGAACATTTCATTGTATATTACAACAATGCATCAGATTACAAGAATATACAGAGTATAAATGAATATTACACAGAAATATCAGAGATTTAAATTACATTTAAATACATCGCAGCGGAAAATAATACAATACACAACTAGAAGTAGATATACGGATACAAAGCTTTCCGGATATCGTTCCAGCTGTAAACCAGGATCCTGTGAATATAAATCTGCAAAACCAAAACTACTAGCTGCCCGTGTCAAAATAAGGGCACCCAGAGTTTAGGTTAAAACAATAAACTCCAGGTCAGTCATGTGACTGGTGTGAGAACTAAAACGGTTATTAATCTTTATTTTAAATCATTAGGTAAATCAAGGGACCACGCCGTAACACGGAACGGGTTTCCTCCCAAGAATACCAGTGCATAAAACAAACAGCGCAATGCTAAATAAAGAAAAATGAAGCTGTTATAAGACCCAGGTCCTATCACACAATGCAACGCAAGCCGGGGGATAGGGTTTTCCCTTATAACAGCCAAAGAATGCTTGATACGTTTAAAACAAATCATTTGATACTATTATAAGTGCATAGTGTATAAAACACTTCAAATCATAAGTATCAATCATAGGCGGCATGGGTACCATATATCATGTCGCCATATATAGGTTTACAAATAAAACCGCAAATGTCACGTATTTGGAAATTGGATTTCCATCTATGAACCGAGGCAAAAGATAGTCCTCAACCGATTCGAGACGCTCTAGCCCGCCCCTCAGGACCCAGACTCAGGTGGGCCCTTGGATCGTCAGGGACGGTCCACCGATGTGGATTAAAATGCCTGAACACTACGTTTCCCCACCCTATGGGGTGTAAGTCTGGTCCGTCAGCCGACCAGAATGCATCGGCCGAAACCGATATAACCGAGGCGCCTCGCAACAGCAACAACCACATAAGTCAAACTCGTCAGGGCGTGTAAAACCACTGACGCCACTTCTAGCTAGAAAGAAACGCAAGTCCTCCCTGAGGTCCGTCTCCCGTTTTTGGTTCATACCTGGTGTGAAACACGCGAGGTAAACGTTACACAAAGCTACGCCACAAAGGCCGTGCTTTGATCATCACCACAAGACTTTGCTTTTCAACAGAAGCCTTGATCATTTGCATCTTAGCATGCCACACAGGCAAACCATCCTATGCCACCGATATCAGTCACACAGAATGAAATCCGATGTCAGACACACAGTCCATTTACAAGTCCGTTCTGGGTCTGAACGAAACCGGAGGCACCTAGTACCCCGCATATCCATCGATCTCCAAGTACGTCTGGACGATCACCAACTGTTTCCATCTTCTTGGGTGTACAGCCCAATCAAGATCATCAGTTATCACCCAAACGACGTGAAGACTTCCGGTCTTCGACCATCGTCTTCATCTTCGACTTATCGTCGTATCAGTTATTCAGAATGGGATAAACCCGGTCTTTCCGAATAACTCGCGTATATTTTAAATAAGTGTTACACAAACACAACATACGCCTCATTCCCATTCATTAGTCACTAATCGTAAATTAATCAAGAGAATAATTCCCCAAATATTAACCCCGAAGGCCGAAACCAACATCAGATCAATATCCAGAAAACCATTCTGCTTAGCTAACCGACAGTTAGTTTCTAAATTTCACGTTCAAATCTAATTAAAGATTTAACTATCGCCTGGAGCAAAACTGGTGATACTCCATTCTCGATCTTTTCAATCTAATTAAAGATTCATTAAAACTCCACTTAGTTTTAATCATTATCTGGGTTAAAGAATCAGTGTCATTTAAAACACGATTCACGATAAACCCAAAATCACATTCCATTAATTATCGGGTTAAAGAACAAGTGTTATTTGAAACACTGTTCACGATAAACCCAAAAATCAATACCAATTCAATTCCAATTAAATATCATTTAATTGGTACACTTCATTAAATCTAAATAAAAAGATTTAATCTTTTCTCAACTGGGTTCAAGAACAGTGTTAGTGAAGACACCATTCACGACAAACCCAAATCACATTCCATTAATTATCGGGTTAAAGAACAAGTGTTATTTAAAACACTGTTCACGATAAACCCAAAAATCAATACCAATTCAATTCCAATTAAATATCATTTAATTGGTACACTTCATTAAATCTAAATAAAAAGATTTAATCTTTTCTCAACTGGGTTCAAGAACAGTGTTAGTGAAGACACCATTCACGACAAACCCAAATCACATTCGATATTCAATACAAGGCTCTGAATAGAAAATATATCGGCTTATATTCAATATCGAATTCTACGACTAACAAATGTCGTATTGGAAATAACGATACAAATATATATCTTTCAAATTTCCATAACAACACCTGTAATATCACGAATTCCAACATCGAAATATTCCGAAGACAATTTCGATTCAAATCCACTCCAATGCAATCATTGGAAATTTTGGTTATTTTCAAAACCATTTCAAATTCAATTTACTTATTTAAAAATAAATAGAATTATAATTCTAGTTCAAAACTAGTTCATTTCGATAAAAATCTATTTTTATCTTTTCAAATATGGAGTTTTTCATCCCAAACTTTCACAAATCATCTCTTATGATTTTACACAAATTATTACTATTTTTAATAATTTTATCAAGGCCCGTACAGTCGATTTCCATCAATGGCCATCGAACTGCACTTACAGCGACCTTTTTCGAATTTGATTTGGACGTATCTCCAAATCCAACCGTTAGATTTCAAATTTCTAACATTCGTTAGAAAGCTCTTTTCGATACGAACCCAACGGTTCCGGTTTTAGGAGAATCCGACGGTCGGATCTCCCGTAATATCCGTTTGAAATAAATGGTCGAAATTCGCGAACTGCCGCGGCGCGTTCTATTCAGGCCATTATATTATATATATAATATATATTTCGTCGATTTCTATTTAAAACGAATTATATAAATAGTTTTGAATTCGTTTCAAAAGCAATTTCAACTTCCTTTTCAATTCAAATCAAAATTGAATTCTTCTTTATAAATTCGTTTCAAAATTCATTCCTATTCAATTCAAATTTCAATTCAATTTGAATTCATTTCAATTCGTTTTCAATTCAATTCATTTCGAAATCGTTTTCAATTCAATTCATTTCGAAATCGTTTTCAATTCAATTCATTTCGAAATCGTTTTCAATTCAATTCATTTCGAAATCGTTTTCAATTCATTTCGAAATCGTTTTCAATTCAATTCATTTCGAAATCGTTTTCAATTCAATTCATTTCGAAATCGTTTTCAATTCAATTCAAAATATTCGATTTCGAAATCACTATTCAATATTCATTTTTAAGATGAATAAAATCGATATAAATATCGTTCACGTCAAAATGGCGTCAATCTAATCAACACGGCTTCATAAATTTCTAATTTCAAATATTCTATTTCAAATATCTCTTTTTCAAAATAGTTGTTATTATCAAAATATTTCGTTCAACACATGACCAATCTCAATGAATGAGTACTGTCAACACATGAACTTTTATTTTATAATATTCTTTATTTTTCAAATTGGAATGAGGCCCAATCAATCACCATATAAAGTTAATTATATGGATTTTCATACAACACATGTATATAATAACATTGAAAATAATCAACCATCAACCAAAGTGCACTACATTGTAAAAGCATCAAATATAGATATTCAACGCTTATAACAGCCTGTCAATCAATCGATCGACATATTTAATCAATCAGGATGAGTGAACTGCAAATTTCATCCCAACACCCGTGTGGGGTTTCAAACAATCAAACAAATATTTTTTTCGTGCAGTTGGGCGATGTGTAAAATTTATCGTCCCAATCAATGTCATTCAAATAGGTGTACATAAACAAACCGTCTGGTTTGTAAATGAATATTCTATTTTATTCACTTCACGTTAAAAATTATATTTTTAACGATAAAACATTTTATTCCAACATATGAATTTCTATTCAGTTCATTCTTTAAATAAAATGATATTTTTATTTTTCTAACGCATTTTAGAAAATTTCGGCGGCATAACGGCACGATACTAGAAACGGGACGAGGCCTGGCCTTATCCCCGGTCTAGTGAAGGCCCACGCCATTCACACATCATCAAATCAATTCATTTCACCACACAATTCAATTTCAACCAAACAATCTCTAATCTATGCAACCAAACAAACAAGTCCATGGTCTGTGGACGGTTGTGTCGGGTGCTACTAAGCACCGTCTGCATCCTAGTATATATATATAACTAGAAAATGAAATTGAAAGGTGAGAAATTGTCACCGATTGCTATCCTAGCTCCACGGCTCTTCATTTAGAGAAATCTTCAACGTCATCGCATCTTCGTTGCCCGCTTTCACTACCTATGTAAAAATCGAATTTTTCATCGCTATCCAATATATAAAAATCGAATTTTTATTTCCTTTACACATACAAAGACGATATTTCTATATCCTCTATCACATAAAGATTTCGCCTTTATAAAAATAAAGACTTCGCCTTTTTCATATTTTAAAGATTTCTAAATAAAATCATTGCTTTCTAACCTAAAATAAAAATCAGTTTTAACATATATGAAAAATCAGTTTTAACATATATAAAAAAAAAATCATATTTTCAACCCATTAATAATTATTCTCTATATGACTATTTTATAAATATCATGCATAAGCTAAAAATCATATTTTTAACTTATAAAAATATTTTCTTAGTTTTTTTGCTATTTCATATTTTCAAAATCAAGTTCTATTTTATAATTTTCAAACAAAGTTATATATATATATATTTCTAAACAAAATATATGTATATTTTTCTCCAAACAAAGATGTTTATATATTTTTGTTCAAACAAAGATGTTTATATATTTTTGTTCAAACAAAGATGTTTATACTTCTTTAAACAAAGATGTTTGTATATTTTCAAAAACAAGGTATATTTATATATTTTCAAAGCAAAGTATTTTATATTTTCAAATAAAATTATTTTATATTTCCAAATAAAATTAATTTATATTTTCAAAACAATGAATATACATTAAAATCTGATTTTAAACCATTGTTAATGACATTTTTTTAAAATTGAAAAACAAAAGAAAATATGCTTACTGTTAATTTTCTGAAGTCGCCCCAACCCATACCATCCGTTCCCTCTCCTCGCCAACGACAACCAAGGCTACTTGAAGATGATCGGCGGCCCTCCCCCACACCACCGTTCCATCCTCTTCCTTCACTCGAAAGAGGGAGCAGCTCGGTGGTCTTCTCCACCTGTTCTCTGGCTTCGAATGACGAGGCTTCCAATGGAGCTCCAGGCCACCTCATTCGTCGATACCTTGCCATCGTCGGTCAACGTAACAAGCTCGACGAGCTCGAGAGGCTCTACGTTGAAGACCCTCCGAGATGATGAATGGATCGGCATTTTTAAGGGGATAACAATCGAGGGTTCATGATCGTTCATTAGAAAGGGGGGCATTGGAAGGAGGGTTGACCACGATGGATAATTTTGACCCATCGGTTAGGGTTTTGACTTAGAGATAAGGGCATATATATAATTATTTAATAATGATTTAAATTCGAAAAAGTAGGGTGCTGTATCCGAACTCCAAATCAAACCCAACGACTGTCGCCCCGAGCTAATTACCCTCATTCTGAACACAATGAGCTATGTTTCGCAAGCCAATTCGTCTGTTACGATCAGTTCCGTCAAAATCAAAATATAACTCTATATATTGAATGTGAACGCGCTTTTCAATTTACCGGGGCCACATACGGACTTTAAAAATTCCCGAAAAATATTTTCTAGCTTCGTATTAACGATACGGTCCTAACAAAACTAGTTTCGTCGAATTCTGAGACCGTTAGAAAAGTGGCCAATTTCCAGTCGATTAAAATCAACTGAAACTGGTCAAACGCGTTTTCCTTTACCACGCCCACATATTGATTCGAAAAATTACGAAATTTGAAACCTAGCAATAACTTGACACTGCGGATCCAACAAAACTGGTTTCGTCAAAATCCGAGGTCATTTGCAAAATGTCCATTTTTAAGGGCCTGAATTCCATAGCGACTATTCAGAATTTTCAACTGGACATATCTTATCATTTCTAAAATGAAATCTCAGTTTGTTAACTTCGTTACAAAGATATAGTTATACAGATTCAAATATTTCTTGTTTCGTTCAATTCTGACTTATATTGAATTCTGTATATTCATTTGAAATTAGAAATCGAATTTTCGAACTACCGCGCCATTTTCAATTCCTTTTATAATTATATATAATTATTTATATTCTAACGACGACGCGTATAATATATACGTTCGAATTATATTCAAAATAAATTTCTCGTCGATATTATTTAAAATAATTCATTTTAAATAATCAATATTCGCTAAAATGGCCAAAATAAAAATTTCAAACTGGCTCGCATTTTACGGGTTGTTACAGAACCGCTAGGGGGAGGACATCATGAACTGATCCGAACCGAAGAGGGGATCATGACCCGAACCGAAGGAGGGGAAACACGACCTGACCCCAATGACGATTCCGAACCGAACTAAAGATGAGAAGAAGGACCGAACCGATCCGGAGAATACCAAACTGGAGATGCAAAGGTAGTCCAAATGAGAAGTTGTAACTCAGGATCCAGACGGGAACCAACGAGTTAACTTCATAAATTGGACTTTGCTGCGGGACATGAGCAAAGGGGTTATCGATGTCTATAGCTTTGACTCACCACTGAGAGACGGATATTGGCTATGGATCAGTGTAGTGGAGTTGTCATGACTCCATGGGGAAAAGTAATCGTAGTAGGGCTATGAACCAGTGCAGTGGGGTTGTCATGACTCCATGTGGCAGAGTGGACATAACAAAGTATTAGTGGTTACAGATCAGTGCAGTGGAGCCGTCATGGCTTCATGGGGCAGAGTGATCATAACAAAGAATTGGGTGATCAAAGTGGTGGATATCGTATGCTTTACGCACTGAGTGAGAGATGTGAGGATGATTGCTATGTTTGATGTTTGCTATCACCATGACATGCACACCCCCTCCCCATTATTTTCACACCATGTGTTAGTGTCACCTTAGAGTATTGTACATCCTGTTGTGCTAACTCTTTGTTTGCTGGTCTAAGTTCAGGTATGGTTATGTATACCTGTTATTGTTCTGTTTTTGCTGGTTATCGCTCATATCAGACTCTTGTCTGACCCAGAGTTTTATGTCTCTTCTTATTACTCCGGGTGCTCCTAAACGAGCAGACTAGAGAGAGGTTAGCTGGTTATGCACGAGTAGTTGTCCGGAGACGAGCATGAGGCTTACACGTATTGTTCCCATATATTCTCCCTGTGCTATTGCTGGTCTCTATTTTGGGCATTAGTTGTGTACCTTCCTATTTTGCTTTAGAGACAGTTTTTAAAAGTTGTAATAATGATGGTTTAGATCATAAGTTGTATTCTGAATCTTTCCACTGCTTTGATGGTTTAGTTTTCAGCTTATGCACTGTCTCACCTATTTTATATCAAGTTATGTTATTATTATATTTTGTTCCATGCGCTGTGAGATATACTACAGGTTCTTTGATGATACATAGTTTCAAATTCCTTCCCTTTCCTTTCTTTTGACGACTATCTCGTGCTGGTTGGACGTCAGCACGACACGTTTCATTGGAAATGTCGGCTGGTGCGGGGATACATACTAACAAGATTGACATATAATGGCAGAAATAGGCGTAAACATATAGTGGCATAATGATAAGATAGGCATATGGGAACAGATCTGATGAACATGTGATAATAGAACTGATTCTAACAAAATAGGGACATCATAAACGGGCGTGATTAGATCTAAATAATAAATTAGATCAACTAACAATGGCAGATATGACATGATAAATATGTATAAGCTTAGATTTAGTTCTTAGTCATGTCATAATAACATAAATACACAGGTTATAGCAGATCTGATATGATTCAATTAGTCACAGGCTTAGATCCAAGTTATAGCCATGTCAAGATTAACTTTTAATTAATTAGATCTAAAATTAACATAGACTTACTGTGATTAGATCTGGAGAAATAGAAAAGGGATTGCTAATGTTGAATCATAGATCTCTAAACTTGAATGACTTGATTTCTGAAGAAGAAAAGACTTGATTTAGTCTGGGTAGAGGCAGCATCTAGTTCTCCATTGTTTTAGGTGTGGAGAAACAAGAAAACTGGGGTCCTATTTATCGCCTAAAGCCAATGAACCAAGTCAAGAAAAGAGTCCAAATTCAGCCAGAAGAATTCTGCCCAGATCTGCCGTAAGGGGGTTGACCCATGGGTTAACACCCCTCTTATGGGGTCGACCCAGGGGTCAATACCCCAGGGCGGGATTTTTCCCGCTCCCCCTTTTTCTGTGATTTTGAATTATTTTGAACCAATTTTGAATTCTGGGCTTATTATATATATATATATGTCTTATGCATATACAAACTTCAAACCTTAATAACTTCTTCATACGGTGTCCATTTTACGCAAACCAGGTGTCTATTCTGACCATAATTCTGAGATAAACGCAATGGCACAGCCCGTTTCAGTTAATTATGAACTACTATTTAATTATCCTTTAATTTATCATCTTTAGTGTTGTTAAAATTACGGGGTGTTACAATTTTTCCTATATACTCCGACAACTACGTAGTGAGGACTTATTGTACACATCTTAGTGATTTTATTGGGATGATGTTTCCACTTTGTTATGCCTCACTATTATTATGTTATATATATTTTAATTATATTTTATCCACGTGTTGTAAGATATATGACATATTACTTTTATTTCTCCTTTGATGATCGTCCTACACCATCTTGATATGTATGTAACTTATCTTTTCTTCTTATTGCAGGTGGTATGGGGTGGACGCCACATCGGTATCGCAATCCATTGAGAAAATATACATATTTTGATTTTCAAATTCCCATCTACTCGAATTTACTGATAAGTCTATTAAGGATTAGCGATGGCATGAAAGAAAGCTACATCGCATGCTACACTCAAGTTCAAGAAGAGGCTAGATCTCAGTAGGGAAATCAAACTATTACAACGAACATCTCTGATGCTTAACGCCCGCAGATCTGGTCATGAGCGCTAATTTCATGTCCTGATTAAAAATCTAGAAGAGACCCACAAGGCGTAGAACCAGTAGATAAGACAATATTGACTTCATAAACCAAGTCAATAAAATGAATGTTGAATGGAACGAGAGAAGTAGGT
This sequence comes from Allium sativum, assembly GCA_030737875.1. Taxonomy (NCBI): domain Eukaryota; kingdom Viridiplantae; phylum Streptophyta; class Magnoliopsida; order Asparagales; family Amaryllidaceae; genus Allium; species Allium sativum. Next base: position 803,609,077 of record CM060909.1, on the reverse strand, counting down.
AGTCTCTAACCCCGCAGTATCAGAGTCGGAGCAATCCTTTTGTCGAAGCAAAGCTACAGAAGTTAGCATAAGAGAACAGAAGAAAACAAGGCCAGGAACATTTGTTGTTACCTTTATATCCATATGGATCCGAGGCGTACCCATCTAGGAAACACAACTCATGAAATCCTTATGCCTTTTGGTAGCACTGAACCAAAGCACTCTCACATCTTCTTCTGTTGATGTACACTTCCTACACATCCACTAATCGATTGAGATGACAAAGACTAAAAGTAGAATACCAGAAATGCTACTCAGGAGGTTAAGCACAAAAGGCTATAACCAAGGAGACACAAATGAAAGGCGGAGCTCGACCATAACTGTGTAGCAATCCGTACTCTGGTTTAGTTCCTATGGTTTGACAGATACCAAGTGAAATCCAAGCTACTCCAACAAGGACCAAGAAGTAGAGAGGAGCCATACATTGTTTCACCAACAACATGTTTAGTTTTGGATATCCTTAAAAATTCAATTTTCCTATGATGCTGCAATATGCAGGTAAGACTGATGCCATGCAACATTTCACCAGATATCAATGGTACATGGAATCATCTCAGCCTACAGAAATAATATAATATATGACCTTTATGATCCACTTGGAAGGACCAACTATGATGTTGTTTATTAGCTACCTCTTAAGTTAATTTCATCGTTTGAGGAATCAAAAAAGTTTCTCAATTAATTTCGCATTTATGGAGCTTGCCCAAAGAACGTTATGACACTCTAGTATATAGCAAGCTCAAAGGGAAAAGTTGAAAAACATTTTGGAAAGGTTCAATGACTATAGTTGATGAGATCAATGGGCCAACCGAGGAAGTTGTTCTAATGGCACTGACTAAGGTGTTGACCCTGATTCTGATTTCAAAGATTGCTTAGTTGAAAAGTCTCCATCCATAGTGGATTAAACCTATAATAAAGTGGCCTAAATCTTGAGAAAGGAGGAGGCAAGAAGATCAAGAAATGATATATAGCTGGACCCAAAAATGAAGGCATATAGAGAGTAATGTTGTATTCAAGCAATCCAAGGGAAGTTTCAACAAAGTAAACTTCCACAACTAAAATATGTGAAATAGCAAATAGAGACGAAGCGACAGTAGAGAAAGATGTCGTGATTAGCGACGAAACTCGAGGAAACATTAGTGATGTTGAGATATGTCATACACAAATCACAATTGTGGGCAACAAATTTTCTGTGTAGATCCATTTTTGGTGGAGAGGTTTGTTGCTACTTTTGTGGGATATTTGAAAGTGAAGGCAAAGATTATTTGGTGCTTATCCAAATAGATATTTGATATATATGAAGATAATTTGGGTGGCAAGTTTACTTGGGTGGCAAGAAAACTTAGGTATGAAGCAATTAACTCTATAAAAGGCCTAGTTGATTTCTTCATTATGTGGTGGAAAATTTTTCCATTGTTCTTCATTATATTTCTCCCCAAATTGTTTATCTATTAGATATTCTCTACTTATTTCTTAATAAGGTTATTGATTCAAGTTGTATTTTTTTGTAGCGATAGTTGAGATCAGTTGTAAACAATATTTTGGTGAATCAATAAAGAGGGTGGTTGGGTGGAATATCGTGTGTTCATATTTCCGATATTGTTTGTGTTGCTGTTTGTTTTTCAATCACATTCATCTCTAAGTGATTGGGTGAAAAAGATTCATTTTGTTTTCGGGTGTTTTGTCAAACTTCCGCTGCGCACAAAACCCCAATAGTTGTTATCGGAGCTAAGACCATCGCATAGCTTGTAGTGCATGTTGGATTGAAAAAAAAAATATTTTTGTTTGGAAAAATTTGATTTTTTTGATGTTGGAGATGTTGACGTTTTCGAACATGGCTATTTTGAATGGGAGGAATTGGGGTATATGGAAGCCGAAGATGGAGGACGTACTATATCTCAATGATTTGCATGATCCCATTGATGGACATGGGGAGAAGTCCTCGAATATGGATGAGGGAAAGTGGAAAAAAATGAAAAAAAGGCAATTGTGTTTATTCACAAATATTTGGATGATTCGGTATTCCACCATGTGGCTAGTTGTGAATCCACGAAGGCATTATGGGACAAATTAGTATCGCTATATGAGTCGAAGAGTGCTACAAGTAAGGCTTTTCTAGTTCAAAAATTGGTGCAACTTCGATTGGATGAGGAGAAGTCTGTTGCAGAGCATTTGAACGAGTTTCAGGATGTCATTAATCAATTGGCAAACATGAAGGTCAATTTTGATGATGAGTTGCAAGCTCTTTTGTTGATGAGTTCTCTTTCGGAAAGTTGGGAGACTTTAGTAGTTTCATTGAGTGATTCCAATGCTAATGGAACTATCTCTTTTGAAACGGTACGAAGTAGTCTTTTGAATGTGGAGCTAAGGAGAAAAGGATCGGGGTTGAAATCGGTTCAAAATGAGGCGATGGTACCAAGAGACTCGAAGGATACAGTTTAGAAGAAAAAGGGAGCCAAAGGTAAAGGTGCAATCACTTGTTTCCATTGCAAGAAGGAAGGTCACAAGCGCAATGATTGCTATTTATATATACGAGATATGAAGAAGAAGGCGTATGGTGATAACAATAGTGATGAGGCATAGGCAGACTTTACCGAAGGTACCGAAGGTGATTCTTCATGTGATGTCCTATTTAATGTTGTGGAGCCTTGGAAGATGGATTCAGGAGCCAGATTTCACATATGCCGTGATGTGAAAAGTTTTTCTTCGTATGAGAAAAGTGTTGGCATGATAAAGACGACTAATGGAGTAGAGCTTCCAATTTGTGGAGTTGGAGATGTTAGGTTTCAGATGCATGATAGAGTGGTGAGAGAAGTGGCTGGTGTGAGGCACATACCCACATATTTGCATAACCTCATATCTCTGGATCAGTTAGATCACCGCGGTTGCACTTATGAGACTTTAGGTGGAGTTTCGAGAGTGAAGAAGGGTGGTCGTGTGGTGATGCGAGGAGTTTTGGAGGAGGGAAACCTATATAGCTTGGTCGGTTCATTGGTCAACAGTGGAAGGCGGGTGACGGTTGAAGAACTTAGTCCACAACAAGGTGGAGATATTAAAATGGTCACTGCTAATGGTCCTAAGGTGGAGGACCATGGTATCGACAAGGGTTTAGATGTTGATGATGGTCAAGGGATCCCAGAGATGAAGAGATCATGTCAAGCGAAAGACGGATGTCGAGTTGTGAAATCCACGAAGACGAGATGGATGTCTTTGTGGTATTACAAACACTTTTGAAGATCGTTGTTAGCGTGGTTCACGGATGATGGAGGTGCACCATTAGTGGGCGATGGTGGAGGTTTGTAATGATATTAATTGAGAAAAGAAGGTTGAAAGTGAGAGCTAAGTTAGCTATTGTTGAGTGGAGGAGATGTTGTGATTTGGTATCAAGGTGGAGTGTTGAGATATGTGATACACAAATCACAATTGTAGGCAACAAATTTTCTATGTAGATCCATTTTTGGTAGAGAGATTTTTTGCTACTTTTGTGGGATATTTGAAAGGGAAGGCAAATATTATTTGGTGCTTATCCAAATAGATATTTGATATATATAAAGATAATTTGGGTGGCAAGTTTACTTGGGTGGCAAGTTTACTTAGGTGGCAAGAAAACTTGGGTATGAAGCAATTCACTCTATAAAAGGCCTAGTTGATATCTTCATTATATGGTGGAAAATTTTTCCATTGTTCTTCATTATCTTTCTCCTCAAATTGTTTAGCCATTAGATATTCTCTACCTATTTCTCAATAAGGTTATTGATTCAAGTTTTGTTTGTTTGTAATGATAGTTGAGATCAGTTGTAAACAATATTTTGGTGAATCAATAAAGAGGGTGGTTTGGTGGAATATCGTGTGTTCATATTTCCGATATTATTTGTGTTGTTATTTGTTTTTCAATTACATTCATCTCTAAGTGATTGGGTGAAAAAGATTCATTTTGTTTTCGGGTGTTTTGTCAAACTTCCGCTGCGCACAAAACCCCAATAAGTGATTCCCCATATATAATGATTTTACCTTGCTTAATGAATCAATAGGGAACATTTATCTAGAACATGCAATATAGTACAATACAAGAAATCACATAAGAGAGCTCGACGGAGAGGGAGAGACATTTAGGGATGTTTTGCTTATTTCATAAGACTTATGGATATATGACAAATGAGTTCCATCACTTGAGAGGCTTGGTAGAGAAGCTGATAAGAGAAGGAAAGTTGGATTAGTTTAACACTTCCCCGTGGGACGGGGGCATAGGTCTTTGAAACCTAACAATCAAGGTCAAGTAGAAACTAAAACTACTAAATAGAAACAAAAAGGAATTGTGATCAACACGATTGTCAATGGATCCCATCCAACTAGAAAAGGATGTAGAACGATGGAACAATACACCAATGCAAAAATTCATGTAAATTATGAGGAGTGCAATGTTGTAGAAGACTGGAACAGCTAAGCAAAGAAGGATAATGACTGATGATATCATCTTCAGAAACAAAGATGCAGAAAGGATGAAGGCCCTAATTATTGACCCCTAGGTAACTTCATCCACAATCGGCCCAACGCTCAGTGGAAACTCCTTGTTGACCGCGAGAGTTCTATTAATATTTTATTCAATAAGGCATACGACTAAATGATGCGGGAGGCGGAGACTTAAAGGCATACACAACTCGCATTCACAACTTCAATGGATCAACTAACAATCAAAATCCCATGCATGTCCCGAACATGGAGGATACTAGTTTCATCACAAACTTTAGGATGTATTGTAATGTTGATATGCCCTTTGGATTGAAAAATGTGGGAACCACTTACCCATGACTTTGTTAACCATATGTTTAAGGACAACATCAGAAGGTCTATGGAAGTATATATGGACAATATGCTTGTGAATTCATGGCTATCAAATGATCACATCGATGACTTTGCGGAGGTATCAGTGTTCTTCGCAAATATAAAATGTAACTTAATACCTTGAAATGATCATATTCCTTTGAGTTGGGAAAGTTCTTGGGTATCATTGTTCATTCTCGGGGGATTTGGGATTTGTAACAACCCAAAATTTTGACAACAAATAAATTAGTTATTTAATTAGCTTTCCAAAATAGGAATTTCTGCAAACGATGAAATTTGACCACTAAACTTGCACTGTTGCATTCGTCTTGTATTTCAGGTCAACTTTCATGTGTGGGGTTTCACGAGCGGAGTTAGTGTAAAGAAGTTATGGAAGAAATACGAAAGACGGAAAAATAATTAAAATAGAATAATACATATGATATGCAATTATTGCCTTGGCCCACTCCTGTCAGGTCGAACCTAAGCGGTCAACCGCTATGTTGACTACTTGGGTCGACATAGCAATGGGAAGCTAAGGTTAATCTATTATAACTTATCTATTATACAGACAGATTTTTATAAAAGTAAATCCAACGGTTGAGGTCATTTCAACTCCTATAAATAAAGGCCCGTATTCTTTTCCGCATATTTCTAAGAGCAGTAGCGAATCTCTGTCATTTCTTTTCACCTCAAATGAATTTTGAACAAAATATATTCATATACAAACAAAATCAAATATAAACAATATAGATTTGAGGAGATTAATTAGATTCAAGTTGAAAAAGGTATGGATTGGCGTATAGGTTCTTCTACATCAAATTTCTTCTCTCTTTTCTTATTTTCTTGCAAATCTAAAAATTTGAAAATGTCATCTTTTCAAAATAACAATAGATATGTAAGAATTTAGGGATTCTAGTCTTAAAAGACTATTTAGGTTTAGATTAGATACTTCCAGGTAAGTGGGAAAATTATGTACATCATTTATAATAACCTATTTAGTTCGTTTGTAATAGATCTGAGATGTATTCCTAAAAGTTTACCAGATTTGTTTACTGTTTTGTAAAATCTAAAATAATAGGTTATAGTTTGCATATTGAATTTGTAGGATTTTTGGTTAATTAAATTTTATCGCCTACAATTGTTCATAGTATCGTTATGGTTACTGTATACACCTTGAATTTGGAAATCAGTCCCAAAATCATTGTCAAAATTGTAATTTTATTCCAGATTCTAAGCTTTGGTGTTAAATTGAGGTTCAGGTAAATTTAGATTAAAATACTATGCCTGTTTATGTTTGATGTTGTTGGGGTTTTACTTGGTTATTGTAGAAATGCCATTTTTGTTCTTTTTAATAAAAACAACATTTTTTCAAATCAACAAGGAATAATATAAAATAATTAGGAAGTGATGTGTAGTTTTACGTATATTTGTGCGTAGTTTACAACTATTCCAAAAACATATATTTCTTATTTCTTGTGATTTGAAATATGTTCATATCCCCTCTTTAATTATTTTGGGCAATTTTACAATGACTACATTTATTAACCTTTTTATAAGATTTTGAACAATAACAAACATAGGAAGGTTGTTTTGGTTGTTAGTTTAGACCAAAACATAAATGGTTAATGATAATAAAATAAAATATAGTAACTACGTTAGTGCGCTTAAATAAATAGATAAATACACATTCATATCTGTCCGAGTCTACATAAATAACGCAAATATATTATTGTAATAAATGTTTGTATTGTTGTATGATTGGATAATTTCAGTTTATATGGTAATGTATATGGAAATATAATCAATAATAAATGGGAATAGGTATTATGACCGTTGTAGCAATAAATGCGATTGATTTGCTAGAAATAAGGTCATAAAGGAATAATAACTATTGTAACCATCGTTCGTTTGGGGAAAATAAATTGAGTTAGATGGTTACGCCTAAATCTTTACAATGTAAAAATGATGACTGGGAATAGGAATTGTAATTCCAATTAAGGAAGTAAATAATCCATATAAGATATAAATCAATATATATGTACAAAATGAATAAATCAAATTAAAGTAAAACATAAGTGTTTAAGGAGTTATTATATTTAGATTTGAAGAAAAATGGACTAATATAAAAGGACATTTATTAGTTAATTAATGTCTTAGGAAATTATGACCTTTAGGTTCGTAAATGACATTAATTATAATTAATTATAATAAATGTCATTTAAGGGGTTGATTATTGCCTTAGGAAAAATATGACTCTTATGGTCATAAATGGAAATAACCCTAATGAATATCAATAAATGAAATTAAAAGGAGATTAATAGGTATTGGTAGTCGTTTTAAATACTAAGTCCAATAAGGAAATAATTAATTAAACATCACAGTATAGGAAATGTATATGTTTTCCTTATTTATTCTAGTCAATCCGGAATCAATATAATTAGGAGTAAGAATTGGACTTAGTAGGTCAATGATGTGAGGTCAGTTGCCTTATTTGACAGAGGTCTGCACTTTCCAACTGTCAAATATATGTCCAACTGGTGTGAGAAATCATTGACCGTAGGAACCCATGACGATTATTAGTTTTTGTAACGTAGATTATTTCTAAATTTAATGTTTGCTTCATGAGAGAGGTCTTAAGTGGCTGTAGGGCCTTCCTCCCGTCCAAAAGAAGAAACCAAAAAGGAAATAATTAAATTACGTGGCCTACTTTTGAAAATAAGATCTTAAGTGGTTAGATCCAATTTTGAAAAGGTATAAAGTGATCGTGTATCCCACTTCCCATAAATGATACCATTAAAGGATGATTGGATGCGAGTTTGATAATTGTTAGGGATTGCGGAATGCAGACCTTAAGGCAAAACAAACACAGAATCACACACACCAACGATGATCACAAACACAGAATCAAACACAAACACAGAAACATATAAATATAAAATGCAGAAAAAGGAAAGAACACATCAGATTTTATACTAGTTCTGATTACTCCTATATCCAGTCCCACGCAACACTGGATTGCGCATAGTTTTATTATTATTATCAATATCCAAGTACTACCCCTTGACTTCACGGCTACAAGGTTAACACCGCCCCAAAAACCCTTGATTCTACAGCTATAAGGTTAACATCTCTACCTTTCCTTAATTTCAGGGCTACAAGGAACACACTTTTTCCTAAACACTTCCCAAACGATTACAATAGCCCTATAACTCTTTAATAGCACTTCAATTCAGAGTGTAGTATATAAAGATTGAGAAAAGATGAAGTTTTATATAATTTGAGTAGAAATCGGTGAAGTATAAATGTAGAAATCAAGAAAATAATAAAGAATAATAATGGGATGAAACAGGGTGAAGATAGAGAAGAAGGATTATATTAAAAAAAAAAAAATCGAAATCAGCCCCTTTTATAGTGTGTGAAAGGTTGCAACGTCGGAGAAACGTTAAAAATGAAGAAATGTCACTTCCTTTGAAAATTGAAAAAAATGACAGTTGTATGTCGACATAGCTATATATGTATGTCGACATAGCTATATATGTATGTCGACATATGCATATAATTTTTATTTTTAAAACTATTTTTCAAATGTTTAATCATATATATTATTCTGGAAACTCTTGAATCAAAACTTAATAATATAAATGAATATTCTAAAGTAAAATCATATGAAATCATAATAATATATTATATAAACATATTTATAAAGTTATAAGGTTTAAAACTATAAAACTATAAAACTATATAACTATATATAAACTTATATATATTAATACTTTAAACATATAAGTTTGAAATCATAAGTAAAAAGATATACTTGAAAATAATCTGAAATCATAATTTGAAATTTGAAATCAGAATCTAAAATTTGAAAAAACGAATTTGAAATTTGAGAAACAGCATTTGAACCTGGAGTGCTATTCAGAGTCTTACATATAAACTAGACTGTATCACTATATTTTTCTTGAACTGTTGATAACTTGATTACTTATGAGTCCTGAATATCTTTTGAATTCTAAATCTCTTGAAACTCTAAAAATATAGCAGTATTTAAATCCTGTATACAAATCCTGCATATATATGTATATATATTCTAGATAGAAATGTTAGTACATATTTTATAATCAATTAATAATGATATTTGAAATAAGGTCGTTGTCATCAAAGTTCTATTCTCCAACAATCTCCCCCTTTTTGATGATGACAGCCTTGATTTATAAAATATTCATACCTGTTGATTCTTTTAGTTCTGGTCCTTTGATTACTCCCCTTGTCATCATGAATCCTACATACTTCCCCTTAAACTAAGCCTAACTAATCCTTTTTTTATAATTTCTCCCCCTTTATCATCAACAAAAGAAATTCTAAATATACTCCCCCTACATCTATAACCTATATCTATCTATATATCCTAAGATTATAATACTTGATATTATACTAAAGTACTAAATACATGACTCCACCTAAATTTATGCCTATATTATATTCTTTATCCCAGTTATAACTATCCTAATACTAATTTCAAAATCTAAGAGAAACAAACATTGTATGAACTAAACAATTTAATCATTGTTTTACAATCCAAACAATACAAACCAATGCAAGTAACAACTTTTACGAAAACACGAAATACTATGTACGTATTACATCGCTTGTACGAATAAAGGATAATCCTAAACGTCTAATGATTATTCACAATCGGGGACTTATGAATTGAGCAATTTGGATAATGGAGACAAGATTCCCCATTTTGCTCAGTTATATTCCCTTCTCGATCGAAACAAACTTCGCCAATGCATATTACTTGATCATTCTCTTCCATGCCTTCATTTTGTGCCTCTTCTTGTTCTTTCTCTTCTATCATCTCTTCCTCTTCTTCCTCTTCCATTATTGGATTATCATCTTCAATGATAATCGGATATGTGTGATTATCCATAACAAATTTTTGTAGATTTCTCATGATTTTTCCTTGTTTCGCATGCTCTTAATTCATCTGAATTTGTAGAACTTGGATTCCAGCGAGCGTTTGGAGTACATTCTCCATTTTCTCTTCCAGTCTCATTACACGAGCAATAGTAGAGCATTGAAATGGACCTTCAGATGGTCTAGCAGACGATTCAGGATTAATTTGATTATTATAATTAGTGGAGGCCATTGTTTAATTTAATTTTGAGTTTTTCTAGAAATGGAATGAGAGAATAAAGAAAAAAAATTGGAATAGAAAGTTTAAATAGTTGTTGTAACTAACTTTTGGTGGGAATTAGTTTTTGAAATCTGGCAGTTATATGTCGAAGTATCAAAAAATATGTGTCGACATAAGTGTATTAGAAATTTTATTTTTTTGATTTTTGTTATACTTTATTATATATTAATATATTTAATTACTCTAACCCACTTAATCAACAAATACCTAATACTCTTCTAAATTTAGTGAATGTTTCTTTGTTTAATGGTTTAGTTAATATATCTGCTATTTTTTTCTGTTTCTATAAATTCAAGTGAAATTTTCTCTTTACTTATGTTATCTCTTAGAAAATGATGTCTTATATCTATACGTTTAGTTCTTGAATGATGAGTTGGATTTTTAGATATATTTATAGCGCTTGTATTATCGTAGTGTATTGGTGATTTATTTATATTTAATCCAAAATCTTTTAAAGTTTGTTGCATATATATTACTTGTGAACAAGCCAAAGCAGTAGACATATATTCTGCTTCAGTTGTTGACAAAGATACTGTATTTTGCTTTTTGCTAAACCAAGAAACTAGTGAATGTCCTAAGAAATGGCATGTTCCACTAGTGCTTTTATGAATGGATTTACATCCCGCATAATCAGCGTCACAATAGGAAATTAAATCAAACGAATCATCCTTAGGATAAAATAATCCAAAATCTAATGTATGTTTTACATGCCTTAGAATACGTTTTACGGCTTTAAAATGTGTTTCCTTAGATTGAGATTGATATCCTGCACAGAGACATACACTATGCATTATATCTGGTCTACTAGTGGTTAAATACAATAATGATCCTATCATACCTTTGTATACTTTTTGATCAACATCTTTTGATGTATCATCTTTACTTAAGGCTATATTAGTTTCCATTGGTGTTGGTCTCCCATTAGTTGTTGTTAAATTATATTTATTAATTAAATCTCTTGCGTATTTATCTTGATTGATAAATATTCCATTCTTTAATTAACGAATTTGTAAGCCTAAGAAGAATGTTAGTTCTCCCATATGACACATCTCTAATTTTTGGGTCATAATATCTGAAAATTCTTTATTTATTTTATTATTTGTTAATCCGAAGATTATATCGTCAACATATATTTGTACTAATTGTATATCATTATCATTTCTTTTAATAAAAAAGTGTATTATCTATTTCAAAGTTAGATTGTAATAAATAATTTCTTAATCTATCATACCAGGCTCTAGGAGCCTGTTTTAATCCATATAACGCTTTCTTTAATTTATATACGTGGTTTGGAAAATTTTCATATTCAAAAAGAGGTGGTTTCTCTATATATACATCTTCTTTAACATATCCGTTTAGAAAAGAACTTTTATCATCCATTTAATATGATTTGAAATTATTATAATTAGCAAAGGCTAATAATATCCTAATTGCTTCTAATCTTGGTATGGTGGCAAACGTTTCATCCTAATCTATTCCTTCTTCTTGAGTATAACCTTGTTCTACTAATCGTGCCTTATTTCTTATGACCTCACATGTTCATTCATTTTATTTTTATAAACCGATTTAGTTCCTATTATAGTTTTATCCTTTGGTCGAGGAACAAGTTCCATACGTCATTTCTTGTAAACTGATTCAATTCCTCTTGCATA